>JADMLE010000002.1:1206625-2413251 GCA_016508685.1 Cytospora piceae | reverse complement strand
TACTTACTATACTGCCTACTATATTAGTTTTCTAGCTTAGTATTATCTAATTTTAGAGGGCGTTATCTCTCTATCTTCTTCTGTTTATAAGAAGGTTTTTTCTAAGATTTCTTTATTTTAAAGTGCTTATCTTAAGGCTTAAAGTCGGTTATACCTTTCCGATTTCTCCTTATAGTTACGCCGTTCTTCTTATTTTTATTTTTAGATAGTTTTATTTCGTCCTATATACTATACTTAAAGCTTTTATACTTAGTATATTAGGTATTATACTGTAAGGTAGTTTTATAGTATTCGGCTAATAGCGTATTATTTAGGGTATTATATATTATAGTATTTAAACACTCTATATTCTATAGTTAAGGCGTTATATCTGTAGACGTAAAGGTTATCGAAGTTAGATAGAGAGTATGTTATATAGCTAGTGCTTGCTTCTATCCTAGTTTTCTAGGTGTCGGGGATAGGGATAATATCGTTGCGGTAAGATTCTAGTAGAGCTTTATTTCGATATTCTTAAAGGTAGTCCTAAAAATTCTTATCTTCCTTAGATTCCCCCTTTATTACCTTAGCGAGGTAGTTAGTACTAGAATAGTCCGAATCGCTATCCTTAATAATAATATTATATAGTAGTCCCCTTTTACCTATTACTAAAGTTTTATAACCCGTATTATTATTACGCTATTTTCTTTTAGGTATAGGCTTTTATTCTTTCTTTAGCTTACTTCTATAGTTATATATAAAGTAGCTACGTTTACTATAGTTAAAGTATTTAAGCTTTAATTTATCTTTTTATACTATAGCGTTAAGTTTTATAGGTCTTATATATTACCTTTATATAGTGCTATATCGATTGCTTTTCTTATAGCCTTAGAACTTCCTTTTTATATTTAAGGTATATAATCTCTATAGCGTCTTATTAAGAGGTCTCTTACTACGTTTCTCTAGCTATTATTTATAGTTACGATTATCGATTTTAATTACTATTTTTATATAATCCTTAAAATCTTCTAGTCGATCCTCCTTAGCTAGGTTATCTTTAACGCTACCTTTAAGTCCCTTATAGAATCGATCTATAAGGATATTATCTAGCTACCTTAAGACTACTATAATTCGTTAGAATTCTATAAGATATTCCGACGCCGAAGTGCGCTAAAAGTATTTATTTAAGTCTTATCCGGCTTATTGTTTTTCTTTAGGTTTACTAAAAGCTCTTTTAAAGGCTTTTTTTAAAAGCGTTGTATTTTTTAAAGATAGTAAAAGTATTATCTTCCCGGAAAGAGTCGCGATTATTATTTAAGTAGTCTCGTATAGTTAGTTCGAACTACGTGCGAGTAGTACCCTTAAAGAGGCTTACTAGAAAAAGGATTTTATCGTTTTTACTATAGAAGTCGTCCTTATAGTAGCGGAAGTAGGCTTTAGTTATAGTAAGGAATCTTTAGAGAGTTCCTTTAGTGCTATCGAAAGCTTCCGGCTTTTTAAGCTTTACTATACTATAGGATAACTTCTTATCTTAGGCTTTTACTTCTTCGTTAGCTATAAGCGCGTTATACTTACCTTAGAGGTTTATAATAAGGTTAAAGGCGTTAGCTAGCTTTCTGCTATCGGTTATTTCGATATTAGATGCTATAATAGAGTATAGGATATTATATAGAGGTATATATTAAAACTGTCTAAATAAGAGTTATTAAAATATAATAATTATAAGGTAACCTTTATAGAGGTATTTATCTATATTTAGTAAGGTTAATATTATTAAATAATATATATATATAACTAGTCTATATAATATCCTTTTATACTTATAAGTAATTAAGAGGAGATAAGTCCTATTATATAAAAATAATACTTAGATTAATAATTAAAGAGTAAACTATAAAAGCTATCTAGATAGTATTAACTATATTATATATCTAGCTCTTTAGTATAGACTGCTAAAGCTATTATCGGTCCTATTAGTCCTTAGTCTAATCGACTAGACCGCTAGCAGTCCTATCGGTCCTAACCCTAACCCTAATACTAACTAGCAGGTAGACTCCGCAGTCTAGTACTATTAGTTCGGCACCTAGGTGTCCGATCCGGGTTTCCTGCATAACCTAACCGGGCGCCTCTAGCGTACCTGATCTTAGGTTATAACAGGCGTATATAGATAGAGCCTACTCTCTAACCTTACTACGCAGGCGCTACTTAGATATAACGTCCTTATTAGTAACTTTAATATATACTACTTACTATAGGACTATAAAAGAAAAACCTTATTTATAATATACGAACTCTTAACGCTTATATAGCGCTAAAGCCTTAACCTTACTACGCCTTATAGACACGTTACCTGTAAGACGTATAGGGAAAGATCCTTTATACTCGACCTTACTTAGTATAGTCTTAAGGTCTAATATAAATATAGCAGAAGGCCTTAATAAGAAGGGTTAGACTATAACCTATAGCTTATACGCGTAACGCGCGTAATAAGGAAGCTATAACTAAGTAACGCTTTAGCAAGCTAGTTATAAATAGTACTTAACCCTCTTTTCGTTAAAGTTAAGGTATAGAAAATATATATCTTAGACAGATTTAATAGTAAAGCCGACCTAGACTACTATATAGACTACTTAATTATAGAGCTTTAGCGTATTACCTAAGCCGTAGCCTTATAGCGAAAAGTAAACTTAAGTATGAAAGTAAAGTAGTAGTCTTTAAAGGTAACTAAGGTAATAGCTATAGCTAAGTACGCCTAGCGCCGCTTTTAAGCTTCTCTCTCGGTATATATTAATCGGATTAAATAAGAGGTAGTATAGGCTTAAAAGCGTATAATTAAAGCCGCTTAAGCGAAATACTAGCACCGCGTAATTACTATAGTATCTTATAATAACGTAGTAATCTAGAAGCTTAAGAGATAGGCTAAACTATAAAGCTATAAGCCCTCTAACCCCTTTACGCTACCGCTGTTCCGGCGTAGCGTAAAGGGACCTGCCGAATATACTACGTATTCTTAAAAGGTAAAGGTCTTTATAGCTAAATTCTTCTTAGTTATAATAGCAGACCTATTAGATATATAAGAGAGGGACTTATTAGTAAGGAGGTAGAACTAAGGCGTATTCTTAATATAAAGGAGCCTCTTTAAAGCAGATATTAAGCTAGCCTTATAAAACACTTAACTATAGAAAGCCCTTAGTAATAACTACCTCTTAATCGGCCTACTTAAGTTATACAGAAAGCCTTTTTGGGAAGCTATCGCTTAAATAGCTAAAGAGAGCTTTATACTAGTATATTACCTATAGCGCTTTCGTAGCGTAAACGTTATTATCTTACCGAAGCCTAATAAGACTACTAAAGAGAAATAACTCGCCGGCGTATATAAACCTATAGCCTTACTACGTACTATCGGTAAGGTAGTCGAGAAGGTGCTAGGCATATATATTATAGATATAGTAGAGGAGTAGAACTTACTACTAAAGGGCTAAATAGGTAACTAAAGGGCTTGCTTAATAGAGTTAGCTATATAGGTAGTTACTAAAGTAGTATTTATAGCGTAGTAGAGTAGCGCGGTAGTATTACTCTTATAGCTCGATATTATAAGCGCTTTCGATACTATTAACTATAACTATTTAGTCGAAATTATATATTAAAAAGGGTATCTATTATAGATTTAGCGATAGATTTATAGCTTCCTCGACGCGCGAATAATACGCCTTCTCTTTAATAAAGCCGCGTTAAAGCCGCGTACCTTATAGGCAGAAGTTCTATAAGGATCCTCTCTATCCCCGATTCTATTCCTCCTATATATCGCTATACTATATAAGGCCCTTTAGGGTAACGGTATTATTATAGTTAGCTTTATAGATAATACGAATATTCTAGTCGCGAGTAGTAACGTTAAAGAGAACTATAAGCGCTTAAGCCGCGCGTATACTACGTATAAAGAATAGAGACTCCGAGTAGGTATAAAATTCGCTGCTTATAAAAGTAAGTTAATATATTTTACCTATAGCTATAAAGCGCTTATATAGCCGGTACGCTATAGTATAGCGATAGTTATATTAGTCGAAGCGGTAAAGTTCTTTAGCGTCTAGCTTAATTATAAGCTACGCTAGCGCTATTACCTCTAAGAGATTAAGAAAAAACTAAAGACCTAAAAGTTTACACTTACTTACTTTATAGCTATTATATAAGGCTATAGTAGCGTAAGAATAAAGGAGATCTATATAAAAGTAATTTATAGTACTATAGCTTATAGGGCCTTAGTATAGTATACGCTTTTACTAACTTAACCGATAAGGATAGGAAATTACTTATACGCTATTTAGTTATAGTGCCTAGGCGTTATTATCGGCGCCTTTAAGGTAACTCTTATAAGGCTAATCGAGAGGGAAATAGGGTACCCTCTAATTAATATATACTTTAATAGCAGACTTATAGCCTTTAAGGTAAGGCTTAAGGTAATAGGGATAACACGGCGTATACGTAGCGTTTAAGAAGCGATAGAGATATAGCTAAAGAAATAGAAGATTTATCGCCGCTAGAGATAGACCTTTAGGCTTTAAAACAGGGGAAGCACTATAGCTTTTACCTTAGCTCTTATATAGCGAATACGCCATAAGGATAGTACGCAGAAGCACTAATAGTAAAAGGACTAGATTATAAGACCTTTAGTAGACTTAAGCCTCTGCGAATAGAAGGAACGATAAGAGGGCCTTTAGGAAGTAGCGACGGCGCGCCTTACGAGCTCTATACTCGCGCCGGTAGCGTAGCGCCTACCTCTCCTTATAGATAAAATTAGCAGCTTATACGTCGGTCTAGCTAAATATAAATCTTTAGCCTTATTCTAGATTCGAATAAGGGTAATCGGCCTTATTAGCTACCTGTTTATATATAGCGTCTCTAAGGTATATATACTGCTTTACCGATATAGGAGAGGTAAAGAGACTACCTTCTACCTAGTTATTAGATACGCCGAGTTAGTATAAGAACGTAAGCGCCTTTACCGCTTACTAACGCTATAGGCGCTATGCTTTTACCGTAACTTCGAAATAGCCGTTAATAAAGATACTACTATAAGCACGATTATAAAGTAGTTACTAAAGACTAGAAGACTCCTATTATTTAAGCTAGCACTCGAGATAGCTATAGAAGAGGTTATATAGCGTAGGTAGCGTAAGAGAGTAGCGCTAGAGCCGGGGAATATCCTTCTTTTAGTAACTTAAGCTAAGTGCCTTATCCGTATAGTAAATTAAAGTTACTAGTACGGTAATAGTACTAGGTAACTATAAGACGCAGGCGTAACGATAGCGCGGCTTCTGCGTAGCGAGAACGCAGCGTATAGGTTTTCCCCTAGCACTCGGGTTCCTATACAGCTAGTTAGACTATAGAGGTTCTGCATACCTTTAAGGCAGGTCGGTATATAAATATTATTATTATTATATAGGTAATTAAAAAGAGATTAAACTTATTTAATTATAATAATATGTAGATTAATAACTAAAAAGCTATATTAAAAATACTACTTAGCTAAGCATTTACTTTTATATATATGTTCCGCTCTTTAGTATATATTATTTAGATTATAATAGCTATTAAATTACTTAGATTATTTAGATCACTATATTATCTAATAATCTTTATTATTAAATTACTATATAATTCTTATCGCTATATAACTTATAATTCTATTAATTAGAGATATTTTATAGAGACTTTACTTTTATCTTATTAATCTTATTGTCCTGATTTCAATATATTTTAGCTTATTTATATTAAATACTTAACTGTAAATAATAATAATATCCTCTTCCTTTATTAATCTTTATCTTAAAGACTTTGCTATAAGTTATTTATATTTATCTTATTATCTTATTATACTTCTTTAATCTGTTATGTTAAATAGAACTATTAAATCGTCTTCTAGAAAGGCTAATTAACATACTACCTTTTCTACTTTTATTAAAGAATTTGTTTTAATATTATACCTTACTTTTTTATATTACCTGTAGTTTATCTTACTAAATAATAGATAAAATAAGTTTAGGACTAAATTTAAGCTTATTAAAATATATTACAAAATAACCGAAAGGTTATCTTATTTAAACTACCTTTATATCTAATAGTATTTTATATAAATATAAAACTAAGATAGTAAATATTAATCTAATAATAATAATAATAATAATATTTCTATACCGACCTGCCTTAAAGGTATGCAGAACTTTTATAGTCTAACTAGCTATATAAGAACCCGAATGCCGGGGGAAAACCTATACGCTACGTTCTCGCTACGCGGAAACCGCGCTATTATTACGCTCGCGTCCTATAGCTACCTAGTACTTTTACTATACTAGTAACCTTAATTTACAGATAAAGTACTTAGCTTAAGCTATTAAAAGTAAAATATTCTCTTACTTTAATACTACTTTCTCGCGCTACTTACGCTATATTATATCTTTTTATACTATCTTAAGTACGAGTTAATACGACACAAGCTTTCCTATCTAGAGTAGCTACCTTATAATAGTGCCTGTATTAGTATCTTCGCTAACGGCTATCTCGAAGTTACAGTACAATCGTAGCGCCTATAGCGCGAGTAAGCGGCGAAGGCGCTTGCGTTCCTCTGCTAACTCGGCATATCTAACAACTAGGTAGAAGGCGGTTTCTTTAAATGTTAATCTAGCTTCTTTAAATAAACTAAATAAGTATAAGCGTGTAAATAATATAATAAAAGAAACTGCTAAAGTAGCTATTAATATTAAAGCTTATAATACTTTTAGTATATTTAGTTAAAGTACTATAAAAATATTTAATATAAATTTTAAATAGATATTCTTATAATATTTAAAGATAAACCGTTTTATATTACTAACATTATCTAAAGGCTGCTATATATTTTCTTTATATATATAATCTTATTATTTAATTCAGATATTTTATTATATTATTAGTTAATTTCTTAATTAGTATTTACTTTATATTATATTCCTAAGCACTATAATCTTATTATACTATATATAAACTTTTATTAGGCTTTTATATACGTACTTCTTAAATATTAAAATTTAATCCTTATTTAATTTATATATTTATTAAACCTTAAGTTATATTTATTCTTTTAATACTGATTTAATATCAATGCTTATTAAGAATAGCTTAATATAATTCTTTTTTTTTATTAGCTTTCTATAAGTAATTAATAAACTTTTTAAATAATACCTTAATATTTTTTATTATCTCTTAGAAAAACTATCCCTTATCTTATTATAGTATTATTCTCTGTTATCTCGCTATAATTAATTATATTACTTATGTTATATAAGCCTTATACTACATTTAGTCTTTATTTATATTATTTTAATATTTAAAATATTTAATTTAGTTATATTAATTACTTTTTGTTTTTTATATTAATTCTCTTAATGATTTCTTTAGCTTATTAGAGCAATTTTAAGTATAGTCGCATTATTTCTACCTTATTTAAAAGCTTTACTTATACGTTCTAGTAATTAGATCTTTCTTTAAATTATTATATAATATCATAGCTTTCTTAGTTCTTTTATAAATAATATTAGATATATTTAAGCGCTATATTATTAAACTATTTTAAATACTGAAATATTTTTAATTTATATTCTTAATAACTCTCTTAATTTATATATAATTTCGTTTATTAACTTAGCTATTAACTTTAATAACATATTAATATCGCAAGCGCCTTTAATACCGTTAACTATAACCGCCTAGTCGAAATTATATACCGGAAGGGATACCTATTATAAGTTTAGCGATAGATTTATAGCTTCCTCGACGCGCAAATAGTACGCCTCCTCTTCGACAGAGCTGCGTTAGAGCTACGTACCTTATAGGTAAGAGTTCTATAAAGATCCCCCTTCTCCCTAATTCTATTCCTCTTATATATCGCTATACTATATTAAGCCTTTTAAAATAATAGTATTATTATAATTAGCTTTATAGATAATATAAATATCTTAGTTATAAGTAATAACGTCGATAAGAACTACCGGCGCTTAAGCTACGTATACGTTATATATAAAATATAAAAACTCTAAGTAAGTATAAATTTTATAGCTTATAAAAGTAAACTAATTTACTTTATTTATAGCTATAAAGCGCTTAAGTAGCTAGTACGTTATAGTATAGTAACGGTTATATTAGTTAAAGCAGCTAAGATCTTTAACGTCTAGTTTAATTATAAGCTATATTAACGTTATTACTTTAAAGAGATTAAGAAAAAATTAGAGACTTAAATATTTATATTTATACGCTTAGTAGCTATTATATAAAACTATAGTAGCGCTAAAGTAAAATAAACCTATATAAAAGTAATATATAGCGTTATCGCTTATAAAGCTTTAGCGTAATATATACTTTTACTAACTTAACCGATAAAAATCGTAAAATACTTATACGCTATTTAGTTATAGTATTTACGCGTTATTATTAGCGCTTTTAAAGTAACTTTTATAAAGTTATTAGAAAGAGAAGTAAAGTACTTTTCGATCGATATCTACTTTAATAGCAGATTTATAGCTTTTAAAGCTTAGCTTAAAGTAACTAGAATAGCGTAACGTATACGTAGCGTTCGAGATATAATAAAAGCGCGGCTTTATAAATATAAAGTTTAACGCTATTAAAAATAGATTTTTTTTAAAAATAGATAAAATACTATAACTTTTATATAGCGACTACGCTATAAAGATAATACGTAGAAATATTAATAGTAAAAGAACTAAATAGTAAGGCTTTTATTAGACTTAAGCTTTTATAAATAGATAGAAAAAATAGTAAAATAGCTTTTAAAAAGCTACGACAACGAGCTTTATAAGCTTTATACTCGTACTAGTAGCGTAGCGCTTACCTTTCTTTATAGATAAAATTAGTAGTCTTTATATTAGCCTAGCTAAATATAAATTTTTAACTTTATTTTAGATCTAAATAAAGGTAATAAACCTTACTAGCTATCTATTTATATATTATATTTTTAAAATATATACGCTACTCTGCTAATATAAAAGAAGTAAAGAAACTACTTTTTACTTAGTTATTAGATATATTAAGTTAGTAAAAAAACGTAAGCGCTTCTACTACTTATTTATACTATAAGCGCTATAATAATACTATAATTTTAAGATAGCTATTAGTAAAGATATTACTATAAATAATATTATAAGATAGCTACTCTAAATAAGAAGGCTTTTATTATATCGATTAATATTTAAAATAGTATAAGAAAATATAACGTAGCGTAAATAGCGCGAAAAAGTAATATTAAAGTAAGGAAATATTCTATTTTTAGTAGTTTAAGCTAAGTACTTTTTTTATATAATAAATTAAGGTTATTAGTACGGTATAGGTATTAAGTAGCTATAAGATATAAGCGTAATAATAGCGCGGTTTTTATATAATAAGATTATAATATATAAGTTTTCTTCTAGTAATTAGATTCTTATATAGCTAGTTACACTATAAAAGTTCTATATACTTTTTAGGCAGGTCGGTATATAAATATTATTATTATTATTATTATCATTTAATAATATTTTTATTATTTCCTATAAATTATAATATTGTTATTAACTTACTTATTACTAGAGGTAATACTAATATAATTAATAATTCTAAATATATAAATCGTGTTTTTATGCCTTACAATGCTCGGTATTTATTAATCTATCTAATAGCGATATTACTTTATATATACTGTTATTTAATAATATATTTAGTTTAATGTTTTTCTATTATTTATATTTAAAGTTATAGGTAATAGTATATATATATTCGGATCCTGTAAAAAACGTTTTTAATCATTATTATTAAGGTTCTTTTTAAATATGTTTTTAATAATTAGCTTTTATAAAGCGCAGAATTAATATCTATACTCGATTAGTTTTTCTTAAGCCTTTTTATATATATACTTTTTAACTATCTTAAACTGTATAAAAAAACGCTCTTCTAAGATAAATTAGCACTAATAAGTGCTAACTGCGCTCGAAACTCGAAACTAACTTTAGAATCGGAATCGTTACGTAAAGCTACGCCTAGCGATAGCTACGCAGCTAGGGCGTAGTAAGGGCGCTAAGTATAAAGCGCTTTCTATAGTAATCGATACCGGAATAGTAAGAATCGAATAGAGCAGATACTACTTTAATTATAGCTAAAGCGCTTACGCTATAATAACGATAATAACCGAGCAGCCTATAAGTAATAAAAGCGTAATAAACACCGACTTCGAGATACTTAAAAGATAAGATAATAACTAGTAGACTTTATTAGCTAAGATAAAGTACGCGAAGTTTTCGACTTTATCGAGAACTATTACGTAAAAGCTATATAAAATCTACGTAAAAGCTCTATAGACGCCGCTTAGCTAATTATATAAGCGAACCTCTATAACGAAATCAAAGTAGCTATATATAAAGCTATTATAAGTTACGCCTTTATAGGGAACGCGACGAGCTTTTTAAACTAATCTTAGGTATAGATTATAGCTTTTATAACGCTACTAAGCGGTTTAGAAGCGTAAAAACTGCGGTTTATAGTCTTAGCCTGCTATAATAGAAAGCTTATAATTTATAATACTATAAAAGTATATAGTTATAGAGAACTAATTAATACTATTATAGCGGTTAACCGGGCCTTTAGTAATAAACAAGCAGTTACTATATAACGTTTACGTAGTAAAGACGTTTTTCTTATATTTAAGTATAACGTTTAGAACTATAAGGCTTAAATAGTTTAGATTCCTTTATATTTAAGGCTAAAGCGATAGTAGTAAAGCGCGAATATTCTGTTATTATTAGAGGTATATATATAAGACGCTTACGCGATATATACGCTATATTAGAGTAGCTTTTATAAGAGCTTTAGAAAAATAATTGGAAAGTAATTAGTAAAATTCGCCCTTTTCTCTCGAAAAACGAATAAAAGCGCTCGATTATAGTCGCTTTAGTTAATAATATCGCTATAGTAAAGTAGCTTTATAGTAATAGGGTTATATAGAAGACAGAAATATTTAACTATAAACTATACTTAGTAGATATTAATATTAGATAATACTATAACTACTATAGCTATAGCTATATCGCCTGCTACTATAAAGCTACCGCGTAGTATAGCCGCTACGTAAGAACCGCGTATATAGGGGGTAAACTAAAGTGCCCGGTAGTATTAAACCGGATAGCTATTTAATACGTTTAGTATAAAAGACTTTATATAGTATAAGACTATAGCTACTTTATCGCTTAAGTATAGCGAAAGCGCGTATAAGACGTATATAAAACTCGCCTATAATAGTTTAAGGTCTATAGTATAAGCGATACTTTTATATTTAGTATAAGTAACGTAGATACTAATAGCTTCTAGATAGTTAATAGTAAGAAAAAGATCCTTTTTAGTAAACCTATAAAGGATATCTTATATTAAGGATAGCTTTATTTTTAAATAATAAGAACGTTAAGTATACGCTGTTACCTATTACTATATACGTAGCTTATACTATAGACTTATTCCTTTACTTAAAAATAATAGACTTTAGTATATTTTTTTTTAAACGTAAAAAATAGTAAATCGAACGTAATACTAGCGCTAAGTAAACGCTTAGCTTATAATATTATTATAATTTAAAGGCTATAAGTAAGTCTAAAAATATTAATAGTTATTTATTTAGCTTTATCGCTATATAAAGTAATATATATAAGTAGTAGCTAAGTAACGCTATTTATATATAAACGCTTTTCTTTTACTATATAAGAAAAGAAGTCGGGCTTTAACTAGAGTTTAGTTATATTCGATATAAGGGATAAGCTACTTACGATTTAGTTAATATACGCCGAACTAGCTTAAAGCGCGTATAGATAGAGCCTATTTTTTAACCTTACTACTAAAGCGCTATTTAGATATAATATTTTAGTTAGTAATTTTAATATATACTACTTATTATAAGACCGAAAAAGAAAACCCTTTATTATAGTATATAAACTCTTTACGCTTATATAGCGCTAAAGTCTCGACCTTACTACGCTTTATAGCTATATTACTTATAAAAAGTATAGAGAAAGACTATATATACTTAACTTTACTTAGTATAACTATAAGGTTTATTATAAATATAATAAAAAGCTTTAGTAAAAAAGGTTAGATTATAATTTATATACGTTATATAAGTAATATAGTAATTATAATTTAACGATACTTTAACTAACTAGTTATAGGTAACTATAAATCTTTTTTTATTAAAGTTAAAGTATAAAAGATATATATTATAGATAGATTTAATAATACTATAAATTTAAACTATTATATAAACTACTTTACTATAAAGCTTTAATATATTACCTAAGTAGTAGCTTTATAGCAGAAAGTATATATAAGTATTAAAATAAAGTAGTAGTTTTTAGAAGTAGCTAAAGTAATTACTAAAGCTAAGTAAGCTTAACGCTATTTCTAAGCTACTCCCTCTATATATATAAATCGGATTTAGCGAGAAGTAGTATAAGCTTAAAAATATATAACTAAAACCGTTTAAGTAAAGTACTAGCGTTATATAATTACTACGGTTTTTCATAATAACGCTACGATTTAGAAGCTTAAAAAATAAGTAAAACTATAAAGCTATAAATCCTAACACTTTTATATTACTGCTATTTAAAAGTAGCGTAAAAAGACTTACTAAGTAAATTATATGCTCTTAAAAAATAGAAGTCTTAGTAGTTAAGTCTTTTTTAGTTATAGCTGCCGACCTATTAAATATACTAGAGAGGGACTTTTTAATAAAAAAGTAAAACTGAAGCGTATTCTTAATATAAAGGAGCGTTTTAAAAGTAAATATTAAGTAGGCTTTTTAAAGCACTTAACTATAAAAAGCCCTTAGCGATAATCTCTTTTTAACCGGCTTTATTAAGTTATATAGAAAGCCTTTTTAAAGAAGCTATTACTTAGATAGTAGAAAAAAGCTTTATATTAGTATATTACCTATAGCGCTTTTATAACGCGAATATTATCGTCTTACTTAAACCTAGTAAAACTACTAAAGAGAAATAACTTATAAGCATTTATAGACTTATCGTTTTATTATATACTATTAGTAAAATAGTTAAGAAAATACTAGGTATATATATTATAGATATAGCAGAGGAATAAGACTTATTACTTAAAAGCTAGATAAGTAACTAGAGAGCTTAATCGATAGAGCTTATAATTAAAGTTATTACTAAAGTAGTATTTATAGCGTAATAGAGTAGCGTAATAGTTTCGCTTTTATAGCTCGATATTATAAGCGCTTTTAATATTATTAACTATAACTATTTAGTCGATATTATATACTAGAAGGGATACTTACTATAGGTTTAGCGATAAATTCCTAGCTTTCTCGATATACGAATAGTACGCTTTTTTTTAACAGAGCTATATTAGAGCTGCGTATTTTATAAGTAAAAGTTCTATAAAAATCCCCTCTCTCTTTAATTCTATTCCTTTTATATATTACTATATTATATAAAGCTTTTTAATATAACGATATCGTTATAATCAGCTTCGCGGATAATATAAATATTCTAATAATAAGTAGTAATATCGAAAAAAAACTACCGGCGCTTAAGCTATATATATATTATATATAAAAATAGGGATTCTAAGTTAGTATAAAGTTTATAGCTTATAAAAGTAAACTAATTATAAAGGAACTATAACATAATAAGATAAGAGGCTGTAAGCTTCTAAATCGAAGCTTAGAAAAGCCTTAAACCTTATTACCGATTTTAAGGGTAACTATAATGAACTTTTAAGAGCTAACTTTAAACTTAAATAAGAATAGTTAAGCTTAGAAAACTTTAAATATTCGATAGTATTAAAAAGTTTTTTATACTAATTTTAAATTATTATTTATAAACCCTTATAGAAATTATACCTTTATTATTATATTAGGTAGTACTTAAGTTTTTATATACTTTATTTTTATAATATAAGAATTATACTTACATTTTATTATAATTATTATAATACTAAATGTAAGGTAAAGTGTTATATTATAAATCTAGTTTTATTTAACTTAGTTCTATTCTCTATATAGAAATATTTGGAAATATACAAAATTTAGCTTTTAAATACAATATAAATAATTTAGGTATGTTATAAAGTTGTTATTTATTATTTAGATTAACATATATTTTATACTATTTTAGACTAGTTTAATTTAAGATACTTCTGGTTTATATATATCCGGATACTCTGAATGATATAATAGTACTCTTATATTTCATTATTAATATTTATAATCCAGAGGATATTATATAGTATACTGCTTATATATAAATATAACATTTATGTCTAAAAGATAATATAAATAAGTAAATGAAGACTTTATAGGCTTTTCTTAGTTTCTAAAAAGATATATAGTAAGTTATTTAATAACTTTATACTATAAGAATGAAATTTAAACTGTAATTATACTACTAGGGCGAGGATTTATACTATTAGAAAATCTAAATTAAAGGCCTGTATCGCTATACCCTCCTCTAATTAGCCTTTAAGAAAGTTACCCTGCTGAGCCTACTGCAATATCTTTTAGTTTAGATTAATCGTTTTAATTAGTTTAATTGCTTTTATTAATTTAATTTCTTTAATTATATACTTTAAAGAGGTTGCGATTTAAACTATAGCTGCAGAGTTAAGATTGCGATTTAGGCCTAGTTAAGCGAGCTGTCTATAAAAGAGTGCAGCGATAAGGGCTTTTGCCTTAAAGGTATAGTACATAGCGGCAGTATGAATCCTCGCCCTAGCATTACGAGTCTTAGCTCTCTATTTACTTATTTAAGAACTTTAAATCTATATAACTTTAATTCTCTATTGAAAAAAGTTTTAAACTGTGCTTATTAGCGGAAAGAATAAGATCTAGTTATGTTTTATTATTATCTAGATATCCTCGGAAATAACGACTTGAATATATAACGTGTAGAAGAAGGGTAGGGTTCTTCTTAAATTATTTAAAACTATAGTTTAAAGTACATCTAAGTCTTTATAATAAAGCAGCGTAACCTTAAATAAGAGAAATGTTTTTATAAATCGCGTAAAAGGTAGTAAAGCTATTTAAGGTTATAGTAGTACTTATAATAGCGAATAACTATTATAATATAACCCTTAGAACATATAGAACACTAAGAATTGTTGTATTTGCTAGGTAGCTAAGTAGTTATTTGTAATAGTCAGGTTAATATATTATCTTAATACCTAGTAGCGAAATAATAGGCATTTATTACAACGGTATTTTCTAAATTAACTTCTTAAATTTACAGTACTTCTAAATGCAATTAGAACTAGTTAGGCTATAATTATACTTTAAGAAACAAGCTAGGCTTCCGCGTAAGTAGAAATATAAACTAACTCTAATACTAGAAAAGCAAATTAATAATATTTAAGGTATTAGTTCTATAATAATAAGTTTCAAAACAAAGATAGAAATATTAAGAGAGTATCTTATATATATATAGTTTCGAAAGATATTAAGTACGTTAGTATCTTTATGCAGACCTGAAACTAGCTACTGTAAATACCGAAAAACTTATAAACAATACTATTAACATTTATTTAAACTACTAACAGATTTAAAGATATTTCTAAAAATAAATACCTTGCAAAAAACAAGCATAAATACAATTATAAGTCGTAAATAACTTTTATATACATATATTAAGGCTAAAGATTATATTAAGATGTTAGCAATTAAGATAAAAGTAAGAAATAACTAAAATATTAATATTAATTTATATAATATTAGTAGTTACTTTAAAAAGTTATACTTCTATATCTCGATATAGCTTCAACCCGTCACTATTAGCTTTAATATAAATAAAAGAAGTTTAGTTGCTCTTAGTATTTAATTATAAGATATTCCGGGTTTTATTATTAAAGAATAATTAAACATAATGAAAACTAAAGGTTTATAATTATATTATACTCGTTAATAGATATAATAAATCGTTAATAATACTTAGTATTTCGAGCTTAAATATACTATACTAGCTTAAAAGGCTTTTTAGGATAACATTAATTATATATAGATAATATATAAATAAGGAGTTAAAGTATATAAGGATTTATAAGATTGCTATAGAAGATAATTTATAACTAAGCTTTTGTTTTAACTTTATTATAAGAAATATTTAATGTAATTATAGATTATTTAATAGGAAAAAGTATTATATTAAAGTAAGAATAAAATAATTTTAACGCAATTAGTTAGTTAAGGAAAGGGCTTTAAATATTGATATATATATATATATATATATTATATAATTAACTACTGATTAAAAATAACCCTATAATGTTTTATAAATTAACTGTGTTATAAAAGTTATTATAAGTTATAGAACTTAATATTCTATACTTTAAAGTAGCTTATAATTATAAAAGTGGTAGGAATAATAAGTTATTAAGTAATATAATCTCTAAGAATTATATTAGAAAAATAGCTATTAATAAGGTGACTTAAGTTATTTGTTCTTAATATAGCCGAGAGGTCTACGTTATATTATAATAATATTATTTTAAATATAATATAGTATATAAGCTTTACCTAAACAATATGTGCTTTTATTAATTAATAATAGTTTATAACAGGTATTTATATAGAATTAAGTAATAGCCTTCTATAAGCTTTCTCCTTTATAAGCTTATAGATAAAAGCACTAACATAATTAATATTATATACTATACAGAGTATATAAATTTATCGCTATTACACAGTTCAGCAATATAAAAAGAAAAGCTCTTTTTAAAAATATTTAAATCCCTAAGCAGATATAAAGTAAACACGTAATCAAATTCATAATATACCCTCTTTAAATAAAACCTGAAAACTTATCTTACTTAATAGTAATTACTAACTAGCCAAATAAAGCAATTACTTTTAAAGCGATAATAAGTATAGATATGAAAGCTTATATAAAGCGGTTTATAAGCTCTTATTAGCATTATTATAGATCTATATATATATAAAAGAGTAATAGAAGATATAATAAGGTAAAAGGATTTTTAAAATACATTTATAACTCAGTTAATATTAATTAACGATTTATTATAATGTATTACTTTAAAATAAACAGCGTAATTAAACGTATAAACTAAAATGTTTTTAAATACTTATACTTCTATTACTTATATTTAATTCCATTAAATTAAAATACTTAAAATATATAATTAGCTATTTATAATTATAATATCTCGATATATCTTTTTCTTTCTCTAATATAAATATTATATTAAGCCTATCTAATAGGTTTAACGCTTTGCTGTCCCGGCTTATATGCTACTAAGTTCGTTTAAGTCGCTCTAATAGAAGCTAGTAGTATAATATTACAAAAGGGTTTATTATTAGAGATTATATCTTCTTATTTATAAAACAATATTATTATAGTTTAAAAGTTTAAAAGATTTGCTTAGATATATATATAAACAATATCGGATTTATATTGCTATTAACTGTTGTATAATAGAGTTTAAATTATCCTTAAGTATATATTTACGCTTATATTTAAATCTCTTATAATAAGCAAGCAATAATTTATTACTTCCTTATGCTTTTCGAAATTATTAGCATTTTCTAATAAAATAAAACCTAAACTCTATATGAACTTTATTCTTAGCATTCAAATATTTTACACCTGTTTCAAAATTACCTTGAAGATAATAATAAAAAGAAACAAAGACTAGAAGTTTCAAGGTTTTTATATTAATATACTAAGATACTTATTATACCTTATATAAACCACTACCTGCATCTTAATAAATGTATTTTAACTTAGGAAAGAAGATATAAATTAAGTATAATTCTAATAGTTTTACCATTATATTACAACTATATAGTTTAAGTAAAAATAATATATTATATAATCTTATACTCTAAACTTATAAGCTTAAGAAGGTAAATATATCGTCGGAGTTTCTAAAAAGTTTTAGGAAGATTAAAATTAATTTTCTTTGTTAATATAAATAATATATTTTATTATTATATCTACGTAAGGCCTACTTAGTACCGAGTTTATATATAATTTAATAACACACTTTCTATAAAAGCTGTAAAACCTGAAAAATAATTAAGTAATATTAAATGTTTAAAGTAAAGACTATATTATAGTAACTCTTGTTAGTTTAAGATTATATAAACTTTATTTAAAGTAATTATAAACCTTAAACACTTAATGATTTTTTAAGAAAAGGAATACTTCTTTAAATAATCGATAATATAATAAGTATTAATATGTCGAATATACTACTTATACTCTTCTTTAGTTTCAAAAATAATAGAATGGTATTTTAAATTAATAATTAATAATTATAAATCAATTACAATTTCTATCTTTAAAAGGCTAGCCCTTGATTAGTTACAAAAAAAGTTACTATTAATATTTATAATCTTCTATAAAGGACTCCTAGAGACTAAGTAGCTGCTATAGTAATAGACTAAGCAGAGATTAATCTACTTAGGGTCTTTTATAGTGTATAAATAGCATAGGTATAATATAAGCTTTAGCTTACACTAAAGCCCTTATAAACTAGAGCCTATAATATTAGCTCCCTCCTTAATAACATCTAAGCAGAATAGCCTTAATTAGCTATTATAGGCGGTAAAGAGGAACCCTTAGCTTATACGCTTATATATAACTACGCGCTTACCTAACCCCCCCCCGCCCCTTACTTTATCCTTCTACCTTACTAGCCTATCTAACTTCCTTTTCTCTTCTCTTTTTCTTAACCTCTTTACTACCCTTATAGACACTCTTTCTTGTTAATAGTATCTTAATAAGTAAATGCTAGGCTTAAAACTAGCCGATTAGAAGCTATTACTAGATTGCTACCTCTTTTTTAAAGAATATACCTTTTTATAAGAGTAATATTAAAGGCAGCCTGTTATATAACGTAAGCATAAAGCAGACATTAATAATACTGTCGAGTAGCTTACAAGTAGCTTTCTAAATATATATTCCGTAGTACTAATAAGACAACCTCCTTTAAATATATATATTACGTTCAGCTTATAATTTCGATAAGTCTTATCTATTATTCTAATAAAAATCGAGCTACCTTTTCGCTTCTCTCTAACTACTTATTTACTACTAACCCTTTTCTCTTATAAATTAAGGAATCTACTACCTCTTTTATATAACTATAGTAATAAATAGAAAAGCTCCGGTTATATCTATATATAATTCTTATAAGTAATACTTAAGTATAAGCTAGTTAGAAAGTAAATACCCTAAGTTTATCATTACTATATATAAATATCTTATTTTAGAAAAAGAAATATTTAGATTAAAACTATTTGTTAGCCGCTAAGTAGTAGCTTATTAGTAGCTAACTTGCTTTAGACTTTATTATAGCTTTCTAAACTTATAAAACATTCTAATTAAAAAAGAAGATTAAAGGAATTAGCTCCGGTGTTACTACTTTTAATACTTATAATAATAACCTTCACGTTTATTATATAAGTACTACTTATCCGCTCGTCTTTTATAATAGTAACTAACCCCTTAATAGCAATACAAAGTGAAACCTTTTAAATATAAAGTAGATAATATCGAAAAAGGCTATAAGCTACTCGAAAAGATCTATAATACAATAAAGCGTAGGCGATATATTAAAGTTAAGGATAAGGATAAGTAAGCAGCTAAAGATCTTTAACTAAGCGGCTTATTTACTAAGTTTAACAGGTTTAAAAAGAAAGATATATAATACAGTTAGTTTATATAGTCAGTTAAAGAGAGTATAATAGTCTATCTTAAAGTACGCGAGTAGTTATTAAGGGACTATTCTTTACTATAGGATTAACTATAAAATCTATAACTATCCTTCTTTATTTTTAATATCTCTTATTACTTTTAGTAAATAAAACAAATGTAATAAAGCTATTATAAATCTTGATTAGGCTATATCGGCTTTTATATATATCGAGACTAGCTATTAAGTAGATTATATATATTATATAACTCTATATAGTAGTGAAGAAGAGATCTATTATAATATGTATACTAATTAGTTAATAAATTGCACCTTATCCGCAACCGCTTTATTAAAAGTTAATTTAGTATCTAGCGTCTTTATATATTCGAGTATCTAGGTAATAGTAGTCTATTATACTATATTATATTATTTATCCGCAGTCTCTTAGGATGCTAGGGCTTCAGTTAAACTATGAAAGATATTATAACTAAAATATGTTTATTTAAAGCTTTATTTAAACTTTCGTTTGATTTTTTTCTCTTAGAATAAATAACTAGCGTTTTAAAAGTTTATTAAAATAGTTTTAACTGTATTAATAAGCATATAACTTTCTATAGATTATTAATAAAGAATAATTTAGTTATTATTAGTAAGGCTCTGGTAATACGTATTGTTTTGTAGGTTAATTTAGTTTATTCTGTTAGTTTTGTTATATATTCTTATCTATATTTTGTTCTAAGCTCGAAGCTATTTTAAAGTTATAGGTAGAAAGCTTAAAGCCTAGCAGAATAGCTATTCTGCTGCCCTACTTAACAAGTAAACTATACCGCCTGCTATAATAGGCTTAATGCTTTATAGTACTCATTCGATTATTAGGTCTAATACTTTTAGTACTATCTACTTTTTCTAATAACTTTCTTTTTTATCGTAATAGTATTATTCTTTTATTAGTTATATTTAATATAACTCATTATCTAAATCGTTAACTTATTAGTAGTTATTAGCCGCTTTAAAGTCTTATTTAGTAATACTTTCGTTATAACGTTAGCTAGGTTATCGTTCTTATTAATCTATCGGAATTTATAAATATATTTTCTTTCGTATAATAATTATAAAGATATAATATTGATTATTAGTCGCTTCCCTTTTATAGTGTTTAGTTTTATAAAGTACTTATATAAAGAATACGAATTTATATAGATTATTAACAAAATATTAAAAAAGTCGAGTTAATCTATAATTATTTTAAGTATAGATAGAATTATAGCTTAAAGATTAAAGCTATTAAACTATTCTATAAATCTATAATACTAAAACGCTTTTAGTAACCCGTTTATACTTAATAAAGAATTAGTAAAGGATATTTCTTTATCACTTATATTATTTATTATTATTATTCTTTTCCTTATTAAAAAATATAATTATAAATATAATTTATAAGCTTAGATCTCGGTTATTAGTAAAAGAACTATTAAACAATAGCTAATTTAGCTTTAATTAGGTTTAAAGTAATATAATATAATGAAATTTCGAAGTGTTTTATTTCCTATTTACAATACGGATTTAGTAGTTTATAGTATTTTATTTTTAAGTTCTATATTTATAATATTATAAATAGATCGAAAGTAGCTTCTGCCTGATAGATTAAAGCTAAATATATACTATAAATATTAAATTTAAAATACTTTTAAACGTAATCTAATACTTTTAAATTAACTACTTTAATTTTAGCTTTATAGTATTGTTTTAAGCGTATATTTAATTTTAGCTTTTTAGATCTTTTTTTTTAATCGTCGAGAAAACTAAAGTACTAAATATAAAAATATCGTTAGTCTATATACCGATAACACTGAAAACTTCTTTTTCTTTAGCTATAATTAGAAAATAAAAGTTATATATAAAAGTATTAATTTTGAGTTCTATTCGATAATATCTATAGTATATTATTTACTTATAAACGCTAGTTTTAGTAACTATATATAAAAGCTTTATAAAGCGTATAATAATACTAAAAAAGTATTAAGGTTTAAGTTTTCTTAGTAGTTTTACTAGAATTATATAAGCTAGTTTTAACTTTAATTAAAGATAGGCTTATATAACGTCCCGAAATTCTATAGTTATTTTTATTTTTATAAATATAAAGGTAATAGTAGCGATAATATATTAGCTTACCTATTAAATTTTAAATAATTAAGTAAAGATATCTTATTTTCTTATATTATTATAGCTTAAAATAACTAATCAGGTTTTTTTTATAAAGCTTCTTAATCTTATTTTTAATCTTTTAAACTATTTTCTTTTTTTTAATAAATAATAAAAGTAAAAATAGCTAGTTTAAGTTTATTCTTTAATTTAAAAAAGCGATTTTATTTTTAAGGTATTTTAAAATAGGTATAAAACCGGCTAGTTATAGGAGATACTATAAGCGAGGATTTAATTTAAAATCTAAAAAGTTAATATAAAGCTAGGCGATTATAAAAAGTATAAATATATAAAACTATATAAGTAAGAATGTTTTCTATACTAGATCGCTTATATAAAGCTTTATAAGTATAGATTTAAGCTTAACTTTATTCTATACTAGATTATATATATAAGATAGTATAAGTATAAATTTAAGTTTAAATTTACTTTATACTAGATTATACGTAACAATTAGTATAAATTCTAATTTATTCTATACTAGACTATATAATAAAAGCTTTATAATATATCTCTACTTTAAGTTATATTATATATAAGATACCGAAAGTATTAGTTTATTAATATTATCTTAGTAGTATAAGCAAACTAGTGTAAATCGAAATTTAATAAGGCTATTAAGAAAGTCTAAAATAAAATAATTATTATTAATTATAATTAGCTTATATAGGCTTTATTAGCCTTTTATTTACGCTATATATATATTTTACTTTAAAAAGGTAAGACTATCTAATTATTTATATCTAAGCTATTTTATATAACGATAGCTTTATTAATTCAGCGTTTTATAAAGAATCTGTTTAATGTTTTTAATGTTTTTGTAATTATCTTTATATATTATAGCATCGATAATATTAATAGTAAATCGACGCTAATATAAAAAAAACTTTAAAAATAAGTATTATAGTTATTAAGCTATTTAAGCCAATAGTATTATTAACGGTTCTTATAACTACTTATGGAATAATATTATATTAACATTATTCGAAAAGTTTATATATAACATGTTAAAAGTATAGCGTAAAAAGCTATAATATCTTTTAAATTTACTAATAGACTAATATATTTCTATAAAGATTTATTTATATATAATTCCTATAGTTTTCACTTAACTTTAAAATTCTGTTAATACGAAATTTATACTAGTATTATAAACTATCTAGTTAACTATTTTAAAATATATATCTATTTATATTATTTAAAAAGCTTTCTAAATATTCTTTATTAATAAGAAGTAAGAAATTATACTATTAAAAATATTAATAAGTTTATAGCGTATAATACTATTTTATTAAAAAAGTTTATTATAAACATAATAAATTTCTAATTAAAGCTATAGTTATCTTTAAGAGTAAATTTAAATTATCTAAAAATAAGGTTTTTTATTTAATAGTAATAGTAAACCTTAATAGTAAACTTAAAGACTATTATATTAATATTATAGTTTTACGTTTTTTTTAGTAAATAACATAGATAATTAATAGTTAGATAGCTAAAGCAATAATGAAAGCGTTATAGCTCTTTTTCTATAAAAGATCTAGTATCTTTTTTTACTAAAAAGAATTATAGATATTTCTATTTTTGGATTATAAAATGCTATTTTCTTTCCTTTAGCTATTAATCTTAACTAATTCGTCTATTAGATTTAGAAAATAAGTACTTAATTTAACTATATTCTAAATATATAGTAAAAATAGTACTAAAATATTAATAATATACAAAGGTATAGCGCCGATAAGTAGGTTTATAACAATAGCTTTTAGTAATAATAATTTTAACTTTTTAAAAAATTTAATAGTAGCTTTACCGGCT
The DNA here is from genome assembly GCA_016508685.1 of Cytospora piceae. Taxonomy (NCBI): domain Eukaryota; kingdom Fungi; phylum Ascomycota; class Sordariomycetes; order Diaporthales; family Cytosporaceae; genus Cytospora; species Cytospora piceae. Next base: position 2,389,527 of record JADMLE010000002.1, on the reverse strand, counting down.
TATAAGTTATTTATTTTTACTAAAAACAAATAATCTTAAAAAGTCAAATACTAATAATAGCTAATAATTAACAATTCCGCTATTTTCATTAAAGATAATACTTTAGAATTTAGCTTTAAATATTATATTTATAAAATAAATTATAAAACTAAGATAATAGTATCTTTATTTCTAATATTATCGTTATCGCTAGAGAATATATAAAGAAGGCTATATTTATTAAATACTAAGTAGTTTTTGCTTATTATAAATGCCGGCTTCTCTATCTTTATTAGTGTCTTTATTATCTAAGCTATCTATACTATAAATAGGCTTATAGTATTTATAATTAGTTAAGAAAGTAACCTATTTCCTTATTATTACCGGTTTACTATAATATATTAGATGTTAGTTTTAAGATAATTATTTTCCGGAATATATTTAATTAACTAGTATTCTCTTTTTTTATATAAAGTATTTTTTCTTTAATATTATTATCGTTATTTATTTTCGCAGTTATTATTATACAAAGTTCTTCTATAAAAGCTAAAGCATTTCTTTGTTTATTGATTATTATATCGGTAGTCGAAATAATAGATATTATTACTAAGATATTCCTAAATAAAGTAAGCGCTATTATTATTTAGTTATTTAAAAAATAGCTAAAAATAAATAGAAATCTTAGAAAAGCTTTTTGTATAAAACAGTTGTTAGTATATATAAAGCGTGTTTAATCTTTAGTATACTTTTATAAACTCGAAAGATAGTTAACTTTAAAATCTTATTTCTAGTATAGCTAAAGCTAAAAGGCTATAATCGATAAAGTTAGCGCTATAACCTTTACTATATAAGTTATCGAGACCCTTCGGTAGTAAAGTATTATTACTAAGGCCTTTTTAGTAGACTTTTAGTAAGAATTTAAAGGCTAGAATAAAGAGATATTTAGATATATCGATCCTCTTTAGAGATATAAGATAAAGAACTTCTTTAAAGAATAAGGTATCTATATAAGTCTATATAGATATTACTTTACTATATAACTCCTAGAGGTAATAAAGATAGAGAAATACCCTTTATAGTTTATAGAAGAGATTAAGATAGTTAAATTTCTGCCTAACGTTAAAATTAAATAAATTAAAATAACCTCGGTAATAAAACCTTAAAGTCTATAACAGCTACCTTTATATAATAGCTATACTTCTCTTACGTTTAATCTCTATAGTATTAATAATATACTTAAGTCTATCGAAAAAGATAAATCCCTTATACCTATACTATAATCCCTAAGCCTTATACTATCCTTTAGATTTAACTTTCTATAGCAACTAAGGATATAACCTAAAATAATACTACTAAGATAGCTAAGGCAGATAATAGGCTTTTAAGGCCTAGAACGACTATTTATATAGCTATCGGAATAGCTAAAGTAACCGATAGGCTTTTAAGCCTTAGAACGACCTCTCTTATAACCTTAATAACTATAATATCCTCCGATTCCCTTTCTAAACCCCTCTTCGAATTTTCCTTTAAAAACCCCTCTAAAGCTATATATCTCTGCCGGAATACTATACTATTAATAAGGAACTATATAATTACTAGCCTTCGAATACCCTTATAAACCTTCTTATAATCTTTATAAAACTCTCTCTTTTTACCTAGTATCTAACTATATACTAAAACTAAATAAGATTATAGCTTTTTTAAAAGCTTAAGATAAGAATAAGAAGTAGATAGGAGAGCTATATAATCTATTAAATAATAAGCTAAAGATTTTTATAAACTTCTACTACTATAGTAGTATTTAGCTAGATTAGTTTTACGCTATATTTCTTTAGATTTTTACCGGAAAAGCCGAAACCTATTATATTTACTATATTAGTATAATAGATAATTTTACTATAGCCTATAGAAAGCTAAAGACTTATTTTAAGACAAATACTAATTATTAATAGTACTATAATAATTAGATAAGTATAATATTTAATAGCCTTTAGAATAATAAAGAGAATATTAATAAAAGCCCTTATAAAGTTCTATATATTATACTAGATAAACTCTAGCTCTATTAGCGCGCTCTTAGCCTCTACTACGCTAGCGACGAGATATTAAAGATAACGGTCTTTCGAGTATATAAAAGAGTAGCAGAATTCGAGCACGCCTTTTATATACCCGCCGCTTTTTATAAGAAGCTTTTCTAAAACCTCCGATTATCTTTTAAACTCTCTTTTAAGCGAAGGAATAGCGCTAGTAGTTATTTTATTTAGGGACGGCCTAATAATAACGTCTATTATCTCGACCGCCGGTATAATAATAATCGCTAACGAGAAGGCTTTAGCTTCTAAGGTAGCAGCTCCGGCTTTTATAGAAGAACCTTTTATAATAACTATTATAATAATAAACGCCGGTAGCTATACCGGAAGAAGAAATACTTTATCTATAGTAAAAAAGGGTGCTAGTCTATAAAGTATACCCCGGAAGAGAGATAATAATCTTAAAACTAATACCTAGCCTAATATAAATACTATAATAAATTAGTAACAGAAGAGGGCTTTATAGCCTTTCTAACCGATTATAAAGGCTATAAAGCTGCCTATAGTATCGATAGCTTAGCCGAATAAGATAATAACGATAATAGCAGAGCTAGCGTCTTCGAAGATAGGGAAGCTGCGTACTAGCTAATAAATATAGCCTTCTTTTATACTATCTCTAATAATAACGATAGTAAAGCCGAGTATAAAGATACCGTCGCTTTAGCCTTATAGTTTACTCTTTAGGGACGCTATTTAAAGCTAAAGTTCTAAGGTATTATACCTAATACTAGAGTAGCAGAGTTTTTAATAACAGGCTACGACTAGTACCTTATCTTTTAACGTAAGAATCTTTTAGTAGAAATAGATAAATTATAGGCCGGTAAGGCTATTATTAAATTCGGCTAAAGATTATAATTATCTTTTATCGGCACTATTATTATCGACCTACCTATTAGAGCTATAACCTTTTATATTGTTAACGCCTCTATACTATTCTTTTTATATATCTAAGATATAGATAAACTAAGCGTTTTTTTCTAGAATACTATAGACGAGATAGTAAAAATCGATAAATAAAGCCGCGAGAAGGCCTTTCCTATTATTCGAAAATAAGGCTATTTATAGTTCTTCTTCTTAAAATAAAATACTAGCGCTTTCTTTATAGAGAAAGAATTATAATACCTTTATCGTTGCTTTAGATATCTAACTATTAATTACCTCTCTTAGCTACTAATAAACGCTAGCTATAAGGTCGATATAATAGTCTTTAAGGCTATTACGAAGTTCTGCTATTATTACTAGATAAAAGGCCTTGCCTTTCGACGATTTAAATTTACTCTATAAGACGATTATAACTTTAATTATAAGCTTATTATAGACGTTATATATCTGCTCGGAAAACTTATACTATACGCTATAGACTTATCGACGTCTTTTTAAGCTATACGCTTTCTTGCTTCCTTATCTATAAAGGATACTTAAAAAGCCTTCCGGATAATATAGATAGATATATACCTTAAACCTTTTAACTAGCTAGTTTATAATACCGGTACTAACTTTACGTTAGTAGAGTTCTAAACTAAAGCTAAGATTATAAGTATTATATATAAATAAGTACCTATAGAAGCTTACTAGTCTATTAGAAAGGTCGAGAGATATTATAGCCTATTATACTATATATTTAAGATCTTATACGCTAAGCTCTCGAATATTTTTAGTAATAATACTATTTTATAGATAGCTATAAAAGCCGTTAATAATATAGCAGGACTAGATAGTTTAGTACTTATACTACTTATCTTTAGAGCTTTCCTTTAGATAAACCTTAATTTACCTTTATCGCTATCGACGCTAAAGCGCGTAGAAGCTATTACGAAGGCAATAAAAGCATTTCGGAAGCTCTCTATAGAATGCTAGATTAATAAAGCTATCGCTACGCGAAATAGCCTAAATATAAGTAATTAGATAATATTGCTTTTCTAGAGTAAAGTACGCGTATAGCGAGAAAAAGAAGGCTAGTAAGGCCTATATAGGCTGCTTACTATTAAGGGATACGATTTTACTTTAGACCTTCCTAATAGACCTATTAAATTTCGGTCTACGCTAGTACGCCTATATTACTGCAATAACTTTAATAGTATCTTATCTACGCAGCCTTTAACACTCGGTAAAGCCTATACTAGTAGTTAGAGCCTACGATTAATACTACTTAGGCCTAATTTAACCTATATAGTACACCCTTTAGACAACAGGTTATCTTTATAGCCTTTAGCACTCGGTAAGGCTTATACCGGTAGTCGGAGCTTATAATTAATACTACTTAGGCCTAATTTAGCCTAAGCCGGCTACCTTTATTTTCCTTACTTAGAAAGAGAGGGATAACTATAAGCTAGCACTAAAGCTACGCTATAATAGCGTTATTACTAGTTTTAGTAAACCCTTTAAAGAGTCTAATATAAAGGAAATTATAGACTTTATCGGCTATAGTATTTTCTAGTTCAAGCTTTTTAATTAGAAGACTTATAGCCTATATTACCTGTTTAAAGTACGAATAGTTTATAAGATTAAAGGTAAGACCGAGAAGCTATATAAAAAGTTATACCTTATTATTTAGGGGTATAACGACGCCGGTAAGGAGAATATCCTTACCTAATCGCCGATAATTTAGCAGGTTAGCTAACGTATTATCGCTACTCTTACCCTATCTCTACTAAGAATAAGTATAACTATAGAACTTCGTAATATTATATAGGCCTACCTTTAGTCGAAATTAGAGCTAGTATATACGATTTTAGCTACGCTTTTAAAGGAACTTAAGCCTTAGTACCTTCTTAGCACTATTATATAGCTTATAAAGCCTCTTTATAGCATCGCCGAGGCAGGTATATATTAGTAGACGACGTACTATAAACACTACTATATAAAACTAGGTATAAGTATATCTATATATAACCCTTACCTTCTTATTATAACCGGCGATAAAGACCCCTTTAGCTTTATCGGTATATAAACTAAAGATACCTTTATACTTAGAACCCTAGCGTTCTCGGTAAAAGAAAAAGAAAAGATTTAGAAAGCAGAGATTAGGTATAAACCTAAGACCGTACTATTATTAAGTACCCCTTTTAATTTTAATAGCATAAAAGTTACGAAATATAATAACAGATCTATTAAGGTTAGACAGAAAAATTAAGGTACTAAGATCGAGAAGATTAATATAAAGGCACCTAACCGTGCCTAAAAGTATCTTAAGCAACGCGCTTATAGCGTATACCTAGCCTTAATCTATTAGCCGGAAGCTACTTTCGATCTTTCTGTCGTAGCTTAAATCTAAAACCTAGATATAAAGGACTGCGATCTGCTAAACTAGCGCCTCGAATAGTAAATAAAGAACGTCGAGAAAGGTCTGCGATATATCGCTTTAAACCTAACGAAAGCTAAGCTTACTATCTTCGTTAATAGTTCCTTTATAAATAACCGGGACCTTAGTTTTTAGATTAGCTTCGTTATCGCCTTTATCGATAAAAAGAAGAACGATAATAGCACGCAGTATAGAATATAAGGTAACGTTTTATACTAGTCCTCTACTAAATATAGACGCGTTATATAAAGCGTTTTAGTATTAGAGATCTATAGAATAGTTAGCGGCTTCGACCTTAGCGCTATTATTTTATCTACTCTAAAGATAATTACCGATTAACTTAACCTTCTCGCGATTCCCCTTATAATCTATATAGATTTATACTTACTATATAAGTATCTCGTTAAACTAAGTACTATAAAGGAGAAGAGATTAATAATCGATATTATATTATTACGCTAATTATATAAAAGGTAAGAGATCTATAAGGTACGATAGATTAATAGTAATAATAACCTAGCCGATATAATAACGAAGGCATCGCTTAATAAGGCTTTAACGCGCCTAATCGATTTAAATAAGTTAACGATTAAAGTAGAAGGGTATATAGACTGCAGCTAAAGGTAATATATCTTATATTCGGTCTAATAGCAGACCGGTTAAGGGTAATAATAGAGAGACGATTAGCAGGAGAAAGCTTATATATATATAGTATAAAAGGTCCGACGCAGACCGAATTAGTACCCCTTTACAATAACTGCGATAGGTTATAAAGGCTATTTAATATATAGGACAGACGGTCCGATGCGGAAGGAAATAGCCCTATACGTATATAGTATAGATAGTCTAACGCGGACTATATAGATACGATAGTAACGAAGGTATACGATATAAAGGAGAGAAAAAGGGAATAACCCTATACGTATACGATAAAGAAAAGGTTATTAGTATAGATTAGGCAATAGTATAGATAATGCTAGGCCTAGCGATTATATAGGTGCTATAAGGCACTAGGCCTGTTACGGCAGGCGGTGTAATTAACTACTAGGCAGGGCAGCAGAACGGTAACGCCGAAGGCCTTAAGCCTTTCGCTTATAACCTTACGATAGCTTCTAACTAAGAGAATAAGATAAGCAATAACGACACTAATAAGAATAACCTAAGTTGCCTACCCCTGTGATATTACAACCAGAGCCTAACTAACAATAATAATAATAATAATAATAATAATAATAATAATAATAATAATAATAATAATAATAATAATAATAATAATAATAATAATAATAATAATAATAATAATAATAATAATAATAATAATAATAATAATAATAATAATAATAATAATAATAATAATAATAATAATAATAATAATAATAATAATAATAATAATAATAATAATAATAATAATAATAATAATAATAATAATAATAATAATAATAATAATAATAATAATAATAATAATAATAATAATAATAATAATAATAATAATAATAATAATAATAATAATAATAATAATAATAATAATAATAATAATAATAATAATAATAATAATAATAATAATAATAATAATAATAATAATAATAATAATAATAATATTTATATTTATATATTAACCTGCTTTAAAGGTATATAGAACTTTTATAGTCTAACTAGCTATATAAGAACCCGAATACTAAAAGAAAACTTATACGCTACGTTCTTGCTATATAAAAGCCGTACTATTATTACGCTTACGTCTTATAATTACCTAGTACCTTTACTATACTAGTAACTTTAATTTACTATATAAATAAAGTACTTAGCTTAAGTTATTAGAAGTAGAGTATTCTTTTACTCTAACGCTATTCTTTTACGCTACTTATACTATATTATATCTTCTTTTACTATCTTAAGTACTAGTTAATATAATAAGAGCTTTCCGGTTTTAAATAATTACTTTATAATAATACCGGTAGTAGTATCTCTACTAATAGCTATTTCGAAGTCGCAGTATAAGCGTAGCATTTATAGCGCGAGTAAATAGCGGAAGCGCTTATAGTCCTACGCTAAGTTAAAGTTTCTAATAACTAGGTAGAAAGCAGTTTCTTTACCTCGCTTATAATAACAGAGCGGCGTATATATCTTTAAGACGCTACGCGTAAATAAGTAGCTAGCGAGTCTAATTACTTTTATTTAGATTTAAAATAAAGCTAAAGATTTGTGCTTTACTAGCCTAATATAAAGATCGCTAAGTTAATTTATAAGGAGGGGTAGGCGTTACGTAGCTAGTGCGAGTATAGAGCCTGCGAATTGCGTATTCGCTATTTCGTAGAGGCCCTCCTATTGTTCCTTCTATTCTTAGAGGCTCGGGTCTACCGGAGGTCCTAAGATCTAGTCCTTCTACTACTAAAGGCTATATTTAGATTATAAAAGTAAATAAGTAGAGTTTATTTTAAATTAAGCTTTTATTTACGTCCTTCTTTATTTATATTATTATCTTTTTAAATTTTCAATAAACTTAAATAATATCTACTATAATTATAAATAAGTATTTATTACTATACTTACTTTATTATCTTTAAATTTATAAATAAAATAATATTTTAGTTAGTATTATATTTATTATAGTAGTAGTTCTCTTATTAAAGCTTTATTTATATTTAATATATTAGTTTCTTTACTGTTAATTATATTTGTAAGGCTATATATACTACTATATATATTTTAATTGTGTTTCTTTACTAAATACTTTATATTAAAATATAAATATTATTAGAAATCTACTTTTTAAATTATTTATTTACTTTAAAGCTACAATAAGAAAGTATTCTAAAAGAAAGCTACTAATAGGACATATATAAAGCTTTATAACGATTATTAATTAAGAAGAACTATTTTATTACTATAATTTCTTTTTTTAGCGTTATAACTACTAGATAAAGATAGCGCTTATATATAATAATAATAATAATAATAATAATAATAATAATATTTATATACTAACCTGCCTAGAAGGTATACAGAACCTCTATAGTCTAACTAGCTATATAAGAACCTAAGTGCTAGAGGAAAACCTATATACTACGTTCTTACTACGCAAAAGCCGCGCTATTATTATGCTTACGTCTTATAGCTACTTAGTACCTATATTATACTAATAACCTTAATTTATTATTTAGATAAGGCTTTTAGCCTAAGCTACTAAGATTAAAATATTCCTTTACTTTAATACTACTTTCTTATACTATATACGCTATGCTATATCCTCTTATACTATCTTAAATATAAGTCGATATAATAAAAGCCTTTTTATTTAAAGTAGCTATCTTATAATAGTACTTATAGTAGTATCTTTACTAACCGCTATCTTAAAGTTATAATATAATTATAGCGCTTATAGCGTAAGTAAGTAGCGAAGGCGCTTAAGTTCTTTTACTAACTTAGTATATTTAACGATTAAGTAGAAAGCGGTTTTTTTACCTTTATTATATTAGTAGAGTAGCGTATATACCTTAAAGACGCTATACGCGAATAGGTAGCTAGTAAGGCCGATTATCTTAATTTAGATCTAAAATAAAGCTAAAGATTTATATTTAGCTAAGCTAATATAAAGGTTATTAATTTTATCTATAAAAAGAGGTAAGCGCTACGCTATTAATATAAGTATAGAGCTTATAAGACGCGCTATCGCAGCTTCTTAAAAACTATTTTACTACTCTTTCTAAATAATTTATAAAGGCTAAGGTTTAATAAAGGCTTTACTATCTAGTTCGTTTACCTATTAGTATTTCTACGCGCTATCCTTATAGCGTAGTTGCTATATAAAAGCTATAGTATCTTCCTTATTTTTTTAAAAAAGTCTGTCTCTACTAACGCTAAGTTTTATATTTAGAAAGCTACGCTTTTATTACGTTTTAAACGCTATATATACGTTACGCTATCTCTATATACTTAAGCTAGGCCTCGAAGGCTATAAGTCTGCTATTTATATAGATATTAATTAAAAGGTATTTTATTTCTTTTTCTAATAGCTTTATGAAAGTTACTTTAAAAGTGCCGATAATAATATAAAGGTATTATAACTAAGTAATATATAGGTAGTTTCTGATTTTTATTAATCGAGTTAATAAAAGTATATATTACGCTAAAGCCTTATAAGTAATAGCGCTATATATTACTTTTATATAGATCTTTTTCGCTCTAACGCTACTATAGCCTTATATAGAAGCTATAAAGTAAATAAGTATAAATATCTAAGTCTTTAGTTTCTTTTTAATCTCTTAAAGATAATAATGCTAGCGTAGCTTATAATTAAGCTAAACGCTAAAAAATTTAGCTGCTTTAACTAATATAACTATTATTATACTATAGTATACCGGCTACTTAAGCGTTTTATAGCTATAGGTAAAATAAATTAGTTTACTTTTATAGGCTATAAACTTTATACCGACTTAGAATCTCTATTCTTTATATATAATATACGCGCGGCTTAAGCGCTAGTAGTTCTCTTTAATATCGTTACTTACTATTAGGATATTTATATTATCTATAAAGCCGACTATAATAATACCGTTACTTTAAAAGGCTTTATATAGTATAGCGATATATAGGAGGAATAAAATCGGAGAGAGAGAGTTTCCTTATAGAACTCCTACTTATAAGATACGCGGCTCTAACGTAGCTCTATTAAAAAGGAGGTATACTATTTACGTATTAAAAAAGCTATAAATCTATCGCTAAACCTATAGCAAGTATAGTTTTCGGTATATAATATCGACTAGATAGTTATAGTTAATAGTATTAAAAACGCCTATAATATTAATAAGTAGCTTGTCTTTTATATCGAATATAACTAAGCTTTAGTTATAGCCTAACTTCCCCTCTTATATAGTAAGAGAGAAGCGTTTATATATAAATAGCGCTACTCGGCTGCTACTTATATATATTGCTTTATATAGTAATAAAGCTAAGTAAATAACTATTAATATATTTAGACTTACTTATAGCTCTTAAATCGTAATAATATTATAAGCTAGGTACCTACTTAGCGTTAGCGCTACGTTTAATTTATTACGTCTTATATTTTAAAAAAGTATATTAAAGTCTATTATTTTTAAATAAAAGAGTAAGTCTATAATATAAGATATATATATAGTAATAAGTAGCGGCGTATACTTAACGTTTTTATTATTTAAGAGTAAAGCTATCTCTAACGTAGAATATCCTTTATAGGTTTACTAAAAAAGGTCTTTTTCTTACTGCTAATCGTTTAAAAGCTATTAGTATTCACGCTACTTATACTTAGTATAAAAGTATTACTTACGCTATAGATCTTAAACTATTATAAGTAAGTTTTATATATATCTTATACGCGCTTTTACTATACCTAAGTAATAAAGTAGCTATAGTCTTACGCTATATAAGGTCTTTTATATTAAACGTATTAGGTAGCTATCCGGTTTAACGATACTAGGTACTCTAGTTTACCTTTTATATACGCGGTTCTTATATAGTAGCTATATTACGCAGTAGCTTTATAATAGCAGGCGATATAGCTATAGCTATAGTAGTTATAGTACTGCTTAATATTAACGTCTACTAAATATAGTTTATAGTTAAATATTTTTATCTTCTATATAACTTTATTACTATAGAGCTGTTTTATTATAGCGATATTACTAACTAAGGCGACTAGAATTAAGTGCTTTTATTTTTTTTTTCGAAAGGAGAAGGCGAACTTTACTAATCGCCTTCGAGTTATCCTTCTAAAGCTCTTATAAAAGCTACTCTAGCGTAGCGTATACGTCGTATAGGCGTCCTATATATATACCTCTAATAATAATAGGGTATTCGCGCCCTACTACTATCGCTTTAGCCTTAAATATAAGGGAAATCTAAGCTGTTTAAGCCTTATAGTTTTAAGCGTTATACTTAAATATAACGAAGACGTCCCTATTATATAAACGTTATATAGTAACTACTTTTTTACTGCTAAAGGCCTAGTTAACTACTATAATAATATTAACTAGTTTTCTATAGCTATATACTTCTATAGTATTATAAATTATAAGCTCTCTGCTATAGCAGGCTAAGACTATAAGCCGCGGTTTTTACGCTTTTAAGCCGCTCGGTAGCGTCGCAGAAGCTATAACTTATACCTAAGATCGGTTTAAGGGGCTCGTCGCGTTCCTAATAAGGGCGTTACCTATAAGGGCGTAGCCTACGATAGCTTTATATACGGCTGCTTCGATTTCGTTATAGAGGTCTGCTTATATAATTAGTTAAGCGGCGTCTATAGAGCTTCTACGCAGACTCTACGCGGCTTTTATATAGTAGTTCTTAGTAAGGTCGAGAACCTTATATACTTTATCTTAGCCGATAAGGTTTACTAGTTATTATCTTATCTTTATAAGTATCTTAAGGTCGGTGCTTACTACGCCCTTGTTACTCGTAGGCTGCTCGGTTATCGTCGTTATTATAGCGTAGGCGCTTTAGCTATAGTTAAGGTAGTGTCTGCTTTATTCGATTCCTGCTGTTCCGGTGTTAATTACTATAGGAAGCGCTTTATACCTAGCGCCCTTGCTACGCCTTAGCTGCGTAGCTATTGCTAGGCGTAGCTTTACGTAACGATTCCGATTCTAAAGTTAGTTTTAAGTTTCGAGCGCAGTTAGCACTAATAGGTGCTAATTTGTCTTAGAAGAGCGTTTTTCCTTAAGATTTAGCGCTTGTATATAGTTATACTTATAGCGTAAATAATAAAGATTATAAAAATAGCGTTAATTATTTTAGAGGCTTTATTTACTAATAGTTAAAATATTAAAATATAACTAGATTATATAATCTTAAGTAAAAATACTTTTATAAGTAAATATATCTTTAATGTTCTTATATACCGGCGTTATAATACGTTTATTATATTTTAAAGGTTATAATATACTTAATCTACTTTAGTTATGCTTATAACTATAACTAACTCTATTATAATTATAATTATAATTAAAGCTATATAGCTTATATATATAGTTATATTAAGTATATTTAGAAAGAATATTTATTAATTAAGTATATAAACTTATATTATACTGTTTATTATAGAAAATTCGACTTATTTTAAACCTATTATCTTTTCGGTGTTAAAGTTATTAATAATAATAAAGCTACTAATAGCATGCTATTTTATTTCTATTATATTAGTAATATATTTTCGCTATATACTTATAATGAAAACATGTTAAGTTATTATAAGATTCTTATGTTTAAAAGGAACTATTATTATTATAACTACTAAGACTATAATTATTACTTTTAAGAAGAAAAAAGAAAAGGCTAAAAAAGTAATTTCTATTAACTTATATTTTTTATATTTAATTATTAAAAATATTATATAAATAGTAAATTAGTTTTTAAAACATCTATATAAAAACATATAAAATAAACTTAAGATTAGTTTTGTTAATTAAATAAATATATAGTAAAAAGTAAATAGAGCTTAGTTAATACTAATATTAGAGAAAATGCGCTACTTATAGTTTATACTTTATACCTAGTATAAGGTTATTTAAACCTAGTTACTAAGTAGCTAAGTAGCGTAACGGTTAACGTAACGTTTTATATTAAAACTGTTATATATTATATTAGTAAAAAGAATATTTAGCAGTATATATTTATAATTAGTTTATATAGGATATTATATAATATCGGCTTATTCCTGCTTTTACTACCTATATACCTTTAGCAGCCTTAAGAGGCCGCTAATAATAAAACGCTATTTTATAATCTTAAGCTTAATACCTTATATATAAAGTTTAAGAGTAGTAACCTTAACTTTAACAGTATAGGGTTATTATAAGGTTACTATAGGCCTATAGTAAGCCTATAATATCTTTATAGTAGGCTATTTATAAGTATATCTACTATAGTAACGTGTTTTTTTATATAATATTCTTTTCTCTCTCTTTATACTCCTATTAGAATATATCTGTAATAATTATAGGGTAACCTTTATAGAGGTACTTGTCTGTATCTAGTAGGGTTAATATTATTAGGTAGTATATATATATAACTAGTCTGTATAATATCCTTCGTGCTTATAAGTAATTAAGAGGAGATAAGTCCTATTATATAAAAATAATACTTAGATTAACAACTAAAGAGTAAACTATAAAAGCTATCTAGATAGTAATAACTATATTATATATCTAGCTCTTTAGTATAGATTGCTAAAGCTGTTATCGGTCCTGTCGGTCCTTAGTCTAATCGACTAGACCGCTAGCGGTCCCGTCGGTTCTAACCCTAACCCTAATACTAACTAGTAGGTAGACTCTGCAGTCTAGTGCTATTAGTTCGGCACTTCGGTATCTGTGTTAGGTTTCCTGTATAACCTAAACAGGCACCCCTAGCGTCTGTTTCTTAGGTTATAATAATATCTCTTTACTACTTACCTGCTATTATATTATAAGCTAGCCTCTAATACTTTACAGCTATAGTATATACTTTAAACGTTACTATTATAGTTATTATATTAAACTCTATCTGTTTTTAAATAAGGTACAGACTTATAACTAAGCCTAATAAATTAAAAGTTATATATTAATTTAAAGATAAGAATCTATACTATAATCTAATAATCTAAGTAATCTATACTAAAGAGCAGACTATATATACATATATATATATTAACGCTTAACTAGATAGCATTTTATAATATAGCTCTTTACTTATTAATTTAAGTTATATTCTTATATAATTAGAGTAATCCTTTTTAATTACTTAAAAAGATTATTATAAGGATATATATATATATATATATATGTATATATATCGTTTAACAATAATTACCTTATAACTATAGTTAGATACTTTATAAAGATTACTAGTATAATTGTTATATAAAGATATAAAATACTAGGGAGCGGCGGCAGGCTGCCTGCTAAACAACGCCTTTCATTAACAAGGACCTATCTGTAGCAGGCAAAAATCAGATACTTATAAGCCGGAATTGATTATAGTCGCGAAAGGGTACCTGCGGCTAATCAGCATTATTATAATTGCTAGCTAATTATATCGACGACAGGGGTACGACCCAAGGCAAGCTTTCTTTCTCTCGCAGGCCTAATAAAACAAACGACAACCTTTCTTACGGGAGGCATTTGCTCTTGGTTAACGGAGACTAGTGTATAGGATGATACTGGTGAACGTGCTGATCTCCCCAATGATGCGCCCCAGTCCCTGAGACAAGATGTTTGGATCAGTGTGACCTACCACATCGCAACCCTGAAAGGACATCCGCTCATACGGCAAGCCTGGATGGAACATCCCAGACACCTAATCCTCCTTCACTCACTTGATATGCTCCGAGGCAACGACGTGGCCGTATCCATGAGTACCCCAGACTGCGTACTTGAGGCGCACGTTGCGGAAGCGGTGACTGTCCTTGACCACTACAGCGTCGGCTGCGGCCAGTTGCTGCAGAGCATCATCACCTCCTATGCCGATTGCTCGGGGTTGATGTGTACACGGTACTAGGAGACACTCCTGAGGGAGGAAGGGAGTTGAATGTGCCTCATCCTGTTAGAGACAATTGCCGTAAAACTGGTGTGGTTTGCCGCATGTGGGTAAAGCATGAACTCTCTCTTTGAGTTGATGATTGCCCGGAAGTCATGACAGCTTCAACGGACGTTCCATAGGGATGTTTTCCCACGATGCCATCGTCTAGGAACATGGGAACCTGGCAATTGCGGTACGCGTCTGGCCACACTGCTTTGCCACGCTTAACCTGAGACTGGCCGATGAGGGTGGGCATGGTCACGTCCGCGTTGTCGCTCAATTACCTTGGCAATTCAATCGTCCGACGTGTTTGTGAAAAGGGAATGGCTTCTTCTTCTGGCGTAGTCGGACCCGTTCTTTACTCTCGACCGGGCCTGGAAGGGTAGTCGCGCCGAGAGCTGGCTGGAAGTACTGGAGACTAACCTTCGCATATCTAGTTTTGAACCTATCGGTAGCAAGGTTTCCATAACACCCACAGACAGGAATATCGGGTATGTCTGCCTTTAGGGACGAATTGGGCCAGTTATTTCCAGAAGTGATGTCGGCGTATACCACAACAGCTTCTTCCACCATGGCGCACACTGTCTGTATCACATATTTAGTCCGCACCCATTTGGCGTTGTCAATGGCCACTATGCTAGTGAGCCAGGAGATGTCGTGGGCAATATCATACTCATGTGAGCGCCGTAGACGCCCCGATCCAGCCGGACCAGAAAGTTCGCCACAACTGGCTTCCCTTGGAATGTGACGGGATCGATATGACAAGTGAACCCATCTTGCGGCAGGGTATGTCGACGGATCGAGGATGTCCGGGAAGAGGAAAAAAAATTATGAAATAGCCAACAATGGTGTTAAAAATGGAGGCCGAAGTATGGTCCTGTTTCATCTTCAAACCGGTGACTGAAGACATGCCAAAAGTCGGCGAGAGAGTCTACACCCACGTCGAAAGCTTGTGGATGGACAGTACCTGCATGCTTAAGACCGTCGACCTTCTTGACAACAGTTTCGATACCCCTGCTTCATGGTTGAGTGGTTGAGATTGGCGAGGGTGCCTTGAGGCTGCTTCTGGGTGAGTTATTGCGGTGACCAGATATTAGATCGGCTTCTTCCTTGAACAGAGGAAAACATTTTTATTGAGGCACAAGGAAAGGGGTAACCAGTTTGGTGTATTGAGGGAGGAGTGCGTACACAGAGAGCCATGAAGCCCAACTGCGTGAGTTGACCACAAGCGATGGCCTCCGTTGAGCTCACACTCTGTATAAGAGAGGACGTTCGTAGCAATACCAAGGAAAACAAGAAGAGAA
Organism: Cytospora piceae; assembly: GCA_016508685.1. Lineage (NCBI taxonomy): Eukaryota > Fungi > Ascomycota > Sordariomycetes > Diaporthales > Cytosporaceae > Cytospora > Cytospora piceae. The sequence goes on along the minus strand of JADMLE010000002.1, from coordinate 2,373,325 downwards.
ACAGACATCCCTTAGATAACAAGATAATATAGCATTGTATGCAAGCCGTAGGGTTGCAGCTACTTCAACTACCGGTACTAGCAATGATATAACCTTCACCACTCCGGACTTGATCTTTCCTCTACAATCAGAATTCCTGAAATCACGGATAGTGAGTAGGACAGTTTACGAGCAACAGCACAGCAGCACCTTCTGGACTCGTAGTTGTGGTAATACGGGCTCGTGCCTGTCTGGAAGTAATATCGATGTTCGCAACTGTAGGCGATCATTACCCACGCGAACCCAAACCTTAGTAAGTAGGAACGGACCTTTGCTGCCGTGGTCCCTGCCATTTGGCAGGGAGGTGAGATATGACTTGTCTTGGACAAGGAGAACGTGACTATATGGGAGAAGGGGGTGGCGGCGTTGGGTTGTAATCCTCAGAACCATCTGAAATGTCCTTTTCTAATATATGATAGTAATCACGGCATGGAAAACAAGCCGACACGCTTGTTTCGACTTAACGGCTTGCAAGCCGGTGAAGGATTTCCACAAGCCACTTATGTAGATGACCGGATGTCCTGGCCCGCCAGTCTATTCAGGCTAAAGTCAACCAAGCGTCGTTGTTCTCAAGGAAAGGAGGCGAACGGGCCCAAAGGAGGAGGGGCGACGGCATGAAGTTCCCGTCCATGTCGAAACATATGGCACGCGGTCGAACTTCCCCTGAATTCCAGGGCTGCCACGCGGGGGGGCACATAATCGCAGTCACCTCGGCCCTGAGCAACAACAGCAATGCAATGCCTTTGATATTGACGTTCGTCGGACAGCATCAAGTCTGGCCCAGTGACTACGCCCACTGGCTATAAACTGATCTCGGCGCCCATCAACAAAGAAAACTACATAGGTAGGTAGATGATGGTACAATCTTTGCTTCCTCTTGACGCCCTCGCGATATGGCGGCAGTCGGGAGAGCCCGGGTCGGGTTGGCGGGGCTGCAGCTAAAACAGCGCTAATATACCCGGTACATACACAGTAGTATACACTGCACACGCATACATACATACCTACCTAGGCAGGTGCTAGGTACCTAAATACAAGGCGACGACACGACAGCATAGTTCACCATATGGTGGTGCGACTGACTGAACCCACGATTCCTGCGGGCCAGCGGGCCAGCTCTTGTATAAACCTTGGAAGCTTCGGCAGTTGAGACTGGGTTCTGAGGCTAAAACCCTTGCCAAGACGCTATTGTGGTGCCCTGAAACGCTTCTTTTTCCCGGGCCGGCCAACTTTGCTGCAACCTTCGAGAAGCAATCTGCCAGCAAGACAGAACGGTTTTTCTTCGCGTCCATCGATTTGAATCATCTGTTGCATTATTGGAAGAGTGGTCATCTCCGAGAATCTGTGCATTGTTAGCGTTATGTGCCATTTTCAAAGACGATACTGAGCGGCACGGTAGAAGGAACAAGAGAAATTACCTAGGCCTCCACTGAGAGCCGCACATACAAGGCAAGTTATAAATAAACTTGGAAACAACGAACTACCTAGGTACCTACATACAAGCAAAGCCTTCGGTACTAACTACCTAGGTACCTAGGTACCTAGGTAAACAACAGTTAGCAAGTCAGCAACCAAGTTGCTGACAGTTCAGAGTCATCCACGTGGGGAGCGCCCTGTCGTTCGGGAACTGGTTGTTCCACAGCTTCTGAATTAGTCCGAAATTGAGCAGTTTTCGCTCCGTACTTGCCCGACCGTCAGGAGTGCTCCTTTGGCAGCATACCCTAGGTAGGCTAGGTATCTTCTGGCTCAAGGTGCAGCTGCCGAAATCAATTCCATGCAGTGCAATTTACAATTTAAGCTTCATCAGGAGTGAGTTGACATGAAGGCCCCCGAGATTAAACATGCATCCCGAGGTAATACCTAGGTACCTTAGGTATGCAAAGGTCGAATTTTGTCAATTTACAGTGCAAAACACTTGAACAGAATGACGTGAGACCATGCTTCTACTACCTACCTTAGGTTCTACTACCTGCCCAGGTTCTGCTACCTAGGTAGTTGTCTGGATTAGGGATGTTGCTTAGTGCAGCATCGTGTCGAGGCTATCCCCGTCTGTCTAAGATGATGCCCAACCGCAAGATAGATACCGTACTGTGTAGATCCCCGTGACTTTGTTTTCCCCCCGTTCGACCGCGACTCACCTCAGCCTGACCAGTGCCAATATCGAGCAGCCACAATATAGCGAGCATTATAGTCAGCGGAACACAACTTGTTGGTTTTCGCTTCCAAACTGCCAGAGTATAGGAGGGTTGCATTACAGCAACAAGATGCCACCTATATGATTGATTATCTACGGCAGAGCAGTGGGTTCTCGTTCGGGTTCGTCGTAGATACTATCACTCCCCCATTGGGTCTCCCCCATTGGGTCTCGTCTATGTAAGGTTCTTATGGCGGGCCAGCTGGACCCATAGCAACGGAGAAGGGGGTGGGCTACAAAATTTCAGGGATACTGTACACGGTAGGCTTGTCCAGGGGGGCCTAGGCGCACCATGACCCCGAAATGACCAATCATGTGACGATGCTGCCCTCCAAGTCAAGGTCCGAAACCCCAGCCTAATTCGATAATTGTCCAAGCTTGTTCCTGAACTGTCCAAGCCTCCTTTGGGTCACATGCCCTCCCAGCAAGTCCCAGACACTCCTGGCACTTTTCACCCGCAGTTCATTCCCCTTTGGTCCATTCTTCCCATTTTGCCTGCAACCTTGGCAACCTTGTTCCCTTGGCGGCTCTCCTCGTGTCGACTTCTCCCAACGGATTTCTCCGCCAGTACAAACCTGGGCGGACCAACAAGGAGCCAGGAGCCAGGAGCCAGTTCCTACCCGTATTCCGTATTTCGTACTCTTGGTACTGATCTCTCCCCTTCCAAGCCCCCTTTCCCACTCACTCCACCCACCAACTCACACACCACCATCAACAACGACGACAACGACGACAAGCGACCTTTCAATCTTGACCAGCCAATTAATCCATACGACAGGGGGGACCATTCTTTGACGAAAACTGTGTTTGGGCCACGGATTTCGACATTACACAGACACTTGTTTTGCTTTTTTCTGGGGGCGGATAGGGCGGATACTGTCGGGCGATTGATTTCGATGATTTCACAGGTCCTTTCGTCGAATTTCGGCTGATTGAGCCTGCTGCACCCAGCGTCAACAGCAGCTCACCCATCAACCCACTACTGACCTTGATCTGTCGCTCGCCGAATTGCATTGGTACCCTTCTGATCCGGTGTTATTCGAGCATCGCGACCTCGGACCGCGGCAGGTGCCCGTCGACATGGACCCCACCGACGGGAAAGCAAACGATCCGGAGAGGAGGGCTTCAGTGAGGACGACGAGGAGGATATCAACACAGCAAGATGGAGGATTCGATGATGATGACGACTATGCTCTGCTGGCATTGGGTATCTCAGATGGCTTCCGGCCGCAGTCGGTGGACACAGTCGACCGCAGCTCCGTACCGCAGCCGCTTGTACCCCGGCCAGACTCCCAGGCCGTACCACAAACACAACCACAGCCATTACCACAACTACCACAACTACCACAACTACCACATCCACAACCAATAGCAGAATCGACGTCATCACCATCGCGGCTGAACCGCTCAAGCACCTCGAAGCCTCCGCGGGGCCGTGATTCTTTGACACTTAGGCATGATGGCGCCATGGGCCATATATCGGGCATATCTCACTCGCGAGTATCTAGCGCCTCGACCCAGTCGCCATACATTCCCAGTGAGACACCATACCAAGGGCCCTCGGAACCATCACATCCATATCAAATGTACTCGCAGAACCCCCGGCTGGCCAGAACGTTGAGTGTTACAACCACGTCATCCACTCCGACCACGCGGCCGGAATCCGAATACAATGGACCAAGAGGGCCGGCGCATCCCTATTCCATGTATCCGCAAAACCCATTCACGGACACGAGCAGCCCGGTGGCTGCTGCGAGCGTTCCTTCAATTCCTGTTGGTTTTGTCAACAACACTGACCCTTATCAACGCCGGCTGGGCCCGGAGGGCGAGGAACTAGCCGACATCATCGGCCCAGATGGACACACCGAAGAGCTACCCCCTTACACGAGATACCCGGACGAGTACTATAACCGAAAAATACGAGATAACCAGGAAGCACAACCAGAAGGAGCTGCCGCCGCTGAGGCCTCCACCCCTCCTGTCGCCGCTGCTGCCGCTGCTGCCCCAGCTGTTTCGGGGTCCACTGCTGTCCCAGCCACCACTGCTGCCCATGCCGTCCCTGCCGCTGCGGATCCGCCAGTCACCACAACGCGAGAAATACCAGGTGCTGGAGGGATAGGGCTGGCCGCTCGGGACCCAGAGTTTGACGCTGCCTCAGAAGCCGGATCACCGCAGTCGCGGAACTCTACGCGGAGTTTTAACACGAATGAGAGTCACCACGAAGTCAACACGGCAGCTGCTCCAGTATCAGAGAAACCACAACTCAATAGGTTCCAGAGGTTTGCCAAGAGGAAGGCGTGTGGTGTGATACCCTACTGGGCGATATGTCTAACAGCCACTGCTGTGGCCATTGTCGTCATCATCGCCGGTGCAGTCATGGGTAGTTTGCTGAGCCACCACAAGGGCCCACACGCTGGCAAACCCCGCCCTACATCGTAAGTCTTCGATTGCACTCGATTCTGGTATGGCTGAGGCTGACAACTGGTCCTGTAGATACCAAGACAGCGTTCCGACTGTCACTATCACCTATGATGCTATCCCTATCTCCACTCCTACTGACTTACCTGCGCTTGCTACAGGCATCTATAGCCTACCGTTAAACTTGGACAAGTCACCCAACACCTGCTTCAACGACACCGCCCAAAGTTCCGCCTGGAGCTGCAACATAATCCGTGAACAAGAAATGCAAATGCAAATGTCCATCAGCAGAAATGCCCCCCAGCTCGGCGACCAAGGCAATTACGACGTTATTCTCATTACCAACACCTCGCTTGGCCACAGCAACCATGGTTTGATTTATGGTACTCAGCCGCCAATCCTAGAACCTGCAGTTGGTATGGAACTCGTCAACGATACTTTTGATATGGACCGGGGCCCAGCATGGTTCCGGATGTTGCCATATAACAAGACTGTGGTCGTTCCCGAGGACCTTTTGGCTGGAGCCGTTTCGTCTAACGTACGGCGAAATGGGGGCGCATTCCTCCCAAGGTCAGGAGACTTGCAACACAGAGGTATGGCTGCACAGGCAGGTGACAGGCCGTGGATGTGCTACTGGCCTGGTACCTTTGTCGAAGTGTTCATCTACGCGGAGCAGAACAGCAGTTATGCCGGCCAAACTATTGCGTCAACTGGAGAAATCACATCAGCACCAACCGCAACACGCACAGCGAAGCCAACGGCAACGGACTTCGATGCCACACAGACATCTACGGAAAATGTGGGTGATTACATGCCACTTGCATCTTACCCCAGGGCCGTCAAAGTGAAAGAGCGTCGTGTCCCAGAGTCTCAAGCTCCGTACTGCGTTCAGGTTACGGTCCATCCCGACAACACCACGTCGCCTTTGCGGGACTCTGATGGTCAGCCCGTGACGATGTATATTATTGAGGACGAACCAGGCCCCCTTCCAGCCCAATCTGATGATCCCTGGCCCGATTCGGACAGCAAAGCGAAGCGGTATACGCGGGTGCTGTCAAGACAATGGTTATCCCCCCGTGGCGATGATGGCGACATGAGCGCCTGTGGTTGCTTGTGGTTCTCATCATGATCAATCTATTCATTCTCATTTTCTCGAGCCATCATTGCTGAGCTGCTCATCATCCATCGGGCCAACTGTCACGGGAGCGCGAACGACAGCAAGAAATATGTCAAGATACCAGGCAGGCGAAACCTTGGGGCGTTTTACGGGCATCATTTACCTTGGTGCGAACTACCGGGACCACGGCGCACAATTTTGGAAGCATGTTTCATTTCCCTTGATTCTTGTGCGGAGACCGGCGATTTTATTACGACTTTATTATCTGTGCAACTTATTACCCACCAGTGCGACATTTTACGGAATGGAACGGAGTTTATGGCATGGGACTTTGATTCAAAAAGCTCGGCGTGTATCCAACCCGTTCTGACTATTATTTGGCAGGACGCCTTGTATAGAGATTTCAGGGGGAAGAGGGGGGGGGGCGGGAAATGATGGGATGTGGTTTCCCATCGCGACGTACATATGTAATGATCACGCCGAGACTGAAAAGAAGAAGGAAGAAAGTATTTGAGGTACGAATTGTCCAGTGTGAGCGCAAGTCAGGCGTACGTCCGGTACAAAGAAAGAGAGAAAGAATTTCGTTGACAGTTGTACGTGTATATATATACCTTACTGAACGAATAAACCAAAAGAAATTGAAGATACCTTATCTGAATCCGTGGGCGCGCTGGCCTTAAAATTATGCCCAAAGCCTAATGTCAGATCGTGGTTGCTGTGCCTGGCGGCACAATGGTCGAATTATCGTACTGAAGTATCGATCGAATCTACTGCATGAAATTGGTCTTATAGATAGTTATACGGGACTGTTTTGACGGAATTGAGATATCTTGGTAGTATTGCGTACTGTGGTACTTCATCGGGTTCGCATGCTTTCTTGCCTTCCCTGTTGATTGGGGGTTGGAGGAGGGGCGGTAAAGACACCCCACCCACAACCTTCGCCTCTACGCCGTCCTCGATCCCTGGATCTTGACGTAAACCAATGATCATGAAGAGTAACCTCACTGGACCCGAGCGATAACGCTGTAGTCTTCCCTACCCTGCAGCACTTACAGTCTTCCAGATCGTTCACGACGAAGAAGACGGAATACTGAGCGAGCAACCAGCCAGTTGGCATATGCCATCTCGAAGTGGTTACTAGGTAAGGGATCACATAGGAGTCAAGCCATGGTCAGAGCCGGCCTGATTCACCATCAAACCCATGTCAGATCCCCACGCAGAAATCAACTCTTTGAAAACGACTTACATGACTTGCGCTGGTCTGCTTGGTGCACGGGGTAGCAGACGCACGCGTCCGCCTGTGCGTTCGATTGGGTTGGGTGATGCGCGGAGGTGTTCTTCACACCTAATCAACCTCCCTCCTGCTCGCCGCCTCGCATGTCAGCAGCCAGCCCATCCAAGAAGCTATCCGCCATCTTCTGGGCCTTCTTCTCGCCAACCTCTTTCCTCCTCTGCTGTATTAACCTCCTCCGCTCCTCAACCTCCCCCCTCCTCTCCTCCTTCTCCTCCTCCCTCCTCCTCCTCTCCCGCTCCGTGGTCACGCGCTCTGCCTCGAGGTTCGCCATCTCCTCCTGCCGCCTCACCTCGTCCTTGCTGAACTGGTAGAACCCTGTGCCCTTGGTCCGGATCTCGCTGCTGGCGTCGTAGTGCCTCGCCTCGGGCGGCGTCATGCTCCTATCCCGCTTTCTCGCGAGCTCCTCCATCTTTTCCTCGTCCACGGCGCGGAACGCCTCCGCCTGGATCGTGTCGCCGTAGATGATGTTCTCGGGCGCCTTGGGCCGCGCGCTCATGCGCTCCGACTCCTCAGCCGCGTACTGCTGGACCCGCTGCCGCCGCTCCAGGCGGGCCAGCTCGGCGCGCGTCCCGCGCCGGGTCCGCCCGAATTCGTCGGTGTATTCGATAATCTCGGTGTCGATGTTGTCATCTTCGTCTTCCTCATCGTCGTCGGAATCGTCATCATCATCATCATCTGAGGAGGCCGCCCTCTTGCCGTCTCGTTGCGTCTCAGCCCATTTCCGGTCAAAGTCCACAAGCGGCGCCGCCTCGCCCTCCTTGGGCATGTAGTCGCCCCTCTTCATGGCCGCGTAGAGCCGCGCCTTCTCCTCCATCTTGCGCCTCGCGGCCTCGGCCTCGTTCTTCTCCTCCTCGGTGCCGCGGACGTCTTTCAGGACCAGCTTGCCCTCGTCGCGGTCGCGTTCCTGCTGCCTCTCGGCCTTGCGCTTCGCCTTGACGCCCGCGAAGATGTCTGGTTTGGACTTGGACGGTCGGGCGCGTGCGGTGGTGGTGGAGGAGGCTGGCTTGTTGGAGATCAGGGAGGACAGCTCGGCGCTGAAGGCGAGGGAGGTGGGGAGGGCCATTTCTTTCTTCTTTTGGCGTTTTGCTGGCCGTTGGCCGTAGAGGTTTGGGTCTTGGGGCGGCATCGTGGCGTGTGTGATGAAGGGTGTTGCTCTAGATACCGAATAGGATAGATGACGGATTACTTGCGTGTCGATGATGCCGTGCAACACTATGGATGGTTCTATTTTGATTCGGGGATATGTCGCTGAATACGCCTGGCTGTTTGCGACATTCCTTACCCGGGTTGCATAATCAGGGAGAAACCTTGGAAGATAGCAGAACGGTACCTAGGCAGATAGCTAGGTGACAGTTGAGCATCCTGAGCATGTGATTGTCGGGTGATAAATGGGAAATGGGGTGGGTGCTTGCAGGGGGCTAAAAAGTCACCACACACGAGTTCCAGTGAGCATGGCCCCTGCTCTTCCCACTCCCACTACCACAATCCGGCTGCTTGGGGCCGAGGAACGGGCACAAGGCGCAACTGGGGCGGGCCACATTAATCAGGGAACCACCCAATCCCCCCCCCCCCGGCCGCCCACTCTCCTCCAGTGGATGGCCCTTCCGAGGCATGCCACTTTTTTTAATCGCTGCTATTTAGGACAATGCCAATGCCGATGTCAAGTGCCAATTTCTCTCTATACTGTACCATCCAACCACCTTCCTCTTCCCCCCTCCATTCTTTTGAGCGTACGTAAAACCTACAGACTGCTTTGGTCGTAACCGCAGCAGCTTCTGTCCTCATCCCAGCAGCAATACGGAACCCCAACCAACAAACGGGTCCTCTGCATCTAACAACCCAAGCCACCTTGACGATTGATTCCAGCCCAAGCAAGCTCCAGCAACGTCTGTCCGTCGTCCGCCGAACTCAATTGGCCGGGAACAGCAAACCACCCGAATCCAGATCGCAAAGCCCAATTCAAGCGTGACCCCGATGCGCGTCCACCTGCCCCCGAGTATGGCGTCTTCTCTATACGAAATAGGATCGGTTGTACAGTCGAGGATGACGGGGTGGAATGTGGTCACGAACTCGACGTCTTGGATCGTGCAGCTCATATCGTGGTTTTTCGTATGTCCGTCCCAGTGTCACCACGTCCAGCAAGCAGCTGGCCCGTACTGCTCCTGCTCCTGCTCCTGCTCTTGCTCTTGCTCTTGCTCTTGCGCCGGCGGGTCTGATCCCGAGCAGACCAAACTTACTGATGGTCATTTCTAACCCTTCTTAGATAACATTGGCACTGTCTTTCTTTTTGCCCCTTGCCGGTCTGGTTCTCTTCGACTTTTGCCTGTGGCTTTGGCGAATGGCCTGGCCGCCTACCACGACGACGAACACGACCCGAAGTCACCGAAGGCGCGAATCACTCAGTCACCCGGTCACGACGTCTTAGAAGGTACTCGATTACGACGATGATTGTGACATTGAGGGGTTGTTTTTTTGGTCTGCTTTTGGTCTTACTGGGATTGGTGGCGTGCAACATACAACACAACACATTCGAGCAAGGAGTTGGTCGGCATGAGCATGAAATGTTTTGAGCGTTTCTTATGATATCTGGACTAGAGGTTTTGTCGGGCTAGATTCAATGGGGGAAAATAGAGTAAAGAGCCAAGTTATATCTGGGACAACACCTTGAGGAGATCGGCCGTCACACCCATAGCAGTGACTTCACCGCCGGCGCCGGCGCCCTGGATGATCAGAGGGTTGCTTCCGTACCGCTTAGTGTAGAAGCTGATAATGTTATCCGACCCCTTGAGCGCCGCAATGGGGTGCGACCGGTCAAACTTCTCCAGGCCGACCTTGACCTGCTTGTTGGCCACGTCAATGCTGCCCACGAACCGGACCACCTTGCCCTCCTTCTCCGCCGACGTCTTGACCTCCTCCATCTGCGAGTCAAACTCGGGCAGCTTCTGCAGGAACTCGTCGCCGCTGGCCACGGACTCCAGCTCCTTGGGGATCAGGCTCTGCACGGGGAACGACGTGGGCGACTCGACGGGCAGGCCAGCCAGGCGCGCCAGGATGGTCAGCTTGCGCGCGACGTCAAGACCGTTGAGGTCGTCCCGCGGGTCGGGCTCGGTGTAGCCCAGCCCCTTGGCCTTGGCCACCTCGGCGGACCAGTTGCCGCCGGCGCCCTCGAGCGGCGCGAACGAGTTGAACAGGAACGACATGGTGCCGCTGAAGACGCCCTCGATGCGCGTGACCTCGTCGCCCGTGTCGACCAGGTCCTTGAGAGTGGAGATGACGGGCAGGCCGGCGCCGCAGCTCGACTCGTGGTAGACCTTGGCGCCGCCGGACGCGGCGGCGGAGAAGATGTCCTGCCAGAGCTTGTAGTTGCCGGAGAACGCCTTCTTGTTGGGGGTGACGATGCTGACGCCGCGGGAGAGGAAGAGCGGGTACGACTCGGCGACGTCCTGGCTGCTGGTGTTGTCGATCAGGACGGCCTTGGAGCCGGCGGGCACGGAGGCGAGGTACTCGGCGACCTTGGGCAGGGCCGGGGGCGCGCCGACGCTGCTGGTCTGGAGCTGCGACAGGGCGGTGGGGACGTCGATGGGGCTGTAGTTGCTGCTGTAGAGGGACTTGGATGTGGTGGATATGTAGCAGAGGACGAGCTTGGGGTCGGGCCTGCGCTTGGCGAGCTGCTCGAGCTGGGAGAGGAAGCACTTTCCTACGCCACCGGCGCCTGGGTGGTCAAGAGGTGTTAGTCTTGTGTTAATGGAATGGACAGTCGGCGGTGGGGGGGGGCACATTGAGGACTGGGTGTTGGGATAATGGACGTACCGATGATGCCGATGTAGACTTGTTTAGTTGAAGCCATCTTGATGATTTGATTGACGTTACAGGGGGGAGGGGAAGAATGTAGAGGTATGGTTGTCAATGTTCAAATTATGACGAGGGGTTGTTTGAATCACCTGGGCAGTCACCAAAATGTCCAGGCCAGCTGGACAGAGGGGTTTGGAAAAATGTCAACACCTTGCTGCAGCTTGGCCGATCGCGGGGCTCTAGCGGCCGCAGGTCCCCTGACGCAAGCAGCTCTTGAGCTGGCCAGGTCCGCCTGGATGGCACGTGTACTGGGCCGACCCCTGCAAGAGCTTCTGTCCACGGCGCCCCACCACGAGCCGGCCAAAATTCGACGGCTAATGAATGTTCAATTGTCCTTGAAGCTTGCTTGCTTGTGACTGACTACCCTAGGTACTACTTACTGCATACGTATCAATTCCAGGATATTTACAAATCAATATTCTTCACCTACAAAATATCAATATGGGTGGACCACCGGCAAAGCGCCAGAAGCGCGAGGACTACCGCGCCGCTGCGCGCGCGGACGAGGCGTCGACGGAGCTGCCTAGGAAGAAGTTTTACAGGCAGAGGGCTCATGCGAACCCCTTCTCAGATCACAGATTGGTCTAGTGAGTTTGCCTCTCTGAAGACATTACGATACGTCTCATGCTTACTAAAATTCCAACTAGCCCCATGAGTCCCGCTCACATGGACTGGTCGTCGATGTACCCGGCGTTCATCGCTGAGGGTCAGGAGGATACCGAGGCCACGGAGTCTATCACGCAGCAAAAAGGCCAGGTCGTGAAGGCAGTCGTCAAGCCGAAGAGGCTGACAAGGGATGTCGAAGTCGCCGATATTGGATGTGGTTTCGGCGGTCTGCTCATGGCTCTGTCCCCTAGCATGCCAGAGACTCTTTGCTTAGGTGGGTTATCTACTCTTTCTCACAGAGTATATGCCAGAGCGTGCTAATACCAGTTTCAGGCCTCGAGATCCGATCCCAAGTTACCGACTACGTTGAGGACAAGATCCGAGCCTTGCGAAATAAGAGCAGGCAAGAAGGCGGCAACGATTACCAGAACATCGCTTGTCTTAGGGCAAACACGATGAAGTTCCTGCCCAATTTCTTCAAGAAGGCCCAGCTCTCCAAAATCTTCATCTGCTTCCCGGACCCGCATTTCAAGGCAAAGAAGCACAAGGCGCGCATCGTTTCCACGCAGCTGAACTCGGAGTATGCTTTTGTAGTGAGGCCCGGCGGTATTGTGTACACGATTACCGATGTCAAGGATCTGCACGAGTGGATGGTTTCTCATCTTGAGGCGCATCCGGCTTTCGAGCGGGTTTCTGAGGAGGAGCAGGAGAAGGATGAGTGTGTTAAGATCATGAGGTCTGAAACGGAGGAGGGCAAGAAGGTGGAAAGGAATAAGGGGCAGAAGTTTGTGGCTCTGTACAGGCGGTTGGAGGATCCTGAATGGTAGGAAGATGATGCTTCGAAGTACGAGACCAGGGGCGCCATGGTTCAGATGGATTTATGCGTATATAAGACCACAGGATACCCAATATGAAGAAGGTTGAGTGAGACTCTACCCCTGAGTGTTGAGGTAGGGTTTACATGATGCCAATTCACACTGTGACACTGATACTAGACTTCTCCATAGCACAGTGTAGATCCTTGATTGATAGCACCGCCTCCCTTGTAAACCTGTAAGCGCGCACTGCGCCAGGGGGGAGCCTCGCCCACTGCGCACCTATCGATAAGGTCCAGAATACATCATACCTACACCCCAGCATGCCCCAGCTACCTCCTCGACAATACCAAAACATGCGGCGCCATCTACAAGCGACCTCTTCGATGAACGGATTATGGCCCTTAAGGGGAGAGATGTGATCCTTGCTGGTATCGCAAGTTTCATCGCCTGGGGCTACGCCACCCATTGGCTTCCCGCCATTCGCTGGGCAGGCCATGCTTTCGTCGCCGGCTCTGTGACGTCCCTAGCTGTCTTGCTCGCCGTCACCGTCCTCCTCTCGAGGGGATCCGGCTACGAACGGTTACAACGAACAGAGCGATCGAAGGGGCCAAGATTTCTAGGGAGGAAAGAATGGAGCAGCGAGGTCGCGGCGCTCCGAAAGCGACAGTCCTACAAGAAGGACCCTCTCTACAGTGCATCAGCCAACATCTCCCGAGCGCTCGACTACGTCCTCGACTTGGTTACTCGGGACTTTATATGGTCGTGGTACTCGAAGGTCAGCGACAACCCAGTCTTCAGGAATGAGGTGGACAAGGCAATACGATGTGCGCTCGCGAATGTCCGCGACCGGCTCTTCGAGCTTGACCTGCCCGAGGTGCTAACGACTCGGCTGGTTCCCATCATGACGGGGCATTTCCGCGACTTCAATGAAGCCGAGAGGGCTGTCAGAGGGCGAAAACTCAACCGATCTGTCACGGAGTCGGAAGAGCTGGATCTGGCAATTGCGGCCAAATACAGAGATGGGAAGATTCACCCGGCAGCGAATTTGGCTTACTCGGACCTAAAACTTACACAACAAAATTATTTACGACAGACTACTACCAGGATTCTTCCAAAGCTGCTTCCAGACAGTATTCTCGGCAGCCGGGCCGTGTCGAGCCTGATCCGCGAAATCGTCGCCTGTGCTGTGCTATTCCCAATACTGCAGATCCTGTCCGACCCAGATATGTGGAATCAGGTGATGGAGAACTATGGGAGGGGCATGCTGCAAGACCGATCTACGGTTAGGAGACTCCGCGCTGCACTGGATGAGCACGCGCCGTCTCCTAAGCCTGGAAAGCCGCCAGCGTTCCCGCGGCTGGCTCCTGATGACAGCGAGAGGAGGTTTGAAAGATTCATCCGGACTATCCGTAAAGTGAACAACCTGTCCGACGCCAGGCGTTTCAGGAGCGAGGTTACCAGTCAGCTGAAGAAGGACTCCCAACAGGAAGGGCAGGACCCGGTCTATCTTCGCCGTCTGGATATGAGCAAGCGCGTGTTAGACCAGAGGGTGCAGCACCTCGCCGCCGGTGGAGATAAGCGTGCCATGACGGTTCCCACGAATATTGGCTCAAGCACGCCTACAGAATCGAAACTTGAGAATGCGTCTCTTGCCGAGCTTCTGCGTGATGCGTCGGGGTTTTCTTATTTCATGGAATATATGGATAGACAACGGCTGATGAGCCTCGTGCAGTTCTGGTTGGTGGTGGATGGGTTCCGGAACCCTTTGGAGGAGTTCCACGATGACGACCACCTACCCCTTGCATTACCTCCGTGGACAGAGTCCGACAGGTTGGATCTTGCCCAAATCGAGCAGGCCTACCACTCCAAGCCAGAATTGAAGATCCCAGAAGCGTCGAAAAGCACAGTGCGAGAATTTCTCGAGGCCGGGAGAAAAGCCACCCCCGAGCAGTTCTACCGGGCGCGGCGGGCAATATTGCGTGCGCAGAATGCCGTCCTCGAGGAGATGCAATCGAAGCATTTCCAGAACTTCAAGCGATCGGACTTGTGGTACAAATGCCTGGCAGCTGAAGAGACATCAAAAAGTAATGCCCAGCCAGCGCCCCAAACGTCCGGCGAGCTTCAGTCGCCTCCTCCACTGAAGAGGGCTGCTACTGCCATTGCTGGCAAGCCGGGACCACTTACTCGACTGGCTCCAAAACCGAACCCGAAAATGAAGAACCGACGCGCTGAATCTTTCTTAGATCTCAAATCTCATAATGGCAATGGAAGTGTCATGGACAGTCTGGCGGAACCCCGGAGGTCGTTGGAGGCTCGAAGGTCTCTAGATGCTCGGAGATCTATGGATGACGGTCCTCCGACCCCACTGTTTGACGATGAAGACGTCGACCATGATGCACTTGGCGATAGCGTTGCAAGCCTAGACCAGAACGGTGCAATTCAGCTTCCCGACAGGAAGGTTGTGGCGGCGATGGAGGAAGCCCTGAGCAACATTCTGGAGGACACTCGACCACCTACGTCTTCAGACCTAAGAGAATCGCTTTTCGGAGAAGATGATGCGGATTCGACCATCTTCTCGGATGAGGGCACAATTTCAAAGAGAGGGTCAGTCGACGCCGGCCGCCCGGGCAAAGAACCTGAGAAGCCTAGTCTGTCGTCCCTTGGCCTCGTTAGTGCTCATTCGCGTATTGGCGTGTTTGTGGACGACGATCTGTTTGGGGATGAAGACAGATATGTGTCGGAAGAACAGGAGGATGCAGATGGACCAATCAAGGACGACGTGGGCGATATACATGAAGCGGCGCCGGGAGATCTAGGGCTGGCTGAAGCAATCACCGTTCTTACTAACGATATCGACCGGCTGGAAGCTCAGAATGCGGTCATAGACTCGCTTTTCAAGAAGGCAGAGCTGACGAACAATACGGCAGAGCTGAGAATTCTGCGCAAATCCAAGGCCAGCCTGGAAAGGGAAATACGGAGAAAGGAGCTGCAGAGGCAGCAGTACGTCGTGCAAGAAAGCGACAACAGTCTGTACGGTCGATCGGTTATCAAGATCAAGGCAATCCAAGTCGGGCACGAAGAAGACGGCAAGGAGTTCGCCATCTATGTGATTGAGGTCTTGCGCAATGCAGGAGAGAAGATGCCTGCGGCCTCATGGATCATCACCCGGCGCTACAGCGAGTTTCACGAACTCCATCAAAGACTGCGATCCAAGTACCCTTCCGTCCGGAATCTCGACTTCCCCAGGCGGCGAGTCATGATGAAGCTCCAATCCGACTTCCTGCAAAAGCGCCGCCAGGCACTCGAGAAATACCTCCGCGAGCTGCTCCAGTTACCTGACGTCTGTCGCAGCCGCGAGCTTCGCGCGTTCCTCTCACAAAGTGTGATCATGCAGGACCTCCTGAACGACCGCGAACACGACAAGAAGGACATGATCACGCGGCTGTACGACTCGGTGACGGACGGCGTCGAGGACATCCTCGGCAGCATACCCGTGCTGGACCAGCTGTCAGCCGCGGGCCAGAACCTCATCGCCGCCGCCACGAGCCAGATCAACACGATGGGCCCCTCGAACGGCATGGTCGACCCGGCGGCCAGCAGCAGCGACGCAGCGACGGCAGCCGAGGCCGAGGCGGAGCTCAACGCGTTCGAGGGCAAGGAGCAGATGGAGGCGGAGCCCTTCGTCAAGCCCATCTGCGACATCTTCCTGGAGGTGTTCGAGCTCAACCAGGGAAACAACTGGCTGCGCGGCCGGGCCGTCGTGGTGGTCCTGCATCAGTTGCTCGGCGGCACCATCGAGCGGAAGCTGCGCGACAACGTCCGGTCCTTGGTGCAGGAGGACGCTGTCCTGCGGTACGTGGGCGTGCTGAGGGATAGCCTGTGGCCTGGGGGCAGGACGTTTGGGGACGGGAAGAAGGTGAGGACCAAGAGCGAGAAGGCCAAGACAAGGACGGAGGCGAGCCTGATGCTTGCGACCTTGGTGCCGGACCTGGCGGGGAGTGTGGTGGGGAGGGTGAATGCGCAGGCGGCGAGTAGGAGGATTTTTGCTATGTTTAATAATGAGAGGTTGAAGTAAGTTTACCCCCCCTCGTCCTCCTCCTCCGTACCTATCATCACTGTTGCAAAGATGATTATATGCTAACACCCCCCCCCCTCTCTAGTGCACACCTCGCCTTCACGATTGTGGATGAGATTATTGATATCCTCTTTGATGAGAAGTAGTGCACCAGATGTGTAGATACAGCTATGACTATGCATAGGTATGCAGTGTGAGATAGTTTCGTCACGAAACATCCATATGATGGATTGGATGGTTGTCTTGGTGGTGGGCATGGTGGTTGGCATAGCAATGGCGTTTAGCGAAGCTTTGGAGAATATGAGATGTCGATGTTTTGGTTTATTTGATTTCTGTCTGTCGGCGTTATATATGTGCTAGCCCTGTCCTTGAGTTTAAGTTTATCTCATTGAATACTGGTGAGACGTCGACGAGTTAATGTAAGAATGGGGGGGGGGGAGGTGTTACAGAATGTCCCAGGTGGTAGTGTGATTTGACGTGATGAACACGTCCAAAAGAAGCAAAGTCTGAGGGCCCTTTCATGAATTTCGCTGATCGTTTATGGGAATGGGAGAGATCTCCCAGTGTAGCTACCATACTGAGAATTTTCTCATATGTACGTTTACAAACCTGGTCAGGTTTCCAACCTTGAGGTTTCCACCACTGCAATACCTGAATCTCTCTAGGTAGCTGATACTGGAGCGTAGCGTAGCCTAATCCATACAGTACTGTGTGGTTCGTAGGCTACCTAGGTACCTAGGTACCTAAGTTAGGATCCGTGCACCCTACTATTTTAGCGCTCGGCTCTGGGTGGAGACCGCCTGCAAGCCAGAACTCGATGGGACATCAATCATTGATCGCTCCATTGCCCCGTTCGTTGCCCCAAGCTTCCTGCCTAGCTCCCAGCTGCAGCTGCAGCTCCCATCTCCCATCTCCCATCTCCCATCTCCCATCTCTCCTTCCCCCGAGGTCCTCGCCAAACTCAAGACGTTGGAACCTTGAAACCCCTCTTCTAATTTTTGACTACATCTGCATACATACCTGCACATTAATTGCAAACATCGTGGCCTCCTAGTCAAGGCCTGTCGCCATCAATCGTTTGATCGACCAAACCAACCAATCAATCAATAACGAACGCATCGACAAATACGTTGCGCGACCCCCCTCCAGAACTGGTTTGTTTACACCCTCTTTAGGACCCGCTCGTTGGAAGGACTTTTCTGGATCCCGCGCCAAGCTGCGCTGCGCAAGCTGCACTGGGCACTGGGCTTTCCCACCTATCCCCACGGGCCTGTCGCAAACCACCAGCAGCAGACCACAACCAAAACCACACTCGCACTGCTACTGCGTCGACAAGGCTGCCTTCCCGTGTCTTGTCCCGTCGCCTCGCCTCAACATCACCTCACCTCACCTCACCTCAACCTACTCAATCCAACCCATCTCAGTCTGTCCCGTTACATGACCTGATACCTGGAAATAGGAAACAGCAAACATGACCGAGGTGTCATCCACCCGCCTCTACTTGGGCAACCTGCCTCGCAATGGTAAGCGCCCCCCCCCCCCCCCGCCGTCGCCTCACCTCGTCGCGCCTCGAGCTATACGCCGTTGCGCCCAGCCCCGTCGGCTCGAAGTTACATGCTAACGACCTCTAAAGCGACCAAGGCTGATGTTGAGGCCCATTTCGCGTCCCATGGTACCGGCGAGATCACTGAAATCAAGCTTATGAACGGATTTGGTTTCATCGAGTACAAAGACGCCATGGACGCGCGTGATGTTGTCCCAGGTAAGCTACCTCCGCTCCCACCCCCTCCCGGCCCAGCCCAACCCTTCGGCTTGCATCCCATGTGCCCCCATTTCTGCGTCGCAGTTGGCTAACAGCTATGTCGTTAACAGCTTTCCGTATGTTGCGAACTCCCATGGAACACCACCAGCGAATCACTTGACTCCGTCCCGAGCCCTGGCTAATACTGTTGTCTACAACAAGATGGATCTACCTTCATGAACGAGCGCCTGACTGTCCAATTTGCCCGAGGCTCCCGCCACCGAGAGAATGGCGCCTTCCCCACCATGAGCGTAGCGCCCCTCGTCCTCGTCGCACTCCTCACAGGATGCAAATTAGTGGTCTCCCCACCGATACCAGTTGGCAGGTCTGTTCTTCCTCCTCTTCCTTGCAACCGGATTCTTGGATGCGCGTCACAACAACCATCGGTGTCTTGGGATAGATGGCATGGCCGGATTGTGGAATTGGATGTGCTGGCTCTCTACCTCGACATGCCCCTCAGGACGACTGTAGTCTGTCTTCCTC
The DNA here is from genome assembly GCA_016508685.1 of Cytospora piceae. Lineage (NCBI taxonomy): Eukaryota > Fungi > Ascomycota > Sordariomycetes > Diaporthales > Cytosporaceae > Cytospora > Cytospora piceae. Next base: position 2,354,628 of record JADMLE010000002.1, on the reverse strand, counting down.
CGGTGGATCTAACCCTCCTTTGGTGTGTTTGATATCTGGACTGTCTGGAGGTGACGCTCCAGCGAGGATTCCCCCGTGCTAGACGCTCTTGGATTCCCCTGGATTTTCAGACTGCTCTCGGGCCTGCGCCTGGGATTCGGCCGCTCAGCATTCCGTGCTCGAACCTGGACTTCAACTTACGTGGATTCTCTGGACACAGGACCTCAAAGATTTCGCCCGTCAATCTGGCTGTGACGTCGTTTACTCGGAGACAGGCCGCAACGCCAATGGTGAAGGGTTGGTTCCCGCTCCCCCGAACATGCTTGATCACCTGCAATCGCTAACTTGGACTGTAGCTTTGTGGAGTTCGAGACTGCTGCAGACCTCAAGAAGGCCGTTGAGGCTCTTGATGGCCGCGAGTTCAAGGATCTTCGCGTGACGTGCGTCGCGAACGTAGGTGACATCCCTCGTCAACCATTCGACCTCAGTACTCAACCATCGCAGACCCAGCCCGACATGCCACCAAGAGACGGCCGCGGCCGATCTCGCTCCCCAGGCGCTCGTCGTCCCTACCCGCCACGCGACGACTGGGATCGACGTGGCCCACCACCCGCTGGCTGGAGCCCACGCCGAGACGGTTACCGTGATGGCTACCGTGACAGGAGCCCGCGCCGCGATTACTACGATGACCGTTCGAGGTACCGATCGCCTCCTCGCCGCGGCCCCGTGGACGACTATCCGCCACCTCGCGGTCGCTACGACGATCCCTACCGACGTGACTACCCACCTCCCGACCCATACATGAATGGACGAGGACCGTACGACCGTCCTCCTCCGCGCGATTTCCCCCCTCGCGATGCTGGGTACCCTCGGGATGGCGGATACCCCCCGCGCGATTACGATCGTCGCTACTGGTAACTTAACTCCCCAATCCCTGAACCCGCGCGGTCCTTGACCTGATTAATAGATACGCTCGCACGACTTTGACGTACTCTAACGACAAGGCAAGGGTAATGATGGGAGACGGTATATGAGGCCGGAGTGTCTTGAGTAATATGGTTTGATTCAGTTGACGTGCGATTTTGCGTTTCACTTCGATTTCGGGCCACAAAATCTTGCCCACGATCCGGTCCGGCGGCATCAATGGTTGAAGTGTGCAGGAACAGGCACGCCTTTGCCACCTGCCATTCCTCCAGGCCCGACGACAGCCACTCTGTTATGGAACATATCCGGCACGCCAAATTGAGACTGCCAGCGGCTAGATGCCAAGTGCAAGGAAAATGCTGGCTCTACCCATGCAGGGAGAATGGCCACTTCTATCACCTTTACATATTTTCCTTCTATGTCTCGACCTTGGGGATAAAAGTATGGTTGTGTATTCGAGAAGGAAACAGGGACGGGTTGAACATTGACAGGGAGGGGCCCGGCGTTACCGTTTTGAGTGGTTCTTTACGTACAACGAGGCCAGGGAATTTCTACATAGCCTGTACGTTAACTTGTCACGACATGACCTTTGCAACAAAAACAAACCCGCAGATTTTATACCCGATGGGCTGCCGGTTTCATATTCACATTCATAACTGTGTGTGGCATCGGGGATTCGTGGTGAAGGTGATGTCCGTTCCGAGCGTTGGCTATGGCTTTGATACCATGAAGCAACCAACGGTCGGGTTCTAAAGCAGGTTCCTCCGGATGATGTGGACTATGGTTGCGCATTGGACAGGTTCGCGGTGCTATGCTACTGGGAGGTGACATGATTAATGTAAGAGTATCTATCCATCGACAGGTTCGGACGCGGTTGCTTGGTCATGCTACATATGTCCTGGGTCCTGTCCATACGTGCCTAAAGGTGTAAATCTCTGGATAGTAACACCTCATGTCGGCCATTGCTCCAGAACCTCCGCAATGGAGATATGAGAGGAAGCCCAGAATTTCCCGGACACAATGCCTTTTGGAGTTGGGTTGTCGACCTTCTTCTGTCAGGACAGATTGAAGAAACACAGAGAAGGGCATCTAGGAGGGACCATGTCCCGCTGGCAGGATAAGACTTACAATCCGCTGTGCTGCTCACCTATAGCTCAGAGTTTTGCGGATCATCTTCCAGCTGAATAGGATGGACAACCTGCTCTCGGAGAACAGACGGCGACCAAACGAGTCTATGGCCAGGTACGTCTAGCCTGCAGCGTTGATTACTTCTACGTGGGGCTGGCGCCGACCCTCAACACGAGAGGATGTACATATATCACATGGGTGTAGGCAATACAACATCGGGGTGGATTCCCTTCTTCATTTCGATACTCGCTTCCCACCGCATCTGTATAAGTTTGTAGAGATGGTAGGCATGCTGGAAACTATCATCCCGCACGGCGCATATCTGCCTGCTGTGCTTCATTGGCCTGCTCGCTTCATTGCCATTGTATGCATAATCCAAATAAATACACAACAAAGTCAAGGGAAGCTTAAAGCGTGACGAAATGTATTGCCGAGTGTTGACTTCGACGGCGAGGCAGGAACCACAAACACTGACTGCAGCACACATGACCGCCCGCCTCTGCTGTCGACCGTTGCAGCAAACACTTGGGCACACTCGAACCTCACATCAGTTCATATAGATCCAAGACTGATCAGTCAGGAAATAGGGATGAAGATGACTTGAGAGGCGTGAACGGACGAGAGCAGCTCCCCACTCAGCTCCCAACCCTTTTCCCCCCCCCCCACTGCAATTTCTGGCAAGAACAACAAAAATAACATGAAGAGAACGCCTCCTTGTTTCCAGTCCACGCCAGAAAGAGGAAGTCTTACCTTCTAGAACGGCCAGCCTTGCAGACGAGCCCCTGAGTGCCTCCTGACTCTTTCCCACTCTGCGGGCCCACAAACTGACTCACGATGTCAACATCGACAAAAAAAACATGCAACACCGGGTATTCGCTGGTCGTCACCGACCCAACTACTAATCCAGCCCTCAGCGGCTTGTCTATGGGAGAGCGGACGGGATCCCGAATTTTCCACTGGGTATGGTCGCATGTACTTGAGATGTCAAAGTGGGTGCTTATATTTGGAAGTTTATCTGGTTCTTTGGAGCAACAGAGACACATGGGTCAAGATCCCAGCTTCCTGTCATTCCCTAGGCGCTCTTGTCAAGGTCTCTCTCCAAGTCCGTCGACTCCCGCGCATGAAAAGGAAGAAACGGGCCGTCATGTGTCGAGTTGAAGCCGCCATGGGCGCAGAACTCGCGCAGTCTTCCTCTGTCCATGCATCCTCCAATAGAATCGAGCGGACCAGGGGCGGGCTCGAAGTCGAAGTACCAAAGCGTTTTGGCGACGACGATGGAGGTTTCCAGATATGCCAGCGGCTTGCCTACGCAGTGGCGCCCGATGGAAAAGCTCGCGAGTGCCTTGTACGTCGACTTCCTGGCCACCTCATCACTCTCGGCTATTTTTGAGTTGATATCACTGGAAGGAAGCCAGCACTCCGGTTTGTACGACAAATGCTCTGGGAAGATGGCAGGGTTGTGGCTCAGGGACAAAATGTTGACGCCGAACAGCGTGCCCTTTGGGGATGTGGTGGCCGTCTATAACCAAGGGCTTTCATCCGTGGCGACATGCTGTCGCCACAGGTTCGCTGATACTGGGGGAGACATACGAAGAGCCTCGTCGATGCAGGCGCGGAGATAGGGGCTGCCCGCCAGCTGCGGCCCGCCCTTGATGTCTCTGGCACTTGAGGATGTGGACCGGATCTCGTCAGCCAGGGGCGCATAGCAGGCCGGTTTCCGCGACGGGTAGAACAAAACGGCCGTCATGGCCGTCGCGACCGTGTCCCCGCCGGCCACCAGGAAGACCAAGGCCTCCTTCCAGACGACGCTGTCGCGCGTCCTGGGCGTCTCGCTAGGCAGTGCATGCACGACGAAGGAGAAGATGTCGGGTCTCGCGTGCGTGTCCAGGGCGAGCCGGGCACGCACCATCCCCTCCAGCAGGCGAACGAACTTCTCCCGCGTCTCGTAGAAGATGGTGTCGAAGGCCCGGTTGGTATGGACCCTGTGGAACGCCGGGAAGTGGTGCGAGATGTTGCCAACCTCAGAAGCTGAGCGCCATGGCCCGCGCGAGGGAGCGGTTCTCCGACCTCGTCTGGGTCGTGAAGTCGTAGCCCAGGGCGAGCTGGGCGATGATATCGATGGTGAGGTGGCTCGTCTGTTGCGTCATGTTGATGGGCTTGTGCGGTGACGATGCTATGAGCCGCCTGAGGTAGATTTCCATCTGGGGCAGGAGGGCGGGCTCGAAGGAGCGCGTTGAGCGCTCGGAGAAGGCCTGCGCTACGCTCTTCCGCTTGGCTCGGTGTGTGTCTCTGTCGAGAGTGCTGAAGACGCTGTAGACTCCATTCCGGTTAGGAGCTCGTATGTAAAAGGCCTTGGCGATACGGTCATCGTTCTGGTAGATGGTTTCGATAAGCATCTCACCTTAGAGTATGAGTCGAAAGCTCGAGCTGGCAAGTCACTTGCTCCTGAAAGCCGTGGCAGTATCAAAAAGTAGCCTGTTTGGCGCCAACCTGATCATCGGTCCTGAAGTATATCATTACTTAGAAGCTGTAGAACAATGGTTCTGGGACGAGGCCATACCATGCTTCTTATGCAGTTTCCAAATAACCAGGGGCAGACATCTCCGTATAGCAAATATCCCGCCGTAAGCATCGGTCAGCTTGGCTAAGAGAGGTCCTGGATAGCTGCGTAGAGGGTGCAGCAGAAGGAGATACGGGACGACCAGGAGAAGCTGCAGCATGCGTGGTGAGAAAGAAGCCCTTAACTATCTGGTCAAGTTGTTGATAGGTTGCATGTCGTTACAAGTAACACAAAGCCGTAGCCGACGTTTCCAGCAGCGGAGCTGAGCACCCCGAGGAACAGCATATTTGACTGGTGACAACACACATGAGTTTGAATGCCTACCTGTCCCAAAAGATCTTCGCTCCGGGATATTGTATCTCAGCTCGTCAGAAGTTATGGTATTGAGAGACAGTTGGAGAGGACCAACATGCAGGTTGGTAGTCGCGGATGTTGGGCCAGCAAAGTACTTGCCGTGATACGTCGTGTAATGCTGACACCTTATTTCCGTAGCAGCCTTCTTGTTCATGACAACCACGCGCACACCACACACGCATCCATGGCCCAGGACATCTCATTCGACATAACACCTGAGAAGGAAGCCAGCAAGGTCCAGTTCCTCCGCCGGCAGTTCTCCGGAGCCATACCGGGTCTCTCGCGAGACGATATCAACCTCTCCGGGCCGGACAATCATCGTGACGGGGGCCAACGGCGGCATCGGCCTGGAATTTTGTCGACAGCTCCTCGCCCTCGGCCTCACCAGGCTCATCCCCGCCGTCCGCGACGAGGCCAAGGGCGAAGCGGTCCGCCAGATCCTCACCACGAAAGCCGTCGGGCGCGGCTAGTTTGTGGAGGTTTGGAAGCTGGATTACGGGTCCTACGAGTCCATCATGGAGTTCGCGCGGCGGGCCGCGGCGGGCCCAGAGTCTCTATCCCCGGCCCGACACCGCTATACTGAACACTGGTGTCAACCGCGGCTCCTTCGCCCTGAACCCGAGGACGGGCCACGAGGAGGACCTTCTGCAGACCAGCTACCTCTCGACCGCCCTCCTGCTGCTCCTCCTGCTGCGCGTCTTCAAGAGGGCAAATTCTCCCGACCTGGAGGAGTTATCTTGGCAGCGACTCCAATACACAGGCGGCCCGTCCGAGCCCTTGCGCCCAGGACGCATCGTCATCGTGTCGTCCGACACGGCCGCGTGGGCCAACTTCGACGAGAGAAACCACGAGTCACTCCTGAAGGCCCTCGACGACAAGGCAAACTAAGACAAGATCAGGCGCTACGCCACCACCAAGCTCCTGGGCCAGCTGTTCGTGAGCGAGCTGTCCAAGAGAGTGTCGCCGTCGCTGGCTGTCGTCAACTGCGTCAACCCGGGGCTATGCTACGGCTCGGGGCTCGGCCGTGAGCTGGGCCTGGCTACTGCAGTATTCACACGCATTATCAGTCGGTCGGCGGCTGTGGGTGCGCGCACGATCGTCCATGCCGCTGTCAAGAGCAGCGAGAGCTCTCATGGGCAGTATGTTGAGGGTGGCGAGCTGAGACCGTGACTGCCTTCTTTTTGGTGCCCCAGTACATCATACCTCCGCGCTTCCACACTCTGGTGATAGACTGACATATGAGTGCCCAATACCACAGAATGGCGCCCTTTGTGTATTCCAAGGAGGCGGAGCAGATAGGCCAACGGCTGTGGAGGGAGACAATGGATGAGCTCGCCTTTGCAGGGGTTGGAAAGTTTCTTGAAGGCCTAGCTCAGTCATAGAAGTAAGACGTTACAGTATCAGGATTGTCGACAACAGCGTGGAGGCAACGGGATTACTGTAGGTTATCGAACCGGCACTCATTGGGCTTGGAGAGTACTTGAACACCACCCTATATAAGGTAATCTCAGGAGTAGCCTAGAGACCAAGTTAGCGAAGGTGTTGCAGAGCAAGGATGTAGTAGGAGAGGTTAAGTCTCAGTTGTCTGCAACTTATAGCTCTTTTCGCTACCGAGTATCTTTACTAAGGTAGAAGAAATGGTTAAGATAGGCTGGGTCATATGCCGGATAAGTGAGACCAGAGAGGGTTTCCAGGGTCTCCGACTTGGTTACCGTAAGGGGAAGCTGTACAATTTGTGGGGCACTTGTAGTTAGATTGTCCTAGAATAATAAATAGTACATGGAAGATATGAAAGCAGCTTGAAGCAAAAAAGAGGACAAAAGTAGATGCTCTTGAGCAGGAAGACCAAGGGCCCTTTTGAGAGACCAAAGTCCAGGGGGGCGCCCTTTACAGGCTGCACGAGCCAATGGGGGGGGGGGGCTCTGTATCGTGCCCACTCAGGTGTAAGTGGGATTTGCAATATGCTGAACCTTGTAAAGCAAGCTGGGCCTAGCGCTTCCATTGCCACTGAGACAGGTGTGAAGTGCCAAAACTTCCAGGCGGCGAAACTTTTAGAAGTCTCTCTTCCACATTTTCCGAGTAAAAGGCGACAGCCTCGAGTTTCTAAAGAGGTGGTCACACTTGTCAGCTCCACTCCATGCAACTTTGACTATATGCTTGTTTAGAGAAATAGAAAGGGAACCCAAGGCCTTGATGCTCAGCCAGAAACTCGCTTAATTGGGCTCCAGTCTTTCTAACCTCCAAGGGCTTTACTCAACCTGCCTGTAAAGGTAAAGTTATACCTTCTCTCTCTGTCTCTCCCTCTCTGCCTCCCTCCCTCCCTCCCTCTCTCTCTCTCTCTCTAATCCTCAACTTCAACTGCTCGTCAACCCATGGACCTTCAAAAAATCCTCATCAACCCTCACTACTTGATCGAGCCTGTACCGTTCGTTTTCCTCTCAGCTTGTTGATCAATCCATGATCATTTCCGTTCCTTCCACTCTTTCCTAACCTTCAATGTTTAACTACGTCCATTACTCCTCTATCAAGGTTCACCCTCCTGCTCACCATTCATAACCCTTCTTGTCAACCTCCTGGCGTATATACTGTAACCCTTTTCTTTTCTGGCCTTCAACTTTTCAATTCACTAACCTCAACTTCACCTCGCACTGTTTGTTAATATTCACTATCCTTGGATTCTTCCTTCTACTGTTTTCACGCTCCCAGCTTACTGACCATTCACTACTTAGGTACTATACCTGCTGGCATCCCAGCTTAACAACCTTACAGCCTGCTCACCATTCACTGTTTGTTGACCTTGTTGCCCATCTACCTTGCCTTGTTCGCCGGCAGTTACTGCAAGTCAGGCTGTGAACAGCTTCTTTCTTGGGTTTAAAGCTGTGGTGGCATTTCTGATATTGTCCCCATTCACTGCCAACCTTGCATAACACCTATTTGGCTCATATTTCAGAACCCCGAAAACACTCTCTGGACTTGTTCCTGCATGAACTCCTCCCTTCATTACTCAAGCTTGAGACCCCGCCACAGCATTCTTCTCAGCCATCCCAACTTTAAGTGAGACCACACTCAATAGATCTTTGTCGCGTCCGTTACGTCTTCGGCAACCGCAGGTATGGGCAACCTCAAGAAAACTGCAGAAGCCCGGCACTCACGTCAAATTTCAACCAGTTCAACCAAGGAGGCACTCACAGCCCTCTCCGAGCTGGTTGATTTTGACGGCGAGCCTGGTATGGACGGCATCCAGGAAGACATTGAGCATGGTGTTGCTCACCCAGTCAGCGGCATGACCGAACTGGAAGAACGTGTCAATGACCTTGACAATTCATGGGAAACCGAGTCTCTGCTGGCCGATATGCTGGAGGACCTCACTGACGAGAACATTACCAACGGTAAGCTACTTCTGGGACGTGTTCGCGAACACTGCTCTTTTTTTCTCTTTTCTATTCAAGCCCGAACATCCGATCTTCCATTTCGCACAAGCTAATGGGGCTAACTATATTGTTTCAGACTCCGACTGTTGCACCCCTGAAGAGGCCGTCACTTACCGCCAGCAGCTGCGCACACTGGGCCCAGAAACACTCATCGTTCGCACTGTCGAGGCTGGCGTTATCAGCGCGAAGAAGCTTCTCACTGCTTTCGGCGTCCGCCCTCCAGCCTTCCTCGAGGGACAGGACGATGAGGTCTACCACAACCTGCTGATCCTCGCGATGAGCAGGGAGCTTTCCAAACGTGCCAAATTGTCCAAGTACAATACCATCGATGACGCCGTCGACCTGCTGAAGAAATCCAAGAACATCATCGTCCTGACCGGTGCTGGTATCTCTACCTCACTGGGCATCCCAGACTTCCGCTCCAAAGGAACTGGCCTGTACTCCAAGCTCGCGCACCTGGGTCTTAACGATCCCCAGGAGGTCTTTGACATACAGCTTTTCCGCGATGACCCTTCACTGTTCTACTCCGTAGCTCGCGACATTCTCGTCGAGACAGAGCGCTTCTCCCCCACACACGCCTTCATCGCGCTTCTGGAGAAGAAAGGCAAGCTCCTTACAAACTACTCCCAGAACATCGACAACCTCGAGTCCAAGGCTGGTATCAGTCCAGAGAAGCTGATACAATGGTAAGCAACGCGGACCTGAAGGCGCACCCACCTGCCCACTCAATCCACCTCACCTCATCTCCTTCTCTCAGTTGCTGACAACAAGTACCCCAACAGCCACGGCTCTTTCGCCACCGCAACCTGCATCTCATGCGGGCACCAAGTCCCCGGCGAGGAGATCTTCCCCGACATCAGGGCGGGACTCATCCCGCGGTGCCCGCAGTGCGCCGCCCCCCGCCGCGGCACCACAAACAGCCGCAAGCGCAAGCTCGGCAAGGACGGGACCGAGAAGAAAGCCCGCCGGCGGCGGGGCGACTACGACTCAGCCAGCGACTCGGAATACGACAGCATGGCGCCCAGCAAGGGCGGCATTATGAAGCCCGACATCACCTTCTTCGGGGAGGCGCTCCCGGACGCGTTCCACACGCGGCTGGTGGAGCACGACCGCGAGAGGGTGGACCTGGTGGTGGTCATCGGCACCTCACTCAAGGTGGCCCCCGTTAGCGAGGTCGTGCCGTTTTTGCACCCGCACGTGCCCCAGATCTACATCAGCCGCACCCCTGTCGACCACACCAACTTCGACATCGACCTCCTGGGCGACTGCGACGTCGTCGTCGCCGAGCTGTGCCGCCGTGCCGGGTGGGACCTGGAGCACGAGATGGTGCCTGAGGGCCAGGTGGTTGAGGTGGTGACTGAGCCAGGCTGGCAGAGTCGCCATTTGTTTACTGAGGCTAAGACCGCGACTGAGGCTTAGGTGCTGGCGTTCTCGGCCGGTACCATTACGAGCTTGGTTTTGATGTCGTGGCGAGTAGGTTGACGACGTATGCATTTGTGGATGTAAATGGGGTTCTGTTGGTCTATACCTGTTTCGCCCATACCGATTTCATCTTCACCACTGGGCACGATCGCTGTCGATGAGGAAACGAGGCAGTATCATGGGTTCTTGCATGCTGGGTGGACTTCTCTCATTGGGACGGAGATGCAAAGATTTCTTCGAGCGGCTCACTTGTTTACGCCCTCACCTCTTTTTTTTGTTTTATTATGTTCCGGCGTTCTGAGAAGGATGTGGCCATTTGGCTGGATCGTATTCCCGCATTAATACTGTGGCAACTCCTTGCCTTCTCTCTTCGTGCGAAAATGAAATAGCACAGGCGTTGTTATAGGGGACCCCAAGACGGACGAATTAATAGACTTGATTTGGTAACTGCGAGAAATGGACTACTTTAAGACATGGCGATCGCGAGAGGCACAAGTACATTGATGAGTACAATGTTTGGTTTGATGGGTGTGGGTCTCGATTGAATTAAGGGATGCAGGGCTTCATATCCCAGACGCCGAAGGTTGTATATCAGAAATTCGATTATATCACGTCCCACAGAGTAATAAAAATGTGCGAGGCACCGAAATTCCCTCTCATCATTCCATGATCGCCAACTAAATGCTATAGGTATCGTATCTTCAAGCCACCAACTCAACCCCTCCAACCGCAATGCAAGGCTTCAACCTCTACACTAACCATCCCTTCACGCTCTCTACAACAAACTCTGGTACTTATCCAAGCTCCCCGACGTTGAGTTCTGCGGCGGCTGTTGCTGCGCAGGCTGTTGAGCGCCCATCCCCGATCCTATACCACCTCCCGAGCCCATCATGCTGTTCAAGCCCATCCCCGACGAAGCCCCGCTCATCGAGTTATTCGCCATGCTGTTCATGCTACCCATACCACCTATCTTTCCACTCATAGACCCCGCCGGCCGACTGAAAGAAGACTGCTTCGGCGGTGGTGGCATCGGCAGGCTGAACCCCGACGAGGGCGTTGCGGTGCCACTGCCCGGCGGCGGTGGTAACGAAAATGACGACCCGGACCGGTTCTGTGATCCCATAGCGGGCCGTTGTTGACTCATCGACAGCGATGCCATGGAATTATTCAAACCACCGCCGTACATCGGTGCCTGCGGTGGTGGTGATATAGTAGTACTTCGCTGTGGTTGTAATGTGGATGTCGACGCCCACGGGTTGGATGTAGCCGCTGCCGACGGCGCCGACCAGTTCACTGAGGTAGAGGCCGGGAGCTGACTCGACGGTGGCGGGAACGCGGACTGTGCGGTGGTAGCAGGTCGAAGGGGCTGGGAGTATTGTGTCGAGGAGGGGGTCATCGCCGGGAGGTTCGCCAGATCCGGAGTCACAGTCCTGAACGAGCCCTGTTGTGCCTTGAGACCCCCCAGTGAGCTCGAAGGGGGAGCTGCAGTTGTAGGGCTGGGCGTTGACCAGGAGAATGTGGCGTTAGCCCTGGGGTTCTTCAACGCGGGTGACCCGACAGAGGACCGCGAGGCTGCGTCGTCCCAGCCGGCGGCGGCGTCCAGGGGGTTGCCGTTGTTGGGGCTTGATGACTTGCCCTTGACGAGCTTCTCGAAGTCGTCTTCCGTTGCGCCCGTTGCGGCGTCGAATTGTGTACCGGTAATACCACCGAAGGACATGAAGTCGTCCGCGGGGCCGGCGGCAGAACCGTTGGTGGTTCCAGAGAGCTCCTGAAGTTTCCTCATTTGCTCTTCTTCAACCTTTTTCGAAAGGCTCTTGATTAGTTCCATGAAAGTCTGGAATTGCTTCAGGTTGAGCAACGGCCCCAGACTCATGTTCCAGAGGATCGGCAAAATGTCCATTGCGATAAACTCAGTGTCAGCATAGTCACCAACAACCCTCAGTACATTCAAGGCTTCCACCATGACAGCTGGTTCCTTCGTCTTGATGACTTTGATGAGTGGAACAATCTTCTCTTGCATGGTGTACTTGTCCAGGGCCGTCGATGAGGATGATGGCTTGCGCTCAGGCCCGAGCCCATCCAGACCACTGCTGTCGCTTGTATTTGAGGAGCCCCCACAAAGGATTACAAAAGCCTGCAACCCGCGAACTTTGATGGCAAGACTGGTGGTCTTGCTGAATACGTGGGCGACCGTCGGAAATAGGTCGTTCTTAATCGTGCTGAAGTCCAAAACAGGCAGCACGACCGGTAAGCTTCGCAGACCAGCATCCACAACAGAATGGGTGGGTGCTGCGATAGCCGCAGCCACGACGGGTAACATGTCTACTTCGTGTCAGTATTTCATTGATGAACAGGCGTTTGGTTCTGCGTACCATCTCTAAATTCCTTGCCCGGTGAATTATTGGCAATGGTGGAAATGTTATCAAGAACGACCATCAGCCCGGCGTCTCTTGCAGGGTCTTTGTCTTCAGCATTCTTGTTGTTGGTTACGAAAATGTCCTTCAAAGCCGGTCGGACCTTGTCGGTGAACGCTCGGCGTCCCGACGGCAAAAGGTCAATGATCTTGAAGACATTTCCGAGTATCAAGGATAGGAGCGCCTTGTCCTTGGTCTCCTCAAGAAGAGCTGGGAGAAGCTTCTTTTCCATTACAGACTTGGGAAACGAGGGCAACACCTTGTTCAGCCCCCTCAAGAAGGACTGTTTCTCATTGGCCGTCTTGGCTGGGAACGACTCGATAAATCGAATGGTGGACACAAGTATGTTGTCAAAGAAGTCTGTCTCCTGAAACTCCTTGGCAGTAATCCGTTGAGCCGGGCGTCTTGTTATGAGCCTTGGTAACACATGTACGAGCAAATCTTTGGGCAACGGTCTAGAAGACATGAAATTGTTGTTCACAGTCGGTATCGTGGAGCTGGACTGGAAGAACCTCTTATATGCCGATACGCTAGAATTACATTCTAGCGGAGATTTGTGTGGTGAGTTGTAAAGGGCGATACAAAGTAAGCCCAACGAGAACATGTCCGCAGAAGGGTTAAGATTATGGTCCAGAACATAGTCTGGTGAAGAGTAGTCGAGGTCGAGCTGGACGGAGCGAGGCAGGCGTGGGTCTGGGTTGAGGATCTCATAGAGGCTCAGAGGTGGGAACGAGGTTGGTTTCGTAGAGTTGTCAGGAGGGCTGCAGAACGATAGGCCACTAATTTTCCAGTCCGACTGCTCACAGTCAATTACCATGGTCTCAAACAGAGTTCTCGAAGCTCCTTTAGAGTGGCCGACATACCTTGGCGTTGACGAGGATGGCGTCGGGGGTAAGGTTGCCGTGCACGAGACCAGCATTTTCGTGGAGGAACTCGAGGGCCTTGCTAACCTGCAGCAAGCCCTTCTGTATCTCCAGCTCATCGATCTCGATCTCGCGGCGCCTCCTCGTCCCATCCGCCTCCTCGGTTACATAGCGACTTGACCGGCCACCAACACCACCGGCGCGTTCTTGTTCATCCTTGTCCTGCAACAGACTAGCCAGCGACGCCGTGACGGGTTCAGTCACAAACTGCAAGCCTCCACCTCTTGTCTCCTCTACTGGTTCGACGAGCTCCAGGACACTGGGATGGCGCAGCTTGGCTAGCGACGAGGCCTCCTTCTTCAACCGCTCGACGACCTCTTCGGAAACCTTTTTGAAGGCAGTGGCGCTCGACCGACCCAGCGAGCTTCCATGTGAATCTAGCGACTTCTTGTCGAAGATAAACACCGAGTAGACCTTGCCCGTCGACTTCCTCTTCGCATCGTGTATTCGCCAGGGGCCGGCTTGCGAGACGGCGTCGGGGGATATGGAGTAGTTTGCGTTGATGTTGGTCTGCTGGATGGACTTCAGCGCGGAGGTGAACATGGACGACATTTCGGCGGTTGGGGGATCGTGGTCATGATAGTCGGGTTATGTCGTCGTCATATGTATGCGACCCGGGGCATGGGAATTTCTTGTGTTATTTCGTGTGTCGAGGTCGAGGTTAATGTCGAGACGAGTCTAAGGTCGCAGTCTCACCAACCAACTCGATCGCCCAGCTGCCCAACTTTCCAGATATAAGACACCTCCAAGGCCCGTAATTCGGCCAATAAATTCCAGCCTGGCTGTTATATTTCGAAGGGGATTCGAGGTGCACAGGCAGAGAGAAGCGAAGAGACCCAGAGGAGTCTTCTACTAGTGTTCACCAGTATATATGGGCTGAATTCAGACAAAGTTGTCAGCTGAAGGAGTGATACACTGCACAACGACTCCAAAGTTGCCGAGCTTCAACATTGGATGGATTACCTAATACAACATTCCCGCGGTCCCCTGTGTCCCTCCGTCCCTCCCCCTGAACTGCCTGAGCCGCGTCTGAACCCCAGTTGTTCTTAGCGGCTGCATGCGCCGATCATGGAGCAGCTTATGGCCCCCACGGCGACACGGTCCAGGGCCCATTGAGCGCCTGTCCAATTGGCCTGCAGATGATTTTGCCCTGGCAGACCCTGTATCAATTGGAATGCTCCGATAGAGCTCCGACATGATACTTTTCTTGTAGCTTGGTTGATTATTACGATACGAGTCATCCTCGCGCCTTTGGCAATTGGGTAGAATACCGAGGCGGTCAGTCATTCATTCAGCTTGCTGCCGTAGTTTAATTGAGCTGCACTGCCAGTCATTTCAATCCAAAGATTGGTCATAGTTGCTCTCCGTAACTGTCCATATTTTGTATCTTGATGACTCCGACTCGAACTCGAACATCATAAATATTGTGACTGAACCACCACCACCACCACCACCACCACCGATACACATACACATACACATACACACACACACACGTGTTGACGGCCAACATGCGGTCTTTCGTACCTCGCTGCAGCGCTCTGCGCTCCAGCTCTCAGATCTTCCGATCAACCCCTATCCAGAGAACATGGCAGGCTGGCAGGTGTTACAGCGCAAAGCCTGAGGCGGCGTCTATACCCAAGACCCAGGACATCATTCCCTCTAAGCTCGTCGTCGAGAAGACCAAGACTCCCGGCCCCTTGAGGAAGTCAGAAGAGCTCGTCTTTGGCGCAACTTTCACAGGTTAGTAGATTGACCCTCCCTCTTACTCTACCGAAGACAAGCTCTCTCTCGAAAACTCCCCATCTAACATGCGAACTTTCCACCTGACAGACCACATGCTCACCGTCGAATGGAACAAAACCACTGGCTGGGGCACCCCGAGCATCACCCCCTACCAGAACCTCTCCCTCGACCCGGCAACATGCGTCTTCCACTACGCCTTCGAGTGCTTCGAGGGCATGAAGGCGTACAAGGACAAGCAGGGGCAGATCCGCCTCTTCCGCCCGGACAAGAACATGGAGCGCTTCAACAAGTCAGCGGCGCGCATCGCCCTGCCGACCTTCACGCCCGACGCCATGATCGACCTGATCGCCAAGCTCGCCAAGGTCGACGAGCGCTTCATCCCCGACCAGCGCGGCTACTCCCTCTACCTGCGGCCCACCATGATCGGCACCCAGAAGACCCTCGGCGTCGGGCCCCCCGGAAGCGCCCTGCTGTACGTCATCGCCAGCCCCGTCGGCCCTTACTACCCCACCGGCTTCAAGGCCATCTCCCTCGAGGCCACCGACTACGCCGTGCGCGCCTGGCCTGGCGGCGTCGGCGACAAGAAGCTCGGCGCCAACTACGCCCCCTGCATCGTGCCCCAGCGCGAGGCCATGAGCAGGGGCTTCCAGCAGAACCTGTGGTTGTTCGGCGAGGAGGAGTACGTCACCGAGGTCGGCACCATGAACATGTTTGTCGCCATGAAAAACAAGGAGACCGGCCAGAAGGAGCTTGTCACCGCACCCCTGGACGGTACCATCCTCGAGGGTGTCACTCGTGACTCGATCCTGTCGCTCGCGAGGGAGAGGCTCCAACCCGAGGGCTGGTTGATCTCCGAGAGGAAGTACACCATGAAGGACCTGTCCGAGGCGTCGGCGGAGGGTAGGCTGTTGGAGGTGTTCGGTGCCGGCACGGCGGCTATTGTTAGCCCGGTGAGGACCATCAGCTGGAAGGGAAAGCTGGTGGACTGCGGACTAAAGGAGAGTGAGGAGAGCGGTGAGATTGCCCTCAAGATGAAGGACTGGATGGAGGCGAGGCAGTACGGCGATGAGGAGCATGAGTGGAGCTACGTGTGTTAAAAGGGAATGCAACCCTGAGGCGCAATACATAGAAAACCAATCAAGGAGAAGCGGGGGAGTTCAAAAGTATAGAGGCGTGGGTGTATCAAGATTTGTCTGGCGCAATTGGGGTCGGTCGTCCTTGATGCTGTGGTTTCTTTTGGAACACTAAACATGGGCAACGATGGACAAAAGAATCTGACACGGGTTTATAGACCATTTTTAGACGACAAAAGAAATATTCCATGTTTATCATTTCCTCCCGGCTTTAGAAACGTAACAAGGACCGGGTGTAATCATCACACGCTCCGCCCCGTCTACACCCCCATTAACTGTCCGCGGTCACTTGGGTTTGATGTAATACATCCAACCCTTCTTTTCCTCGTTGGTCCCCTCCGTCTAGATAGCAAAATGTGCTTTGCGTGCCTGCGCGTTTCTCATCATCGGGCCCGTGAGTCTCTCGGCTGTCCGCTCATTGCTTCTTGTCGGGATCCTCCAAGATGCCCTCGGCCTCTAACCGCCTGCGGGCCTCCTCGAGGGCCCAGGTTTGTATCCTGTCAAGGGGAAAAAATGTCAGCATTCTCATTCCACAACAGCTTTTCGGAACCAAGATCATCCTTCCTGACTCTCTCCCGCCAAGGCCGAGTCATCCGCAACATCGAGCCCTTGGTCGGCCTCATTTCCGCCCGCCCACACACTGCATGTACCCTTCCCAAACCCCGCCGCCGTCCTCAAACCCGTGTCCATCCGCCTAACCCTTACCCCATCTCTCCATTACATCAAGTCGAAATGAAAGGAAGGAAGGAAAAGAACTCACGATGTATCAGGCTTGAAAGCATAAGCCACACCAGCAAGAACCAGACTTCCGCCGATTCCGTAGTACGCCATGTTCTCCCATCCTTCCTTCTCAGCCTTCTCGCCAGGCCGGACGCCAAACAGCCATCCCGTTGGTGGGTCGTACTCTGGGCCGTGGCCGCCTCCGCTTGCCCTGCACTGTGATGCAGAGAAGGCTCGTCGGGCGATCGTAGTCTGTGTGACGATGTTGGTAGTGTTGATGGCACGGGAAAGAGCGCCCGCGGCGCTGGGACGGGGGACGCGCATGGTTGTTTCTTTGTTTTCTGATCGTTTCGTATGGATTGTGTTCGTCTTTTATGTGGGCGTGATGCTGGTGCGTGAAGTTTATCGACAAGTTCTGTCGTGTTATCGATGATGGGTTGTGGCGATGTTGATGATGAATTGGCTGTTTGCCCCGTAGAAGACAAAGTCGGGGTCAATGACTGGAGAGTGGAGAGTGGAGAGCGGGTGGGTCGTTTGTTTACCAAAGAGCGGGCCTGGGTGGGCGGATGAAGCTCGGCTTGCGGACTTTGATGGGGTCGGGCAGTCGGGGCTCCACGGGGCTGGCTGTCAGAGAGAACTAACTGGCCTTCAGTGGAGTCTTTCGACTCCGGAACCGGAGGAACCTTAACGCGTCGGCTTATGTAATGAAGGGACATTGGGGTCAACTTCAACGTCACCTCACTTACAAGAGTCCTGGGAATAGTCAAGATCAAGAATTATTGAATTGTCCATTGCTCGTAGTTACAATATCTTGGCAAATGCGTCACAGTGATCGGGTGGTTCTCGTGGGATTTTAAACCAACTCTATTCTCGATAGGAGCAACAACAAGCGAAGCTAAAGAGACAAGCGAGCTTCAGCAAATGCTGCGATCCTAGAAATACAAATAGACCAAGACCCATCTTCCCTATCCCATGCTTTGTCCAACAATAAACCCGATGTTCCTAATGCTCGTGAGTTCGTAGGCCTACAATCCAAGCACCTAATAATTATTCCCGGTCATCTCCCCCAGAATGCTCGCAACATTCGGCTTCCCCTTCAGCAGGACCCTCTCATCAATCCTCGCCCTCTTCACCCCAGCATTCCCAGACTGCTGGTTCTCCTTCCCACCCTGACTGCTCTCACCGAAAATCCTCCTCTTTGGTGTCTTCGTCGACAACAGCGTCTGCTTCCTCCCCGGCTCACTCCAGAGTACACCCGTGCCCTGGGCGACGTTCTTCTTCTTCAGGGGACTTCCCGCAGCGGATAGGGCATTCGTAGCCGAGATCTGCGTGGCCGCATCCTCAAAGTAATGCGCCTCCACCGCATCAGGCGGTAAGTCGTAGATCCAACACCGCTGCTCCATCAGCCCGATGAACCGGGCCAGCATCTCCTCGCAACCGCTCCCCTTCAGCGTCGACTTGCTCCCCACGACGAGCAGCTTCGTCTTGGCGCGCGTGAAGGCGACGTTGATCCGCCGCCAGTCCTTCAGCAGGTCGCCGATATTGCACGCCTCGTTGGACCTGACGAGGGACAAGACCACGACTTCTTTGTCCCGACCCTGGAAGCGGTCCGCCGTGTGCATCTCGATGGCCCCCTGGCCGTGTCCGCGGAGGCCGTGTTTAAGCAGGGAAAGCTGGCTGCGGTAGTGCGTCATGACGCCGACCTCGGAGGCTGGGACGCCCACCGTGAGCAGCGCATCGACAAGCTGGACTACAATGCGTGCTTCGCAAGGATTGACGATGCGGTTGCCCTTGGCTTCTTCCCTCGACGAGGGCAGGGCGTCGGTGTTGATGAAGCTGACGCGCGTCTCTGGGTCGACTAGGTCGCGCAGCCAGCAGTCGCCCATGCCGGTGCAGAAGGAGTTTGACTGTGATGATACAAGGACCGCGGCGTCATAGTGGTGTCGGCGCAGGGCGTCCATATTCGGGACATCCATTTTGCGCATGCGGAGCTCTTCTGTTCCGCACTTGAGACGGCCTTCGTAGATCAGAGTGTTGCTGAGCGTCATGATATCTTCTGACATGCGGTACTGGTGCTCAAGATTGACTACGGAGTCTGGGTGTGTGTCGGAGAGGAGTTTGAACAGGCTGACGTCCAGTCCACCGAGCCGAGCCTCCTCGTTCTGGACCAGAGGTGGCAGCTGGTTATGGTCGCCGACAAGGACGAATGTGCGTGCCATACGGATAGGCCCTAAGCAGATGGGCAGGGTGATCTGTGATGCTTCGTCGACAATGCAGTAGTCAAATGTCCTCTCGTTGAAAATGGCGTGGTTCGTCCCGAGACAGGTTGTCGCGACGACAGGTGTGTCGTGCCACGCACTGCGGATATCTTCAAAGGTGTCCTTGGGTTGGCCGGCTAGTATGGCGAAATCCTGGACCTCGGGATGGACCTTCGCAGGCGCGCCGAGTCTTAAGATGGGAATGTCATCCTGCTTGAGTTTCAATAGGATATTGTCGACAGCCGTATGTGTATACGAAGTAAGCAGAACGCTCTTCTTCTGGGCTATCAGTGCCCGAATGATGTGGGCAATGGTCGTCGTCTTGCCCGTGCCGGGCATACCTAGGACAAGGGCGTAGTCCTTGGCACTCATGACCTTCTCGATCGCCTTCTTCTGGTCCACATTCAAGCTGTCCTTATCTGAAAGGGTATACTGAGTTGCTACAGACTTGAAAGCGGGCGGCTCCAGGTCCACTACCAGTCGGCGGATCTTCTCGGAACCGAATTTATCGTTTGCCATGATCGACACAATGTTGTTCCGAACGAGAGCCATACCGTTGCTGAACTCGTCTTTGTCAAGTCTGTACCGTATCGGCGGCTCCTTGATCTTGCCTTGCGATTGTTCAGGTCGCACGCCCTCCGGCACAACCTCCATAATGCTTGCATAGACCTGGTTATTCCGCTCGTCGAAACCAGGCTGTCGTATACGTGCATTATGGAGTCTTCGGTCCACCGCTACACTGATTCGCTGCTTCCTAACTGCCGTCACGAAACCAAGAGCCAAGGCAAAATGGCCTTGCTCGTCAGATACTACAATCGGCTCTCCGACGGCAATTTGGGAATCCACAAAGGAGAAGGCATGAGGCGCGTCTTCCTTAATAAAGGTATAATGGAAGCGATTGATCTTTTGGTTTTGTTGGACCTCCGACGCCGACCCTTCTTCGATAATGACGTTGGCAAAGCACCTCCCTAGCTTCTCGCGTTCGTGGCTCAGCATCGTCCACAACTCTCGACGCAGCTTCTGGCTTTCTCGCTCTTCTTTTGTCAGCAGTGCCTCCCATTTCAGAAAGAACTCCTTGTGAGTTGGCGTCAAGTGCTTCACAACCTGGTCAAATTTCTCATTCAGCCCGCTGGTCTCTCCGTCGCCATCATCGGCAAGTTTGTGATATACGAAACATGATGTCTGAGCATAGCATTTCCCACATGCATGCTTGCTCCTTTTCATGGGCGGCAGCTGAACACTGCGTTCGCGGATGTGGCAGGCGAGCTGGTTGCGCTGCTTGATCATATGGCGCAGCTCGTTGCGCACCGCGGGGATTATCTTCGTAAGTGATGTTTCCATGTAGTATAAGATGCCGTAGACAATTTCGATATCGTAGCGGTCCGACAGGAGCAGATTGTACAGCATGGTCTGGGCTTGGTGGTTCTCGCTGACATTCTTGCCGGTCTTGACTTCGAAAGGAACAGTGAGTGTTCGCCTCGCTGGCCCGTTCTTGACTGTCACCTGTACGGTGGCGTCGATGTTGCCTTTCAATCCATACAAGGGAGACCAGACATGTTCCTCGATGTCGAGTAGTTTGCTGACGCAGACGCTGGTTTTCTCGTTGTTCCGACCGTGAGCAACAGCATCAGGCCTCGGAAATGAAGAGATGAACTTCTCGGCCCAGCCTCGCAATTCTGGCATTTTAGACGATAGATGTTCTCGCGCGTCGGTGAAACTAACTTTGATGGTGTAGAGATCTTCAATATGCTTCTTCATTGCCTTGTCGATCACTGTGTTGAGAAAAGGTGGGTCCCATTTGTTTTCCATGAGGGCCTCTTGGAATATCTCATGCAGCAGTGTGCCATATACCAGCGGGGCCGATGCCTCACTGGAAGCCTTCACACGATCTTGCAGCACAGCACGCCGCATGCAGCTAAAGGAGTCAGCCACGACAGTGGCCGAGATCAACTGGTCCGGGTGAAGAATCAATATGTTTTGCGTGTTATCAATGATGCATCGCCCACTAGATTCGAAGTCGCCAATGATATGAACGTAAGACTTAGGGTGGACAGGCGTATCGACCCAGTCCCCTCGGAGATGGACGGTTTTGGTGGTTTTTGTCCTCTCGGCTTGAACAATGAGTATCATCTCAGGCATTTCTCGGCCTCTGTCATTTATGCAAGCGTTTTCAAGCACATTGGTCACCAAGTATCGTTGGATGGCCGTCGGCTTCTGAGTCGTCTGAATTACATCTTAGCAAGTAAATTGGCTTGAGCTACCAGTGAGCTATCGGACGGTACGTACGCGCAATAATGATGAAGCTGTCTCGCCAACCGATTGAGTAGCGGCAACCTCCGCGGCTTCAAAATCGAAATCGCCACCAAAGTCATCGCCATATACATCGTCATTATCCGTGCCACCATCAGGATGTACTGCTTTGGGAGCCGGTGATGGGAAAATTTGGGAGCGTTTTTGGGGGGGGACCTCAGTAATCATGTCTTCCGCCGCCGCCAAAAGTTCGTCGTCCATATCATCAAACTCGTCATCGAGTGAAGTCTCCTGCTTGGTCCCTTGCCGATCGGTCTCCTCCACAGAGACATCCACAAGAGTCTCCGCTGCTGCCGAGAAGCTTCTAGTCTCAACCTGACCACTAAGCAGGGAGGCATCGAGCTCCAAAAGCGTATCGTCGTCGAAATCATCGTCTCCATAATCTGAGGTTGGTGTTCTCACTTCTTGTTTTCCTGGACTGCGAGCAGAATTCACCGTTGCCGCCGCAAGGTTTCTAGTCTGAGGAAGCAGCGGTGATGCTGCGGGCTTAGGAGGAATTCTTGGCTTTCTTGGAGACCGTCGTTTCTTAATCGACGGCGATTCCATGCCAGGGGCGTCTTCCTCCGCATCCTGAGTCTTGTTGATCTCGCCGTTGACAGTTTCAAGAAGAGCTGTTACCATTGAAGACTTCGTAGTATCCTGCTTCTCATTCGCTGGACCGTATTCCGATGCGGACTCCACACGGCGACGTTTCGGCCAGTGAGACCCGCAACTTATTGCTCGTCTCAGACTGCTCTCCGCATGTGCTGGGGTACCATCTTTCTGTGGGCGAGGCGACGAAGATACCATCAGGTGGGCAAGAGCTGGATTCGTAGCGCCCAAAGAGTTCTTGCTATCGGGACCACCAACGGCAAAGCGATCCCACAAGTCAAGTGCTGGATCTGCGCGAGACGATTTTATAGCCTTTGTTAATTTCTTAACATTGACGGCAGGTGTCCGCAACGGAGAAGATATCGGCGATGAGCTTCGAGCGCGCTTCTTCCCTCGACGCGGTACCAATGGTGATATTACGGCGGCGATATCGTCGTGTTCGTTGTGCCATAGGAGACGCTCATTAGGTGATGTATCTTCTTCTTGATTGGCCGGATTGGCGACGCCCATAAGGTCTTGCCAGGCTAGGCGACTGATGGGCGTCTTCAAGTTGCTATCCCTAGGGTCATGGGGTGACGTGTTCCCCGTGGGATTCGACTTGGCTCTCGATGGGTTATTGTTTGAATCGCCATGCCCAACGTCATGGGATTTCCCCTTGTCTGTTGTGGTATCCTGTCTTTCTGTTATGGGCGCAAGACTTGACGACGAGTCGGACTGTTCATTTGGGGGCTTTTGAAACTGGAACTTCTGTAGCTTGCTCTTGGTAGTTGCGGATATGGGCGCTGGAGGTCTTGTTGAACGTTTCGGTGGAATGGTACCGGAATGAGACTTTGCCCTTTGCCATTGGCCCTGTCCCTGTTGCTGATAACCGTCATAATTGTCAGTAAGGGTTCGGCGGACCACCTGTGTTGTGCAGGATGTTTCGGCGAAGGTTTGTTTACTTGCCTTTGGAAACCTGGACTGCTCAGAGAAGGACTTTTGAAGAGGCATGACGACTTGTCGAGCTCATCGCAAAACCAACAGGTATAATTTCGGCAGAAAGAGTGGCACGCCTTGTTGATGTATAGAGTTCAATGTTGTTTGGTTGCCCGGGGATCAATCGTCAGTGTGTAATTGTGTAAGTGCAGTTGCAAGTTCCGATCCACTTTGTCAATTGGCGTGTCAGTCAGGCACTCGACGCGTCCGAAGCGCGTTGTGTGGCTGACGGCAATCTGCAGGTGTGGCTAACACTGTAAGCAGCTAAATCTGTGGCGTAAGCTTCCCCCGGATTTTAGATTCAAACCCCTGATCGATCCATCTTCGCCTCAGCCTCGATGACGTCTCACCTCACGAGAACATCACGACATTACTCCGTACACTGTGGGGCACGGGCGCGACGGCATCAATTCAAGTTCTACGTGTTTTGAAGCCTCTTATCACCCTGCGTTTCTTCACCTAACCAACCCTTGTAATCCTGTACTGTGTAATCTCCAGTCCAGACCCTCCAAGAAATAAGAACAAGATCACCCCACCTACATCCGGACTACCGTAACAACACAACCTGTGTCGCCTGTCATGGCGGATTACACGGGAGACGGCAATGTCAACGTCTCCTTTGAGTCCGCTCGCCACAATGCCGACCGCCTAGGCATCAACTATGGCGCCCTTCCTCATTTACCCTTTTGGTCGCGGTTGTTCGGACAAACAAGTGAGGATTATCATACCAAGGTGGCAGCCAAGATCATGACTTCTTCTGCCGGCATTGGGCGAGAGCTCTCACAAATCGAAAAGGATGCCATGGCCTATCACTTGTATGTAACTCCCATGTTCGTCTCGACCTACCCTGGAGTTGCTGACCAGATATGAATAGCGGCAAACTCTTCGTCACCCTTTCATATGGATCGCCAATTGCCATTGCTACGGCCGTTGGCTTCCTTGGACGAACAAACAAGACTTATGGCTTCCCTTTCTACACACCCAAACCGCCTAAGTTCAACCCCGACAAGTTCCCGGGTTTGCCGGAAGGTAGTACTTCCCGGCTCGTGTGGAACTTAACCCGTGGCCTGGCTTGGTATACTGCTAGCAAGGTGGTAATCTCTCTTTTCATGACTTCTTATGCTGTATCGGTGTATGCTGCCAATCTTCGTGGGGACCCCAGGCTTGAGCCCTACCGTCAGGACCTATCGCGTCGTGCCAGTCAATCAGCAAGGGGTGATCAGCGGCCAGGGATGGCTCCTGGATCTCCAGAGCATCGGCAACAATCATTCTCCGGCTATGGCGGCAACCCGGTCCCGGCGTCGACACCATCACCACCAAGCTGGGCAAGTCTTGAGAAAGGTGACCGAGACACAACATCTACGTGGCCCGGAACGCAGAGTTCGCAGTCCGAGCCACCCCAAAAAGCATTTAACGACGAGTCAGCCGTCTTCGACGATGTATCCCCAATCGCTCCTCTAGAGCAGCCAAGAGCCACGTCACAGCAGCCTAGCCAGCAAGGTGGATCTGCGTGGGACAGGTTAAGAAACCAGGCACAGATTTCCCGTAGCCAAACCACTTCCTGGGCGAGGAGACGAGAGGACGAGATGACATCTCGCGGTGCGCAGCAAGGCACATCCTATGAGTATTCTTCGGCGGACGAGGAGAAGGCATATGCCAAGGAGCAAGCACAGAAGGAATTCGACGATATGCTCGAGCAGGAACGTCGAGGGCAGACCTCGGGTCGTCGTTAGTTTTTGCTGAAGTCGTTGTGGAGATGGCCACAGGTAGTAATGGCTTGTGGTCAAGCTTTAATAGCCCCTTGAGTTAGACGCGTCAATGTCATTAAAGTAGGGTTATCTGCTCCTCGTTCACCGCTGGCTTTCAGGACGGGGAGTTTTGGTGACTTAGCACTTGAGAGGGGGTCCTGTGTTTCGTATCATCCAAACTTTGTGTCGCATTTTCGAGGCATGACTCTTCAGCCTTGTTCCCTTGGTATCTGGACTTCCGTCGGATCATAGCATAGAAGATAGCAGCGAGCAGGAGGAGACTCACAACTCTGGTGCCGGTGACGACGACGAAGGACCAGATGTGGAGAGCCGGCTAAGGCAGAGTGATGGTATTGCAAGGCTGTGCTTGGCTACTGCAAGTCTAATTGAACGAGGCGATGGCAAGATTATGCCAAACACACCCGCTGCCCAGAGTCGAACAGAGCTCTCGTCCATCTCATCATTCCAGTACCGATTTCTCACACTTGCATCTGCCACACACCGGCATCACGTGGCCAGTTATGTAGCGGAAGCTGGTGGATGAACCTACGGTCACGAAATTTAGACAATGCTCTCCTAGCAGCATCGAAGATGCATTGTTAGGGACTGAGGAGGGGCATGGAGCTCACATTCTTGCGATGACAGCTCACTCTGGTCTGGGCGACAGGTGAAATGGCTCTGCCACGATAGGCGTTTGCATTGTCCCGCCATGCAACAATAAGATTTCAATGGTTCGAGGGTTTTGTTTGGTTTTCGCAGCCCAAAACGGAAACGTTCAACGTTGTCGTCCACCGCCTACGTGTTAAACCCAAGTTCGTTGCCTAAAGCAGTCTTCTATCTTCTCTACCTTCAGACAGCAACCGATCTTGGATATTTTCTTGACCTCGACCTCGTCTTACGACAAACAAAACTGACCTGTGAGAAGTCGAATCGGGTCATACCCACCGCGTGTTAACGGTTCCTTTGTTCGATTGACCAACCACCTGTGTCTACATATCCAACTGGATTCTTTGTGCATCCTCCTTGAAGAGACAGCACCACCCAGCTCCCAAAATGCGAGCTTTCGATCCTGAGACATACTTCAGGGCGGATCCCCATCTCAACGTTGCGGTAAGGGATTTAATTTTTCTTTCAGAACGATCACATGGCTGACACCTGTAGAAGACCGTGTATCGCCTGTTGGTCTTCATCTTTGCCCCTGTGGCCATCTTCTACTTCAATACTACCGTTACTACCGAAATCTTGCGACTCCGCGACGGCATAACTGAGCTCTTCGACAGCTCCGACAGCCACGGTGGTTTCCGTCACTATGCTGTGCTTCTCCTCCGAATTCGCGACGTTGTCGTCAGCTACTTTGGCGCCCTCATCAGTGCCATGAGTGCTCTCAGACTCTCCTACACGGATTTCCGCGGCTCTATTGCCCACAACTCTACTACTATTTATTCTTCGACAATCAATTCTCGTATTAATCAGTCTTTGTTCGAGATCAGCCGGCGCGGAGAAGACGCCTATAACGCTTCCTCTGTTACGCTTAGGGCGAACTCCGGCTCGGTCTGCATAGTCCTCTTTGTCTTCCTGGTTATTCACCTTCTCCCCATCCAACGCGTCGCAACTACTGTCAAGCGGCTCAAGGAACGCGTCGTCGCGAATAAAAACAATATTTGTGTTGTCTGGGAGATTGCCCGATCGGTCCTTGAGATGCTCATCATCATCATGGCCTCGGCTCTATGGTCACTGGCGAAACTCACCTACAACCTGGCTATACACGCCAAGTATGGGATGGGCACCCGTTCTTTGTCAGAAAGTTTCACGCAAACCTTAGAACGTTTCCCAGGACCACAGCCAAAGTACCGAAGAGTGTCTTTCTCAGATCCCGCCATCGTGGACAGGAACATCAGAATAAATGAACTCGAGCTCGAGCTCCAGGGATTGAAGAAATTCATCGACCACGAGATCAGGGCGCACGCCACGCAGGAGAACAGTCTCTACGAGCAGAACGAAGCACTGGAGCGAACGAACAGGGCCCAGGCAGCCAGGCTCAAGGAGATATGCGGGTTCCACCAGTCCGTCGGCCTCGACAAAGGCACGGAGGCTGTCATCCGGGACCTGAGGAAGCAAGTCGAGGAAGTCCCAAAGAAGCGCGAAGAGGAGCTTGTCAGGGAAATTCACCGGCTTCAGGAAGAAATTCGGAGCAAGAATGAGTTCGAGAAAGAGTGGCGGGACAAAACCCGGCTCTATAACGCATACAACAACGAGGTGACCAAGTGGAAGAACATCGCCCGCCAGAGCATCGCCCAAAAAGACGCCGCCCTCATGAAGACCGAGGCGCTGCAGAAGGCGTTGGCCGTCGCCAATAACGAGGACATTGGTGCTCGCCAGGGGCACGGGCAGGATCACGGCGGCGATGAGGTAGCTCAGGACCCCTTGACGTATGCTGACGGTACGCCAGTGGGGATGCCCGGAACTGAAACCCAGTCGGAACATGGTTGGGTGACCGTCAGTGGAATCAGAAGCAATAGCGACGACGACGACGATGCCAACGATGCTGGCAACGTTAAGACTGTTCTTCCAGCTCCAGCTGCGGCTCTGGCTCCGGCTCCCTTAGCCAGCCAAGGCCCCGGACCATCAGTCAGCTTCCACAACCCCTTCCTTAAACTTGTGGCCCCGCCTATGAGCGATAGTAGCAGCAGCAGTAGCGACGACGACGCCGACGAGGGCGAGAGCGCGACAAGGTATGGCGCAGCAGATGATACCACTGCCACCCCTGAACCCTCATCCAGCAGCGGGCCTGGCCCCAGACCTGGCCTTATGGACAGCTTACATAACCCTTTCCTGCATCGCAGGGAGTATGGAGCTGCCATTCGGGAGGGTCGTGGTGGGAGCGGCCGTGGTGAGCTTGCCAAGGAACCTCGGGCTCGACGAAGTGCCGGTGCTGGTGGGCTTCCTTCTCGTCGCTAGGGGCAAAATTCGATTGCGGTAATTATGAGGGGAGACACATTTTAGTAGAATTCGAAAGGGGGGGGGGGTTATGGCGGCGTGTTGAAATCTGGTTTCGGTTTTGTTTGATTTTGTCTTTTCTAAGAGTATTTATTTGGGTATCAGGCTCACTCCTATCTCTGGGCAGGACCCGAGAAGACGAGGCGTTTTCAGAAGGCTTTGATACCCTGACTAGGTCATATTACATTACATTCCTGAAAGACAATTGAACTTCTTTTTCTGAGTATCAAATCTCCCGATATTGATATTGTCCAGTGAAATAATCGTCGAAGATATTACCCGCAGGGAGATAACAACGCGTCTACTCTCAATCAGGAAAAAAGAAAAAAAAACGCCCCTAGAGACGCCTTGTTGCGTTTTCAGAAATTGTCCAACGCAGCTTCAGACATGAAATGGGAACCCCCAGCACAACGATATCCACCACCCTGTTTGATCCACGAGAATCCCGCAGGACAGGCGCCCATAGCCGCAAGCTTCTTCCGTGCCTCTTCCTCCTTCTTGCGACGTTCCTCTTCTGCCAGAAGCCTCTTCACGATTCCCTCCCGTGCCGCATCCTTCGCCGTCCGTTGTGCCGTAAGCAGGTCTTGATATTCCTGCTCACGCTGTTCCTCGGCCTCCCTGTCTCTCTGGAGTTGCTCCCAAACTTCGTCGCTCACACCGGCATCGCGTGACGCCCCTTGCCCTCGTGGCTTCTCGACTTGATCTTCGGCCGGTGTTGTCTGCGCCTGCTCTTCTTTCTCCTCCGGCGGACTGTCTTCTCTGACCTTAGTGGTATGGTTTAATGCAGTTCTCGTCGTAAAGCGGGGCCCATCGGCGGGAGGTGGCGGCGCAGTCGGTAGAGGCCCAATGTCGCCCAGGGCTCGGACAGGAGAGGCGACATTCTGGCTCCGACCCGCACGCTCTTGAAGTATTTTCATCAGTTCTGCCTCAATGTTGGCTTTCCTAACAGTCAATTGGCCCTTCGCAATACCCTCCTTATCCGCAATTGTCTTCTTGAAGATGTCTCCTGCAACAGTCTGGATATCTCGGGCGTTGGCCCAGCCGTCCTGCTGAGACAGTTGAGAGAACAGTCGAGCCAATACACTTCCGAAGGAGGGGTCCAGATGTTCCAAAGCAGAGATATCGAGGACGATTTTCTTCTGTCGTTTCTGCTGTGACTTCAACAACTTCGTCAGGAGTTCGACGCATTCGGCTGCATTCAAGCTTCGGAAGTCAACCACTCCAGAGAAACGAGAGGTCAACCCCGGGTTCGTCGTCATGAGGCGGTTGATATCGTTGTCGTACCCCGCGAGAATGATGATCAATTTCTTGGCGTATTTGTCTTTTGTAACGGCGTCCACAAGCTCGTCCATGGCCTCTTTGCCGAAGTGGCCTTCGGCTAGGCGGTAAGCTTCGTCAATGAAGAGGACTCTTCCCAGCGCCTTGTCCAACTGCTGTTGTACCTTGGGTCCGGTCTGGCCGATATACTGGCCGATCAGATCAGTCGTGGTACATTCAATGACTTCTGCCGTGGCCAGGAACCCCATGTCGTAGAAAACCTTGCCCATCTTCTTTGCCGTGGTAGTCTTGCCAGTTCCCGGTGGCCCACGGAAGAGGAAATTAAAGGGGATGTTCTCTTTGGGATCCAACTCCAGTACCTTCATCGTCCGTACAGTCTCCTGGTAGCCTTGCAAGAGAGAGATCACCGCATCCTGGCCAACTGTACCTTCAAACAGCTTGGCGACATTTGTCTCGGCCCGCTCGGCACGATCGAAGTTCTCGTCAAAGTCCAAAGCCTCAAGTGTGGAAACAGAGCGTGTTTCCTTTCGTGAGAGCCTCGACTGGTGACTTGACTTTGCCACACCGAGTATGATGTCCACCTCTCCAGCATTTCCGAAATTGGGGCGGTTCCTCGCTCGGTTGAGCATCTCCATTGCGACTCGTTTCGCTTGATCCGTGGCGTCGTACCCTTGCTGCTTGAGCTTCATATCCAGTATCTTCCCAAGTTCGTCGTCATTGAAGTCCTCGAATATGAAAGCAGAGGATACGGGGAAACGTCGACTGAGACCTGAGTTGACATTCTGGAACATGCTTTCCATTTGGTCCTTGTACCCTAGCAGCAGTACACACCGGTCGTCTCCCGGAACGCTCTGGACCTCAGCGACGATTGTGTCAATGACAGCAGTCTTGTATGGGTCAGAGGTGGAACCATGGCCACCATAAAGGCCGTATGCTTCGTCGATGACAAGAACCTTTCCCAGGGACGCGGCCAGGATGCCTTTTGTCAGCTTCTCTGACTCCCCAAGAGCGGCGCCGACGAAATCCGAGGGGTTTTTGAGGACCACTTGACAGCCAACATTAGTCACTGTAATCGACTTCAATGAGGTAGGAAAACTGGAGGGGACTTACCTTCGCCCTTAGAGAGCAGTCCCAGATCCACGAGGATAGAACCATACAGCTTGGCGACTGTGGTCTTTCCAGTACCAGGACTTCCCAAGAAAACACGATTCAGAGAATACTCAATCGGTGGCTGCTCTTCGAGTTCTCTCTGGTAATTTTGCTTGGCGCTGTCAATGAGCGACTTGACAGCTTCCTTGACAGCCTTGAGGCCTTGGAGGTTCTGAAGCTTCTGCCAAGCTTCGCTCTTCGAAAGAGCCTCCGTCGGTTCGGGGCCTATGAGGTCTTCCTTCGTGAACTGGAGATCATCCGGTCTCTTCCCTCCGCGACGTTCGCGCCTCAGCCTCACAGCTTGACGTGAGCTAACTGTAGCTAGCAAGTTCTCGATCGTCCTGGCATTGCCGAAGCCTTCGTGACCGCGGGCCCTGCCGATCCGTCTGGTTGCAATGCGGCAGTACAAACCCCTCGAACTATCTTCACACTTCATACGGCCATTGTACTTCTTGTAGGTTTTGATCTCAAAGATCCGCAGCAGCTCGTCGTCAGTGTAATCAGCAAACCTCATCTCGATGGGAAACCGTGATGGCAATCCAGGGTTGTGAGCGAAGAAACTCTCCATCTGTTTGTTGTAGCCGGCTAGTATAAAAACAACTTTCCCACACAGGTTCTCAACCTCTGGCAAGAGATAGTCAAGCACTGCGCCACCTCCTTGACTATTACCGGAAGTGAGTTGGTAAGCTTCATCGATGAAGAGCACACCGCCGCCATCATTCAAGATGCCATCAATGATCTTCTTGCATCCGGGCACACCAGCGCTCGCGAGGCTGGCCCCAGTCTCTTCTTTGAAGCAAGAGCCGGGAATGACACCGATGGAGGTCAAGAAGTTAGCATAAAGACGAGCAACGGTAGTTTTGCCTGGAGAAGGTTAGCCGACAAGCACGATAAATATTGATGGCGAGAGTCCAGAAATACCTGTCCCAGGGTTGCCCAGCATGGAGCAGCTGAAGCGTTCCTTATCCAGAGGGATACCTTGGCGGAGTGCCGTGTCGACCTTCGACTTGATGGACAGAAACTCAGTTTTCACATCTTCAAGTCCAATCATTCCCATGAGCTCGTCCATAGTCTGATTCTTGGCACTCTCGAACTCCTTCAGATAATTCCACTCTTGCCTGGCACCTTCAGGAATACCCGCAAGTGTATCAGTGGACTCTGAGTCCGGAGGAGGTGTGGGTGGATTGGCCCCAGGAAAGGACCCTGGCATCGCTGGCTTGCTTTGAGCCTTCGCTGCATTCTGAATCCGAGTCGCGGTGTCCTGAAGGGCTGCAAGATCTGCACGTTGTTGAGCCAGTGTCTTCTTCTGATCCTCTTCGTCATTTTTGTACTGGATCATGCGCCGCTGGTGGTCGATTTCGTCCTGGATTTCCTTGAGCTCGTTCTTGTAGGATTCCTGACGGGCTATCCGCTCACGCTCGAGCTTCAGGTCCCTCCTAATCCTTCGCTCAGCGTCGATGTCTTCCTGGACGCACTTCGAGCACTTGTCATTGCGTCTCTGACATGGGCGCTTGAGCTTGTGGCCCCGATCACACACCGATTCCACCTTGTGTGGGCACGGCGTTTTCGTATGGTCAGTCACCCGATGGCAGCGGTTGACGCAGACGTGTCCGCAACTAAGTACAGCACCACTATAGTTGCCTGTCAATGGGATGGCCACGGACACAGGAACACCGGTTATGCTACTCACCAAGGTTCAGCACACCCGCCGTTTGGGCAGCACTTGTTAAAGTCATCGGGCTCCTTGAGCAGGAACTTTTTCTCCGGATGCTTCTCACACTTCACTGGCAGTCCATCGTATAGATGACTTTTGGCTTTCATTGACTCAAAGAATGGGACCCATGTATCCTTCCCTTTCTTACTGTGCATGTATGTTTCCATGTTGCCGAACATGATCAGGCAGTCCCGTGCTCTGGACAGGAGGACATTGAGCCGTTCGCGCGCAGCGAGGAAGCCAATGTCACCGTTGGCGTTGCTTCGAGTCAAAGACACAATGACGATATCCGACTCTTCACCTTGATAGTTATCTTTGGGATGTCAGTCTTGTCATTGGTTATTGAACCGGTTGGTGCTCACTTACCGATTGTAGATATCCGAAGGGGTGACTTGTCCACTTTCGCAGCCGCCTGCGTCATCAAGCCGGCCTGAATGAGCTCGAAGGAGTCCAGGTCACTGAGCCACGGATCAACCTCGTCCATGAGCAGATCCCTAACAAGACGCAACTGCCCAAGGTACGGAGTGAGAACAACCATGTTTTTGGTACCATAGCCCTGTTGTGCCAGGTATTTCACAGTCTTCAGCACCATGTGTGCCTCGAAGGCGTTCTCCTTGCTCGACTTCGAGCCCTGGTCGCGCCGATCCGCAATTCTCTCGTTCTGTACTTCAGGGTGACTATGATTGACAAAGATGACTCGTTCTTCAAGACCGAGGAGGCGCTCGCGCATCGATGTATTGGGGCCGTCTTCCAGGTCCGGATACGTCAGTTCCTTGACGAGCACGGATATATTCGGGTGCATGCGATGTTGTTTTTGCAACGTTGTGTGGGGGTGGCCCTGAAGTATTAGTCTCTCAAAAAGAGAGCGATTCAAGTCATACCCGTCTCCTTTCTCAACAGTAAGATTGTAGTTGTTGGTTTTTGGTCTCAGCTGTTTGTGGTCTCCAATGAGGATAAGCTGCTTCACCGAAGGGGTCAAGGCAGTGACAATATGGCTCTCTTGGATCTCGCCAGCCTCTTCCACGATGACAATATCAGGCTGCGCAGAAGTGATGAGTTTCGTATACTTAGCAGCTGCAGTGGTAGTACATCCGATGATGCGCTTCCCTCGTAAAACTTGGACTTTGCTCTCGCTGAAGGCCCCATCTAGACGCTCCTGGGTGAGATCGTATTGTCTGGCGAGCTCTCGAATGCGCTCAACCTTTTCGTGGAGAATGGCTGAAAACCATTTTTCGATGTATTTCTTCCGGAGTGGTGGTGCGATCTTCCAAATTTTCGGGTGCTGCTTCAAAGCGTGGTCTTTGAACACTCCCGGTCCATGTCCTGACTTCCAATTTTCGTACAGATAGTCGTCGGCAACCTTTTTGCCCTTTTTCCCGACCTTCTTGAATCCATCATTGTCGGATGGAATGTCGAAAGCCTCGAAGAATCTGGAGTCGTCATCAGAAAACTCAAGGTAGCCCTGAATTTCTTGAAAGAAGGGACGGGCTTGAAGGTAATTCGTGAAGGCGTCGCGAAGTTCCTCGCTCTGCAAGCCCGCTTCAATCTTCAGAGTATCGATCACTGCCCATGCATCTTTGTTACGGCGATATCCGCATTGTTGAGCGGAGAGGAGTAGTGACGCTGTCTTCGTGGTGGATTTGGATCCTAGACGAACCATCACATCCTCCTCGATGCCAAGATCGAGCAAGTCCTCGAGGAACTGATCCTCAGCGTGGTTCGTATATGTGATAACGAGAATCTTGAGATTGGTTGTCTTGATGATGAAATGGGTCGCAAGAGCGCCTATGAAGGATTTCCCGGTGCCTTTTGCAATCAGCTTGTCGGTCAATCCATAGTACAGTGAAGTGTTTGCAGCAACAATATGAGGTGGTCACGGCGCCAATCTCGTGTCATGAGTAACATGCAAGGGGTGCAAGTGACGCATACACTGGCCGCGTTTGGGATATATTTCGGAGGGGTGCAACGTGCCTTAACTCTAGCAGAAGATATGAAGTTTTGGGTCCCTATGAAGATAGAGGTGTAGGTGAATTTGGGTGGCAGTAAAGGATGCAGGATGTCGGGGAGGACTAGAAGATTGCCAAGATAGAGAGGAACTAACCTGGGGGGCCCTGGATCACGCTGACCTTCATTGAGAGGGCATTGATCAAAGACTGGCGTTGCGAATAGTCCAGCCGGACCTGTTTCTTCTTACGCCCGTTCTCAATAGCAATCTCCGAACCTGCAATCTGGGAAGCGAGACGCTCTGTGACGCTCTGAATGGCTGCATGGGGGATGAAATCATCAGTTGCTTCTGATGGGTTCAGAAGTTTCTCCTGCAGAGGAAGCTCCTTCATGTCCTTCAGGCGCTCCAGCACGGGCTCGTACGCGAACACAGGGGTGTCCACTAGAGTGAACCTGACAACATCTTTCGCTGTCTTCAAGGCTAAGAGAGCCCTCTTCAGCGACCCATCATCTGTGAACTGAAGAGTGACGACCGGAGGAGACTCAACGAGGCCGTCGATATCCCGGTCAACAAAAGCGAAGCCGAAGATCTCCTCCCCTTGATACAGCGCTCCAAATGCTTGGTGGCGGAGATAATTCCTGTTGTCGGCCAGCCACTTCTTCCGACTGCTCGGCTCTTTGCTTTCGATAGTCTCCAAGCCTGCTTCACATCTCATGGAAAGGGAACATTTCTTTCGCATCTTGTCGTTTCCCAAGTCTAGGAATAGTGGTGTGAGTTTGGAAAGGGTCAGCGCTGACCGCTTACCGCTCCGCCGGCCTTGTGAAATCTGCCAGTCGCTCCTCAGTTCACCCAACAGGTCTTCGCGGGTCAATCGGAAGATGTTGTCCAGGTGAACCGCAGATCTCTTGGACACGTCCGTCTCGAATACCTCCTTGACCCTACGGTAAAACGGCTTTTCAGTGGAGAGGAACTCGTCAGTTGTGGGATAGACCGAGATCTCCCTGAAGTTTGCGAAGTCGTTGTCGTGTCTTCCGCCCGGGGTATATCCATCGGCGGACTTCCCGGTGGGAGAAGTTTGAAGCTGCAACATGTGTTGAATTTTGTAGCCAAGCTGCCGGATCTCCGGGGAAGATGCGTTGATGAAGCTTCCAGTCTTCGCAATGGCGTCGATGTCGGCAAGGACATCGACTTCTGCGCTTCGAGGCAGGGACAAAAGCTCGAGACAGAGCCAGGAAAATGTATGAAATCCCTGTTCTTCCAGAGCATCGTTCCGGGCAGCACTGACTAGTTCGTTCCAGAATGTTGGCGGTTTGGCAATGACCACAAGGGCCCGATGGAAAATATGACCATCGGCGAGTACCCTCAATTGGTCATCAGCCAAGTAGCTGATGAACTGTAGCGTCTGAGTCTGGATGAAAGGAACAGACATATCGACGCGTACAGCCAGCTGCAGAGCCTCGAGGCCACATTGGCTGGCAACGATGGACTCCATGCACGAACTCGGTGCCGACTGAGCTCGTGCAGCCTCGAAGAACAGCTTTGCGTCATTGGCTGATCGAATTTTTCGGTTCCCTTTGAGGGTGTTGCGGAAGAGCCCGGCCAGTCGACCGGCTCTGTCTGATTCCCGAATGTTCGAAGTCATGGTTGGAGTGTCTGGTTGTAAAGTCCTCTGCCTGGAAAACACGGTGCAAGTGAGGGTATTATCAACAGGAGGAAGAACGCGGGAGTCTGACGGCGAAAGGGTCATGAATTGTTTGTATCAATCGCGGCAATAAATAATCAACAGCCGAATTGCTGGCTGGCAACAGACAGCTCATCATGCAACCCGTTTTCCGCCAGATTGTTCCGAATCTCAGTAGAGCCTGATAGGTGAACAACCAAGTGTTGCAATGAGGACCTCGAATCTGCCTCGCCTCAATTCGTTGTTTTTGAAGTTAGGCAGAAACGGTGGTCTGCCACTCACATGCCGCTTCGACCGGTGAGTGAGGAGTTGGTAGGCCTCCTGCATTGGCTCAGACAACTCAGACTTTGGACAAGCATGAGCGGCAAACAGGGAGGCAGAACCACGAAAGCATGCATGCCCCCAGTGCCACTTCTTGATACTTTGACGTATTGGAGGAGATGAAAGCAAACGAAATAAAGATAAGAGCCTACCGCATAGATGATTGGAAGGTGAATACTATTGTGGTAGGCCTCCTGCATGCAGTTGGAGGAACGCCTTGCCGGTTTGCAGTGGCAGTGTTCACAAGACGGCTCCACGTCAGATAATGAGGAAACCACCTTGTATTCCTTTCATGTTTTGAAAACAAATTCTTTCGCAGCCCTCTTCGTTCAGCTTTCTGGTATTCATCACGCAAAACAAGAGGAATATGTCAAGGTCTGGTGAGTCTCCCGATAATCGCCTATGGCGAGGTGGATGGATGGGACGAGGAAGAGGAGGTAGATCGCAACATTGGTCGGGACCGACACGAGAAAGAGACCAGCCGCTCACCCAGGCTTCTACTCCAACTCTTCCCTTCTTCGCTAGAGGGAGAGGCAGGGGTAGAGGAGAATGGCCGAAAGGCTGGTCTGCTCGAACCGATCGGGGAGCGTTCTCGAATTCCAGAATGACCCAGTCCTCAAGTCCAGAGCCTCTTTTAGGCACTCTCCTTCACTCACTGAGCGGTTCCGATTTGAACGACGATGCGAAGAGGTATATGTCGGAGTCTGTCATCACGGACTGTAGGGCGGTGGCGTCCTACAATTGGCTTGACAGAGTAGAGCCGACGGTCGTCATTCCCGGTTCGTCTTACAAAGCTCTTGAAGCCCATACTAAACTAACAAAGGACCAGGCATACCACCGAGATGGACACCTCTTCCCGAGCCACGTCAGCTCAAGCCAGACAACGGCCAGTATTTTCGTGATGCAAATGCCGCCCGCTATTCCAAGCACCCAGTCGAACCCGCAATCACCGCTGTGCTGGCCATGGATCCCGCGATCTGTCGCGGTGTCGACATCGTCGCTTGCGGGAGCACGCTTGGCAACCTCCTACGCTTCATCCGGGGCGAGGACAAGCAGTTTCGAATGCTTGTAGAGGTGGTCGAAGGGGCCGTCTTCTTCATCCGCAGGGAGAACACGGCCCGTGAACTCATACCAGATGTCAAGGGCTATGGCCACTCCTTCCCGGAGGCCTACACCACATGGGACGCCGAGGTGAAGGGATCTTCGTCGCACCAGCGGGTCATATCGTACCAATTTGGTGGACTGGGGTTCTTGCTGAGGTTTGAAGGCGACGGATACCTGTTGGATGATGACAAGGAGGAGTTGAAGAAGGAGGATGGCGATCACAAACGGTTCACGCTCAGTGACTTGGACGCAACGGAGACGGTCGATGAGCTAGCTGATGAGCTCAATCGCAATCGGCTCACTGGTGCTCGGCCAGCGGAGGGTAGCAGCCTGAAGGCGACATACGGTGGCGTTCTTGTGACCCAAGACTACACCTTCGAGTTGAAGACCCGCTCCATCAGGAGAAAAGAGGCGGAGACATTCGAGGATACATTCGGTGATCAGCTCTCTCGATTGTGGGTGGCGCAGATACCCAAGTTCATTCTTGCATACCACAGGCATGGGCTATTTGAGGAAATCAGCATCAGGGATGCTAGATCTGATGTCAAGTCCTGGGAGAGGGATCACGCCGACGTCCTTTCACGTCTCGCTGCCCTCCTTCATCGCATCATGGGCCTTGTCATGTCAAGACCCGACGGTAAACTGGAGCTGCGCCACAACACGATTAGGACGCTTGAGGTTCGCGAGCAGCTGGCGGATGCAGGTGATGCATTGTCTGCTTCGACGAGGTCTCTGTGGGCGAAGGCAAGAAGCGTCGATGAGGGCGTCGCGTCTGGGCAGTCGGCATCTGATCCTGATGAAATTGCGAGTTCATTGAGCTGGGATGAGGGGCCGGAACCGGATTACACGGCATGTTCGGAGGATTGTGACTATTGTGGTCGCTGCTCTTACTGATGAGCGAAATCCAGGCTGGAGATACAGACTGATCAATTTTGTTATTTGGTGGAACTATGCCTTGGCTTACTTAGTCTGACAATTCGATGTCGTTGGAGAGACGCATGAGCAGTCGTGGATTGCACCTTCCCTGAACAGATGAGTCGAATTGATCGGCTGACATCAGCTGGTTGCCAGCCGTCGAGCAGCCGGTACATTAGGTAGAGGCGCCCATTCAGCCAAAGTCTCCTACTCTGTCCTCCTTTGAAGGATTGTACACACTGGACTACTGTCATACTCGGGTACCTACTAAGTATAACCTTGTATCTCTTTATTTTTGTTTTCCCAGGGAGAGGTTGTGCGGCTTCCGTGAAAGCCATGCAGTTTTGATTAAAGCTGGAAGGGATTGGCGGAACGCATGAATGTCGAGCGTGTCGAGCGTGTCGACCGGGCGGAGCCCACACACTTCCTGCCTTCTTTAGTTTATTCAGTTATCGATGAAGAGCCTACAAATGGCGAGCTTTGATATATCGGTGCCCTCAGAAGGCGATGTCAGCCGCATTGCTGCCATTCATTTGGCCGCGGTGGAACTCAATGTCCTCCTCCTCCATGCTCAGTTTCCAGCGCCAGAAGCTCTGCAAAACCTAGAGCCATACTTAGCTTTCCTCACCATTCCACAACTCAAGGACCCCAAAGTCGGGGTTCTTGCCGCGCGCCATCCACAAGCGGGAGGAATAGTCAGCTTCATCAAAAGGGATCTGCCGATCCTGCAAGGGAACCTGGAGGATGAGACGAAAGACTCCAAATGGTCGGATGGTTGCTGCCAATAACACCTCGATGAGTATGCGTCTCTGGCCGAGGAAGCCAAGAGGTCTGCATGTTGTGGCGTCCAGGGGTACAATAACCCCAGATGGTCGTCTGCAATGGAAGTCCCCGGGCGGCCTTCCAGCGGTGCCTTCGAGATGGTCTGTCGACTCGTCAACGTCGTGCTTGACCCCAGACCCCGCGTTGTGGCCCCACAGTTCCCACCATCGGTTCTGGGGGGGAGGGGGACATCACCGTTGAAGTGCATCTGTGGGAGGGACAGGGGTAGTTAATTCGTTCTGCTTTCTCTTTGCCCATTCCTGTTCTGTTGGGTCTCCCCTTGTTATTACCCTTTTCTGCAAACTCACAGTATGAGATCCAACGTCTCACGTCAGATATTCAGGACGAGGGGGTCTATCGACCTTACCTAGGTAGGTATCAAGATCTCCCCAGGCGTTCGCGAGAGCCAATTCGAAGGGTGGTAAGCAGGTTCCCAAGTCTAGCGAATCGGATTTTACTCAGGAATCATTAAACGTGGGGGGACGGATTGTCCTTGTTTGCAACTGGCTGGATGGCTCGGGCGTGATGCCTCCGTCCAAGACAAATCGTCCGTGTGCCCATTATGGATTCTCTACTACGATCGAGAAAAGAATACACTCAGTGTTAGAATACTTAACGCTGAAATTCTCGGACCTCAGTCGGCTCCAAGCGTCTGGAAACCCCCGGCAACTTTGCAAGACAAGCAGACAAGACCCATCCATCTGCATCAACCCCCATTACGACGGTTTTGATCGGTCGCTCTCCGATGCAGTGGATCAGCCATGCGGAGTGTTGAGATGTTCTGCATGGGGATCTTATCGATAAGTCGGGAAATCTGGACCCTTTTTTGACAGGGGGGCCTTTGAGATGCCATTAATAATGCGTACATATTGTTTTCTGGTGCAAGTTTTTGAGCATTGTCCCCCCCCCTCCCCGGAACCCACTGACAGCAGTACATACACGTCCGTACAGATCGTACACCCAACAAGAGAGCTGACATATCATCCTGCAGCACATTTCCCCTCCACCCACTTTGCCCACGTTTTGAACACTGACTCTCGATTCTCGAAGCTGACGTTGAATTTGGGTTGCAGTAATAGACGTCATGGCATTGGTCCGCTTCTACTGACTCGGCTGCGAACCATTACGAGAGAAAAAGGGTTTACTATGCGGAAACCGGCATCCAACCGTTTCCCCTTACCTAATAGTCACTCCCCTTCCCGGCAACTCCTCGCAAAGCCGACGCCAACAACATTGGCGACCGGTAGTATCCTTTACATGCCATGTGCCACTTGCATTATCTCCCCTGCTCGCTTCAGCCTCATCGCATCTGGCGTGTGCGAGGGCAAAAATGTGCACCTCCACAGTTCCACCTCTGTTAACCTCCCGGGGCCTGACAGAGTACTTTGGACTTTGCGGCCCCGATACAGCAACAACCGACGTCGATGATTCCAATTGCCATTATGAAATTCGGGTTTTAATTCCAACCTTATCAAGACTGCTTGTTATCATATCGCAACGTCTTGGTCAACGGTAACCACTTGGGCACTGACCGACATGAAACATCATCATCACCATCGCCCCGAGTTTTCCTTCACTATGAAGCCGAT
The DNA here is from genome assembly GCA_016508685.1 of Cytospora piceae. Taxonomy (NCBI): domain Eukaryota; kingdom Fungi; phylum Ascomycota; class Sordariomycetes; order Diaporthales; family Cytosporaceae; genus Cytospora; species Cytospora piceae. Next base: position 2,314,497 of record JADMLE010000002.1, on the reverse strand, counting down.
CCATCCAATGCCGGAGACGCCATTGACGACTGGCTCAGGGCAGATCCCACTACCAGCACTCTACTGTACACTGCAGCGCTAGTTTGGCGGGGCCCCGGCAACAGCAGATGGTCAAGAGTCAACGCCAAACCGACTTCCCTACGGATGGACGAATTCGATATCTGTTCCCTTGTGCTCGTGCGACTGACTCTATTATCACACCGTCTCATCATCACCACTCTTCAACGTCTTGGGAACTGTCAAAACCTCCGAACCTGCTGATCCCGAAGTTTTGCTCTCTCGTTACACCCTCATATTCGATCCGAGTTCCCGGAATTAGTCTATGTAACTGGTCAAATATCTCATCTTCGACCACCGCCATTCTCACATGTCTTCTTACTCCTTCAAGAAAGTCTCCCTCGTCAACTGAGCGTCATTTCTCATTATCTTCTCTACGGCACCCTTCCCTAAAAACGTTATTTCCGGGACACGAGAACGATACACGGGCCATTAAGGCCTATCATTCGCACAGGGGAGCTTTGTTTGACGGAGATTCGGAAACAATTCTCAATTCAAATGACACAGATAAGCCAAGCTTATCTCATCCTGGTCTCGATCGTCACCTAGGGCCCTCTGCAGACCCAGGAGATCAGGACCACCATTGCTCTACCTTTCGTTCTCCCTTCTACAATATTCTTACGAAGTGTCGCTTTTAGATCAACGAGACTGGTATTCTTGGAATATTCACCCCCGTTGACAAGGCCCAACGATCGCTTGCCTCTGCAGCATAGCCGATAGCTATCACGTCGAGCGATTCTCATCAGGTGTCTAATCTGGGATATCTAAGCTTCACGGGCAAACGATATAGCCGGCCTGGTCATTTGAGAATTTGCACCCTATACCTTCTGTTTGTGTATATGGTTGGCGCAGCACGCCCCCGGATAATTCGAGAATCCCCAAATTTTACCTCCATCTGTACATTTTCCGGGACGTTATTACCTCCTTCACTGGACGGTCTTATCTTTGGGCTCCTTATCAGTCAACACCACCAAAACAATTTTCAGAAGTGGCGATTGGTACCGAGTACAAGCCACGGCTGCTTCCGGCTGTCATATCTCGTGGACCCTGTCGGTCTCAACTGCCTAAGCTGGCTTGGTCCTGCGCGGTATACCACCCAACTGTCAGCTAGAAAGACCACCTCAAAGGCCTATCTGGAGATATCAGCGGCACATCTCCGTGAGCCGAGAAGACCCCCATCTTTGGCTTGGGTGCCTGCAGGAAAACGAGGCCACAAGATACTTACGCAGTGATAACCGGAACTTCTTGTGCCCGGCAGTGAGCATTCTGGGTAAGGTAACGCGCCCCTGCCACCGAGGTTAAGTCGGCCGTGCGATTTTTGGCTGCTGGTCTGCTTTTTCCCCTTCAGTATGTCGATACCAAGCGCCATCCCCAGGACGGCTCCCATAGCCATTGCACCCAAACCACCACGCTTTCCCGGCAGACAAGGCAGCATCCACATCGACTCGTTTCCTGGAAGTTTTAACAATAGCGGCTTCGACACCCCAGACTCAGTGGGCTCTCCATCGACAGGGATCCCAGCCTGGCCTTGCGAGGCTTGTCAGCTGCGGCGAATGAAGTGCGTGATGAGTGACGACGACGATGCTTGTATCTCCTGTCGAGCTCGGGGGACCGAGTGCTCGTTGGTAGGCAGTCCGCCACCTCGAAAACGCAAACTGCACGGCGACCATGGCGATAACAGAAGCAAAAGAGGGTAAGTCGCCGCTCCCACACACCTGGCCACCATCACCCGAAGCTATTCCCAGCTCGTCCTTCGGGCCGCAGCGCATCGAAAGCCTTATACCAATGGTACCTTGGAAAGGCTGTAGCTGGGAATAGGCCCCCTCCTCCGTATGATCCACATTATCTGACATCTGATTGGTCAATATAGTTCCCCTGGGAGGTTTGATAACAGAAGTGGTCGGCAGCATCAGCCCAGCTTATCCAGCACTGCTGCAAGCAGCTCTTTCATTGAAGAGATGGCCAACTTCGGAGGCCCCACGCTCCTCAAGCGCACGCTCGGTTTGCAAGATGACCGGTTTAGCCAGTACATCGGGCCCACGACCGACTTCGAGCCGTCGTTGATCAACCTGTCTACCTTCGACCCCCACGATGAGAGCCTTCTGTCCCGGGGCACGCTCAGGAAGGTCAGTGAGCAAGACACATTCCTGCTCCTGCCCGACCAGAACACACCCGGATACGAGCATATCGTCGAAGATATCGATGAGATTGAAAGTATCGTCGCGCCTCACGGCAGGAAACTGATAGACCTTTACTTTCGCATCATCCATCCAGCCTTCCCAATCATCCAGAAGAGTGTCTATTACGAGAAGTACGAGCGCTCACCTAGGGAGTTTTCACCACCTCTGCTAGCTGCCATGTACATTATGGCCATCAACTGGTGGGACCAGGACGACGAACTTTCACCACTTCCCAGGCCGAATGTAAGGCAATTAGAGAGATTGGTCCGAACGACACTTGCCGACGCAATGTACCGACCGAAGCTGTCCACAGTCCAGGCCGGCTTGCTCCTTTCTCAAAGGCCCGAGGGCGACCAGTGGGCTCCGACGGCGCAGCTGATCGCCATTGCTCAGGAGCTCGGGCTGCACCTGGACTGTTCGAACTGGAAAATACCTCTGTGGGAAAAGGGGCTAAGGAAACGACTTGCCTGGGGTCTGTATATGCAGGACAAATGGGGAGCATTGGTCCATGGCCGGCCCTCCCATATCTTCGCCTCTCAGTGGGCTGTCCAGCCACTTTCCTCGAACGACTTCCCTGACGTGGAGTGGGATGAGGAAGACGCAGATGAGAAGCAAGACATCGAGAAAGGCCGAACGTTGTTCGCACAGATGATCCAGCTCTCTCTGATCCTGAGCGAGATCCTGGAGACTTTCTACACCCTGCAGGCGATGCAGAATGTCACCAATGCCGGTGCGCAGGGCACGCACCTGGTCCTGTCACTCGCAAAGCCCATCCAGCTGAAGCTCAAGGACTGGTACGCAGCATTGCCGGCGTCCATCCGAATGGACTCGACGTACCAGACACCAGTCGCCAACAACATTCCCAACCGTCTTTCTAGCATCGGCTACCTGCACCTCGCCTACTTCGCCACCGAAATCACTTTGCACAGACGCATCGTCCGGTCCCTAGCGCAGACCCACCCCGCGCCAGCATCTTCGGACGGGGTCCCTCCCCCCACCGCGTCCTCGGCGTCCTCGGCAGGCGACAGTTACGTCTTGCACATCTGCCGGAACGCAGCCAAGGCGCGACTCATCTCCGCCATGGATTTCGTCAACCGGCTCACGCCGGCTCACCTCCGGGCGTTCTGGTACTTCGCGTCCAAGACGAACTTCGCCCTCATCGGAACCTTCGGCTCGCTCCTCTGGGCGACGAGCCCGGGACGGGAGGAGGCGGAGTGGTACCGCCGACGACTGGGCGAGTATAGGTGGACACTATCCGTGTCGTCGAAACCCGGCGAGGGCAAGGGCCTGACGGAGTTCGCGATGGGCATGTTGGATATCAGCACGGGGCTGCTCAAACAGCTCCCGGAAAAACCAAGCATGGGCCGTTCGGACAGCCTCGCGGGGCTGGCGAATATCACCGGGGCGAGGAGATCGAGTCTGCTTGCGCTGGGCGGAGAGAGCTATTCTGTTGTCGTCGGCGGCGCGGTCGGTGACTCCGTGATGGATCTGGACACGAGCGGCGGCAGTGGCGAGGCGAGCCAAATGCAGAGCCCGAGGAGCGCTGGTGACGACGGGAGCGAGGGGAGTGGAGATTCCGAGGATGCGATGTATGGCGGCGGGTTTGCTTCCGCGGCTGGGATGGCGCATTTCTGATCGGGGGTTTTGTGAATACGCCGCGACGACGGCAGGTCAGACGCGGGGAGAGAAAAGAAGAAGAAGAAGGATGTGGCGTAGGAGGGAGAAGGAACCCATGGAGGTGACGATGGGGCCTGGAGGGGTGTGATATGTGGATATTAGAGCCATGGCCAAGGGCCTCATGAACCGTGCTGAAGCCCACGCTCACGACATATGGCGTGCTCAAGGTGTGTGCCTTGGGGGTTGGAGGGACCAGCCAACGAAATGGTACCCGGCACAGTTACTCTTAAGTAAGAGAGATGATGCCATGGCACGAGTCTCTCTCGTGTAACATGACGCACCAACACAAACGAGGTCATGAAGGAAGGGATTGTGGGACATTATTTGTTTTTCATGAAACGGTTGGAATGATCTGTATGAGTGCAACGGGCATTGCTTTTTTCTCTTTGGGATGATTGGGGCCGGAAAACGGGGGGTTGGTTTTTACTATTATTCATTTTTATCTTGTCTGTCATCGTCTTTGTTTTTGTTTTTGGTCTTGTTAAGTTCAAGCATTGGTAGCCTGCTGTCGCAAATACCCCCCGTTAGATAGAGGTGTCTTGCAATTCCATCTTCAAAATTCCCCTGCTCAATCAATTCCTTAGAAGCGGATATGGGTTGTCGCCTGGGCACGGGAAGTCCGTCTAGTATTTATCATATACGCATCTCCAACCAACGCACCATCCTCGCCGCCACTGTCCACTTACATCAAAATAAGGCGAGCCATGCACTCCTTCCAACCATTGGCGCCCGCGGACATTGTGATGGCTCACAACACGTTCAGTAAACCCTCTGTCAGTGGATTGCCAGTCACCAGTCCATTATGTACACATTCATTTCGGCTAGCAATCGGTCTGACACATTGGCCTCCGCCGGAAGGATCTTCAACGAGTCATCGGTCGGGCGCGTTGTTCGCTGCGCGACGATATATCTACACAGTACCGATATTTACAACAGCACGTATGGCGGCGATGAAAGGCCATAACACTACGTTCAAGTGCTCGCTCCATGAGCCCAACCAAGTCTGACGACATGAAGTACTGGATGGATGGATAACCTGTACCAGGGGAGCAAAAAATAAACAATCTTCTACCAAGAAGATTTGTGGAAAACGGTAAAAAGAAGAAACATGATCTGGCACGGGTTCGAACCGCAGACCTTCAGTGTACCTAACAGGCTTCTCGTCGTATTATATTGTTGTTTATTATACAATACGAGTTGAAAGAGAGTGTTAGACTGACGTGATAACCAACTACACCACCGGACCTTGTTGTTGAAAACTTGATTTCGGAGCCAATCTATATTGCAAAGATAGTTTGTGAAAAATCTGCAAACGGCGGGCCCGGGGAAGTGGGCCACCGGCTCGGCGGGTCGACCAGGGTCTTCCGAGACAACGGCGACGGTTCAATCCCCGTTGTTGAATCAATTCTTATGACTACTTGCTTCCTGCCTTTTCTTCTGTTCATTCCATATCTTTGCTGCATGGGACCCTGAGTAGGCGGTTCCTTGCCGATTTGCTTGGTGGTGGTGTGGGCACCACATGCATCCATGGATGGTGCAAGTTCTCGCTCGGTATTTGGAAATAATGCCACTGATCCGCAGGATGTTGACCGCCGAAAATAGTTGGGTGATTGCTTCCTTTCTGTCTGTCTCCTGTAGTGTTCCACTAGCGGAAACTGGCATGTCTCTTGATCTGGGAACTTGAAGTCAAGTTATTAATGTCTCCATGTCTCCTCCGCGATATTCGTCAGCTGGTAGCTTTTGGCGAATACCGGTCTTTCCCCCAATAACTATTCTACACATCGAATTCACCTTCGGCCTTCTTTAGGGTGTCGAGATCTTTGATTAAGTCCTGTTTACATGGACGAGAAGTTTCCAAATCAATATTCCGGGTCCACTGTCACTTTGTAGTGCTATTTGTTTTGATAATCCAACCCCCCGTATGAAGTCCGTCCTGCATCATATAAATCCACCAGCCAAGTATTAAGCTTACGATCCAATGTGATCACACGTAGGATCAGCCTAAATCTTCTGGAAATCCCATCCTCGAGGTCATATCTGTTGCCTTGCCGAAGCGTTCACTTGTCCGTCAAGCTCAGCCCGAGGTGTCGCCGGCCTTCTCCCCCGATCATACCGCCGCGCTCCTTGTTCCGTCTGCTGCTGCCGCTGCACTCTTTGTGCACCACCACCTGCCTCGTATATCTCCCACCCACCCGCCTCCGGTGCATGGTATCCCACCAACTCCGGACGGCTCGGCATATAGCCCGGCTGGCGGTTATGTCCCTGGAGCTCATCACGGCCCGGTATGACCGGCGAGATGTTGACGACAGGACGGTCATCCGCCGCCGGGGCATAATATCCCACCAACTCTGGATGGTCTGGTACTCCAGGTCTGCCTTGCGGTCCGACCGCGGCTGCCGTCATGCCGTAATGCCCATTTCCTGCAGCAGACGCGCCAGTACCAGGTCGATGGCCGGAGACTCCTGGAGACGTCGGATGGCGTGGTTTCAACTTGTGCTTTTTACAACAGACGATACCGAGGACGATCATGGCGAAAACCAAAGCCCCGGTAACAAGTGCAATGATCAAGTCGTTCGTTGAGCCCCTTGACCCTCCCGAGCCCGAACCTCCACCTGTACCTTGACCGCCTGTTGCCTTGGTCCCGGACGACGTGGTCTTGCTTGCGGTATCTTTTGCTGGGGACGACTGGGATACTTGGAGTTGTTTTCGGTCAGTACCTACTAGTATAACGAGTCCTAGAATTTGAATGATATGAAAGACATCAAGTACCTGAATTTGTGATGCCCGTGGCGACGACCTCGCCGTTGGCAGCACTGCAGTAGTAGTCAAACACCTAGATGTAAAGTCAGAACTGGTCTGTTCTTTTTTCTCTCTTCTTCGTCTTCCAAAGTTTCTTGAAAAAGCCACGGATGACTGACCTCCAAAGCTGAGGAAATGTCCGAGCTGGCAGTGGAATCGCAGTAGAATTTAACCTGAGAGACCATAGTGCTCGACACCAGGGTCGACAAGCCTTCTTTGATACAAGCGCAAGATGCGAGGTCTTGGGGACCAGATGGGCACAGTTGATACGTTTGCTGTAATTTGAACACGACGATCAGCTGATTCCTGAGGTTGGTTCAAGTCGAGACTCACCTCAGCAACCGCATAAGAGACTGCGCTACCCGCACAAGGAGCGAGAGATGCGTATTGAGGCAGATCTGTGATATAGTACGTCACTATCAAATGAATTCAGCTTCTGATTTGTATGGACTCGGTACAGGGATCAAACGAAGGGGGATGGGGAAACAAGCACTCGACCTTACTGTCTCCGGGAGGGCTTGAAGCAGTTGGGAACGATGAAGAGCCCTCATTCATGGCGCAGTACGCGGTGAACATGGCCTGGGCCGAAGACACGTCCGCTGTGTGAGAGGCACAATTATATTTGACACCGCTGTTTATGGCTTGGCTGACGAGAAGCGAATTCTGGTTCTTCTCACATGCGCAGGTCGCAAGTGCTGTTGCGTCGGGTGGACAAAGCTTGTAGGTCTGATGTGTAAAGTTAGTTGAGGATCTCCCAGCCCGGATGCTAGGTCTGGGGATATCACCATGGTTCTATCAAGTTCTATCAGCAACTTCAATACATTTGTGATGTGTGGTCAGTATGTTCGACGTACTGGACGGCATTAGACAGGCCACTGGCTGCGCATGGCGCCAGATACTGGAACTCGGCTACATCCGTGATATACTGCGAGACGGGAATAGTGGGTGTAGGGAAGGCTGCCATTAAGTTTTGGTTACAGTACGCACTCAAAACCTAGCCAGGTCAGCATCACCGTTGTTGTGATATCCTGAATCCAGTGGCTCAACCGCGAATATACTGACTGTTTTTGCTGAACTTTGATCGTCGCTCGCCGTCGAGCCGCAGCCATAGCCGACAGAGTTCGAGATGGCACTAGCAATCTCAGCAAAGTTACTGCCCTTCGAGCAAACACATGAGCTGAGGGCCGTCACAGCTGCTGGACATTCGCTATATGTCTGCGCCTGAATGTTGTAGGACACGGCGGACGCAGCGCATGGTGCCTGAGTCCTGAATGTCAGCGCCGAGAGGCTAAAGTATTTGGACTGAAGTCAGGTTGTTCTCACAAGATACGTGAATATAGAAAGGTCTGTAACGTAGACAATATCGGCTGCTTGGACTGGCGATGGGGCTGTGAGCAACAGGGCAACGGCCCCTGATCGTGTACGCTTCATGATACGCGCATGATGGGACACCGAGCAAGTCAACCAGAAAAGAGGCGACAGCAGGCAGCACTGAGAGCCAAGAATCCCGACCCAGGAGAGCAAATAAACTTCCAAAGCGGTCGGGCACCGTTGGTGAACGGCACGCAAACCCCTGAGTTCATAGACTTCGCGAGGCGGCTCGATACGCAGGCAAACAGAACATCCCACCAATCACCCACGTTCGTGGCTTGGTCTTTGGGGTGACCATGGGGGTGTCTAGTCCCTGTCAGCTGGAACCCACGCTTCCAATTTAAGCATTATCATTCCTGGCAATGAAAGGCCTGCCAATGAAGGTGTGATGCTCGCCTCCACCTTGGCAAATGGCTAGATGCGCTATTGGGAGGACTGGCTCCCGCAGAGTGATGTTGTGGCGCAGCGGACGGCATCCATGTATGCAACTTTAGAGGGCAGCAGAAGCGTGTTAAACCTACAAGTAGGCTTGAAAGACCCTCTAATATGCTATGCTTTTCACAGCTGAAACAGTCGCGCCAGCGCAATGCGTCAGGAATCGAAGAGCATGATCGGAAGCAGATGTGGAGAGGCTTCACGGATGTCCTTGCCATGGTTGTTTCCGTTGGGATTTTTGTCAAAGATGGGTTGATACTGGGTAGCTCTCGATGCCAATCGGTACCTCTCACAACATCTGGCTCGAGCGGCTTCCGGACATCAATGGTCCCGATTTTAATTACAAGCGGCACAATTGGTAAGCGTAATCGCAACGTCGAGATCGGGAATACAGATTCTCAAGTATGATGTATAGGCCGAATCCACCAAGGGGTTGGCCACAGTCACTCGTAGTTGCCCAGGTATTTAAATATGTCGATGGCAGATGCGGGGCTGACTTGTGCGTGCCGATCCGCAACAACAAGCTTTGGAGTCATCACCATATACAAGTTGGTGTTTCGAAGGAACAGGGCACCAAGGGTTTCTGGTGAATTTCGTGTATCATTATGAACCCGTTGCGGTGTTGTTGATTTGTATCGTCTACTGAAGGCATTGCCTTGTTCCTTAAGCTTCGGGCAAGCCCATCGCCCACCAAAGATGGCGGCTAATGATGAACCCAAGAGCTGGACTCATCAAGACAGAGATGCCAAGACGTCCGTGTGCTCAACCGACCAAAATCTCCTCCAGCTCGGCGCCCTGAACGCAGCCTTGGGGCCCGACATGCTTTGGTGGGCCATGGCTCTTCTTGAGGACCGACACACTACAATGGTCGGCAACAGCATGGTTTTGGGTCTACCTTGTCGAAAATGGGGCTCCGAACCGATCGGCTCAAAGTATGCACCAGCCTCAGGCCCGTACCAGATAGTGGTCGCTGACAGAGGACAACGCAGAGCCCCTGAAGCGCACAGTGCCTGGGTCTGCCAGGTTGGTCAAGGACCGTGTTGCTTTCGGTTATCTTGCTGGTGTGTACGTGTTGGAGCACTAACAACGTGGTGTTGAGACATAGACATTTCCATGAAGTGTCTAAACGAGATTTGTAGAGGGTTGACCTGATCTGAGGGGAATTTGGATATTTCCCTCAAATCCTGAGCTCCAAAAGCTGTATGCTAATATCTCTGGTCCCAGGATTTCTTCAAGAACCACAACAATCTTAACCTGAGACTTACGGAGAAGAAGAGACCCACGTCCAGCCACTAATTTCATCCTCGCACATGGGAGCGCATACCCAAATTGTTGCTGGGGGTACCTTAAGGTGAGCAGAGCAAAAGAGGATTAGATGGAACCGAAATCAGCTTTTCATTGTCTTGCCGTAAGCTCCTCCAGCTGCTCTCCTCATCTCAATTGCTCTCTTGTAAGGTGGTGCTGTAGGAGGCTGGACAGGGTCCAATGTGACATGGTCTTCTGGTAATAGGTATGACGCATCCGAGTCGAAGGCGGAAAGGTCGCCGCAGGCAATAAACGGAGCAATCCATCGGACATCCTGCTCATCAGGCTCGGTCTCGTCTTCAAACTCAACCTCAACAACACCATCGGATCGAGTTTGATGTCCAGCCGCCGGAGTCATGTCCCAAGCGCCCGTGGCCGGATTCTGCATCGTCGTATTCGCAATAATAGGTAGACTCTCCATCCTCGCCTTGATCATCTCGGGTAGCTTGTGGCCTACGCCTAGAGGCTCGTCCAAGCTTGCGATGAAGCCTGGTGGTGGGCGGAAGTTGAGACACACGATGAAGGCCTCGATACTGCTTGCTCGTGATGACCGAGGCTTGGCCACTATGACACGGTCGAAGAACAACTTCAGCTGCGCGAAGAGAACATCGACGTTCCGACCCCTGAAGATCTTGGCCACGAACTTTCCGCCGGGCTTCAGCACGCAAAGGGCCAGATTGAGTGCAGCAAAGAGCAGTTGCGACTGCACATAAATGTCCAGGTCGTGGAGTCCAGTGACATCCGGTGCACCGTCGCTAATAACGAGGTCGACCGGTTGGGAAGCCTGTTGGCCCATGCTGCTCGAGTCGTAATCGGGATCAAGAGCTTTCAGGAGCAGAGGGACGGTGGCCGGATGTGTGATGTCTGCGCGGAGAGTGACGATGCCTGGCAGGGGGCTAATCGGCTGCAGGTCTATGGAGACGATCTTGACGTCCTTGCGTGGCCTGAGCTCATCAACGGATGCCTCTACTCCCTGGGATTTAGTGTCTGCAGTAGACCCGGGGGAGAACACTCGCAACATTTGCTGCCGTAATTTGGTCTCCTCATCCTGCCATGCTGCACGGCCGAACTTCTCGCCCTTGATGAGGACTCGGGAAAGCACCTGTGACCAACTTCCTGGTGCTGCGCAGAGATCTACCACCCGGGTCACATCTTCAAAGAGGTTGAATTCTGGAGAGCCGTCAGCTATTTTGGTTTTCTCTCATATCTATTCTTCAACCACAGATGAAGAGAACATACCCTCATCAAGCTGGAGCAGCTTGAACGCACTCCTGGCTCGCCAACCTTGCTCCTTGGCAAGCCTGTAGTAAGCGTCTCGCTTGTCCTTCGAAGACTTGCCCATTTTCCAGGAACTTCAGTGGAGAATTGCAAGGTAACTTGTGAGTGACCTTCAATTAATTCGGGGGGAAAGATGAATTGATGAACCGCAATGAGTAAGTAAGTGTTCGAGCCTCAGCGCATTCGGTCGCTAAAATTTCGCTCGGTTACAGGGTCTCGTAGGGCTGAATTAAGCTAGTGGCTCGTGCATTGGGGTCCACTTTAATTATTCTGCAAGTGCAATTTTTCCCGCCCAAAGTTGAACGTCGAGTTGATCGTCTTCTTTCCCGGACGAAACAACCAACCTACGAACCAACCGGATACCCTCAGCAAGTAACACCCACCCACGACCCCCCTCCAAAAGCGTCACTATTCGATACATTCGTGGCAAATATGGTCGACTACAAGAAGAAGAGAAAGCTGGCAGCGGCTGTTCCAAATGAACCCGCAAAGCCCAGTAACAAGAGGAGGAAGCCGTCGGCACCCCAAAAGAAGGCTGCTGCGAAGCCAAAACAAGTAGTCGATGCTGGCTCGCTGGCATGGGAGTCTGTCGACCTACCCGAGATGTTCAACGATGCCGAAGGATTCTTCGGATTGGAAGAAGTCAAGGGCATCGAGGTGGTGCGCAATGGAAATACAGTCAAATTTGTCAGTGGTCCCCTAACCCGTCTTGCGCCGTTCACGAATCGCTGACTGACATGTGACCAGGTTGCTGCAGCAGACGCCCCTACCAAAACCGATGCCCCTGCCGACGCCGACGACTTCGAAGGCTTCGATGACGAGCCCGTGAGCCCCAACGAGGACGAACAGGAAGACGACAACGCTCCCGCCGAGACCGCTGCTAAACCACAAGCCAAGGCCGCTGGCAAAAAAGAGACGCTCAAGGAGAAGAAGGCGAAGGCAAAAACGGACAAGAAACAGATGCAGAATGGCAAGGCTGACTCGAAGGAGGATGCTGACTTGGAGTCGAATGTATTCACAAGTGCCGGAGCGGCTGTAGAAGACGAAGAAGTCGAAGAAGTCGACATGTCCGAGTGGGTAGCGCTGGATCTGTCACCAGAGATGGTCTCGACTCTAGCAAAACTCAAATTCTCGAAACCCACCGAAATCCAGGCCGCATCTATACCGAGCGTCCTGGCAGGCCACGACGTGATAGGGAAAGCCTCTACTGGATCCGGAAAGACTCTGGCCTTTGCGATACCCATTGTGGAGGCGTGGTTGGCGAGACAAGCGGAGGGCGGCGCCAAGGAAGGGAAATCGCCGATGGGCTTGATTATGTCCCCGACCAGAGAGTTGGCTCATCAGATTACAAACCACATCAAAGCCTTGTGCCAAGGACTAACTACCGCACCTTACATCTGTTCTGTAACCGGTGGTTTGTCATTGCACAAGCAACAGCGACAGTTGGAAAAGGCAGATGTTGTTATTGGAACGCCTGGTCGTCTGTGGGAAGTGCTGAGCGCTTCAACCGCACTGCTGGACTCGTTCAAGAAGGTCAGCTTCCTGGTGGTTGATGAGGCTGATCGTCTTCTTGAGGGGGGTCATTTCAAGGAGGTAGAGGACATCCTCAAGGCCATTGACAGAGTCGAAGTGGATGAGAATGATGATCAGCCGGATCTGTTCCCACGACAAACCCTCGTCTTCTCCGCGACATTCAACCAAGGCCTCCAGCAGAAGCTGGCTGGAAAGGGCAAAACCGATCTGATGGACTCGGCGCAGTCTATGGAGTATCTTCTCAAGAAGCTAAATTTCAGAGAAGAGAAGCCCAAATTCATTGATGTCAGCCCTGTGTCACAAATGGCCAAGGGGCTCAAGGAGGGCCTGGTGGAATGTGGCGCGATGGAAAAGGTATGTCTAGCCACTGGATTGATATGGAAAATAATGCTAATACTGTACTAGGATCTCTACCTCTACGCCCTAATTCTCCTCCAACACACACAACGCACTCTGGTCTTCACAAACTCCATCGGCGCCGTACGCCGTCTCCTACCGATGCTCCAGAACCTCAACCTGCCCGTCCACGCTCTCCACTCCCAGATGCCCCAAAAGGCCCGTCTACGCTCCGTCGAGCGCTTCACCGCTGCCAAACCAGGCGAGCACGCCGTCCTGGTCGCAACAGACGTTGCCGCCCGTGGTCTCGATATTCCCGGCATCGACGTTGTCATCCATTACCACGTGCCCCGAGCGGCCGATGCCTACGTCCACCGATCTGGTCGTACCGCCCGTGCCGACAAGTCTGGTCTCAGTGTTCTGCTCTGCGCCCCTGAGGAAGTTGTCTCCACGAGACGTCTCATCGCTAAGGTCCACGCGTTTGCGAAACCGAACTCTGCTTTTAGCAAAAAGGCCGACTTTTTCATCCGCACCATCGACATCGACCGGCGACTCGTGAACCGACTCAAGGAGCGTGTCACGCTCGCCAAAAAGATTGCGGACACAGCGCTGGCCAAGGAGAAGGGTAGCAAGGAGGATGACTGGATGAAGAACGCCGCAGAGGAGCTCGGTGTGGAGTTCGATTCCGACGATATGGAGCAGGTCGGCAAGTGGGGAGGCAGGGGAAGCGGACGCAGAGAGAAGCAAGATGAGGCGAGGGGTGTGTCCAAGGCGGAGGTGGGTGCACTCAGGGCTCAGCTCAGGCAGCTGCTCTCCAAGAGGGTCAATTCTGGTATTAGTGAGAGATATCTTGCCACTGGAAATGTCGATATGGACGAGTTGTTGAGTGGTGTGAAGGGCGAGTTCCTGGGCAAGGTAGATGGCCTGGATCTGGACGATTAGATTAGCAGAACTGGCGAGGGAGCTTGCCGGAATAATTTCTCTGCTATCCTGATTCATGATTTGTATGCATCAAACGACAGAATTGAACCAGCGCATCAGTGGAAACGGAAGGTGGAAGGTGTTATGCCGGTTGTGAGTTCACTGAAGGGCCAAAAAAAAGAAAAAAAAAGGAGCATCCGTCCAGGATCCACCACTCCATATAGTCCTCCCTTCTGGGATTTTGGCATGGACAAGAAGGCTCCCTTCCTGGATCCCTACGAGGTGTACGATATGAAGAGTATGCCGGTGAGGGTGTATTCACTGGAAGTCATGAAGTAGCTAACTTTGCTGTATTTGGCTCAGAATTAAAAGTAGATAAGTACTAAGTATGTGATTATTTAGGGGCGACAACTATGCCCGCCTCCAAAGTTTGTTCATTTCATATCAGCTCGTCTCCATCCATCTCAACCCGATATTCTCAACCACTCGTTCCAAATGCAGACCCTGGGTATCATCTCAAATTATCAACGCCATGCCACTTCCATAAGAAAATCAAAAAATCAAATGAATCAGACCGTCCCAGCCGAGCCGGCCCGGTCACGCCTACCTGCATACCCATACCCCTGAGATAGACTATGACCCAGACTAGAACCGACATTCTTGCCTAGGTTCCCAACCACATGGGCCACCTTTGTAAGGCTGTGGCTCCGGGGAAGAATCGTCCTGGAGCTGCCCAGCGAGGAGGCATAGTCGCGGTGCCAGAGCAGGGTGTTGGCGTAGCTGCTTCTCCTGCTGTGGTTGTGGGAGCCGGCCGGCCAGGTCTGGCCATGGGGAACCGTGGAGACGGGGTTCTGGCCCTGGTCTTGGGTCTTTCGTGGCTTCTGGCTGACAAGTCGACCACGGGTCGCATTCAGGGATTCGGATCTGATGTCCTCGAGCGCTTCTGTGCTCTCGCAGATGCTGTCGTGCCCGCAGAAGTGACATGCCTTGGGGCTGTGAGGTAGCCGGCATACAGGTGGAGATCTTCGTCGTCGGTCGTCTTGTGGTTGATGTTGCTGGACTTCTGTGGGAGAGACAGGATCGCTGTCCTGCCGCGCCTTCTCCTTGTCCCCAGATGAATATTTCGGCGTGCCGAAGAGGAAACGATCCTCCAGATTTGCCAGGGCCGTCTTCGGCCCCATCTCGCGCGCAAGCTCGGCCGTCTTCTCGTCAGACGCATACTTCGGGTTCTCGAAGAGGAAGCGCTCGTCCAGGTTCGCCAGGGTCATCTTCATCCTCATCTCGCGGGCGTACTCGGCCTCCCTCTCCTCATCCTCCACCCTGAAGTTCGGGCCGCGCTCCATCTCCGCCAGCTTCTCCCACAAGAAACATCCTATCTCGTCGTAGATGACCGGCGCCCGCACCATCTGTCTGCACTCCTTGACGCCCTCTGGCTGCGGCAGTCTTCCCAGCTCGAGAAGCTCGACTGTGGTGTAAGGGCAGTCGATGCGGATGATGGACAGGTGGTTGTCCCAGCGGCCTGAGGTCCGGATCATGCTCTCGATCCATTCCTTGGCCTCCTTGGTTGTGGGTTCCTCGGTGGAGGCGCGGCACTCTTCTCTCTCGAGTTCGACATGCTCGACTTCCTCTGGGGTGGACAGGAGGCGGCTTGGACGTGCCCTCTTGTGGTGGAAGAACTCGGGGAGGGGCATGGGTATTTTGAGACCCAGTTTTGTAGGTGGAGTCATGGCGATGGTGATATTAATGATTGGTATTGTGGAGTGTAGTATTCTCAGGTTGATGGTTGTCGTCCTTCTGGCCTCAACTTATGGTCGCAACTCCCTGAGGCGTTGGGATAGATAAATGTGTTGTCGACAAGTTGCTGCCGACTTGTCGACCTTGGAAGTCGTAGTCGAGATATCCAAGTATGGAAGGGACGTCGACGTTCTCTCTGCTTTGGGCTTTGGACTATGTTGGTAGCCTGTAAAGGGAGTAGCGAGAGGGTTATGCTGTCAACTTTTCATGCCTTCGTCCGAAGATTAGGAGAAAGGTAAGTTGTGAAAGGAAGGCAAATGCGTTGTGCCTCCGGGTTTTGGATTGTGGCGGCAAGCTTAAACAGGTTTTGAAAGATTGTGATATCGGGTTGTCAACTCTAGATCAAAACACTTCATCATCTAAGCCATGGGGGAAAAGGCTGTAAAAAGTCTTGATGTTACAAGAGCAAAGGTTTGTTCAAAGAGTGACTGAGATTGGATATTGATGGAGGCAAACTCCTTTGAGAGATTGGAAATCCGTTACGCCCCCATTCTCCCTCGGCTTCTGGAAACTGCATGTCTCCCCATCTTTATATCCACAATTCTCGGATCTCTCGTGGACATGAGGTAAGAACCCGCGAATTTTAGAAAATCGCCTGTCGAGATCATCTAGCCTCCCACAACCCGGCCGCCGAGCTGTGCGAGAACCGGACCGTTGGGAAGGAAAAAAAGGAGCAGACTTGGATGAGACCAGCCTTGGCCGTATCCAGCTCGACTGTCCGTGTCGGTAGGCCAGTGACGGCGGAGGGAAAATTGAGCTTGGTGAAAATCTGCCCGTACTAGCCTCGACGTTAAACTTTTCGCCATGAACATAGCCGGCACGTCCGGCTAGGGCCGAACTACCACGACCGGGGCCGAAGCGCGGCTTAGGCCACGTGAATTCACCCGCGCTCATTGGTCAATTGGGGCTCAGGTCTCGGGACATCTCATTCCAGTCCATGTGCGCATATTGTTCGGCCCCGCGTACCGAGAGTCGAGAACTGGTGACGGGTGCCAAACTCAAACTACTGCTTGGTCCACCAGCTTCTCATCTTTGTCCTACACGTATGCCAAGAACACCCACCATAGCCTCACTTGCGATGGAGCCACTCACTGATGTCATGATCTCTCCTCCTGAGGTCAGTGCTGTCTGCACATCAAGGAACGTGCCTACGCACTGAGTAATGTTCGTTGAAGGTAGTGTAATGATCAAAGTCCAACAGAACATTGCCGTATCATGCTGCAGACGTGACGACTTCTATCCTTACTTGAGACTTCAGGTGTCTCCAGTGTTCGCTGTTCTGACCTCCGAGCGCATGATGCATTGTCGTTGAGAGTGGAGCACTGCTTAACGCTCCGCCAAACACAGGGTTTAGCCCTAACCCTGATCACGCTGCCACTTCTTTTGTTTGGGACGTCTGCCATTGGGAGAATATCCCACTCTCCTCCTCTCCATTTTGCAATCGTTTGATAATGGTCTTGTATTTATCCTTATTCTAGCCTCTGTTGTGCAGTAACTTCTTACGAAGACGTGTATCCTATACATCCCGCAGAGATAAATTCTATGACTGGCCTCCGGGCTTCTGATCTTCTCCCTGCTAGGTCAACGGACAACCATCGCGGTCCAGCCCCCCAGCGGGATCTCTCTTTCCTCTTTCCTTGAATCACGTTCACATGAGGCCATATTTCTGTCTGGTACACCTCCCACTCTCTCCGCCTTTCGGAAGGTGCAAAGTGGCACGAAAAAGGATTGAAGGCCCCTTTGAGACTGGCGGACCATGACCTCCCGAAGTCCAGGGGCATTGAAGCCGTCTAATTTAGATGATGCGACCAAAAGCCAGCCAGGACCCCGGAAAGACACTTTCATGGCTCATATTTCCGGAAATGAACTTACGGGTACCGGAGGCACAGGGCCATTCCTATAAAGACACTGGGGTTCTCGCAGTTGTCTAGAAGCTGTCGATCCTCGACGGCGACAGCTTCGACTTGACAGAAACACCAGCTTAATGTCCAAAATGGGTCGCACACTCCTCGCCTTGGTCTCTCTGTCCCTCGGAGCTACGGCTCAGACCACTGCTGGCGCATACGGACAATGTAAGGCGCCTGTCTTGCTTTCTGAGGCTCTCTTGACTGACTTCTTCAAGGTGGAGGAAGCGGCTACACGGGCGCAACTGCTTGCGGGGCTGGATACACGTGTACTACTTACAAGTGAGGACCTCCAAGTGTATGGTTGGGTGAGTCTATGAAGGCTGACGCAGACTGGCAGCCCGTACTATGCCCAGTGTTACCCTGGCGGAACGACTTCTACAGCCACGACAAGCACCACTTCCGGGTCCATCAGGACCTCGACATCAACGTCGACATCAAGTGGTCCCATCACAACAAGAACAACAGTGAGCACCACGCAGCCCACGACCACCCTGACCACCTCCACCACGGTTGCGACCGGCACTGGCTCGGGAGCACCCACAACTCTCGTCTCAGGCTGGTACTGGATCCGCGGTGTCGAGACTCCGTACTACCACAGCTACCTGCAGACCCTCCCCACGGCTACTCCCGGTGCCGCGCTCATGGACAGCTATGAGACGGCAGGGCAGTTCAGTATCGTCGACGGCCAGCTTGTCTACAACACCGGTTCTGGGACCACGGATGCACTCTATATGAACGTTGAGGATCCGACGGACAAGACACAGCGGGCGCTTGCAACTTGGTTCAATGCCACGGAGAATACATATGGTTCTTTTGCGTTCTCTGGAGATACCGTGACTTGGACGGACCCGGATGTGTCGAGGCCGAACACTGCAGCGTTTTATGTGTGTCCGGGTAACTCGACAACGGCTGAGAATGCTTTGTTTGTGAATACGGGGGCGTATTTGTATGAGACACCGAGTGGGTGTTATGATATTGATGTGAGTCACCTACATATCATGATACAAAGTGGAACATGTAAGGGGCTTCAGACATACTTGCTGATACCAGAGACAGATACACTCGTATGGGGCTTCAACGGCTACTCTTTGAGAGCATACATATATCGTGAGAGATGGCGGAGAGGGACAATCGTCGATTATCAAGGCATATACTACATGAATACTTGGTCGCAACATCCACTTACATAGCCTTGACTTGGTGGGAATCTATTGGTCTTGTCCCACTCTCATGGGAGAATGACTTCATGACACTGTTGATGCTCAAACTGCTTTCAATGGTCGCTCATATATTCGAAAACACCATTGATAAGCTGAGTCGTAACACTTCTTGGGAAAGCCTCACAGTTCCATCCCTAAATTCCTAAGATTACAGAAGATGTTCCTTCATCTTAGATATTACTACCTACTATCGATAGACTGAGTGAAGCTAAGAGGCAACCAGAAAATGAAACCCGGCCGGGCCGGCCCTAGGTCCTCAAGTATAAATACTATAATATCACAATACCAGAACGAGATACAAAACCACAAACATGGCAGCACATAACCATCCATAGAGTCTAAGTCGACCCGCTTCCCTGCTTCCCCCGACCTCCCGCCTTCCACGGATGCCTATTTACCGCCCCATACGTCGGAAACTCGCGGTCGCTCTGGCGAGGCGTGAAGTCTTGATGCTGCACGACGAACTCGAGGCTCGGTATCGAATCAATCTGGATGGGCGTGCCGTTCCCCTGGGTAAGCGGTGTGGTCAGCGTTACGTTCCGTGCTCTTCAGCTGCGCACAGTGAGTGTCTCAGGCGGAGGCGGCGCCCTAATCATGCCTCTCTTGTGGGCCCCTGTTGGGCTGGGCCCCTTGGCCAGAGAGTCGTACATGCGAGGTCTAGCTTGGTGTGCAACAGTAAGTCCCGGTGGACAAGAAGTAAAGACTCACCCCTTGTACCTCGAACCCGAGAGTCTGATTCAGGTACCGCATCACAGCATCCACGCTCGCCAGGTCGACGTAAGCCGCGGACAACACCACATCTAGCGGTATCGTCGAGTGTGTAACACCCGCGGCAGGTATCGCCAGGAGCGCCATCTTCCCAGCCAAGCCGCCCCCCAGGTAGCACCTCACCGTCGCGGGCAGGGGCAGCTCGGCCTTGTCGACCGATATGGCGGCCGACCACGCCTTCCTCGCCGGGGCGTGGCGGGACCACGGCCCCGAGGATGACGACCTCTTGGACCGGGGGCGCCGGGCCGCGCTGTAGGCCGCCGGCTCGCCGCTGTACAGCGCGTTCACCTTCACCCTGACGTAGTCCGACAGGTCGTCCGGGCTGACGTAGGTGTTCTCCGCGCCGCTGGGCTGGAGCTCCGGGTACGTGTACCCGAAGGTGCTGATGTTGCGCACCGAGTTGCTCGTGTGGAAGCTGCCGTCCTGGTTGTAGAAGGGCTTCAGGGGGGTGTTTGCGCTCACGGTCCCCGCGGCGGTGCCGTAGAGAGCGCCTTCGAAGTCCGTGATGTCGAAGATGCTTGAGTCGGGGTATATTGCCTGCCATACTGCGATGAGACGGTCGAGGTTGGCGTGGTGGAGCATGAATACCGGGTCAAAGGCGGACCAGTTTAGATCGTACATGGTTCCGTTGGAACAGCCAACGCTGTTGTGGACGTTGTTGTGCGGGCTCTCGAAGCTCGACGTCTGATAGTGAGCCGTCTCCATGTTCTGAAAGACCTGGACGGTTGTGAACACATTGTACTGTCGCTTGGAATCAGCAGCCCATCTTCTTCCTTTCGGTACATCGACGACCGAGTCCCGGATGAGTTCTTACCACTTGACTCCTAAACGCCGATGTCTCCAGACCCGCATTCACCGCATCCACATCGTCAGCACCATCAGCGCTCGGGCACCGAGTCGTGTGGTTTGTCGTGGACAAAACGCCCGCGTCCATATACTTGGTAGTAAAGGGAAAGTTCTGGAAGTGATAGTTGCGAAAAGGATTCCTGATAGTCATGGGCCCCGTGGGGCTGTTGACGGCGAGAGTGTTGAGAGTGACGACCTCCGGAAGCGTCGCGGTCGATGCCCAGTCCCAATATGCAACACGCAGCGTCTCTGCGGCAGTCCGGTATGCAGGTGCATCATTGCCCTTGTATCGCGCAGAAATGTTTAGAGCGTGGGAGACCAGGGTTTGCTAAGTGCTTTCATCAGCCTGCAGTCTTCAGAAGGAGGACCGTAGAGGTACTCACCTCGTACAGTGCGACGAATGGCCGATGCCATGTACCGAAAAGTAACCCCTGTTCGTCGCCTCAGCGTCCAGATTCTCTAAATTGAGATGGCTCACTCCGCTCCCAAGATTCACTCACGTTATGGGGACACATGCCCGCCTGATCAGCACCACCAGAGACCTGACCAACCCCGTTCCATCCTTGGAATGGGAGACCATGTATACCTATCTCCTGGGTCAATACTCAATCTGAAACAGACACACTACCATGATGATCCCGCACCCATTATCTGGAAGTAAGACAGCTCGTCGGACTCGTCGACGGCCTGGAGCTCTGCCAGAGCCTGGACGTAAAGATCCCTGGGTTTCCTAGATGAGCATACGCTTCGAGCCGCGGCGAAGTGTGTTTCAACAGGAAACGCGGGAACTCTCAGCCACTTACCAAGTAGGACCACCCTGAGCATACATGTGGTTGATTTCTATTCTCGCTGGAGCCGCCCCAGTCTGCATATTGACTCCCGTCAAGGGACCGGTGACACTGATCTTGGTTTGTTGCGCAGCCACATCGACTGCTCGCCAACTGAGGGTAATTAGAAGAGATGGCGCGGAGAGTTTCATATTAAGCTGATTCGTTGTCAAGACAGATTTAGATGGTAGGCTGAGACTTGGTGGGGTGTGAGAAGGTTTTCAGCCTTAAGAACGAAGAATTGGGAGTAGAATAATAGTCTTTATCTTGCAGTAGACAGATATAACGCTTTTCTCGGAGATATCTTGATCCAAGAACCAGTTGTTCCGCGTTGACCTCGACGGAGAGAGAGAAACGCTCCCTGTAATTATACCATGGCCATCGAGTACTGAGTACGTAGCACTCGCACCGCGTATGAGTAATGCACAGACAAGCCGCAAAGATCAACAACAACCGCGTCTCCCATACCAAAGTGGCCGGAGACCCGAAAAGTCGGTGATATGTGATCCCACTCCAACCTTGAAATGGCGTGCAGTTGTCACCATGCCACCAACCTTGTGGGCAGCGAGCGCGGCAGTAGATCGCATCCACCCCAATCGCCTAGCCATCTTGGGATCGAGTGGACAAGGAGCCATCGGTGACTATGATCACAGCATCTTCTGTGTTGCATGTCCGCGGCTCTGATCCAAAGCCCTCGTATTGTTTCGACGTCTTGGGACGGTGACGGTGAAGTGTTACTGGTATAACAAGGCGCCACCGCCCAGAAAAAGGAGATACAGCCTCCAGGGATTCTGAAGGCGGATTGATTTGCGCATTTCCAGGTACAGTTGACCCAGATTTGGGGGGGGGGGATGAGCGTCGCACTTTGTACGTTCATAGCATATGCGGGAGGGAACATGTTCAGGCACGCAGTTCCCAGCTTGTAGTCCTGTATTAAGCATGCATGCCTCCTGGCCGCAATCGCATGCCACCCACGCAATCTGCTGCAGTTTTCCGTTCTTGTGGACACGCCCAATGGATGGCTGCATCCATAGCCCTGCCATTTTCCGTATGGGTCTCTCGTTGCGTGATGCTTCCCTCTTCCGGCAGGAGTAGACACCTGCCTGATCCTCGCCAAAAG
Source organism: Cytospora piceae (assembly GCA_016508685.1). Lineage (NCBI taxonomy): Eukaryota > Fungi > Ascomycota > Sordariomycetes > Diaporthales > Cytosporaceae > Cytospora > Cytospora piceae. The sequence goes on along the minus strand of JADMLE010000002.1, from coordinate 2,292,123 downwards.
AGGTAGGTCAATATCTCCGTATTCAACCAAACGAGACGTTCTCCACGTACGCGGGTGGTTCGTCAAGCCTGGGTTCGAGAACAACAACTTCCCGTGATTCGTGATTCGTGATTCCCTGGAAGGGCAGCATAGACTTCTCGAAACACAAGTGCTCGCTTGCTGTGTAAGTCTCAGTTCTCAGTCACGTGGTCATAAGACAATCGCTTGCTGAGACTGCGAGAAAATAGAACTCGTATGCATCTGAGACCCATCGTATCGCCACAGCAGCGGAAGCCGGCGATCCCCCGGCGACACTCAGGTCACCGTATCCATACTTGTCTCAACGGAATGGAAAGCAGAGAGAGCCATCGTGCCTAGCCTTAAGATAGGTGCACGTCGCGATCGGTAGACCCGGTAGGTGATAGTCCCCATCGGCCGTGTCGTTCATACGGAGGTTCGAATTTGAACTCGCAACTGGAATGGAACCCAGGAGCAAGAAGAGTTGCTCGCGTTACACATGCAAACACGGGAGGCTACCTCGTTGGGAGCGTGCCTGATCAGTGAGATCGAAACCGCATGGTTTCTTGAACCGGGGGCGAATGGCGAAGCAGTAATAATATTGATACGTTTTAGCAATTCAAGGCCGAGCAAAGCCTGAAAGTAGAACCTGAATAACGAAGATGCTTTTAGGAAAATACTTTTTGAAGAGTCGAAGGCCAAAGAAAAGGGGCGACGGGAGTCCGCCTGAGGACGTCTTCCATCCTCAATGAGCCCTAATTGTCCACGAAGACGAAACAATTGGAAAGACTCTCTCATGGGAAGACAACGATGTCGCAAACGCCGAAAAATACATGTTCATTCCAGGAACGACGATCCGTTGAGTCTTGTTTGACTATACTTGCGAATCCCTCAAGTGCCCGACCTAAAGTTTGAGCGTGGGTCCCTTCTGCATGGAACGAACGGCACCACGGTCAGATGCCTGAAGTGCTGCCTGTCCTTCGTCTGTATAGTCTTGAGGGCCTGCCTGTCCGAAGTCTCACAGACTCTTTTCCAACAGGGCAAGATCTCGGAATCCTTCCTTCCACTGCTTGGTTTGCTCGGCCGTCGGCTTGGGAAGAGGGCTCCGCGCGTATCCGCCGTAACCACACCAGGCCTGTAACCCAGCCTTGACACCCACGACGCCACCTTGGATGGCGGTCCAGTCTCCGGCGGCCACAATTTCTTGCAACTCTTGTGCCTCGGCCAGCTTGCCAGACTTGAAAGCTTCCATCGTCTGGATGCACGCCTTGGGAGCAATGTTCGCCAGACCAGCCAAGATGCCGTGTCCTCCGGCCACCAGGGCCTGTACTGTGAAATCGGCCGATCCAGCAAGGACAAGGAAGTCTGGTTGTTGAGGGTCGTAATTCTTGGTGAGCTTTCGGGTGGCGGCGGCTACTCTCGCCAGCTTGCCAGTGTTACCACAAGTGAGTTTCACGCCGACGATATTAGGATGCGCCGAGAGCTTGACGATAAGATCCGAAGAAAGGTCGAGCCCGCCGACGGCCCCTGGGTAATTGTAAATGATGATAGGAATTGGTGAGGCGTCCGCAACGGCGTTGAAGAAATCCGAGACGGTTCCTGAGGATGGTGCGAATAATGGGGAGTAGTATGATGGGGCCAAGACAAGCGCATAATCGCCCCCTGCTTCCCATGCTTCTACACAGTACTGAATTGCCTCCCGTGTGCTTTGGGCACCGCAGCCGACTATGAGGGGCATCGAGGAGTAGCCGGCATCATTGAGCGCCTTGCGGGTGGTCAATGTGACCAGTGACCTCTCCGAGTGGGTGAGATGAACCGCCTCTCCGTTGGACCCTTGTGTTGCAAGGCCTGTCACCCCTGCACGTGCCAGTCGTACTGCATGGCTGGCGATGGTGTCAGTGTCGAGGTCTTCATTCTCGTCGAAGAAGCACATAGTCGGCACATAGACGCCAGGCACTAGGGGCCGGCAGAGGTGTAAGTTATTCCCCACCGAGTTGCTCTCATAGGAGCTGCTGAAGGGTGACGCGGACCCTGCAGGGGTGAGACTGCCGGCCGCCCGTAGGGCTGAGGAGGTGGAAGGCCGGATTGCCCGATTGAAACCGGCCGTGTAGCTGCCAGCAGGAGAGGGAGCGTCAATATGAGGAGTCATGATTGGATGACGGGTTATAGGAAAAATAAACCACGAGTCTGGTGCAGCAGAAGGCGTGGGATAATATGCAGCGATTGCAAGAGAGGAAAGGTGAGACGTGGGAGAGGATGGGGGTAACTCGGTGGGAGGTGGGTGGGAGATCCAAGCATATTTTATAATCAATCTGACATCAGAGGTAAGGACTCACAAACAGTTCTGACGTGCTCCTTCCTTCTATCCTTCCACCGGAGTCCCGTGGCGTCCGAGAACTTGGATCGTCGCGCGGATGGGGTCCAGTCGCAGAGCCGCGCAGAGTATCTAAAGAACCCATGGGGACGTACAAGACACTGGCGAGCTGAGAAACAGGGTACCAGTCAGTGCTGCAAGAATAATGCATACGTACCAATTCGAACCGCCCATAAATACCACACCACACCATCATCAGCCATGCAGAAGCAAGGGGACCTGCGAGCATTGCATGGGGAGAAGGTATAATACAGTGCGTAAATCTGGCTAAGGAGGAAATCGCTAGGTACGTACCTGGTGCATGGCTAGCCTGGACTCCGCGCTGTGATCGGCGCAGGGTAGTCCCCAGTCTTTCGGCTAAAAAAAAAAGAGTGGTCTTCGTGGGGGTTAGCTCGAGTGGGCCTTGATGTCCGGGTCTGGCGGCGTGTTTCGAGAAGGACCTTGGAAGCGAAGAAAACAATCAGCAGGAATTGACTATTGGCACTTTCTCATGAACCACAGCAGCCACCAGGGAAGTTGATAGGCATGTAACAGCCCATGGCCAAGGGTTGGCGACATCTTAGGCAGGCAAGTCGTTGGTACACCTGCTTGTATGCTTGTAGATCTATGGCATGGCAGCCGGACGACGCACGCTTGGCGCGTGGAGGGTCCCCTCAGAGCTGGTCATCCGAAAGACGACCGACCTGCTACTGGGACTGGCTTTGCCGACACCGGCTGTGCGCCGTTGGATCCGGGGGAAGTCGGCTCTCGGAGAGAATGGTATCGTCATGTGGTGCCTCGCAGGATGAAGCCAAGCCAAGAGTGTGCCCCATCTGGTCGAAAGGGACTTCAGAGCCTCGTTGAAGAAGTGACCAACGGCATTGGGGCTGACAGGGCCGTAGCCTTCGGAGTGTTTGTCCACATCGAGGTAGAATCCTAGCCGCATCGGTCCTTATGCATCGACAAGTAAGGAAGGCGGCAGAGCATATCGAGCGATGAGGTTGACAGACAGCCGCTGGTCAAGCGCTTCTTAACAAGTGCGAGCAGACACATATCCAAGCCACGTGGGTTGGGTCTCGAGGTAACATTTCGACGTAAGTAAGATCGTGGCTGGACGTTAGCCTGTTATTATCAGGGCTGTGCAGATGCAAGGGCGGAGGAAAGCTGCCTGTGACTTGTCATGTTGGCTGCCCAGATGTGTGCTTCTAGCCTGCTTCCATTGCACAGGCGGTGTGCATTTCAGGTCCTTCCCTTTCCCAGTCAGTCGGTCAGCCAGCCAGCCAGCCAGCTTCTATTTTCCGCGAAACAGTTACGATGATGGGTCCTGATTCGCGAGATGTGTAAGCTGTAGGTAGTGCGCTGAAAACGTCGCGACCGTGGCTGAATTGGTTGGTGCACCGGTGACACATGGTTCACGGGGAGATGAGCAGCCTGACTGTCGGGCAATAAATAACAATAACAACATGTGGAAGATCAAAGAAGAATACGATTGTGGTTGTATTGTGTGATAACGTTTCAACCTTGGAAGGGTTGGAATCTGGTTGAGTTGTCGTCAAAAGCCGGAAGGAAGGTGGGTCCGGGGTGTCGTGGAGGGAACGAACGAACATTGAAGGAAGGAGCGACAGTGCGATGACCGCTATCAAACACTGTACTGTATGCACGACTTCGGATGCACTCAAGCCAAACTTTACGGCTGTTGAATCGTGAAGTTTTGTTTTTCTACACCTGTTTCTATGTGGTCTGTTGGCACTGCCTAGGTACCACCACAATGTCCCGCTGACCCCGTACCGCTCCATTAACATGCCAGCTCCAAAACAATTCCATCAGCAGACCCGTTGGCATGCTGACCTCCTGCAGTCTGCAGATTATCCTACGTAGGGGCCTAATAAGGTCTCATTGGAGGAATCACCGAGTTTGGCAGTACTGACACTGCCTCGTTCGATGATGATCATTGAAAGTCTCCTCCTATGTCACCATGACGAGCGGCCACCTCAAGGTCCCCTGAAATCACATCATCACCAGCGGAACTGCCTTGACTTTACATTGTAATTTCTATGGTCGAACCAGTCTTCTTCTTCCTGTCCTTGCCTGCTTTAACATCACGATCATATCGAAGAAGAAAAACAGGGCCTGACCAACGGCGTATCATGGTTTCATAATGCCAAAAATTGAAGGTTTGAAGGCGTGGGCTCAAGCCGGCGGACATCTGACTGACGGCTTGCTAGGTGGTGAAATGCTTCTTCGACTCCCGCTACTACACCACCATACTTGGTAAATATTATATGAAGTACCGGCATCCTTTTGACTCACCCGGACGGGTTCCGACGCTAACATGGTACCATGCTGTGACGTTTCTCCAAAGTAAGCCTGTCCTTCACACTGGAATATCATCATTCATTGCCGATAGTCTCGAACATCCAGTCGGGTCCCGAGGGCCGAACCCGGACCAATACATCTTGGAGCTCTTGAGCCTGGCGAAGGGGGGCCGAGTGACCAGGTGACCCCTTTTCTATTACGTGTCTGCCGTTGTGGATAGGCTGGGAGTTGCGGAGCTGGAATTATCCGGGGTAGACCAACTGGCACCGCATCTCAAGGTTGGAGGAACATGTCGGCATCTCGAACCATCGTGTTCTGCCTGTCTGTCCCATATTAACCAAAGGTGGCATGATTCAATGCGTACTGTGTGGGACTGGAGCGCACCCCGCGTTTCCACCGCTCCCGATGTATTGTCTGGGGTCGAGGGCAGGCCAGATCATTGATCCATTCGATAATGTGGATCCGAAGTACGCAGTATGTATGTATGTACTGCGTAATTGAGGGGGACGACGGCAACGCGAGTTCCAAGGTTCCTCTTTATGGTCCCGGCCGAGCATCGGATGCTACTGTGTTTTGTCTATACATTCAGATACCCAGTGTCCAATTGTAAGATATATCTAGGTGTCTAGGTATCTTATTATGTGGCTCGGATGATTATGGAGTAAGATTCAGCCGAGATTTGAGTGGCGATATGATAAAGAACAAAATTGAATCGGGGGGGGTTTTTTTTTTTGGGTTTTTTTTTTTGAAGAAGTTCCGACAGCGTGGCTCTGGCTTGCTCGGCGTGGGGGTCATCGTGGCGTCCGTGGGAAAAGAACCAGCCACAACACGCGAGGAACTACTAGAAGATCTTAGGTAGTCTATCTACACTACAGAGTACATCTATTGCCCTCTCACCATGCCAAATTCTGCGATTGCTCATGCGTGCCCCCATTCGTTTCATTAGCCTGTAGATCTGTCCAGACATGTGATACACAGCAAGCATACCACTGCAAGTATACCACTGCAAGTATACCACGGCAGATACCAAATACCTAGGTTTACCGAGACACCCCACGCCCGTCCTCGCCTTCCGGTTATCTGCAGAAACCCTCGAGGGAGGACTCGACACCACCGGGCCTCGAAATGTTCTCCCACGAAATCACATGTGATCGCGTGACAGCCATTCGGAATGACAGCAGAAAATACAGTCATTACCACCTTCACTTGGTTATTTAAGTCTCACAGGGCAGTTCCCGCAAAAACTGGGCGGAGATCCAAGGGGGGCCGCAACCGCACCCCTCGACGCGGAGAACACGTCGCCAGCATAACAGGCATAATTAGGAAGGTCATCTGCATCGGATCAACGGGAGGGCGAGTCCGCACCTGGCATTACACACCGGATGCATGTGCACTACCACCTCGGTCGCCCTTACTTTCCCTTGCCATGCCCTGCTGTAGCACCGCCGGGGGTTTTGGAACGTTTCCATGCCGCGGCCAAGGACGCTGTTTTTTTACTTTTTACTAATAAGGGCAAATTCAGGCACCTGGGCATGCATTGCTCTTCACCGGCTGCCAGCAATACGAACTGCTCGACCTCCAACAACGAACTCCGGGTTTATTAGTGTACATACTGTGTGAGACAGGGGACCTCCCCCATGTTGGCACTACATAAGTACCTAGGTATCTGAGAAAAGTTTACTTGAGTGTGTACCCAATTGCCCGTACAGTACAAGAAATTTTGCTAAAATCTGGAAGTATCACCTTGCCTTCGAACAGCAACCCGGCGAGATACACGTGGAAATGAAAACCTGAGACACACCTGGGCCGATAACGGTGGGGTTCCACGGAGGCCGACGGCGGGCGAATGACCCTCGGGAACCATCAACTGATATCATTCGGTTCGCTATGGGGACTAACAAAATTAAGCTTGTCTGGTCAAGATCCATACGAACCTTCCAGGAACCAGGGTCAAATGGGGCAGGTAGAGGCGATCATTGCATGACCATCAACTTTTGTCGACTGTCATATTCACAGATGATCGGCGGGAAGTGTGACGTGAGAAAAAGTCTGCGCCGCACTCCCCTCGCTGAGTGGCTGGCTTGATCTGATTTGACCCCCACGTCGCTACTATTGCCCGTGGCCAGTCACACAGACTAAAGTTTGCTGTCAGCAAATGGGTCGAAGCCACCTAGGTAGTAATCAACCTTGATAGAGAAAATGGCATTGCCAGCCCCAGACGGCAGCAGCGCCTGGGCAGCTCGACTTGATCAGATTATCCGTCGACCAAATTCCCAAATGGGAAAATGCCCAGATCAAGTGCCATTAGTGCATGTGACGAGCGATCAGTCAACCACTAATTAGCATTGCACCTATTATACCAGACGTACACAACACGATCAACAACAGGGTCTATCACGTTGCCAGCTATCCGATTCCCATCAACAGGTGACATTCTACAACTTACGCTGCCAACGAGATGATGGTCATAAATAATTGCAGAGGACAGCAGTTGGCTCATCCGAAGGTCATCGGGGTCCCCGGAAGGAGGCTGCCAACCTTGCAAGAAGCTGGGAGGTTCGAGGGCGTCCCGGAGGGGGATTTTTATACTGTGGTCAGTGGCCATGGTAATTAGCCCACAACAACGTATGGTTATCACAATAGTCTTGGTCGCTGCCTGATGCGAGGGAATGAATTGAATTTTAGGAGGCGTTGGGCATCAAGGAATGGTTCGGGTGTCATCAAATTATCGACGTCTCAGTAATCGTGCTGGCATCCAGGTTTTAATAGTTTTCGTCCGTCGTGAAGCAATAAAAGAAAACGTGTTGCTACGGTGTTAGCTGAATCCTGATGTGAACAGATAGGACGGACATGATGTAAAATCTGCCTTATAAACATCTTGATTGTAAGCCCCAGGAAACCTCCATCGAGGAGATGCGCCGTGGACACTTGTGCATCGCCTCGTCAAATATCCTTTTCGCCCCGGCTCATTACCGTCCAAGTGTACATCCACGTAAGTTCGATATTCCGTCAGTGTGATATTATTTTCTCCTTGTACTCTTCCGTTCTTTCTATCATACCTCGTATTCGAACTATGAGCGCCGCCATCCTTACACAAACCCCGTGTGCCCACTTATTTCTCAGCATGGTTTTAGTTAGTTAGATACACGTGAAGTTTTCGAAACCTTGAGATTCTTGACATGTTGCCGACTGTTAGTGAGATGAAAGTTTTCATACCCTTGAATTTTATCTTTGCCATGTCTTTGTTCCTCGTCTGTACCGGCAGCGTCATGTCGTGTCTTCAGCCTACGGGGTTCCATCCATAGATTGTTCTTATTGATTCCATACTGATCACGAGTTTCACAATTCGATCTCATGGAATCACCTGTATTGTCAGATCGGTGTACAGCTTGACTCAGTGTCGCATCGGCTATCAACCGAGACCCTCTGCCGCAAAACGACCCGGGTGTTTCTTTTGGGCCAGTCTTGCTACCTCGAGTCTACCAGGGCCATAAGATGGGTCGATATTTGGTTTCCCGTCCGCCTTGACACGTACCAGTTGACCGCCGTGCGGTCTGTCAAACGTTTAAGAACGATCGTGCTCGACAATCTTGCGTTCATACTCAACTAACCAAGCCATCTTTTTACTGCGATGGCAAAGCCACGTTACTACCGGTCTAAATGTCAGATGATTGTCATCAAGGCTTCGTCTCTACCGTCTTGTCTCAATCGGTGTAATTGAACCTGGCGTTACTGCCGCATACTCAATGTCAATGTCGCCATGTTACATCACGGGCGGCCACACTGCTACAAACCTTTGGAATGGGCAGATATGATAATTCATGACGCAGTTGTACAGCGACAATGCCGGCATGGATATCCGGGTGATATGCTCAAGTTCAGTCCATATATTTGTGTTGTCCGCCTTCAAACATCTTTCCGGACCTGAATCACATGTGCAGGCCGTTGTCGGGAAACCTTGGACTTCGCAACTCAACAGCCTCTCGACATGAAGATTCCCAACATATCAGCAGTCTTCGGCATTGGCGCAGTCGGAAATATACTATACACCCCAAGCCACGTTGGTGATGGCGTCTCTGTCACTGATAAGATTAATGATGATAGTAAGTCTTTACTCAACCACCGTGTCTGTGTTGTCTCTGGTATTACACTTGCCGCTCTCCTTTCTCCTTTCCTACTTCCTGCGCCAGGTATGCTGACATCAGAGCCGTTTGGTAGCCCTCCTAGTAACCCAGGACCAGCTGGACCGTTTCAAATTCTTCGCACAGTATGCTGGTGCGAGTTACTGCCCAATAGGTGATGTGGGTTCCCGTGTGTACTGCAAGCATGACATCTGTCCAGCCACTGCGAAAGAGAATGCGACCATCTACAACAGGTACTAGTAAGTGAAGTCTTTGGCGAGAGCTCTCGAGCTGTTTTCATCATCATGCTAAGCCCAAAATCCTCTCGATAGTGGCGATAACACTGGCGTTGCTGCTTTCACCGCCATCGACCACGCCGCACATGCAATAATTGTCTCCGTCAGGGGTAGTGTCCTCACGATGGACCTCAAGAATTGGATCACCAATTTCAGGTTCGAGTGGGTTATCTGCGAGTTCGGCGACAACTGTAAGGCACACGGAGGCTTTCTGGATGCCTATCAGGAATTGAAGGACCGCAATGTCTATAAGGACGTCCTCCTAGCCAAGACGCAGTATCCCACATACGACATCGTCGTGACGGGGCACTCACTTGGAGGCGCTGTCGCGTCTCTCCTTGGCGCATACCTGCGGGACAGTAAGCAGTTCTCGTTGTCTCCTATTGACCAATGTAGTAGAGCTTGCTGCCAAACTTTGACCAAGTGGTTTTGCGACAACCCCAGCCTAGCAAGTCCTTCAACCCAAGGAAGTAATTGCTGACTCTGTATGATGTAGTGTACCTCAAACTCGACATTTATACGTTCGGTTCACCGCGAATCGGCAACGCTGCACTAGTAAAGTACATCTACAACCAAACCGGAAAGACGTATCGCCTCACACACTACAACGATGTGGTACCACGGCTTCCGCCCATGTTCTGGCCGTTCTGCTACCGCCACACTGCCCCCGAGTACTGGCTAGGGGCCGGACCCGATCAACGGACGTCGTACACTGCAGACCAGATACAGATCTGTCAGGGGTCTGCAGATGACCATTGCAGTGCCGGGATGTCCACTCCCGATATCGATTCACATTTGTTCTATTTTGTGGCCATTAGCCACTGTGGAGAATCCGAGAGCCGCTTGCTTATCCCGAACGGGACTGACGAAGGGGACACGCCCTTGGATGGGAAGGAGGAAAGCCGGCTGACGTGGTTTGCGAAGCTAGATATGCAGTATGTTGAGGACTTGAACAATGGTAGTGGACCCGAGGAGAAGTTAGGTTGGTGGCCGATTTGTTGAATAAATGACCTGCACACGTGTAGCAAGTACGTGAGAATACCCACCGTACGGTACCTTTCAGTATTATGAAACGTTCCTATATTGAGATCTGCGACTTAATATGACCTGTCCCGGCCCAGCTGAAAACCTTTGATCAACGGATCTATGTCGCCCTCTTGGCCTGAGTTGTATCATTCCAATTCATCCACGGAAGCTCTGACAGCCTACCTATACTGCCCTTTTCTGGAAAAAAAGATTCAGACCGAGTGACCAAGGTCCCACTGCAGAGGTGCGCCACCCCCTACACCATCCCCAGATTCTCTGCCAGCTCGGTCATCGGACCTGGCTCGGAGGAACCTGTTTTGAGAAATCTTGGACAGCTAAAGGCTAAAGGATATCCTCAATATAAAAAAAAGGATAGCCTTTTGTGTAGTCGAACCCAAGTTCTCATCAGAGTCCACAATGTGAAGATGATAACCATGATGATAGCTACTGTAATCATCCCAGCGCCTCCCGAAGATACGGGAGGAAAGTTGACTGAGATGATTCGGCCCAGCCACAGAGCTCTGTGGATGCAGGATTAAAATCGCATAAAATTGCAACAGTACTGTAAAACACATCAAAGCAGTGGTGGACTGTCAGAATCAAGGCAGCTCAAGTTTTAGAGGTCTGCCATGAGCCAATGATCCGTGGATTAGAGAAGAGACAAACAACCAACACCTGTGGCCTGTTGCCTCGTCTGGATGACAACAGCTTTTATTGACTTCCATCTCCGTTATCCTATTTTGCGGGGGCTCTGAGGACCTCCGCTGGCTGCAGGGCATCGGCGCGGCGAAGCGCGCCTGGGCAAGGAATAACATCAACATGGCCATCCAGTCGCAGCAAATACCAATGAAAACCATTCGAATCTTGATCGCATTTTCTTCCCTTCCCAGGCTTGGGTGTTATGGCATTATAATGGCTATCAACCGTGTTGGTAGCAACGTATGTAATCACGCATCGGCGCTTGACCGACAATGTACTTATCTAAGTAAGTAGATCTTGACACGGGCATGCTGGTCTACAAGTTACCTAGGTATGTACCCACCTAGATACATAGTACTTGAGTATATCAGCACGAGTCTATTATTCGCGTAATCTTTCCAAGAGGCAAGGTTTTATTTCTCGACAACCATGAAGCCAGGCTGCCTGACATGGCGTTGAAATCGTGAATGAGCTCCACTTAATCCAAACGGGAATTCCGCGGTTGGTCATCAAGACAGCGGTACGTCCCTGTTCGCGGTTTTAGCACTTGCACGAAAGCAGGACTATTCCTCGGGAATAATTAGCACTTGTTTCTTGATGGGTAAGATGGGGTGTGGATCGGAGATCCGGGGTCCCGGTCTCGATAGGTACATCAATCTCCTCTCCGGCATGCGCAATCACCCAACTGGCATTTCCATCCCGGTCGTGTTTCTTGCTGCCATGTAGCTTCGCGCCCCTCATATCCAGGAACCTTCTGCACCGTACGACATGGTTTCTCTGGGACTACATTGTAGTGGGTGGCGGCCTCGCTGGCTGCGTCATATCCAATCGTCTTCTTGAGCTGGATAGAAGCCTTCAGATCCTTGTTGTAGAAGCCGGCGGCGAGCCGCGAAACCGTACAGACATCGTGCACGTGAATGCGACTGAGGGTGCTGGTGGGATCTACGACTGGGACTATACAACTACCGTACAGCCAGGTTTGGACAATCGCACCATCACCTTCAATCAAGGCAGAGGATTGGGTGGCGGCACTATTATCAACGGGGTTAAGCCCAGCAACAAGCACTAGGCGCCGTCCCCAAAGTTTGCCTGGTAAGTACATACTGACTGAAATTCTAGCCGCCTGGACGAGAGGTAATAGGATAGACTACGATTTGTGGGGTTAGACCGTCAACGATACACGATGGAACTACGAAGGCTTCCTCCCATACATGAAGAAGACTGAGCACTACTGGAACAAGACCATCAGCCCACAAGCACACGACTACGATGGCAACCAATGGATCCAAACGATATCCTCAACCGACTGTTACTATCCCTTGCTCGACTACGAACTGAAGGCTTGGGCCGAGCTCAACGTGTCCGTCTTGCCATATCTCGATGCTAATGCTGGCATGCCCAATGGCGTCGGGGAACTGAACGAGAACAGGCATGACGGCCGTCGTCAGATGTCTTGCTCTGTCTACTCCCAGGCCAGTATCACCCTCCTCACAGATGCCCTAGTTGAGATCCTCTTGACAAACGGCTCCAATGGTCCGATTGCGTACCGTGTCCAAGTCGCGAATGGCACCCAAATCCTCGTCCACGAGACCATAATATCTGCTGGAGGCATTCGCACTCCACAGTGTCTCATGCTCTCCGGGATTGGTCCCGCCGACGAGAAATCTTAATATAAGTGGAAAAGAACATCAGCGTCATCATGAGCCTTTTCCCCGGGTTTGTAGGTCGGACATGCCAAAGAAAGTGAGTGAGAAGACCTCGGGACGACAGTTCCATAGGCCACATAAGCGACGATAACGATGAACATGATATCACCAAGGCTTAAACTTTACGTTGGCGTCCCTCAAGCGCATCCGCAGGCTTTCCTCTGATAGAAAGCAAAAACTCGGTACAGAGCCAATCGTACTTTGTAGGTCCTGCGTCTGATGGACAACAGGCCCGACCGCTGTCTTCCTTCACCGTGTCCATCTGGAGGGCCAGCGCTAGGACGCTGGCAGGGTGGATCGGACGGAACGTTTGAATGTCACCCGTGTAATGTGATAGTGGTCATCAGCACCACGGTACTGACGGTCAGGAGATCAGCGCGGGAAGCCGTCTCGGTGACGTTGAGGAGGGTGCCGAGAGCAACTAGGTATCATGCGCACATGATGACCGTGGCCAGACAGAGCGCAGGGAGCCGAGCTGGCGTTGAGTGTAGATGCCCTGTGGACGAGATTGTAGATAGTTATGTATCCTGCTCGGTCGGGTATGAGAATGATTGGATCGGCTAAATGGCATGGGAGCCATAGGCTAGGGAGAAGGCTAGTAATGGGCGCCTCTTGGCCAGCAAGGCCGTCTTTTTGATGGGCGAGGATAGAGATGGACATTGTCGGCTTGAGACCGGGCGACTTGATATTTGATCGTGATGCTAGTTGTTGCATTCGGTTGGACACTTGGACTGACCGAGAAGATTCCACTGATCGATACTAGCATTGAATAGTCCTAAATCCCAGCCTGCATCTCTCAGATATGTCGGTTCTGTCTACCCCATAGATGTCCATTCTGTTTTTGATGCCCACATGTGCGGCGTGCTCCAAGTGAGCGGTATTTGCTGCAAGTTTCCAACCCGGCTTCCCAATTCATTGAAAATCCCCAAAAAGAACAAACAACATCCTCCACAACTCTCGTGGGTATAAAAACGCCTTTCTAAAAGAGAATCCCAAAACAAACAAATTGTACGCTCCTCGCTTTCTGTGTTTATCCGTTTGCTCGTCAATGAATGCAGTCGCCTTCTTGCAGCGAAAAATAGAGAATATGAAGAAAACATTATGTCAGGCATGTGGCAGATAGATAGATCATGCCCATGTCATCACCAAAAGCTCCCTTCGGTGTTGAGGAATATCTCTCCAAGATTTGTAAAGAAAAGCCGACGGCCACGCGTCGTCAGTGTCTCCCCTCCTGAGAGCCAGCACAGCAAGACACCATAGTGTCAAAACAACCAACACCAAGATGGCGAGCACCGTCGTCGCAACGAGTGCAACAGAGCTCAGGCCATCGTAAGAGAAATCGTGGCCGGAGGCGAAAGGAAGAATAGAGGAAACAGGAAGAAGGAAGAGGAAGGACAACCTCAATTTCTCCCCCTCAACTTGGCCCAGAACGAAGACCTCCTCCCCCTAGCCCGGAACCCCCTCGGCTTCTCGCCCACGGGGCTCGGCGGGACGCTGTCCTCGGGGCACTCGATCTCCAGGTCGAGCCGGTACCGCCGCACGCTGCCGGTGTCGTCCTCGAAGCCGACCCGCCGCTTCTCCTTGGGGACGAAGCACTCCGGCACGCAGTTCCGCATGATCCAGCCCCGGACCCCGCGGCTGGCCGCGTCAATGGCCGCGTACTCGAGCCGCCGCGTACGGTCCGACGTCCAGTAGTGCGTCGTCTGGGGCGGCAGGGGTGTCAGCGGGGACTCGGTGCCTCCTTCTGCCCCCTGGGCGTAAGGGGCTTCCATTTTGGGAGCGAGGGGGAGGTCGGTGGGGGATTGTTGTTGTCGTTCTTGGCTGGTGGTGGTGGATGATGGTTGTTGGTTGGCCTTGTTGACGTGGAGGATGACCGGTGCGAGGTCGACGCTCTGACGTCGTTGTTGCTCCTCTAGTTGCTCTGGTGAGGGGAACTGGAAGTAGGAGTAAGGGTCGTTGTGCTGTGGTCGTTGTGGCGAGCGGGATATGGTGAGGCTTGATCGGGCCTTGGTTGTTGATATTGGCCGGGACCGGCGGAGGGACGGCCTCTGTTGTCGGGTCTGGGAGGATGACGTCCGGGACTGGGAGTCCATTGTCGGCGATGGTGATGAGGTTGCGTATTGTGAGGAGCAGAGGTTCCGTGGTCGCTTGTATTTAGAAGATGGAGTGCTGGACTCGTAGCCCGAATCTTGCCGGACCATCCGTGAGGCAAAAGACTGCTTTTCGAAATCATCCTTCCTCGAGGTTCGGTGTTTGGCTGATGCTCTCGACTCCGAAGGCCGTGGTAACCTGGATGTGCATGTATCTCTGGCCTCGGGCGTGGTTCCCGGCTCATAGAGTTCAATGTCTTGGAACGAGTGGTATGTGGTTGTTGAGTAGACGCTGGCCCTCGAGTGGGACCGTGGCACGGGGGATTGTGGTGACATCTTGAAAGAAGGTGAGGGTTAAGGTGCGACGGTGAGTTATGAGCTCGGCAACATGAGACTGTCTGAGCGAAGGAAGACTAGGCCTCTCTGTGTGCACGGCGTTGCATATGTCCTACTCGTTCCCGGTGAGGCTGACGACAGAATGAAGTTTCCGGCGTTGACGATCAAGCCAGAAGAGGGCAGGTGAATCTGTTTATTATGAATTTGTCCCATGCGGATCCGCGCGCACAATTCTTGGAACGACAATAAAGTCACTTCGGCTACGGAGTAGCCTTGGTCTCACTCCGGGACCCCTGGTTAATGGAGCCCGCGGTCCCTCTCGCACTGACAAAAACGTTTCGTCACGTTGTTTAACGAAGTGCGGTGAGCCAAAGCTTTTCCTGAATTTACCGGACAGGGGGGTCAATTCGATTCGAAAATGGCGCCGGGGAACTGGCAACTCTGCAAGCGGCGTGTGATCCGAGCCCCTCCCAGCTTGCTGGACGGTGCGGGTCGTGAGCTCTTTTGAGCTGCCGCCTTCGTCCGTCCTCGTGAATCCAGAACGTTTTGCTCCTGCAGTCATGCAGGAAACGCCCCAGAAATCAGTGGGACGGCGTGTAAGTGCAGCGGGCGTATCAGCGTCGAGAACAGGTTAGCCATGAATGGCACAAAAGCCCCAGCCTCTATTGGCGCTTGGGCTTTCGGCTGGATGCTGGAGACGCTGCTGTTGGGAACCTGCTGGGCAACTGCACAAAGGCGCATATGAAAAACAATCATATGCACGCCTGGGATTCGTGCAGAATCTGTCCAGGTCCCAGGATGCCTGTGGTGTGGCTCGTGTGGGTTTAGAGTGATCAACACCGCCCGGCCAGGTTGTGGAACCTGTTGACAAAGAGCTCCGTTACCGCTGTGGAAACAACTTCAGATGGGCAAGACCAGGTCCCGGGTCGGCGGGAGTTTTAAAAGAGCAGGACGTGAGATGTGATTGCCAATGTGAATATCATCAGATCCAAATTTGGGGAAGCGTGACCTGTTCACGCCGTCCTTTCTTCTTCCGAGGTTATCGTCATCCAGGAAGGATGGACGAATGCGGCTATCCTCTGGATTTGCAGTCGAGACTCCAACCCGGATGATGGGATCGGGATCGTTTTTCAGTATGGCGGTCAATGGGGCGACCAAGACACACGATGCTGTTCTTCTTGGTGGCTGCGGCAGTGCGAGTGGTTCATGGGAGGTAAGTCAGGAGTTGTCGTGTTGTCCCAGCCCCGGGCCCCAGTCAACCAACCCCACGTTGAGATCCACTCTAAATCCCGATCTCGAGAGAGCGGTCAAGAAAAAGAACGGAGGAAAGAGCACCGTCAATGTGGATTGGAAACAAACAAGAATGTGACCACTGACGAAAACAGAGTTGGACAGAAATCAACAATATGGCAATATAATGTCCTGGAATAGAGTTGTTGTAGCTGGGCAGACCAGCCCTGCTGGGCTGAGAGATAGAAGAAGAAGATGGCCTCAGAGAGAGTGAGGAAAAGAGCAGGCGGATTAACCGATTCTAGAGTCGGGTACTGGGTCGTTTGATCCCCGGCTGTTTGGCTTCGTGGCATGCCACTCGTAGTAGTACGCGCGGGAGCCTGTGAACCTGGGAAGAGTTGGTTTGAAGCTACTGTAGGTGGTAGTGGGGACCAGACAAGGTTGTTCTTCTGAAGCTTCCAAAAGATTCTGGCGTCTTGCCAACATTGGAAACTGTGGGGGAACTGGTGGTCCCTGTCCTGGAGTGCCTCCCCTGCAACTCGTGGTGAGACGTGATGGATGATGAGCAGAATCTCTGGAGCCCGATGTCGCGGGCGATATCGACCACCTGCCAATAAACAGGGTTCTCCAGCTTTGCGACTCTAAGATCTGCAGTTGTGACCTGCTGGTGCTTGCCCATGTGCCGAACGGACTGACAGAGTCTCCTGCCTCTTCTTTTTATCTTGTGTGTTATGTTATTTGATTTTCTGAAGACCTGACGTGGTCCACGGGTTCAAGGTCCAATTCAAGTTGCAGCCTGTCTGCAGATGCTGTGACGCAGTGCTCGGGTAGCCGCAGAGCCGCTCGTATCGCGAAACGACTATATGTAAAATAAACTGTCGCTCGGAAGTGGCCGATATGTGGTTATTTGCTTCTTCACCCGCAACGGCTGCTAGCTCAAGGCGGTAATGGTGATGTGCTGATGTGGAATAGTCGGTACGGTAAGTTCGTCAGACGGTAAATAATTACGGTTGTTGACGCCACCATGCTCTAACTAACTAAGCCTTCGGTTCGTGGGCTAGCGAAGTCCAGGGTCGCTGGTCGACGGGATGGCGGCGGGGGAGGGAGACCAGACGGAGACGGGTAATAAGCGACTAGAAGGAAAAAAGAAGACGTAGAAGACGAAGACGTGGGGCCCATCAAGAAATAAATATCGATAAGAATATAGATAGTACCTGCCTTTGAATGTGGTCTGCACATGTGTGTGTTTGTCCCATCACATGCAAGCGTTCGGCCGCCATGATGGATTGTGTTGCATGGCCACTATGTATGCCACTATATATGGCGAAAATAAGGGGTGTGCAATTATCTTGGTGCTTCCATGTGTGTTGCGTTTCTGACCCCGTGGGTGCGCTTTCACATGTCTTTCCGTCTCTCGCTGTTCCGTCTCGGCGGGGGTTGTGTGTTACATTGGCGTTGTTAGGCGTGCGAACCTTGGAAAGCTGATGGCAGAGACAGCACCACCTGCATCTCACATCACTGCTCACCGAGCAATCAGAGTTGAAGTGCCGAGAAACCGCCAGGATCAGTGGCTGCCGTCTTGGTTCATCGTGTCCACCCGGCCACCGTGTGCCGCCCTAATGTGTCTTGGGCAATGATGCACAAGACTATCAAGGTATTTCCGGGGTCTGTCGATTCGCCACATGGCACAAGCACAACGTGAAGTGCCCAGCACCCTGGCACCATGCACCCTTTGCTTGGAGTCGAGCACCAGAGACACCTGGGCACCCGGGTCCCTGTTAGCTGTACAACATCAACGCTTCTCTATTTCGGGAAACTCACATGCTTTGCAGTGTTTTGACGGTATAACATGAGTGCGGTCGGAAACCGAGGCTGGAACTTGGAACCTGGAACACCCGGCAACATCACTGAAATATCGGTTGAGTTCAGACTGCCTCCTTCTCTATACAGGCGAAATTCAAGTTTCCCGAGCTTCAGCTACACTGTGAGCATCTTTTGCCCCGAAAGGTGGCGTCGGCATCCGCGATAGTCATTGCTTGGTGGCTCACGTGACGAGCACGTGATGACCATATGAGGGATGGCCAGTAACAGCTTATACAATGCAACATACAACACGGTCTATACCTCGATATAAAGAAGGCCAGACATTGGACGAGTTCATCCAACGTATGATTCCGGGGATCAGGGCACATGTGGCTGCTCTTACCTGACGGCAGCATAGTCAACGACGCATCCACGGACCGCTTTTTTTACAGTGCCATCTCATAACAGTCTCCCACAAGTCCTTCAATGTTCGTCCAGGAAGACGCGTGAATACATATGTACGCAAACTCAGAACCATGTGCAGCAAAGCCATATATTGTACAGAGGCAGTCCAATATCGTCGTGAGTGTGCGTCATCTGAGCCTCAGCTTTGCTTCTCAATAAATCTTGTATTTATTGTACTATGTTGTGATATTGTTGTCCCCAATGGTCAGGTGCACCTGGTAGATGAGAAAGACGGAGTTTCCAGAAACTTAAAGCATTGAGAAAGGGGCCATTCGTATTCTGTCCCGACCATCATTGTTACTTTGCTAGGCGCGTTCCGAAGAATGCTAATAATTAAACAACGGAACGGCGAACTGTCTGGAATGCAAAGCACTGCCCGAGCGCCATAAATTGTTCGTGGCATCCCGGGGTTGCAGGTCGTATTACTGACTGCCCTGAAGTATTATTATTCCTAAGGATGGTCTTTTGAAGTACTGCTTTTGGACTGTCTGTCACCCGGGCACCATGCCGTGGCTATCACCACTTCGCTCACGAAACGGGTCTCCCTCCCGACCTACCGATGGAGAAACATCACCGACTTCGGGGTCAATAAGCCCTTCAGTCACTTACATCCCGCCCCTAATCGATGGCGCCTGTGGGACCATCGCCAACTCACAGCGCTCCGTCGCTGACCAGCTCCGGAACGATGTCTCGACAGTCATCCGCCTGCTGCCCACACTAGCCCGGGGAGCTGCGCCCGGCCGATGGCGTTTACTATCCCGTATGGACATGGCCGAGATTTTCCAACATGCTGGCCTTGCTCTGTTGGAGATGTGCATGCTTGCCTGGACGGTTCCGCTCTGGATATGTCTCCCCGGTGTTCTCTTTGCGGCCTGGCTCGGGTGCTGTATGGCTGTGGTCATGTGTATGAGCCAGATCATGAATGGACGTGGTGCGAAGGAAAGCACTGTAAGATCATCCTCGCCTGCAGAGGGCTTGACGATAGGGCCAGACGCCGACGATGAGCGGTGGTTCTTCATTGCAGGGATGGGACCGAGGTAGGAGGCGGCCTCCTCATCTGTGTTGCTTTAAAACCATGGCTAACTCTGTGTCTCACCTAGCCCGAGATATCTAACCCAGGCGACCCTCCCCACCCTATCCAAGATATTCCATCGTTCAATCACAGCAGTCCACACGCCGACATACGGCCTCCCCTTTGACCTCATCGCTCACCTCCTCCATCGCCCACTCCACGGCCTCTTCCCATGTGCCTGCTCCCACGGTCTCTACACCCAGATCCGCACAGCCCTCCTCGACTACAAGACCAGCCGCACCGTCCTGATGGCACACAACACAGGCGCGACCTGCGCCTCGCACATCCTCCGTCAGCTCTACGCCGACATCCCCGCGGAGAGGATCGCGAGGCTGGAGATGTACACCTTCGGGGCGGCAGCGAGGGACTTTGTCGTGCCCCTCGGCGGCAGGCCTGCTGCTGCCGTCGCAGATGCCAAGAAGCCCGCTTCCGGGCAGCAGCAACATCTGCACGCCGCGGGGGTGAGCGAGCACCGCGAGCCTCATATCGAGCATTACGCCTTTGCGGGTGATCCTTTTGCCGAGATGGGCGTGCTGCGCAGTGTCCGGGAGGAACTGGAGGGGCGTTTCTGTGGTGGTGTGTTTGTGCTGAATCGTCCTGTCGCCGATGAGGCCAGTACCGTGCGATCCTCCCGTCCGTTGATGTCGATGAACGATTATCTGTCGTGTCTTTTTCCCCAGCACGATACTTCCACAGACGCAACTGGCAGTATTCTGGACTCTCTCGTGAATATCGACCGTGACGTCGCTGAGAAGCGCGAGTTCGCGGCCATGGCGAACCACACCGCCTCCACGAGGACGGAGCAGAGCAAGAGGCTGAGCTGGACGGGGCTCGGTGCAACTGCTAATGGAATGAACGGTAATATGGACGGCGTGGTTGGCTTGGAGATGGCGAGGAAGGAGTGCAAGGACTGTGATGGCCATAAAGGAAGGGAGGTCAGTAGATTAGCGAGGTATGCCAGGACTTCTAGCTGGTCTAATGGCCTTGATAGGAGGAGCGATGCGGAGGCAGCTGGCATGGTGAAGGTCCAGTGAGTCGAGTCTACAATCAGTTACCTCTTTCGTACTATGTCACAGCAAATTGAGGCCGTCGAAGCCATTTTTCATAATAGTATGTCAAGGCAAAGGAAAACGTGGGACGAAAGGAGTGACAGCAAATTATTGATATTAACAATTACAACCGTGCAGGACCTCGCAATCCGGCTCGCCAGTGTAGATTTACAGAAGCAGATACCATACAGCAACCAATACTACTTCTCGCGCTTCATCCCCTGATGCTCATTCACGCCATCAATCCAATCATTGTCGGGCTGCTCTTACAGCAGGTTGGTCAGGGTGTCGGAGACAGCGCCGAGGATGGTGTCGAGGAGTCCCTGGACAAGGGCCAGGAGACCGTCGACAACGAGATCCAGGCTGCGAACGAGACCACCGATAGCGATGAGCAGAGGCTGGAGGGCGGCAAGGATACCAGCTGCAGATTATTGTGTTAGTAAAGGGCTTTCCAGGATAGGCGGATGGGAGAACCGGTATCAGTGATCCGGGCGGTGACTTACAGAGACCGAGCTTGTCGACAACAGCCTTGACAGTGTAGAGGATCTCGATGACGAGGGCGGTGACCTTGGACAGGAGCTGGTCCTTCTCACCCTCCCAGAAAGCGGGCTTGGCGGCGGCCTTGGTGGCGGAGTGGAGCAGGTCAGTGATGCCCTCGAGCGCGGTGCCCACGGTGTCGAGGACGGAGGTGGAGACCTCGACGGTGGGGTTGTTGTCAACGGAGGCAATGGTCGAGTCTGTGGTGGTAGGTTAGTTATCAGTTTTATAGTGTTGAGGAGATAGAGACAGGGAGGCATACTGATCTGGCCGGTGTAGTTCTTGACCTGCTCAGTCAGGGTGGTGATGGTCAGGGTGGTCTGGACCTTCTCGGTCTGGGTGCTGACGATGTCGCGGCTGGCAACGGGGCTAGCGAAGGCGCTGGCGGCCAGGGAGAGGAGGGTGACAAAGACGGCCTTCATTGTGAATGTTGGTGGTTTGCTGAAAAAAGTGTTTTTTTCAAAAAGTTGATTAAGGAGTGTATTGAGTTTGGTTGTTGTTGTGTGTTAAAGAGAGTGTGGATTCGAGTGAATGACTGCGGATGATGAGGGAATGAGAAGTTGTCCAGAAAGCCGGAAGACAGCATCTATTTGTATTCCTTTTCGTCCCTATACGTCTCCAGTCATCCTCAACAGCCATTCTGCTCCTGTCGACACCGGTCGACCCTATGGCATAGCCGGCGTGGCCGTGATAGTCATGAACGCAATGTCGCGGAGTCCACGAGTGGTTCGCAATATCGGATTCTCCCACTTAGTGCGCTCGCTATTCCTCACCGTGATGTCAGTTAGTGCTATTAGGATATGGCGATCTGAAGATTCCAATATCCCGGAAGATGACTTGTCACCGTGCTGTCGATCTTGAGCGTATGGGTGATTGTGGGTCACGGCTCTCCCGTTGTCGATCTCAGCATGAATCAAAGGCCACTCAATGGATGATTCGGAACTTATCCTTCCATGCGGCTCCACTCTCATAGAAAACCCCCACAGATCCCCATAATCCCCTGCAGAACGTGGGATGCAGACTACCTATCCCATTGGCTCGGTCCGAAGAAGTGGTTCCGGTATAACCACAGGATTGGTGCCGGGCCTGATCAGCAACTCTCAGCAGTGCATAGGTAGGTATTCCAGAAGAACTGCACAGGGATACAGTCGGCGAGAGTGTTGTAATCCAATCACTATACTATGGCGGTTTGATCTACGTATGGTTGATGCATGGATCTGATTAACCTCCCATCAAGTTATTCAACCCCTTATTCATTCCAACCTTCCTGTGGCTTCTTGTCTTGGTGTGGTCTGAATTCCGAAGTTGGGCTAGCACATTCTCTTGTTACATATCACCGTATACCAGTAAAAGCAGCATGAGATCCATATGGACAAAGCTTCACACATCGGTGAACAGTCGAAGGGCCACGACTAGCAGGTACGCAATAGGAGGCTCAAGTCAGGGGCCGGCTCAGCCGGCGATCGTCATCAGCCTGCTGCCAACCAACGACCTTGGAAGTCGGTGGATACCGAAACTTGACACGAGATCAGCAATCCACAAAACAAGCACAGGCACATCAGAATCTCGAAGGCAGCGATCGTCTTTATCGTCTTGCCGCGCTTTCCAGAGGGAGGCCACCAGGCTGCCAGAGAGAACCTATGCACGCTCAGCATCCAAAGTTCATAGGTAGTAAATGGTGATCTCTAATAGGTTGTACCGACTCTGATCAGCCGTTGGGATCCTGATGAGATCCGCGAAGGGAACACTGCACATCACTTTGGCAACGCACTCGCCGTTGACTCCGATCATATAAATTCCCACTCTTACCCCCGTTCTTCCTGTTAAGATTCTTACACAATACACCTCGCGTATACAACGGGTGCCAAGGGGTGGAAGAGGGCGGACCGATCTTGACAGGAGTTCGGAAGGCATGCAGAAGAACTTGGGGCGGCTTCGAAAGGCGGGTCCCTCGAGTCAAACGGGGTCCGCACAGATAGATAGATTAGACTATCCGGACCTGACAGGTCGGAAACCATCTTACCAAAGGGGCGCCCTCCTTCCTGGGGGGGAAGATGAAGCATGGAGGCGACCCAGACGCGTGGAAGGAGGCTCATCCAAGTGCCTTCATAGGTTGAGAAACAATTCCTCGCCTTCGGGACCTTGAAGTAGAGGCCGACGTGGATGAGTCGTTCCAAGGTTGCCAAAGGCGCAGAAATGTTGCCTCTTCACCGTCGTCATCGGTGTCATCGAAGTCGACATTGCCTGTCTTTCCTACAAGGTAGAACCCAGCCAAGAAGGCTATATTTAGAGGTGACAGTCCCACTCTATCTGACACTATGCGGCCTCCCGCAAGCTTACATTATGTTGATATAAACACCTGCTACGATTTGAGGGTGTGTTGCGCAGCCATTTTGCTTTTGATACCATGGAGGAGGGTATCAGAATATCACTTGTATTTCTCTGGTAGTCCGGGGACTTTGCGGTTGTCGATTGATCGATATTCGTGGCGAAGGAGGCGAGCCGAGATTTTTGTTGCTGCTTTTTCCGGCAGCTGAAAAGCCCGCGGCGATGACGAGGAAGAAAGGTTGGCAGGAAGAGTCCTGACAAGGAGAATTTAACCACGGGTTTCGAACATTGAAGTTGATAGGGGGACTCATCAACACCATGAATTTATCACGATATTCAACAACCCCACCCCAAGGACTTTAGGTAGATATGAAGATAAACAGGTTGACTAATACAGGATTAAGTTATCAGCCGACCAATCCCTGCACCAGAGATATTAGACATAATCGTAGAAATAAAGTCCGCTCCGCTACGTCGTCCACCCTATTACAAGCTCAGACCCGACACCTTCGCTACGCTCAATTTGAGTGAGAATGGCCCCTTCGATTGTCGATGGTGCCCGGAGAAACAGCACAGCCGACAAGATTGAATGGTCTTGTCTTCGGATCCTCTATTTTGGATTTTTTCCATCAATTGGCTTAGCCAATCAATGTTTCACTAGCGCGATGAGCATGATAATTAGAAAGACATCAACACAGCAGTCATCATTGCCTTTTTAAACCTCCACCGTTGACCGGGGAGATATATTGACACTTCCCGCGAGCAACTTCGAGATCCTATCAGCTCCAGTGCTTGGCGAACAAACAAACGCCATGTGTTTCCGTATCTACCCTCACCTGTTGTTCCATGATGCTTGCCCTGTCATCACTTACAAGGGCTCAATACAAGGGCGCAACCGAATATGACAAAATCGTGAGCCCTTATGCCCGCCCCAAGCCCTGCCGCCAGCAAGATGGGAACATCCGGCCATGGTTCCGATGTGAATTAAGCTATGGCTGCTGGTACCTCACGGCTCGTGTGGTGAAGTAAGTGTACCAAAAGCGGCCAGCTCCATGTTCGGATGCGATGATCCTGTCCCGTATCACACCTACGAGCCGACCAAGGAAGTGTTCAAGAACGATGGCCCCGACAACGTGGCCGCGAGTGAGGATGAAGGCTGGCACCCATTACGCTCCCTACATGAGCCGATCAGATGGCGAAGGAACCGTGACAGTGACTGGTTTTGCGCCTCGCGAGGAGAGTGTTAAGGAGTTGAAGCAGAGTATCGCAGCCTTGGAGAGCCCTATCCAGGACCTCATGCTCGAGTTCCGAGATGTCCAGGCAAAATACATACCGTGAACTGAATTACCGGCGTCATTGTGGTTCTCATGACAACTACTCGGAGTGTCCCAAGAAGTAGCTTCATTAAACATCAAGGAAAAGTTCACGATCCGTCGTATGGCAGTCAAAGCTGTAGCACATGACTTCGTCGGAGAGTGCATGATAGGCTCAATTATCAAGTAGGAGAGCTTATGTACATATGTGACTAATTACTTACGTAGTTTGCTGGGTATTCTCGTCAATACAAACTCAGAGCTCTAGAGAGATACGTGCTACGTGTTGTCTGTCTGCACCCACTAAATCATTTAAATGCCTTCCTCTTCCCATCAGTTTGTTACGTAGCCCGTGATAGTTATACTCACCTGCAAGAAAACAAATCTGATTATTTGCAGGGGCAAGGCAGGGGAAGGGTGCAAGAGACGACACCAGAGGAGTGAAATGCAAAAGCAAGCATTCCGAGTAGGTACTTTAGTACATATTGAGCAATGTCACCAATGATGGTGCTAAGCAGAGTGATCCAAAGGGGTATGTTTGGTATTCTGTCGGGGGGGGGGGGACGATTCTCCCAGTGGGTGTCACGTTGCAGAAGAAAGTACCAGTGAAGAGTACCTAGCTATACCTAACAGCTATCCAGCGAACGCGAGTCCCAGTAAACCTATTAAGTACCTAGGTACTCAAATATGTAGACGAGGCTAAAGATTTGTGGGTCCATCACATGCCCGCTGGGTAAACTGGTAGCTCAAATACCCTGCAGCCTTTGCACACAAACCACAACAGCTCGACCTCACCTTCGAAACTTTGAAGACAAAGTTCCCCCGCCACGCGCGAGGGTGGTCGAAAACCTCGAAGATCTCGAGGTCGGGCTCAGTCGACTGTGAGCACGTTTCCTCATTCAAGTCATCGTCGGTTGACCAAGGTATGTCCTCAAAGGCAATACGCGATCCCAGTTCTCCTCCTTCTGAGCCTCCCCAGAGTTCCTCCCCACAACCTATACCAACAACTGTCGCGTCCTGCCACCAATAGTGTTTTCCTTCCTTTTTGAAGCAAACACTGGCTGGCATCATTTACTTTACGCTTCGTCGTCTTTTCTTAATTTCTTGTTTTGATTTGTTTTCCCACCTCCTACACGACACCGTCAACATCACGCGACAACATCAGGCCCGCGCGACAATCTCAACTCTACCCGTGGGCGAGTTTATCCTAGCCCCAGTCTGAAACCTCTCGCGAACTTCATTTTCCATACGCGAAACTCCATGACGAAATCATCGCTAACCTACTTTCGCAGGACTCAATCGCGTTTCGTCGGCACAATGCCTCGCAGCATACCTTTGCACCGCGCAGGCGGTCTACTCACGCCCATCCAGACCCCAATCGCAAAGCGTAGTCTGCCATCCCTCGAAGAGGCAAGTCCAGATTTCTTTCTATTTCTGTTTCAGGGTCGACTCATCCGGATGCGCCCTACCTGTCGCCGCCCAAATTGCTGGAAAACGGTGGACACATGCAAGATCTCTCGGGGGATGTACCCCAATCAGTGTTCGAGGTACCCTCGGGAGGGTGTTCCACCAAACCCATGGACTCGCTGCCACAGGCCGTTGGGACATAAGTGTTTCTGCTATCCCAAACGCCCCTACTTTTGGGGTCGGGCAGGACCTCCATCAGGCTAATCTCAGTGACTCGAAGCGGCAGCGAGGACTAGTTGTTGGCTTTTGGGCATGCTTGCTTCTATATTTCTCACCTTCGGGGAGCACATCCAGCTGTGCAATCTGCTCTTGTCTCAGGTTGCACGGTACGATATTTGGCCGCCAGTGTTCTTGAGAGTGTGAGCTGTGCAAGCGTTGGGGCCTGGGCATCTCAGGTGCTCAACGACGGCCTTGTTTGTTCGGCCGCTGATGGGGCCGGGTGTGTGCTATACGAGCGAATGAATGGGTTCTGGTGGCCCTGCTTGATGACCCCTAATGGACCGCTGGAGACCATCAGATGAGTTGCGGGGTGTGGTGCCAAGGCTATCACGTTGCCTGTCGTGCGCTGTCTGGTGCGATCGGTATAGGGAACGGCAGTAGGCGAAGCTGAGGGCTCTCCGGATGAGTCGACGTGATTTGCCAGTTGGGTTCTCCTGCTGACCTGGATATCTACATCTTTAGGACAAAGTCTGCGACACACCCAACATCGCTGATCAGAACAGAGCTCTTGTGAGCCTATCTCTGGGAGCCCCTCGAACATCAGGCTCATTCCCCCGTGCCCAGAGCCCACCTCCTCCCACCACTTTGTCGCCATTTTCGGATGTCGTTTCTCCAAGCAACTTCTCTCGCCAGGAGATCTTGAGAATGGGCGAAGCTCAGATCCAAGTAATGGGACTGCATCTTGAGAAGGAAAAATTGGTACGTCACCACGAGGTGGCCATGACAAAGCTCCGAGACGAAAAGGAAGACAAACTGTACCGGCGTCGACACGAGTTGCAGATGAAGGACAAGGAACTCGAGATGTCTGACAAGCGCACCAAAGAAACCGAAGCCCGCACCGAGGAGCTTCGCGTCATGATCGAGCGTGACAAGCAGCGGGCCAATCTCGCTGCAGTTGTCGAGGCAAGGGCCCGAGAGAAGCGTGGCTGGCTCGACTGTGTTCGGTTCGTGTTCTGGGCTATCGTCATGTGGGTGTTGTCTTTCTGCAATTACCATGTCCGCACGTATCTCACCAATGTCGCCGGCCAATGGCTCGACGACAACCGGAGAGTGGTCCGGAGCATCGCAGATCTGGTCCAGTGGATGGAAAATCTGGTCAAGTGGATGGGAGCAAGGGCCCATCAAGAAGTGGCAGGCCTTTGTGCTTGAGAGGAATGGTCATGCGTTGCACATGTGTGTTCAGTGGAAAGTACGTTACTACTGTGTTTGAGGAAAGCGGAGGATAGTGCGCCACAGGCAAATCGTGTAGGATGGGATCTTGTGCAAAACTTCCAGTCTCTAATAGGGTTTCTCAACAATGAACTCAAGCAACGACTGAGGCCTCCTTAAATCGCGGTGATTGACATGCTCACGTAGTCCCTATAAGAGGGTGACCCTATTCAAGGTCGACCGGGTGTCATGGGACTTGTCATGGGAGACTTGGAGTCTTGGAAGGCGTAACTTGCCGCAGCCAACTCAGGATGCCGTCGTCTACACCTCCGACAGTCTCATTGAGTAGAGAAAGGTCCCGATGATGTGCCTCGATACGTTGCTCCGGTCCCACCAACGCGAGAGGAACCTTGGAACAACCGAACCCAGCCCAGCTGCAGCTGCGAAGCGGATTAGGGCACCAGGTTGACTGATTTCATCAGAGACAGAGCTCGGGAGCAAGGCTTTACCGTGCAAGGAGGGAGCATCATTCAACCTCGTCATTGTCTTACGGAGGAACTGAGAGTAAGGCCGCATTGCATGGCGTAATCCGAGCAAACACATAGCATGAGCTTCAAGGTCTGGACGGTAGAAATAATCATGAGGAGTACAGTGAAGATGCGAAGACCATGGTGAGATTGTTGTAGAAAAATAGAGTTGGCCATCCGGCAATCTGCATGCCCAGCATGATCGTACACGTACAGCCTCGCAAGAATACCTAACACGTATATCTCGTTCACGGTTGGCTACAGCGACCGAGTTGCGAGGCATCTTTTCCAGCTGATGATGATTTCATAGATGCGCCACTGCGCCTCTCTTCGGATCTGTCTGAGGAGACTTGAAACCCTGAAGCCACCACCCACCACCTGGCCAAAGATACAGGAGCTGTGCTAATAGTGTACCTAGGTAAGCACATAGGTAGGTAGGGCCTTCAGGGGCCTTCCAGCTTGTGCCCTGAGCCGCGCGGTCCACACCTGAGTAGGTACCTACATAGGTACTTAAGTACTTACCCAGCATTGACCAATCCACCTCCTTCGAGCACTGAGTTGAGGTTAAGGTGGACCCCGGCAGGCATTGCAGTGCTATATAGCAGCAGGTCAACTTGCCTTTCCACCACCCTCCGGACAAAGCTATTTTCCAAGTTGCAACCTTCCCACAGGTCGCACTTGGGCAAGCAGAGATTCATCCTGCACCACAGCCTCTCACTCTATCAGGTATGTGATCAATCTTCTCTTTCAGGGTTTCGTTCCGTCTCTCGTCTTGGTCTTTCTCCCTTTCCAACACGCAAACCCTTTCACCTCTTCTTCATCTGCACTCTTCAGGCCAAAAACCTACTTAGTAGGCATTCGCCATCCCACCTCCCATCTTCTCACTCTCGAGTCTCTTTGGTATAGTATCCCACATCCTCTCAAACTCGCGAAACCCCATTTGAATACTCCTCATTCGACCTCCTGTTTCCCTACCGTGAAAGTTCCCTGCTCGACACATGAGCACCTACACTCGGTTTTCCCCACTATGCCTCACAAACGTCGCGTCGCATATCCCACACCCGTGGCCATTTGCACCATCCTCTCCCATTACGTTACGACGAAAGCTAACTTCCCGTCGCAGGCGACCAATCGCTTGGTAGTCATCAACCATGTCGCATCCCAACCATTTCCCGGGCTCTACGCCCTTCACGCCTGATCCGACTCCCAGTCAGCGCCAAAACGCTTCTCCAGACCAAGACGTAAGTCCAGATCGCTCTGATTCATGTCCAGTGCCGGCTCATCTGGATCCGACTCTGAAAGCGCTGTCACGAGGTCCAAGTTGGTGGAAATAAGACAGATGCGTGCGACACCTTCATGCGGGGACGCCTCTCCCGACCGGTTTCGGGTGTCCTCGCGGGAACATGGTCACCAGGTGTCAGAAGACAGCGCTGGGAGGTTCCAAATGAGATGGCTTGGCTAATCAGTAAGGTATTCTTGCTGACTGGATTACTTTGTACAGGATACTGGAATGGGAAGGTCTCCGCACGGATCAATCAGCCCCCCGTCCCCATCAGTCCCCCTTCCTAGACCCAGTCTTGCGTTCCCAGGTTCTCCGGGCGTATGGGTAAGTACTATCAACACGCCCTCACTGGCTGCACACATTGGAACAAGGCCTAACTTGGTTTCTACAGGATTACACTTCCACCTCGGTCGTTTTCCCGGAAATCGTGAATCGGTCCATCAACTCCCAGACGGGGATTGCTGGTATGGATACAAGTGAACTTCTGTCTCTCTGGCAGTCTGAGGCTTCATTGCGCAGGGGTGCGGCCTTCGTCCAGATGGAGGTCTTGGACGACAACACACACCGCCGCGAACACGAGCTGAATGCACTGAATCTTGCATGCGAACGCGAGAACATACGGTTTGGCCTCGAGCGCGAGAAGCTCAACAACGAGCGCCAGCAGATCGACAACGAGAATACACAGGAGATGGCAAAGCTAGAGATCGAGAGGCTTCGACTTGAAATCATACGAGACGGAAAGGTGTCGGATCACAAAGAGTTGGATGACCTGGTCAAAAAGCTCCGAGAGCCCTGGTATGTCCGTGCCACAGACTCCTTGGCCAAGACGGTTCATGCAATTCTGGAATTGGTCACTCTGGTGCTTCTCGCGACGGCTGTTGCCATCCTCTGCGATGGCTTGACGGAAGCTTTCACCGGAGTGGATAGTGAGTGATTTGCGACCGATCTGGGACGTGTCTGTTGGCTGGACAGTGCAAACGGTGGTTGTTTGGTTCATTTAGGGTTGATTGTTTTGGGCTTCGTTCTTCTGCGAGGCTTCGGCAATTACTTGAACATACACTTCGCTTAGGCCGCACTAGAAAATAAGTCCACAAACTGTGAGTTATTGGGTATCGCAATCCTTGTCCTCAAATTCGTGAGATGGTATTTTACTATGTAAGATCGAACGTTGGGGGTGAGGTATTTCATCTTGGCTGTGTAAGCCAATCATCTCTGTGTAAGAATACTCGGGGAGTCAAGATCACCGACGTAGCTACTTGAGTAAGTACTCTGGCAGTCCTCCTAAATATCGCCACCAATGTCGACTATCGAGAAATGTATTGACCTCTTTGCTATCACCAACCCGATGTCTAGTTCTCAGAGGAAAATAGAGAAACGGCAGAGGGCGACTCGTATCCAAACTCATCAGCGAACCTATCATAGAAAGCACAGATCCCACGATGAGTGTGACCAGACTCCCCATACGAAATGCCGTTATGCTCAGAACCCTCCAACTTGTAGAAGTAGTCGTCGTAAATCTCAAACAACCGCTCAACCACAGAGACCGGCGGCTTCTGGTTGTGCTTGAAGAACACGATGGCAATACAAATCTTAAGGACCGCAGCGCCGCCATTCTTCCTGACCCGCTTCCGCCCGGCAGATGATTGCGACCCCGTGGTCTCGGGCCCCAACGCCTGCGAGCTCGGCGCCTGGGAATCCGTACCCTGCGATCCAGTTGCCTGCGAACCTGCCGCCTTATCTCCACCAGCCGCCGGCTCAGGGAACCCGTCCGCGCGCTCCTGCGCATAAGCCGGGTGCCCGAGCAGCAGCAGGTCGTACAGCTGCAGCAGCGTCTCGAAGCGCTCCATGATGATGCTGACGGGCAACCGCTCCCGCCTGATACTCTCGGTGACCTCCTCGCGGTACGCGGCCATCCCCCCGAGGGCCTCGTCCAGCGGGAGGAGCTCCCGCGGGCGCACCGCGCTCTCGTAGTGCTTCCGCTGCAGGTACGCAATGACCACGGCCACGGAGCGGGACCGGCCAGACTTGCAGTGGACGAGGACGTTGCGGCCCTCCTGCAGGTGCGACCGCAGGAAGTCGTACGTCTGCCCGAAGTACTCCATGAGGTCGGCGTTGGACTTGTCCTCGAGCGGGATCATGAGGTGGTGCTTCACAGGACAGGAGGACGGACTGCCCGGCGAGGCCTGGAAGCGGCGCAGGCCGTACGAGGTGTTGGTCGGGTGCCACGCGAGCAGGTCCTTGGGGTGGATGCTGATGACGGCGGTGATGTTGTGCTCGACGAGGGTGTCGTCGTTGAGGGCGTGGTTCATGCCGCCGATGAAGACGCGGCCCGGGGCGTCAAGGAGGTCCGGGTGGCGGACCGCCGACATGGGGTCCGTGTTGTTGGCGACCCATGTCCGGATTTCTTCCCAGATGAGGTCCTTCAGGAAGCTGAGGCTGGGGATGGCGTCGAGCCGGTTGAGGGCCTCGTAGCTCTGGAGGCTTGACTCGGCGTTTGAGGCCTGGTTTTCTTCGAAAAGATCGAACCAGGCCGAGGAGACCGGGCCGGCCATCTTGCCGGATTTATAATGGGGTGTATGGGTGGGAAAGGTCGGTAGTGCAATGTGGTGCTTGTCCCGATGAGCATATTACTGCAGGTTTGTGCGCGGTGAGTGAGGGGAAAATGATTGATCGCCACCCAGCGAACTATGTAGGAAATCTTGTCTTCGTTCCTGCAGATATTACACAGCCTGATAGAGGTGCATAAGCGCCGCATACATGCAGTGTGACTGGGTCTAACTGGCCTCGGCGGAATCCTGCTTGTCAGGCAGGCTATTAAAATCATTGCCCTGGTGACAGTCTGTGCCAAGTGATAGGACCGTACAGAACAATCCATAGAATGCTTGATTGTTCCAATATCTGTCATGAATCGCGTATCGCCTACCGAACAGGATTGCATGAGATCAAACAGTGCATCTTGGTGGAGTGTAGGTGCCCCTGCCAATAATAAGGGAGGCTGGTGTTTTCTCGCCCTTCAGTTGTTTCATACCCTAACCCTCATAAGAGGAGCCAA
The DNA here is from genome assembly GCA_016508685.1 of Cytospora piceae. Classification (NCBI taxonomy): domain Eukaryota; kingdom Fungi; phylum Ascomycota; class Sordariomycetes; order Diaporthales; family Cytosporaceae; genus Cytospora; species Cytospora piceae. The sequence goes on along the minus strand of JADMLE010000002.1, from coordinate 2,259,690 downwards.
TCATCTTACATGGATTTCGTCACAGTTGCTCAGTTTGGAAAGTTGGCAAGGTTTAGAATCAAGAAGTCGGTCTCCGGCGCTGTTGTTTCCAAATAAACCCCAAAGAAATTCCATACCCAGTACAAGATTCCAAGGCCTATCGTGACCTCTACCACACTGCCGGTCCTGGATACGCGACGCGTAGACGTGTTCCGCTGGCAGAAGGAGTTCAACCCAGCCACTTGCAATCCCACTGTATCCACGGGTACATGCCAACTAGCAGTATTTTTAGAATCAAGGGTTCAAAGATTCCCAGCCTGCAACCATTTATCTGCACTATCCAAGATAGAGACTCAAACGGAAAGGCGTGTGGACGAGTCAGGGCGAGCAGTAAAAGCGTCGAGCTCCTTCAGGCCGTCCTCAAGAACTCGCAGTTTCTCCTGCAAGTCAGCTCGGTCCTTCATGGTATTGTCATCCTCAGCGCCAAGATAGCCTATCAGGTCATCTTCCAGGTCCCACACAATCTCGGGGGAGAACCTAGTGGTATTGCATGTTAGCCTTCTTACTGTGCCATGTTGACAGAGGTATTGTAGCAGTGTGGCGTTGTATGCTTGGCTAGATGCCAGAAGGACGGCTGAGGAGAGGACTTACACATCAGGCAGCTGTTGGATGAGGCATGTCTCGACAGCGTTGACACTCACGTCGTCGACAAACTTCTTCAGCGCGACCTAAATAGTACAAATATTAGAATGCGCGCTTTTTCATCTTTAACCTCAGGGAGCGTACCTTGTAGTATGCTGCAGCGACATCCGCACATAGCGAAGCGGCGTATTCCCTCGGGTTGGGCTCAGTCACATTCAGCAACGACGTCAAAAGGAGTCGCAGCTCAACCACGTCGTGCAACCCAAAAGTCGCTGTGTTCGTGTCTACATTGACGACCGAGCGAGCTGTAGCATCGAACTTGCGCTTGTGGCGGTCCGCTTGAGTTTCTTGAACCGAATCAGCCAGAGATTCGTTGTAGGTGATGGGATGGATGGAAAGATGCGGTTCCAAGAGCTCCGCGACCGTATCCTTCAGGTTCTGACGAAGATTGTACAAAGCGGGCTGGACCATGCCCCTCATCAGGCGTCCCTTGGTGTTCGCATCACAGATCTCTGACAGGAGCTTGCTGAAGGTGACGGCCGCCGCCTCGTGGATCCATTCGACGAGCTTCTGGGAGATAGACTGCCACGGTTTGCATTGCCGACCAAATAGGTCACCGACGACAAGGGGGTTCTATTAGGTTGTCAGCGCCGGGACAAGCATGTCACCCTATTCACTTTACTTACGTATGTTACAGGGAGCTCGCGTCCCCGGCACTCCTCCATCGCGATCTTCACAGTCTTGAGATAGCTCTTCCTATATACGTAGTCGGACTTCCGCTTGGGCTTCAGGTCATCCTCCACGATTTCCAGGGCGTGGCCATCTGCAGTCATCTCGGCCGAGTATTCCGCAAGGATCTTTTGCACGTTCGCCCGAAGTCGACGTTCAAAAGCATCCTGTTGGCCGGGATAGGATTCGAAGAAGCGATGAGCATAGACACCGTCGATACCGGCCCTGATTAGTTTCGTAAGGCGAGTGCTGATGTGCAGGAGATATTTCTGCTTGTCCCTCAAGCTATCTCTCGCCGAGCCAAGCTGAGCCAGCTTGACCTGGCAATCTGCGATGCCCGTCTGAACATCCGACTTGACTCCTGGGAGCCCCCGGCGGATCTGATTCCAGAGCACTTCTCGCAGTCTCTCCCGTAGGTTTTCAGCACCAAGATGTTTGGGGTCCAGCTCGCTCCAGGCCGACTCGGCGAAGAATGAGAGCTCTCGCTTGTCACGCTGCTCAGGTGTGTCGTCAATGGTATCGAACCCTTTGTTGCGCAGGACGTGCCAGCCCAAAGTCAACTGGACATTTCTGTTTTGTGCAAGCTCGACGTAGTACCGCTCGCTGTCAGAGCCCTTGTCGATCTTGTCAGGCTTCGTGAGTAAGCCGAGGGTTCTGGTGCCCGAGGGATCGATATCACGGGCGAATTTGGTTACCGACTGATTTGCGAACGCGTTGTCGGCAGAGACAACAGCGAGTATGATGCTGCGACGTTGCTTCATGTAGGAAGTGACCAGGTTCTGGACCATATCAGAGTCCTCGTCTGTTTGGTTCTTGTCTGATGCTCCAAACAAACCGGGCAGATCGACGATGGTCAGATTGGGCTGGTCTGGCGAAACGAGTTCAATTCGTAGCACATCTGTACTGAAGACCTTGGCGCCTTCTCCCGAGAGGCCCATGACAATCTTTGCCGACTCGATGATCTTCCCGATGTTGCCACGGTCGCTGGTCTTGGGGGCGAAAGTAGCCAATGCTATCCTGTCCTTCTCGGCCCGGCCTGCTCCAGGATTGATGTGGACGCTGATCTCGGTCTTGTTTCCACGTCGGAGAATCAATTCAGTGGCAAAACGTGTGCAAAGACCCTCGGCCGTAGGGAACGATATGCCTGAGAGGGACTCGAGAGTTGAGCTCTTCCCGGAAGACTGACTACCGCACACGATGATCTGTGGCAGGTCGACATAATGGCTCACTCCTCGAGAGCGCAGTTTGTCGACAATATCCAGGAGATCTCGGTGGTTCTCTGACTGGATGAAGTTGGCGGTCTTTGGAATTAGCTGACGAGCGGGGTCGGATGCCATCTTGGAAGTTTCGCCCTGGGTATCGTTGATGGCCATGGCTGCTGGTATTCAATTAGCATTTCAGCGACTGGACTATGCAACAGATGAATAAAATATGTACCGCAGATAGGGATTTAGGCAGAACTGAAGCTACCTACTTAGATGTATCAACTGGTTGTTCTTGCCTTACAAAGTGGGGGAGCAAGGACGCGTCTAGCCGCCGCATTCTTTGACAAAGGTCTATCGCATTTCCAATAGTGGGCCCCACAGAAAAAGCAACCATATCTTGGAACTGATACCATCGCAGCACGCGTTTTACCGTGTCAATCAGCTCCGATAAAGGCAGACGGGTTTTCCGGCCGAAAACACTCTATCCGTCAAGAGTCATGTTGCTAATCAATGGCCATCAAAGGGGCGATGGCCAACAAAAGGGTTAGGGTATCCTTGGGGGACTGGAACACCCTTACTCTCTCTGGGAGGCACTTATGTCACTTATTCAAGGCTATGGTTTATTGGATGGACAGATCATCGTCTTTTGTACCACTCTGAACTATTTACAACAAAATGTACCAAACAACCATCATATACATGAAAGAACCAACCCAGCCATGGCACCCTTTCACTCAACAGCATATCTAGTCAACTTAAAAGGACTGGAGAGGGAGACCCTGCTTCTTGGTGCTGCGCTTCTTCATGCTACGCTTCTTGTTGCAAGTACTCGCAGAGCCAGATGAAGTCGGCGCCGCAGCCGCGGCGGTGGTCCCAGCAGCTGACGACTGAGAAACGGCCGAGCTTGTAGCAATAGAGGAAGACAAAGCCGCGCTTGTGCTCGACGCGGCAGCAGCTCCAGTGGCAGAAGACACCGCGGACGATCCCGAGGACGTAGCGCTACCAGTGTCGGTGCTGGTGGTGTTATCGGCAGCCGTGCTGTTGTAGCACAGTCCGTAGTACGTCTGGCCATCCAGGTTGGGCCAGTGGGAGACACAGTCGTCGGGCCAGGTGGAGATGCCCGGGGCGGTGTAGTTGGTCGGGATCGGGTAGTAGAGGTCGATGATGAGGCCTTCCTCGTGCCCGGTGTATTGGCCCGGGATCTTGGTGGTCGGGCTGGGAGTGCCGGAACCGGAGCCGCTGACGGACAGCTGGGCGCAGCCTATGTAGTACTGTGCGCCTTCGAACTCCTCGGCGGCGTGGAGGGCGATGTGCTCGGCTCTCATCAGGTACTCGCCGGCGGGGAGCTCGGCGGGCAGGTCCAGGGTGAAGTTTGTGAGGCCGGAGCTGCCTGGTGGGTACTGGAACACGAGGTGTTAGTTATGTCCATTTATGCTGGTAAGGAATGATTAAAAATAAAAATAAGAAAGGTGAGGAATAAGAAGAAAGAACAAGAAAGATGGCAAAGGGTCGCCGAGTTACTTACGGTGGCCCACTGGATACCCGCGTCAGTGATCTCGTAGTAGGTGAGTTCATAGGCCTTGAACCAGTCACCAGAACCATCATACTCGTTGGCCGCAGTTCCATCGGGTGCCTTTGACAGCCACACGGACAGGGGGCCAGGGTGAGAGACGGCGGCATCGATTGTAAAGCCGACGTTGTCACCCGGAGCCACGGAGTAAGTCGAGGTCTTGGCCATGGTGGAGGCCACTGTCGATCGGTGATCAGCAACAGGGATTCGTTACGGCTCAGGGGTTATATGGCAAGGGATCGTCCCAAGATCATCTATCCACATGCGAGACTTACAGATACCACCGGAGTTGCACCTCATATTCGTAGAGGTGATGTCCGTGATAGGCGAGTTGGAGTTGTTCGTCTGGCGAACATATTCATAAGCATCTGTGATGTTGCCATTGACGATGAGAGCCTCGAAGTTGTAGTGAGCGAAGACGGCGGGGAGGAAGGCCGCAGCGGCCAGGAAGCTGGTGGAGGCGTGCATGGTGACTTTTGTGCTTTCGTATAAGTCTTCAAGACGTTAATGTGAAAGCAATGGTAGATAGATCTGTAAAGGAGAGGCTGTTGGTTGTGTTCGTCCACCAGGGGCAAAAGAATGAATGACGTATCAACACAGTTGATATGAAGGTATGAAATGGATGTATCGCAAGCGATACTGTTCCGGGTTGGTGGAGGTAGAGAATGGAAGAGCCTGAGAAGGTTGAAGAGGGGAAACGAAACCATCCCCAGGTCTTGGCGGGCTTGGCGTGGTATTTATTCCAAAATATTCCTGGGGAAGCTTGTCGATTGCATCGTGGGCCGGTCTTCCGAGTCTTCATTTCGGATCTCCCTTCAGGGCGAATTGTGGGGTTATCGTCACTTGAAGCGAAACCGTCGACAGGGGTGAAATTGACATGGCGAAAATATGTCCAGAGGGCCTAATTTGATCCAGTGGGAATGTATTCGCGGTGTTAGATGCCAGAACGGGATTAGATGAGACTTGTTCGGAGCCGCAGAAGATCCTGGCAACCAACGAGGCCCTGGACAGTTTGTTTCACCTTTAGTGACAGGCACAATTCTTGCAGCCCACCGGTGCCTTCAACTGCATGCATGCGTAAGGAGTGGCGCCTATCTCAAACACAAACCTGCACATTGGATTGCGTCACAGGGGAGGGAGCGACATGGCGAGAATATTTTCCGTCAGTCGCATATTCGATCTCGAGCCAGTGCCTGAAGATTTGCAGACTTGCTCCTCGGGATCCCTTTTCAACAGGGATACCGGATAGTAGTGCGTAGGGGTATTGTTTCTTTGTGTACGAGCGTGGAGCGTGGAGCGTGTTTACTAACATATTGTGATTGCTTGTTTCCTCGCTAATCTGCAATTAATCGGATCATCGCTGCAGCTTATCATGTAGTGTTGCGGAACTTGGACATCGTTCATATTTGTTTTTGGGGGGGGGGGGGGGGTTTGTTGACTACTTAAGTACGCGGTATCACCACAAGGACATGGCCACCAGCGAGACTGACAGACATGTGAGAGAGAAGCATAGATTTCGATGTAATCCAAAAGGGAAATATCTCAATTTCCCTTCTTTTTCCCACTGTCTTCCGGGTAGGTCCGCAGTATGATATCTGGAGAGGGGGGGGGGGGGGGTGTGTGGCGCTCGGGAGCAATGACCTGCAGGCCCCTCCTGACCTTCGCCTATGGGACTTCCACAGTTGCACAAACAAACTGGTAAATCAAGGGGATGCCCTCTCAATACCACGACTCAGCGCCATGAAAAGCACACCAAGGATGGACCTGGAGAGCGGGGCCTCAGGGTTGTACAGATCCGTACATGCGGACGTCACGATATCATCAGGTGTTCTACACAGCAGTCTACACAGTTGCCCGGAGCATCCCACTATTAGCTTTTAGGCCGGTCCATATTCAGCTGACTTCCCCAAGCTTTCAGCTGGCCAGGCCGTCGGGATCGCCCGCATCGTGAACGTGATTGGTTCCTAAAAGCCGTTGGGATCGGATCGTGTAGATCAGAGCTGAACGTTGCAGGTTCCGTTCAAAGGCGCGCCAATCGCAAGTCTTGAAGCGTCTTTGGTGGCGCCCGAGATCATCACGCTGTTTCCCTTCTCGGGCGCACTTAATGCTAGTTTATCTTCTATTAGCAGAGCCTCATCTCTTGGCTTTTCGTGCTTATACTTAAGCCGACCATATGTACAAGCATAATGCACGCGGTATACATATGGACACACATCGCTGAGCCGGCTGGGGGCTTTTCCCCAAGTGTGTCTGGCCCCAGAATCAACCTTGAGATAGCCTCAATTCAAATTGAATTTATTAGTTTACTTTCGTTTCGGGCACATCACAGTCTCGGAAACATCAAGTCGAGCATGGCAAATTTGACTCTCCCTTCAAATCATGGTACACACGTCTGCACCGTGGACCGAGAGGCCGCACGGCCAGGAAAGCCATCGAACTCTTCCGAATGGGAGAAAGATCATTCCAAAGGGCATAACCAAGGAACATGTCTGCAAGTCACAGACTTGGACATCTTCGGACATAGTAAGCAATAGAACATCTCATCAGAATCGTGGACAAGAAAGTTGACAAGCACTGCAAAGTGATCTCCATGGAGGACCAGGCTATGTTACTGGGGAAGCTGAGGATGCTGTATGTCAACCGTTATTCAAGCTCGATGCCAATACCAGATCTCGAAACATTGTCACAAAGATGCCTCAGCTGGATTATCAACGAAGGACATATCAACCAAGACTCAGGCGTTATAGCCCTCCTGACCAGCCACCACTTCGCCATAGCCCTTCAAGGTCACATCGACCCTGCTCTAATCTCGAACCTCCAAGATTTCCTATTCTCCACCACGCTGGCATATACATCCTGGCGCGACCATCACCCCCCACCGCAGCGTTTGTCGGTACACGACCTGCACCGTATAAGCCACCTCACCGGCTCAGCCCTCCTTCACAAACTCGACCATGTCTTACACCCCGACTCACTGAGCAAGTCACCAAGATCGACACTACAAGCCCTGTTCCTTATAGTATTCGGGATGACACTCGGTGTCGCATACTCAACATCAGTGGGCTCGGGGCCACCAGTAATACGGACCGACCTGCTCAGCAAGGTCCTGAGAGAGAGCCCGACGCTGTGGATGGCCATGAAAGAGCGCCTGTGCCACCTATTAGCTAACGACCTTGTCACCCTTGCTAGAATGCTTCAATTCCGATTTGACTCGCGAGTCGCCAAGAATAACATCATCGAGGGCTGCCTCATGGGGCGGTGGAGCCGGACAGGACACTGGGTGTGGGCCAACACGAGGCTCCCACCCTGGCAACAGAGCTGGTCGACGGAAGGTGTGAACGGTCCGGGTGGTATGTACATGCCCACGCCACAAGCCACGATGATCCCATGCCCGGAGGTCCTGAGCCCTATATTCCCGGCTATGGACGGGTCGGACGGAGGGAAGCGCAGGTCGATGATCGTTGTTGGCCCGTCATTGGACGGACAGCAGATTTATGCGAGGATGCGAACGCACACTGGCTCTGACGGCCCGTCGCGTTTTATGTAGTGTAAAGAAGGTATAATTTGCATCTACAGCGTGCGGGCTTCAGATCCTTCAACCCTGGCTGTTTTCTTCCCTGTAAGAACACCTCCCATGCTTGATGCCAGTCATGAATTAGGGTTACCAGAGTTCTATAGAAAGCAGAACGAATAAAATCACCATTTCCTTCTATTGCCTTTCATTGCCAAGCACCAAGTCCCGTGTCGCCTCTCAAGTAACTCCTAACGTATCGTCCCATCCCTTCATGAAAGTCGCCCGTACCCCACATCAAATTCCACCACCCTTGTTGTCGCAAGCATAGTTGTTGCCCTTACCCGGGGCGTAGGGAGGGGTCAGGATGTCGTGGTTACAGTTGCCGTAGCCGATAACGACGTTGTAGTTGTCGGTGGGGTGGAACATCTGGCCACTGATGCCAGCGGAGGGGCAGCAGGCCTCTCGGATGCGCATGGCGAGGTAGCCGACGTTGTAGCAGCTGAGACCGAGCTCGTAGTCATTGTCGTTGCAGAGCTGGGGTCATATTAGCCACGTCGCATAATCAAAACAGGCCAGGGGGGAAGGGATGAGGAATGGAGCGGAACGGAATGCGAGATTAAAATAAAAGGCTTATCTTACGTAGATGGCGCTGGTCTCGTAGCAGAACAGGCGAAGACAACCTTTGGCAGGCGCCCAGCAGTCGTTCCACCAACCGTCGTTCATGAGCTCCCCCTCGCCGGTGTACAGGTCTCCACGATCGCCTGTGGCGAAGTTGCCACAGTAGTACCCTGTAGGAATACTTCAGCATTGCCGCCCAGGGAGCAAGCCTCACGTACGATCATTCTTCTGGGTAAAGGAGGAACTTACAGTAGTCGCCATAATCATAAGCACCACCGGTCTCGTGGCCGCCAGAGGGGGTTGGACCGTTGCCATTGTCGGGCAGGTGATCGGCGGTGCCACCACGAGGCATGAGGCCAGCGGAGGTAGTCTTCGTGACGGTGGTGGTGTCGAGACGGTCGGTGGGAGTGGGGTTGGCAGTGGTGAGAGCAGAGAGCAAGGTCATGCAAAGCACAACGAGGCCGAAATAGACAGAGGTAATTCTCGCCATCTTGTCTGGGAGTGATCGATGTCAATATCGAAACGAACGTACGGGAGAAAGGTCGCAGATGGAGCTGGAGAGGGGGGTTGTAGTTGGGTCAAGGTGATGTGGGGACGTGGTGAATGCCCACAAAGGGTCACTTACTCGTATTAACCTTCTTAAGAAGGATCGAGAAACGATGCAGACTGAAAAGAGCCGTACAGAAGCGCGCAAGCGGATGGAGAACGTAGAACGGGACAAGCAGTTGTTGAAGACCGCCAGGAGTGTTGTAGAGAAACACGAACAGAGCTGGGAAGGTAGGACTCAATGTGGCCTGTGGATGTTTTTGTGAAAGGTTAGGGCAAGAAGGCCTTTTTCTTACACTTTGGTTCTTGTTTGTTTGTGTGGTTTTTATGGTAGCTGGAGTGAAAAGCTTGGGGCAGGGGGGTGGTCGCCCAATGGGGCAGGGGGAATGGATTGATCGGATGATATGCTATGGCAGACGCAAAGATGAATTGGAGGCGATTACACTCGAACACAGTGCCAGAGCACTTGTAGAGAAAGGGGATAAAGTGGCATAGAGCCTGACAGGTCCGGTGAGTTGATAGGCTATGTTTGGCCGCAGCATTAGTTGTAGAAGAGCATTTCCTCTTCTGGCAACCAATATGGTATTCTTCAGGACTTCGGGGAAACAAACGATGATGCAACTGAGGAAATGCTATGTGAATAGCCCTTTGCTCTTGGGTAATACTGTGTATTTCATTGTGTAAAACTCAAGTGTACAGATGGATGATATATGACCCATTACCTTCCTTTCCGTCTTTCCTAGCCCCCCTTCTTCTCCACCTTACCCACGTTACCCTTCGCAAACAGGCTTCCCAATCGGGCGCCAAGATGCGTCCTAAGCTTGTTCTTCCACCTTGTAAGGGTGACTTCGGAGCCCTCGTCCGCAGCGACGAGTCGTCTGACCAGCAGGTTGAACATTCCCCCAAAGGCCAGCGCTATGGCCGTCGATGTGAATATGATAACATTATACGGCATGCTGAAATCCGGGGTCGGCAGGTTGAGCAGCAGTGCCGTGGTCCGCAGGTTGGATGAAGACTTGTTCCCATTGAGAATGGTGATAACCGCACCGGGGACATCGAAGCCCCTGTTGGCGTCTGGCGGATACTCAGTATACCGCAGGATTGCCTTCTCAAAGTCATATGTGAGGAACACGGTGGACTTGGGCGGGACGCGAAGCTTCACTTCGAGTTGAGTGCCTCGTTTTCGATCCAAGGCTGGTCGGTAGTAGATATCCTGGATGACACTCTCCTGCTTGCCATTTGGTGGGCCCACAATCCGAGCCTCGAGGGTGTGAAGGTAAATGCGCATGAACCAAGGGAGTGACTCCATGTAGACGAATTCCACGTCTTCCGTGTCGCTGGGGTTAGTCAATATGGTCTGCACGCCGCCCCTTTCTTGCCCGTGGCCAGTCAAACTTCGCTCAGCATAAAGAGGCGGGACGTCAGGTTGGACATATTCCTCTGTGGAAACCGGGCTACCGTCCATATCTTGGTCGATCGGGGGTAAAATTAGATCGATCGGAGTCTCTGGGCTCGCGTTGTAGCATTTAGACCGACTGTCGCTGGTCTTGAGCTCGACGCCTTCGGTCACCCACACTGGACGACCGTCTGGTATCTCCAAGCAGACTGGAGGTACTTCGGAATCGGCCAGTGGGCAGGTTCCCTGGATGGTCTTGGCGAAGATGTTGGAAATGGACCAATCCTGTCCGAGACTGTAAGGGAAACAAGTGTCATCGTCATGATACGGCTTGGAAACATCGCATTTCAGTTCATGACCTGGAGGTGGCCGAGGGATTGGGTTGTCTGTGGTTCCGTCAGCGTGTAACCCCTGGAAAGCCAGGACATCTTCCTCTGGGACGTACCCCTTGGTCTCTTGGAACGGTCGATGTCAAGAACCATGGCGATTGACTGCTCGATCTCCAAGACACACTCGCCTCCCTCAGGGCATACTGGCCGCACATCGATAGCCATACTCTGCCAAGACGAGTCAAACAGCTTGTGGCCATCCAGCAAACTCGCAATGCCCGCCTTTCCCTTACACGGGAGAAGTTTCAGAAACGGCGTCAAGTTCTCCGTGCACACAACCTCTCGCGGAAGTGTTCCATGCAGCAAGTGTAGATTTGACGTCGTCGCATCCGAATGGTCCCCTTCGAGCTGGAAGGACATGACAGGCCGGGTCGTTCGTGTCGAATCGATGAAGTTCAGGGACGCGCAGAAGAAGCCGGACAGGGCATTCGTAAGAGTCAGCCATTTGCGGTCCGCCCTGGAGACACCTAATATTAGCCTATATTCCCTTCGTGCTTTAAGTGCCTCTTGTGGTCATACTCTTCTTCCGTATCCGCATCCAGCCATGCCCACAACTCAACGCCCGTGCCTCCTTCCTTCGTGCCAGCCCACGGCCTCACCCCCCAGCTCTCAGCGTCCCATCTTCCCAGGCTGAATCTCAAATGCAACTCCTTCGTGCCGGAATATTCCAATATTTGGCCAAGTGATCGTGGGAAGAACCGGAAGTTGTGCGCTTCGAACTCGGATAGCGTAGTGTTGGACCGGAAGTTGAAACTGGCGAGCAGCGCCGAAAGGGGCAGCGGCTTCAGGACGAGCTGCTCGTGATAGTCGGATGCGGCAGAAAGGGGTATCACAAGGGAGGCTAGAAGGGAAAGGAAGAAGGTGAGTGAACGCATCGTAGCTATGGCCCGTCCATTGGGGCTTTGTCGAGGTCCCCAGATATGGATTGCGTCGACGAGCTGTGTCCGGATGGTCGTTGGTGATGACAGCTCAAAACACCCCAGAGTACAAGGGGACAGGGGTGCAGGGTTCCTAAGTCCGTCCTGACAGCTGGGTTGCAGGGGCATTGAAGCGCTAAAGCTGACTTGCCTGCCGGCGCATAAATTCTGGCCGGGTTACAAGCTACCGCGATCGTAATTCTGGTTGTGGTTCAACGCCTGGCAACTTCGTAACACTATCGCCTCGAAACGTAACTCAAACCCTGTCTTGTCGAAGCCTGCCTTGGAATCCAAGTGCCGATTGAGTGAGGATTTAGAAAAGCACAGTCAGAGAGTACCACAGTTACTCACCATGGCAGCCGAGCAAAGAAAGCTGCTGGGTATGCGATACCCCCTCTCTCAAGAGCACAATGAAGTCCAGTCCAGGATACTGACCATCTCCATAATCACAGAACAGCTCATGGGCGGTGGCATTGCAGCCAAGTCCGCTCAATTCTCCCTGACCGACCCAAAGGCCTGCCGTTCCTACATTGTCGGCACCTGCCCACACGATCTCTTCACCAACACAAAACAGGACCTCGGTCCCTGCCCCAAAATCCACTCCGAGGCCCTGAAGGCCGAATACGACGCGCTGCCCGATCCGGAGAGGAAACGATATGGTTTCGAATACGACTACATGCGGGACCTGCAAAAGTACATCGACGAGTGCAACCGGCGCATCGACGTGGCGCAGCGCCGGCTGGAGAAGACCCCCGACGAGATCCGCCAGACCAACGTCCTGCTCAAGGCGATATCCGACCTGACGGCGTCCATCAACAACGGGCTGCTGGAGGTCGAGATCCTCGGCGAGCTGGGCGAGGTCGGCAGGGCGTACGACGAGTTCTTCAAGGTCCGGCAGGCCCAGCAGCAGAAGATGGAGCGGGAGAAGGAGCTCAAGGCCCTCAGCGACACGTCCGGCCCCAGCGGCCACCAGAAGCTGCAGGTCTGCGACGTGTGCGGCGCGTACCTCAGCAGGCTGGACAACGACAGGAGGCTGGCGGATCACTTCTACGGAAAGATGCACCTTGGGTACGCGCAGATGCGCAAGACGTATGAGGCGTTCCCCAAGGAGATGAGGGGCAGGTCGAGGCCGATGATGGGTGGTGGCGGCGGCATGGGCGATGGAGATATGGATATGGGCGGCGTACCGACGGGGCCGGGCGGTGGTGGAGACTGGGGCCGTGGTCCGAGGGGTCCTAGGGGTCCTGGAGGCGGGTATAGGGGTCGTGGACGGGGCTTCCGTGGTGGTTGGTAGGGTGGCCGTCACGATATCCAGAGAGACTTGGGTGGGAAGAACCATGGCGGAAAGACCAAGGCGGTACAGTCCGGGGCGCGCGACATCAAGCCGAGGATGAGCATTTTACGACGGCAACGTGGCCTTCAGCAACATGGTCGACTCCAAGCCATGGGTGGTCAAAGTTCTGTTGTGCACAAGAAAGAATTCCGTCAACAGCGTGGGAGAAAGGAGCGACGTAAAAGATGGGAATGGAACGGACGACCAAAATACATCGCCTCCTAAAGAAAGTGAGGTGGATTGTCCTCTACAAATAGGTTTTGCATGGCTCGGGAGTTAGGGGCGTTATGGACTATAGTGGGAAGAGTTCGAGAATCGTACTCTGATGCGCTTATACCAAGACGAGGCTAGTAATGGTTACTGAAGCATATACAATGAATGAAGTATATCGGATCCAATACAAACCAGCATTAATATTGATAATGCTAGGCTCAAATCGAACACGTTGGCTTCGTATCATCTGTGAGCCCGGAACCATCCTCTTGCACTAGCAGAAGATGAGAAAGTGTGTGTGGTGTGGTATGGTGGACGATCTTTCAAAGAGGACATGAGCAGGATGGCAACGGCAATGCTCTCCAGAACATGATAACGATGGTTGAGGATCTGACCATGTTCGATATCCCTCATCAGGGAATACTATCTACCTTGTCAATCATTTCGCTACTGCATAATCTCCCTCTCTGTTTTGTGGTATCTCGGGTTCATTCCGTCATAATGGCTGCCGCGTCTCCTGCCAAGAGGCAACTCCGATACAATCCAACACTTGGTGGCTGGCATAGAAGAAGTAACCTTTTCCCTGTTATACATTCTCATTCAAAAATGAGTCTCTGAAAACGCTCTGTTGACATGTATTCAACAGTTCAGCCCTCACAGCATACACCTTCATCGCTAGGCCCGAGGGAACACCTCGAATACTTTTTATCTTTTCAGAGGCCTCAGGCTCAAAGACCGCAAAATGTCTGCGCTTCCTCTCGGGGTTAGGTGCCCCGAAAGGTCTCGACAAGCACTCCGCTTAGGACTCGAGCCCGAAGGTCGTACCCTACCGGCACATAAATAACAAGAATATGCAACATCCGTTGACGGCGAAGAGCTTGGTGGTTCTGATGGAGAACGTACAGAACTGCTGTGGCCGGGGGGGGGGAGTCGCCTTGTCTTGAAAGGTCTCGCCTAAGGGCTAGTCGCCGCGGCCGTCTTTGCGTCCATGGCTTCCATCTCGTCATCCCACTTGCCGAGAGGGGACATCGGTGAGGGCAGGTCCGCCTTGGCAACAGCTTCGGTCTTCTTGTTTGCTGTTGACGAGGACGGCAACGCAGGGAAGTCTTCGACCTTGAGGGCATCCTCCTTTGCCTTCGCAGGTGCGGGAGATTCGCCTTGCGGCGGCGGCGTGCCGAAGTAATCACCACGGCCACCCCGTCCCCTACCGCCTCCGCGGCCTCCGCGACCCCGCGCGGATCCTCCCCGACCAGTCATGAAGTCCGTATCAGGCGTCGCCTCGGCAAACCGACTCCCCGCCAGGCCGCCGCCCCTGCCGCTCGCGGGGCCGCGAACGCCACCATTCGCGCCCCTGAAGTTCTGACCACCCCTCCTCCTGTCCTCCTCCTCCATCCTCTCCTCCTTGCCCTCGTCCCAGCTGTTCTCCTTCACCCCCAGCGCATTCAGCTTCCTCTGCCTGTTGCGCTCCCGCTCGTCGTCCATCTGCCGCCGGTTCGTCGCCTCCATCTTGCGCCGCTCGGCCTCCTCCTGTCGGCGCTTCTTGGTCTCCTCGCTGGCCTTCTCCAGCGCGATGGCGTGGGAATGCTCGTCGGCCTCGGCGCGCTTGAAGCGCTCCGTCTTCTCCGCATTGATGATGCGCATCTTCTCCATCTTCTCGGCGAGCTCCGCCTCCGTGAGCTTGTTCCGCGGGTTCGCGCCAGAGCCTATGCGGATGGCTCCGGTCTTTGGGTTATGGTGGCGGTTTTCATGCTGCTTGATGGGGGCAGGCGCAGGGCTCGAGGGGGTAGGCGATGCTGCGACGTGCTGGTTGTTGGTATGGTTGTTGTTATTGTTGTTGTTATTGTTGTTGTTATTATTGTTGTTGTTGTGGCTGGATCTGTTTTGGCGATGGCTCCGTGGCGCACGGGGCGTGTCGACTGGGGGTTCCTGGGCGAATCGTGATGATGCGAGTCCAGAGCCAGCCTTGGGCTCGGCGGCCGGTGAGGCTGGAGTTGTCACATTCGCAGCTGGGGCTGCCTCTACCGAGGTGGGGACCGTCGAGGGCGACTGGCTTGCGACCGACGGTGTCTCGCTGGCGACAGGAGGGGCTGGCGCTGTTGCGAGCTCGGGCTCGGGCTCAGGCTCGGGCTGCGATTGAGGTTCATCGCCCAGGACGGGTTCGAACTCATCGGCGAACAGGTCGTCATCGGTTCTGCCACCAAATTGGTCATCCATGTTTGCTGTTTTTTCGCTGCTTGCTGTTCGCTACTCGCAGGATCGGGTTGAGGTGGGGCAAAGAAGCAATAAGAGCTACACTTTGACGTCCTGTGTTCGATTCACAACACCAGTGAGAGCTTTATAGCGTACTAGTGATGCGTATCAAAATAATGAAGAAAGCAATTTTGACAAAAAGAGGAGCTTGTGGTATCCAAAGGTTGGTGCAGTGGTTAGAGGGATGAACATATTGAAGCCGTTGCATCGGTCTCCAAACCCGAGGGGAGGCGCTTACGTAATGTAATATTCAAGGTACATTCTTTATTGAACAACGTCATTCCCTGTTGAGCAGCACCGGCAACCATCACCATTGCCCTCTGCAACCACAACAGCATACCCAAGTACAAAATATCTGCCGACACGATAGAGATCCAAGTGGACATGATTGCCGGACTTAACACCCTTCGACTGTCTGGATGAGGCGGATGTATACTGTCTTACAGTACATGATATGTGCCTATCTACCTAGGTAGGTATGCTGCACCACCAACCTTGGAAGCGGAAACACTGGGCAGGAAGGGCATTGACACCAGGGTTTGAACTTAAAGATTGTTACTGGCATACCATATTTGTTTGAAAATTTTGTATAGGTTGGAACATCTGGAAGTTACAAGTGACTCTGGGCCTCTGCTGCTCTCCTCCCTCTCCTCGGATGGAATTAGTCAAGGCCAACCTGGAAATATCAACTTCAATCCGACCACGGCCATTCTTCAGCCATCCTGCCTTGAGGCACAAGCTGATAGTGTCTGCACTCGTCCAGCCTTTAAGGGAATCTGATAGTCGACAGGCTCGCCAAGCTGCATCGTGAGCTATGGAACTGGAGACTGCCCTTTCCAACCCAGCCTTTCACTCTGTTCCAGATATCTACATACATACCCCTGACATATTCTCATAGTCAGCAAAGACAGAAGAAAAAAAGAATGAAAAAGAAGGAAAAAGAAGGAAACAATGTTTTTGTCTCGAGTATCGATAGAGCCATGGTCAAATAAATATTTTCAAGGCCTACCAGCTTGAGCTGTAAGGCTGCGCCCAAACCTTGAAGCTTTCGTATTGAAGATGGGGTGCTCAAGCCCTCGTAGATCTGGACTATTTAGACGAAACGGCTTTCTTGACAGCGATGTTGTGGTTTATGATATTTCAGACATCTTCCCTAGCCCTCCCTTTGTCCAAGATCTATACTCAGGTGTTTGCTTTTACAGAGCTAAGCCTTGCACACTTGGCAGCCCTCCGCCTCATAGTAATTGTGGATGTATATCAAGTCTAAAAGCATATCATTGCATGGTAGGATATAGAAAATACAAAGGCAAATCTCCACAGGGGCTCAGTCCCCGAATGTGTCTAGTCCAATATCCATATGAGCAGGTTGACTCCAGCTTCACCTGCCGAGGTCTTCAAGCAACCACCAGCTAGCTGGCCCAGGTGAACTGAAGTAAACCTTAACCTGGGCAGTCGTATCTTCAACACGCTACAGGCGGTACATATACCTGCAGGTGGTTAGGTACCCTAATAAACCATAAGAAGCTCTTTCCAAAACACGCTACAGGAAGTATCTAGGTACCTTACTTCCAAGGAGCTCCTTCCAATATCAAAACTGGGCTCGGTCTTTCCAATATTTTTGGTTTCTACAACTCGTCGTCTTCCAACAAACTACAACTTGTTTCCCTCTTTACACTTGAGGGATCACACCTAGCCACTCGAAAACCAACAGATCCCACTGGGCGTAAAAGATCATACACCTTGACAAGACAGCAATTAATTGCTCTACAAGTAGGTCCTTCACCTTAAAGAAGTCCATTTGTACTCCCTGCCGTGCCTACCTAGGTACTTGCTCAAAGCTCAAGGCTGACTGTCTGCATAATATCCACAGCCAGCAAGATGAATCTCGTTTACTTTCTCTTTCTGCTCCTTCTGGGCGCCAGTGGCCTTGCCATGGTCGCAGTCCCCTCCTCTGCGCACGACACTGTATCTCCTACCGACTCTGTCGGCGTTAAGGACCTTCTGCCTGGCAACACTTACACTGACAACATCGCACCACTTGACGATACTGTCCACTACGATGACCCCGCAATCCCCGACACCTTGGTTGATGAGCGTGCCTTCCCGCCAAACAACGGTTTCACAGACCTGATGACCTGGGACATTGATTGCAACTATTCTGAGCCTCTCATCCCTCCAATGGTCTACAGGCCTAGCCTCGCTTGGTGCAGGCTAATGATGCGCTGCAACAACTGGGGCGATATAATCGCAGGAATGTACCCTGGACCAACACCACTTGAGCAACAAAGCTGGAATTGGTGCATGGGCTCCTGTCGATGCATAGAGGTGGATAGTCGACCTAGACACTACAAGGCAAGCTTTGGATGCCCCAAACCTGCCGGTGGATATGCCCATGGAGCATTTGGATCCCCGTCGAAGCGTGATGAGGGAACGTCCTCTGATCCTGATGTCGCCGAGTTTCCAGGGGAACTCGTGATGGAACCAAATCATGCGGCTCACAACGAAGACAACACTACAAAGGACTGGCCCGAGGTGGTTATGGCCGAGGCCCAGAATGAATCCGTCAAGATTGGTTACGACCCCTCCGATCCCACCTGGCAGAACCCAATCTACATGTTGACTTCGTGCACGTTGTATCCTGCCATGGATGCTGAGGGGAGGATCCTGGCCATGGCCAAGATGATGGATTGGTGTGGCTGCGAGAATCTGCTCAACACGGAGGGCGCGTCATATGGAGGTGTGTCTGTTTATGACCCTGCCACCAATGTGAGAGTCTGGGCATGCAGGTACGTATTGTCAAACAAAGATCCCAAGCCTCCATGGCTGTCCCTTCCCATATCATTCCACTCTTTCCCTGTGGACTACACCTTCTGTGACTAGTTTCACAAGCTAACAAAAAGTCCAATGCAGCGTCGGATCCAATACACGCTGCGACGATCCTGCAGACTGGTACTATGCCCTGGGCAATGTTACGTACCAATGTGGACTGAACAACGCTGGATACTTCTATGATGCTTCACGACAGATGGCGTGGGGTTTTGATTCATACGACCACTTCACCTACTGCCAGGATGTTCGGTGGGTAACTTACGTCCCACTGAAAGAGGAAGAGGATTAGGCATGATGCTGCTCGGCTTGAACACTGGTACGTGTTCGGGATGACTAGTATGGAAAACCCAGATCTTCTTCTGCCCTGCTGGCGCGTTCTGATTGGTGGTAGAGGAGGGCTGTGTTGGTGGTACTGAAGCAGGCCGTGAAGCAAGGGACAAGATGGTGATGCCATTCAGCTCTATCTTCTCATGATGTTTGGTACTGATTGCAGGTAGTCGTCGGTATGAGATGACAATACCTTCGCCTCAAAAACGCGGTGCATTTGCATCAACTCGGGCCCGAAAACAACTGCTGTGGACCTCTTCGTGATTCCCTGGCCACATTTGTCCACGCGTACTATTCTGACATGTTGTATTCTTGGATCTTCGGCTAAGTTATCACTTAGTTACCGCCCACATGTCGATATGGGTATAAGAAAAATGGGTCAGCACATTAATAACTCTATTCGACCACTCTTGAGTTTCTCAACAAGTACAAGATTACAATATACCACTCCTCATACCGGTGTTGGTTCAAGACCGATCAGCTTGGTGTTGCGCCTCAAGTGCTTCCAATCAGCCTCGACTCTGGATTATTAGGTGTTGTCGCCGAACAATGGCATTGTACCTCGAAATAAAGCAGACCGTAAAACATTTTCAAGGTTCCTTTGACTGAAAAAGACAGTATCATTAATACCGCCGTGTATAAAGAAAGAGCGACCGTTCGTTGTCCGTCACGTCCCGAGGTCCTGGGGGCTGTGGCTGCCCAGGTGAGCCCTGGACAAAGTCTTATATATTACCTACCTAAGTCGGTACAATCTAGCATTGGCCCAACGGTCTTTGCATGTTCTATCAACAGTAACACTCCAGTTTCCTTGAAGTACCGCAATCTCCATATCAAGGAATCCAAGCAGTACTAAATCGAACCAAAACAAGAGTTGGACCAGCCCCAACACAAAACCTAACGGTCAGCATGTCGAACAACACCAAGTACTACTTCATCGATGCCACCGCTAACAACAATTCCAGGGCAGCCGCCCAAGGCGCGAAGCCATTCAACGACTTCGTCCGAGCAGCGCAACACTGGGCCAGACGCGCCGTGGAGCGGCTTGGGGATAGGAACGATGCCGACTTCGCCCGTGTCTTCAACGTCATCTTCAAGACACCCCTAAACAACAGGACGCCGCTGCCCAACTCGCGCAGGTGGCAGATGCGATACAGGGTGCAGTCGGAGCGCGAGTGGCGTCCTACGGCAAACCACGTCGTGTCTGTTTTGTCTGACTTTGCTAACAACTGGACTCAGACCACGAACAGACAACGCGCCAACGTGCGGTTCTTCTCTGACGATCGCGTGCGCTTCCGGCGCGCCCCTAATGGCATGTACTATGACCCTGTTAACCACGTGTATTACCCTGACGGCGAGAACTGGGACGATTTGGGCTTGGGACAGGCGGTCGGGTCCAGCGGTATCCCTGGGACTGAGGCTGACCTCCCTCACATCAACCCGCAGATCCGGCAGTTCGCCGTGCAGGAGAATCCGAACAGGTACGTCATCGACATCAGCAGCAACGCCTGGCGGGGATTCACCGACTGGGACCGGTGGCTCGGGAGGCAGGGCGACTTCGCGAGAGTGGACCTGGAGGACCTCATCTCGAGCTCCATGACAAGACTGATCCTGCACGAGGTCCTGCACGCGCCGCCGTATCTCCTCGACGACGCCCTGCGCGACGCTGATGATTCCTCGGCAACCTCCGGGTGGGAACAGGTTACCATGAGATGCAAGAAGGGCGAGGCCCACCGCAACGCCGAGTCGCTCGCGCTGCTTGGTCTCTGGGCTGTCCTGGCGGATACGGTGCCTCAGGGAATGGTGAATGGGGGATTCTCGCTGGACCGGGGCTGGGATCTGATCCCTGGGAGCCGGGAGGATATGCAGAACGACTTTGATGATGAAGATATCGACGATGACGAGAGGGCGCCGTGGACGGAGAGATGGACATTGCGCCTTCCGTATCCCCCGCCGTTGAATGCTAATCGGGCTGTGGCAGGAGTCATCGTGGCGTATCCCGACATCACGGGCACTCGGCGCTGAGATGCAGCTTGAGGAGACCACAGAAGAGGGCTCGTAAGTACTTGTAAGTACATGAAAAAAAGTAAGAGGCCGGTAAATTAGCTATAGTAAGCGATATTGGCTAGAATTTAATAGCGTTACCCCCGTTTGCTTGAACATATCATTACTGTAAGTTTTCTTTAACTTGCATTACGGGTTCATCTCATTCATGGTTTCAGTCCATCGTTCCAGTCCGAGAACACTCACATAGAGCTTGGACGAACCCAACAGATAATGTACTATGCTCGAGAATTACTTTATACACTGACAGACAAACGCATCTAGTAGTTTTGTCCGATGATGTCCTCATAATATATACAAAGTTCGAAGTTAGACTCCCTTCTTGAGACCCTCCAGGACTCGCCTGTCTACACCCAAATGCAACCATACAGGTGAGCCTTCCGAAACGGCCCAGGTCTCCCCCCTCTCTTGGTTCAAAAACCTTGTAAGCATCTTAGATGCTCAGGGTCTGACCAGCAGTGGAGGTGACAGAAGCCTTGACGTTGGCGGAGCCGAGCAGGCTGTACTCGTAGGGGACAGAGATGAGGGTGCCGGCCTTGACGGTGTTGGTGCCATCAGCCAGGTCGACATCGTTGACGGTCACGTATCCAACCTCGTCAGAGTCGGCAGACTCGATGGCCTTCTCGACGCCAGAGAAGACGACGGACTCGACCAGGAGCTCGGCGCCCATGCGGGCGTTGATGCCGGTGGACATGTTCTCGGCGTAGGAGCTAAGAGAAAAGAAATCACATTTTAGTACTCGGGGCTTTTGTCTGCGAGGGCTGATGTCTCTGGATGATACTCACTTGAAGATGTGGCCGGTACCGAAGCGGAAAGAAGGACCACGAGAGTTGATGTTAGACCAGTAGTTGTTGGCGTAGGTGACAATCAGGTTGCCGGTGTCCTCGTCGCCGTTGGAGTTGGAGTGGCCAACCAGCGAGGCCTTCCAGTGGTCGTGGAAGTAGGTGTTGGAGATGGTCACGTAGTTGCTGGCGTGGGTGACGTCGCAGAGACCATCGTAGTAGTCCTTGTCGTGCTCCATGTCCGAGGACAGGTCGCAGTGGTCGACCCAGACGTTGGAGGAGGCCTGGATGGAGATGGCATCACCAGCGTCGGCCAGGACCTTGGAGATCTTCATGTTCCGGATGATGACGTTGGACGCCTTCTTGACACGGAGACCGACACCGGTCAGGGAGGAGCCCGCGGCACCGATGACGGTCTTGTCGGAGCTGATGTCGATCTGCTCGTCACCGGTGATGGCACCGTCAACAATGATGATGGCGGCCCCGTCAGCGGAGGCGGCGGTCCTCAGGTCGTCGAGGCTGCTGACAGTGGTCTGGCTGCCAGCTGCGCCACCGGTGGTGCCGCCGTTCTGCGTGCAGTAGCCGACGTCGCAGGCGTCAGTCGCAGAGCCGCTGGTGGAGCCAGATGCGGATGAACTGCCGGAAGAGGACGAGGAAGCAGCCGACCCTGTGGCCGAGGAGGTCTTGGAGGTTGTGGTTGAGGTGTGGTGGGATCTCAGGACCAGGCCCGATTCGTCTCTGACGACAGGGAAAGCAGGGGCAGCCGAGACGGCAGCGGCCATCAAGGCGGACGCAACGAGGGAGAACTTCATTTTGGGAGAGTGTGAAAAGAGGTGGGCTGCCGGAGCCTACAGTTGGAAAATATTGCAAGGGAATTGCGGTCAGAAAAGAATGAACTTGTAGGGACTTCTGGGCTTGAGAGGAAAGTCTGGAGAAGCAAGAGATGGAATTACCATGCAAGTGAGAACTGCTCATATATATATATATCAATGACAAGCCTGATGGGGGCGTGCACATGTGCCTATTTCCCGATTAGGGAGAAGGGCAAATGGGCCCGAATCATTGATGGGACTTCTCTCCGTCTCCGAGTGCTGGAGCCAAGAACCGGGCTCATATGGTACAGTCCATAGAATTATTCTGGATCCTAGAGATATCGTCGCCGGCGTGGGAAGATTCTCCGTCGCTGGTGAGCTCGTCTAGGTCTTGGCATCGACAAACAAAAACTCTAACAAACTCCACACATGTTTCGAAATATGGTAACGACCCCCTGTCCGCCAAGAACTCCAGATGCCGGCAGACAGCGCCACGAAACGAAACGAAACAGCTCCTTCACACACACCTGCGCGGCATCACAACGCTGTCACATTGCATCATGGCGGGTACCTGCAGCTGCGAAGTTTAGCCTCGAGAAATTCTTCATCAACCTCCGACTATGATCATGATCCAGCCCAGCAGCAATCCGGTAGACGACATCACGGGATAACTTGCCCTGGGAGTCGGCCTAGGGGTGGATTGTTGGGAGTTGTTGCCAAGGCGGTTAATGTCTCTCATCCGTCCCTCAATTACCAGATAATAAGTGAAAGAGGCAAACCGAGCCACACAGACACTCATACCGGGTACCTGATACCAATATTTAATGTCCGACCCCCAAGTCACGGAGAAAACAACCACGGCCCACCTTACTCACCAGATTGGGAGTTCGGCACTGGGGCGATAAAACAGTCCAGATCTCTGCGCTGCGACTGACAAGTTCAGTTAAGCGATCAATGTGGATTGACCCGTTGACAGAAGCGAGTGGAACTCTGCTACATACTGTGTAGAAAGCGCTTCCTGAAGGAGAAACAAGGGGCAAAAGAGTCGCGGACTCTGGATGCACAACTCCTCCAATATGTCGATATGGTCTTGGCACTCTGGGGGATCCACCACCTTTCCAACTTCGGCATCGCACCGTTCCTCTCCACTCCGAAAGGGGTTTGCGGCTTGCAGATTGCACACATGTGGCTTACAACGTCCAACAGCTGTCGCCTGTCGGGTCCACGTCATCCCACAGATGAAGGGACGAATCCTCGTTCCAACACACCCAGCCACACGTGCCACTTTCTCAGATGGGGAGAGAGAGGTATGTGTGGTGGAGGAAGGTGCACCCGGTGAAACAACTTGGCCATATGTTGAGAAGAATCAAGATCGACTGTATGATAAACGTGCCGGGGAGCTTCATTGGGCAAGACAGTGGCCAGGAAACATGAGAAGTGATCCGGTTGGTGGATTTAGTGTACATATCATTGATCAAACTTTTCATACCCTTTTCAGATGCTGTTTGTTATCCACATGGCACTTTAAACTACGAACGGTCATATCATTATACACATTACCTACCTAGGTAACTCACCGGTCTCCTCTGATTACTTCCGTACAGAGCCGCAGCTTGGGGAAACAAGGCCGAGCCTGTGGATTTGTAACGCTCGAGGGAAGAGCGACTTCGAATGGCATGGCCACATGTGAGTCGATGTTGTAATTATTTGGTGAGGCAGGACACACAGATACCTACCTAAGTAAGATCGCCAGTTCCTTCGGTATTAACATTATCCGTCGAGTGATCGTCTTCTTCGGATTCTCAAACATTGATTTGTTTCTTCAACCCTCAACCAACTTCAACCTCGCCTTGTACTATGAACTTCCCAACCAGCCCTATCGTCGATATGGGTGACGAGAATGTTGATGATATGGAGCAGCTGGCCACACCCAGAATCAGGGCACAGCTCATACAAGGCTGGCAGCCTTGCCCTCATCACCTGCGAACTCAGTCTACCCGATCCGACTCAGGGGCTGCTCCTACGCCCACAGGAGAAGCTGGAAGGCGAAGATTATCGGCGATGTATTCTACGTCTCTTGCTCGTTGATGGCTCACGAGTATGGCCCAGTACTCAGGCGTTGGTCTGGATCCCAAATGAAATCGCAGCACATGTCGGGATATCTACTCGGCAAGAAATGCCACCACGGCCCCACGGAGCCTGGATGGGCGGAGCCCAGGAAGGGGATGTATTGGGAGATCTTTCCGGGGATGATAGCTACCTCCCCCACGCCCTCGGCTTGTTACCTGATTCTCGTATATTTCTGCGCATTATTAACGGTGGATCGACAATACTAGAACTACCGCTGTCAATATATCTCAATTGCCCGGCCAGGGACCTGGACCCGCACTGGTGGTGGTCATGGATGACTAGTAGTTGTGGTGGTTGGCAGGAGCCACCAGTTAGTTCACGTGCGTATAACAAAAGGTCTACTATGATGGTAAACACATTAAGCGGTTTTCTCCTTCATACCAATAAAACTCTGGGCTGGTCCCACCTTCATTCTTTTGGCTGTCCGAACCAGTCACCACTTGTCTCCATAGTCTCCATAGTCTCCATCACGCCATCTTCCTTATATACTCTGACTAAACACGAGTATAATATGCGGGGATTGGTTTTCTTTAGTTTTCTTGACCTCATATCACCGGTAGATTTGTGGATGTTCATCACACGCAGGATACCTCTCCTGAAGCAATATATATCGACTACAGGGGTTTTACGAGGGCTGATGTTGAGCCCCGTGGGTATAATTTGAGCTGCGAGTCAGTGACACATAAGTATACTATGCTCGTGTTCTAAGAGTGTCCCTGAAGTGGATAAGAGCTGCTTTACACCGGGGCAAGCAGCAATGACATGACGACTGTCGCCGAGGGAGGACTGCCGTCACTCTGGAATACCATCGCTACAGTCAACTTCACTGTTACCAAGATCGGATTTGTGGATGCTGCTGATGTGGAACAACTGCATAGTGGATCTCCTGGAGTAATATGCATAGTTCTATTGAGGTCTTGCGATGTTTTGAGAAACATATGGTCTTAGCTGGGACGCCGAAACCAGAGTGTTCACCGTCAATGTTTGAATTGACTAGTTTCAAATCTGAGTGCAGGGGACATAGAAACCAAGAGGTAGGTGTTTTACGGGGGGACATGTGACATATCCCTGGGCAAATTTGTTCCAGATATTCAGCTGTGGGACCAGTTCTTGGTTTGACCATAGGTTGCGGTTGAACTGGCGGGGAACATCTGGATGATAACGAACATCCAATCCGGGCGGTCATCGGTAGCTAGTAAACAGGCCACCTTGTCTTGGGAATGACTAGGCCGGAGTCTGGACTCGGAATAGATAGGAAAGCTGGACAAGAGATTTTCGTGTCCCTGATAGTACGGACGTGCCAAGGTTCGAGTTTCACATGCGTGTGGTCAGTCTATTGGACAGTGGGCCTTCAAACCAGTAGATGAAAGACTTTAACGTTGACAACTTCAGTCTCTGATCCTCACACTGCCTCTTGAGATTGGAATTGCAGCACCGTTCTTATTGTCCCTTTCCTACTCACTTTACATGTTTCTCCGCCCATGCATCCGCAGGACTGCCGGTGTCTCCGGAACTAGACTCTTGGGACTCTGGAGGGCTTCGAGGCCGAATGAGTGAGGAAGCACGAGCAACACGACTATCTTCCAAGGTTGTTTTGAAGTCCAAATAAGGTAGGAAGCAACCACTTTCGATGCGAAGAAAGCCGCTAATGGCCTGGAGATAAAGCGACGGCAACCATAATGGGCTGTTCGAAGGAGGTCTCGACCCCATCATCGGGAAGTCTACCAAGCTTAGTGGTCGGACGGGATCTTCTAGTGTCACTGTTACAGTACTGACACATGAAATGATACGATATGGGAGATATGCCTAACCAAATCCGGCCAGTCCGGGGAAACCTGACGTGGAGTTCGACTTATTATGGTGATGGAGTCACTCACATGCATGCTACACTACATACTTAATGTTCCCACCTTGCACATGTGCCACGAGTCTGTTCTGCTGCTAGTAACCGGCTTACCTGGATATGCCGTGTAAAAGCGGCTTGTATAATAAGTATGAACCAGTTCATATAGACGGATCAAGAGCCATGGACAACCATAGTAATTCTGACTGCTCAGGGAGGAGATGTTAGGGGGCAGTGGTCTTATTGGTAAAACCCGAGTGTAAATAGTTAAACCGCATCTGAAAAGGAGGGCTGCGGCCGGTTAGATTACTGCAAACAGCAGCGGAGTGTTAATGAGATAGGGGGTTGTTGGTAGAGTTTTCCATACTATAGGGACGCTCTATCTATCCCATAGCTTAACTGATCCAGACACTGATTCAGAATCATGCTGGAAAACTGATGACAAGAAGCTCTCCAACCTTCGATATCTGAGACAGGCGGGAATTACCGGGACTAGCCGACCCCACCAGCCACTGACAGTCGCCGCCGGTGCTGCCAGTGGTGCTGCCAGTGCTGCCAGTGCTGCCAGTGCTGCCAGCGGCCCACTCGTCTCCCGCCTCCCCCGAATTTCTGGGGGAACAAGGGGAGCCAGGCCGGCCAGGCATAGGCGGGAGCAGTCGCTGGGGAGCTTGTCGCAATCAGCCGACCCGGTGCCCCCCGATCATACGTTTTCTCCGTCAACGACGCCTTCTCCACACGCCTGCACGCCTGATGCCCGAGTCATTGTGGGCTCAATACCCTCAGAAATCCGGGGGAGAAAGTTGGGGGAGACGCACGGGAGAGGCAAATGTGACCTACACTGTTACACTACACGCCTCTAGTTTCTACCCATCAGCCCATCGAAGCCTGTCGGCCGGACGAGATGGCTGTATGTGCAATCTAACCATCAATCAATCATTCATTCAATCAATCAATTGGTTTGGACCTGGAATGGAATGGCCGACCTGAAGCAAATCTTGTAGTTATTTATTTCATCACTGATCCAGTCTGCTTCTTCCCCATCTCCTTCTCGAACTTATTTCACCAGCTCAAACAATCCCAAACAACAAGCTATAATTACAATCGAGAACCTCCTTCAGGACAAACATAACATTGAATCTTGACCATCCATCCCACTATATACCACCACAACAACAACACCAATCACCAATCACCAACATCATCATCATCATCATCATCATCATCATCATCATCATCATCATCATGGCTCAAATCGGAGAAGACTCTTTCCACACATTCCACAAACGAGCCTCCTTCCCCGGTACAACATCCCTCTTCATCGGCTCCTTCGACGACAACATGTTTTGCCACGGCCCACAATTCGTCAAGCCCATCGACACATCCTTCATCACCACAAAAATATCCACAATTTCCAGGAGTTCCTCCCTGACCTCATCAGTCTTATCATCCGATGATGACGACATTGCCGTCCTCGGCGACGACGACGATGAGTACAGCGAGGACGAGCTCCCGCCATCCCCCAAGAGGCGCCACAGCGGTGCCATATCCATCAGCGAGGAGGAACTACCTCTTTGCCTGGACAGAGAGGCACTGCGAATGGAGACGGCTGCACACCGCGCACGGCAGCTTGAACAACACCACCACCACCACACAGAACCGGCCTGCGACCCAAAACCCCTGAAGCAACAGAGGGAGCGTGCCGGCACCTTTTCGGTGCATGAACAATGGGACTCCGAGGTCGATGGGCCGTCAATGGCCCTGTGGGTGCCGGAGCAGTCCGGTGCGGAGTGCAAACGGCGGCGGACGGAGAAGTCATCCTCATCTTTCCACACGAGCGAGGTACCACGGCAACATCACGTCTCCTGCATCGAGGGGCCTATGATGTGTTTGTGGGAGGCTTGAAGAAGGACAAGAGGACATAACTGTAAATTTGGATTTTTGAACATAAAGATACCCCGAGAACGACACGTCTACACTGAAAAGACGACAGAAAGATGTTGTTTTTTTGAAAGAGGCGTTCCGGGGATAAAATTTGGGCACACTGGAGTTCTGGGGATCTGGGGAAATTGGCGATCCATGGGCATCGGGTTCTCCAGGGTTTGGGGCGCAGGGAACAGCGACGGCGCCCGCTGGATGGAATTGGATGGGATTTTGTAAATTGCTGTATGCTGTACAACTATTAGTCTACATATCTTACTATGAAGACCTTGAGTTCAACTCAACCTAACACAAATCTCTTGACCATGATGCATAATTGTGAGGAAGCGAGAGGTGACTCACAAAATGCCAATAGGGAAGGGTGGTAAGAAGAATACGGTGAGCACCTTGGTTCCTCTACTTGGTAGGTCTTACGAAAGCTGCATTGATTCCCCTCCCATGCATACTTCAAGCAGTGACGCGTTGCACGGGTGGCTGCTGACGATTATTCATTTTTCACTACCAGTCCAACCACGGCCTGGTGAGAGATACGCGAGCGGAGAATGCCCCTTGGAATGCAACCCAATATCAATGAACATGACCTATGAGGCCGATGTGCAACGGTATTTTCGCGGTCTGCTCGTTCCACCCCCTCCCACGAGGCACTGAATCAAGCTGTTGGCCGCGTTGTGGCGTTCGGGATGCTAAACCCGTATGGTTTCCTGCATAAGCCACGTGTGACTAAGCTATCTTGTCACGGCGAATCAAGACCGTCACAACTTGTCAAAGAAGGGTGTGTCACCTCGAGGGCTGTCCTGGCTGTCATCCCCCAGATGTAAGTAGGCAGCGTGAATGGGGCTTAGTGCAAACGCGGAGAGGGTTGTGACATGCGTTCGTGTTGATAATATGAGCCTCTTGGGCAACGACCGGGACGATCAGGAATGCATGTTTGGTTTGTTTAAAAGGAGCATGGTCGGGCTGCTGTTGCCTCGTGGACGTTTGCACATGGACTACTCTGAGCAGCTCCTCGTAATCAGTACAGCTTCTCCCATAGAGAAATTCACAGCTTTGTTTCATACTTTTGTTTCCCCAGGGCCAGCCCTCAAGATGGCTACAACAGATATCTCTCCAAGACCCGTTGAGGACCCCAACGCCGAGCAGGTAGAAGCCAAGAGAGAAGAGGCGACTGACACAAACACTCCAAGCATGTCGGCAGACGAAGAGAAGGCCTCGAAGACCCAGGACGTGCCTGTCACAGCGCCAGCTGCACCCCCTTCCGGTATGCCCAAGCAGCCCAACGGCGGTCTCGATGCCTGGCTTCAAGTCCTCGGTGGCTTTTTCGTTTACTTCAACACGTGGGGGCTCATCATCACCTTCGGCGTCTTCCAGTCCTATTACCAGAACCACCTCCTGTCGAACTACTCCCCCTCGCAGATCTCGTGGATCGGCACAATCCAGTCGTTCTTGCTCGTGGAGATCGGCATCATCTCGGGCCCTCTGTACGACCACGGCCACCTCCGCCTCCTCATCGGCGCCGGGGCATTCCTCCTGGTCCTCGGGATCATGATGACCAGCCTCGCCGAGCAGTATTACTCCATATTCTTGTCACTCGGCGTCTGCTCTGGCCTGGGCATGGGCTTGGTCTTCTTCCCCGGTATCACGGCCATCAGCACGTACTTCACCACGAGGCGAGGGCTCGCGAATGGGGTCGCGGCTTCAGGGAGTGCGCTGGGTAAGTCTTGAATTGTATTCCCCCCTTTGGAGACAGGATACTCGCCGAGAAGGAGGAAACCATAATGATACGGGGAGGGAAATTCTTCACTTGGAGGGGAACTGCACGAAGAGACACCCCTAGGGAGATTGGACCCGAGTGGAAACTGCCCCAGGGGAGTTTGTTCCGACAGTGGAGGGTGTCACACAGTTGCTACTCTCCGACGGGTCGGGTAGCAACACGCAGGCTTGGCCGTCTGCCATGCGGACATCCGCCCTGCCCTCATCATGACACCCAGCACTTAGCCGTCTTGTGTAATGACTGACAAACCATGAAAGGCGCCGTCATCTACCCGATTGTACTCCGCGAGCTCATCACCCAGGTCTCCTTCCCCTGGGCGGTCCGCGCAGTGGGGTTCATAGTCCTGGCGACCCTGCTCGTCCCCATCACCATCATGAAGCCCCTCTTCCTCCCCTCGGGCAAGCGCCAGCTCACCGACAAGACCATGTTTACGGACCGCGTCTACGCCCTCTTCGTCGTCACCAACTTCATCGGCTGGCTCGGCGTGCAGATCCCCCTGTTCTACGCCGCGCTGTTCGCCCAGTACGTCGTCGGCCGGTCCCAGGACAACGCCTTCTACATGCTCGCCGTCATGGGCGCGGGCTCCTTCCCGGGGAGGCTGCTGGCGCCCCTGGCCGGCGACCGCTTCGGCCCGCTGTGGGTGTACCCCGCGGTCATGGCCCTCGCCGGGGTCCTGACGCTGGCGTGGGTCGGGGTCACGACGTACGGGGGGCTCGTCGTCGTCGCGCTGCTGTACGGCTTCGCCTACGGCGGCGTCGTGTCGCTGCCGCCGCCGGCGGTGGCCGTCCTCACGACGGACATGCGGACCCTGGGCACGCGCATCGGGGCGGCATTCTCGCTTGCTGGCGTGAGTGCCCTGGTGGGACCGCCCATTGCTGGGGCTATCGAGGGGGGTCCTTCCAGTTTCAAGGGGCTGTTTGCGTTTTCTGGGGCGATGATGATGGCTGGGAGTTTGTGCCTGTTCTATGTTGGTTATCTGCATCATCAGGAAGTCAAGAGGAGATCTACAGCGTAGCATGGCGGTTGATGAGCAAGTGGTCTTCGGGTGAAGCCAGTGACCAGGGGATGAGAGAAATAGAAATAGGAGAGAAGTCAGAGATATGGTGTCGGTGCTTGTAGCTGGTTACTTTCATGTACAGCAATCTTCAGACCTTCGGCAGCGGGATTGGATGATTTTGGTATCATGATTTTCAGGAAAACTGCATCAGTTCGTAACAAGTTTCAGCATTTTTGTTCTTTTGAATCAATGTTCCACACCCCAATGTCCCATCAAAGCTACATACCTATGCTACAACCTGCAACTTTCCCACGGATACCTCATCCAGCCCAGCCTTTGACAACTCTGCAGGACATTGAACTTGACGGGTTTGTGTTTATTTCCATCTAAATGTATGGTGCATGTTACATCAAAGATGCCGGGCCTTGCAACCGTTACCGTTGTTCGACTTGACTGGGACAAGAGACGCTGTCGGTACAGATTTCAGTCGATCCACTACGGTAGTGAGATCGCCGAGATTAGAAGCCCTGGATTTGCTACATATAAATTAGTCTAGACGTAGGGATAGATAGGGACATGGCACGGGACTCTGGGAGATCGCCAGGACATACCGCTGCCCTACGCTTGGATTCCAGGTCGAGGTTTTATCCGGGGTATAATGAGGTCCCTGGTTGAACCGGGAGCCGGACACTTTATATGACCTGTTCAAAGATGGAAGCAGGTGGCCGAAAGAGACATGTGACACGGTTGTCATTTCATTCTCTGGGGTAGGCCACAAAGTAGAGCTCCTATCCTCCACCTGGTTGGCGAGGTCTGAAAATAATACCGGCCAACCCGTGTGGCATATGATGTTGTCTGGGCTCAACCCAAACGCGAAGAGTTCAAAGGTGAACTACAAAATGAAAGTCGAAAAGAAATATACGCCCCTAGAGTTGAACCAGGCCCTTGCACGTCCCCCACCCCCGATAATCACCATGGGGATGGCCAACCCCTTGATGATTACCCGGGCAAACCATACGGTGCTACTGCTACACCAAATTCCTGAAACGCTTTTGCAATTTTCCACCTTGACCTGGAAGGAGAGACGTCAGCCATTCTTGCATTAAAGGTTTCCCCAACACCTTGCCTAGCCCCCGATGCCAATCTGATGCCGCAGTGTTGAGGGAGTTCAACCGCCGGAACCGATCACGCTTCCTTAATCTTCTTCATCTCCCAAAATTTCCTATAACGCTCCACAGCCCCCCGGCCGTCCTCCTCCCGGACGCGTGCAAGCCACTCCTCGTCAGCCTCCGGTAGCAGCTGGCTGTCCGGCTTTGCCCCTCTCTCGAGCAGCACCTCGACAATATCCCAGAAGCCCCTGACGACAGCCGCATTCAGTACACTGCCGTACTTCCTCCCGCGCGCATCGGCATTGGCGCCCTTGTCCAGCAGCAGCATCACCGATTCCGTTTGGCTTTAATACACCGCCGCCTGCAGAGCAGAGCCAAACATTCCCCCTGCCGCATTGACATCGATATTCGGGCAATATTCGAGCAGAAACTCCGTCTCTGCGCCGGTCGCGATCGCGCACGCCAACTGCAGCGGGAAGCCGTAATCACCGGCCTTGAGGTTTATGTCGGCGCCGTGGTCGAGCAGGAAGCGAACCCTGTCAATCGCCCACGATTGTTTAAAGACGACCCCGAGACCCCCCTGCAGCATTTCATAGAGCGCCCAGAGAACCGCCCGCAGGGCATCGGGCTGCTCCCGTCCACGCGTGTCGTTGACATCAATGCCGTGGTCGAGTAGCAACTGCAGTATGGCATCGCCTACGTGGGAACCATTAGCCGCGGCCGCGTGCCAGGCGCTGCCCAACACGCCGCCTTGCATGTGGACATCGGCACCGTGCTCGATTAGCAAGCGTGGAGTACTGATATCTTTCGAAATGCAGGCCGCCTGGAGCGCAGTCCCGTATCTCCCGCCCTGAGCGTTAACGTCGGCGTCGTGATTAAGCAGCAGACGCACTTTATCGTGACTATCGGACGACAAGGTGTAGCAGGCCGCCTGCAGCGCAGTCCCGTATTTCCCGCCCTGCATGTTGATCTCGGCACCCTTGCTTAGTAGCAGCTTTAGTATTTTGACATTGACTTTGATGGCCCCCGACTCGCTGGCGGCGGCTTGCAATGCGCTCCCAAACTCGCCGCCCGGGGCGTTGACGTCGGCTCCTCGATTGAGCAGCAGCCGTATACCATCTAGATCCTTGTGGTAGCATACGGCCTGCAGGGCGTTGCCGTAAAATCCCCCTTGGATGCTTACGTCGGCACCCTGTTTTAGCAGTAACTCAATAAGGTCCGAGGGGCCTCCCTTTGCGCATGCTGCCTGCAGTGCCGTGCCGAAGTACCCCCCCGGGACATTAACATCAGCGCCTCTATCGAGTAGAAGCTTTATCAGGCTGTCGTCGCGATCGAGGCTATCTAACCAACATGCAGCTTGCAGTGCAGTGCCGTACTTCCCGCCCTGGAGCTTTAACATCAGCGCCCATGTTCAGCAGAATCTCGACGTCCGCCCTAAATGCCCCTCCACGTGTGCACAATGCCTGGAGCGGGTGGCCGTATTTCCCACCTCGCGCGTTGACATCGGCGCCTCTCTCTAGCAGAAGACGGAAGTGTGCTCTACTTTCTGATAGGTTTTCAGCCGCCTTATGCAGTGCTATGCCATAGGTGCCGCCCTGTCTGCCTGTGTTGGTGCCGCTGTCAAGCAGGAACTGCAGACATTCGACGGAGTCAAAATGACTACTTACGGGGAACCATGCAGATGGGGGCGTCACAACGTGTTCGTCCCAGTAAGAAAAGATGAGTCGGCACAGCGGACGTTAGGGCGCATCCCGCCTCGCTCGGCGGCAAGTCGATAGCGGCTCCGTGCTCAACGAGCCTCCGCACGGCGTGGAGGTGATTCCGGGACGCGGCAATTTGTAAAGCTGACCCTATTGTGGCGTGTTGCGCATTAACGTTGGATTTCCTGTCTAGAAGGAGCTGGATGATTGATCCATGCCCTCTGTACGCCGCCGCATGCAGTGCACTTCCGAGGGTGTCGCTGCCAACATTAACGTCAGCGCCCCTGTCTAGAAGGAGCTGTACAACTGCTGTGTGCTCTCCGTACGCCGCTTCCTGGAGGGCTGCATCCAAGTCCTCCTGCGTAAAGTACCCGTCTACGTCGAGTCCTTCACAGAGCAACATATCGGTGAGATGGAGAAATCCGAGACGGGCGGTAGAGGACAGCGGCCGCCGTCTCATGTTGAGACACTCCCACTGGGTGGTTCCGTGCGGGTATCTCAGGCTGTCCGGGCATCCCGGGCCATACAGGAGTCCTACCGGATCGGGCGGGTAGTCGATATCCGGGTATCGACTACCCCGATAGTCGATACCCGGGCAGTGGGTACCGATGATCATTATATACAGGCTCCTGCTACGGATGGATAGGGCGCGTGCAGCGAGGCTGGCGACCTCGGGCGACCATTTCTCCCGCGGTACCTTCTCAAGATGCAGCGTCCAGTTGTGAATTGCGTAGTCCTCCAGTGGAAAGTTGTGGTCATTCATGGCGCTGACATGGAGATGGTAAGCGAGGCACAAGTGCGCAATGTTCAGGTGGGCATCGGTTTCGGTGAACGAGAAGCGCTTGGTGCCTTCGGCAATACGGCTAGACGTGAGGTACTCCTTGATCGTGAAGTGGGCTAAGCGGACACGTGTGACATAATTGCCATGCACATCTATGGCTTGCTGGGTGACGATGAGGCTGGATACGTACCCAAGAACAGCTTCGGGCTTGAACAGCCGCTCGGCGTTGTGCTCTTGGAGCGCCTTGCGAACGCTTGGGACAGAGCCGAGTTTTTGTGGTGGTTCGAACTGGCAAGAGACGTATTGGAACCTGGGCGACAGTCAGCGATAGTATCATGCTGCTGGTGTATATCAATTGCTCCTATGACCTACATGCCGTCCGCGTTCTTGATCAGCGAGGCTTTCGCCTCGGCTTTGAGGTTGTCAGGCCACCAAGTATAGTCGGTGGATGCGAACGTTGAATCAATGTACAGACCAATATCGTGGTCGAGACCCTCCCGATATATTGTTAGATCCATCGTGGTTTTCGATGGGTGAGATAGGGTGGTGCTCATCCGAGTCTTGATATCTGGCTCCGGCCGACTTGTGCAGAAGATGTGGACATTGTCCGGCATCACGGCAATAATGCGACTGAGGCTATCCAGGAGTATCTTCTGCTCTCCGTTCAGCGTCGGGCATTCATCTAGAGCGTCAATTACGATGGATACCGCCGAGAATCCGTGTACAGTAGCTATGAGTGCAGCCTCGAGGGTCTTTGTATCTGGACGCTCGCCCTTCTTTCTGTATTCGCCAAGGCTCTCGACTGGCTGTGGCGTGTCAGGCCGGTTGGCGTAGATCTGCTTGATAAGCGATGCGAGCATGCCATCCACATTCTGTTTCTCTAGGTCACTGAAGCTAAAGAAGAAATATGCGAGCATGACTCTGGGGTCCTCTTTGTATCGGTCCTTCAGGTGGTAGACGACGGACGAGCTCAGGATTGATTTCCCAGCACCAGCTATTAACTATTGACCAGAGAACGGCAAGGAATAGACGGTAACTGCTGGGCGTACGTTTTCCACAAAGCCATAGGAGAGAGCTCGGAGATCCCTCCCAGGTCTCAAACATCTCGCTGGACCCTACCAGCCAGTCACTTGTGCCACTCATATGCTTCCCACGGGCGGCGTTGTACAACGTAGAGGGGTCAATCGAGCACAGCCAGTGGAGAAACCCGTCGCGGTTCTTCTCTGCCTGAACATCCCGAACCGCCTTTAGCAGCCCCAAGGTATCTGTACCGATGCTTTGCCAATGGCGTATGGCATCCTGGTGTCGCTTCTCAGCTGCTGAACATTCCTCTTCGTATCTCACATCCCGCCAGGAATTGTTGATGGCAGAGAACGCGTGCTCCTTCTCTCGGATTTTGCCTAGTAGCTTGTCCCAATCGTTCCACTTGACTATATCCAGCCCCTGACGGAAAGCATCCTTCTTAGCGTAGTAGCAGTAGCTTAAATTTGGAACCTTAGGATCTGTCGATACAGATTCTCCAAAGCGTCTTTGTGAGATGACAGGGACGAATTTTGGTGCTCAGTATTTGACTCGTAACGACTGTAGAGGTCCTCCCACATGCGGCTCTGGGCTATGAGAGACGAGATGTGCTCCAGACCCTTTGCCAGGGAGGCGCCCTGCTTCGAGGGGTTCAGGAAGAGCTGGAGGAGTTGACTAATAGTTAGCCACTGGCAGTTGTAAGTGGAGGCTGATGGGACTCTCGACTCACCGGCAGCAACAGACTGACGCCCCCCCACGCCAGCGAGGCATACGGGTTTGCGCTCACGGCGTTTGTGATGTATGTATTTGCCCAGTCGACGACACCCAGGACTGGTTCCACCAAGTCTTTGACTTGGAGCTCAGAGCTGCCGAACTTCAGCTTCTACGTGTCCAGGCTGGGAATCAATCCCACGCGAATCCACACAACGTCGGGGGTGGATTGATTCTGGTCTGTGCTTTCAATTCCATTCCCATTCCACTAAAGCTTCGTTACGTAATCAATCAATACACTAGAAAGCCTGCTGTGTGGGTGGGAATAGGTTGCGTGGAAATTATCGTGAGATTCCCTTTGGTGTTTAGTATCTAGACCTCTCTTAAGATCGACCTTAATCGGGGTCTGATTACGTAAGGGGGTCCGAGCGTCGGGGGGCTTCGCCCCCAGTCCCCCAGATCTATTCCCACTCCATTCCAACCCACTTAAATCATTCACCCATTCAATCAATTCCACTAAGGCCTTGCTTAGTCAAACCCATACCAATTCCACTATAGAGTGGGATGGGTGGGAGTGGGATTGATTCCCAGCCTGCACGTTATCATCCATCTTGCGCTGGAGGATTGTCGCCATCCGATCTCTCCTGTCAACCTTCGAGCCGAGCGTTGAAGCGAGACCGGCGCCCAGGTCCCCACAGAGCTTGGTTTCGTAGTCTGCGACAAGGTCTTCATCTTCGTCCCGCAGCTTCTCGTACGCCAGGTTCCAGAGTTCGTGAATTGGGGTGTGGCTGTCTTTGAGGGTAGGCGACGGACTCTTGCTCGGCTCCTCTGGCGGACACGTCTGGACCGGCTGGTTGCCGCTAGGAGCTGACTCCGGAATGGACACTTTATCTGGGTCTACCAGAACTTCGCACCTGGTTTGATCACCCGTCGAGGTATTGGCTTCGTTCGCAGGCTGCTGCTGTCGGCTAGGCTGGTCATCAGCAGCGCCTCTAGGCCTGCGGTTGTTGTTATCTTTGGAGCTGCGGGAGCTGAATATCCGCAAGAACTTCTTGGAACCCATCGGTACCTCCTAAGGACTCGACAGTCCTTGAATATTGCTGTCTTTGATCCCCTGTGTGCAAAGAGAAATGTATTCACGAATTACACGAGATTTGCCGTCCGATAAAGTACCAGTTATTCGCAGCTCAGGCCAGACAGTAGAGGCGGCGAAGTTGAGGAGGTCGGGTGATGTTGGGGAGATGGGGCACCCATCCGTAGACAGCTTCCTTATTGGTTGAGCATACATGTGTAACCCTCCAGTACCAGGCGCCGACAACGGCATACGCCAAGTCACTTCCTGCTCTTTACATATATATGTACGCAACAACTTATAGTGTATAGGCTCATGGAGGATGGCAATGAAGTATATGTAACGCGGCAGACCAGACATCCACATCAAACCACGTTGTCCACGTTGTTGTGGCATAGAACTCACATAAGGGGGGGGGATCATTGCGAAGGTCGCGATATGGAGCTTCGAGTCCCGCCTGGGCAGTTGATAACGGCAGGTGCAGAAGTATCGTATTATTGACAACAGAGTACTCGAAGCCCTGAATAAACAAAGACCTAAACTTAAGGCCCCCGGAAGCAGTGGCATTGACGAAGGAGGTGGGAGATAAGTCTCAGGAGGATGATGGCTGGATCCGTTTCAGCCTCCATGACCAGGCTCCGACCAAAATGCCGAGATGCCATTCCGGCCATCGGGAATGAATATCAAGATCGAGAAGCCCCATAGGAACGTCACGGTGCCCAAAATGAGAAAGATGTATATGGACTTCCACGCCGAAAAGACCCTTAGACGCCTTCGTGGCAATGTGATATCGTAAAGGAGCCTCACCGTGGCAGCACCACCGAGCGGTTTATACGTCGCGATCTTTCTGAAGATAGCAAACCAGAGCACAATGCTTTCACCGAGAGATTTGCAACCTGAAACTGTTATAGAATGGCCAGGGCAGGCCGGGGCTATCAGGAAGCAGCTAGCCAAAGTAAAAAATAGAAAAATTCCATGAGTAAGAATTGTTGCCCGACAACATGGTGTATCGCCTTTGACCTAGTGGACGGATGAGTAGAACAGCGAGCTCTTGTCGATAAATAGCAGGGCGGTATATATGCAGTTACGCAGAGGAAGGGATGCTTCGAATTCGGGAGCGCCCCCTGCCATCTGCAGCACGAGTGGACCCATCTCGTCCTTGATATCGAGCTCATTAGTGCCTACGCCGTGGTGATCAAAAGGTTTCTCGACGCTGGTAATGATTTCCGCGTCATTTGACCTTATCGCTTCCCAGGTTACCGAGTGGTGCGGCGGCCTGACGGCTACATATAGGGATGCCTTTGGTTTTTCTCAGGTGGTAATTATGTTGTCCACACGAAGCTGGGTATGCCCGCAGTAGAGCCCATAGAACATATTGGCTCATCATGCATATTTGTGAACATAGACGACAGCAAAGTTGTCCTGTGAGGCTCCTGTCTTCCATCGACGTCTCGGTATCGGTGTAGTTACCTCGTTACATGGGTCCAGCCCTGACAAAATAATAAGAAGGAACGTGCACTTTCATGAAAATTCCCTTATTCGAAGTAGAACAGCCGGGAAAACGATAGGTTAACAGACCTGATTAGATCTGGTGGTTTTTTTTGGAATATAATATCTATAATATGGTTGTTTCAGCCTACATAGACGTATATATATGGCGCCAAATGTATATTTACTGCACATGTGTTCTTCATATGATGACGAACATCTACGACTCTTTAAAGGCGATTTTTTGGCTTTACATATTACTCGTGATCAAGTACTTCGTTGGGCACCTACAAGATAAGGTCTTGAGAAATCGTGTGTATATAAGTGGTTGTAGTTGTAGTACTACTACACTACATGTGGTGATAATAGTAAACAGTAGTTGTACATGGAGGATTTGTAGGCAAAGGTGCACTCGGCCCAATAGGATTCAGGGGCGCTACCGCCCATGCTTCTTCGGTCACCTTCACACATCTCAAAGTAGGAGACACCCTCCTTGCCAATGTTCAGCTGAAGGCTCACAGCCAATGCCAATGTCTATCACCCTCAGGGTTGGACACATGCACGAGCCGGAGTACTCCAAGACCATCAAAATTAGACTGTCCTCAACCACTTATTCATCCATGCATTCCGGCATGGAATTCGAGACATCTCTGCGCTATACTCGCCTCGTGGGTCGCTGGTTGTACCAACACAGCAGATGGTCATGGCGCATCGAATTCACTCCACAATAGCCTGGGGGTCATCTCCCGAGCCGGGGTAGCGTTATCTAGGAGGCCCTTGGATTCTCTAGTTACACAAGTACTTTTCTGGCGGCTACAAATATAACAGCCCCATAGTTAGGAACCTCGACAACTGGTGTTGAGCAACAGACAGGTAGGTAGGTTGTGATGAATCAGATGCATGTGTGATACCCATGTATTCATGCAGACTTCCCTACCCCCGGAGCGCCACTGACAGACTGGGGAAAGGTGGGCCAGCTGCAGGGATTCATGGTCGGGATCGGGGCCGCAGTAGCATGTCTCTGCGCCCCAAGGGATCGAATTACTACGCTTCGGGCGCCGAATGCAGGATGCAGACTGCAGTCACACACCGCAGAAGCCCCTCGAAATTCGGCTGCAGTGTAGTCAGTTCATGGAAGCACATGCCCATGCACTCTGGTGGATCTTATCTACTGGTGTAGGCTGTCAAGACCAGTGACCCAGCAGCTTGATAGGCGCACAGTATGTGTTATATGTGCTCTGGTTCGCGGTGGCTGCATTCGTGAGGCGGCGTTGATGCACTGTGATGGATGCTTCTCCTCCTCCAGATGTCCACTTGCACCTCCACCGTCGACAACACCACTGGGACTCACGAGACATGACTCCTGGGCGCCTCGGCCGAGCGTCCTGGCGACCAAGCTGTCAGGATCGCTGCCGAAATTAAGCATATCTGTAGCACCCTGCATCTAAAGATCATCATTCTGTTCAGCTTGTGTACATAGGGGTGTATATACGGGCCAGAGGTCCGAGCATTCATCCGGTTGGACGGTCTCATGGTGCAAATACCGGCGGGGGTGCGGGTAATTGAGCGGCCAGAAGATCCCCATGAGGTGAGATGGAGATGGACAACCACTTTCTACAAGTTCGGGGATGTCGCCGTGTTTGGACGCTTGATGATAGGAGGAGCGGCTCGATCCAGTATGTATGTATGTACGTCCGTACATATCGCTCTGGGCTCGCTACCGCTATTCGTCGAGTCGTCCCTATAGCAGACAAGCAGGCTTTTGTTATATAGGGCCACTAAAACTGCTACGGTCCTGCCTCGCTCGTACGATAAAATGGCTGAGTGATTTGCCATTTCCGGGCCAAAACGCCCTCGTGTCCGAATTATAATCGGTTTCGAGGCCGAGTGGATAACACACCGCCTCCGCGCAGTGACACTCGAGATGGGTCTCGATGGGATGGGAAGAAAAGGTCAAGGTTGAAAAGGGCACTCGAAATCCGGCAAGACAGCCCTTTTCGGCCAAGTGGGCGTGCCCCATCTGATTTTTTCGGGCATTCGCTCGCGCCTCTCAACGGCGATCATCTCCAGCCCCCCCCCGTCAAGGGGTTGTATGTAATCGGCACTGGCCAGATGAATTGTTCCGACAGGCCCGGCTTGACAGGGCGAAAGAAGCAAATGTACATATAGGGCAGTGTGAGGAACTGTCCCCTTGCAAGAACGAATGTCGTCTGATTAAAGAATTCCCCGGTCTCGCGTCCAAGCACAAGATACAGTACCTACATGTAACCTACCTGCACCTGAACCCCTGCGGCTGTGTGGCTATCAACTTTCCTGACACGGAGAGGAAGTGGAGCACCGCATCCCGACCCTACCGGATTATTTTTGGGTGTCAAATTCTCCTAGGGATGCATAATTCAGGATAGGGGGTCGCGGAAGCTTTCGTATAACCCGCAGAGATGTATGTATGTACCTGTACTGCGAGTGCGTTAATGTTCCGGTCACTCGACCTGCAGTACGCACATGCCACGTTGCTGTTATTAGGAGACGGGTCCAGACCCCAGGAAAACGATCGCCCTGAGCTTGATTCAGGTCCAGTAGTTTGACAGAGATCGACGGTCTTCTTCATGCATGCCGAAGTACCACTTGTGGTACCATAGTACGAACCCCGGGAATAATTGGCCAATCTGACAATACTTTGGTAACTGTCCAAGCCCGCCAAGATAACCAACCTCTCGCAAGACCAGATCGGCACTACGAGATCCCCAGTGTTTTGCTATAGGTCACGCCATGCTCCGTATGTCTGGAAAAGTCCCCGGAAAGTACATACAATTGCGAAATGCGATCTAGAACCAAACCCAAAACAAGACAGGTACGGAAGGCGCCCGAGGCCGTACTTGTGCACGTCGCAGGGGATGGATAAGAATGGTATTTCCATCAGATCCTTCCGCTTCGGGAAAGGTGTTGCGTCGTGATACTGGTTTGCTGGGGGAGGAGTTACTGATCCGCAGTGGTTCTGGAGACTTGACAGTCTCGCCACCTTTGCGCATCTCGAGGCGATACCACAGTATTAGCAATTCGTCCATACGGGCTCTGGTGACAAATTCCGAGCTGCCTTGTCCGGCTGACCATTTGTGACTAGTTTGTTCAATCCCCACGAGCTGTGTGGTTGATTGCCTTGTGACTCCCAATTATAGATTTGTATCTTGGTGTAAAGCACAAAGCACAATATGGAACTCGATAGGCACAGTGTCAAAGTTCAGAGCACCATAACATAATTGGGATCACCGAGCTTTGACCGGCAAATCTGATTATACAAACTTAACTGTATTATTAAACTTCTATCGAAATGTGTCCGGATCTTGTCCCCGAACGTATGTACTCAGAGCGGGAAGTCACTTCCGCGTTCTAAGTTAGGTTTTGGCTGATGAATGAAACAGCAACTTCACACTGTCAAATTGGCATCAGGATTGAGGATCTACAAAACTTCATCTGAAGATTAAACAAGATCGGGACCAAAGAGACGGCTGCGGAAAGCTGGTTCCCCCATCATTCACACGTGGTACCACCCATAATGCTAAAAGCCTTATGATGGAAAGACCGCACCAATAATCGACAAAACTAGGTAAAATACTACAAGAGTATCGAGATCCAACGCATAGCATCGGAGACTACCGCTGATTCTCTAAAGCTGGGCAGCAGGGACGGGAGGGAGCGACCCCGAAGCATCCACCGTGAGGAGGGCGGTACCGCTCGTGATGAAAGTTTGGTTCAGGGGTGAGGGCTTACCAAACCGCTACCAAATGAGTCACGCTGGCAGCGGGAACGACCTCCTGAGAATCTCACGAGGGACCCCCTTGGATGTTACAGTTAATGAACTCTGTGTGTGCGATATTCAGGGACCGCTACGCTGTTGGGTGTAGAAACATATAACTAGTATCCCTAACGTTTCAGTCTCCGTTCGAATATGATCGAGGGTAAGTAACGACCGGAAAGAGCAGGCTTTGCAAGTCTAGATCTTACCGCGAATTACACCGAGACACCTTATGTGTGCTGATCTTACTACAGTTGAGCAGCTTGTGGCTGCTCTCCCATTGCTGTGATGAGCACACAGCAGCGCATATCGACTGTCTGAAGACCAATGACGAGGTTACTCTCTTGGCTTCCAGTCTGGTAGTCGGCGCCGTGTGATGGGCTCTGCAGTTGGCGAATGAGCTGAAATGGTGATCAAAGTATAGCAAAGGCGCAGCAACTACCTGAAAGACTCCACGATCGTCTCACCAGGATGCCTTTCCCCTCACATTCCAGACACCCAAGTGCTAAGTGACAGCCCTTGCGCAGAAACCTGCAGCTCAAGGTCTTGTGACGCCTTGCATCATTGCATCCTTCCCATTCCCCGCTTGGTTAGTATTGTCTATGGGATTCAAAGACTTGTGTGCCGCACGGTATGTACATGGACACTCAAAGATACTTCAGCCAACGTATCTCATCTGGACACGAGGACCATGTCATCTAGTAGGCCCCGGATCAGGGACCGGAATAGCAAGGGGTCTTTCCGCGAACCTTCTTTGTAACACGTGCGAGAGAGACAAGCCCGGGCTGAGTAACAGCAAAGAAGAAAATTCTTTCTCGGTGCTTCTGTCGCAAGCTGTATGTGTGCCCAAAGCAGGAGGCATGGGCATGGGTTCGAATCGGAACGAACGGCCAGCCCAATTCAATCGACTACTTTACCTGTCAGACGGTACTATGTACAATACATATGTACTTGAGTAGTTACCCATGCCCCTTTTGTCGCCTCCTGCTTCATAATCCGAGTTTGGGGGTTGTCTGAGCACAGACTGCCGTCTCTCATCTAATCTACTGGCACCGCCCGGGTGGCCTTCCCAATATCTACCATTGGTAAAAATACCAACTAGGCGCCCTGAGGAAGGAAGAACTCAAAACGAGGAGAAAGTCCGCATCGTCAGGAGATGCGTGATACGGAGACGTTGAGCTGCCTCGGCTGCACCCGAGGGCCGTGTACCCGAAAGGGACACTGAAAAGGAAAACAATCTTACCTATGTATGGTTAGAACAGGCAGACACGAGACAAATGCAGTCGGGACAACGCCCAAGAAGGGATAGACTCGGCTCAGGTTCAGAGAGGGAACCGAGGCAGGACGAAATCCCGGGAGTGGCAGCACATCGCTGTCCATGCTTCGTGAGCTCAAACAATGGGCAAAGAGATTGGACGGACAAGCTCTGAGGTAGCACCCGGCAAGTCGATCTGCTGTCGCGAGCGTGAAGTCTGCAAAACAATCATTTAGCGTCAAAACAGCTTAGCAAGAAGGCATGCGTCTGACGTGCCGACCGACAAGGGTCTGCTCAGACTGCTTCCACACATAATAATTTGGCTCAACGGGTCTTGACCCATCTGTGACGGAGTTTCGTTGACTCTGTTCTGTCGAAGACGATGAAAGCCAGTGACAAGCTGTCGAGGCTGCATTTGTGCTTCTGCCCGTACGTCGTTTGGTAAAGGCGCTTTCATCTCGGATGAATGGTCGGTCGGACGGGCGGGAGGGAGGGCGATGTCACGGTGCTCGGACCGTACAGATTGAATTTGGTGACAGACAGGGACCGCTTATCGACAGGCAGGGTCTGGATCCAAGAGAAAGGAGACATTGTCTGGGGCAGCCTGGCAGCCCCGGACGCCTGATGGGCAGCAGAAACAGGGCTGACACTACAGCCCCCCGCGACCTGTCGTTCGGCAACCGGATCTGTCGCACCATCAGCATCCGAGCCAAGGGATGTTTTAGGAAATGACGGACCTGCCGGGTGGCGTAGAGCCGTAATGACTGGAAATACCCGTCCGCAGGCTGGAGGAAATACCTACGGTGAGATTCAATGTACTGCCTGCCATCTGATGTCGTGGTGGGA
Source organism: Cytospora piceae (assembly GCA_016508685.1). Taxonomy (NCBI): domain Eukaryota; kingdom Fungi; phylum Ascomycota; class Sordariomycetes; order Diaporthales; family Cytosporaceae; genus Cytospora; species Cytospora piceae. The sequence goes on along the minus strand of JADMLE010000002.1, from coordinate 2,215,124 downwards.
CTGGCTGAAGAAGACGAGAGCACATTGTGGCCTGAGAGGCGGTGGGGAGTGAGAGGGAGGAGTAAATCGAATGGGACATAGCTGGGCACACAAAGCCGATTGAAGCCGGGTTAGGGTTAGGTAGGGGACTGGTACCTTACCTACCTAGGTAGGTAATGAGATACGCTAGGTACATACATGGGTATACATGGTTAATCACAGTGTCGTTGCCTCTTTGTTATGTACTGTACCCTGGTACTCTATAACGGAAAGGGCCGAGAGGAGCCGAGGGGTGGTGGATGCTATGCGGTTTATTCTCCGGTACCTAGCCCCTGATGTCACAATGCCTCCAAGATGCAAGGGCGACGACAGTGACTCAGATACAGTGAAGCACTTGCTAGATAACCTTATGTTTCTGCATTGCCGCGGGTGCAGCATCCGCCATCGAACCTTGGAACTTGCAACCTTGGAAGTTATCAGGGGCTTTGGGCAGGAACACTTCATTTACAGTACAAAACAACTCACACAGTGTTTCCAGTTTTGAAATGGGTCAAACGTTGCGAACCCGCATGGGTCCCAATTGTTTTTAGAAGGGACGAATAGCGGATCATATATAAAAACGGAGTGACAGAGTACGGCTTGGTAGATGCACGAAGCTCTTCACGAGCCGTGCATCACAACTGACAGGGAACATTGGGCAGGGACAGGGTCCCCGGACTTCGGAAAGTCTTGCCCAGAACGCCCTGAACGCCCTAACATCCACTCCCGGTGGCCTGTGGGTGCAGGGCCACAGGCCACACCACAGGCCATACACTACAGACACATACTCGACCAGTTGACAGGCCTGACAGGTTGGAATCAAACAACGTCTATGGACGTCCAAACGGGACTGCTTGGCTGTTTCCACAACAAAGCACATCGCAATCAATTCTCCATCACAATTCAGAGCGAACCAACAAAATTCCCGGCATAATCGTGAGAATGAGGCAGTGTGGCAGCCTTCGTTGTGGTCCGCTCTCAGTGGCTCCGCACACCGTCACCACCTACATCTCGTTTCCTGGCCATCATGCCATATCTCCCCGACCATTGACGGTTACTTTCGCCCTTTTGAGGCCCTTAACACAGATCTTATTGCTCAGGAGAGTCTTTCATTGTCCAATCCAACTCCTTCAGAGCCGGCTCGTCCGACCGCCAGCTCCACGACACATGTATGATTGTCGCCCTTGTATAGGTGGGTCTTGACTCTTGATGCCAGTCACCGCTGACCGGACGAACTTGTGCTTTCGGCCGTAGAAAGCAACCTGTCATCCTGCGAATGCCGAAGCCTGACAGCAGCGAACAGAACGAGAAGCGGCCATCGCTGCACCGTGCCGTATACAGTATTACCAGTACCGGTTTCAGCGCGTCATGACCCTCGTCAGTCAAGCTTTCGTTTTGTAAACGAACAATGATCTATCTGTGCAAGGACCGGATTCCAACAATCGACTTACGGGACTCATCAACTCTGACGAAGGGCAACAACATCAGTCGATCTGGCTCGTCGTGGAACCGGACCGAGCTGTTTGTGCTTGTGATGCGCGCCATCTTCATGACGAAACGGAGCCATAGGGGTTGAAACAACACTATCTGAGCCCCCTTTCAGGAGGCTGAAAACCTCAGACCGGCAGCGAATCTCCACTTTCCGAAAAAGAGTTGCAGGGGGATCTTCTTTTGACACATTTGACAGGTCATGCACGATGCCCATCCATTGCATTGTGCAGTACGTACCCCGTCCATGCGCGCCGGGGAAATAAATCCAGAGCTTTTCTTCCAGCTTCGCCCAACAAGAGCCCCAGTTCAGAACCACGATTCGGCATACTGGCACAAGGCAGCCCTTGCAACGTGGGTCTAGGGCTCTCATCCCGACTGATCTCTTCCGCTTCCGAACGGGATGCGGCACTTTCCATCATCAGAGGGGCAACGGGCTGAGACCGAAGACATTTTGGATATTCTCGAAGTTCGCTCATCGCCTGATTTCCAGCGAACTTCGGAAAATTCCTCGTGTAGGCTTATGAAACACTCTACGGAGGCACAACAATACAGCGGGCCCAGTCAGCTTCGGAGATACTTGTTTGCATTGACGAGCCTCAGAGTTGGCGGTCTTATCAGCCCGTACTGATCGCTTCGAGCCACTGGTCACCTGCCTATTTAATGTCAAGTCTGTGGGAAGCACTCAAGGGGACCCGTCTTGAGTCATTGAGATAAAGCTCCGGGTGGAGCAAGGCCTGGAGCGTGCCCAGCCCAGAGACGTCTTCCTGGTCTCCCAACATCATCAGCAATTACCAACAACCGCGTCAATTCTGTATCCACTGGGCATAATCTGTACTGCGTACATAATTTGTCGTGAGCAATTGAATGGGTGGGAACAATAATCAAACGAAAAATGGACGGACAATACGGGACTAGTGCAATGCTTCCCCCGCGGGGCCAGCGCCATATCATTGGAGAGAGAGGCGCCAATCCGCCTACCCACCTGGACCGTTGATGTCTTCATGTCACGGAAAGTAAACGTGACATACAACACCCATGAGCTTTGCATATCCAAAGCAGCAGCCAAAACGACGCACCGAGTGAGAATTCTTTGCCCATCGTGCCATGTGGGACATCGAAGTAGCACACTACAGCCACATCGCAGCGACGGCTGGTCGAGACGGTGCAAGGCCCATGGGGAAATGTATCGACAAGCTTGGGGCTCTAACCAGGCGGACTGTTGGTGGCCAGTCTCATCAGGCATCCGGAAATATGGACCGGGTAACCTCGTTGTGGGCGGCTTCGTCCACCATGAGCCTTGCAGGCTAATAATCCAGGCGCCCAGACGAAATTGGACTCAAGGAGCAAATGGAAGAGGAACCTTTAACAAAACTAGTTGGTCTTATTCATATTTACCAAGGCCTTTTACTCAGTCCAGCCTGGCCGTCTGATGCGCCAGGTTCATCCTCGCTCACCAGTCGCCGGCTTTGACCTCGCATCTGGTCCCCAACAATCTGGGCGCAGTACTAACCGTTGAGGACTTTGATCTCTCACCTATCCAAACATCACACGATTTGAGAACCGGGCATGTCGAGATTTCAGTCCTTCATGCTAGAGAAACACCGTCCTACGCCTGACTGTTGTGCAGTCAGCCTCCACATGGGCACTGTTCACCAGTACATAACTGCCAACTCGAACCTGCCAAGCGGCAAAATGGCCGGAATGCCGTTTCAGGGATCCATTCAAGCCATGTCGCCCGCTCGAATTCGCCTGGATTCAGAAGAAGAGGAGTACCTATCTGTCGCAAACATTCCCCTTCAAGGTTGTGCTCGTCACGGTGAAAAGCCAGGCGCGCCTGAAGAGACACCAGCGGCCTTCATAGTGGGGTTGCCCCTGGGCCAGGAACGGCGCCCTGAGTGAGCTTCTCCACAACATTGAGCAACTAGTCTACTGGGAATCCACTCGTTACTATGCTTAACTACCCCTGCGGAATAGGTGAATTTAATAAATCTTGGGCGGGAAGACTTCTCGATTGGTAGGTGGTAAGCAACAGTGACCCCAAAGGGGAAATACAGGACAAGCAGCCAAGATTAGGTTTTATGCGTGATGTGGGACGGACCAACAAAATTACAGTGCGGGATCATTGGCGCCATTACCAATGCTACATCTTCCATCCCCCAAGGATTCCGGCACGGCAGTTTTGCCTCACGCCGGAGCCGGGTGCCTGAACGGCCGACAACCAAGTCCGATCAAGAACCCACGGTCTTCGCAGTGTCAAAACTTCACTTCCGGAGTTGGATTCTGATCCGACACTCGTGAGCCCCAGAGAAGAGGGGAAATGGCTACAGGCCAGCCATCGAGAGCGGATCTCGATACAAAAACTAGTTCTCCGAGGAGCAATACCATTTCGAATGCCTCTTGATTAAAATGCGGTACCGACCAAGCCGACCCACACAACTTTGGCCTGGTATCCACGGAAGCACTTGAATTCAGAAGCTTGGGCCAAACGGGGAACCCCCCTTGCTCTGGGGCCCATCAGCTAAGGCAGCCTGCAGCATACCTTACCTCTCTTGGCGCACCTTTACGGCCATCTCACATCACCAGACTCACTCAACTCGACTTGAGCAAGGGACCCCAGGACCTGTATCTTCGAATCTCTGTCAGAAACGATAGGGACATCCCCGGTCTCAGTTCCAAAAGCCAGAACGTGCTCTTGTAGGCCATTTGGAGTGCGCTGTTTCGACGTTTACACTGCAGCAATGGCACCACCACTTGACGCGACTCGCTGGCTGACTTACACATGCCGCCGATCTTGTAGGTCAACGGCGAAAGTCCTGCGCTAGATCCCAAGGGTTGACGCGAGACACTACATCTCATAACCAGCTCTAGGAATATGGTTCCCGCTAGGATCGGGTCGTTTGTCCGGGTCAAGCTTTGTAGTCGCTGCAAACGAACCGCGAACAGCAGGTCAGCGCGGGAGCGACCATCGATAATTCCCATCCCAGACGCCCCAATACGTTGAGAAAGAGCCTCATCATGGCTCTCACTTCGATTGGCATGGAAGTCTCCACAAAGTCTGAGCGAGTTAAAGAAGCTTACGTCGCTGATCGCCAGCCTGGGTCCCGTCCTGGACTTGAGCACATTGCTCAGAGCCAGCATGTCCCCCGAAAGTGCACCGATATATAGACCGAATAGCCAAACCTCAGATCGACCAGAGCAGGTTTTCGCTGTATCGTTATGACTGAGCTTCTTGGGCATACTGTGAGGGCATGCCTGTGGGCCTCACCACCACAGCGAGCAGCGATGACCAGACTGATGCTTGTATGACTTAGACTTCTCCATGGTGATCATGTGGGTATCTTCTTCGAAGAGCCAGAGGAAACATAACGGGCTGTGAAACTTACGGCCTCGATGTCGTCAAGGACAGGGGCATGGGCATGGGCATGGGCATGGGCAAGGGTCGCAAGTGTCCAGGGGAAGAAGACCAGGGAGGGGAAGGAAGTTGTGCAGACAGGCACTGGGTTGTGTCTCCAGCCCCCCACTCAACCAGCAACTCTGTTGAATGCCTAAATGGTGTACCGGTACTGTTACAAAGTCTCCGCCGAGATATCCCTCCCCCTGCAACCTATAGCAGCTACTTCCTAACCCCTGCTGCCCTGCCTCCTCATCACGTACCTCTCCACGTACCTCTCCACGTACCTACTGATGTAAGAGCAGGACATCGTGTGTTGTGAAATCAAGGCCTGGCCCCAAACGGTCCCCATTGGCGATCATACCAAACCCCCCCCCCTGCTTCACCTCTCTACCGTTCCCTCCACATTTTCCGCTGAAGGGCATTTGATCGCAGCTGTACCAACATCACGGCTAGTACTGCCGCCCTACTGAGACCCATGACTGATGTCACTCTCCATACGCGCCTAAACTTATACTTGCCAATCTATAATTCTACATTTATTCTGTACACCACACTTATCTCTGTCTCTCTCCCTCTCCATCTCACATACACACTCTCTCTCACATCTTGGAACCGCCAGCCAGAGAAATCTGTTGCCATCGCACCCGGTACACCGGTCCCCGAACGAGCACACCACACAAAGCATCTTGGACTGTCAGACTTTCTCAGCACCGAGAGCATCTCCGAACCCACCCTGAACTGGTCGCGAAATTTGGGCTTACGTCTGCGACGCATCTTGCTCTTCCGCATATCACGACGGTGACAGGACGAAGCCCGTTCTGAAACTCGGGTGCAAAACACTATTGCTCCAGTGTGGCGCCCACACCTTTTACGGCACCACCAAAGTCGCGCAGTAGCCCAGGGGGGTTCGTGTTGTCAGCATCGACCATCGAGCCATCTTGACACTGAACCAACACCTGCTGTCCGGATACTCTTGGTGCCTCAGACCTTGCCCTCACGCATTTTCATCGAGGCACAGCGACGGGAGACTGCGACGCAACAGAGTTCCCGGTGGAATTTCCTCGAAGAAAAGCCCACGCGGCGCATTCGCAGACGACAAGCGAATCGGACCCCTCTCAAGTGCTGTACATCAAGGTTGGTCCACACCCCCCCCCCCAAATAATCACATCCCAAAGAAGAGTGGTTGGTTGTCTCCAGCGGGATTTTTCTCAGCCAGTCGCAACGCTGTCTGGAAAGCCGTAATACCAATGGCCAGTCAGTAGCACAGCGTTGCCCAAGGAGGATTTGTGCTCAAGCGGGCCAACGTCGCTCCCCATGCGCTTGCGTGTCCTGGGGTTGTTCGTTAGACTGCGCTTTTGCATGACGCTTTTGGTGGAAAGAGTCCAAGGAATTGTGAGTGCTAACGTCAGGATGCGACAGATCGGCAGCAAGGCGAAAAGCAAGATATTCATCACCATCAACCAGAACAGCTTGTTGGAAAGAAAGTACCGCGTTCCTGCGACATCGTCACCAGACTTTGGCGCCAAGGCATAGAGTTCAATCCGAATACGGGAGAAGAAATTAGACCGTGGCGATGGCCTCCTACGATTTTTCAGGAAATTCTCAATGGGGACCATTGTACTCGTTGGGAGGAGCCTCTCAAAATATTCTACCTCATGTACCACAAGCACCACAGCCGCTGCCATCGTCTTGGGACCACAGTTCGCCCTACCTGTTGACAGTGAAACAACAACCCGAAAGAGCAAAAGCCGCCAACGCAAAGGACAAAGATCGAAAACCCATCGACCCACCGCCAATTTTGCAACTCGACGTGGACCCAAGTCAAGACCCGTTGCAGGTCTATATTACATCTCCCTATTTGTTTGTCCAGACGTTCTTGATAGGAGCCAGCGACTCCGACCCGGACCCGGACATGAACACGCTCGCTGGAAATACATGCACAAGCGGCCATGTTGTCAAAGACGATCGCGGAGTCCACAATATGATGTTCTGCTTGAACGATATATCCGTCAAGAAGGAGGGTACTTACCGACTCAAGTTTTGCCTGTTCAAGTTGAACACGTCAACAGGGGATATCGAGAAATTGACCTCAGCTTGTTCAGAGCCATTCACGACATACAGCGGGAGGCATTTTCCGGGAATGTCAGAGTCGACGTCGATGACGAGGCTGTTGGTCGACGCTGGAGTGCGACTCCGTCTTCGAAAGGAATCAAAGGCAATGAGCACCAAAAAGAAGAACACGGCGTTTGCGCAGATGATGAGTGGGCGAGGTCGAGGAGACGACGACGATCGACCGATGAAACGTCTGCGGTCCGAACCTGAGGATGACGATCCCATGTCCTACGCGAAACACGGCAATTTCTCTACTGCACACTCGTACGCAACACACTCGGGGTCTTCCTCCTCGATGTCCCACTTCCCCGGGGCATATCATGCAGTCACTTCGTCTCCCAGCCAGAACATTGCTCCTTTGAGCTCCATGCCCACAGCCTACAGCACAGGACTACACGCAGCATCACCAATGCTCGGGCTCGACACACAAGTGAACCACTACCACAACAGCCCCGCCTCGGCAGGGTCAAGCTACCAGTCACCAGGACGGCAGTCCCCAACGACAGGCTACCCGCTCCACGTGAGCGCCTCCTCGTCCCATGGCCTCGTGGCGACCAGCCCGCTGGGCCACTACAGCAGCAGCCACTCGGCGCAGGGCCCGATACTGCCGCCCGTGGACATGTCGGGCTCGCAGACGAGCTCCTCCCCCGACATCAACTACACGACGTCGGCCAGCTACGACGGCGCGTACATGCCGTCCAGGGGCCTGCCGAGCATGCACCACCGGTCGGGGAGCCTGAGCTCGAACATGCCGATGCGGATGAACGGGCCTGTGTATCACAACGCGCACTCGGTGGCGGCTGCGGGTGGTCATTACGGCGAGGGGGGCATGTTCGACCCGTACCATTATGGACCGAGGGATGGGCATTGATCGGAGCGGCTTGACCTCGCTATTTCTGCCTGTTGTACAAGGCAGTGGGGATAACCCGCGAAGAAGACGAGCAACAACCATCATACTGCTCGGCTCTCGGTCTCGTCCACTTGAGCTTTGTCGAGCGCATCGCTCCGAGCTCGTGTCTTACGGGACGGCATCGCTGATGCTGGCCTTCGGAAGGATTTAATCATAATATTCGGCTTCTAATATCTCACATCTCTACTATGTTGCCCCTTTATACGACATCACTTCACGCATTTCCGGACGGACGGTCAAAAAGCTATACTTAGATGGAGGACACCCACCAATCGTTCTCAACACAGGAATTTCCATGATACCCCCATACCCATACCTATTTCTCTTCAAGATTTCTTATGTACCCCTCAAGTAAAATGCATAATTATATGGAGTTCCTTCTCATTGATGGGATAGTGGTCATTCTTCCTGCACACGCATGATATCATATTTCCCATTCGTTTTCCCCCTTTTTTTTTTCCGCCAGGCTGGCGTGAACGTGAAATCTTTTACATTATTTCATATGGAACAATAGTACATAATGAGGCAGGAAAATTCAGGCTTCCGAAACATGATGGTGTGAGCAAGGGCGTGGAGATTAAACGGGAGGCCATAGCAGGTGTTTCTCCGGAGGCGTACGAAATCCGTTGAAGATCCATTTTGGTCAATGTGAGAGTGTCATTTCAAGGTTGAAGACTTGGCCTGAATAGAAGTGGATGGGGTGCCCTCCACCCCTTAGTTAGTGGGTTGCACAATATAGCAATCGTAACATTTAGATGTTAAAGCAAGAGCCAGACCTCCACCAAACCTCGTCACCTTGCGAGTGTTTTCGTTAGACCATCGCTTTGTCAGACATAGGACGTCCAATCAATAAGTGCCACCTGAATGGCCGTCTGTGTGCGAGTTTACTACTTCAGTTTGAAAGCAAATAGCATGTGAAAAGACTACTGACTTGAACGGTCTTCGAGGTAAAGGTACTCAAGGTGGTTGCTCTAATATGGTCCCTGCTGGTTACTTAAGTAACAAATTATAGGACATGTCACAGTAATAAGTCCCGGTGCTCAGATAACCTCTGAAAACAGTCCTGTGATAGTGCACGGCACTGGGGGAGATGCTTATCGACGCACCTCTTTGATGGTGCCAGCAAAAACTCTTCAGCACAATCCCAGCTTACGTTGAAGCATCCCATGGCCTACAGCAGCACCGTTGATTATGTCTAATGCGATACGTGTACTGGTGCCTCCTTTCAATTTGAAACGTCCAGTCGGAATGCCCACATCGACAAATTCAAATTCAATACAGCAGTTTGTGGTCCTTCAAATGTATGGAGCCAAAGCCGACACGTTGATTTTAATCAATATTACTGATGCAACATTGGTTCTTCATCATTGTCTAGATTTTGGAAGGCGGGGACCCGGGATTCTGTATATAATTTTACTGATTGCCGATACCAGTTGTATGGAATTCTATCATTTTCATTGGAAGAATCGGCTGATTTCGGCTATACATCACCGAGCTGTACCGGTATGGCGGCAGTGGGGTAGGTGAGAGCCTGTGTGTTGGTTGGCCGCTGGCAGGAGGATATAAGCACTTCGCTTGGGTGATTGTCCAAGCTCCCTTGGAGCAGTGGTTACCTCAGTAAGTTTGAATTCTCAAAATTACAGGAGTCATTAGCAAATGACTAACATCCCACTAGTCGCTCTTATACGGCAAGTCACTTTGTCAGTATGACCAGAAATGCGAAGATCGCCAGTTCAATCCTGGCAGGGAGCAGCTCTTTTTTTGGCTTTTCTTTTTTTGATTTAAAGATACATTTCGTCTTGCAGTGTATAAGTAATGTCCTATAAATTCATACAGTCAGCCACAGCTATAAATGCTCTAGCTGGGAGATTTGATATTTATAGAGACGATCCATGCTAAGTAAGGGCCATTTCGGCCTGAGACCTAGCCAAGAATATAATTAGATATGTGTGAGTATGCTAGACAAGACGAAAGACGGATACTACCTTCGAATGTTGGGTTATCAAACCCCTGGACTAAACCGACACAAAAATTGAGAATAAGCAGGGTGCTGATAATACTAAAATTTACCTAATCCTGAAGACTAGAAGCTAGGACGGCAACAGCGTCTATGCTAAGAGGACCTCTTCCGCTTGCTTAAGATTCCGGTGAGAGGCGCGGCCGGTGTAGAAGAGAGCTAGTGCGACGGGGAGGTAAAAGATGTACTAGGCGGTCTGGTAGGTGATGATTAAGTTGTACTTCTCCAGGCTGAAGCCATCCAATCCAGGTCGCCCATGTCGTCCTGTGGCGCGACGAGCATGTCGAATGGCTGTCCAAGCTCTACCTGGAGAGATACTTTATGGAATAGCTTGACTATATCGCCCTAAGCAGATGGGTGGTAACCTAAAATCAGTCGGTTCGCGTGGTCTAATTTGTCTTGTGTAACGGAATACACACATATGCCTGGTAACTTTTGAAATACTTCTTCAGCAGTATGTATATCGCGCTCTTCACCATCGGTGCATCATTGACGGCTTTGATGGTTTCCCGCATGGTCAGGTGAAACCCGTGCTCTCCGGCTGCGAAAACCGGTTCCAGAATATCCAGTCCGCCGGAATCACGTAGAAGTTCCCATCAAAATCCAGCTCCGCGCCGTCCAGATTCCCAGGCAGCGGCCCCAGCGAATCCATGACATCCGCCCCGCCGTCCACGTTGATCGGCGTCAACCCGGCCGTCGTGCCCGCGCCCTCGTCGTGCCCGCAGCCGGCCCTATCCCCGGCCTTCCTGCGCTGTTGCAGCTGGCGGAGCCTCAGGATGAAGGCCGGCTCGTCGTCGCCGTGGGGCGTCGTCAGCGCCGGGTGGCTCGGCCGCGGTCCAGCGTGCCATGCCACGACCGTCGCTTTTGCGATGGACGCCTGGATGGCCCCCTTGCCCTCGATGATCTCAGGGTGGTTGGAATATACCTCCGCCAGCATGCTCCAGGTCTCGTTGAGCTCCACGGCGGAGAAGAAGCCCGGCTTGGCCAGGCTCATTAGCACGCAGATCAGCGAGTCCCAGAGGAAGTGAGTCTTGATCTGCCACCGGAAGCCCTTGATGTTGGGCTCCCGGTAGAGCGCGTTGTCGGTGTCTAGGATCTTGCGCGCGAGTACGCACAGCTCCCGCCGCCGTCCGTCGCTGATGGTATGGTGCAGTAGGGTGTGATGCGGCTACGCAGCCGTACCATGTTGGCGGCCGACCGGGCGACCCCGAGGGTGAAGACGTGAAGCGGGTTAAGGATGTCGCAGTACCAGAGGCACTTCGCCTCGATGATGCCCTCGGTCTCGTCAATGAGCTTGTCCAACTCCGCGGACTCCCGGAAGTCGATCGTAGGGCCTGTCTGATTGGCCTTGATCCCCGTTCGCGCGTACAGATTGGACAGTTCCGCCCGCGTCCGACAGAAGAGCATGTCCGAGGCGCGATTCTGTTCCTCGGGTCGCGTCACCATTCCAGGGTAGATCTGGTCGTCATTGATATTGAGCGGCTGCTTCGTGTCCCAGCTGTTGGGTGTGATGGAAATCCCTGTCCCTAAAATCTGCCCGGCGTAGCCGTCGAGCGGAACGAGCTGCCAGAACAGGCGGCGACGCATTTCGACGTCGTAAGGGGATAGGCCGAGGCCCTCGCCGTCACGATAGAGCCCCATGCGCTGGGCAATCCGGACGGCGACGCCTGTCAGGATCCAGAACGTATGGGGATCGCTCCGGCCCTGCACTGCAAACAAGAAGAGTACGCACGCTTGAAGAACGAAAAGATCGGTCGTCTTGAGCCAGGAGGCATTGACGAGGGCTTGTCGAGTGGCGAACTCGTACTTTTCCAATAAAGCAGACTTCGGCTGGCCGAAGTCGAGCTGGCAATCCGCATCGTCCAGGGAGACAACGGCAAAATGATAGATGGAAAAGAGTAAGCACTCTTGAGCTTTCGTCGCCGTGGCCGGCTGCTGAGAGACGGTCTCGATCATGCGCGTTGTTGTTGGTATATGGAGGACTTTGCAGAGAGGCTCAACATTGCTGACGTGGATAGCCCACAGTTTGAGAGCGTGGTCCGGGAGTGGGTGACAATCGAGCAGATCCTGGGAGATTCCAAGCAGTGCGCCAGAGAGAGGATCCTGTGCCACGGAGTGGTTGCCCGTAGCAGGCCTGTGTGTCTGTTCAGGCTTTTCTTCGTGGTCCTCATCGTGCTCCGACATCTCAACCATGTCAGCGTCGCCGGCATCGAGCCAGATCTGGCTGTTAATGTATCGAGATTTGCCATCATCAGTAAGCAATTTCCCACTCTTGATGCCTTCGAACTGGGGGTGAGTCCCGGTGCCAGTGAGGTCTCCGTAAGAAAGCATCTGGGATTTTCTGTTAGGCTGTAATACGGGTGTTTGCACGTAGCCCTCCACACCAAAGATCCTTGGCTCCGTCGCAGCTCTTTGCTCTCTGCCGTTCCCGCGAGCTTCGCGTTGCCCCCGGTTGTGACGGTGGGCCTTGTTGCATGGAGAAAATCCGTTGGCCCGATGATTGACGTGGTGTTTCTTGACTGTATGGATCAAGTTCGGCGAACAATGTGCAAAGCTGACGTGGGCCCGGCAGAGACAGTGGTGGCATAATAAGTAAAGTACCTGTCGGGTGGTACAAAGAACGGAGCTATCCGGTTCCCGAGCCCGGCGAAAGATGATGGGTTTCCTTAAATGTCAGATTGGGGTTTCAGCTGGTTAAGTCAGAGAGTCGATCCGACAGATCGACACTAATCAGTTCCTAGATTATCGGCGGCAGGATCCTTCTTACCCGCGTTAAAACGTTATCTAATACTGCGCATTCTTACCGCACTTCTTAGAGTGATGGTAGTGGCGCTTTTTTCACCGTCTCGGATATAGAAGATGCCCAGGATGTGAGTTATATCGAAGATTCTAGTAACTACTGGTAATCTATGTAATTAATTATATAAGGCCCACCGGGTCACCTGACTGCCGTCAGGGCGACCTACCTAATAACTATATATAGGGCCTACTACCCTCAGGCTCACCACTTTAGTTATTCACCTTTGATATTAAGGACTTACACCCATCTGCCTATTGTCTCTATTATTTACACCCATTGCTGTTTTATATCGTGACCTTCGTACACAGGACACACCGGTCGCATCGACAAAAGCTACTTACTGATACTGGCCCTGGCCAACTGGTCCATGTTGCCGGTGACTGCAATGCGGCGTGGCGGATCGGGGAGGCATTCTGCAAGGTGCAGGATTGTTCTTCCCGGCCCGAGACAACTCGCGAACATACCACTCTCGCTTACCTCCACGATCGCAACAGTGTGCCTTTAGGTTTCCCGGCACCCCGCCCTCTCTATCATGCTGAATTTGGCGGTCGCTACTACCTTATCGTAACGAGGTTGCCCGGCGAGACTCTCGAGAAGACTTGGCCAGCTATGGACGAGGCTTCCAAGGAATTTCGTGTTAATCGCCTCGTGGCTATTTGCAAGGAGCTGAACATGCGCGGCGGCTCTGGGGATACTATTTCCGGCATTGACGGACGCTTTCTCGATGACCGATGATTGATTCCAGGCCCGGGAAAAGTGAAGGATCACAGTCCTGCAAGCTTCCTTAAGCAAAGCCGGGAGCTCGGGATGGATTCTTCCGACTTGGTGCTGCATCATTGCGATATGGGTCCACAGGATGTTATTGTGGACTTGACTAGGTAAGATGAGAATGCAGTCGGCATTATTGACTGGGAGATGGTCGGCTTGGTTCCCAGAGATTGGGTCAGAACCAAGTTCTGTGTGTCTTGGGCTATGGACTTCGACTTTCCTGGCAATAATATACAGCTTAGTAAGGATTGGAGGGAGAGAGTCCAAGTTGGACTTGGACAGCAAGGTTATCGCGAGGTTGGGGAGACGTGGAGAGCCAAATGGGAACAAGCGTATGCGACATGGAAAGCGGAATGATTTTCACCAGAAAGACGGCAGGACCAGCCCGAAATAAACCAACTTCCTTCACCACTTCGCTGTGAGGGGTGTTATAGACGTTGGTGACTGTAAGGACCTCCTGTGTCACCGAAAAGAGCTGTAGGAAAGGTAGATCTGTGGAAAGGCCTGGCAGAGGCCATAGCTATGCACCCTGTAGCCCTATCTCTCTACAAAGGTAAGTAAGCATCCTAGGTCTGTCTTGAGCCTAGTTATCTACTGGGGTGAATATTTCAAAGCCAGGATGGTATCTTGTGGCCTCCTTTCCTCTGGGCGGACAGAGGGCTCTTGTACAATTTGCTGGCTTCCAACACGTTGGAAACGACTATTTGAGACAACGGAAGAGGACGCACAGGCGACAGAGAGCTCCGGTGAAGATGACACAGGGACCGGACCGGCCGAGCGAGCTGCTCATAAAGGGGACGGGCAACGATAAGCTGCACACCGATGAGAAGGTCGAGAGCCTCCCCGCCAAGATCGGACACGCCGTCCTTCGCCCTGTCCGCATGATCACCACGCAGCCTGTCGTCTTCTGCATCTCCATCTACATGGCTTATCTGTTCGGCGTCACGTATCTCATGGTCGCCACCTTTCCGGGTGTATTTACTGGGGTATACGGCGAGAGCCAGGGCATCGGCGGGCTCAACTACCTCTCCATCGCCGTCGGCTCCTTCGTGGGGCTGTTTCTCAACCTCAAGGCCGTCGACCGCATCTACAAGAACCTCAAGGCCAAGAACAACGGCGTTGGCAAGCCCGAGTACCACATGCCCTGCATGATGGTAGGCTCCGTCATCACCACCGTCGGTCTTTTCTGGTACGGCTGGAGCATCGGCCGCACCCACTGGATTATGCCCAATATCGGCGCCCTCATCTATACCGCCGGTACCATCTCCTGCCTCCAGGGCATGCAGACCTACATTGTCGACAGCTACCAGACCTACGCTGCCAGCGCCTTGGCCGCCGCCGCCATCCTGCGAAGCCTGGCTGGTTTCGGCTTTCCCCTGTTCGCCCCCTACATGTACGACGACCTTGGTTACGGATGGGGCACCAGCATCTTGGCCTTTATCAGCATTGCAATAGGCTGGACAGCGCCGTTTTTCTTCTGGTTCCTTGGACCCAAGCTGCGGGCCGCCTCGCAGTTTGCTGCTAACTAAAGAATCGGCATCCCCACATAAAGTTTGAGTCGATTCTTCTTGTTTTGGCTGTGGAAAGACGAAAGTGGCCTCTCGAGTGGCTCGCAGGAGACTTGTTCGACCTAGGCATGAGCGAGCACAGAAACGGATAACAGGCCCAGTGAGGCGTTGGGGCAGTGGGCAACGCAGGAAGAAGGGCACTAGCATGATACCATTGTAATTGTAGTTCAAGGGGACTACTGTAAATAACACCACTTCAATCAGATCGCATCTGCTCCCAGTTTACATTGATTGCCAAGTGAGGGACCGAAGTGGGATTCGAACCCACAACCTCTTTTCCAACAGTGCAGAAACACAAGTGCACTTCGTGCTATCCGGTCGATAGATATCAGACACCATCATTTCGAAGATGATGAACCTTGAACCGCGGGAGGGTTTGGCTCCGCAGGGATATTCGGCCAGGCCACATCTGGCAGATCCGACCTCAAAAAAGCTTCCCAGTCAAAACCGGAAGCTACGAATTCAGCAGGCGAGGCCTGCTGAATAGACGGTTACTGAGCAGCAGTTTCGGAAGCCCCAGAAGCCTCGGCGGATTCACGAGCCTCCGACTCATCCAGCTCGCCAAGGGACTGGAGCCCTCGACGAACCATCTCAGTACCACGAGACACAAGGAAACGTTTTTGTGTCCGAAGGCGATTCAAGCGAGCAATCTTCTCGCCTACAGAATGCTGATGCTCCGCGACAAGCTCTTTCAGAGACTTTTGAAGAGCTAAGAGCTCTTCCCCCGTCGACTCCTTCACGCTCTAGCCGTGCCTTCTCGGCGAGAAGGCGATCGACTAAAAATCAGCAAGAGGCAGTAGTAAAAGGACAGGGACATACCGGCTGAAACAGATATCTCGGAGCCGTCACACGAAAGGCCACTGTGAACACACTCGACACAACGCGTAGCGCCAACAGATATGACGCACGTCAACTTTCGAGAGAAACAACGAGAACAAGGCATATCGACCTCAACGCCTAAGTCAGTAATGGCTGACGCTAGAGCACGAAGCGCAACGGTTTTACGGGAAGGTTTCTTAGCAATACGACCTGCCATGACGAATGCTTCGATAAAGAATCAAAGAGGAGGAAGATACGTACAAACAGGAATTACTTTTCAATTTTCCGGAATTTTGGGTCGAAAGCAAAGAAGGAAGGGAATAATCCGACGCACCTATGAGGTAGCAAGAATAGACAACCATCACAAGAGGCTATAGCGGACAGCATCGGAGCCCGAGTCACTCGTGTGACGATCACGTAACAAGGATCAAGGGGATCAATAGATCGTGTCGATGATCCAGATGATCTAATGATCCACGATAAAGAGCTAGATATATAAGGAACGGTCCTTTTATATATGTCGCGTATCTAGGCCTACTATATTATAGAGCCCGTTTTCTTTAATTATATATATAAGGGAGCTCCTTACGCCTATTGTAAATAGTGTATAATAGTCATTTAAGTTGCTCTATTTAATATGCCCTGCTCGAAATCGTCACATTATATACCCTTATGCTCTTACAGCTCTTCAGCTTTTAATCTAAGTGAACCACCGCATATCCAAGTCCCTGATCAGAAACACCGACACGCACACAATTCGATATTATTTAGTCTATTGCTTTTACCTTACTAGTGATAATAGCTATTGTTTATTGATTATCAGAAGTTACATCCAGATACCGGTGATTATTACACTAACTTAAACCTTATTTATTGCGTGATAACTCAGACCTTCTTTACTACGTGATACTATGCCGCCCTCAGTTAACCTTGAAATACGTACCTATCTACCTGCCTCTCTCGGATCTGCAGCGGGTGTAGTGGATTCACGGTAATTCTCAGAAGCTTAATGGTTCGTGCTAATGGCAAAATCTAAAGGATTTGCGCGCATATAGCTGGAAAGCACGACATTATAGAAGGGCATCCGGAACCTATACGTGGCACTTAGAGGAAAATGCTGCAAATGCGAATCTGGGTTATGTAATTTCCTTTATAAGTTTGTAGTAATGCATTTACATGCGCAATGCAAAGAATGATGATATATGAAAGATACAACATGTCGCGGCGGCTCGCTCTTTGGCCTGCCGGATGTATATGACGCTTCAGTTGTTAAGACTAGGAAATGTGTCGTAAGTCTCATACTGCAATCTACTCTGCCTGCTCATGTACTTTTGCTATGAACAGCGCGGTCGAGTCTTGGCTTAGCCCTTATCGAGCTCGTTTCGCGCTGGAACAGGTCTATACACTCCCCCTAACCCTCGGGAGGCGAAGTATCAGCTGAGTCCTAGGCTTCGCACAAGAGCATCTGGTCTTGGGGAATGACCGAGAAATTCTACCATCATCTTCAGCTCGTCTCGGCTGCCACCAGCCTCAAGAATCACCTGTCTATATTGGTCCCAAGTCTGCCGACTTTGTGGGTTGGTGGCGAATGCTGTTTCGTAGAAATCTGCCGCAAAGATTTGCGCACTGACTTGCTTAGCACTGGTCATTTAATTTGGCTGATCATGTGAACACAAACCTAAGATACGAGAAGTAGCCAGCGTCATAGCCGGACATCAAGTGTCCAAAATGACAGTGGGCGGGTCCCCTTGTACTCGGCTCAGGGTTCCTTAGCAGAGTGAGTTCTTCTTTGATGTTATTGTAAAGCTCCGTTACATCGAGCTGCAAGAGATCCTCGCGGGTAGCAGGGTTGTGGACTGCCATGTCGAATACTGAATCTGCGCTGCAGGTCCTTCAGAAATTTTCACCCACGCTGGCAAATGTTGTAGAGACTCACGTCTGCTGAAGAAGCCGCAAGGCTTTGTTCAGATTTCGGCTCCCGATCAGCTGATCCAGGAGCTCCTCCGGAATATGTTCAGCAGGCTCAGTTGTCCGCGGGTGCTGAGCCCTCCATCTATGCAAGCATTCGGGCCCTACTCTTGTATAGTGGCAACTCATCTCCACAAGCTCGCTCTTATTCCAACACCAATTCTCGAGCATTGTGCTCAGAGCCTCAGCGAATTCTACCGGTGCTCTCCAGGCATGGTATCGAGTGTGAAATGTCCGAGACAGCAGGTCGTGGATACCATGACCGAGCTCTAGTAGACCGATGTTGTCAGAATACGACGCCGCGCTAAGGAGGAGAGAAAGACAAGGACGAAATGATATGAGCTGTGTGATCCTACCATGGAACAGAGTTACTACTTCGGAGTGCCTGAGTAAGGCACAGCCTGTGACAGCCGACGGGGAGAAGTTGCACATCAAGATAGTCGCTGGAAAAACTCTGCCACCGTCAGGTTTCAAATATGACTGTTCTCTAAACGTCAGTTATCTATCACTAAGTCAAGAAGTGTATATACTTACAGCCTGCAGGTTGACGTTCTGGTTCCCTTTGTACTTGCCATTCCTGTATAGGATATCTGAAAAGAGATATCCAATGAATTCACCCATGTGCTCTGTCCTGTCGTCCCAGACCGACCAAGCTTCCACATCCTCATGCCAAGTTCTGCCGGTCAGCTCTCCAGGTGCCATAGGCAGAAAACGGAGTTGAAGGAAAGATTCGAAGAGTCCCAACATTCTCGATACAGTGTTGCGAAGTGGGAAGTACTCTGAGACCAGTTCTTGATCTACCCGCTTGTCCTCCTCGAGCAATCGCATATAGTAGTGAAAGTCCCAGGGAAATATTTTGTCGTCTCCTGATTGAGAATCTGTGACCAGGTGCTTCCTCTTTATAGCCTTTAGCTGCTCCATCACTCCCTGGCCTATCGGCAGGAGTTGCTCCCGCATGCGATTCAACATATCGTCCACCCATTCAGTTGAAGTGGCAATTCTTTCTTGCAGCTTGAACTCAGCATGGCTCTTGTAGCCGAGCAGATGGGCATTGTCGTCGTGTAAGAGTACAACTCTCTTGAACAATGCCATATTTTCTGAAAGCTTTTGCTCGTTGCCGAGATATAACTTCTTCCTGGTGGCTGGGCTGTGGGCGTGCCTTAGGACAACGAGCCTGTCCGCGCGCTTGCCAAAGTCGACATATACCTTATCCTTGCCACTTTCTGTAAGGCGTTGGATCTCTTGTATGGACACGCCCTCAAGTTCTGCAGGCGTAAACCAAGCTCCCTCTGTGTTCTCTCTCAGGTTCCGATTGAAATCCTGGCAAAGTTGGCCGATTTCCTTCCGAGAATCAAGTAACATCTCGATCTGGTCTGAACTCAACTTGCCATGTCCAACATTAGTATACTCGCGCAATATATCCCGCACAGCCTTCCTGCACTCCTCGTTCGGGCAATCGTCCTTATCCGCCACAGCTTTGACAAGTAGAAAGAGGTCGTGTCTCAGCGCAAGGTGAGCGGTACACTCGGACATTAACCTCGTCGCCTCCTCAGCTGCGTTACGCCTCTCTTGGTCCGGACCTGCGAAGCGATACATGGCTATCACAGCTTCGGTCCCTTGGTTGAGGTCCTCCTCCTCGAGCCATGGTTGGATAACATCTGCGAATGTGGCCGCCTCGGGCGTCACCTTGCGGGCCACCAAATTGCGGACTGCTTCTCGGTCAGCGATGATGCGCTGAATTGTAGGGATCACTTCGTCGGCTGCTAGCATTCGCGGCAAAGGCTGTGGTGCTCGTGAAGACATGATCGGATTTCCTTTGGGATCTTGAAAGACAGCCTCGAAAAATGCCTGGCTACATGCATTCGTCATTTCAACTCATGACCTCTACTCATAGCAGTGCTATTGAGGGGCGATCCAGGCCAACATTATTAACCACCTCCAGTATCGGATAAGAGGTTGAGACGGGAGCTACTGGAAGAATCTCTATACCGGGGTCTAATGTCCAGAAGCTTGTTGGGGTTTCTGCTTCTGCCGTGTTGGTGAGCGGCCGCAGCGGGTGGCGAAAATCCTGTACCAATTACCAACAGTATTCAGAGGGGCTTTTCCGTGCCGCAAGGCAACCTTAGAAACACAGTCACTGCGCCGCAAAGTCACAGCCGAATGTCGGAGCTAGGCGGGGGCCCGCGTAATTGTTGACCGACTTTTGGCGACGTTGGTTGAAGTGCCGTGTGAATGCAAATGGAGCTGAGTGTACAAGCACCGCGCACAATGCATACGAGGATATGTACCGTGGACAGGAGATCCTGATACGGTCAACCCGGGACACAACGTCCCTTGGAGACGCCGTAATATGGGAATATTGCCGAGTGCGCCTCCGGAGAGGATTAAAGGTCAGCCTAGAGTTGGCGTGTGTGAACTTGATCGTCAATTCGCGATCCAGGGACAAGGTGACGCAAAGTCGGTTCTTGGTGCTGGGTTACAATTACCAGGCATCATGGCAGGTTGGTACGGTGATAGTGCAATTGTTTTGAAATTTTCCGCTGCGTCCTCGTTATTACTGCTGCTTTCTGATATCAATGGAAAGCCGGCGTGGTGTCGCTAAGAAAGCTTACCGCTCAGCTTCTGTTGGATAGCTCGAAAGGCGAGGTATGAGGAAAGAAGTTGTCGCTTGAATGATATATTTGGGCGGGTGTGAGACTCTCCATTTGTACCTGTGCCATTTCTGGAGAATGCTAGCGATATTGACCTTAGTGCTCTCGGGGAAGGCGGTCTTGCGAAAGCGAATACCTTGAAGCTGCGAATGAAGAGCTACGCGTTGCAAAGCTGTGAGGCGTTTCGGTTGACGCTGTTTCTAAGATTCCCGTCGCGTGAAGCGCTTGATGAAATCCGCATAGTGGTTGTGAGCAGGTGCCACGGTTTAGACAAACATTGGGGAGGGGGGATTAAGTCATTTAGGAGTGAGGACAGAGAACCGCCCCCAGAGGGGGGGGCCTTTTATAAATACCTTCGAGACGTCTATGCTGGCGCTTGTGACCCGTTCCCTGCGGTTTCTATTAAATATAGATATGCAAACTGCGGGAATAGGGAGTAGGGCGCAGGCCTATAGGATGGAAGATAAGACATACCTAGGTAGGCGTGCTATTCAGATCAGATTAATCCGGAGCCTGGTGGTTTTTACTTGCTTAAAAATATAACAAACTCGTCTTCTCTACTAGGCACCCTAACAAAGACATTAGTATATAGGCAAAGCAGAGCGACTCTTGTCGCTGGTCTCTAGGTCCTGATTTAGCCGAGGTTATAAGGATATATAAAATAGGCAAGACTAAGCATCACTCTTAAACTCCGACAAACAAAAGATATAACGTATATTGCAAGTCTGATGTAAAGGAACAGACCTTCTCAAAGAGACGTAAATGACCCCAAGTTTCCAACGCCCCAAGCATAAGGCCCGGGCTAAAATATATCGTTGGCAATTGACATCTGAAGACAAAGAAGTGCCCATTAGTACACCTAAACAACAAGACAAAAACAAAAGATACCGACGCCGGCATGATTCGAACATGCGCCTCCGAAGAGAATAGATCACTAGAATCCGAAGATTGAATTCTAGTCTATCGCATTAGACCACTCTGCCACGGCGCCCTGATTGTTGTTTATGTTTTGGTGGTGGGCTCTACATGCGTGAGTCGCGTAGATGTGGGCCGTTCAGGGGCTGAGACTTGGCGGGACACATTGCTATACCGATGTGACCAGTCCCATATCATTTACTTTCTCATGCTTATTGGTCCGCCTGATGTTTATTCGGCTCGACTAAAAATTCTAGTCTTGCAGTAGCTCGGGATCCGATTGTAGTCTATATAAGCTGTGTTGCGTTGTGCCGTGTCTTAATGGAGAGCTTACTAGTACGCACTCGATCAGTGTACGAAACCTCGCACTACTTTACAAAAAAGGCCAGGGCAAACCCTATCTCTTGATCCTTCAAAGAGGGAGAGGTAGATAATATGATATTACATCTCAAGCACCTCACCTTACTTCCCTCGATCCATAGCTCTCACGTACGCTCTTACCTAACCAGCTGACTGTCTTGTGGCAAGTCCAGCACAACGAACCAGCCAGCCTTTCAACAACTTCTCAAATATATTAATGAGCGCTTCCCGGAAGACCAGCACGAGGATCTCCTATTCATGGATGTATCCTGGTCTCGGGAGAGCTCGTAATTAGGGTACGGCCTCAAACAGACCCTTCGACACTGTCCTACTACAGAGCAATCAAGTCGTCGTGCTTTCACAGCGGTCCTGGGAGCATTGATCCCTTGGGGACAGAAAGCTGTTTGAATCCAACCTCTTTGTCCATCAGCAGTACTTGACTTTCCGATGGATAGAGCTACAGTTGCACGAGACGAAGGACACACGCCCTAACTCGTACGATCTCTTCCTCACCAACTTCACCACTTCCTGAGGATCTCATAGCAGAAAAAACGCTGGCGAGGACAACGTACAGCGGAGTAATCAGAGACAAGATGATCAAACTGTATCACGTCGTGGTGGACATCTGGAGGAGGCATTGTCTTGTTGGTGAGTGGGGAGTGAAGTCAACTCCAAGCCCCGATACGCCTGAAACTTAAGTTTCTGAAGGTTCGAAAGAACAAAGAAGGCGTCATTATTGGTCAAACAAGATATTCGATGCGTGGCCAAGTTAGACCGAATGGGCTGATTCGCTGGGACTGAAGATACTGAACCTGACGGATGAGAGGGAGATCTCCAATGCACTGAACTCAGCGGTCACCAATTGAGCCAGGGGAGAAACTCACGCTATCTTGGAGTAATTGGCCTGGCTGACCTGGATGGCCTAAACGGCAATCACGTTCTCAGCTGCCAGATATGGACACGGGCGAGGATTTATACCGCACATAATACCAATTATTCTGGATCCAGTCTGGGGAAGCCTTGAACAACTGCAGCGAGATCAAATCGTCCAGGACGGCCTTTCCAAGAAAAATATTCCGGATGCCACATAAGTATGCTAAAGTTACTGGGAATCAATGGGGTCCATCGGGGCCAGACAACGTGAGTGTCGACATGTCGCTGGAGACAGCGGACGACATATATTGAAGGTCGACAACCGACAGACGTGGGTAAAACGACCAACGTAACGGAGATACACAGAGACGCCGTGTCGGACTGTACGATCGTGAGCCGCGAAACAGGAAGGATGGGCAGCACAGCTCTTACGATGCTAAGCAAAGGAGATCCATGAATGTCTTCTTCTGGTTGGTTTTCAAATTCGAAACATCTCATGGGCTATGACCGAACGACCTATGGGCATCTCAGGCGAAGACAGTAGGAAGTGGGCAAACTCACATGGCTCTAATTCCTTGAGTCAAACATGGTACGAAGACAGGTGGAATGACATCGACCAAAAATCAACAATCGACGAACAGAACTCACTCGCGACATCCGGATGGTGGTTACTTCCGGCCAGTGGCTACTTTCAGGTGCCCTTTATCACAACAAAATTCACTAATCAATGCCGCACTTGAGCACTCGTGAACGTCTGTTTCTGTAGGATAACCTCACGCCTCCAGACAATGATCTCTAGGAATCCGGACGCGGCCACGATCGAGGACAACTGGAAACGATCGTGGATGCGTTGGAGGTCTACCGGCACTGTCAACACTTACGTATACCAACCCTTGTTCTCCGACTGCATCGAGAACCAAATATACATCCTTACTTGTATAAGGGACTGAGTATATATCTTTCGCCGTGGACCCATGGTGCTGATTCATCGACAAGACATTCAAGATTGCAGTTGGCGACCCTAACCCTACCTAAGTACCGGTAGTCACTCGAAGAAAGTAGCCCCATATGGCGTCTGGACTTGAGGCCGCCACCTTCAATGATCACCTGTCAGCTATCGGACAATTGCTTCAAGAAGTGGGCGCATTGGATGGCGTCAATATAGCGTTGATAGCTAGCTGGGGAGAATCAAATTTTTTATTTTAAAAATGGGCAGGCGTTCATGAATCCGGATCCTTTTGGCGAGATGGGACGTCATTGGAAATCAAGTGAGGTGATGTTTTTAGCCCCTGAACCTCGAGGTGGCGGCACTCGAGCCCCTTTCCAGTCGACGATGATAATAAGGTCACATTATCTTACTGCTGGCAATGGCCGGGGGAGTCAGGGAGTGAGAGTCAGGGAGTGACGGCGACGGCGAATGATGGAATGACGATTTGCGCGGATGGCATACTCCGCACGCAAGAGAGTTCACAGCCATGTGGCCATCCCGACCATCACCGGCGGTGGGAGTTGCTTGCGGGCGATAAGGGTTGACGGGCGGATGCTGTTGCTACCCTTTGACTCTCGGGGCTCAATGCCGCTTGACGATGCAGGGGATGGATGAGCTTCTCGGTCCGGGGTCGAGACTGATTTATTACCCAAAGCCTCGTGGGCAGTGCGTGCACCAACCGGAGACCATCGATCGATCGAGAGGAGTGTATCGGATTCTGTGGTGATGTGACTGTGTGATATGGAGTAGCTGTCAAAGGCATGTCTTACTTCCCAAGACCACGCTCGGACGTCGTGGTCGCAATCGATCTTCCCCCTCACACTTGGCAGCTGGCAGCCCTGGTCGAGATGTACAAGGTGATAAACTGCTCCTTTTTGGTCTGGACCGATATATGGAAACTGGGTGACTGGGTACCCCACGAAAAGGGTTGCCGAGTCAGGATCACGAATGCAGGCGTGGCGAGGTGGCAAGGATATCAGGGATTGTGAAGGAAAATAGGAAGAGTCCAGGCATCGCGAGCGAATCTAACGTTGCAGGTCAAGCAAGGCTCATAACCCTGTAGTCAGTCCCATGGTTCTCACTGTCTTTGTATTACTTACCAAGATCTGGAGAGGTGCTGCTCAGGCTTTGGAAGGTGGGGGGGGGGGCGATAATGGTGGTGTTGATCCCTCGGCAGAACCCAAGGTCAGAATAGCTACCGTGATGATGAGTGGACGATTTGTCTGCTGATGCCCAGATGTTGTCAAAATAAGTTGTGGAAACTTCACCTGGACAGATTGAAGTTTGTTCCCTTACGGGGTCTGTCAGGGGGACATGTTTCATATCCGGCAACCGCACAACCACTGCCGGTGGGAATACCCCACGGTTTGTACTTTAAAAAGAACCTAGGCATGTAACGGCGGGTGCGCTGCGGCTCTGCACGACGGCAACTCATAGATACAGTATACCTATGTAATGAATCAGGGAACACCAAAGTACAATTATAAGTGTTGAGAGACGTGATGCATCATTGCCCAATGTAGGCAGCCACTGGTCGAACGTTTACCATGCACGGCGGGAATATGGTGCTTCGTACGTACAGATATCGATAGGGAATTAAACCGCGAGATTCAAACTTCCTTTTGATGAGACTGATAATGGGCATCAGCACCTCCTTTCCTCCTCCGGACTGGTGGCATGGCCCAAGGCGCGATGCTCAGGGCAGCCCAGCGTCACGCGGCAGCGCTACGGGTGGCTCCCGAGGTTAACCTCCTGCCGAATTTTATCACTCACCTGGGCAACCTGGGCAGGCTGGGCAGTCACCGAGGGGGAGCGGGCAGCACACCGGGGCGGTGATGACACTAAGACTTAGAGGGCCCCGAAAGCCCCCAAAACCCCCCCCCCCCTGAGGAGCCCATGGATCCCTGTCAATATCGCTACCACCTAAAAGTACGGTTCGTACGTACGTAAGGACCAGCTCGTTCTCACCTTCCATTTCCGCAAGGTCAACCGTACCGAACTATGCGTGGCTACCTAGGTAGGTATGCCTGGTATGCTGGGTTACCTCCCATAGTAGGTAACCAAGGTACCTAGGTAGGTAGGCAATTAATTACCTAGGTACCTAGGTATCTTCAATTGTAGACTACCGACCTAGGCCATAGCAGCCAAGAATTCGTGGGGTGTTATCAGATGCATTCCGTCCTCCCGGGGTCTGATTCTCCCTTTTTCTTCCTCCAGGGTTCCTCCTTGAGAACCCCTTCCAAAGCAGGGAAAGCATCTCTAACTCTCCCTCCCTTGAAACTCTTCGCGGCCTCACGCGGTCATCTCCCCTTGCTGCCTTGCTGTCGTCAACATCATCTCCTACCACTGGCTCCCCTCAGTCACTTATAGCCAAGGTCCCTTATAATCCGTCCCTTTTTTGCTTTCCCAAAATGGGAGAATTGTAATTTGCCCTTTTGTCGATATTCCCCGGGCCTGCCGCTTTAGTCACACCTCGTTTCCCTCATGAGATTACCAGCGGTCGGCAGTGGAGCTCCCATACAGGCCTGACAGGGTTCTTGGCTGGCCCTGAGTGGCACTGGGTGGCACTGAGTGGCTAGAATCTGGTCCCCACGGCGTTGGGCGGCGCTGGACGGCTCTTAACTCACTTCTCAATTTTTCGCTCCTTTCGGCCTTTCTCGCCTTTTCCGTCCAGGGAAGTTGCAGGGGCTTCCTTTCTTTGAGGGGGAGGGGCAGACAGACAGACAGACAGACAGACAGACAGACAGACAGACAGACAGACAGACAGACAGACAGACAGGCAGGCAGACACGCAACAAAAGTCAATCAGTCAGTCAGCCAGTCAGTCATGGTCTTTTGTGTGTCAATGTGTGTGTGTCTGTCTCTAAGCACTGTTTGCTTCATCCGTCATTTTTCTCCCTCAAATTTCCACGCACGGGGCGGGAGTCCGGGACATAGCTCGCGGGTGTAACCTAACTGACAGAGAGGCCCGGTAAAAAAGAGAAGAGAAATCAGGGCGACCAGGTCGACAAGACAAGGCCCCTGGACCACCGAGATCATCGCTCGTTATCAGCATCGTCAGGCCTGAGCTGTCTTTGCTGCTACGCACTTGGATCAGTTCCCAGTTGATCTCTTCCCACTTCAACTTCGCCGCACAATTCTTGTAAATCGGCACAATACATCACTCCCACCAATCCTTCAGTCCCGCTGAAAAGGCAACTTCAAGGAACACTTGACGTTGATGGCCCTCGCATCGCATCGCACCGCACCGCATCCGCATCCGCAAATGCAAATCGTCGGTCCAGGGCCTGGGTCCACATCCATGCATGCTTTAATGAGTGCGGAATCTACGCCCTTAATATAGCCATCGATCGCCCCAGCTCGTGAGCTCCGTCTTGTCTTGTGGAAACTTCTTGTTCTCTGGTCTCGGGGAAGTATCAACTTGGGGTTTCAGTCCTCAGATGGATTCGAGGGTGGAATTATTTTTCGACCGCCAACCTTCTTTCAACAACCGAAAATCTCCGGGGCGCACCATCCACCTGCAGGACAGACCGAGGACGACCGGCCATAGGGTTGGGATAAAGGAACGGGCACAGGGCGGCAGTCTCTCTGGATTTCTTAGAAAAGCAATAAGTCTTCACGATGGGTGGCACGAGCAAATTCAAATTCCCTATGCCGCACCGGCGGTCAAGGCAGCCCACCTTGGAGGTGCAGACTATTTCCTCGCCTATGACCAACAAAGCCCACAAGCTTTTGGGCTCGGCAGAATTAAACATCGACCCCTCACCGACATCCAGCATCCATGATCCATCGAGGCTCTGGGATACACGGTCTGCCGTATCCGGTGTCAGCGGTATCAGTGTTACCATCTCGGAAACGACAGCGACAGGGAACGTCACCAGAACACGCTCGCCTTTAAGCACCCTTGATGAGGGCACTGTCGCACCCAACAGCAGGAGCCACGTAAAGGCATGGGACCAAGAGTCTGACATAATACCAAAGGGGCTAGGATTTAATGGAAGCAGTGCAGGGCGCACTCAAAACTTGGACAATATCACTGATGCATCAAGTGTGAGGCGCCGCCGGTCCAGCTCAACCATCGCGTCCTTCTACGACAAGGCGAAGCTACCCCTGTCCATATCGCAGCAGACTTCCAGCTCGGCCATGGCCAAAGGTCCACCAAACAAGGCGCAGGAGTTTCTGGATATGGACCACCCACGACCAGCGCCGTCACCCCCAAATCTAGAGAAGAAAAAGCCCGCGAAGCTGGACATGACACACCTCCTGCCTACACCTGCTACACCTTCCAGAAACCCGCTGACGAGGCTCGCCCGTAAGCGTAGCATGGTATCGGGCCCTGACATGCTGACACGATCCTCGTCTGTCGTGTCCACGTCTCCAGCCGTCTCGCCGTCGGAAACTGAGCCGAAACTGGAGAAGAAGCCTCGGAGGAAACTTACCAGAGAGAGCTTGCGGAGCCTCCGGAGCCTCGGCAACAGGCACAGCACGATCAGCACGGAGGAATCCGAGACCGCAAGTTTGCACAAGCGGGTCACGGACGCTGGAACACTGCATCAACTGTACCAGCATTACGAGAATACGTCATTTCGCGATACTATGGCCCCTGATGGGGCAGAACTTGAAGAGGAATTGCCACACGGCGAGGAGGTCATCGAGCGGGATTCAAGGGCTGGCTCCCAACAGAATTCGCGACACAGCTCGATATCATCAGCAACTCCGATCAAGATGAGACACCATGTTTCGTCTTCTTCGGCGGCGGTGTCCCGGCACCATTTTTCGCCGAACTCTACCTTTGACGCTATTTCCGAGATGCCTCTCTCGGCCTCAAACCCCGCCCTGGCCTCGCCTCCAACTGACTACGCTGGCAGTGTGTCCAGCAGACACACACGCACTTCGAAGGCGTCCAAGTGGACAGATCAAAGCTTTACAGACTTTGATCCAAATGCGCAGAGTGTTCTTTCACTTTCTTCTGACTCTGAGGATGAGTTTTCGGAACCACCAAGAACGGCCGTGTCAGCCCCTAGCATCGCCTCTATGGAGAGCACGTCTAGTCCCCCTGAAAGCCGGAGACCATCAAACACCTCACAGGAGTCGGTACGGAAACAGCTGAAGAGCAAATTCCGCTCCAGTCTCAACCCTCAGGGTCACTTCCTCGCCATTCCCGAAAACATGAAGACCGCCGGCACTGCTCAGCCGGCGATAAGTCCTCGCACCAGTTCATTGGCAAGCGCACTGGCAAGCGCAGCAGCGACCAACGGCCCACAACCAAACGCCACTCCTTCTACAACTACCACAACATCATCTGCCCGGTCACTATCTCGGCTTTCCCAAGTGTCCACGTCAACTTGTGAATCGATCACGAGTCAAAGCTCTCGTCCTCGTCCCTCGGTGGCCGCACGACAGACACCAGAAATTCGCCACGTCGCCATGCTCCAGTCCCGTGCGGCACCAACAGGGCATCGTCACCATGAACCTGCCATCGTAGACGAGAAACCATATGCCAGTCCCAAGAAGCACAACTCGTCACGAATCAGTCAGCCGACGCCACCGATCAGCCCCTCAAGCATGGAGTTCGCCATTCAGACCCAGGATAACTCGACCACCGGAAAGGATGGCCCGGTTCTCACTCTCAACGGCACCGGCGGTGCTGAAGACGAACGTTTCATGGCCGTTACCAAGCAGGAGGAATTGCTGCTGGCAGCGATGAGAGCGAGGCGGGCGCTCATGCGTGAGAGTAACCAGGTTGCTGGCGTCAATTGTCTCGATCGCGGCCGAGTGAAGGATGACAGGACAGCCTCGAAGAAGGAGTCGCTGTCGAGCATAAAGACCGTGAAGGCCGGAAAGCTCCAGCCGCCACCCATGAAATCGCGACCTTCGGATGCGACCAGCAAAGACAACGCTATAACGATGCTCTTCCCCAACCCGCCATCCGGTAGGTCAAGCCCGACGATACGAGCTGACGCCACTTCGGAGACGGAGTCCGGGAAACAGGAGGAGGTGCTGGTGTGTCTGGATCGCACTACCAGCCCGGTGCAACCCTTGAAAAAGGCGGAACCGATCTCTGAGCTGAGCGACTTCATGCGCTTCGAGTCCGAGCAATTCCCTGCTCCCCCGGTGTCAAAGCCATCTCTCAGTCGTGCCTCGCCGGCGCCAGCAAATGGAATTAACTCGCGCTCGACATCTGTGCGGCAAACGAGCACCCCGCGGCGGGACTTCGATTTCATGCCCTCGGTGGTTAGGCCCTCTTCCGTGCAAGGATACCGCAAGCCAGAGATGTCCTCACGCAGCGCGTCTAGGTCCGACTGGCGCCCAGCAGAAGCTGAGCCGGTTATGGAACGACCGGAGTCATCTTCCAGCTTCTACGAGTCGGAACCCGAAACACAGCCCCCTCATAGGATGAAGGCAGTCAGAATCAGCGCCGTGGGGATCAGCGCCGTGGGAACGCAACTGCCTGAGATAGGGCAGTGGGGCGATGACGGTTGAGCCTGTGTGCCTGCCCTTCTTGAGCACACAAGCCGACCAGTGACCTCACCAGACACAACCTAATATCGCCATCTCAGACCCGTGTCTCACTTTTCATTTTCATTATCCATCAATCCAATTTTCTTCCCCACTGTCACAGCATAGCGCAGTGTTACGGCGGAGGTGTGTCCACGGTCAGACATGTGGAGCCGGTTTATGGGGTGCACCGTCATCGTCGGGCAACAAATTCGGGGGTTTCACTGTAATCTTACAGACGTTTGGAGGACATGTGTATATTTTATGGGGTGATGATATCCTGGGTCGAAGGGAGAAACGGTTCGCATTCGCGCCTGATGGTTTATTCGTTTTGCTTTTTACACACTGCGCACCTCATTCCTGCGCTGTTACAGAGCGGAGGACTGTCCTTTATATATGACAGACACAACGAAGGGGGTGTTGCTTTTTCTTTTCTGGGTGTACATACGTATATCTCCCGCACACAGTTGAAAAACGACGGGGCACATGTTTATACGATGGCAATCTAAGTACCCAGGACAGATTCAGCATCTGCGGATACTACTACAATGTTTAATTGCACGCTCATGCAGTTTGTTGCAGTCAAGAGAATATCATTTCGCTTTGTGATATGTGGTGACTGACGCCTTGAATTCCGAAGAAAATGCAGGTGAGAGTTGAATTGTCGTGGCGTGTCTCAGTACGGATGAGCCTCTGGTTTAGCACCCTACTACTGTTGTATCACGCCGGATGCCTGCAGTGATAATCTCGGCAGTAACAGTGACACAGATCGCGGAGGGCCGTGTGGTGTGGGTGGAGTGAATGACAGGTCATAAAATCGAGAAACGGACCAACGCCACGGCCCCCAACTTTTTCGACTTCTCGTGATATGTTGTTGCATGATGCATGATTGACACCTGCTCAAGCATCATACCCTTGTTTCTCTTGCAGCTTTGAACATTCTCAATTACCCAGGCCAGCCCAGGCCAATACACATTTCCGATCCCACGGCATCGATCATCCTTTTCCCAGTCGTGCAAACTTCGTCGCGAACCCCACAGATCGGATGACGCAGCGCCTCAAAGCAAAATCCAACAGAGATTGAGCGTCAGATACCTAGCTAGGTATATGGACTGGAAAACTGATTAATGACCGTGACGCGATTATCCTGACTCCAGCCACCCCCCGCCCCCTTCCCAACATCGGTGGCCCCGGGGTATATCGTTTTCCCTACCCGCCACCCGTCGACAAAGGGAAACAGATACCGTCGTAACGCTCAAATCAACTGGCAAAAAAGAAAAGAGATCTTATCCCACTATTATGCTTGACCTGCTTCAATCCTCTGTGGTCGGTTCTTGAATGGTTCCCATTGATGTCCTCGACATTGATCTTCCGTTTTCGCCCAGGATGTCGCCCCATGACAACGACGAGAAGACACTTAGCCTGTGAGAGACACAACAACAACGTCAGCACGTCTGGGCTCCAGCGGATCGACAGAGTAATGGCAATAGTCACCTACCGCCTCCCGCCGCCGATGATAGCAACGGCCTCGTCCCAGCCACGCTCGTTGACAATATCCATGACCGTCCGCCCGTTCTCGTCCTTCTGCTCCAGGTCGACGCCGTTGCCCTTCTCCACCAGGACCTTGAGCACATGCGCGTCGCCGTTCTCCACCGCCTGCAGCACCGCGTTCCACCCCCTGTACATGAGGTTGATGTCGGCGCCCCTGGCCAGCAGCATCTCCAGCACCTCGGTGTCGTTGTCGCGCATGCGCCGGATCGCCTTGATGATGGGGAGGTGCTCCCCGGGGGCATTGACGTCGGCGCCCGCCTCGTCGATGAGGTACCGGACGATGGACTTGTGGCCCTCGCGGATGGCCGACGTCAGCGGCGAGAAGACGCCGCCGTTCTTGTCCTCGACCGAAAACCCCGCGCCCAGGAGCAGCCGGATGCTCTCGGGCTCGTTGGCGCACACGGCCATCTCAACCACGCCCCTGAAGGCCTTGGGGTTGGACACGGCGGGGAGCAGCTTCTTGAGGATGGCCGGCCGCTTCACCGCCATGCAGAGGGGCCAGTCCTGGCCCCGGACGCCCGGCTCGGCGCCCTGGCCGAGGAGCAGGTCGACCATGTCGGCGCGGTCCTCGCGGATGGCCGTCGTCAGCGGGGTGTAGCCCTCGGCGGACTTGGCGTTGGCGTCGACGCCGTGGTCGAGGAGGTACACCAGCGCGTCCATGTTGTCGTGCGCGACGGCCTTCTCCACGATGCCGGCGGGCTCGCTCGGGTCGCCGCCGGCCTCGATGACCTGCGGCAGGAAGTGCGCCCGGTGGTGCGTCACGCACTTGAAGCAGGGGTGCTGCGACGCGGGGAGATTCGGGTCCGCGCCGCTGGCGAGCAGGAGGGACACGATCTCGGCGCGGTCGTCGCGGATGGCCGAGCACAGCGGCGTGTACACGCCGTCCTTCTTGGCGTTGGGGTCGACGCCCGCCTCGAGGAGCGTCCGCACCGAGTCGGCGTTGTTGATGCTCGTCGCGAACTCCATGATGCCGGGCGCCATCCTGAAGTCGGCGCCGCGCGAGAGGAGCAGCTCGAGGAACGAGGGGTGGTAGCAGCTGGGCCAGAGCGGGTGCTTGGGCCCGGGGAGGTTGGGGTCCGCGCCCCGGTCCAGGAAGAGCTGCGCCAGGTCGAGCCTCTGGGCGCCGACGGCCTGGACCATAGGGCTCGTGCCCTCGCCGTTCTTGCCGTTGGGGTCGCCGCCGTAGTTGAGCAGGAGCTCGACGACCCCCTTGGGCGTCTTGCGGTCGATGGCCTTGACCAGGACCGTGTTGTCGTTGGCCATGATGCGGTTCGGGTCGCCGCCGTACATCAGGAACAGCTGCACCAGCTCGAGCTGGCCGTCCTCGACGGCCAGCGCGAGCGGCGTGTCCTTGTCCGCGCCGGCGCTCAGGTTGGGGTCTGCGCCGTACTTGACGAGCATCTTGGCGCCCTCGAGGAAGCCCATCTCGGCGGCCTGGAAGAGGGGCGTGAAGTCGTTCTTGTCAAAGGTATTGGGGTCGGCGCCGAAGAGGAGCAGGAGCCGGACGGACTCGGTGTCGCGGTTCACTATGGCCTCCCGGAGGAGGTTGATCTCCTGGAGGGAGTCGGGCGAGACACCCCGGTCGAGCAGCTGTTCGATGATGCCGTGGTTCCTCTTCTGCACCGCCTGCGCCAATGCGACCTTGAACTGCGGGTTATTGCTCCCCGTGTTGTACCTCGGTGTCCATCGGGGGACTGTGGACGGGTCAGCCTTGAGGCGGGCGACTTGTTGTGGCGGCCTGTCGGTGAGGTCCATATCGGACAGCAGATCGTCGAGCAGCATCTCCGTTTCTGCCGTGTGGGTGGATGAATTGTCGGCATGCACAAAGTTGCCCCGGCTGCCAGTGCGTGTTGGGCTGGAGGCGTTGGACCGCGTGATCTCCCTTACCAGGCTGTGGGCGGGTCCCTTGGACGACCGCAGGCTCCCACTGTCCGGCCTAACCGACCTGGACGGCGCGCGCTCGGACAGAGCGCCCAGGTCTACCAGATCCTCCAAGGTCGTCGTGGAGGTTATGCGGTTACCCATAAAGTCCTGGCTCTGTGTGGAATGGCGCTCCAGGATGGCCAAGGGCGGCAGTGCGGGAGGGAGCTCGGGTCCCTGCTCAAGCCTACCGGTATGTGACCTCGTCATGTGGGAAGGAGCTCGCTGGGGCGTCACGGGGGCGCGGCCCGAGGGAGGTGGCAGGGGCTGGAGGGCATTCCTCGACGCTGTCCTCTTCACACCGTTTATCCGGTCGAGGGCGGCAGCCAGCCCGGTGTACCCGATGCCGATGGTCGCGTCCACCTCGTCGCCGCCGAGCGACCACCGGAAGACCAGGGCGGACATGCGCAGGGCCTCGCTGGTCTTCTCCAGGCTGATCCGCATCCGCTGCACGTCCGAGTCGGCAAACATCATCTTGAAGCCCTTGGCGACGCGGGCGAAGCCGTGCTTCTTGTCGTTGTCGAGGAAGCGCGTGACCAGCTGGTTGAGCACGATGAAGTCGTCGTGGGCCTGGCGGAAGTGCCTCTCCATCTCGACCGTCATCTCGGGCGAGAAGCCCGCGTGGTGCTTGTGGTTGGCGTCGCTGAGGCCCGACTCGATGGCCCACAGGATCCGGCACACGTCGAGGAACTCGGTGGCGAGCTCCCCGAACCCCTGCACGTGGTTCTTGACGGTGCTGAGGTACTCGAGCATCCGGATGGCGATGGTGTTGCCCAGCACCGTGGCCTTGTCGCAGAGCTCGACGGCGGTTTCTTTCCTTCGGGGCGCCATGGTTGTTGTCGATGGCTGGTGTTTCGTCGTTTGTTCTTGTCTCCTGTGGACGGGGGTATATGACGTCTGACTACCTACTTAAGTACTGAGTAGTACTGGACAAAGGAGCCCGTTCCTTTGTGTGGGGCGGGGTGTGGTATTGCTGGGTATGACACTGTCCGGCAGTACCAGGAGAGGGGGGTTTCTGACTAACGGAAAGGCTATGGGTTGAATAGAAGGAGAACATATAGGAGAGGGATCAGATCGGAGGAAAGGGAAGCTCGCCAGAGGCAAGAGCTATTAGGGAAGCGGTTCATGGTATATGAAGCCAGCGTCTCCCCCATCCGGCCCCCATTCCCTGGGTCGTTCATATCTCGTTCTTACTCTTCGCCAGGGTTTCCCTTCGCATGGGAACCCGGCATCGTGTTTCTGGCTTGGCCACCCCTGCTGTGCAGGAACAGTGGAGTCGGTGATCATCTTGAGAATCATTGATACAGGCCCCAAGTGGACACGATGGGGAAAAGGCGTGGTTGTTAGCTCCGGATTGTTTTGGTTCCTGGACATCGGCGACCCCCTCACGTGCCTTTATGTGTCTCTAGCCTACCGGCCTATGTTGTCGGTAGTGTACATCTCCACGCCCTCTTTCGATTTTCTTTCCCCGGATCCCCCGCCCCCCCCCCCGGTTCATGACTGATTCAAGACCCATTGTGTGAAAACTTTTGTTCCTCGCGGCCTGGTGAGAGAACGTCTAGGAGCACGCCGGGGGGGAATCTCTTAGTAGCCGTCAGGGTTCTGGTTAGAAACGGGTGGAAGATATGACTGGGGCCTTTGTTCGGAAATCAAAATCTTATTTATCGCGAGTCCGGCGATTACGCCCCACACATTCATGGATGTCAAGAGCACTAATGGACTTTCAGCTTGGTTCCGCACTGCCATTGATGATGCCAAGCAAGCGTGCGTGGGAAGACCCGTGCGTTCTTTGGCTTTTGGCATAATAACAGTAATGTATTCGAAGAATCGATTTGTTTGATCTCAGGGGTAATCTTGGAATGCAAGAATCTGAAATGATTGCTCTTGGCGACGTCTAGACTCGGCTAGACCAAATTACCAGAAATGGGACGACTTCATTACCTAGCACATAACAGGTACGGGGGAACGTATTTATTTACTTTAAACTTCCGGGTGAGAAACGCGCACCACCAGGACAGGGCCGAGCCTTGGATCTACACGTGTGACGTGGATCACACAAGCAGACCTCGGGATCACCACTGCAGATCAGATTTACGCGTTCGCGGATTCGAACAGCCCTCACGTCCACCAGGGGCCACTCACATATACTAAGTAGGCCAAGTCAGGCCTAGAACGTGACGCACGCCTCCCTCCGAGGACTTTGTTATAACCAAAGCAGCTCCCAGGAATCTCACTGGCGCCCTTTTCAGTTAAAGATTCTTTTAATATGATACCCCTACTTGAGTGGTTTACGTAATCCTGCCGGGCGGTGAGGGACCGACATCACATCATCCATCTGGGTGCTTCCCTGCCTGCGATAGCTTCCTGGATGAACTAGACCACCACTCACAAATACACTTGACCTTGAGTTACCAGTATGCTACCACGAGCAATCATGGCTGAAGATCTCCGCAGGGACGTCGTTTCCCTTAATTGCCGAATATCAACACCCAGAAAAGCTGCAAGGCATAGCCGAGATAGAGACTGTCTATGAAGTTATCGAAACAACTTATACGACTATAGTGTTTGCGAGGTTAGCTGTGACCAACTACAGGATCTCCGAGGCAAGACAGACTACGACCCTCACTCGTTTGTTTACGGCTTGATAAAGGTATCCGTGGCGTTACTCGAGCCACGTAATTAAGCAAGAGGAAGAGGAAATAGTCGGGATAAAGGGGAGGGAAGGTGAAGCTAAAGAAATCGAGAAATGTTTTTGGGACCAGTGCCAGGTTGAACCCAGGTCATCCATGGAAAGAACAGCCACAACACGCCAGCAACCATGACCCTGGGACTATTGTCCGTCCACCATAAACCGACCGGCTGGATCCGAACGAATGTGAGCTGTCGAATCGGGAATTTTGGCGGGGGAGGACATCGTTGCGTACGTGTGCAGCATCAAGCTTTTTCTCCAGCAACCACAGACATCAGGTCAATTTGTAGGACTCGTCGAGTGCCAAGGAAATCACGGGGCCCTCGCTGGGTTGAGGACATTGTGTCTTGACAAACACGACGATACGATTTTCGCTGGCCCAAGCCACATGGCAGAAAAAATAGCTTGCCGGCCATGCTCACTATCCGGGCTGTATCGCCGACATTGAAGCCACAAGCTCTAGGTTTAGTCGACTTGGTAATATTAAGCATGGCTAGCACGATCAATCAAGGTTTGGTAGCGCGCCGGCATCCCCACATCGCGATCCTTGGCCTCGGTTACCATGTCGAGAGGACGCTCCAGATAAAGAGTGTTCTGATTAGCTGTCAAATATCGACAGTCTCGTCCTTGCTCGAACCAAATTTCTTGGCTATCATCATGACTTTCTTCAGCACCTGTACACTCGTGAAATTCCACGCCATAACACCCAGATTTCCTCCTTTTGCCCCGGTATCTGTCTGTAAGGGGGGTGGGGAAGACGCAAGGCATATGCACATGCATCTGCCGGGGAATCCCCCCCTTGGATCCGCGAGTGCTACTCTCAGATCGTCTCGTCCTGTCCGTGGTTTCAATCAAGCTCCAGCTTTTTGGACAGCACTGGACCTCGAGCTGCCGCATCCATTCGATGTTGCGGTTCCCGAGGTCGTCACATACCTCTTCTAATCTTCAACGTCTGTCAGAAAAAAAACCCTCTTGCACCTGTTTCTTCCGGTGGCTGTGATTGTGTAAATATAATCCTATCAATTCCCACGTTCGATCGATACCAGGGGCGTCGTCCATGACTCGCACGGGGGAGGGAGCTGTGGGTATCGCGTACGGATACACGGATGCCGATGCCAATGCCCCGGACCGATACAAACTTGACACCACCACATGCTGGGGAATTCACGTGGTTGGGCCGCAGTTAACATGGATCATGTATATATAGGCAAGTGCCTGACTTCGACTGACAGACTGACCGACAGACTGTCGCTGATCAGGCCGACATTGATCGTCCTTTGGAACCTAGCTTATCTACATACAGTACCGACTTGGCACGCGTCCTTGTCAGTCCAGGCAGTATCTTGATCTTGATCAAATCCCCCGAACTTTATTCATATGCCCGTGCGGGCTTGATACAGACTTCCTCATGCAAGTCTGGCCCCTGCCCAGGCCCCAGGTCCCCCCCATCGAGCGGATCTAAGAAGCTCACTGAGAGGATGGTCCCCACCCTACCCCCTTCGTCGAGAAGCCCTCATGTGAAGCATCTCCGCCGACCTGCGCCTCCGGGTCCATATTGCTTGCTGACCGGCATATTGGGGATAATGGATTCACCGGAACGTCTTCGAGCAAAGTCGTCACGAAGGAATCGGAAGGATGCTCTCAACCACAGTTCTCAGGGGGTCCTGACGCCGACCTGGCTCCACATATCATCAAGCCACGAACGCAACACAGGTCCCACTCGAGCTGCCATGTCGAAGCTATCTGTTTCAAGAATCGAAGTGCCATCGCGGCTCCGCACCCGAGGTTCAGTTTTGAGAAATATAGATAGCTACTGCCGTCGGAAATAGATCTCGCACGGTCACTGGACTAAAGATCATGGCTTGTTATTCAAACAAATCGAGGGTCAGATATCCGCTTCGAGTGTACAGCAAAGCAACTAAGGGACCGGGAGCTATATGAAAAGAATACCAGTGCTACAACAGTAGATATTCCGAAAGAGCCGCTGGACTCTGAATCCAGAGGAGGCATCGCACATAATGGAGAGTGCATTGTGTTAATAGGCGTCACATCGAGAGGCAGCCTTTCGGGCACTTGAGGCCGAACGTAGACATTGCAAGCCATTTGTAACCCTATATGGGTTCTCACTCGACATTCCAAGGTCGAGCCTGGACTCCGTGATGGCCCTTGTCCTTGGCACAACGTAGCTTGATTCCTTGGACATTGCTTCGTGTGTGCCTTGGCCACGAATGGACACCGAGCTTGCCGGCACGTCGCCACTGAGGTTGGAGCGCAAATCCGGATCGAGTCGTTGAGTGTCTTGTTGCTTGCTTGTTGAGCGCTGCATCTCATCGACTTAGTCCTGTAATGCATTGAGACGGCCATGTTATGAGCATCTAAAATCCAGCCGCATATTTGCAGAAACTTATTGTTGAGCACGCACACCCCTTGGGGGTACCCAACCATTAATTACGCCTAGAAACTGATTCATCACAGCTGCAGAGATCAGAGTCTGTTGGCGTCGAAACTCTCTTCCATCCTCTCTCCGTACTTTCAGCAAAGCCATGGGAACTGGAATACATGCAACCGCGATGGAACCGAGAAGATTGTTGCCCCACCCCAATCCAAGAGCTGCATACATACTCTGACCAGCCAGGGCAAAATAGCTCCCACGATGCTTCGCACCACCGTGTTTGCTGCCAGCGCAATCGCCGCATAGATGGTGAATGCATCAACGAGGTAGCTCACGACGCACATGAAGACTGAGATGTTGCCGACGCCAACCAACCCGGTGCCGATGATGGGCACGATCCAATGGGTACTGTACTGGGCGGACCACCCGTACATGAAGAGACCGGCTGGGGTGAAGAACGTACCAACGACGAGAGGCGGTAGACGGTACTCAGGCTGCATGGGGCCAGGAGGCGCCCCCGGCCTCTGCTGCGACCTGGCCTTGACGATGCGGTTGGAGACGGCGCCGATGACGAAGAGACCCAACAGAGATCCAATGCCCATCCCCAGGAAGGTAAGCCCGGTGGACTTGGTTGGGAAACCGTACTGCTCTTCAAAGACGTATGTGAAGGTCGAAAACATCAAATACTGATACCCGTAGATAATGCCGGTATACAGCGAGGTGGCGAGAACGATGGGCGAGAAGATGAGGATCTTGGTTGGACGGACGATGGATCGAGTTAGGAGTTGTTGTACGCTCTCGCCAGTGTCACGCTTCGAACGCAGATCGGCATTCCCAGTCTCCTTGATGAGACGTGCTGTTCTACGCCTGAGAAGGATCGTGGGATAGGTCTCACGCAGAAACAGCAGAGAACTAATAGCGAAGAAACCGCCGATGATTGCGAGGACCCAAAAGACCCATCTACAGTCGCGACCGGCCACAAGATTTTCCCCCGCAACAGGACCAATGACAGGTCCTAGTATAGGCCCGAGAGCATAGATGGCTATCACGCCTCCTCGTTTCTCTTGCACAATAAGGTTTGCAATTGTGCCGCCGCCTGTGAGGACGAATACAGCTTCTCGATCAGCACATGTACGAAGAAATTCGAAAACAAAAAAAGAAAAAACAGTTAGAGGGAGTGAGGCTATGCTCAACGTACCGTTAGTCACTGGTGCGACCCCAAAGCAGCCTTGGAGGAACCGAAAAGCAATGAGCATGCCTAGGTTTGTGCTCACAGCACAGGCGACTGAGAAAACAATAAAGCCGACGTTGCAGATGTGATAGATGACTGCTCGCCCGTACAGCTCAGAAGCTGGGGTCAGCACCAGAGGCCCAATGGCGAAGCCGAGGATATAGACCGAAACGACGAAGTCGGCCAATAGGTCTTTGTCGCTGTGGAACTCGGCCATGAGTTGTGGAACGCCGTGGGCGAACATGGAAGAGGCCAGCGGCGTAATGAAGGTGAGCGCACTAACGATACCGACGTTTAGGACCTTAGAGCGGGCGCTGAAGTTGATCGGGTTCCGTGGGTCGTCGGGGCCGTCCCAATCGACGATGTTGGGATCAAGGTCGGCCTGGATCACAGGCCCTTCCTCCTTGTCCGCGTCAGCGTCAGGGCCAGGGAATCCGTCCTTGGTAGGCGTAGCCCGGACATGATCGTATTGTTTGTCTTCCCCTGTGATAGTGTCAGAACTGTTGACGGGTAGGTCTGCGCTCGTCGCTCTTTGCCTCCCGGCGGGCGTTTGCGGTTCCTGATGGATAAATTGAACTGGGGCCATGGCTGCACGATCTTCGTATGGCTATATCGGTTGTGAAATGCATATGCACGGTAAGGAATAGGCCCGGGAGTGGCGACAGTCTGAAACAGACTCTCTTATGCCTCGACTTTTGGACTAAAACCCAAGGAATGGGCCGAAGCTTCTTGTTGGAAGTTGGGTGTGGGCGTGGGAAGGTCAACGGGGGGACATACCTACCTATCCCCTTAGTACCGGTGAATAAGGCCACCAACAATACCGGAAATAATATGTATCTCCGGTTATTCTACCTCCGGTTACACAGCATCTGCAGTAGTAAAGGAGAGACTACCACTTTCCTCCATCATAGCAAGAACAGTCCGCTTGCGCGCAGCATTGGACACATTTTTAACAAGCCGTTGGGCTAGGATATTGCGATGGAGATGCTCGGACGACTTTGCTAGAATAAGGTGAATAAGCGGTCGTGAGTATTTCCCCTCATCCAGGTCCCTCATCCAGGTCTTCACAAAAGTCCTTCTGCTCCGCATACTACTGCCTGTCAGTCACAATTTCCATCTCAAGTAGAGGAAGAAGCGGAATACCTCGGGCGATACCAGGTTTTGGTAGTCATCTCGGGTCTGAAAGTAGCGTCCAATGTCATTGAGAAGTCCAACCACGTCTGTCTTGACAGTTGTGGTAGAGTGGGCTGCCAGAAGACGACCGAGGAGCCTGAATAGGCCCCCTGTTTCTGCGACTCTGTCAGTATCTTCGCTTACAATTCATTGAGGGGCTCCGAGGGCCTAAAGGTTCCCGGTTTTTGACCATTTCGAGGTATTCCTCGACAGAGGGACAGATTAGTTTGCAGGTCCAGTAAAGGTCCAGGCTCTGGCCGATGTAGAGGCTCCTCAATTCCTCTGAAAATGGAGTCATTAGCCTGCCTGTTAACTGGAAGACTGAAGTACTTACCTGATTATATTGCTAGACTTCTTGCTCCGCCCAGCCTCTGCACCTCTTCCAGTGCACGAAATATCTGGTAGTTTGTGGCATTGATGGTCCGACCTACTCCAAATATCGTGTGCGTAGCAGGGTTTTTTCGACGAAGCTGCGACCCATCCTCCAGATCGTCAAGCTTGACTTGTATGTTAGTTACAAGTGGGCGACGAGGGAAATGGTGACTCCTGACATCAATGAAGCACTTTGGAGCAACCTGGTGATAAGCTTGATACTGTCTAGTTTCTCTGCTGGCACCCGGAACTAAATATACAAAGCGTCTACGGTTCTTTCCCTGACGTTTTTCGATCAGGTACTCGTTATGTCCGCAGACAGGCCTAACTGACGGGGGCCTCTTGCAAATTTCCTGCAGCTAGTAGACGGCCTCGGCGAATCATAAAATTGGCCCTTGTGTTATCGAAGCCAGTGGTGTTACCTTATGCATGTAAGACGTGCAGCACCGCCACCCTAGCCAGGCTGCGAGGCCAGACACCATAGATCAACGACACGTTTACGCTGGTAGCACCTCATGCTGCGATGCTTCTTATGCTTCGAGGCAGTAGCAGTGGATTTCTCCCTTCTGAAGTTGACAATCGTCCAGGTCCTTGATACGGTCTTCAACAAGCGTGAATGTGTCTTAGTTCTTTTCAAAACCCTACTCTGACAACCT
The DNA here is from genome assembly GCA_016508685.1 of Cytospora piceae. Classification (NCBI taxonomy): domain Eukaryota; kingdom Fungi; phylum Ascomycota; class Sordariomycetes; order Diaporthales; family Cytosporaceae; genus Cytospora; species Cytospora piceae. Next base: position 2,172,990 of record JADMLE010000002.1, on the reverse strand, counting down.
CTCATACTAAAGATGAAGAGTTCGTTGGCAGAAAAAAAAAGGCCTTATGCGGCTCCCTTTATCCATCGCCTGAACCTTCACTGAAAGCGGACCTCATGCAGGCACTGCCAAATACAAGACTCAATGACACTCTACGGATCGGCAAGCTCATCGACCCGCAAATGCACCGCACGCCGACGTCTACTCCGTCTTTGACGAAGGAAACGATCGCTTGGCAGAAAACATCGAAGCACATGTCTTCATTATGGACAGTGACCAGCCAAAGATCCGAAAGCATCGCTTGCGGTGCATCAAACGGATGGAAGGCCGTACAACACTGAGGAAAACGGTTGAAAATGCCGAGGTGGTCGTCATCAAAACATCGTCGGAGCTGAGAAACAACATCACTGGCAGGAAAGATAACGCAGATACAGACCGGGGCGGCTTAGATGCGCCCCCTGTGCCTCACATGAAGCGCCAAAGCAAGAGCCAGACGAAGGATAAACACCTGACCAACGCGAGGCTGCGCGGATTAGGCAGTGGGAGAGACGCAAGGCGAGGCGGCTGGAGCGAAAACACGGGCAGCATACACCAGAAACGGACAATGAGTACGACAATGATATCTCCAACACAGAGAAGCACTTAGGTGGAGATGATACTGAGTACTTCTCGGCTCTGGTACCGCTCTACACCGCCCACGATTCCGAAGGCAACCTTCGACAGCAGATCACGCTAGAGCACTCCGCTCTTCTCAACATGAACATCTGCATGAATTGTTAGCGACATACCTTGGTCAGAATACCCTTGAGTTTCCGGACCCGGAAACCATGGAGGCTTTTCTACGGGTCAAGGAGAGTGAGATCATCTCGCTGCGACGTCAGCTGACAAAGATATCAAGCATCGATATCCGTCATCACGAAGACTTTTCTTCAAAATCATCCAGGAGCAAAGACGGCATGCTAAAGGATCTGATGAGTGGCGCAGAATTCAAGAGGGTCCAAGAGCGCAAGCATTTTTCCAGCTCGAGACGTATCGTCACGTCAGGGCCATCCTCCCTATGGCTTCAAAATTGCTAGAGGTCGTCTACAACTCCATTGGCCACATGATCTCTCGGTTTTCTCGATGTCGAAGCTAAAGAGGTTCATGGCGAGTGGAGAAGACTCATCGATGACGTGGCCAAGCAAAAAAAAAGGGGCTTGGGCATGGCGCTCCCATGGTCAAGTACTCAAGTTTGTCGGCAGTTAGGATCTGCGAAAAAGGAGTTAGAGATATACGAGAGCACTTACCAAAGATTGACATACTTGGGTGAAGAAGAGGTGAGGTTTTCAGTCTGTCAAATAACAATAGACATAAGATAACGTGAAAGGGTGAAACTTCTGGCTACGTTACATATATACAAAATATCAATTACCTACATATATAGACACTTACTATGTTTAGGCGTTGCAACTAGTGCGCTACCTACACCGATATACTTCTGAAGGGCAAAAAATATATATCTAATACGGTAGAAGTACGCCTTATAGGTACCCACCGCGCATTTTCCATGGTGACATTTAAGTACCTAGGAGCACTTGCATGGAGAATTCGATTGTAGTTGATCCCCCTGTCCCTAACTTTCAAGTTCTGCTTATCCATCAGATGATTTTTGCTTAGAATGATAAACTTGTTTTCAAGGCCTACAAAACCATTATACTAATATTACAGCAGAAGAACATGAGCATAACCCGACCTCTCAGACAGACGTGGTCACACAGTTGCGGCCTGCCCCAACACGGCATTTGTGTGCGCATGTGCTGAGTCGTGGCCTGCGATGATCGTACGGCCCTCGACAGCAAGGACTAGGTACCATCCGGACGGTGTAGGTTTTCGCTCGCATGGCTCCGGGAACTAGACAAGTCAGTACCCGCTATTCGGATCAGCCCACCAGCTGACAGCTCACCCAGTACCTCGGAAATGGTGGCGACTACACTATAATTGTGAGTATTACACAGCATTGAGAAAAGCTTACCTAAGAAAAATAGTATCTGCCCATCTAGGCGCTGAAGGAATGGAAAACTCGCCCACAGACACTGACTGTATGTATTCAGGCCCTGTACCTCCTTCAACTGGGTGAGAATTGCACCTGAACTTTAATGTAATGCGATTCAATGTGTCAGTCAAAATCTAACTATCTAGGTAAGTATAGGTCCAGGAAAGATTCACCCGTGGGTAAATGGGTACCCGTGGGTATTCGGGTAATCGGGTCTATCACCCCCCCCCCCCGCGGGTAAATTTTGGACCTAGGCAAGTACCTAGGTACTTCCTCTCTCACGTTAGAGACCCTGGGAAGTCAAATTCCAGCAGTTCAGTTAGTTCGAACTGTTGGTGATCGAGGTGGCCGTGCAGGTAGCGTGAAGTCAACTGGATATACCAAGCCTTTTAGTGTTGAACTCAAGGTATCGGGTAAGCCAATAGTACTTGCCAGGTGAGCTGATCAGCAAAGTTGGGTCAGCTGATACTAACTGCAAGTCAATCCGCGAAAGATTCATCCACTTCCACCCCAGTCAAAGTAATTATCATGACGGTCATGCCCTATATTTAAACTTAAATTGATACGCCCTTGGACCTGTAAACCATTTCTTAATACACCTTGCTTTGGTATCTAAATCCTCTGCTTATATTCAGTATAACTTGTACATACCATCGAGAAAGATGTCTACCCCAGCAAACTCCAAGCATTGTGGCAAAGAATCCGGATATGATTATCAGGATGAGATAGGCCATATACTCCACGAAACCAAGACGACTGGAGCCGTCTCCATATCCGCAGAGCTGTTCGAGAAACTGTACCTAGCTCCCAAGACAGAAGTGAGCGGGCAGCAGAAAAGAACATTGGGAAACCCAACACCAATGTATGACTCCTAGCAACACTCCAGCCCGTACTGTCGTTTACTTCTACTGGCTAAGGCTAATCAATTTGTTTCCCGCAGTGGACTTGTCGGGTTCCTTCTCGCCCTGACCCCTCTGGCATGTGACCTCATGCAATGGCGAGGTGCCGGTAGCACTGGTGCTACAGGAATGTAAGTGCCTCCTCCAGACGTGTTCACTTTGATGCAGAAGGAGAATCGTTTCAACTAACAGCTTCGAAAACTATCAGACCTCAGTTCTTCTTCTTCGGCGGACTGATCCAGATCATAGTCGGTCTCCTCGAGTGGATTCTCGGCAACACCTTCCCATCTGTCATCTTCTTTACCTACGGTGCCTTCTTTTTGTCTTTCGGCGGCACCCTCAACCCGTCCTTTGCAGCGTTCTCGTCTTTTGCCGCGGCAGGTCAGGACGCTTCGACGGGTCTTGAGACACAACAGTTCAACGCTGGCTTCGGTAAGTGGTAGTTGGTCGCTGTCCCTCTTGTTGTGCACGACCGTCTTACTGACAGTGGGGACCTTTATTACGCCGAATAGGTTTTTTTCTAGTATTCATGGGCGTCGTCTCATTCATATTACTAGTGGGCGCCTTCCGGACAAATATTTGCTTCGTTGTCATATTCCTGATGCTGGTCCTCACCTTCATATGCTTGACTGTGGCGTATTGGCTCCTGGCCGAGGATTATCATGGGAACGCGTCCATTGCCAACCGGTTTGTCGTTGTAAGTTAACCGCATTCTCTTCATGGGAGCTCTATTCGACGAAGAATTATAGGCTGACTTTTGCTAGGCTGGAGGGGCGTTTGCCTTCATTTGCTGCCTATCAGGCTGGTGGATACTCTTTGCCCTGATCCTTGAGTCTGTCGATTTCCCCTTTCAGCTACCTGTGGGAGACTTGAGTCATTTGGTCAAACCAAGAACCAAAACTATTCCAGCCCAGACTCAAGACATGGAGGTATAGCTTGATGATGCCAACGAAAGGCAGACAGGCAACATTGGAAGAGAATTTTGACATTATGCTCGCATTAGATGCGATGCTGGCATGGTCGCCGATGAGTATAAAACCTAGCTAACAAAGGGCAAACGTCTGAATGTATATACGAATTGGTCGAATGTTTACTTTACGCTGTATTATACCTGCTTACTGCCTAAAAAGTTTGATGATTACTACGCAAAGTTGGTACTATAATAACTGCTTAGTATTATCCTGTAACTTTTCGTTTTAGATTAGCCATGTTTAGGTTAGGAAAGTAACTTAATTGGCTAAATAGAACACTTGCCGGGTAGAAAAACAATAATAGATGTATAAAAGTAATCAGACTTGGATATTAGTAACCCCTTTTATGTAAAAACTGTTTTCTCAGTAACCTGACTCTCGCTGATTAATGCTTTCAAATTTAGCATAAGAATAGTTCCATAACTCTCATGGGGAGAGCAGTTTTCGATATCGTTAAGCAAGTCACATACAGGCCGGGGACCGCGGAAATAGACAGTCTTGTGGAAACCCTTCAATCTAGTGATTGGAATTGTATTCGAAAGATCTCTTCCATGACCGAGGAGCTCCCTGGATTGTGCTTTGCGCTGGAACCTCGAGGACCGAGCTGCGCTGCCAGGAACTTTTCACGTCAAGTGGAACAGTATTGGCCTTGTTGACGTTGTCTCAACAATGCCAACAACTCGTCCAACGGAAATAGCGCCGAGCACAACGACTTACCTGCGTTTGGGAACTACTACAGAGAGCGGAGCCTTGAGAGAACACGGCGGGCAAGATGAAAATGTCGAGGCAGCTAAGATAGGGGACAATTAGGGGTTCAATTCCGTTCATCCTGGCCAGTCACACCGGGTGATAAAGTCAACGTTATGCGTGATGGCGCTGTCACGATCCGATACATGCAGGACGACTGAGTAGCGTGTCTCTTACAGCACAGAGTGTCTGGTAGGAGAGACGATAATTCCTAGTCTTAGCAAACTATTCGCATTTTTCCTACAAGGCAGTCTAGCTAAAGTATATGATAATGCCTTTGGTGTTATAAGAGAGCGAGTGATGTTGATGCTATGAACCTTGGAGGCAAAACTAACGCCGGGCACTCGTTGAACGCTGACAATCTTGGAAGTATTTATGTGTCTGGACTTATGAGTGGTAAATATAGATACCTGCTACGATTCGTGCTACGCAGCCGTTATGCTTTTGAATGGTGCCGATTCTCCGACATCAGTTACGTTTGCCGCTGTTTCTTCAAAACGAAATGACACCCCCCCCTGTCAATTCGGTTTCTCACACACCATCCTAGAACTTCTTTCGTTTTGAAGAAACAGCGCTATTAATGTTTGCCCTTGTTTGGCACCCAACCGGTGACACCTTCGCTATAGCTAGTATTGACTGTTACCCACGCGTGGGATTGACCAATCTACCCGATTTGGTACGACATTTTACACGGCATGTTAGGAAAGAAGAAAATTATATGTCCATATTCTATAAACCTTCAAATATGTTTCACACGTCTCACACAAGAACCAAAAACCTTAAAAATCAAGAACCAAACTGGCCGACCCTATGAACATGCGCCCCTATATCTCATGACAGAGCGACATATAAATGATGATAGCCATCAAGGGACCACTTCGCATCTCCCCATCATCATTTATATGTCGCTCTGTCATGAGGTATAGGGTGTACTAGACGCAGGTGTTGTTATTGTTGGTTTTGGCGCGGCCTTGCTATGCCTTGTTGGCAGTCGCGAAGTCATCCGATGTGGTATGGACATCATCCTGTCCACGGGAATCTGTCCATGACACACCAACATAATAAATAGATCACTCGTAGAGAGTTGAGAACTCGTCCTTTTTTTCCTAAAGCGATTGGTTTTGAGCAGGTCTATGAGTTCTCCAGGACGATAGACTGGGGGCTACCCTGGGTGCTCCGGCATCTGGATCCCAGTTGTGACTCTTGATGCATGTTACAACTGGATACCAAATGCCGGAGCGCCCAAGGTAGCCCCCAGTCAATCGTGTCGGAGAAGGCAAGAACTTGTCGCGAGCATGGAAATGCTGACCTCTGAGAGGCACAAGCACTTAATGATGCTCTTTCGACTTACTAGAGCCGTCGAAGGCTCCTAGTAAAAACCCGTCGATCTTGCCGTCGATATTCTGATTCATGTCTCTGTCTTTCGCGGCCTGCCCCTGCCACGAGATCGTCCGTCCCGGCATTGGATGACGTGGACTTCGTGATCGTGGAGACCCATGGGTGTGTGGCTGTCCGTCGTCCATCCGCATCGACAAATGTAAGGCTTTCCATATCTGCACTGTAGCTTGCGTATATGGTCCAGATGTTTGTCCCTGCGACCACGTAGTCCACAGGAACATGTGTGTTTGCCGGCGTCGGAATGTTTGTTTTCAAGATGTCGTCTCAGGTCCTTCTTGGGATTGAAGTCGCGCGTTTCGCAGGTATTTCTACCACAAGGCCAAGATGAATGATCATTTGACCTGTGGTCCGCTTTGATATGCTCGCTGGTGATGGTCACACTGTCAGAACAGCCCAGATGGCACCATATATTGAGGGACGATGTACATACAGCAAGGCTTCGACGCCGTGCACCGTGGCTCTGCATGTATCGCACTGTAGCAGAGGCAACGTAGCCGTGGACGGCGACGAGAAGTCGGAAACGCTATTTGAAGAAGACAACTCGAGTGTGTGACTTCGTGTTGGGGACCATGAGCTGGAAGGTTCCAGAGGGGACGGAGGCGACAGGTTCACGAATTGAGAGACCGTCGATGATGTGCATGAATCAGTAGTATCGTCTAACAAGATCTGAGGCAAGTCCAAACCCTCTTTATAAGACACAACATTGAAGTCGCCATTGTCCCTGACTGACGGTAGTTCGCACAAGTCAGAGCTCTGTTCGGACGTTCTATGATGTTGAACTTTCAAGAGGGCTGCATCGTTGTATATCGCCACTTCAAAGTACCAATCTATCTCTTCTTGGAAACAGGACTTGTCCTGTTCTATGCGGCGATCATTGTAGCGACTCGAAATCTTTGGTGCGCCGAGAGAGTCCTCGGCGCCAGACTATCGAGTGTGTTGTGTGATGTAAGGCGGGGTTCGTGCTTCCTTCTTGAAAGCGGCGATGACTGCACTGGAATATTCGAGAAACACCATCAGCGAAACAGCGCATATTCGGGAATAATTAATAAAGAAGTCAGATTGCTGCTAGAGGAACATACCGATGGCGGGGGATGGACACCGGCCGCGGATGCGGTGGTCCTTTGACCTCGAGATGCTATTTTGCAAAGAATAGAAGAAGGCCATCTGGGTGGGTATGGGACCACAGCGGATTTTATCTACCACCTCTCCAGAAGCTATACCGTTATGGGCTTGTGGCTTACGCCGATCCATTGATGTACGGTACCGTGCAGTTCTGGTGGCTGTGTAGGGCCCTTTGTCTTGATCGTCACAGTAGTCCTGCCTTGGTACAACCCTAGCAGTAATATCCCCAACTCCTTCTCAAGGGCCATTTTGTTCATTGGCACTTCGGGTGGCACAACTTGCACATGTGGATAAATCAAGCACCTGCATATGCGGAGTTGCCCAACATCACTGATGAAATAAATGGCCCTCCAATGCTAAATCAGGGCCCTGACAACGGCTGACAACGGCAGGCTAGAATGGTAGTCTGCGTTCTGTTGTTTGCTGTCCGTATGGCGTTTCAGTCCAGTCAGGGCCAATTTCCTCAATGGATTACATCCGGCTACCTTGGCTTTCGTAGTGATTCAAATGTCCAATGACAGAAATGGCCCTCTGGACCGATACGCAAGACAATCCTAGATGTGCAATTGACAGATCCCTCGAAGATGGCATGAACGGTTAATACATGTAATGTAAATTCCAAGTAGCAGGAAGTTAAATACCATGAAATGCCCGCCCTCGTGGATCAATAAACCGAACGTGAATATACAGATATCTAAAACAGTCGTATCAAGCAACCAGACTTTCTCTCTCAGAGCCATCAATACCCAGCCCGGTCTTCGTCCACAACAAGATACTCTTGAAACTGTCATAGCAACAACACCATGGATCGTACACAATGCCCGCCTCAAGCCGTGGTTGAAGGAGTGCAGAAGCGGCAAGAATGTATGTTGAAAGATGGCAATAAACTACTACTTGGACTTCGCTAATTCGGAACAGCGGCAGGCCAATCCGTCACCATGTCCAGGTGGCTGGCAGAAGCCAAGAAGGAGGAGCCATGGAGAGGTGTCACAACCACTGGAAATTACCGACCGGGGATCGTGCCCAGTGCATCCAACACGTCAAACAGTGACATCGACAACTGGAGTATGGCGCCCGAACACGGGTCGACCAAGGATGGAGGGAGATAGCTTAGCACCTGGGTGGTCAAATCATGTAGCTAGTGGTCGTAACGAGCCTTGTTGGTCCGCTCACGAATGTTGATAACAAGTTTCTACCTGTCTGTTGCCATATATATTGTCAACATGGAGATATTTACGTGCATAAATCTCCAAGCAATATCATCCACCCCCCATTACCCCCAGGTATAGAATTGAAGGCCGAGCCTTCCAACGGCTGTCAGATCAAGAGTAACTAGCCAGTACAGATACATGAATTACATGGTGAACACGAGCAGTGAACACGAGCACATCACATAGACAGCCGACACAGGAATATATGTAATGATCAATCGAACATTAGAGGAAATGACGAGTACATAGAAATCAATAGGCACGAAAGATTCGAGTGGAGAATTAGTAAGTAATAGACACTTCGTACATAAACTTTTGCGTTGGCGTCGTCAAACATCTCATCATTCTTGTGTACTGTATGTTTATGTGCAGACAGACAACTATAGACATAAAGAAAGGAAAGCGTTGCAGGAAGTTTTCCCCATCCCTCGTATATCGCGTGAGACCCGACCGGCACGCAACCAATCAGACCTTGCGATAAAAAGATTGACCGATGACACAGGGGTCCTGCACAAAACAAAAAGAGCGAAAAGGTACCAAGCAACGTCCAGACATCTCTCCCATATGCTCAATTTGAATCATACCAGAAGACATCCATGCCGAGATGAGACGCGCAGAGAAGGCCGAAACCAGAATGTTTCCCCCACTCTGTAGACACGCTCATCGCTGCTCAAGCAAACCCGATCAGATCATACAGGCTCAGAGCCCACTATTTAACCGGTGTACTCGCAGGTGACCTCGGTGGTGCCGGAGGTGGAGCAGCTGGTCAGGACGGAGCCGGACTGGCGGATGTCGATGATGGTGGAGCCCGAGACGGAGGGGGAGCAGTCGCTGAAGGTGACGCTGTCGAAGTCGGCGAAGGGCACCAGGGACACGCCGGACTCGAAGTCCTCGACGATCCACTCGGCGTTGTACTCGCAGAGCTCGTCCGTCTCGGCCGAGAAGCTGTGGGTCACGGTCTTGCCCGTGGTCGAGTTCTCGAGGGTGACGGAGCCGGCCTTCTTGGAGGTGGCGTCGACGCTCATGACGATGGTGTCGCCCGCGGAGATGTCGAAGCCGGAGAAGTCGTAGGCGTAGTCGGGGTACCACTCGTACCAAGCGTCTGTTGTGAGGAAGTTGTTAGTCATGTGTTGCGCATCTGACAGTGTGAAATACCGAGTGGATCGGCCAGGAAAAGGAACATACCGAAGCTGACACCACCGCGACCAGCGTAGAAGTCAACACCAGTCTGCAGGATAGCAGTAGAGCAGGTGTCACCGTCAATGCCGACCCAGGCGGAAGCAGCGTACTGCTTGCGGGAGCTGCCACCGGAGGGGACCTCGGGCGTGGGGACCTCGATGGTGCCGGTGACGGAGTCGTAGCCAGTACCGATCTGGACGGCGCCAGACCAGTTGGTGGAGTAGGACACATCGCTCTTGTTGGAAGCGTTCTCGCCGTCGGTGATCTTCAGGCCACGGCGCATCTCCTTGAGAGCCTCAACGCGGCGGGCGGCACGGGGCTCACGGGGAACCAGCTTGACGCCATCGCCAAGGTCGATGACCCCGTTGGGGGCGGCCAGGACGGCGGTGGCGAGGGCGGCGAAAGCGGCGGCGTACTTCATTTTGAAGACCGGGTCGTGAGGATCAGGAGAAGCTGGAAGAGATGTGCTTGGACTGGACCGAATGAGTGAGCTGGGTTGAGCAACAAAAGAGAAGCCATCTTGGAGGAGCGAAGGGATGCTGATCTTTATAGAGATCTGAAATCTCAGCAAGGTCCAAATCAGTCCCTCGAGGTGATGACTACCGTAGGTTAGTCCGATATGGCGCCATTGCTTGACGCGATGCTCTTTTGCGCAGGCGGTATTGAGATCCCCACAGGGTTGATTGAGTTGAGCGTACTCGAGGCTGTCTACCTGCCTCTTCCTTCATAGAGCATTGAGTGTGGTCCCGCCGGGGCTCAGGGGGAGGGTTGATGTGGAGCTGCGCCAAGGGCCTCAGATCATGGGTGTCGACTCAGGTGTCACGCGCGTGGGAGTGGATACTGAGGTTTGCCATAACTAACGACAGCTGGGTAACAATCGAGGGCATGGATCTGTACGAGATTCATCATGGATAGGTCCGCCGGTCAGATTGTCGGGATAACGCTACGCAGCTACTGTGGTGGAGAGGCCTCTTGCAGAGAAAATCGTTGCCGGATGAGGATGCTCGTTAGCTAGCTAACACAGCCGAACGAAGGCCGTGGCTTCGTTACCGAGGTCTGATACAGCTCTCTAGGACACTGGTGGCTGTCATTAGATGATAGTCTTTGCGGAAGGTGGCATTCTGCCTAGAAGATTGGGTGGGAATGTTCACTCTGTGTGATGATGTCTGGGAGCTGCGTGTTCGCCCCAGGATGCCGAGCTGCCAAAATCGGTTGGTCGGCGACCGGCTCTTTCGTTGATGTGTATCGATCGCATGATAAATTCGGGAAGGGAAAGTAAGGATGAATGGCTCGATGCGACGGCCGAGAACCGCGAAATTCTAGAAGTCTTGTGCATGATGCCCATGGCACGCCGCCGCCACGCCTGCGGGCCAGGGACGTACAGAAATGATGCAACCCCTGACAATCGATCAAGCTTTTTTGGTGCATCCTTAGTGCAAAGAATGCCGAGAGAGCCTCATCCGTCCAAGGACTGCCTGGTCGCGGCTCAAGTGATCGAGCGCCGCGGAGCCACTTGCCGAAGTGAAGCTTAAGTGGACTCTTTCTTGGCCTGGCCTGAAGAAGTTGATGTCCTTGGACTCCAACTCCGGAGACAACACCCTTCGAGTGTCATGGCCTGATTGATGCCATTGATTCTATCAAGGCAGACCTCGGCTTGCAACATTCGGATTTAAGCAGCCGTACGATGCGTCTCCCCGAGAGGGAGGGTCGGACCCCCATGTCCCTAGCCTAGACTCAATGCGACGTCAACCCCCCAGAATAGCACTCGCCAACTCGGATCTCGACAACAAGTTCAATTTGGGAACTGTACACCCTCTTATTTCCCGACAGCGACGTCAGCCAACGATCTCGGGAGTCGGTGTTGAGTGTGCAAGTCCGCCGACGTGGGAGGCGTGGGAAACCGACACCACGCCGCGTGTCTGTCTTCCTATAGCCGATCCCTTGAGAGCGACCACGACTCCCACTGACAAGGACTTCCAGAAGCTCGGACAAGGGCTGCACAGAAGCTTGTGGCAATTAGGCAGGCGGTGTCCCTTGCTGGTCAAGGCTCGGCCCCCAAATGCCTTGGGTTCGCCGGTACCGCCGCCTGGGGGCAGAATAAACGTGGAGCAAGACTCAGAAGACCCCATGTTTCCTCAGATATATTGGCGATCTGCAAAAGTGGCCCGCAATCCACAGACTGGGCCTTCCTGCTTGCCAGATTTGGAAGGTCAGAAGCGACACACGGTAACAAACCCGTGGCCGCCCCAGCCTGACGGTAGTCTTGTCGGCTCCGAAACCCGACCCTCCCCCCGGCGCGAAAGCCATCGGCTTCTGGAAAGAGCCCGTTTCCATGCCCATCAGAAGTTATGGAGGGAGGGCGGGGGCATCACATATGCAGGGCGCCGTCGGCAGATGAATGGCGCGGCCAAGGTGGGTTGGTGTTTCAAAGGAAGAATGCAAGAAAGTACACATTGGTGAGGTCGTCGTCGATGGTGGGTCCGGTCTAATGCCTATCACACAGCACGTTCGCATGCCGGAAACCGTTTAGCCCCACCTAACAAACCCCGACGGCATCTTCCGATTGGTGGGTTTCTCTTTAAGCTTGAATTCGAGATCGTAATATGTTTAGTTATATAAATTCACGCCTCAATCTAGGCTACAAAGAGGAAATACCTCCTATATTTACAGATAACGAGACAGCTACGAAAGCAGCCGAGAACCCTGAGTCCTATCAAAGAACTAAACATATTAGATTATATCACCATTTTGCTAGCGAGGCAGTGAGAAATAACAATATGAGACTCCGCCGCTCCTGAGTATAAAGCCTAAATTGCAGGCCGCGGATATATGCACGTAATTACCCACAGCTTTGTCATATAAATGGAACTATAAAAAGCTATTGAATTCAAACGAGGGTGCTGTGGCACGCATCGTTACCGAGGTGGAGGTTTTCAGGAGTATGTGGGATTAACGACCACTTTGGGAACAGTGCTCTCACCGACTAGAATTATCGAAGGCTAATCATCAACAATTGCAACGTCAAATTGCTTTGCGAAACACGCTCGCTGACCGGCCTTCTCAGTTGCCCTCCTCCCTCCATCAGACCTCGGAATCTGCATGATGCATTGCGGCGCTGTGATACGAGGTTGAGTATCATTCTGCCAAGACTCTATAGAGTCCGAGAGCCGAGATGTCCAACTTGGAACACTGCCTATCAGTGGCTCCTACTTGGCGTCGAAACCCATCAGGCAAGAAAGTCCTTTGTCTGCCAGCTCGGAAAAGGCGGACCCAGAATACCACCGTGTGCTCGTCGGCAACTCGCCACCAAGTCTCTCGAGGGTTCAGCCCCGAACATGAGCAGACTGTATTTGTGATATGAGATGTGTAGCCGGCATCCGCAGACACACCCGGCATGCTTATGCTCCGGTGGCCAAAGTGTACTACGTACGCATCCATCGACCACGAATCACCGTTGTAAGGCAAACCGGTTTTCGAGTCGATTGTTCTCGATGCTGTCTGGTCGGATGATCATCGTGACGAAGCAAGATCTTCCAAACTGACAGACATGAGACACTGTCTATACTCTCTGGTCTACAATGGTCTTCGTTGCCTCAGTACGGATACATCTCCCTGATAATGGCGACAAGCGTGGCTTGAGAGGGGCCTCGGGATACGTCTAATTGCCTAGACACTTCAGTGGTTTGAAGGCTGTGATTTGTGCTACGCACAGAGAGTATATAGGAATGAGTACGACAACGAGGCTACCTGTTCCATTGATGAAGCATATGAGCTATGCTGAACCCTCAAAATGATAATATAGAATAGAAACAACAAGAGCAGAGGAAAGAATGTCCAATACACAATAAAGGCAACACACGCGCGCGCAAACAAGAAACCGGTCAGTCCATCACTCCCTATACAGCCGGGCTTCGCTCCGTTTCACCACCCTGATAGCCCTCTCCAGCTCCTCCACCCTCCGGGCACTCTCACCATGGCGGCTCAGCCGAACCAAGGCTTTCGTCAGCTCAGCCAGAACCCCCTGCTGCTGGCCAGCACACCCCAGACCCGCCCGGGCGATACTCGAGACCGTGCTGTCCAGCTTTTCAAGGAAAACGCCATTCTTGGCCGTGGCCAAGCGCTGCGTCTCGAAAGTGGAGAACGTCCAGAGCACCTCCTCGAACAGGCCCGCCCAGTTCACCTCGACGTCAGACGGCATCTCCCTGGCGATTCGGTTTGCCTCACCGCGGAACCCAAACACAGCGCCGAAGACCTTGAGGATGGCCACGAGTGCGGCCCTCTTCGTTGCGTATGGCGAGTCGGCAAAGGTCTCGCCTGCGATATCCAGCAGGAGTTCCTCGACCATGTGTGCAACGTACTCGACTTCGTCGTTGTGAAGTGATGGCGACTGGTTGGCTTCCGGGTCCAAGAATGATACAAAGGAGACTACCGAGCAGTACTGGTAGCAGAAGACGGCGCTGGGGACGTCCTTGTTTGCTTCCGCTTCTGTGAGCTTGGCTTCGAGGTCGCTAGTCTCGTCGGCCACTGCGATGTCGTAGATGAGGGATCGAAGAGTGTGGGCCGGAACAGCTTGGAGTCTGGTCGCTAGGTCCTCCGTGTCATTTTCATCGATGGAGATGTCTGTAGCATCCTCTCGGTGAAGGTCATTATCGTTAACCTCAGGCCTTTTCTCGGGCGAGACATGATCGTCTTCCACCGTTCCGTCCCCTCCGGTGGCCCTGTCCGGGCTGGCACCCTCCTCATGCACATCCTCCTGATCGATGTCGACATCTTGCAAACAAGCGCTCGGTCCTTCTGACCCTACCAACGCCTAGTCGGCGCTGTTCTCAGGAGATAGACCGGGATCTTCCGTGGGCGCCAGACAGTCTTCCAGTAGCCACGCCGGCACGCCAACAAGTGGTTGGATAGAGTCCTTGAAGTCTTCGCAGGCAGACTTGCCGGGCCGCCGGGCCGGTCCGCGGACCTCGTTGGCCGCAGCATCCTCGAGCTCGCCGAGGGGTGCCCTGGATCTCTTCTGTGGCGATGCCAGGGTCGTAGAAGGGACTCGCTGGCGCTTTCGGCGGGATTCAAATCGGTGGTGGTAGCTATGCTGCGGCTCCGATTTGTTGACTGGCGGTACCATCGTGGATGGGAAGTCTTGCAGATATAGAGGTGTAAAGTGACAAAAATATTGTCTTGAAATGATGTAGCTGTATGCCCTGAAGGCTAGTCTGTGTTGATGGACGAGGCATTTGCCGAACTGTAGAGGATGATGATCAAGATTCAAGATAGACAAGCACACCAGGGTAGCTTTTGGTGATCAGACTGATCCACATGTCCTTCCTCGAAATTGTTGTCAAGGTGGACGTCACTGGTCAACATGCGACAGGAAGGCGCATCCAGTACAACATAAACCTAGTACGGGCTTGAACACGGTAACACCTGAGTCCCAAACGACCCTGACATCTGGCAGAATTTGCCGCGGTACTTGGCATTGAGCTCATTGACATTAAAGGATATATGCAAGTAAGTCCCGAGACCTCGTGGAGCCAAGAAGGCAGACTTGGGCAGGTGGCACCTGAGTCCTCATTGGTCTTGCTCGTATCCAACTGAAGCATGCAACAAGCACTGAAGCGGCATCACCACTGCCAGACCAGACTCTGAGAACCGTACATTCAAGAAATATTGGCTAAGTCAGAGGATTCCGAGGGCTGTAATTGATCAAGGCCGCTAGGACTACGATGTCCTGGAAGGATGAGCTGTAGTTCCATGTCATGATCGAGCACGCCAATGGGTGACATTATACCGAAACATCCATGGATCCTGTGATACCTAGGTAGTTGTAGCCGGGCAATCTCCAGTAGACAAATGACGGTTAGGTGCTCATAAGTAGCAAAGTCTATTAATATTATCTATCATCATACGCCGAGCCCATGATCAAATCCGGGGGCTTGTACCACCCAGGCCATGCTCCACGAACCTATAGATCCCAGACGATCCCAACAAATCGTAAAGATTTGCCTTGATGCTCCTATACCGATATGCAGTAACGTCCAGATGTCCCTCGAAATGGAATAGACAAGGAATACCATGTACACCCCACCCCGTACATGTAATATGTACCCAGAACCAGACAACCACCTTTTATTTCCCGGTTGATGAGTGCCCCGAGATGAATGCTTTATACCATCATGGATGTGAAATAAGATAAAAAACTTATGCTCGCTTACACAGCAACGGCCGTTCCCAGGGTGTATGTCACCGACGAGCCAGACATCGGAGTCCAGTAGATCAGCGGCTCACTGCCGACCTGGTCCTGGGTGGCACCCGACGCCGTCGTGGTGGCCGTACCAGGGAAGGTAACGGGCACGTTGACGCCGCAGGTGTTCGAGGTGGTCGTCACCGTGACGGAGGTGATGGACTTACCGTCGTCGGCGTAGTTGTAGGTGAGGTTGGGCTCACAGGCACTGAAGAGGAGAGATCAGTATGAGACAAAGAAATTTGATGGGTTGGTGAGACCACAAAGAGAAAGGGACTTACTCCAGAGTCATCCTGTCAAGGAAATATTGGCCGATATCGTCGTGCTTCATGGAGAACACGGGCCAGTTCGTCAGCCGGGACAACTCCTGCGTCATAGTCTCGACCCAAATCTGAATCAGAGAGAGCTGGCCGGTCTGGGTGCCGACCGTGATGGTGTCGACGTCGCCCGAGCGCAGGTTGGCCTGGTGGAACATATACGGGTCGGGGTGCAGGCCGAGCAGGTAACGCGAGTTGGTGGTCCTGGCGTCATTGAGCAGGTTTGTGAAGTCGCCCGAGCCGGCAGACGTGGTGATCCACTCCTGGAGGGTGCACTCCTGGGTGTCGCAGTTGTAGTAGATGGTCGTCGCCCAGCGGGGGATGATCGTCAGGCCGGCATAGCCATTATCCGCCACGGTGCTGATCAGGGGGTAGAAGGTGTTTTCCTGGTTGCGCAGGACCGGTCGGGTGTTATCTCCGACAACAAACTTGATGCCATTGTCCATCCACGCCCGGATAGCATCACCGTTGTGCAGACCGGTAATGGCAGGCGGGATGATACCGTTGGGAGAGAACTTCGTGCCGTCCCACAGGCCAATCTGCTTCAACCACGCGATGTTGAAGTAGATCTCACGGGAGGCATCATGGTAGGTGGCATTGTTCAGCTCCTCGTGCGTGAATGTGTGAGATACGGCGGCGAAAATGCTTGGGTTCCGCTTGAACCAGCTGGCGACGGGGTCTAGCTCGGCGCATGTAAGGCTCCAAGTGTAGTTGACGAACTCCGCAGACCAGAGATCAGTGCCGCTTCCAAGGGGTTTCTGGAACTCGAGCGCCGTGTCAGCCGGGGATGTGTAGTCGACGGCGTACGCGGGCGAGCACTCAGTCTCGCCGGCGGTCGAGTCGGTGGCATTATCAATGTCACCGTTTCCGTTGTGACCCATCTCAACGAAGTAACTGGATCCACTGGGCAGGCGAGAGTTGATGTCGGTAAGCCAAGCAGCGTGGGCATCCAAGTCCGTAGTACGGATACGGAAGGTGTTGCCGCTGGGGTAGTACATATCCGTCTCAAGGTGCATGTCGTCCACCTGAGTGTTCAGGTATAGCTTGCGCTTTCCAACGAACAGACCACGGGTTAACCAGTGGATGTACGAGTGCTGGAGATAGTTTGAGCTTTGAGACCAATCGGTGGCCCAGCCCATGAACCACACCATCTGTTGGCGACCGCCGATGTTGTTGATGACAGCAGCGGTGGTGTCAGTGGTGAATGAACCCGATGGGGCAAACTTGGCGATCTCTGTAGCAATGCTGGAGTTGGTGATGGTTGCAGGATAATGCCAAAGACCTTCCGTGCTCACAGTTGCCCCAGTCTTGAGGTTGGCCGTAGAGAACGCAGAGACGTCCGTGAAGCTGACAAGTTGCTCCACACCAGCATCACAACATCCAGAGCCGGAAATAGCTGTGGTGGTACCTGTGCATCAAAGCTAGTGTCAGTGACGAATATGATACATATATTAAACACATGGACTTACCCATATCTGTAGACGGGTACACGTCCAAGCGAACCATGCGGACGCCAAAAGCAGTCTGGTAATCGTATAGTTGTTGCCATTGTGCAGTAGTGAGAGCACTGAGGAAGCCGGTAGAGTACTGGTATGAGACTTCGCTCAAGACGAGTATACCACCATATTGACCCTGGGTGGTAGAAGAGTTGAGTGTGGGCAACGTTATACCCGCCGAGGGGACAATGACTGTCTCGTATGGAATGCCATAGCCCTGAAGACCCAAGGTGGCGACGGTAGCAGAGGCAGTATCCCTTGCGAAGACGAGGATGGTGTTTGATACCGAATTCGCAGCAGCAGCTACACCTGCCTGTAACGCCAACAAGGCGGATACAGCCGAGAACAGTTTCATGTTGTGATCTGGCTTTGGACCACGCAATCGAGTACAGACTCGTGAGAATTGAACACACAGTATGAGGGACAGAACATGTAGTGTTGGGATGACAGCGAATGTAATGGGAAAAGTATGCCCGAGTCAACAAAGACACCGAAGGTGAGGCAACGAAGGAGGGAAGTGTGCCAATGTGGACGAAGTTAATGAAGGATGACGATCGACAAGAAACACAAGGTTCTTCCACGAGGCAAAGGGATTATAAGGATGCCGTTGTTACAGCTCTCCGTTTCTCGCAACGCCCCAAGGTACCTAATGGTTAGGGTCGTGAGGCTGCCCGAAATAGTCGCAGGTGTGAAAGGAGTGTCAGACGCTCGTCTTACACTCTCTCCTGAACCACGCCGTGGCTGAAATGTCTAGCCAGCCCAAGAACACACACTACTCAACGCCCATCAAAATATGATGGGTCTCAGGACACGCCTAGATTGCTAGGCCAGCCAAGCACCACACACGAGATAACAAACAGGAAAAGAAGAATATAGTAGGGTGTGGGGTTCAAGGATCAGAACCAAGGACTACCATAGTAAATTAGACCCGACTGCGGGTGAGCAACGGAGACCGGATCTGAATACGAGGATAAGGGGAGCAAAGAACGTAGGGCGAGCAGGACGGATGTGCCGGCACGTACGAAGTGTCATAGGCTCGTAGACAAGATGCACCTAACAGCCGATCTTGGTGATACCGAGAAATGGGAGAAGCTGGCACCCGTCATCCTGGTAAATGAGAGGGGGGTAGGGGGGGTAATGGGTCTTCCGCATATGCAGTGATGAGAGAAATGAGAAGCCCGGGCTGATGGTGGCTGGCTGGCAATTGGCATCTGGGCCAGACAAGCGTACAGAGAGGCAGAGAGGCTCTGGCCTAGCAAACAGGCTCAGCCCCCAGGGAACACATCCATGGCGTGCATGGGCAGGATGGGGCAGGATGGGTAAGGAGAGGACTTGTCGACGCTGCTTGCCATGATGAGAGGTGAGTGGAAAACTAGCCATGTGTGGCTTGTGGAGATGCTGACGGATGGCCATCCAGAGAAGAGATTTGTTTGCCCCACCAAACTGGCAAACTGGTCTGGTCTGGTCTGGTCTGGAAAAGGCGTCAGCCATCGTGGATCATTTGATCTGCTTCTTGCCTGGTCGGGCAATGCTTTCGAGGTTCAGCTTTCCGCCCCCCTTCCGCCCTATGAAGAGCGTACCAAGAATCACCTGCCGGCATGTTTCGATAATGTTGGTGTTGTTGTCGTGCCAGTCGCCAGTCGGGTTATTCTTGGGGCAAAGCGAACGCAAGCCACCCTGTCAGTGCCTGCAAGTCTCTGGCCATAACAGCATCATTGGACCAAGACCGCCGAACGACATGTTTCCAAGAGCCGCCACGCCACGGTGCTTGGCCACCAAGATGCATGGCAACCGAAATTTCCACAGGTGAATACGGGCGGTTGGGCGGGTCCCCTGATGTGATCACGAAGGCAAAGCTGCGCGGCGTACTGCGTACGGATGGATGTACGTACATTGTAGACCAACGGACCCGACAAGAAATCCGAGGTGGTGAGATGTTGGCGCGTAGCGATAATCTGTTTTCTGTACTGTGGTCCACAAGTACTTTGCAGTACTTGACCCGCCGTTTCATTGTCTAGGTATTCTCTGAGAGATGGAGTCCGAGAAATCGGATAGTTGCATGAATATGCATTTTATGGCTCCACAATGAGTGCCCGTGTGTTTCGGGGACCAGTTGACGGAAGGTACGTACCAGTTGGGACTACCTAGCCTACCCACCTACCTAGGTACCTAGGTAGATAACAGTACCGTACTTAGGTGGTGTAGGTCTGTTGTGCGTATTCGGTCCAAGTGTCCCGAACCCCGGTCTCCGCAGTGGAGCAGAACTCACTTGAGTGGAGCAGTTGGCGCTGTGGAGTCAACAACCCTGGCGGTTGGAAAGGCCCCGTGTTTTAACACACTTAATCCCAATCCCAGTCCTGCCAGCGTGCCAATGTTCCAGGATGCTTTAGCTCTTTCCCTCTTCTGGACTCGCGGTGCTATGCTCTGCTGAACTTTCCTTTGCTCTGTGCTTACCTCTCTGTTGCGCCCTGTTGCTCTGCCACTCATTTCATTTTCTAGTGCAATTCATTTTCTAGTGTAAATGCGCAACCGCAAGTGGCATTTTTCAGCTACTGGTACGAGTTTTCAAGTTCCACAGCCGACCATCCCGTGATCCAGACCAGACATCTGGAAGTGGCTGTGGTGGAGCTGATTGCTTGAGGCTCTCACCATGCATTGTCCCTACCCAGAGCGGTAAGGGCGTCTTGTTCTATCCTATTCCTATACTGTCCCGTCCGTTCCGTTCTGTCAGTCCTGGAGGCCCAAGATAGAGAGAGCAAAAAAAGATATCCATCCGTCTCTCCACCTTGGTCTTTTGCCCTTCATCTTTTCAACCATCCTTTGACCCTACTAAATAGCAGCACTATCATTGGCAATATCATAATCATCATCATTATAGTTCTCATTACGAGTTCGGGGGGTTGCCGTGTGCTTCCTTTGTCACCTGTTCCCTTCCCATCCATCACCACAACGACGCCCTTTGTCACGGGCTTGACTATCACCGCCACCTATTCAATCTAGCGCCTGTTACGTGTCGATTCCAAACCCCCAATCACTACAATGGCGGACCATCATCAAATCGTCAGCGACAAGCTCGAAATCCTCGACGCCCCCCCCCATCGTCGTCGAATGAACTGGAAGAAGTGGGCTCTTGTTCTTGCTGCACTCGCCATTGCAATTGCTCTAGCACTCGGCCTGGGACTCGGCCTGGGGCTTAACAAAGGCCATGGCGGCGGTGGCGGCGGTGGCGGCGGCGGCGGCAGTCCTCCCAGTTCAAACGGCACCCATGCGAACAGTACCCTATCTATGGACTCGGCTTGGCAGATCGTGCTCAGCGAGACGCTCGTAATAGAGGATGCTGACCAGATGTCCCCGAGCAACACCAGCAGTCCGGGAGTATCAGTTTACGACATTGATATGTTTCTCCATCAAAACAACTCTGTGGTCCAGGACCTGCAAAAGTCAAACATCACCGTCATATGCTACTTCAGTGCCGGGTCATACGAGCCAGACCGGCCAGACTCGTGGAAGTTCGAGTCCGACGACAAGGGCAAGGAGCTGGATGGCTGGCCTGGGGAATACTGGTTGGACCTTAACAGCGACAATGTCCGCAGCATCATGACGGCTCGGATCGAAATCGCCGCACAGATGGGCTGCAATGGCATCGACCCTGACAATGTGGACGGATACGATAACGACAATGGCCTTGACTTGGACACAGGAGACTCGGTCGACTTTGTGCGGTTCCTGGCTCAAGAGGCATCTTCCCGCGGGATGATCACCGGCCTCAAAAATGCAGCAGCCATCATCGACGATGTTATCGACGTTGTCTCCTTTTCCGTCAACGAGCAATGCGTTCAGTACGACGAGTGTGACAACTTCATCGCCTTCCCTCAGAATGGGATGCCTGTTTTCCACATCGAGTACCCCGCCGGTGACGATGACACGGACCTCAAGATCTTCAGTACGAATACGGTGGACAAGTACTGCAATCCTGGTACAGATTACAACGATGGGTTCAACACGGTGCTGAAATATATGAACCTCAGTGGTTGGGTCGAATACTGCAACAAAGACACTTACACAACAGATGGGGAGTAAGCAGACTGTCGGGTCTCCGATGATGCAGCTTCAGACCACGTTGGTCATGTTAGAAATTATGTCTATGTAAAGCGGGTCGCCAGACCACGCCCTAATATCAAACATACCTTGCTTTCCCTGACGAGGATTGTTGGGTCTTGTGCTTCTAGAGGAGGGCCGAGATGGTGCTGAACCCGCGTTCTGTGCTTTCTCTTGTGTTTCGACCCGAAGACATGCCAGGCAACTGGTGGCATGCCCTTCTATCCGATGACCAGTTGCTTTATTCAATTATTGACGGCCCCCAAATGGCTGTCACAGGGCTACAGCATTGCCCACTACTTCCGCAAGCGGGTTGAACGGCCAGCGCGAGGTCAAGGTTGGATATCGGGGCTTGAGCGATACGACCCATCCCATCCACTCCACGGATCCAAGGTGAAATCCTTCTCAGCCACGATCATAATTTGTTTTGCGCCTCCCGGCAAGATGCAGTCAGTTGTCGATAGTAGTCTCGATGGAGGTCTGGGCCCTCGCCCCTCCTATCTGCGATAAGGAGACGCGCGATAGTGATAGTGGCCTTCAATCGGAGTGGCCGCTCGAACTCAATTTGCCTCCTTGGGATCCATACCCGAACGAGGTATCACGAAAACATCAATCTAGAAGAAAAGGAAAACATCCCAAGTTTATATTCGAATCACCAGGAGGCCATTCATTGTTGTTGTATACTACCCACTGGGTCTTTCTAGGTACCAACCGCAGATCCCACTGCCTGCGCAACTCTCGGCAACCCCCGCCGCCGCATCCTTTGCCCTCCCTCGGCGCATCATCGTGATGACAACTCTGACCCCGGGCCCCGAGCTCTCACCCACGCCCATTCCTAACAAACCGTTCATCCTCCTGCCGTTGTACATCTACCCCACGCCAACGGCCTGGGAGCCCCTGTACACGTCGGCGGCCTCCCACCCGGAGCTCGACTTTCTGGTCGTCGTCAACCCGGGAAACGGGCCCGGGCCGGGCGCCCTGCCCGATGCCAACTACATCGAGGCGCTCACCAGGCTGGCTGGGCTGCAGAACGTCAGGATCATTGGGTATGTCCACTGCAGCTATGGAAACAGGCTCCTGGATGATATTGTGGCGGATGTGAGTGCGTACCGCGGGTGGACGGAGGCCTCGGCGCAGATGGGGGACGGACAGGTATGTTTCACGCGTGTTGGGCCTCAGCCAGGGGACTTGGACCGCATGTCGGCTGACGTTACTCTACAGGCCATCGTCGTGGACGGCATATTCATCGACGAGGTCCCGTCCAGTACTGAGTTTGTCCAGTACTTGGCTACGCTATCGACCGCGGCCAAGATCCTCCTCAATCGTAATTTCCCAGTTAATGTGGCAAAAAAGGACGACTCGAAGGAAGCCACAGCTAAGGAGGTAGGCGTCAACCTCTCGCTGCCTACATCAACCACCAACACACCACCACCAGGGACGGTCTCGCCGTCCAACTCCACGGCTATCGTCATCTACAACCCGGGCGTGGTCATCGACCCCATCTTCTACCAGGCGGCCGACTACGTCGTCGCCTTCGAGAACGCCTCCGGGCAGTGGGCCTCGCCCGCCGTGCGGCAGCAGTTCGCCAGGCTGCCCCGGCCCCTGAGGGAGCGGTCCATCGCCGTGGCGCACAGCACCGCCGGCGGGGCCGACGAGGTCGGCCTGCTGGGCCGCGGGTGCGCCGAGATGGGCTGCTCCGGCCTGTTCGTCACCACCCAGCCCGGGTATACCGACTGGTGCCCGTTCTGGGCGGAATTCGTCCGAGACATGGCGCGCCGGACCATGGTTTAGGGCCGGGGCTGGGGGGAAGGGGGACCTGCCAGCCTGCCAGCCTGCTTGCTGCATGTCTCTGGTCCGGTAGCTCGGAGAGACATGTCTTGCCTGTTGGCAGCTGCGTGGCGTCCTTGTCATCCTGTTGTGGGAGCCGACCAGTGCCTGATGCGGGCTTGGAAGAGGGGGGGATAGTCAGGAACTTTGGCTTACGACCAGGTTGCACCCGGTCTCTCTTTACCTGGCGGGTCACCGGTCTGTTGTTTTTCCCCGGTTAGTCTTTCTACGGTTTTCAGCTCCTCACAACCTCACGAACTTTTCCGGTTTGAGGACCATATCATCTGATATACCAGAGGCTGCCGGATACGAAATCGATCATCTCTCCACCACCACCACCTCCACCCCACTTTCTTGATTTTCTGCAGTTATGATGCCATGCACTACAGCAGATCATCACATCGGTTGGTGATGAGTGAGCATGGAGGACAAGCTTAGATGCAAGCTTGAACTCAAAAAGGGCCGAAAAGGGTTGGCAGTCCGTATGCTGCGGGAACTTTCCGCCGTGACAGTTACGGCCGTGCGTGCGGTGGGTGGACATCGCAAGTACTTGCTGAGGATTTGCTCTGCTCCTAGGTACACTGTCACTACCTACAACAAGACATGTTTATGTTTTTACGTAATTCCGGAAACGTCCACTGGTGCCAACGAAAAAAACACACGAAAAAAAAACCACCACATCCGCCAAGGGCCGAGGCAGGCATTTCAACGTCGTACTGGCCAGCACATGAGACAAATTTCCTGCCTTGCAGCATGTGTGGCTCGCCCTGGCAGCCCTGGGGCAGGGTTGTTTCCCTGTTCCCTTCCATGGTTGCCAACTGCCAATGTGGCGCGAAATCCTGCACAGGGAGAGACATGTCAACCAACGGGGCCTTGCGGGCGTCGGCACACCGGCGAACGAACACGCAGAGGAATCTGAGATGGCGTTTGCGGTACGTGGACTAGTGTAAGTGCGGGGAAAGGGTGTGGTGTGTGTGTGGATTTGCTGGTTTTCGAGGGTTCAATCCTGGTGTTTTCTGAGGTCAGCAATTGGGTGGAGCGCCAGGATCGCCAAGGTAATGAACGTGGAAGCCTGCTTGCAAGGTGGTTTTTTGGGGTTTTTTTTTGGCAGGGCAGGCAAGGTTATGGGCTTTTCCCTTTAATTTGGCTGGCCACGCGGCCGGGATGGAAGTTGGGAAGGAATATGCGTGCGAAATCTGACCTCAGATGATATTCCCACTTGCACTACCTAGGTACTGTATCCTTGCTTCGGTGAGATGTTCCCAAGTTCCACCAAGCTTCCAACCCCGATAGATGCATGCCAGGGGTGGTGAGAAGGGGCCAAAGTAATTTTCTGGAAGGAGATCCGAGCGGGAGGCAGGGAAACGCGAGGTGAGGTGACTCTGAAAGGCGGGTACATCAAGGCGCAGTGGAGCCGCAAGGGAAGTTATACGTAGATACTAGCTGACTGTAGCAAACACGAGAATGCGGCCCGTTGTTCCTACGGCCTAGCTTATTTAACAAGGTACAAGCACTATGCTTAGTACGCACTCTATTAAGTGGGGTTTCCCCAGCGGTTGGAAAATGGAGATGTGATCACAGCTAAATGACCCAGATTTTAAACGGCTTATTTTCCATTTAGGGTAGTAAGCAATACAGAGAGATTGACTTCAACGTCGAATGTTCTCCAGTTCACGGTTGAACTTGCCGTTGCAATGATCTGTGATCACGGGCTGATCAATCTCGTTCTCTTCCCCCTCCCCACTTTTCGGCTCCTCTCTCCTCTCCTCTCAAAAGCTCACCGTGCATGCATATGCATATGCGGCTCTCTCACTAGCAGGTGCAGCCGGGAATACGAGAAACACTAACATCAATCCCTCGGCGATGCCCCGTTGCCTCGTTTGCCCGTACACCATTGCCTCAGCGCGCTGTTTTGCCCCGTGGACTAACACGCCCGTGCATCAGGGGGGGGGGGGGACATGGGGGCCAAGCCCGCCTTAAGCATGACGGAAAATTCAGATTATTCAGCCTCCTTGGTCGCTTTTTTTCATCATGAGCTCTGACCCCTGCGGGCAGCCCTGGTGTTTTTCTCTTGGCCTTTCCGCCACTGCGGGTACCCGGTTTTCCCGGAATATACCGATTTCTGCCCCATACCATCCGATCGATCGGGTCCGAAAGCATGGCAGGTAACCAAGCTTCTTTTCCCCTTTTCAAGGCTGACCGATGGAAACGCCATGTTGGGTGTTTGTTTCTGTTTCTCCGGCTAGCTCGTACCAATGGTCTGTTTCACCGTCGCACAGGCCCGTCACCGGTGACCGCTCTGTTTTGCGGCTGGGCTTCTAGAAAAACCTTCGGATGGAACGGCCTTGTGGCTGGGGGTTTGCAGACTTGGCAGGCTTCATCCGGCGTCCCGTGCCTGGGTGCACATGTGGCTCAAAATCGATAGAAGGGACACTAGAAAGCGAAAAGAAGGATCAAAAATAGTTCGGGCACCTTACGAGCAGCTTTGGGGATGCACAAGCCCGCAGTAGTCTAAATCTTTAGCAGTGTCGCAGCCGGCATCGGGATGTATGGGTTAGGTTATTCCTACGTCCATGCCTTAGCAGCTGTACGAAGTGCGGTAGGCACGTAGACACATGACAGGAACACCAGTGGCCCGGTGACTGGCCCAATGGCGGTCTCAGTTGTTTTCAGACCATGGTAGCCAACAGTGCTCAGCACCGACGCCATAACAGGTCACTTCAGTTCCAGCTCGTATATCGGGTGTCACGGCTCGTCGACGCCCTGTTGCCCTGCGGCGGTCATACGGAACGCCAAACACCAAGAGGCTGAGGACTCTATTGATAACTTCTCAGGGCCGAGATGTGTAGGAGCTGGGAGGCGAGGCCTTGAACTGCTGTGCTGGATAGATGAACAAAAAGGCGGCATCCTCATAACTCCCCACTGCAACTGCCATCATAGGAACTTCCATCGTAATTCTCCAACTCAAGCTGTGATTCATACGTTACACAGGGGCAATCTGTCCGTCTTCCAAGTTCTCTGCACACACTCTTTTAGACCTTCGCTCGTTCCAAGCCAAGATCAAAGCACGATGAAGACCACGCTTGTCCTCATCACCTCCGCCCTATGGGCCCTCACGGTGGCCTACCCTCGCGCCGCCCCCTCCCTGGAGTACGACGTCGTGGTGCCGCGGGTAAACGAAAATGGCACTGACATCACCACCGAGGATGAGCCCGTCCCCGTCTTCACGCTACCATGCGACTGCCCCGCACCAGTCTGTGACCCAAGGATGAATGCCAAAAGCGTAAGTACCCATTACTCAACCGTGGGTTGGGGGTTGTGGGTTGGGGATTTTCGTCTTACGGACGACAGACGACACCACTTAACTGATGTTTGATTTGAGGGTTTCCAGATATGCGAGTGCAAGGCCTCTGCCGCGCAAGCCTGCTACATCAAGTCGGCCGGAGGCTGCGCCATGCCCGAGGTAGATGTGAGTACCTTCATACCTGTGCCCATCCTCGTTTTACTCATTTTTTGCCGCTTCCCTGCTGGAGGTCCTCAAAAATGCTGATGATGATATGTGACAGGCCTGCTGAGGAAACGAAGGCAGCCGAGGTGGTGGGGCGGGAAAGTGGGCTGGGATATCATCAAGGATCGGTGTCACGTACATACAGGATGGGATACGACATTCGGGATCGGATGTTTCGGAACATGATGCGAGGTTCCGAAGGTCTGGTAGAGTTATAAGATACGGCGGCAAAAATAGCAATCTAGATGGTGTTTTCTTTACGAGGGAATCTTCGGACTTCAGGCCCATATTTCTGATATGGAACCCCCTGTGAGCACGTGAGCATGAAGCAATCCGCAGGGGAGCGTAAACTCAGTCAACCAGACACACCCAGCAATATCCATGAAACAAAACATTGAACAACAGAACCAACACCGCCGGCTTGGAGATTCACATTGAACCTGTGCGTACTCCTGATTATGTCGGAGATTTATGCATGAGATGCTCCGTAAATGGCCCGGAGATACACATATCTGCAGGACATGGTCTGAACAAGCAGGTGACATGCATCTTGACAGGAATCGCACCATGGCAGGGAGGAGCAACATGCAGGGCTGGCAGGATTATGCGGCGGTTTGGCAATTTATTGAAGTATGCTGTGCTGGAGTTCGCATGTCCTGCACATGTGGAGGATCGTCAAAAGCAACCTGCAAGGGTGACAAATCCAGTAGGGATCACCTTTTGGGGGGGGGGTGGGCCGGATTTACAAAAGCGAGGCTCTCGGACCAGTGCTTGCAACGGAACGATCCCGAAGTGGAGGTCAGAGCTTTGATGATTATGATGTGGTATTTTGCAGCTATCGTGACTGTTCCGTGGTAACAGTACTCAAGTAGACATTAACGGCTCTGGCTGACAAACTCGCAAAACAAAAACAATTTTCCATCCTTTGGTACCTTCCCCTTTCCCTGGCAGGTGCATTTTCAAACCAAGCCATTTTCCCATATAACAATATTTTGAGAAAGAAAACAGGAAACTGTGGGCGATGACAGTGACAGAGGAGCCCGAGCTGTGAGACGGGTCTTGCGACCACCTGCCGATGCATCATGATGCCCCAATCTAGCAATCAAGCTTCCACCGTGCATTCAGCTTCCAGCTCTTTGATGTTTCTTTTTGTCGACTCCATAGAACCCAGCGTAGAAAATGCTTGAAAAAGAAGGAAAAAAAGAAACAAATCAGGCAAGGGTACTGAGACAAGGAAGGAAAAGAGCCAAGTCCAATAGAACGATAGTGTGCCGAGACACTCCCTGTGCAACCGATAGTTCCAACGCCATGTGCAGATCGGCAAATTTCCACCCAGTCAGGATCCAAAGACTGACCACAACCGCCGCGTTTCGCCCCGAAGCAAGAAGCAAAGAAACACCCGGCAAATCGGACGACATATCATCGCTTGCCCATCTTCACCGTCACCAGCACCACCATTGTTCGCTTCTCATCACAGTGCCCTGACACCGCCACCGACAGCCCGCCCCACGAAATTCCAGAGGTCCACCGCGCACTGCGTGATGCTCTCGCGCGGCGCCCACCCCAGCTCCCGCGACGCCCGCGCGTTGCTAGCCACGCACGAGCCCACGTCGCCGGCCCGCCGGCCCTGCAGCTCCAGAGGGATGTGCCTCCCGGCCGCCTGCTCCAGGCTCCGCACCGCCTCGAGCACCGTCGTGCCGTTGCCGCTGCCGAGGTTGTAGGCCCGGAAGCCGGTGGCCAGCGCGGGCTTCTCCTCGGCGGGGCTGTTGCATTCTTCTTGTGTCTTGTCGACCGTGGGGGTCGTGTTATTGTCTGTGGGTGCTGCTTGGGGCGCGGGCCGGAGCGCCGCGATGTGGCCCCGTGCTACGTCCAGGACGTGCACGAAGTCTCGCACCGCGCTGCCGTCGCGCGTCTCCCAGTCTGAGCCGAACACGTCCAGCTTGGTCCTGTCGCCTGTGAGGACCTGCGTGATGACGGGGTACAGGTTCGTTGGGGCGTTCCGGGGGTTCTCGCCCAGGAGGCCCGACGGGTCGCAGCCCACGGGGTTGAAGTACCGCAGGGCCACGATGCGCCACCGGTCGTCTGACTCGGCGAGGTCGGCGAGTATGGCCTCGGCCATGTACTTGGTCCGTCCGTAGGGGCATGTCAGGCCCGAGACGGTGGGTATGAGGTGTACGGTGGAGTTGGTCTGGGGGTTGATGAAGGTTTCGGGGTGGTGCACTAGGTCTTCTTCCCGCAGTGGGACGCCGGCGTCGGCCTTGGAGCCGTAGACGGTGGCAGAGCTGCTGAAGATGAAGTTGCGGATGGAGAATTTGTCGAGGAGCTCGAGGAGTGAGACGAGCCCGCATACATTGTTGTTGTAGTACTGTAGAGGTTTGTTGATAGATTCTGATACAGACTTGTAGGCGGCAAAGTGGATGACCCCTGTTATGCGGGACTGGTAGGTCATTTGTTGCCTGTCGGAGTCATCCAATTCTGGTGTTGACTGTTTTACTGGGACCAGGTCTGTATAACTCTCCAGGAGAAATCGCATGGAGCGGCTTCTATAGTCGACACGGTGGAAGTGAACGAGGGGCATCTGTGTCCCCTTCTCCTTGTGTTCTTTGCCGGCGATCATCTTAACTTTGTGTAGCACACTTTCGTAGCTATTGCTAAGATTGTCCACCACGATTACTGAGTTGTTGTCAGCTACGGAGCGCCATGATACGAAGACTGCAGTGCTGGCCGAAGAGATGGTACATACCGTTGAAGCCAGCCCTTAAGAGTTCTAAAACAGTGTGTGACCCGATGAAGCCGAGACCTCCTATGACGAGGACAAAGGTTGGATCAGAGGTGGAGGAGTGGATACCAAGCCCAAGACCGTTGGCAACGTTGAGATGTGGCGCATCCTCAAAGTCGGTCGGCTCAGCTGGTGTGCTGAGGGGAGAGCTGGTGAGAGGTGAGCTCTCGGACAGAGATGACTCGTCCGTGGAGACTTGGGAGGGCGTGTAGCTGTCCATGGTAGTGGAGATACAATGAAGACAGTCGTGATAGTAAGTCTGTCTTAGCCAAAGTGTATTAAAGGATAAGCGGCTCTGGAGATGAACTTCAATGAGACAAGTGGGAAGATGAAGCACAAGTCCAGAACAAGGAGCCTCTTTTGTAACAAACGAAAGGGATCTAAACCACGGACTTCGACGAAGTAATCAATAGAACGGGAAGAAATTCGATAGTCCCGTAGGAGCAAGCCGAATGCTGCGGGCATCATCGTTGGACGGCGAGCGAATAACGTTAAATGTACTACATTTTGGCTAGGGCGTTCGGAAGATAAAGCTTTAGCCGGGACCATGGCATCGAATACGTTAGCGAGGTCCTGTGCTGAGGCCGGTCAGGTCATCGTGGATCCGACATTGGACACTCTCGGATCGAAGCGAGCCATGTCTCACGGCCTAGACCACTGGGCCTAGTAGTAGTACATGTAGTACATGGGTAGAGACAGACGGAAATAGCAATACAGTTAGACTGTGAAAGGAAAACGTGAGTTGGTGAAACAGAACAGTGACATGACGTGCCCGAAAGAGACAAACCGCTCGAAAAGGCCTGACTCCCCCCTGCCCACCCTGGGCACTGGTACCATGAATTCGGGTGGACCGATGTTCGGGACGGCTCTTTTTTCTGCAGCGGAAGTATTGATCATTGTCGAACAAGAGAGGTCAGGGTCTAAAGAGCGAGTTCACGGTACGATGTCCGTCCACATCCCCTTGCTGTCCCAAACGCGGTTCCACTCAGGGGTTTGACCAGTGCTTCAACGAAACCGCGCCGTCGAAGTCTTAAGGGCTCTGGTCTCTTCCTTCGGGCCCATGCCTCGTAAAGAAAGTTGCCAATTCCAACTAAAAGAGAAAGTACATGGGAACTCCTGTACCAGGTGGATATGTGTGCAATGCCAAGGAAGTCAAGACGTGGCTCAGGCATCTTGGGACCGGAGTGGGTACTTAGATGCAAGCGCTTGCTCCCCTACCACAGTACAGCCCTCGTGAGCGGCAACGTGAGCGGGCGAGTGGGTATGTTAGGTCAAGGCGAGTACATACAAAATGTACCATGGTAGAAGGTATTTCGGCGCTAGAACATTCAACGGCACGGTAACTATCGATGAAATACCAACGCCACTTAGGGGTCTAGGGGATGGCTAGGTTGGGACGTCCACAACGAGCCACTTGGCCGTGGACGGGTCCCCATGTGATGGATCAGAGGAGTCACTGGAGGCCACTGAAATGACGAAAACGGAAGAGGGTATGGAGTACAGAGTAAGCCTTGCTTCGAAGAATCGTCAGTGTGCAGTGAGAGCTGGACAATCAAGGCGAACCAGCCGCAAAAGAGCTGAGCAGCCGCTAGCTTGGCAAAGCACGCTGGCTGATGACATGCTGGTGGGATTTAGAGAGGGAATGCGTGATCTGGATACGACGCTGCAGTCACACGTAGTGTGCCCAATGCAAAATGCAGAACTGCAGACTGCGGCAGATGGGTGTGGGTGTCTGGCACTGCTGGTGAGTGCGCTGTAGAACTTGTTCCAAGCAGCCGCAGCGACAGGAAGGTGTGCGAGGTGCTCAAATCTCGGCCTGTGCATCCAAGCCCCTGTATAATCGAAAAATCTGTATGGGCGGTTGTTTTGGCATAATCTGCAATAGATATGTCGTTGTTCTCCAGCAAGCGTGTACTTCCTTCTAGTCAACATTCTAGCCGGAAACCCACGTTGTGCTACACAAATTAATAGCGGGAGAGGCTGAAAAGAGCACAAAGCCCCCCCCCCCCTGGGAGCCTTTCGTTGGCCAAATGGTTGGTGCCGTTTATATGGTGAGGCCGTTGAAACAAGATCCAGTTCACCGGAGCCCGGATAGACGGGACGGATTCCCGTTTGCCACGAAGCTTGTAATTGCCAACCCTTTTGGTTGTCTGTATGTCAATGTTGACAACAATGCCGTGTGGGTGAGACTCAGCTCAAAGCACTAGTTCGGGGGATTTCTGAGATGCTACTGTCTTTGCAATGGCGGGGTTGAAAAGGGGGAGGTTTCTGTCGCTTCTACACGTGGAAAACTGTAGGTAGTGTCCGCCATGGTAACGGGAAGCCATACACTTACCGTGCGTTCCTTGCTGCTTTTGGTTAAGGAGACGACTATTTTAGTACGTGTGTCCGCAGTGTCGGTATTCAGTAGAGGGGGAAAGAAGGGAGGACGGCTCAGAAATGACAAATACACTCCCCTCTGGGTGTCCAGGGAGCGGGACGGAGACGGCACGACGACACGGAAGGGTTGGAAGGGCTGAAAGGCTGAAAGGGCCAAAATTAGAGTGCCACCAAGGGACCAAGATTTGGTGTATTGTTGTGCACAATGCGCTTGAAGTCTTTCACACGGTAGTCGATGAGAGGAGCGGGATCAGGATCAGCGAGGGCCGGATATACCGGTGTACCGAGGAACTGACGTGCGTTGGCTCAGTACTAGAGAACGCCCGGCCAGCTGTTGGGTTGTCTAGCGGCGGAAGCTGAATACCCGTTGGAACCTGGCAGCCTGTCTATGTGTAGCGTGAACGGTGGTGCCTGGGCATGCTAAAGTAAGGTTGTTGAAAGGACCTTGTCTTTTTGGATGGTGATAAAAGTACGCGGGTTGTGCTACAGAGCAGATCGTGGTATTGACGGATGAGTGAGTGTCTGGAGACTCGATCGATGTAATCTGTACTCTGAGGACAATGAGGGCATTAATCATCACCATCGTACACCAGTGATGCCAAGAAAAGGTGGCGGTTTCGCAGGTGTGAGGTTGATCTCGAATACACGAAGTCGGTCGGGCGTCGTCATTCAAAATCCGTACGGATCCGTGCTTACTGTAATGTTCCTTTGGCCCGTGCGGTCCCCCCTGCCTGTTGTGGTTGTACACTACTGGCTCAAGCGACCAGAAGTACCTGTGGGGCCAACCCCCCGTAGGGTCCACACAACCAGCCCAGGAGGTTTTTACTTACCCTGGTGCCCATAGTAATTGCCTACCTAGGTACCTAGGTAGGTAGATACTGCCCGATTTAGCCAGGTACTTAACGAGTCGACTATTCCGGTTACGGTAAAAACACATGTCAAACAAACAGTACATGTGTACAGGACAGGTACGTACTTGCTTGTTGACATGTGCAAAGTGGGCCGTGGAAGGACACGGGCCACATCTCACCAGTTGAGTTTAGGTGGGTAACAAAAACACCCCACACATCGAAAACATCGAAAACATCGAAAACTCCACACCGGAAAATTCCACACTCCCGATAGATGCATATCGGAAAAAGCATAACGCCAAGTCAACTCCAATGTCACTCACCTTGTCACTTCCCTTTCTGCCAACAACGAAGGGAAAAGAGGAATCCAGCTCGCCGAACCGAACAACGCAACGCTGGCCTTTGCAGTCATAATTTTACATATGTAACCCTGTCAATGCCCCAGTGTCCATGATCTACAGGCACACCTGCCCAATTTTCATTCTTCTTCCGAGTCCGTGCCACTCTGCAATTTCCAACAAAATCTGGGGGCGCACCGCCACGACCTACCTTGGAACGCCCGGCCCTGAAATGGAAGAAGGGGCCCATTTGCCCAGCAGTGTTGTGTTCCCTGAGCCCTCCGTATGGGTATCAATATGGCCTGCGACGTGCTCCTTTTGGTCCTGCTTGTCCTACGTGGCGTCCAAACTCTGTAGCACTGCCACCTCGTGATGAACCAAGGACCACACGACGAAACTTCCCCCTCGATTCCATGCCCCGACTCTGCGGTAACGTCATGTCTCTGTCTCACTCTGGCGCCAACATGTGCCAATCAATGCCGGTAAAACGCTTTCCCTGATCGAGCTGGCTCTTGGTGATGGATGAACTTGGGGAGCTTGGCCTTAGTACTAAGTACCCATACGGTATGGCCATGGAAGGGTGTTACGTTGCTTCACCAAGGATCCCCTTAACCAACATCATATGTCGCCATCAGTCATAACGACATCCTTTCACCCACCCAAACAGCACGGTGTCTCTGGGTACTGCAACCTCTGTACCAGGTTTCTGCCCGCTCCTAGAAGCAGTGAATCCTGCTGATCAGGCGATCCCTCCAATTGTTTCCGCCCTGTTACGGTCGGACTCGCTGGAGGAGGTGCTGCACCGCGCATCAAACGTGCATGACGATCATCGGCCTTCTCGACCGCCCCCCCTCCCTCTTTCAACTCCTACTGTGTATCCAAAATCCTAGGCACACTCTTCCTGTAACCTGGATTTGTCTCCTCAAACTCACCATCATGCCGGGAGGGGGGGGGGGCAAAATTCGAGACATGCCTGGAAGGCCCGCGCCGGCGACATCCTATCCGCTCTGCCGCTGTGCCACAGCACTTGTACGAGCAACTACCGGGCTGTACCTCGTGTGCCATCCTCTGGCAGGCCTGCAAACCCGTACTCACTGAATTCTCATGATCCCTGGTTGGCACATGGGTCCATTTAATGACGAGGGCTAGTTGGCTCGAACGGCCTCAAGGCCTGTCTGTTGGGTCTACTGGGCCAAAGTACGGGATCCACATGGCATGCCCGCACGTCAAAGCAGGGTCAGGCTCTCTGCTAAATACCCGAGATCGTTCACTACTGGCACCTCCGGTATTCCTAAGGATTATTAGCTGTCCAGCCGTCGGGTCCGCTATTAGTCTATTGTCTGTTGCGTTCCCAATATTCTGGCTGTGTCCATCCACCTCCCGGATCTCATCCATACCTGGGTTTCCTGTCCACAGCACTGCTCGTATGGCTTGAAAGCCACTTTAATTCTCCTGCTTTTTTTATCCCATCTCTATTCTTCCACCCGTCTTCCATTGTCAACCTTTGCTTCTTTCTCCATACCGATCCGAATTCGTGGGCAAGTTGGCGTGACCCTTGTCCAACTCCACCCGCCTTTCTTTGACGTTCAGCCATGTCTTGATACCCTATAGGTACTCTACCGTCTTTCGTTAATCGTTAATGCCACGACCGCTCACCCTATCTCCCTGACTGTTTGGGCCGCCGGGTTTTTCCACCGCTTTGCATTGCACTGCGACCTCCCTATCCGCCTCTTTTACTATTCTGCTACCATCATGGCATCCTTCCAGCCGCCTGCGGTGTCAGGTGACTGTGTACAACCAAAAGGCAATACAGGGGACTGTATCATGTACACAAACTCCATTCTGCCAGATAATGAGCGCCTCATATCCCCGGTACAATGGTTTACGTTCATCTTGGCTATCGTCGCCATTAGCATCCCTATCATCCTCACCTTCAGCGAGAAATCAATACAAGTCTTCGGAATATGGAGGAAAAGGAAAAGAAGGTTCGTGGGCATGCCTCTTTATCTTATTTTGTACTCTTTGTTTTGTCAAATCCACTTGACGCCTCAGGCTAACACCATGCAAGTGCAAACAAGGCCAAAACGCTTGAGCGAGCCAAGGTGCTTGAGCCATCCCCATGTTTGGATCTATCCGCCGTACAGTCATTTTGCGTTTTCGGGAAAGACAGCCCAGTCCCAAACTTGGGGAAGACCAGTGCAGAGCATGATTTGCTCATCGTCGCCTTGCCGTTCTTGGGGAAAGCGATCGAAGACACTGATAACGGTTCATTCTCGGAGACATCGAGTACGATCGCCGGAGTGCCTCCGTCAACACCTGTCCTCGGCCTCATCGATGGCCAAGACCTAGGAGCAGACTCTCTATCTGGATCAGCGATTTCTGTCACTGTGGACTACCTTTTCAACGTCTACAGCGACAATGCGGTGGTTGGACTGGTCCTTGACGTCGATCTGCTACACGATGATGGCGTGGCTTTCGCCCCCGAGATCCTCATCCGGCTGTGCGAACTTCAAGTGCCTATTGTACTCATGTGTCACCATGACAGCAAGGTTCTGGGAGCAATAAACCTAAAGTTTCTTGCCGGTATCATCATCAAGAATGCATGTATCCTTGAAGACGGAAGCAGGAGGGACTACTTCCGCTCGATAGCACTGCGAGATGCCATGGCCAAGTGTGCAGACCAGCGAGTGGAGCGTCCAACCTTCTTTGTGGGCTTCCTGGATCGCTGGTATAACCGTCCCTCTGCAGCCATCGTGCGGAGGTCTCAGAAGCTATCCGATCACTTTGCAGCAGTCCTCGAACATGGGCCGGTGGCATCGCCTACCAGCCAACAATGTACTACCCCGAAGATGCCTTCGAGCTTGAGTGCGTTCGAGTACCTGAGGCGACCCGAGACATCCGAGCTACAGAGTTCGTGGATAGGACGAAAGCGCATCACACATGTTGGCAATGGACGTCGAGACTCTATCGAGAAGGTGGCTAGCTTGCCGTTTGGGGAGTTGCAGCATATCATCCCCAACATTAATGAGCTTTTGAGACCACTCCCTCTCCCTGAGGACTTGCGAGCTTTGAGGGTGGAACGGCCTATCAAGGTCTCTCCACCAGACTACATCCCAGATGCACCGGGCAGGGAAGACCTTTGGGAGTACACATCGCAAGGGGAGCAAATCTCACCATACGGCTGTGTCCCACTCCTGAGCGAACCAACAAAAGCTCAACATAAGGCGATTTTGAATACTCAAATTCACCTAAAAACCTTGAAGATGCTTCACCGCATTCCAGAAGTCGAGCTGACCAAGCTCATTGAGGCTTACACGCAGTATCCCCAGACTTCCAAGTACGTCTACCTGGTGGAAGATCTCGTGGAAGGCCTCAGGCAGCAAAGGGTATTCATCTACAAGGGTCTCGGTAGCGGCTTCACACTTCCAGATAACGCTGCTGAATTCTGGGGTGTCTCCAGCGCACACAACTCGAGGAAGGAGCAGAGCTACCTTGGTTCAACGAAAGGTGAAATTGACTTGTTTATTTCGAGGCGTTGTCCGAGCGACATGGCGACAGTACTGCACACGTGGCTGGCACATCACAACGTTTCTCGCGTTGAACGGTACGAGGAGGAACTGCAACTGGAGCGAATTGTCAACCCCGAGCCCGAGGACCTGGCTCTGCCTTTGAGCATCCGACATGAGATCGACAATGCTACTCCAGCCGAGACACTCACCCTCCTAGAGCAGGTTAAGGTCTCTAAAATGAGCCATCACTTCAAGTACGGTATTGAAGAACAGTGCCGCACAGTCTTGATCGACCAGGCCTCGTTGGAATCATGGAACCACGCCACCTCTCAGGGCTTCTTGAGCGGATCGTCCGATATAGAGACACTCTTCCGTCGCCGGCTGCAAGACTTCGTGCGCATGGGGGCGAACAAACTCCCTTCCGTTGAAAATCTGCTGGATTTGTACCAATCTGTCGATGAAACTGTCGTCGATGCCCTGTTCGCTGGAGACCGCGAGAAACTCAACACATTCTGCGATGCGCTCCTCCACGCATATGACCCATGGTGCTCCTGGACAAATTGCGAATACGTCGACATCAACGCCGACCTCTTCGCGCTTATCTTTTTCGCGGCTTTGCGGAAGGGTGCTTTCGAGGACGTCTACATCGAGACTACAGACCGATGCCCATTCTTCCTGTCGCAGCCGGATCAAGCTGCCGTGTTCTCCGAGCTGTGGGCCCTTGGCTCATCATGTGTGGCCTATTTCGGTATGCTCCCACGAGATCTAGGTGAGATCATCTACAACAGGTACCGCGAATTCCTCGAGGAACATCCACCACCAAGTGGCTTCAAGGACAAGAAGATTCTGAATACCTTCGCTAAACCGGATACAACGTCGACGGTGAACGATGAAATGGACCCAGACGGCCCATCTCGGAGGGGATTTGTCAAGACCGTGACTCAGATGCGCGAGAAGTTCGCAGAGTTTGGCGCGCTTTCGATCTTCTGTCTCCCTGCCATCATCGACATCCTGCTTTTGACGTTCATCGGTCGCGGACTGTTCATGACGGCGTGGTTGGGCATAGATTACCTGAATGCTGCAAGCTATGCCCTCTTGATGTCACTGCTGATCTCGGCGGGTGTGACCGGCTGGGTTGGCAGCATCGGCAATTACTACATCTGCAACGTGAGTGTACCCCAGGTGTCGCAATACTCGAGGTTTATGAGGATAATCGCTG
Organism: Cytospora piceae; assembly: GCA_016508685.1. Lineage (NCBI taxonomy): Eukaryota > Fungi > Ascomycota > Sordariomycetes > Diaporthales > Cytosporaceae > Cytospora > Cytospora piceae. Next base: position 2,134,893 of record JADMLE010000002.1, on the reverse strand, counting down.
ACAGGAGGACAGTACGCATATGACAACATGATTTACTTCCACGTGCAGCGACTTTCCGGTGGTTTCGTTCTCACTGTCCTCGTTGGCATCGTGGGGTTCATCATCTTCGCCGCCAAGGTCAATGTTGCCACCGGCATCGTGTTCTTCTTGTACCTCGTTGGCATTGCAATGTATCTGAATATCCTTGGTACGTCACAGCTCCTTGTCATTGGTATTCCTACCAGCCGATTAACCCACAATCTTCTAGGCGTTATGGCAACTGTGCACCAGCGGGGCAGTCCTCTCACATCCGGCCGCACTGTTCTATGGCGAACTATCCCTGTGTTCTTCCTCTCGCCTCTTATTTCGGCTTTCGTCCCTGGACACGATGTAATAGTTTACCTTCCGGTAATCTACGGCTTTCTTGTTCTCATTCTCTTCCAATACCGCCAGCTTTGCCATGAATGGTCTACCTGGATGACCAAGATCCCACGCATCACAGAAAAAGATATCATGAGCTGGTACAATGCCAAGATGGAAGCCAAGGCCGCTGAGGGGTTGTCTGGCAGCAGCAAAGGCACTACAGAAGACAAGCCCGCCGAGGACAACATTTCTCCGGAGGCCAAAAAGAAATTGGCACTGGTGGCTTTCCGCAAGAAGGTCGAGGCTTACAGCGATGGAATCTTCGGAATTGGTCGCACCAAGCACGCTGATCCCGTCGTTGCACGTGTCGCCAGGGGCATGCCCTACCTAGACTGGCTCCTGAAGAAGGACGACCCTGCCAGGCCTAGAGCAGAAACACTTACTACAGGCTGGTTTGGCCAGGTCAGCCAGGCGCTCAAGACGCAGGAGCAGCTCGCCCAGGGCTTGAAAGAGCACAGCATCTTTGTCCTCTTCCGCTACGCCCGCTTCGATATCGGTACCAGTGTCGGTCTTTTTCTGGTTGCGCTGATGGACAGATGGGTCAGCATCGTCATGAGCGCCAGAAACGATCCTATCCTACTATTCGCCAGAGATGGGGCTCGGTACGGCATCTGCTTCGCAATTCTGTACTTCTGCGCGTCGGTCATGACACTCGACGGAACGCTGCAGAAATACTGGTCTGGCAACTATGCCTTGTCTGAGGAGAAACTGAGCGACTTTGAACACGCCAAGCGTGTCGAGGAAGACTGGGAGAAAAGTAGAAGGACGAAGTACGTCAAGGCTCTGTTTGAGCTTTCCCGTAACCTGGTCTTCTGGCTCGGATTGACTTCCATCCTCGTCTGGATATTTGTCAGTGACAAAGACGTCATCATTCTTTATTACGCATATGTCATCGCGTACACATCGGTCATGATCTTCCAGTTCAACAGATGCTTCACTACGGACGTCAAATATCACGTTGGGTCTATCCTGTCCAGCGCCGTGTTCGGATTCATCGTGGGTTGTACCCTTCATGGCGTCTACGGCACCAAGCAGTCGTACTTCACGGATGTGTACGCTCTCAATAGTGCTGCCATCATGGCGGCTGTCTTGACAACTTGCTTCGTCTGGAAGGACCTACACATTCAAAAGCGGCCGCGCAAGGCACGAGCAGGTGATGAGTCTTCGACCTGCTGGACACAACCCCGACTGTCCAACCCAAGCATGTCGGTGTCGGAGACCTCGGAGGTTGCCACATGGAAGGAAGTACCTGGGAGGAAGGTGTCAGCTGCTTCTACTCATCTTATCTGTGACAGGATCCCAGTGCTGCTTCGCCTCGGGGTCGACCAGCCCAACGTACACGCCCAGAACGCCGCATGGTCAGAGGATGTCATCAAGGTTGCTCTCGGCATGTGGAAGGAGGGGAGGATCCAGATCAACATAAGCACACGCACCGCTTTCATCGATATGGGCTTTGGCAGTTCCATGTCGTTCAGCCGGTACGATGGTAACATTCTCGAGATTTCGACGGGATATCTACTCGATGACGAGATCAATGTGCCAACGTGGCAGCCCCTTCTTGCATACTTCGCGACCGAGGCAATCCTCTTTCATACTGCTCGTGCCATATTCCATATGGACCGTCAGCGTGCCATCCAAGCAGAGCATTTCCTACACGAGACAGAGCAACTGTCACGACGCATTGACTTCGAGCTGTCCACATCCGACCTGACAACCCTCATGGAGATTCAACAGAAGACAAACCTAAAGGTCATGAAACATCTCTGCCTCGGCATCCATGTCGATACCAAATGGCGCGAGCTACCTCCTTACGTCCGCGAGGTTATTTTCTGCCGCATCCTAGGTGACCCGGTCTCTGTCTCCAGGGATCTGCACCAGTTCATGGCCCAGGGGTCCATTGACCTGCAGACCTCTGACTTCCACCTGGAAATTGCCCTGACCATCTACCAGAAGACACTTGAGCGCGAGCACGTCAATGCCAACTACTCTCTCGAGACCGGCACCATACCCATTGCTAAATCAGAGCTGCAGTGTGCTCCTGTCCACATGGGAGCACGGCGGAAAACGTTCTTCTGGGCCCTTGTGGAAACCTTTTCGTCTATTCCAACCACCTTCACAAAGTGGATAGGCATCATCACGGGCGCTGGATCAGACATTGAGAGGGAGCTGTGGTACACGTTCCGGTACTCTTACGCTCGCGGTCCAATTCTTTGGACCCTCCTGACCTTCTGGCACTGCTGCTGGCTTTTGAAGAATATCTGGGTCTACGTGCTCCTCATCTTCCACCGTAAGAACTTGGTTCGCATATCTCGACTAGCAAAGAAGGGAGCTTCGAGGACTCTGGTCAAGGATCGGGTTGTCATTGAGCAGCCAAGAAAGATCATTACTGGCTTCGCGGCCCGAAACGACCAGGATTCGATCACGCTAGATGTCTTCGATGCGCAGCTGTCAGCTCGTCCAACCGACATTGATCCGGTATCCATAGCGGTCTATGATGATGTCTTCAGGCTGGCGAGTCGCCAGGATAAGTCGTCCAGCAAGGAGAAGAATGCTCATCCTTGGGCCTACTCCACATACTACTATCCTGAGAATTCTCGATCTAGGTGGCCTATCTACAAGGAGGTCGTTGACGGCGTGAACTTCAAGCGATGCTACTACGACAAATATGGACGCGTCACCCATGGGGCGATGGTCTTCGGTGCCACAGAGTACGAGTTCAAATACTCGTACAAGTCTAGTCCCAAGAGCAGTCATGAGATCCTCCGTGCCGAGTTCAGACAGACCGAGTTCAACAGCACAGACAGCTTTGCTGTCTACTGGGGTGTTCCTCTGCGAGCTGATGTTGGCACGAAGCTGGACTGGGTTCCCTCTGACCGCGTCTGCCGCATTGTTCGCAAAATTGGCACCAAGGTGTACACTACTACCAGTAACTATGCCCACCGTCGTGACCCGACCATGGTCACTGTCCTCGAAGACGACAAGGTTCGGTGCATGGTTACCGAGCCCCCGGAAGTTTTTCCCGAGGAGAGCGTCATGCAAACCCGACCAACAGATGTGTCCTTTGAGAACGATGACCTTTTTATCCGCCACAAGCGTAACGATGTCCGTCGCATTTACAAATACGCCGGCAGCAGCCGTGCCGTCAAGTCCTTGTCGACCATCTTCAATCCCGGCTCTTGGAGCTACTGGCACAAGAAGAAGGTGTACTCTCGCCTGCCAACCTGGTGGCTGCGCACTGAACTCTGGAACAATTGGCTCAAGTCACATTCCCTTGACGGAATCACGGCATGCTGGATGGACGAGCTCATTCTCCGCGAGGAGCCCACTCTTCAGAAGTATTGGCACTACCGATCGTCAGGCCAGCTCACGTCCGCCAAGAAGCAGCTGGATGACCATATCGAGCAGATTGTAGCCGCCATCGAGATTGAGAAGGATGTCTCGGAAGTGTGCATGTTGCCGATCAAGTCATCGGATCTGTACGCTATGGGTTTGGGCAAGGATGCGAACCAGATGACCACGCGCCCTGAGGACTGCATCAAGGACACTAAAGAGCGCATATCGGTCATCTTCAACGACGTCGGCTGCTGGCCCGAGGCGCCCGGTGGCGTCTCTAACTGCCGCCGTGATCTGGTCAATGGCCACAGCACCATCCGCAACCACGTCCTCGCCGAGTCGGCAAACGAGTACGGTATCCCTCGCTTCCAGATCGAGAAGAATGTCCAATCGCTCAAGATCCTGCCTCTGTGGGGTCTCGACGGCAAGACACCCAACCATGGTGTCATTGACAACCTCCTCCAGTCAGAAGTTGATCGCAAGATTGGCAACACTGAGATCAGGCGCGACATCATAAACACCTTTGTGCCGCTGCTCAAGCAATTCGTGAAAGGTGCACGCTCACGTCACATTGACCGGTCTGGTCTGCTGCAGTTCAGCAATGTTATGCTCACCATGTTCAAGTACTTCGAGCACAAGGACTACAACGAAACCTGGAACAGCAAGGAGGTTAACGCCGCCTGGGCCGAGGCATGGTTGGAGAGTTACAATGATCCCGACATTACCGATCCGTCTGACTGGTTCGAGTTGTCCCGCCCAAGCATGACGGACTTCCGAGACTCGCTGGCGATTTACAAATCTTACTTCTTCATCTTCAGTGTCCAGTCTCCTGAGAACTGCCCTCAAGTCTTCCAGAGTACCCACCACGGTATTAGCAGTTTGTTTGGCATGCTGCTCAAGTACAAGCGAGGAACCACATTCGGCATCTGGGATCACGCGATCCTCTGGAGAGAGTGCTGCCTCAACATCTCTCCCGCGCAGTGCGAACTCTCGATCCCGGTGCAGTCCATGCTCCTCGCTGGTATTGGCCTGGCAACGAAATTGGCCTACTTCCACGCCGATGTCATCCTGCCCTGCACGTCCTTCTTCAACCCCATGTGGGAAGCCGATCTTGGCACAGACATGGGTAGGGTCAACCACAGGAATCAGTTCCGCCGCAAGATCGACCCCATTGTCAATGGCGTCGGCAACATGGACTCTTTCCAGCCTGTGGACAAGGTCCGCACTGAAGTGCCTACCGTCATCATGCTGTCTAACGTGCAGTTTATCAAGGACGTTCGCACCGCTCTGCTGGCCGCGGACATCATCATTAACAAGTTTGGCTTCAAGGACTACCGACTTGTTGTCTATGGAGCGCAGGATCGTGAGCCGAGTTATACTATCGACATGACAAAGCTGATCCAGCAGTGCAAAATGTCGGACAAGGTCACTCTGGGAGGCTTTGGCCGACCACAAGACGTTCTCAAGGATGCGTGGCTATTCATGAACTCGTCACTTTCCGAGGGTCTGCCCCTCGCCATCGCCGAAGCCGCCCTGGCAGGTGTTCCCATCGTCGCCACCGCCGTCGGCGCCACCGCACTAGTCCTCACAGACCCAGACGTCCCCGACCAAAAGTACGGCGAGGTCGTCCCACCCAACGACCCCATGGCACTCGCACGCGCCCAGGTAGCCCTCCTATCCATGGTCGGCCCCTGGTCCAAATTCACCGGCGAGGTGGGCGAGAAAGACGCGGTCCCCTCGGCCCTCGCCCTGCCCGACGTCATCAAGACTGCCGACGTGGAGTGGCTGACGCGCCGCATGTACGAGAAGGCCGAGTACCGCCGGAAGCTGGGCATGATGTCGCGCGAGTGCGTGCTCAAGGGGTTCCACGGCAAGCGGTACCTGCGCGAGCACGAGCAGATGTACTGGATTCAGTGGCACATGGCGCGCATGCGCGCCGACGAGGTCCTCATGGCGCCGTCCAACCGCAGCTTCCGGTTCGGCGCGCCCGTGCCGCTGCGGTACAGCGACGTTTCGGAGGAGGAGATGTGGGCGGAGACGGAGGACTGGGGCGTGCTGGACGTCAGCGAGAAGCGCGGGAACGGCGGCAACGGGATCGGCAATATCACTGGTGGTGGTGGCGGCCGTGAGGAGGAGGAGGGCAGGGCGGTCGATTCCCGCATGGGCCTGCTCGGGGGCGGCGGTGCGGCCGCCGCGCTGAGCCGGAAGAGGAGCATCCGGTGGCAGGAGTTTCCGCCGAGCAACCTTAGCCGGAACAATCTGAGCGTGAGCTCGTTCTTCAGCAATTATGAGGGGAAGAGGCTCAGCAAGGTGCCGGCGGCGAAGAGGCCCTGGCTTGAGTCGAGGTCTGTTTCTTATGTTTCTTCGAGGGGGGATCAATCTCTGGATCAGTCTTTCTGATATTTGGTCTAAAATTCGGGCGGAGCATTGCATAGTATACCTAGGTATCACGGAATTGGGGCGTTTGTCGGTGTTCGTCATGGCATATTCATGTTGTTTCGCGATGGCATTATAATAATTACGAGGTTAATTATTCGCTAAGGTTTGGGTGCATAATTAGGGGCATAACAATCAATTTGAGCTACAGAGACATTCTGTATGTATCCAGCGCAACCAAAGCACGAATTTTTGTGAAATAAGTGAACATTAGCGGCCGTTCATCATCAGTTTTCAAATCCATCCATCTTTGCAACCTGGCGGGCAACACATTCCTGACCTCGTCACTCCTATCCCGGCGTCGAAGCCAGCTTCTCGTCCTCCCCGTCTTCAGGATAAAAAAGAATCAATGTTCTCAGTGCTGTTGTTCGATCCGTTCGTCAGCGCTGCCAGCCTGCGCTGGGCGTCCCGCTCTTGGCGATAACTGCTGTCAGACGACGAACGAGCGCTGGCAAGCTCTCGCCTCGCCGCAGTCACTTGGGGCTTGATAAGCACGTAGCCGCTCTTGCAACGGTAAGTCTGTCCATCCTTCGAAAAAAAGAACGCGGGCCACAACTGCGCCACGATTTCTTCGGCAACCAGTCCATCTGCCGGCGCGCTGCCTGGCAGTGGCGGCGTTGGCGTGTCGGGGATCCGCCTCCAGTCTCCGGGGCGGAAGCTCTTCTTGCCCACCTCGAACAAGACCGTGAACTTGACATCCAAATCTTGGAGCTTCATCCATCCTTTTTGGACGTTGTCGCACCATGTCTGCAACCCACGGCGGAACTCAAGCTGCTTGTCCACGGAACCGTCCGAGGATACCAGCAGAGGGCGAACGGAGCGAAAGACATCCCGAGATGTAGCCTCCGCCCGCTTCTGGCCATTTGCTGCCTGCGTATCATCAACGATCCTCAGCAGCACGCTCCGCACCTGGTGAGACCGAGGCGCGTCCAAGAAGTGGGCGGTGTCGAGGATGTCGCGTAGCTCCCCGCCTTCTTCCGTGAGGTAGACGGGCTGGAAGAGGTGCTCAACGGCTGCCAAGGCGATGAGGCGGAGAACGGCAGCCGCGCGCATCTTCCTCGCGTGTTGGCTGTTCGTTGGGGACAGCGGGATACTGGAAATTCGGCTGTCATCTATCAAGGCAAGCCACGATTTGTCTTGGAAGACGTCCTCGCTGAGTTCCATCTGGCCGAAAAATTGATCGGCAAGTTTGTACGCTCCGACAAAGAAGCTGTCAAGTTGTTCCTTGCTGAAATCGCACGAGGTCGTTGTCAGCGGGAGGTAACCATCACCGACACTTGAAGCAGCGGGATGGACGCTTACATGGTTTGGAAACCCTTGCTGTCTAATTTTCTCAGCGGCAAAGCCAGTTCTTGAAGAGAGGCGAGTTCCCGGCCTGCAGCCGCATAGTCCATTTGCAACTGTGCAAGCTCCGCCTGTTTTGCGTTGGCTGCTTTGACGGAATCCTGCAGCAGCTTTATCTGATCACTCTTTGCATTGAGGCTCGTCATGGTCTCCGTTATCTTCTCTTGGTTTGCTTCTAACTCCTTTCTCAGGTCATCCACAGCCTTCTGACCTTGTTCCAGCTGCTCTTTGACCTTCGCGTCTCGGGTATTTGCTTCCTTGAGCTCCTTTTCTTTCTGTCGAAGCTCTGATTCAGCCTTACTGCTCTCGTCCTTAATTTTCCCAATCATATCAAATGTCTTCCGTTGCGCGGTGTCACAGTCGTTCAGCTCGAGCTCGAGCTTTTTGTTCTCCGTCCTGAGAACGTCGTTTTCTTCAACCAGCTTGCTCATAGCCTGGAAGCTCCTGTCGCTGGCCAAGTTGTTTATGGCCTTTACCAGATCCTCGAGCACGCCTTGGGGTTGCATGTCTGGCGGGTGACCATGACCGTTTGTCATGGGCTTTGTGGTTGAAGTGGACGATGCCATGTCGGTTTAGGGCCTAAAAGAAGGATTGCACTCGGTTTTGTGTTAAATGTCAGACGCTCGTCGAAGGATTTGGGGACCTGATGGATCCAAAGGCCTTCAACAGCATGGGATTCCCGGCCACTTTTGTATTCGACGCAACAAGGCCCTTGCTCTCGTCGAGCATTTGCCCTCGAGGGCTCGCATAGGCACCGTCCACGGACGGGAACGTACGTGACGTGGCAATATCGACATACTCCTATGCAACTCCGGAATCCAGGTGAAATGCTACTGGATACTAGTATTAGAAGAGGTGGTATTTGAAGCATGAGGCCCGCCGTGCTTGACGATCATCGAGCCTGCTTCAAGACGGCCCGGCCGCATGAGCCGCATTGCCTCGGCCTATGTTGCGCATCTTGAAGGGATCGAGGCCAGTAAAGATGGAGGGTACGGCACCATCACTTATGCTGTGTCACAGTGGAGATAAGGCGTCAGTATGTCGGTTGGATGTAGAGCACCTCGACTAGCAGGGAACAAGGGCCAGGTGTTTTTGGAGACGGGTGGTGTGAAGGAGCCTGGAAGAGACACGCATTGGAGAAATGATTTCAAGATCGTATCATGTCAAGACGCCACCAATCGTTATCGCCAGAAACAAAACACGTGCATGCGATATTAGTTGGCAGGCCGTGCCTGCATCGGCCATGAATTAGCGGACTTGGGGCATCATCCGGAACCGAGGAGTGAACACCTGGGTTGTGACAAAAACCCAAATATTGGTTAGGTAATCCGGAAACATTGAACGAAAAGGGGGGGAGTCAACGTTGAAAGTGCACAAAAGAGCTCGGAAGTGAGTTATGGGCTTGTCTGGTTGCACGAAAAAGAAGCAAAGTTAATCACGAGGAATATTGATGTCCTTCGAATAATAGAGCATTCAAGGCATTGCCTTCAGTCCTGCCATGCATGATCACGTGGCGCAGCAGGTTGCAAACTTGAGGGGTTGTGACTACACACGCTGCTCCTTCTATCCGTGGCCGTCAGTTCAGCTCCTCGGCCTCAAGGGGACAAATGCAACAACGCAAAGCATAAAGGACGTCAATTTAAGTCTGCTTGTTCCTCATTACCACCGTATATATCACCAAACCGGGTTCCACAACTTCTGAGACATAATGCGGCTCCTCCACGCCAGAACACTGGAGTTCGAGGACTTCACTGGGGCGGAAGCAGCGCCGAAGTACGCCATACTGTCGCACACTTGGGACGACGATGAAGTCACGTACGAGGACATGCGGGCGAATCAAGAATCAGTCGAATCAAAATTAGGTTTCAAGAAAATCAGATTTTGTGCATTGCAGACAACTCAGGATAGCCTCGAGTACTTCTGGATCGACACTTGTTGTATCGACAAGTCGAGCAGCGCGGAACTTTCTGAAGCCATAAACTCCATGTTTCAATGGTACCAGAAGTCCGAAGTTTGTTACGCCTATCTCAGCGATGTTACATCGGCATACCGCCGCAACAACGTTGTTTATGAGATATGGTGCGAATGGGTGTCGAAACTCAAGACAGCGAAGTGGTTTACCAGGGGTTGGACACTACAAGAACTTATAGCCCCTCGGCAAGTAGTCTTCTACGCGTCTACGTGGGAGCGGATCGGAACAAGAGAGACTTTAGCATGGCATATCCAGGACCGAACTCGTATTCCCCATGAAGTGCTGGTTGATCCTCAGACAGCATTGCTGGGAACATCGGTGGCACAAAGGATGAGCTGGGCTGCGAGCCGACAAACTCACAGGCCTGAGGATCGCGCATACTGCCTCATGGGTCTTTTCGATGTCAATATGCCGATGCTGTACGGCGAAGGCGAGAAAGCTTTTATCCGACTACAAGAGGAGATCATCAAGACGTCTGATGATATGTCTATATTTGCCTGGACCGACCCGAATGGAAAGTCTTCATGCTTCAGGGGTCTTCTAGCCAAGTCGCCCGCAGAGTTCGAAACGTGCACAGCCTTACGCTACACTCCCCAGAATACCATTCCACCCTATCGTACCACGAACAAGGGGATAGAGTTAAGTGTTCAGCTCGATCCACGGGGACAAGGACATAACGAGAACATTGCCTGGCTCCATGGTGTAGTCGATGCAGATGGGCCGGTAGGAATCCATATTAAGGAAGTTGGAACAAAACAGTATGCCCGTGTCGATCCGAACATTAGGGCACCTATCCAACATGAGGATAGGGGAAGTACGGGCTTAGAGACATTCTTTGTCCGTCAGCAGATTTTTATTGAAGATGGGGATCTCTCCAGAGCATCGGGAATCTTCTTGCATATCGAAGGCAAAACCGTGCTTCAGGTGGAAGAGGTACGGCCTCATGGGATTTGGGATAGGGCGGCAGGCTTCATCCATTTACATCCGCGATCGGCGCCAACCGCGGTCGTCATATCAAGCCTACCACGTATCCAAGAAACATTTACAATGAAGGTCGACATAAGAAAGACATGGAAGGATTTCTTGAGTGGAGACAAGAGCTGGGTCACAGAGCAGACCCAAGACTCACCATCGCAAATGAAGATAATTTGCTCGAGAGCCATAAGAGGTCTCATGGACACGGTGCATGTGAGAATCCTCATTCGCCGGGGCGTGTTCCACGGCGAGTTCAGAATCTTGATGGCGATCAATGTAGCTGCCCTGAAGAACATATAATATCGAGATTGTGTGGAAGCATCGAGACATGTAAGAGCCTACGTGTTTGGCATCAGATAGCCGCGGTCATTTCGGTCAGAACTGGGAGGATCGATCTGAACTGAGAGCGTGGAGAGCATTTGGATATCAGGCTCTTACTGCGGCTTGTGGTGGTCTCTCCACAGCTGATCAGGGGCACCTGCTTACCCTCCTCTTTTTAGTATGAGATATCTCACTGAGTTCAACTAGATAATTGGGAAGTTTCATTTTATGTTGATGCTATGCGAACATGAACCACGTGCTGGGTAGCAAAGTACATAATTCAACTTCACCACATGGATCTGTATTGACAGTCATCGATAATCCGCTGACCTAGCTATTTCAAACAGTTCACCCGGGACCTCGTAGTTAGCAGCAGTCTAGATATGTCTATGAGGATGATGGAAAGAAATGTCGATCTAGTTCGTATTGTAGTATTTGAATCTATAATTATCGAACCCACGAACTCGAATCTGCACTTCGAATTCGAATGCTCGAATTCTAGAATTATCGAGTTGAATTCTGGCGACTACAATCATTCTTTTCTTCAACGGGTATCCTACAACGACGGGACACACAAGACGATATCAACGATGCCATCACAAGCGTAGACACCAGAGCGTTGAAAGCACGGTTCATGGGTTCCATATCCCTGGAGCTCCTTACAGATGCTAAATATGTATATCATCCAACTCAACATTATAAACCTGTACACAGATTTGACTCCAGCTGTTTCTGTAACCATTACGACCAAAAGCCAGCCGCACTGAAGTAAATGTAATTATGCTCAGATAGGTATTGATGGCCGCGATTTTGAGCGGGGAATGACTTTTTTGTCTACCTCAGGGGTGAATGTATGAGTCAAAACTACATGCCGTTGGGAGATCTTATCTGAGATCTCGAAGATTGCGTTTGAGTAATGACTGAACAAGCACGCCAGGAGTGTATCTAATGCTTCTAGAACATCCTCCAGTAATTCAAAGTAGGGAGGGGACCACAATGAATCTAGACCAACTAACCCAACACAGGGCATTTGCAACGACAAATTGTCAGACTCACAGGTTATCGTGCTAGGTATGACCATGCGGCATGGCTTCACACTATTCTGGCCAAGAAGCTGGCAACAGTGCCTAAGATCATCAAGGCTAGATACTCATCAACCAATCAGACGCGTTTCCAAGAGAACGCCGATATCAAGGCATCTCGGGTTCGACAATGCGGGGCTTATCGAGAGCGTCTGACTGAATAAGTCGATACTACTATCGCGGCTTGACGACATCGGCGCCGGGTGCTTATCTCGATCTTGCGGAGAGGAGGGGCAAGTGAATGCCCGTCTGATGCCCACAGGTGGCTTGTTGCACGTCGTGTTTCTATTCCGATCTTATCGTCCCCAGTTGCGAGATGCCGTTGCAAATCCGAAGGTCACTCATTCGACGCCGCAGCTGTCAAGATTAAGCTTTATCGTCCATCAACACCTCATCTCGCAGCCCAAGAATGCCGTTAACGGACTTGGCCGCAGGGCCGTCGTGATACTTGACGTTCCAGCTCGAGGATATTTAGATACTATATAATAGAGACACCCGCCGTCTTGGCTATGCCCAGCATCAGTGTCAACGTAATCCAAGAGAACCATTATTATCTTCTATATCAGATATCTCCATCTTCCTCTCATCTCATCTCATCTCAACTCAACTTACAGAGCATCTAACAAGCGTCAGTAAGCGCTCCTAGCCTTCAAAATGGGCTCCGTGGTAGCCGACGTTCCCCATCCATTCGACCCTCTCTCCCTCGAGGAGATCGAGACAGTCATCACAGCCGTCAAGAAGACCCATGGCGATGTCTTCTTTAATGTCGTCTCCATGCACGAGCCTCGCAAGGCCGAGATGACGGCATGGCTCGCAGACCCAGAGAACGCTCCTCGGCCAACGAGAGTGGCGGATGTGGTGGTCATCGCCCCTGGCGGAAAGGTGTATGATGGCCTCGTCGATGTCAAGACCGCCACCATCACATACTGGGAGTTGTTGGATGGCCTCCAGCCCATTGTAAGCTCACATGCTCTATTCTGCCCTTGAGCAACAACTGCCGGGCTTGAACCAGAATGAGTGAGACTAACCGCGTGAAACAGATCACAATGGAGGAGCTGCAAGCAGTCGAGCACGTCTGCCGAAAAGACCCTGGTGTCATTGAGCAGTGTGAGATTAGCGGTATTCCCAAGGAGGATATGCACAAGATCTACTGTGACCCCTGGACGATTGGATACGACGAGCGACACGGATCCAAGGTCCGTCTGCAACAGGCGCTCATGTACTACCGTCCCAACGTGGATGACTTCCAGTACCAGTACCCTCTGGACTTTTGCCCCATTTATGACGCCGACAAGCAGGCCATCGTTGGTATCGATATTCCCAAGGTCCGGAGGCCATTGAGCAAGGCAGCACCTATCAACTACACGCCTGAGCATGTGAATGCAAAGGAGGGTGGCTACAGGGATGACCTGAAGCCCATCAACATTACACAACCTGAGGGTGTATCCTTCAAGGTGACCGGAAGGGAGATCGAGTGGCAGAGCTGGAAGATGCACATCGGCTTCAACTACCGAGAGGGCATTGTTCTGAACGACATCACATATAACGACAAGGGTACTCCCAAGCCCATCTTCTACCGCTTATCGCTGGCGGAGATGGTGGTACCATACGGCAACCCTGAGCACCCTCACCAGAGAAAGCACGCCTTCGACCTGGGCGAGTACGGCGGTGGTTACATGACCAACAGCCTGGCGCTGGGCTGCGACTGTAAGGGTAGCATCCACTACCTGGACGCACACTTCCCGACCCGCGCGGGCGGTGTCCGGACCATCAAGAACGCCATCTGCATCCACGAGGAGGACGATGGAATCCTGTACAAGCACACCGACTTCAGAGACGAGTCCGTCATCGTGACCCGCGCCCGCAAGCTCATCATCCAGCAGATCTTCACCGCTGCGAACTACGAGTACGCAGTCCAGTGGGTCTTCCACCAGGACGGAACCATCCAGCCCGAGATCAAGCTCACGGGCATCCTCAACACCTACGCCATCAACGCCGACGAGGACCCCTCCCCATGGGGAACCCAGGTGTACCCCGGCGTCAACGCCCACAACCACCAGCATCTCTTCTGCATGCGTATCGACCCTAACGTCGACGGCCCTAACAACACCGTCTTCATGGCCGACACTGTGGCATCGGATGCGCCGGTTGGCAGCCCTGAAAACTTCTACGGTAACGCTTTCTACGCGAGGCGCACCAAGTTCACCACCACGGGCGAGTCCAAGACGGACTACAACGGTGCTACCTCCAGGACTTGGGACATCTGCAACGAGAGCAAGCTGCACCCTTACAGCAAGAAGCCTGCCTCCTACAAGCTAGTCAGCAGGGAGGTGCCGGGACTTCTGCCTAAGGAGGGATCCCTGGTGTGGAAGAGAGCCGGATTCGCTAGACATGCTGTGCATGTGACAAAGTGTAAGTTTCTCATCCATCTGGAAATGTTCCAGCACGTTCAAAGAATCAAAACTAACAAACAACCACAGACTCCGACGACCAGCTCTGGCCCGCAGGCCGCCACGTGCCCCAGACCTCCGGCGAGCCCTCGTTCGGCCTGCCCGAGTGGATCGGCGACGGCAAGGAGTCGATCGAGAACACGGACGTGGTGCTCTGGCACACGTTCGGCGTGACGCACATCCCCGCGCCCGAGGACTTCCCCATCATGCCGGCCGAGCCCATGACGCTGCTCCTGCGTCCGCGCAACATCTTCACCAACAACCCGGTCATGAACGTGCCCCCCAGCTACGTGTCCATCCCCAGCCAGATCGCCGCCAACAAGGAGGCGGTGGTCAACGCCGCGGACAAGATGAGCAAGATGGCGTTTGAGGGTGGCTCGTCGTGCTGTGCGAACGGAACTAATGGCAGTCATTAAGTTGGGAAGGGGGTGTGGTTTGGATGACTATGTGGGCATTGGATTGGTACACAAGCATGATTGTTATGATTGGATTGGCATGGGTGTTTTCTTGAGCTGGTTTTGGAAATTTTGTACGGTTTGGATCTGAGAATGTATGTTTAAGGGACGGACAATGGATAGTGTAAGGCATAGTCTGCCGGGTACTGGAAAAGTCGCCATCATACAGTTTTCAAAATTGAGTTTGCATTAGCTACATCATTAGTTCCTAGGTGTCTTGACCATATAAGTCTTCCATGTTACAACAAAGCCCATTCTCCAACCTTATTGGCCCCGGGCACTACACCCCCGGGTCAACCTCCCAAGGCGTTACCCTACCTAGTACGCGGGTTAGGGCTACGACTTATGGTTTGCCGGGCAGATAATGAAGAAGCCGGGATCGGATCAAGATACGTTCAAAAGCATACTTCCTTAGTAGTGGTTCGAGAACTTCCGACGCAACTCCTTGAACTATCACTTGCGCACATTATATGAACATGGCTGCTCCAGACCACGTCAACCCCATCCACTCGTCAGTGGTCAATAAAGTATCCCCTGACTTTGCGAGGATCTATAACACTTATCAAGGTATATCAACCGCAGAACTGATCCGTACAGAGACCACGCTCACTGTTTATTTAGCATCCAGGCTACGGGCGGATCAGGTTCCTTACGAAGAGTACAACAGCGACCGCGCAAAGTATACATTTCCAACATATGAAGTCGAAGGCCCCTGCCCAGACGTCGGGAGCATCATTGTCTACAAGATCCCCGTGACGGAACCACCCGGCGAGATCGCCGTGCAAGTCATCACACCCACAGTTGACGCAATCTCAGCCGGCGGACTCCAGGAAGACGGTCGCCTTCCCGCCTATCTCGACTTCCACGGCGGCGGCTTTGTCATCGGAACCCTCGCCACCGACCAGGTCTTCTGCCAGAATATCGCCTACCACGTCGGCTGCGTCGTCGTCAACGTCGAGTACCGCACCTCACCGGAACACCCCCACCCGACGCCCGTCGTCGACAGCTTCGACGCGCTGAAGTGGGTGGTCAAGGAAGCCGGCTCGCTGGGCATTGACGCATCGCGGCTCGCGGTGGGTGGGCTCTCCGCTGGGGGGAGTATTGCTGCCGCCCTGGCCATCATGGCGAGGGACGACCGGGGGATCCCGCCGCTGAGACATCAGCTCCTTATCGTACCTGTCATAGATGCGCGGTATGTGCCGGAGGAGGGCTCGTGTGACCCTGAGGCTGTGCCTTATGAGAGCTACGTGAGCTTAGAGTTCGCCCCGTGTCTTCCGCTGCAGCGGCTGAGGTGGTTCTATAACCTGTGGCTGGGAAGGGGTGCCGAGAGAGTTGAGAGGGCGAATGACTTTCGAGCGTCGCCTATTGTAGCGAAGGACCTGTCGAATCTGGCTGCTGCTAGTATTCATTGTGCGGAAGTCGATCCATTGGTGGATGAGGGCAAGGCTTACCATAAGAAACTCACTGCGGCAGGAACATCGAGCGTCTTCAAGTTGTATAAGGGGGTTGGTCATCCTTTCGGTCACTGGGTGGGCGAATTACCGACTGCGAGGGAATTCGCCCGGAACGCACATGCAGCACTTCGAGAGGCATTCGTGGTCGTCTGACACGGGGATCTACAGCTATATCGAGGATCATTGGATTTCAACGCCCGTGATCCCTTAGGGCTTACACTTCAAGGAAGACGTGGAATAGAGGCTTCTTGTCGGATCAGCCGGCAGAAGACAATTACACTCGCGTCACATCCTATCCAGAGTATTCACGAGCTATGAACCAAGTCTATAGACTCCAAGGGTGGTACTTCATGCACCTTACCTTCATGTTTCAGCCGCACAAACTTCATTATTAATGCGACTGATATACGTTGCATTCGTATTTGTTTATATCAATGAACCTGTATCAGTCTATATTATTAACAACACTAAGACACAAATACATTATATATGTATTAGTAATGGCGGCACTGTACTATTCTATTATTAATACATTCAACAGTGCATGCATGTCAATGGCATCATCATATCTACTGTAATTATGGGTCTCGATACTGACCACTTATAATGCGGCATCCACATATTACATAGTATTGGATCGACTAGTGTATGGAACGTGCAATGCAACCCGTAGATGCGGGGGAAAGGGTTTGAGATATGAGCAGGTTTCCACGTCACGCCGGTAACTGAATGTGTCAATGTACATGGCTGAGGTGAGATTCGGTATCACCAAAGGAGCGTAGGCCATGATCGGATGTAAAGTTCTCCCTTGAGTCATATATCAATGCGGAGATATTAAGAAAAAACGTATACAAACTCTTGCATTTGCGTCCGTTCTTCTTCTCTTGACCATCACTAAGCGACACCGAGAAACAGACAGTTCAACATGGCGAAACCAGCTCCCGACCTCAAGATCGAGCCTTCGTCGGCCACGGTCGACGTTCGCGGTACGCAACTCCCTCTTACAGGCCTACTACTTTGAGTTATCAGAAGCATCGAGAATTTGGGTTCAGATTTTACCTTTTGACTTGTTTCTTCCATCACTAACCTCACAAACGCAGTCATCGATACAACATCTTGGATATCTGGAGTCCCTACGTCGGGCTTCTTCGGGCCCAACATCAAAGGCCTCGAGACACTCTCGTGCCCTGCATATTCCTGTGAGTGATGGAAAGAGCGGCTACTTCCCTTCCCGTTTGTTTCCTGAGTCCAGAGACTTGTTTGATAAGGGAAAAAATAACACTGTCATCTTGACTGATGCCTCGTGGCTCCTCTTTCCCCCATTTGACTCAAGCACTGACCTTCTGTTTTAGTCCTGGTAGAGCACCCGTCTGGTCGTAAGCTGCTGTTTGACCTGGGCGTGCGCAAGGACTGGGAGAACTGGGCGCCGAAAGTCCGGGAGGTCATGGAGCAGATTCCCGGTGCCAAGAACGACGTGAAACAAGGAGTGCGAGAGCAACTAGAGGAGCATGGGGTTCCTGGGTCCAGCATCGAGGGCATCATCTGGAGCCACTGGCACATGGACCACACCGGGGACCCTTCCACATTCGACCCGCACACGGCCTTGATCGTTGGCCCCGGCTTCAAAGAGGCCTTCGTCCCGGGCTACCCTGCCAACAAAGAGTCCGTTATCCTGGAGTCAGACTACAGCGGCAGAGAACTCCGCGAGATCCAGTTCATTCAGGGGAAGAAGGTCGGCCGCTTCAATGCCTTCGACTACTTCGGCGACGGATCCTACTATCTCCTTGACGCCCCGGGCCACGCCATTGGACACCTCTGCGCCCTGGCGAGAGTCAGCAGCAATCCTGATTCCTACATCTTCATGGGCGGAGACGCGGCCCACCACGGCGGCGAGTTCCGGCCCTCAGAATACCTGCCCCTGCCGGACTCGATCTCGCCACACCCGCTGGAGGCCCACTCGGCATCGCCGTGCCCCGGCGCCGTCTTCGAGCATCTCCTGCGTGGCGGCGACAAGACGAAGCCGTTCTACAGTATTACGAGGGGCCAGGTGCATGTAGACGGCGACGAGGTCGAGAGGACCGTCGAGAAGATGCAGGAAGCTGACGCGCATGACCGGGTCTTGGTTGTGCTTGCGCATGACCATACTTTGTTGCCCATCTTAGATTTCTTCCCCAAGTATGCGAGCAACTTTGCGTCTAAGGGCTGGGTGTCCAAGGGTCGTTGGGCCTTCTTGAAGGATTTCAAGGAAGCGTTGGAGTAGAGGAAACCCGGTGACTAGTACTACGAAGTCAAGTCCAGAGATAGGGACGTTCAAAATATACTTAAGTACTTAAGTAGGTATGTTCTGACCATTTTGGCTATAACTATCAGGTGGACATAGGAAACCCTCAGAACATCGAGGGTTCTCCTTTCACGAATGCACTCATATCAAAAC
This sequence comes from Cytospora piceae, assembly GCA_016508685.1. NCBI lineage: Eukaryota > Fungi > Ascomycota > Sordariomycetes > Diaporthales > Cytosporaceae > Cytospora > Cytospora piceae. The sequence continues at coordinate 2,116,235 of JADMLE010000002.1, read as the reverse complement.
CATTGAAGCCACATAGATTACTGTAAGTAGGTTTCGATGATCTAATTTGCCACCATGCTCTGGCCGCTCCAGGCAAGCCATTACGTTGGGAGTCAAGCTCCTAGCATCGTATCCCTCCCCCCCCCCCCAACCATACGATCACTTACCACTCGCCCCTCTCCATCGCATCCATGATGTCAACATCGTCGTAGTTCTCGAGCTTTCTCAAAGACAGGTTTTTGTGACGAGTCTGTTGAGACTCTCGCCCAGTGTTCTCGACAGGCTGAGATTCGAGCGTATCGAGACTCTTGAGCCAGCTATCGTTCTCAACCGGTTGCTTGTTCTCCTGAGATCGCGAAGCTCCAGTGGATCCGATGACGGTTGTCTTACCCAGATGTCCGAAACGATCCATGCCGGCTTGCTGTTCCTTCTGACTTTCTGCTCTTTCTGCTCCCTGCTCAGTCTCCGACGGGAATGCTCCAGGAACCGACTGTCCAGAGCCGGCCTCCTTGGCATACAATACCGTAGATGCAATGAAAGACATGTTGTTGTTTGCCTTGATGATTTCAGAGAAGATAGAGATAAGGGATGCAAGTTGAGATCTTGCAATGCCCAAACAATTCTATCCAGATGAATGGTAACAAGGAGGGCCAGAAAGCGAAGATGAGGAATGCGATGGTGAGGACCGACGATGCTGATACAGAGATGACAGTATTAGGGTGGCATGATGGTCTTAAGTAAAGACGCAGTGATATGTGTTTATGTGTTTATGTTACAATTCATTGTGTCTAAACAAGAGTCGGTAACACAAACAAAAACCTGCCCTCAATCCATTTATGTATTTGGATAGATGCGGGGTCAAACTGCCTTTGTGGCAGGACACAACTTTCAAGACCACTTCAAGTGGAAGCATTCTACCAACAAAGTCACCAAAAATAGACCCCACAATGCGATGTGAATCGGAAACAGAGAATTAGTCCTAGTTTGTAATCTGACGCAAATGACGGTGTAAAGGGGGATGGATGGTGGTGACATGGGTCATTCGTGTTTCTATAATGAGTCTAGGACTGACAAACTGGTAATTATGTGAGAGGCATGGCAATATTAAGACGAAAGTAGTGTTCCGGAAAGGTGATCATACTCTCTTCTTCACCATCAAGAGGACTCCTGCTTCACCTCCTCTTACCAATTCCTTCCCCTTCTCCACACCGGCCTCGTGCAGTAGTCTCTCGATCTCCCGTCGCATCTGCTTTATAACATCTTTCTCAGTGCCCACATCCTCAGGATGAGCCTCTCTCCATCTCATAACCGGGCTGGACGTTCCCAGCCACTTCTCCATGGTGTCCAGGTCGATGGTGACCTGCTTCATCTCGTAGAAGGACTCGTCATTGTTGAAGGTGCCCCATTCCTTCCTGAATAGCGCACTCTCGTCAAAGTCAGGTACAGGCGGATCGAACGTCCAGGGGAGCCCCAGGGTCGAGTAAAGGTTCCGCGTCAGCAGGTTTCCCGGCTCGAAGAATGGCGAAAGCTCTTTCTCCTCGATCTTCTTCACTGCAACGTTGATAGCAGCAGAATTGGAAACCGATTGATGTATATTGGAGGCGTTGGAACACCACATCGCGACAGTGCCTCCTGGTCGCAGGACCCGAGCTACCGAGGGCCAAAACCGAGCCATATCGAACCACTGGGGAATCCCAAACTGGGGGTTAGCCTGACTACCGCTTTAAAGACATAAGGACATGACTAGAGTCAGTAGAAAAGGATGCTCCTTCCGGAGTAACGTACATGTGCGCACGTAGCGGCTGTGACAAGGTCCACACTGGAGTCTGGTATAAGACTAGGGTCAACGTCTTCAGCCGTGGACTTTTCAAACTTGATATTAGACCTCGGCCGTTCAGTGGCCAGAAGTGAGCGTGCCGTGGTGATCATGCCATCAGAAGGGTCCAGGCCGATCGCCTCATCGAAATATTCAGCGAGTGCGAAGGTTGCCGTCCCAGGCCCACACCCAAGGTCCAGGACCATGTGGCGCTTGCCGCCGGTAGAGGTATGGTGAGAGATGATGTCCCGATATAAGGCTTGGCTGTAGGTCATGCGATGCCTGGCGTAGTCTTTTCCCTGCTCGCTGGTGAACGAGCGGAACGTCTTCTCTGTCACGGCCTGATTTACCATGATGACGACGCGTAGGGTCTTGTGTGGACGACAAAAGTATAATCAATCTAGGTAATGAGCATCGAGTACACAACCATTATACATATAAACTTGAAGAGGCACTATAACGTCCAGTTTGCTTGAATAGAGACGTGGTTAGACTTTATATATATGTAATGTTATGCCAGGAATGAGAAGGCAAATAGTGAGGCTATCCCCCCTAAGGATTCAGTTGCGCTAAACCTATTTCGGGGGACGAGTGCGATGCCCCATTGTTTCTCGGATCCGTATGACAAGCGCCTCCTCGTCGGCTCACCCCTTGCCTTGCCATTCTGACCACTAAAAGCCCTGGCTACACGTAAGCTGCGACTTGAGCCACACCCTAGGATGCAGTTCCTTGGTCCCCAAAAAGAGCAGGCGAGCACACCGGCTCGTTTTCGGGGACTGGGTTTGGTGTAGCCGTCGAAAGTCGCCCTCGCAATCATGGTCTATTACGGGAAGCTGAGCAAGGGCTGCGAGCGATGCCGTCTTCGAAAAGTGCGATGTGATCAACGCACACCGGGATGCAAGCGATGCGAGAAATCCGGGACGACATGCCTCGGGTACAGGGACCTGGGCCAGGTCATGTTCCGCGACGAATCCGCACGAACTATCGAGAGGGCCCGTCGGGACGCCCATGTCGAAGGGTTCGACGTGGTCCGGTTTGAGAGAAATCAACCGCAACCAACTTCGGTTGCGCAAAGGGCTGAGACAGAACCATCTCTGGGACCGTCCTTGACACGGCCAATGCAGCGACCTCTCGGTCAGATGGCTGCAGATTTCTTCTTCAACAACTTTGTTTTCGAGGGTCCTATCTTATCCGATAACAATGGCGACCTTCTTATGAGCATTTACCAGGACCATTCCAAGAGCGCGGCTTTTGATGCTATTGAGGCTGTCGGCCTAGCTGGCCTCTCGAATGTGTTCCGCGATCGTCAGCTCTGTTTTGAGGCTCAAAAGCGGTATGGACGAACCCTGACGAAGACGAATAAATTGTTGAGCGATCCCGACGAAGCAACATCGGATCTCACGGCTGTGTCCGTTCTTCTCTTGGGGCAATTCGAGAGTATGACTGTTGAAAGCTGGGATCAGTACAGCCGTCTCGTCGTGCATGTCGAGGGTGCATCTGCACTGATAAAACTCCGAGGCGAGAAACAATTTGAGCGAGAATCCGGAATACGTCTGTATTATGCCCTTAGGTTACAGATTGTACGTGCTCCCCTGTCCGGTGTCTGTTGGATCTGACTTGTCATCAATTTACTGACCGGGCACCATAACTACTAGTTGACTCATTGTATGCAAAGGGAACTGCCTGTTCCCGATAGTCTACTGGAAGCAGGAAGGTCGCTCCAGAACAGCCCCATCAAGAGACCGCGGAGCTCAAGAGCGTCCATGGGCGATGTTTATGTTCGCTACGTTAACGTCATAGCCGCAATGAAAGCCACATGGCCACTGGATAGGCAGTGGCTTCTGAGAGAAGTCGACGACCTTGACAAGGCTCTTCAGGCATGGAGACTGGGCATCTATCCAGACTGCGACTTTACCACAGTCCAAGGGGCCGAGTTCACGGCTGGCGATAATTGCGACCTGCCTTACACAGATGGGAGTCGTCACGTCTACAAAGTCAGATGGAGTGCGCATATTTGGAACAAGTGGCGTATCATGCGTATGATGATATGCAAACTGAAACTCGACTACGGCATTTCAGACACCAGGCAACAATGCGAGACTGCTATACGAGAGGCGTCCATGGATATCTGCTTATCGGTGCCGAGTCTGTTGGCATACAGTCGTGAGTCGTATACGCTGACGTTGTTCTTTTTTGTCCCGTCACTTATACTCACTGATTTTCTGTGAATACAGGTGCACCGACCCTCATCTGGCCCCTATACATCGTCTCTCAAGAGGTCCTCAAGTACGTGTACTAATAGTGTCTCCATACCACCACTGCCACAAGCTTCGTTATCGAGACATGATCCGCTGACTGTCGACTCTTAGTGATCACTGCGTCCGCGGTTGGGCCATCAAACAACTCCGTCATATCAACGATACCATGGGGATCCGTCAGGCTGCTTTATTGGCTGATCTAGCTCAGGCAGACCTTGAAACTGATCGTCATTCTGCGCTTTGTCGACACTGGAGTCTCTGCCACCCATGTTTCAAGGCTTGAGTCCCTGATGGGACATCATTTTATAGGGGAACCAAGGAATATTAGATAGATAGAGATGGTGTTGATACCTATATTAGATCGTAAAGGATCGATTGATCTTGAGGTTCACCTTGGAAGATAGTGGAGCGAGCAATCAAAAATTCTGAAATAAGAAGGAAGCTACATGGCTAATACCCAAGTACTTAGTATTAATAACATCCAACTTTAGACCCCTCGACCGGTGTAATGGGATAGAAGACCTGCTCCTGTCCCACCACGACTGGCGTCCTCAACACCTCAATGTATGCGCTCAGAATCGAGTCAATGGCCACATGCAAGTCGGGCTTATTATCAACGGCGCTGCGACAGCTAGAACTCGGCGTCTCCATGTCCACCTGGGACATGTCAATGTATTCGGATAGGTCGAAATCATCGACGTCTTCCGTGGCTGTCGAGAACTGAGACCCATCTCCCACATTTGGCAATTGCCAGCAAGTCTGCCGGGGGGTGTTTAATCCTACAGCATTTTGCTTCCGGGAAGGTCTAATATCGTGTGTGACATTGGCCACTGACTGTGCTTCAGACAGTTGCAGATCTCTTGAAGAAAAGTTCTGATTGACATCTCCTCCAAGGTCAAGAGTCTGGGTGTAGATCAGCACGTGGTCATTACTAAACAATGTCAGGGCTTCCGTCCTTGACTGAGGCATCTGCTCGAAGAGGTCTACGAACATTTGCCTCAGTTGACCGGGAGTCGCAGTGGTCAAACTCCAGTATTGGCCATCCTCGCTCTGCGACAGATGCCAGAAGGCGACTTCAAAACAAGCTGCGTAGTCTAGGTTCTGGTTGCAAAGGTGTATGATAACTTCGCGGAGTTTGTTGGTCGATGCTGCCAGCAGCGCCATTGTTTCGGTCATTGAAGTTGAGGCCATGATCAACAGTTGTAGGCACGCTAAAGTTGCGGTATATGTAGGTTCTGTGTTTATGAAAGCGGAGAGACTCACCTGAGTTGTTCTTGAATATTTCCGTGTGACTTTTACTCGGATTTGAAGTTGAATATATATGGAAGGGTTTGATACTGGGACGTGAACTGAGTTCATATACTTATTATACCTAAACGCGGGTCGTCTTTGTCTAGGGGCCCTAAGAAGTCAACCATCAATTATATTCTTCTTTCGGTGCCTCGTAACGGGCACAAAGAACTAAAAATATAAAAGGAGACAAAAGCTTAGCAGATTTCCGCAACAATCAAGTCAATGGGCGACTGGACAAGTCTCGAGCGCCTTCTCAGCTGATAATCCCACCGACTCAAAGGTGAAATCCCCAGAAACCCCTCATAGAAGAACTCGAACTGACCAGGTGTTCAGGGGTGGAGTACGTTGGGAGAGTTACATTTATCCGGAAAGGACCAATGATCCTTGGTGCGGGGAACAATTACTCATCGGCCGATGCCAGCACTTGTGTGCTTCAACAAGACACACAGAGATATAGTATCAAGGAGGAATTAGTATGGATCTCTCTATGTATCCACCTAGGTAGTGAGACTCATCAGACACCACCCTCCGAAGCTACAGCTGTAATAACTCGGAGTTCATGCGGACACACTTCCCTGCTGCGCTGCCTCTTGGTTACATGCTTGCCAGTCTTGGTCCAAGGGCGGAACTCTACTTTCTACAATCCAATTCTGCCAGGTTTTCACCCTGACCCTAGCTGTATATTCGTCTCTGACTGGAATGAAACGTTCTTCTGTGCCTCGTCAAGCTTCAACGTATTCCCTGGCATCCCCATCCACGCCAGCAAGGATCTGCAAAATTGGAAACTAATAGGTGATGTCTCTCCTGGCACAATATATCATCAAGAGGGCGAGAATGGAGTGCTAACTTACTCTCCAGGGAATGTTCTGAACAGGGCGGAGCAGCTTCCGCGGCTGGCCTATACCAATAGCTCCACGAGGTATGTCATTTCCGTGTATCTCGTGACTTAGGGTTTGGAGATCCAAGGAAGGCTGGCTAACCCAGACTTGGAGCGGTATCTGGGCTCCTGCCATTAGGTATCACAATGGCACGTTTTGGGTCGTGACAACTCTGGTGGATGACGACCGACCAAGGAACGACTTTTTAGGATGGGACAATGTGGGTTTGACAGTGATACATAACGAATGTGCGGAAAGTCAGAACTGAGGATTCTCTAGATCATCTTCAAGTCCCAAAACCCCTACGAACCTTCATCATGGACCAACGCCGTCAGTTTCAACTTCCCGGGTACGACACCTCTCCATTCTGGGACCACGACGGCACACCATACATTGTCGGCGCCCACGCCTGGCATGTCTATCCCGCCCTCGAGCTCGCACAAGCGAACCTCGAGACCGGCGAGGTCGGCGAGTGGACGATCCTCTGGAATGGAACGGGTGGCTTGGCCCCCGAGGGACCGCACATTCACCGCATGGATGGATGGTACTACCTCCTGGTGGCGGAAGGCGGCACAGGTCTGAGCCATATGGTCATGATGGCGCGGTCGAAATCTCTGGAAGGGCCGTATGAGTCTGACCCGGCCAACCCGGTCTTGACTAACGCCAACACAACGAGTTACTTCCAAACGGTGGGACATGCAGATTTGTTCCAATATCTGTCGGGGAACTGGTGGGGGATCGCGCTGTCGACGAGGTCTGGTCCGGATTTTGTATACCATCCGATGGGGCGCGAGACTGTCTTGACATCTGTAGCATGGGACGAGGGAGAGTTTCCCGCCTGGACGAACGTCAGCGGTCGGGAGAACGGTTGGGATATGCCCCCGGTGAACAAGGACATTGGAGGGCTCGGCCCTTTCATCAACGAGGGCGACGACCTCGACTTCGCCCCTGGGTCGGCGCTTCCCGCTCACCTCACGTACTGGAAATATCCTAACCCAAACTCGTACACAATATCTCCGGAAGGCCACCCTGATACCCTGCGACTCAGCCCATCGAGCCTTAACCTGACAGCCCTCAACGGCAACTACGCAGGGCCAGAGCTTGGTGGGCAGGCATTCGTGGGCCGAAGACAACGAGACACACTGTTCATCTACAGCGTCGAACTTGGCTACTCGTCCGGGGTTCTGGGAGAAGAGGCCGCGGTCACTGCCTTCTTGACGCAGAACCACCACCTAGACATGGGTATCGCGATGCTGCCGTCAAACGAGAGCACTATAACCTTCCCAGGCACAAATCTGACACATCCAGGTGATCCTGCTGCGCTCATACCTCAGGTTAGATTCCAGGGCATCTCGTCTATCGCCGTGCCCAGCCCTATCGTTGCGCCGTTGCCGAGCGAGTGGCTGTCAAATCCACTCAGTCTCGAGATCAAAGCTGCCAATATGACACATTACTCCTTCTCGGTTGGCCCCGCAGATGCTCCGTCTCAAATGCAGACCCTTCTGGATGTGTCCAATGACGCTGTGAGCTGGAGCTACACAGGTGAGACCCCCCCCCCGGAGGGGCAGACTGTAGGGCGTTCGACATATCTTTACTGGCCTGTGGCATATGTATAGGGGTAATTGTCGGTGTTTACTGCACCAGTAACGGGGGTAATGGAACTGCACCGGGAATACTTTTCGAACTGGAGATACATCACCCAGGGGCAGTATAGAAATACTGTGCCAGAAATATCCGAGGGTTATTAGGATTCATAGGTTGACTGGATGGAGGGCCAGACTGCCAAACGTACGCCATGTATGGATAGCCCCTGACGAAGGTAATGACGAGGGTCAATTAGATGTCCTGGTATCCTCGTGATTTTGTTGATAAAGAAGAAAAGGATTGAAAATCATCCGTGGAGTAATCTGTCTGATCAATTGCAATATGAAAGCATAAGCGCTTACTTGATGGTCTGACGTTGCTGACAAAGATCGGCGGAACATGCAAGTCACCACCGAGTGGGGAAACGGAGAGACTCCCGGACCACATATAAATGCTATCGGACTGCGATTCCGCATCCAAGGTTAGTTTAGTATATTAGACTAATAAAAGCTTGGTAGCATCGAATACCATCTGCCATCGACCCCGATTCGACCAGTCATCATGACCGACGCGTTCGCCTTCTCCTACCCATCGCCCCTGGAGGGCTATGAGAACGAGCCCCCACTACCGGATGAGATATCGGAGGATGGCAAGAGCCTGAAGAACCCGCAGTCAGGAGTCCTGAGTAAGGCATATGAGACCTTTGTCGATCCGTTGGACAAGGGTAGGAGGGGCGGCTTGTAAGTCTCCTTCTCACATGCTTACTTACATACCCATGAACCGAGTAAGGTAGACAGACTATGCTAAGCGTGAATTCACTTGAGCAGTGACATCCACATCTATTATATGCAGTCGCAGAAAGAATATGCCCGGCAGCTCTATGACAGGATCAGGAGAGAGTGTGAGTCTCGAATCTAGCCATTGCCATAGATCGTTCCCAGCGAATGCTAATGTCCCATTTACTCAACCCAGTCCCTGAATTGCGCATCTACCGATTCTGGGAGAAGCCGGTTAGCCCTCACCCATATCCCATGTTCGAAGTGAACCTCTTCACGCCGGCCCAGTTCGGCGCTTTCATCCCGTGGCTTGTCATCTGGCGAGGCCCGCTGTCGGCCTTGGTCCATCCGAATACAGACGAGCCGGGGCTGCTCTCAGAGAGCGAGCTGAGGAACCACAGTGCCAGGGCAACGTGGATGGGTGAAAAAGTGCCACTTGATTTGAGCATGTTCTACGGTTGGAGGCAGAAGCAGTTGGAGGAGAGACAGGAGAAGGGCGAGGAGAATGGAGGGGCATGAGTATGTACACAGCATGAGCGTGGGTGAAGAGTAGTATTCTACACCCGAGGCAGGGCATAATAAATGAGTAGGTGATGGCATCAGGTGAACACTTATTACGTCGACGTCACCTAGGGATTGTCATGCAGTACAGTAATACCTACCTTAGGTAGTGACTCTCCCTCCAGAGTTGCTATGCCGAATCCGGGGACAATCGGATAGTGGCGTTATAGGCGCTAGAAGAACCTTGGAAGACATCATGACGGGGGGCGCGGTGGAACCCAAACCCCTAAAGCCCACTAGATTTGATCCCCGCATCGGACGAGCCTCCAGTGGGCACAAGGGCCTAATTGCCTTGGAGTGATTGGCCCCAACAGCCTGGCTAGACTACCTACAGTAGTGTGAGGACCTGGGCAGCCTTGCAGAAGGTCAGGCGCCACATGTAACAACTTTAAATATTCAACCCAACCACTGTGCAATTGTGCAACGGCAACGGCTTGGCAGACAGACATAGAACTGGATCTTCAAAGATTCTCTCGATTCAACAGTCGATACCGGTACACTTTTGGCTTGACAAAACAACGACACCCAAAACACCACTCTCTCCTGACTGCTCGCTACTTTGCTGTGAAGAGCGAAGTCCCTGATATCTGACCCTCGACCGCCCATCTAATCACCAGCCCAGTCCACATACGACCCTCCACGACATTCCTACTCCGGTACCCACCCGTCGTTAACATATCCGGAGAAAACCAACACATCGTCTACTAATTTCTTCGGTTCGCCCTCTCGCTCTCTGCCGTTCGGAGTTGGCGGTTGTGTAACGTGTACACGAAAGGCCTTGCTCTCTCTCTCTCTCTCTCCACACAATCTCAGACCGCGCATCACGTCTGATGTCAGGTTCTCCTGAAAAAGCAATTATACGGGGTTGACCGCTTTCTCTCCCTGCCGACCAAACGAAAAAGACATACTCGCCACGACCCGATACAACCCCATCCGCAGTCCATTATGGCGTCCTCTTCAACAGCAGAAGCCTCTCCCTTGGCAGATGAACCACCACCTTCTCGTCCTACTGCGATACCCTCCTCTATCGGCAGATTCCCCTCTGCACTTTCCCTCAACGAGATGCAGCGACCCCGGAAACTCAAGCTCCTCATCGCCGCCAACGGGCCCAAGGACGTCGCTTGGGCCCAGACCATAGCCGTCAGACTTTCCAAGGACTTTAAAATCGAAGTCCGTGCTATCGTCGACGACATGACCCACCGACTTGCCCAGGAGATCATATGTTACCAGAATCGACCATGTAGCAAGGGAGACGGCAGCTCAAAAGAAGACGACCTCCACTACCGGGCGTTCGAACTTGTCGAGTGGGCCGATCTGCTGGTTCTCGCCCCGATAGACGCCAACAACCTGGCCAAGATGATGTGTGGCATTGCGGACACCCTGATGCTGGAGCTCCTTCGAAGTTGGGACGCGTCCAAGAGGATACTACTGGTGCCGGGCATGTCGACACACATGTGGGAGAGCCCCATCACGAAAAAGCAAATGAGCAAGCTCCACAGGAAGTGGCAATGGATCAGGGTACTACAGCCTATTCTGTGGTCCTACGAAGGCGCCGAGCCCCACGGAACACCCAAGAGAGCGGTCAGGTGGGGAGCCCTCAACGAGCTTGTAGGCATCATCAAGAACCAATCCGAACTCCTCTGCCTCGGCCACGACGTCGACGCCGCGACCCAGGGCCTAGTCGTCAAAAACGGCAAGAGGACGAGCGCGAAGCTACCCACCGAGCTATGGAGCATCATATTCGAGCACACAAACGACTGGGAGCTCGCCCAGGCGTGCGGCATCTACACCAACATTCCCATGCCGACATACCTAGGCTGGCGCCTTGAGCCACGCAACCCTAGCGATCCCCTCTCTGTATATCAGCACGAGCTCGAATGGACGATACTAAGTGCCAGCTCCGACGCGATATGCCAGAAGCTGTCCGAAGCGCCAGAGTCGTTCCGCGAGCTTAGCGCATTAGCGATCAAACTCATCTTCAAGTTCACTCTAACAGGAGTGTTGAGTTACATCGAGGCCAACTGCCCTCACATGTTCAAGTGCTTTGACGGCAAGACGATACCGACCAAGGCGTCGGCATACTACGGGCGGATAGAGATCCTGGACTGGTGGGTGAGGAGCCCATCCTTCCTACAAAAGCAATACGACTGCGAAGCCGTCGACGTAGCGAGCAAGAACGGCTACGTGCACGTCCTGGAGTGGTGGCGGCGGTCGGGGCTCCCCCTCAAGTACACGGCGGCGGCGCTGGAGCAGGCGTCGGCGAGGGGCCACATCCACGTGCTGGAGTGGTGGCGCGAGGCGTACCTCCAGAACCCGGCGGAGATCGACCTCAAGCCGGGCAAGTCGATCCTGGCGGCGGCGCAGTACGGGCGGCCGGACGCGATCCGGTGGTGGGAGGCGTCGGGGGTGACGTTCGGGCACGACGAGCAGGTGTGCAAGGTGGCGTCGCGGTACGGGCAGGTGGGGATCCTGGAGCTGTGGCGGCAGCTCAAGGGCGACGACAAGCTGAGCTTCGACTGCGCCATCCTGACGGAGCCGACGCTGTACAGCCACATCGGGGTGCTGGACTGGTGGCTGCGGTACGCGCACGCGGGGCTCCCCGGCATGGACGGCCGCAGGGCCAAGAGGGTCGAGTACCGCATGATGGACATCGAGGAGGCGCTCGAGGACGCCCTGGGCGACCAGACCGAGGTGAGGAGGTGGTGGGCCGCGCACGGCCTGAACCTCGGGGTCGGGACGACGGCCTGGATGAAGGCGACGGAGCTTTAGTGGAGGGTTCCGGGAGGAAGTAAAAGTTGACAACACTCTGGTTTTCGTTTCGATGGCGGCCTGTCTGTCTGGCTGGCTTTGGTCGTGATTGGTACATACGTACGCGATGGATCTTTGAAATGGACGGATGCATACAAGGACGGCACACAGCATATATATGGTATTGAGTTGGGGGGGACCAGCATTCGATTTTGGGATTGGCGCTCTGGTATGAAGAAGCATTGCAAAGGCAGCATCGGATGGTTGGTTAGCACGGCGTCAGGTATATAACAAATTTATCGAACCTTCTTGTCCACAGTAAGGGGTTATCCAAGGTTCACGACAAAAAATATCATGTCCTGTATCCCCTCATGTCTCCGCAACATCCCCCCCACACCTCTCCCATATCTCCATCCCCGTGAGATAAGTCGTAACCATCTGCACCGCACCCAGCGTCCCGGGCTCAACCTTGAACCAACCAACCACACTCCCCGGCGCAGCCAAGTCCAAAAAGTCCGCCACACACCTCCTCGCCAGGCCCCCCCACCTCCCCCGGACATTCGCCCTCCACAGCCGCCCCTGCTCCCTCCGGGGCCACATGATCCGCCGCAGCCTCTCCCTCTCCCTCTCCCAGTCCGCCATGGCGCCCTCGTCCCTCCAATACTTCTCCCCCGTGCCGTACGCCTCCCCCGCCGCCGGCGGCGCGGGCGCGTAGGCGAGCAGCTTCGCGATCTTGGTCAGGCCGCTGGCCACGCCGCACGCCAGGGCGAAGAGCCAGAACCGCTGGCCCTCGACGTGTAGGGTGGTGGACAGGTGGCGGCCCAGGAGGGGGAAGCCGAGGGTGTCGATCAGGGTGAGGGTCTCTAGGAGGAGGTACATCCCGTTGAAGGTGCGGGCGAAGATGTCGAGCCAGGCTTCGGCTGGGGGTTGGATTTGGCGCTGGCGATGGTGCTGCGCGTTTGTGGTTGAGTCTGCCGCCCTGGCTGATTGGGCTGCTAGGCTGGGGCCCTTCTCTTCTCTTTGGGTAGAGTCAGGCTCGACGGATGACGGAGCTGCTGGTGGTGGTGGTGATGGCGGCTGGGAGTATAGAGACGAGTAAAGTTTGTTGGCTGTCTGGAAACACTCCAGGAAGCGGAACATCCGGAAGAAGCGCCGGGCAAGGGCGAATTGCACCCTCAGATCGGAAAGGACCTCCGTGTTGAGTATCCTGGGCTCTTCCCAGATGTGTTTGTTCCCCAAGGCGACCAGCATGCCGAGGTTGTTTGTCAGGAAGGGCTGAGATATGACCACCATGAGGATGGCCTGGACCATGCGCAGGATGCGTTCGATACCGGCTGGGTACAGTTAGGACCAGTAGTGCAAGACAAGACTTGTCTGTGGTAAGGACCATCACGTATAACAAATAGGTGATGGGGATGGGAAGAGCATGTGTGGACTCAATAGAAGGGGGTGTTGAGGCTGTGAATTTCCAATGGGGATGACGGCCAATATACCCGGAGGGAAGCGCATCATGAGAATTCCGACTCCCAAGATGCAAACATCTCCAAGCATTTGAGGCCACCACCGCGTACAAAACTCCCAGTCCTAATATCAAAGGTCGCCAAACGGAATCATGCAAAACTCACAGGCATCGGTGCCGAACCGGGCGAATTGCTCAAGCGTCGACGGCGCCATCTTGTAGACTTGTCTGACTGGCCGAGTCGTCCGTCATATGAAACCGGGTCGAAATCAGAGAAATAAGGGGGTGGAAGGTACAGGTTACCGAACACCAGTGGCTATATATACATAGTAAGAGTGTGGGTCTGCTATTAGTGTTATTCAAGTGTGAGAATGAGATCTTAAACGGCCCGGGGTGGTTCTGAGTAGTGATTTTGCTGAGGTCACCGCGATCCACCAAGCGCCGCGATCCACAAAAATGCCTACTCATTGACCACGGCGCGAGTAAAAAAAATCACTCTTCTACGGTTCTACCTACTTGTTCACTCCGTCAAATGTTTTACTTGATGAAGTCGGGATCTGGACAGCAGCTACATCCTCAACAGCGCTAGCCATGGAGAACCATCATCAACCAAAAAAAAGAGGACGGAGTAGTCACGATTTGGCTGGCGCATCGTAACGGAAGAACCAGCCAAGACGATGGCTCTTCATGCGAACCAACCTGTTTGCATATTAGCGACACAATGAACACAGTACATCCCGATGACACAATGTACAAAGTAGGTCATATCTCATTCTAAAAACCACGCCACGCCACTACCAGCAACCCTTCTATGCTATCTAACATCGCCCGCCCCCCCCCCCCGCGACCCTCTCCGGTGCTTACTGTCCAGGGGCAACAAGCTGGCCCTTGGCCCTTACATCGTGTGCCCAGCCACCAGCCAAAGGTGTGCCACCAGTCTTCTGTGCAAAGTCCTGCATGCGCGCCTCCAGCTCCGGCCGGAAGTGTCGAATAAGACCCTGAATGGGCCACGCGAAAGCTTCACCGAGAGCTACACCGAGTGTGTTAGTGCTATGTTTATGTGTGGCGAGTGGGGGGGGGGGGCACTGGGCCTTCAAGGGGTCAAACATACCGCAGATGGTGTGACCCTCAACTTGCTTCGTCAACTCCTGCAGCATATCAATCTCCCGATCACGGCCTTGACCCTTCTCGAACCGGGTCATGATCTGCTCCGTCCACTTGCTGCCCTCCCGGCAGGGCGTACACTGACCACACGACTCGTGGCGGTAGAACTTGGACAGCCGAGCAATGGCACGGACGACGTCGGTGGACTTGTCCATGACGATGACGGCCGCGGTACCGAGACCGGACTGGCTGTCCTTGAGTCCGTCGAAGTCCATGATCTGGTCGTCGCAGATGCTCTTGGGCAGAATGGGCGTAGACGAGCCGCCGGGGATGACGGCGAGCAGGTTGTCCCAGCCACCACGGACGCCACCGCAGTGCTTCTCGATGAGCTCACGCATCGGGATGCTCATCTCCTCCTCGACGGTGCAGGGGTTGTTGACGTGGCCGCTGATGCAAAACAGCTTGGTCCCCTGGTTCCGCTCACGACCGAAGCCAGCGAACCAGCTACCGCCCCGACGACAGATCGTAGGCGAAACGGCAACGGTCTCGACGTTGGTGACAGTGGACGCACAACCAAACAGGCCAATGGCCGCAGGGAAAGGCGGCTTCAACCTCGGCTTTCCGGGCTTGCCCTCGAGCGACTCGATCAGGCTGGTCTCCTCGCCGCAGACATAGGCACCGGCACCGCGATGGACGTACACGTCAAAGTCGTAGCCCGAGCCGCAGGCGTTCTTTCCGATCAGGCCGTCGGCGTAGGCCTCGTTGATGGCCTCCTGCAGGATGGCGGCCTCGTGATAGAACTCACCGCGGATGTAGATGTAGGCGGCGGTGGCGTTCATGGCCCGGCCGGCGACCAGGCAGCCCTCGACCAGCTTGTGCGGGTCCTTGCGCATGATCTCGCGGTCCTTGCAGGTGCCGGGCTCGCCCTCGTCGGCGTTGACGACTAGGTAGCGGGGCTTCTTGTCGTTTTCCCAGCCTTTGGGGTTCATGAAGGACTGTGGTGATCATACAACTGTCAGCTTTCTGTGTGCTACACAGCCAAATGTTATTTGTTGGAGGGATTATGGGATTCTAACGCACCCATTTCAGCCCCGATGGAAAGCCAGCACCTCCTCTGCCTCTCAGTCCGGACGCCTTGATCTCGCCAATGATCCAGTCGTGGCCCTTCAGTATTATTTCCTTCGTCTTGTGCCAGTCTCCCATCTTCTTTGCATGTTTCAGATCGGGTGGGTATCGACTATACAGGTTCTGGAAGATACGATCTTGGTCCTTGAGACCGCCGTACTGTCTCTTCGGGGCGTCATCTTGGACAGTCGCGAAGCCTCGGGATTGTTGAATCGTGCTGGTCGCTGCGGGTGCCACCACCCTCGAAAGGGCCTGGGCGGTGGACTTCGTTGTTGGCTTTGCCGTTCGTGATAGCATTTTGGTTAATTGATGATTGTAGTGGCCCGATTGAGCGGTACTGTTTGTGCCAATTGGCAGCAGGTCGACGTCGAGTGAAGTGAGGTACACACAGTATGGATCCTTGATGTGTGGAGGAGGCGGTTGAAACCTGGGGCAGATTAGTATGAAAGGTGCTGTGATTGGTTGGGAAATGGCGGGTGCGGCTCTGGGGAACCGTGACGATAACAGATCCAACCGTAATTGCACTCTGGACTTGCGCCAGGAACCCTTGAGCCTGTTAGTGCACAAGATACAGGGGTGGTGGTCATCGGGCTCTTGAGGGGCGGCATTCGACCGCATCAACACCTCTACCACGTCCGTATGTTTCGCTGTGGCTTCCTACTGTTCGGCCGCGTCCAAGGGTCCTCCATCTAGAGAGACGCTTGTCCATGACGGAAAGCCGGTTGTCATACGGGTTTCCGGCGGCTTCTTGACTCGGGTGCCAAAGCTTTGTGGGGTTTATCCTTCCGGGGAACTGTTACTCCGACGATCACCCGCGCTCCGCTTCACATATCAACATCAACATCAACATCAATATCAACAATCATGCCCAGCTTCCCCACGCACCAATAGGTACAAACACTCGCAACAGGCATCCCCTTGCCTCCCCTCGGTTCACCTTCCAGCATTTGAGGGTCTCAGGAAAACAAAAAGGCCAGCCATGGCTTCCCACCACAAGCGCCATTCCATCCTCCCACCCATCGCCCAAGCCGGCCCGAAAGCACCCGTCCGCTTCTCGAGCTCCCTCACCATAGCCGACTCCGCAGTCCTGAGCGGCTCGCACACCATTCAGATCCGCAGCGAGAGTGTTGTCCACCCGCGGGCAAAGATCGAGTCCCTGGCCGGGTCCATCGACATCGGCAAGCGGTGCATCGTGCATGAGCGAACACACATAGGCGCGCCGGGCGAGCGAGGGAGGTACTCGGGTACGGAGGGCACAAACGCGGTCACGATCCTCGACTACTGCACGGTGGAGGTGGCCGCGACGGTCGAGGCCGGCGGCACAGTGATTGGGGAGGGTACTGTGGTGGGTGTTGGGAGTCGGGTCGGGAGTGGTGCTGTCATTGGAAAGGTGAGGAGGCCCTACGTACAAAACGTCATTGCCGCTGTTCTGACCAGTCTCTACTCTAGTACTGCACACTATCACCACGGACGACCATACGTGAAGGCGAGAGGGTCCCGGACTACACCATCATATTCGCAAATGGCACGCAAAGACGGGACAAGCGAGACGTCGTTGACATCAGGACGAGGACACAAATACGCCAGCTTGATGTCTTGCGGAAACTGATACCCAGCAAACCGTCGAAATTCGAGTGATCAGTCGGACATAGGCCATGAACACTAGGTTCAGATGTCAGTGCCAGACAACTTACCGACAAACAGCAGTGTACGGCAGGCTTTTGCAAAAACACACGTCGATGGAAGATGGAGGAATCCACTTGGTGGCTACTCTCCACCACGAAAGGTCGAGTCATGCGCATTCCAGTATCACGACGAACTTGGGCGCATTTGTTGCCAACGACAGATCTGGCCGACGCGCCATTGTTGTGCACGAGGTCAAATCTGCAACTTGCAACTAATGACTTCCACCGGACGGGCATTATTCTATTAGTCCGAGGCCAAGCGGATCCTAATGGGCTTCGCGACTCAGCCGAAGAAAGGCAGAGCCATACGACGTGGAATGTACCAGCCGAGGTTCAGATTGATATAGAGCCAAACCAGAGGGATAGCAGCGATGCATGGCGAAGAGGGGAATTCGAAGGCATTCTGGTATAAAGTCGCGCCACTTGTGTCGACTTCTCGCTGCTACCATGGATCTTCGAGCGCCCAGGCGACCTGGACGAAGAGACAGCAAGATGGGTTTGGTACCCAGCCACGCTTGTAGACGGCGAATTGGCCCCCATTGTTGACTGACTTGACTTTGTCTGAAAACTCATCCGAACCGTAGGAAGGAGTGTAACACCTTATATGTAACGAGCCGTTCCCAGGACGTTGTAGTGGTCCCGAATATAACCTGATAGGCCTCCCTTATCTGCTAATCGATAAGCATGGTCCGTGCCCAATTTTTCTCTTTTTTCTTCCTCCTTCTGCCCTTCCCTCCAAAACTTCAACTTCTTCTCAGCGAAGCTGACCGCAAATCTTTGATGTCGTCAGGACCACCCGCTTGGCTCTTTTCTAATAATACTTGCCTTCCCAGCCTAGGACCCTCCTCCAAGATGGCGAAGTCCAAGTCAGACGCCAAGAAGGCCACGAAAGCCGCCCCACCTGCGCAACTGCTCGACCTCGTCGAAACCTTCCTCTCCTCCAACAAGTTCACCGATGCGCACGAGGCTTTCAAGCAACAGCGAAGCAAGAACGGATGGACCAGCCCCGCCAAGGGTGCCAAGCCCGAGGGCCAGACGCTCGTCAGCGTCTTCGAGGCCTGGAACACCTCCCTGAAGTCACAGAATGCTTCCGAGTCGAGCAGCTCCGACAGCAGCAGCAGCGAAGAGGAGGCCAGCGATGTGGCTATGAAGGACGCTGCGAAGGGGGAGACTTCTGATAGCTCTTCAAGCTCCGAGGACTCTGATAGCTCCGACAGCAGCAGCGACAGCAGCAGCGAGAGCGAGAGCGAGGACGAGAGCGAGAAGAAGAGTGCTACGGCTGCGGCCAAGAGCGACTCGTCCGACTCTTCCGATTCCGACTCCGACTCCTCGAGCGATGACGAGGAGGAGGCGGCGCCCACGGCTGGTCTTGGTGCACCAGCTGCGGCCAACCCCCTGAAGCGCAAGGCTGCTTCCGATAGCGACTCTTCCGACTCCGATTCCTCCGACTCCTCGAGCGACTCCGACTCCAGCTCTTCCGAGGACGAGAAGCCGAAGGCCAAGAAGCAAAAGGTTGAGGAGAGCTCTTCTGACTCTAGCTCCGACGACTCCTCCGAGTCATCTTCGGACGAATCCTCGGACGACTCCTCAGACTCTGATGACAGCAGCGACTCCGACGATGACTCGGATGATCTCAAGAAGGCTGCCAAGACCAAGCTCCCTGGATCCGACTCCTCCTCGGACAGCTCCTCGGATTCCGATTCCGACGACGAGTCTTCCAAGCCCAAGAAGAAGGCCGCCTCCCCCCCAGCCAACAACGGGTCCGACTCGTCCGTCACCATGGGCAAGGCCTCCCCCGACACGACCTCCGCATCGCTGCCCGCAGACTTCAAGAAGAACAACCGAGGCAAGAAGGAACTCGCCCCTCCCGCCAAGAACGAGCCCTTCTCCCGTGTCCCCAGGCACCTCCAGGTCGAGGAGAAGTTCAAGTCCAACGCCTTCACCGACAACTCGCACGACTGGGGCCGCCGGGCGCACGACGACCTGATTGTGACCCGGGGCAAGGGGTTCACCAAGGAGAAGAACAAGAAGAAGAGGGGCAGCTACCGTGGAGGCTTCATCGACGTCGACGCCAAGCAGGGAATCAAGTTCGAGGACTAGATGGTCTTTGGGTATCGATTGACGAGATGGTGTGATACAGCACGGTCTCCTGGACTTCTTCAAGACCACACACGTGGCATTCAAGCATGGAATCAGCGCAAAGATGGAAGGGGGTTGAGACTCGGACTAGACCGGCAATATTTGGGAGGCGGTAGGCTGAAGAACATTGACAGGTCTTCAGTCTTGATACAGTCTTGATAACCAGAAAGACATAGACGTGGAATGAGATTGTTGAGACAAGGAACAGGACTGTTGAAGACCCCGTCTGCCTACGGAGACGGGGTGAACGGATGGCAGGCCTGAACGAAGATGTTATGTATGGCACGTGGGCAGCCCGAATGGTTCTGCAGGAGTGTGGGAAACTCGTTTGATGCGCCGTCGACTCGACTTATAGAAGAAGCGTGATGGGTCCATAGCTCGAATCGGCAGAAATGCCGAGTACAGTCGCTTTCGAGCGAAGTCTACCAAAACGACACCCAGACAATATTGGGCGCTCTGGATTGGAGCTTGGGGCGAGGTCGTTTTGCTGGGCCGTTGATCTGGTGAGCCGTACGTTTTGCCTCACTTTCTGGCTTTGACCTCAGACTGGCGCCAAACGAACGCACCTTGTTCTCAGTATCAGCAATATCCCATACGTCACAACATTTTCTTATATAAGAGAGTTAGAAGTCACTGCCTCTGATGGTGAGGTCTCAGCAGATCATCAGAGGGGAGCATCAATATTAGAACGCACGAGAACCCAATCACTTTCATCTTGCCTGTTTGTTTCAGAGTGACACGTCAAGTTGCCCGGCCTCCAGGTTTCGCTATCTGGCAGTTCTCTTGTTCTCTTCGGTACGACGCCAGGAAAGCCATCAACTTATATTGACCAGGTTGTGACTGACAATGTCACCACGGGCATCTAGGGTTCTCTGGCAGCGTTGGCCGGTCAGTAGTTTGGGCGGTAGTACGAGACGATTTTCTCGGTGATATCTGCAGGATCTGGGTTTGCAGGTACGGCGCAGCGGGAAGAGACTGACTGCATTTCACCTGGGAATCGGATCCGGCAGCACGGTACCTTCCAAGACAGAGAGAGTGCGTACAGGCTGCACATTGATGGCCCCAAGTTCCAGTCCTGGCTGAAGACGCTCTGCACCAGTGTCTCGAGCCATCGACCACGACCAGTATGTTACCTATCCTTAACAAAGTGCGAGTGGGCATGGCGTCCTCTCACAGCTCGCATGTTGTGCCGACCATGTTCCTCTGAGAACCACACATTTGGTCCCAGACACCTTGACCAGGCCCCCTACTTTCCTATTCTTGGAAAATGGCCCAAAACTGTCCGCAATCCTGTTCACTCCCCTGGATCTTTTCAATGTAAACCACCATATGGGTGGAGAGTATCTCCACCCAGGTTGCGATGCATTGCTCGCTCTCACGTGAGCAGTGCAATCCTCCCTGGGAGAAGGACGTGGCTGGGTGAGGACTCTTGAGTATCCGCCCAGGAGCGGCCGACGCTCGATGGCAGGGGAGACTCGAGAGTGGCGGAAGGGCCCGTGAAGCTATCGCACTAGGAACGTTACTCCTCGTGTGGAAACTCTCCTGTTATTTCTGTATTAATTCATCTCGGGGCGTATTGGTCTCCTATGAGAGTGGGATATTACTATGATGTAGATAACCAAGGCTGCTTACTGTGGATACTTTTACCCACTGTGCAGGACAATGAACGTGACAATGGTTAACACCGCTTACTGTAGACGTTTTGTAGGGGCCTTGACAAGTCGGTGTGCTCCCCTTGATCAGAATCTCAGGTGGCTTTTAAAGCTGAGGCATGTTGATCCGGTGTTTCCGACCAGTTACTATCTTGCAGTAGTACAGATAAAGTGATGGAGATGAGACGAGACACGAAACAAACCCAGGCGCACGATACCTCCCCAAAGCAAGCGAGGGACCGAGCGGTGACAGATGACAGACAGGTGGACTCCCGCAGTTCCTTGGCATACTGCATGCACCTGGAGGCAGGCTGCTGCAGTCAGCAGCGCGCGTGTCTCGGTCGGACTCGACACTCGAATGTTCTTCAGCCCTACGAGGAGATAGGGTGCTGACATATTGCTGGGGGGGGACTAAGCAGAGAACGGTGAGATCCTGTCCTGTTGGGGGCCGCGAAGCCACATGGTTTGCTGATGCCCTGGAGATCTCGTGAGACAGCAGCTTGACGTGTGGCCTTGGAGTCGCTTATCGGAGGTGAGAGGACGGCATGACGAGCTCTGGCATTTTGGAGTCTTGACAATGGGAGAACTGTGTCACTAGAGCCTAGGCATCGCAGAGCCGCACGACTGCTCCAACTTGAACATGATTCCGCCTTGGGCGCAGCCTGCTGCAGGCATACATGTTCCTCGACTCCGATGCCTCAATTTAGCAGGATGTGTCGAGGTTCCCTTAGTCCGGTACGATCCCCGAGAAGAGGTAACAGATAGCCTGACCGCTTTCAAAAGTTGCAGAAGTGTGTGGCTGCAGGGCCAAGGTCCCCAATCTTCAGCATCAGATGTTTAGCCATGTAGATGGAAGCCTATGTATCACTCTGTGCTTCCTCCCACGCAGGGCTGTAGCCTGAACCATGCAGGGCGTCGAAGCCCTTCCCCCCCGTCATGTCAACATGTGGGTGTGGGACCCTACCTGCATGAACTCCAAAGGAGAAATGTCGTGGTAAGCGAGGCTGCCTTGAGCACCATCATCGAGCAGTTCGAGGGATTACAACAATAGAGCAAGCATGTGTGAGTGACGCAGGCGACGCCTCATGGGCCCAAGGGGAAGACTCCGGTGATATTCTAGTTTCAGCCAGCCCTTTTTGGTGGGACCTGAAGCCACACGGACCTTGACCCAAGCCCGTCGTCTTCTATCTTTGGGTGTGATAAGGACCTTTTGGCGACTCGAGCAGCGGCTAATGGGACGCCATGGCAAACCCAGCACAGTGAGGGCGTATCAATTGCCCTTGGTGGCTGCCCCGCACTCGGCACGCAGACGCCGACTAATAGGTCCGTCGAGTACGTTGCAAGGCCTTGGCGGGTGAAGTCTCGTGATGTCTACAACGTTGTATGCCACCATGGCTTGGAGTTGCTCGTATAGTGTGAGGAGAGACGCCCTCGGGTTGACGACTTCCAAGCGCAAAGGATAGAAACCAGTGACGGAGAGAACTCGTGAACTGGGCTTGGGAAACGAGGAAACTGCACTTGGTAGTTCGTACTCGCTTGTGTTCCTGACTGAAGTGCCATCTCCAGCACCTATCGGGCGGAGGCACTACCTCTTTTTGGGGCACAAGAAAAGAACGCCATGCATCAACATGGCGGGCATCGTGACCTGCGAGGGCCTCTTCTGGCGACGTGGCCCCCCTCCTCCCAAAACAAATACGGTAGGTAGGTTGATGGGTAAATGATGTGACTTGGCGTTGTTATTGGAGTTCAGCCTGGTCCTGGTCCATTGGAGACAACCCTGCAGGTTTTCCCTGATGCAGGACTCGGCTTTTGTTTTTCTTGCGGCATGTATGTCTCGACCGACGCCCCCGTATCGGAAATCTTGAACGAGAGGAAATGTAGAGCCATGTGTCTGGCGTTGATGCCACACAGGTCCTTTGGCAGGTGGCTTGGGCACTTCCCAGTTGTTCCTTCGCCAGCCTTCAACGTCATGCCGTGGTGATGGACTTGAAATGTCGGGGTGGCTGAGCACTTGGACAGCGGAGGCACAACAACATCAGACGCGGAGTGACATTGAACCGCACAAGTGACTCAGGCCGTAAGGCCCGCCGGGCTTCGGCGGAGACTTATGCAATATTGTCACAAGTTGACCCGATGTCGATAAGGCACACTCGTACGAGTTTTTGTCGTCGGCGTCGGACCCCTGATGAGCACAAAGTGCCCCGTAGCCGTGGTATGGCGCCCATGAAGGAACAAAAAGGCGTCCCCTAGTCCCATCCCGCGTGGTAAATGTGAGTGTCAAGTTGGGGCCAAAAGAACCGTCTTGAAGTACTGAGGTATCCACTCTGCAACTAGAAGGGCCAGAGTAACAAGTAGCATGTGCCCGCTTTAGGCATTGGGTGGTGGATGGTCCTAAAGGATGGGATTCCTTGGAAAGCTCAGACCTGCGCCTGCTCCTAGATTGAATTTAGTGTAGTGCGGAACAACCCTGCCGTTCAATCCTGCCGATCCCCGATAAAACGGTGACTGCCTCCGTTTTCTCCAGTCTCTGCTTGCTACTCGATACATAGCACCATTGGTCATCCATGGATGCGTCTTCCATAAGAGCAATGATCCGGACGATCCGAATTATTGTTCTGTCCTGAATTCTGGCAGTATTGTCGCAATAGTGAATACAACATTGTAATTGACGGCTCATCATGAAGTCAATTGTTAAAGTAAGACAGCACACACATGAGCAGCATGTGTATTATGGTTCTGGTACGTACCTAGGTACCTCCACATCCAATGCTTTCTTTCCGTTTGACCTTGTGGAGCACATACCACACAGTACCACAATACCACAGTTACTACTACAGTAGTAGCGCATGTTTGAGGCTCGTGCCCCTTCGTCCGTCCCCGCCATTTCCGGGTGCGAAAGCTTCCAACCCCACCACGAAAGAGCGGACATTGCACCTACTCAACTCAATTCCTCAATTCTCTCTCCACACAACCTAGTCAACACGACGCAACGCAGCACATCACATCATGACCTCGTCTCGCCAAAAGACACGGCCTGCGAGCCGGCGGACTCGTTTCACATCTCAGTCACATGCAATGCCTCCTGCCTCCCTTCAATTACCCAGTACGTATGTACAGCAGTCTGAAATGGCCATGGTGCATTCATGACGCTCCTCCAGTCGACAACCGACTTGTATCCAACAGCCTTGACTCTCCGCTGTCTTGCCTTGCTCCGCCAGATGCCAACCTCCCCTCCCAACCCAAGCCAACACAACAACCAAGCCTCTCAAGCGGTGAAAATGTCACGGGTGACGGGTGATTCAAGCAAGAGGACTCGGACATACGACAAGTTACATTCCAAAGTGTTTGTAGTACTCGCACTTAACAAGTGTAATTCCGGACCCTCGCCTGGCAGACCCTTGACATTGCCCCATACGGGTACAGTTCAAGGCAAGGTGGCAGGCGTACTAAGCATCTACCTGGGTAACCCCTCATCCGACAATCAATCACTAGGGCCACTAGACAACAGCTCTGTTCACATGCTTCAGTTCAGGCAAACACATGCAGTATCGATCAGTCATTCCGAGAAGGGAAAACACGATGCAGCCTTCACGGAACTAGCTAGTGGGTTCGGCATACGGCCGCCTCAGGTGCTAACAGTCTCTGATTGGTTTCCCGGCAGGGGTCAAAGACCGGAAGCCGCGGAGCTCGACGACAATAAACCCCCCTATGGGCTTTTGTCAACGGTCGGTATGGTGCAATACTATCTGTTTTCCCGTCCATCGTCTCCGGTTTGTTCTTTTGCCACTGGAAATACACGGGGGCTGTCAAGTGGTTGACAGCTATCCGCGGACAAGAAGGGCGCGCAGTCATGCAAAGCCCGGACCGACGGACCATTACCTGAGTTTCGACACCATCAATGCCGCGCCCCGTTATGAGACCACGGAATACCATTGCCTGTTTCCAAGGCCCCCCTTCCAAGCACGCTTCAAGAACGTGACGGCAGTGCCAAAATTCCATTTGTCAGGTGCATCGGATTTCATGGCTTTCATGGATTACATCACTAATAGGGAACGGGGCCACCTGACAAGGTGACAGGCATAGTGTAGTGTAGACCTAATCCATCCCCACTTGGGTTCCCTACGCGCTGACCCGTTCCTCATTGTCGGGTCTGGGGAGTGGGGACGGGTTCAGCCCTATGGCTTTTCCCCAATCCCGTCGACAGCCACCACGAAACTGCATTATCACGGCGGCACCGACCTGGCCCCCTGAACAAACACACATGCCCGTCTTGATGTTGCATCCGCGCAGGTGATGGGGCTATTGAAAATTGAACCCCGCATCGCAGATGATAGCAATTGATTGCGAGCATGATCTGCACCTGCATCCAATTCCCGACTTCGCGTCACGAACGGGACCACCACAGGTGCATAATTCCGCACACGGATGTCACATTGATCGACCATGGCGACTAGGTACGCCTGTTCTGTCTCGATAGCTTCACCGCCATAGCACTACTCTCCCGAGTACCAACCAGCATGTCATAGCCCTGCAGCCGTTGCCCTTGCATTGCGAACCAACTGCGACATTGACCGTCCAGGGTTATAGCCTATCCGCTTCGATGCCACCACACTTTGACAATCACGTCTTAGCCTGGCCTGCAACGCAATTTCTAAGCCTCCTCATAAGGCTCGTTGCTCGGTGAGCTTACAAAGCCCCGACAGTTTCTAGAGCTCCCGATACGCCTACTATCAGGTTGTGTAGTGGTGTCCTGCAGGTCCTTAGGCAGACAGCTTGGCCAACAACAACATTGAACTTGGTACGTTGCGACCTTGGTATGGACTTGGCACGATTTCGAAAGGCACCTGACAGTCACCCTTAGTAGTCAAAGCACACACCCTGCCTTTCTTAGAGGGCTGCGGGCTGCGGATGGACCTGTGACAGCAAAATAGACGTCTGACATACAGATACATGACTGACTTTGGCTGCTTGATCGACGCGGGGGTAGAGGGCAACTTCCGAAGCCACTCCCAACATGACAAAAGCGTCTTCTGCCTCCTAACAAGAATGACATGTACTCGCAGACAAGACGACCTCTGACAATAAAGTCGGAGACAGCCGGCCCTCCAACACAACGGACGGCTCCTGAAAGTCAAAGGTCTCGCCCTCTGCGACCGCTATAGGTCGGCAAATCAAGATTGGAGCGGCCGCAGATCCTCCGCGGGTTGGAATTCCTCTTCTCCCCCGTGAACAAAGAAATGCCAAGTCACCTTTGTCGCTCGTATGTAGAGGCGCAATGTCTTCGATCTGCACACCTTCCAAGGGGTGCTTGGGGTCTGCATCGATAACCAACCGACCGTTTCCCCACGGTCCAAGCTCCCTACGTTGTACCTAGTGGAGCCGGGCGGCCGGGCGCGGACGGGGGTTTATTAGTGTACATACCCACAGTTTAGCTCCAAGGCGCCGCGAGATATGTCAACGTTCGGGAGGTTCGCTTACTCACCACTCTACTTTATTGTTGCCCGTGCGGGGGAACCAAAGGGCGATCTTGCCCCACAGAGCTGAGGTCGAGGAGAAAGACCGAAAGAAAAAAAGAAGAAAAGGGACGATCAATTGATCCCGTCCTCGATCGATTGGGGCTCCAGTTCGCGCCCATGGCATGTGGGTGATCATAGCATCATAATGTCCCGCCCCTTTTTTTATTTTATTTTATTTTATTTTATTTTATTTTATTTTATTTATTCATTTTTATCCTTTTGTCTTTTCAAATTGTGGTTTCTGGAAATGGCTAAAGCAAGGTGGGGGAGGGGGGGAGAGGGTCGGTCCCATCACGAGCCAGCAAGCCAGCAAGCAAGCCTGCAAGCAAGCCTCAGAGCTGGATTGAGAGGATCGTCACACGGAACCACGGGGCCGCTGCTATCAAACTGGGCGCACAGCTTCGCCTGCAGTAGGCGGCGGCGCTGCTGGTGCTGGTGCTGGTGCTCTGTGCTCGGTGCTGGCGCTTTGCGGCTGCTCGTCGGCCGGGCTGCTTGGGTGGTCTCGGGTTCAGAAACCCCCCTTGCCCCCCTCCCCCCAAATAGCCTCTTGAAAGGCCCGAATTGGGGACCGGCAGGAATAGCACTTTCTCAGTAGCAGCAGTACCACACATGACTAATTCCAATGATGAACACCGCTGGTGCTATGCTGTGCTGTGTGCTGTGTGCTGTGGACGTCACTTGCTGCCATGATGAGCCATCGTAAATCATCCGGGCTGCCGGGCGGCGCTACGGATCATCTTGTATGTACTGTAACACCTTGTCTCGCTTCTAATTGGGTTGGGATTCCAACCAGTCTTTAAGGCCCCAGATGGGTCCAAGTGGAGGGGGGGGGGGGAATTCCGTTTCCTTATTGGATACCAAGCGCATTTCTCATCACACCACATCGCATTTGATCGCAATCTGTTGCTGTGCGTCCCGGCCATGTGGGTACCGTAGTATGGGTACGTACATCCCCCTGTCTTTTCTTTTCTTGACGTTGCACCGACGGCACAGGCCACACCTTCTTCTTACAAAAGAACGAGAAGGAGAACGACGGTAGGCGATAGCAACCCCACGACGGCTTCTCTGTCTAGCATCGGTTTGGAAGACAAAGGCCTTTGCAAACTCTGTGAGCCCTGGTGACCTCGTGGGTTGTATTTTCCTGACTCGTCGCAGCGATCTGTTTCTCACCCTCCCCATCTTGACCATACGGGAGCTGTCCGTAAGAATGACTACCTACCCATCTGAAATTGCGCCTCGCCCTCTCTCGTTGTGCATTGGCCTCCTTGAGCCAACATCTGCCGTTGCCGTCCCTGGCCCCCAAATGACTGCCGACCTCACCACAACGTGAGCCTTTGCTATCTTCCCCCTGAATTGAGGCCCATCCTGCAGGACCGACCGTTTCTTTTTGCAACTGGCGGGCCTCCTACATATTGGCATACACCAGGAAGATGTTACTCGTAAACGAGCGCTTGAGGTGCACGATCCTCCAGTATGATGGGCCATAGAACGAGACCAAGTCAAATCCTCAATACTATCATGATCGGCCGAGAGCACCCGGAATTTGCAAGATATGCTTTTTTTTCTTCCCCTCCCCTGTGGTCAAACATCAGCCATTACCAAGCTGCCGGGCCGCGTGTGTCATCATCATCTCTTTTCGAGCAGAACCCTATCGGTAGATAACATGCATCGAAACACATGCACACGTGCACGCGCACACCTTCCACCCAGCCGCTGTTGTACGATGCGACCGAATCCCACGCGCCCTTGCCCAGAAGCCCCGTTCCTTGTCATCTCTGGACCACCTTCACACCACACCACACAAAATCCACCCTGCTTGCTTACTGTACATGATGCGACCTGGGAGTGTCTGATCTGTTGCCTCTCTGTTGTTTGTGCCGCTCCCCCGTGCGGCCGCAGAGCCGGGCAGACCACTCGGCTTGGTCGCCGTTTTCGGTCTCCGCAAGTGCGAGGTCGAAGAAGATGCGTCCGCCTGCGAAACCCTTCCCCCCCCCCCCAACTTCACCACCAAACTTTCCTGGAAACAGTCCGGGTCCCAGCTTACACGGCGGTATTTGCACTTGGCCACAGCTCCATATGTCCGGAGAAGGTCGGCTGTGAGCGCCGGGTACCATACACGCCAACAGCTGGGTCCACCTCGTTGGCTGGCTGGCTGGCTGGCTGGGTTGGGGGTCAGCACAACAACGGAAGTGGAATCACTGAATCCCGTCCCCGTTCTCACGGGACCACCAGGGGAAGGGCACGGACGGTCTTCGGTAAGGCAGCGGTGGCAAGAACCAACGTCGGCCCGGTCTCGAGGGGAGTTGAGTGCGGGCGCACAGAGTTTCATCTTGAGGGCTGGCATCATCGCTGGGAATCGTGAGAGGCCAGGACAGGCCTAGGACCTCACGGAGGAACTGCACCCCCTCCCCTCCCCTCCCTCCCCTACCCCTCAGCACCTACCCACGGAGGGATCTTCATCTCGGTGAGATCTATACATCCCCCTCATGGAAAGTGGCTTGTCGAAAGTAAAAAGAAAAAGAAACGACAGGCCGTCCCGAGACAGCGGGACGACCTGTGCTAGATATGGCATGGTGCTGTGAGTTCGGGACGCCACCGACAACCACCCCCCCCCCTTGATTACCCATATTCGCGAACAAGGAAGCGGATCCGACGGGAAGGTAAAGCCCTTGACTGGGCGAAGGGGAGCGGGGGGACGCTTACGAGCAAATGAGTGCTGCGGCCGACGGGGGGGAGGGGGTGGTAGGTCGTGGGTCAGCCCTAGGATCCTACTGCCGAGAAGTGCATGAGGAGCACCGTTTCGTAAGAAGGGGCCAGCCGTTTTCTGTCAGGAGGGGCTACCATTCTAGTGCTCCCCGTACATCTGCCCATCTGACCACTTATGCCTGCGGTGCGTCGTTTCACGTGTCGATGCCACCATTGAGGCTCCTCTCCCCGGAATAGTCAACGGAACGTAGTCAGTGTTGAACAGCATGATCCTCGTGACCCGCATGGCGTCTGTCGCGCCAGACGAACCTCTGGCAGCGTGTGCCCCATATTTTTCTTGATCCTGTGTCCCGAGCGGCACAGCTCTTGTGCCCAGCCTATAGTAAGTCATAGCTCGAGGTTGAATCCTGTGTGCTGGTGGAAGCCCGCGTGGCCAAGATTGACGAGACCTTGTCCTGGCACTGCCATTGGTCAGTTCGCCAAACAATGAAAGCAGTCCGGCGTCCATGAATAGATAGCGGAAAAGTGGGGAAACATATTTGACAACTTTGGAGCTGTTGATGTCTTCATCAAGCTATGCTTGGGACCAGGGTGGATTACATACGAAGCACCACTAGGTAACGCTAGATACGCGAGCTTTGGCCTGGGTGTGATTGAGTGTGCTAGGTGTGGATAATTGAGTAGATCCCGCCCATCAAGACGTCGAACCGCTCTGCTGGGAGAAGACACAAGCGTGAGCAAGAAACACTCGTGCTTACATGGTGACCGAACCTACGCCTACCCGCTTGAGGAGACGAATAGTCACAAGACCGGCCGACACCGTTCAAGCCTTGCACCTGAGATCATCCACCGAGGGACTATATGTGGGCTGTTGCCGCACATAGTTTGCCCAAAACGCGTGGAAATGGCCGACACATGTGCAGTCTGGGACAAGGCTGAAATCGACTAATACCAGTATCTATTGTCATCGGCTCCAGGGGTCTGGGTCGAGGCCGGGTGGATACGCATATAGGTTGACATTCCCCCACCCCCCCCCTGCGACCCCCCTGCGACTCCTGGGCGCAAAGTACCATGCATATCCAGCGTGCCACGGGAAAGGAAGGGGTCTGGCTGCAGTGGTGGTGTGCTCTTGCAGGGGGGAATGCAGCAGAAAAGGGTTGGGGGCCAAAAGGACCGAGAGCATGTACCCTTGAAAGGACTGTACATGCCGTTGCAGATCGCAGATCGACTCGGCCAATGTTCAAGCTAGAGGCTTAACAGCAGGATTAATACCAGGTTCTCAGAGGCCTTAACGACGTGACGTTGTGCTTTGTCCAAAAGTCTGGTCCTCGGACTCTTGGTGCGACTGAGCCCAGATACCAATGCCAGTTTTCGATTAAGTCCTAGGAGGCTCATCCTACAGGACCGTAGATATCGAGCTTGGCCTCTATCGGGTTCTGCTTGTGGTAGGTGTGTACTTGGAATCAACACTCAATATGGAGAACTATCCCCAAAAATCAGATCTGAGCTGCAAGACAAGGTGCTGACTGAGCCGTGGTATCCGCCCATGTTGGGAGGCGTCGTAGGGCAGAAGGAGGGTCCTCGAGTGATACTGTACGGATTACTGCGGTACGTACCAAGTAGGCACGCTGCAAGCAGACGGGTTCGTTGCAGAATAGCGGTGTCACCACGTCTTACTTGAACCATGCTGCCGGGATAGATGTTATGTGAGTGCGTAAGCCGTAAACCGCTGTCACCGACGGTTTTGCACATCATCTCGAGCGCAATGCCGGTAAAATAGCGGCCTTGCTTCGAAGTCGTTTCCCAATCTCGTTAAAGACCAGAATGGCAAGGGGGTTATTGACAAGCTCAACGGCGACGTTGCGGTCAAGGAACGAGAGACCGTCTTCTGATCGCACCCAGCTTCCGTGCCGCAGACTAGTACTGCGGATGTCGTACAGGATGGCCAATGGGGAGACTTGCTGCTGCTTTGTAAACACGGATCCGAAAATAGCAACATGATTCAGCACGTGGCATTAAGGTGATGATGATCCACGGTAGATGGGATGCTGCAGCTTCGTCGTCCCCCACCCCCTCCACCGCGACCTAGCAATAGGTCCTGGACACCATGGCCGGTATTGCGAGGGTGCGCGAGACAATCTGAAGAGGATGCAAATAGCCCTGAAAGTCTGTCGAATCGGGCAAAGCTCCTTGTTTCTCAATTCTGAAGACCGGGCCGCCTAAATTTACCCAAGCCCTTGGCCTGCTACGGGCCTGGAGCAGCTCTCGAATATGCCAATCCGGGGAGGAAGTTCATCAGTGATTAATAACCACCTAAACACCGGCAGAAATCCAGGAGACTGTCCGGTATGTCCACCAACGACGGTAACCTCGGCACAGCATGGTACCATTTGTTGGCGCGCTTCATTCGCGCAAGGTCTAGAGGATCAAATCTTCGAGCCACCATCAGTCCTGTGACCACGACGAAGAAACGACTGAGCAGCCCCCAAAGTTCCAGAATTATCACCCAGCCTGTCATCTCGAGTATCAGTAAGATAGGGCTGGATTGCCATGCGACACCCCTGAGCGGGTAGGACGGTCGATGTGCCGCAGACCTGCAGACCTGCAGCTTGTCGAATAAGTCAATTCCAAATCCGCAGGCACAAGAATAAACGCGGTGTGTGCGGAAGATGCAGCCTGGAGCAATATTGCAACCAGGACTGGAAAGCCTTGGACAACGTGCTCAGTGGCCGACGTTGATATGCAAGATGACTCTCTCTATGGGTTCTTTAAGCGCCGTCGATGCTGAAATTAGACTGGCTGCATTGCATGCATTCCTAGGGTAGAGAAAACATCCCCTGGACCGAGTCGGTCAGGATACTGAGGATACATCTTATGTCTGTTTAGTCAGGGAGAGTATGTCGTAGGCAGGGCACATCACAATGGGTCTCCTCGCCGGGTTGTTTGAGCTGGAGGACCAAGGTTACAATAGTAATTTGCTGATCCCCTTGTTGTCGGGCCTTCACATGTTGCACGAAAACCCACAGCATTCCGATAATTCGGGTCGGATCAGCTGTTGGTGGTGGGTACCCATGGACGTTCTTCCAGGCCGATCCTTGCTACTATAGGGCAACAGCGGTGGCATTCTTGCTTATCGTTGAGGTCGGGACGTAATGTATAGCCAAGCCCGGATGCCCAATTCCGCAGGCTCCCTTGATCAATCTTGGTGGCGCCTTGAGCAATATGAAATGAGCGCATTCATCGAGGTCTAGTCGAAAAGTCGGTGCCTGTTCGAAGCGGGGGTGGTTTTCCCATTTCGATGCTACGATACCAGGCTAGACCCCGCTGCTAGGAAAGAGGCGTAGCCGAAGCGCCGGGTCGACAGGTCGACAGGTCGACTCGGCTCGAATCGAATTGATCAACACCGGCAGTGTCGTCCTGTGGGTCTTCAAGACATGGAGACTAGCGTCATGCTCGATTCAGTTGACTATGCTATTGTGTTCAAATGCGCGACTCCATGAACAGAGATCATGACGAGTGTTTCTCCCTTTTCCGGCCATGCTGCATTGCGTTGCGTTGTGTTGCATTGCTTCGCGTCGAAGTGTGTGTGTGTGTGTTTCCAAATGTAGATAGATGGTTGTGCGGCAGCAGAATTAGATTTAGCGCCCAGCTCGTCAAACGTGGTCGACTGCCCTGCCCGTAAGGCTAGGAAACGGAGGGAGGTCGTTGGGTTGCATCACTTTTCACCGTTTCGCCAAGTCGCGGCGGAGATGTTTCCGTTTCGTGACCTCATACAGGTCTTTTTGCGTGGAGACCCCTGCCGTTACTCCACCCCACCGCCCACACCACCTTCCCTAGTGTCCCAGCTCTTGCTCTCTCTCCCGCACATGTATGACTTATGATATTGCTCCCGTTCTTGGATCGTCCGTACAGTACACTGCTACCTGCTACCTGCTACCTGCTACCTGCTACCTGCTACCTGCTACCTGCTACCTGCTACCTGCTACCTGCTACCTGCTACCTGCTACCTGCTACCTGCTACCTGCTACCTGCTACCTGCTACCTGCTACCTGCTACCTGCTACCTGCTACCTGCTACCTGCTACCTGCTACCTGCTACCTGCTACCTGCTACCTGCTACCTGCTACCTGTTACCTGCGCCCCCCCCCCCAAAGGTCTCGCATCTTATCACCAAATCAAAATTGATCCCAAAAGTTCTGTACTGCACGCTGGTATCAGGCATTCTTCGAGGTACCAAGGTCTCATGCCCGCCTTTTCCAAAATACCACCTTGTTGCCCGCCCTTTGCCCTGTCTGTCTTGTTTTTTCCTGTCCCTGCTGCCACCGCTCATATGCAGCCCAGTTGAGATGCACATACATGTATCTGTAGCTGGTCCATACATTAGGTAGTACAGATAGTACAGCAGTTGTTTTGGCATGGGAACAGGGATGAAGACATGAGGAGGGAAAATGCGATCTATGAGTACTGCCGTCCTTTTTTAACTTGCGAGGCTGGCCCGATACACACAACACAGTACCCTACCTACCTAGATAGGTAGGTAGGTAGGGTACCTGTTTACACGTGCCCCTTCTTCCCTTGGAGAGAGTCACTGAGGCCAAGGTTTGGCCGATTCCGAGTCCGAAGTCCTAAAACCGCGCCCTAAATCCCGCTCTAAACTGGTACTTGGCCCAAGCTACGTTCCATGCATTAGGGACCATCCTGCCCTACCGAGCTAGAGCACTGGTGTCATGTCTTGTCTCGTCTCGTACTTGCCTCCTCTCATAGCCCATCCTTTTCGTTACCCTTACCCTTTCCGTATCAGTTGACACTAATATACGAATGCCAGAACACTGGTACGTACCTACCCAGGGCTATCCAGGCCCCCCTGTCCCTGTCCCTGCCCCCTGGTCGATGTCACTGGGCGAGGTCCACAGTCCACACTCCTGGGCCGCAGGGGTGCAGGGGATGTTGCAGGGGTACATGTGGATGGGTCCGTAGGTCCTACCCTAAACTCCGCCCCGAGACTCGAAAACTTGTGCCTTCCGTCACAGCCATATTCATGAGTACCGCTGTACATCATTCATTCCCTTCCTTCCTTCCGCCTCTCAGTAATCTTGGGATGTACTCAAGTACAGTAGATCCCGTGCGGAGGAGATATGGGGCAATTGCTGCGGCCCACACTGGGACATGGGACATGGGACATAGGACATGGCACGCCTGGGTACGTCCTTTGGCGTTGCCTACCTTGTTCTTTCCTCTGCCCTCCTTCTCGTCAGCCGAATACTTATATCTTCAAATCCCTCGACGCCTCCTTCCTTCTTGATCACCTCTTTCTAAACTCCATTATCATCTTCTTCTAAGATCTAAAGCTTCTTGAACTACTACTACCTCTTGAAGACTCAGATCTACCTACTTAAGCTTAAGTTGGCATCCAACAACATCTCATCACCCACCACACCAACTAGTGGACGTGTGTCCAGCCTTGACCCCGCCAGTCTTGCCCACGATATATAGTGACGGCAGTAACAATGTCGTCCGACTCTCAGCAAATGTTCCCAGTGATGGCGCCTGATCATCACTTCCACCAATACTCCAATGCCTGGCCTCAGCAGCAGCAGCAGCAGGTATCAGTGAGACAATATCCTAGCACCAGCAGCGCCTTTAGCAGTTCAGCACACCCCGATGAGGACTGGACCAAGGTATCAGATCTTGCTGAGCGCCGAAGGATACAGAACCGCATTGCCCAGCGTAACTATCGTAAGTGACACTGTGCCTCACATTCAAGCCCTGCGGATCACTAACTTTGACTGCAGGCAAGAAGATCAAGGAGCGCATGGCAGACTTGGAGAGAAGAGCAGGCACGGATGGAAACAAGACCCACAGCAGCAGCAGCAAGAAGTCACCAAAGTCCAAGAAGTCGCGGCGCCAATCATCGCCACCAGCAGCATCTAGCACATTGGCACCTCCTCAACATACGTCGCACAATCCGTTCACGCCACCAATGCACCCAGAAGACCATTTCTTCCCCTCTCCGAGCCCTCCAGCATCCAGCCCGCCATCTTCTTCCAACTACCAAACAACTTACTCTCCCCCCAGTGACAATGGCTTGATCATGCCTCCTTTTGGCAGCCCGCAAACGCATCCCATCTCGACAACCGCACCTTACCAGTTCGGCATGGTCTCAACGACCGCGCCGACGCTGCCGCCAATGACCTTCTTTGCGGATGCGTACAAGGCACCCAACCTCAACGGGGGGAATGAGTCGATGTCGTCGTTTCCCAGCTACGGCGACTACACGCTTGGGGTGAACCCCTCGCACTACGATTCAAATCCTCATGTGAGTTCCTTACGCCACGTTCAAAATCAGCACAATACCCTCCCACCCTTCGGCAGCTCGGCTGGTGCTCCTACCGGTTCTCTCGCTGCGCCCGTTCCTTTTCGCCCTCGCTATCCTCCTCCTCCTCCCCCGTCTCGGAGTTGAGCACCTGTGTGCGTCGGTGAGAAAAAGAGAATCGAATGTCGTCTACGGAGTGCTGACCGTAGCCACCGCTACAGACTCCCTCCCTGTCGCCTTGCCTAGACCACTCAGAGAGCATCTCCGAGGCGGACTGGAGCGCCTACCCGGTAACGCCCTTGTCGATGGGCTCCCCGTGAAACAACAATCAAAGAGACACTCGAAATAGAGAACCTTCGTGGAATCATCTGGGGGCAGAATTTGGAGTTCATTTCTTGTTTATACGTTACGAGGCTCATAGTATGATGATTTGACGGCTGTCTTTACTGTGCTCTACGCTGGGTTTGGACAACGGAGTTCGAGGTCTCTCCCTTCAAGCTTCTTTGGATTTTGGTGGTACACCTTGTTTTTGGAATACAGGTTCTGAGAAGGATAAACAGAAGGCGGATTGGCTTAAAAGGATGAGGCACAAGCTCCTGGTCCCACCGACCTGGGAGTTGGGAGGAAGGCGCAGTCACGGAGTTCCAGGTTATCCATTCATGAAAGATATTCATGACACCATACAGAGACATTTAGGTAAAAAATGCCATTTGAGATACTACCAATTTAAGTCCCCTAAACATGCTATGGACTGGAAACGATGCTCGAGAGTGGAGATGGTTTTGGCCGTGAATACACCCCGTCTGCTACAGAAAACAGCCCAGCAACAAAACGCCAGCACGTCAAGACCAGTTGACCCCTCTATGTTCCCGCTTGGAGCTCTTGGCCGTTTATCCACACGTAAGCGGCTTTTCCTTGGTGCTGACGTGGTGAGATTTTAACTTGCCCCTAACAGCCCTACAACGTGCAGCGGTGACGGTTCCCCGGGACCAGCTTGACCGCTGAGAAAGAGAGAGGTGGGAGAGGAGGGGGAGAGAGAGAGAGAGAGAGAGAGAGACGGTGCACAGAGCAACAACAGGCAAGCGCAACAAGCAGGACCCAACACAACGGTTTTCGATCATCAACGATACCCGTCTGACATAATACGCCCCCGCCCCTTTTTTTTTTCGTTGCTTTTGTTGTATTCGTCAGTCAAAGATCGGAGTGGTGGGTTTGTTGGAACGTTGTGATTTGTCTTTGCATCTAGTCATCGATGATACACGTGTGTTTGAAGGTCGACTGACTGACTGACTGACTGACTGACTGACTGACTGACTGACTGACTGACTGACTGATTGAGTGGGTGGGGTTTCCATTTTCTCGGTATATGTCCCACCCAAAGAATGGCCCACTCGTCGCTCTGCTTCGCCTTCATCTGCAATAACATGTATACACACAGCCTTCGCCAAAATACCACAGTTACCTACTGTCACACCGAGAAAAACACTTGATTGACAGACAGTAGGCAAAAGGCGGGAGAGCACTTCAGGCCGAGCCTTCATGTCTCGGTCTCTTACAGGCAGGCCATGGGGCAGGGCGCGTTTCGTAGGTCCGAGGGGCCCCCATAGTGGCTGGTCTGTCTGGCCGATATGGGGGTGGTAGGTCAGTTCTGAAAGCGGGGGTCCGAGCTCGCATGGGATTCCAGGGTCGCATGGGGAATTCGAGATTGAGGTCGAGGGAGGGAAGGAAAAGGGGTGGGCCTCCCAGCCCGGAAACAAGCTTGGGAGACTGGAGCAGGAAAAGATGCGGCTCTGCGAGGAAGGTATGCATCACAATAGGGAAAGGTACATACTTTTGGGGGCACGTGTGGAGCCCCCCCCCCCTGGCCCCTCCTCCTCCTTCCACCCCACAGCCAAAGTGGTGCGATCTCAGCATGTGGTGGTCCTCGCTTTCGCATCCTTCGCTCAGATGTGTGTGTGTGTGTGTGTTCTGGCGTTGCATTTTCCTATTGCGGAAAAGGACGGGGATGTGCGGGCACGTACGTCTCCACCTCACAATGGACTGGGCTGGAGGGAGGGACGGGCTGGGCCTTCAGAGGCTCATCAGGCCCTACGGGGAAGGATTCCTTGGGGATTTATAAAAGGTGTTAGAATCCTTTGTTGACCTTGTTCCCTGTAAGCTTGTTGCAACCGCAAATGATCACCGTCTCCCGCCCGTAGCCACCGACTTCCTTGTCAAAGGCCCTGTTATTGTGCCCATACGTAGGAATCGCGGTACGATACAAGCGATGGGATATTGCCGTCTTTCATCCGGTGCGAATCCAACCAAAACCCCTTAAAGGTGAGTTCGATTCGCAAGGCCTCGTGGCCCCCAAGGGACGGGAGACAAAGGATCCACTCGGCAAAAGGTCCCAGCCCGCGCACAGTACAACGTCCACATGCTCAGGTTTCAAGAGACACCATGGAGGGCCGGACTTTTCGGGGAAAAGAGCGAGAGCCCCCTTCCTCCACCCGGAGGGGGCGGGGGATGTTCGGGCCTGCTGCTGGGGCTTCTCAGCCTCAT
Organism: Cytospora piceae; assembly: GCA_016508685.1. NCBI lineage: Eukaryota > Fungi > Ascomycota > Sordariomycetes > Diaporthales > Cytosporaceae > Cytospora > Cytospora piceae. The sequence goes on along the minus strand of JADMLE010000002.1, from coordinate 2,078,103 downwards.
CCTCCTGCAACCTCGCGAATGGTCCGCGCGGTGCGAGTTGTGCTGGAGCGCAAGGAAAAGGGAAGTCGCAATCAGAAACAGTCGCACCGAAGGTAGGTACCCTTTCGCGTGGATTTCTCGGTCTAAACGGTTGGAGAAGAGGAATACAGGATCTCTCGTTTAGACCCCTGCTGGCCACGCGGATTGCGGAAAGCTACCGCCCTACCGCGCCCGTAGTGTATACTGTAGCTGGCTGTTCACACCCTGAGATCCTAATCTTGAGTTCTGACTACAAGGTAGAAGCCCCATCAGAGAAAGATCTCAAAGAAGCACTGTGCTGTACGCAGATGACTCTGGCGAATGACATGCGTAGAGTCTTGTTGGTCCTCAGTCATGATTATCTGGGTAGAACAAACCGGACAACGTGCCAGGGTGGAAGGGTCTGAATCCTTCAGGTACCTTGCTGTGCCACTTCCCCCCTCATCTTGATACACACAAGACTGCGGGACGCGGCATGGTCGGATTCCATAAAAAGAGCGAAGGAAAAGCGACAGCAGATTATGCTATAATTCCGGATGAATAGCGAGTCCGGCTTCTTGTGAAGAGTGAAGAGTGAAGACAGCCCCAACCAGGACACGTTGATAAGAGAAAAAAAGGCTTGATACGTTGATTAATCCAGGGTTAGGGGTCCAAAAGCTGGATGGCAGCGCTGAACGCTCGAGTGGCCCAAGTGCTGTGCTGACTAAGGAAAGGGCCCATAATATAAGCGCAAGCGCCCGTTTGATGCGCGAAACGGCGCTGTCCCGTCATCCTCCGTCATAGTGTAGAGAGTCTAGCTCCCGAATTTGAAAGTTCAGTTGTGGAAGGGACCCAAACGACACTTCAACCAGCATCCATCATCCATCATTCATCTATCTCATATCTCATTACTCTCCCCAAGTATCACATTACATTGGCCCCCAAGGCACGTACCATCATTCTATAGCACCTTCGAAATAAGATCCTAACTTCTGGCCTCACTGGACCCGTATCCAGGCAGCAGGATTTCCCCAAATTTGGAAGTCGCACATTCCGGCCTCTTGATTCGCTCATTTCAATTACGGGGAATACAAACCAAACCAAACCAAACCAAACCGTTGCAGCAGGAACAGGCCCGTCCCTAAAACCGCGACCCGGACCAGTTTCACAGCCACAAGATGGCCCCCAATCTAATGTACCTCTTCGGAGGAGACAAGTAAGGGTTCCCCCCCCCCCCACCAATTCCCTTGTTTCAGATCGGCGTGCGAAAGTGCCTTGCAGGGTACCTGTGACTGGCTGGCTTAATGCAGGAAGAAACGTGCAGTTGCCCTCTCGATCGATGATAGACATGCTCATTGCCGGGGTGAAAATACCCCGAGAAATTCACCATCGAGATATGCACGAACCACGAGAGACAGGGCGAATTGATGCTAAAAAAAAACCACCACAAACCAAACAGACCCTGGGATGCCTCCCAATTCACCGCCTCAGACGACCGTGTCCGCGGTGGCGCATCGCAGTCCTACCTGACCGCGGTCGCCGGCGCCGGCAAGTCCGGGCCCCGGGCCGAGTTCTCCGGGAACCTCGACATCACGGCCCTCGGCGGCGCGGGCTTCGCCTCCCAGAGGACCCTGGACGGCGCCCCGGGCTGGGACCTGTCCGCGTACGATACCATGGTGCTCGACGTGGCGCGCGGCGACGGCAGGAAGTACACGCTCACGCTCAAGGACGAGGTGCTGCCCAAGAGGCCCGACGGGAGGGAGCAGAGCACCATCAGCTGGGAGTATGACTTTGTCGTCGCTGCGGCTGGTGGTGGGGGTGGGGATGGGAAGCCGGTTGCTGCTGGCTCCCATCCGGTGGTTATCCCCTTCCATGAGTTCCGGCCTACGTACCGGGGTAAGCCGAAGCCAAATGCTGAGCCGTTGGACTTGAAGAATGTCAAGAGGTTCAGCTTCATGATGAGAAGGTGAGTGACCCATTCCCATTGATTTCGTTCTCTTATCTCCGTTCCTCCCCTTCGAGCAAAGACTTGTACACCCTCCTCTGCTTGTGGTTTCTCACCCCCCCACCTCCCCAACCCTATTGGGTGTACTGACTTACTAACAAACATGGCAGTTTCTTTGGTGACCAACAGGGAGACTTCTCCATCGTCTTCAACTCGGTGGCAGTGGAGGCCAGGGAGAAAGCAAGACATTCTTCCTTGGACTCCGTGGCAGATGCGAAGCTGGCGCAGGAGGTCAGCAGTCACAAGGGTAACAACGACAGGAGCACATTCGGCTCCTGGTTCGGGAAGCTCTGTGGTTGGCCCAGGTGATGGCCACAACCCGGGGCCGAAGGATCTTCCGGCCGGGCCGAGTTCGGGAGCTTGACGTGTTATAAGGACGAAATAGGGTTGGGGCTCCAGGAGGATGCCCGGCAGCACTTGTGAATCCCGCGGCTTCGTAAAAGCAGCTAATCAAAGCAACAATATCGTTGACCTGACCAGGCCTCAGTCGCACTGCCCCCGCTTGTTGACGACATACTGTGATTCTGCGATGCTCTGGAAGGAAGAAGCCCCACCGCAGGGTTGATCCTTAATATGCCGGTCAAGAGGAGGCTCGTCAAGTGACTCCCCGCCGAGAGGTCAATGAGACACAGCGATTGGCTGGCTCGCCAATGCACTCACAGGGGCATCCACTTTGTGCGAAGTCCGAGCCTTGTCGGCAACGTCGAAACGGAGATTGGAATGAAACGGTGGTATGTCCTACCAGGGTCCCAGGTGGTCGTTCTTCGGTGCGCAGCATTCTATGTACCAAACCACGAACTTGACCCTCGTCTTGATCTGTGGGTCCTTCGACCCGTCTTGGGCTCACGAGGTTGGCAAGGCGTCCGGATTATCAAGCAAGCTGGATTACAGATTGGATGTCTGGAGTGAACTGTTGATATGAATGATGACTCACTCCATGGCCGCCCTGAGACCAGCATGTCGGGAAATGGACATGGTCATTTGTTGATCTTGTTGGCTTAAATCGCTGCAGCATGTGAGCGACAAGGCCATCCAAAACCCTGACTATGTTGTTGGTGACCGATCTCTTGTGATCCGTGTAAGAATGTATCGGTGCGCGTGAACGATGGATCAGTTACAAACAGGCCAGAAGACGGCTTCTCGTTGACAAGTTGGCGGGCAAACCCTGAAGGTCTAGCAACGTGAAACTGTACCTCTTTCCAATGTCGCCTACTCAGTTATATCTCCCGGGACTCGATCGAGGACTATGGATTCTGGATCTTACCAACTCAATGGCCATCACTGTCACTGCCGGTCTGTCTAACGCCCATAGACATTGGGCAGATGTGACCCTGGATGCTGGGAGCACTCCAGAGCATGACTTGACCGGCCCACGGGATTCTTACAACTGCTCAGTTCTCATGATACCATATTTGTAGTAAAATCTGCAATCCAATATGGCTTAATACACAACGCTATGTTGGTTAAAACTGCTAGTCTAACACAAAGACGCCCCGCTATGCTAAGTAAAGTATGCAAGATATGCCCTTTTCATCCTCATCGAGATCTGTCCAAATCACAGGCGGATACACTGACTAACATCATACCCAAATGCACAAAGCCTCAAGGATCGACCCCCCCCCCCATCCAAACCACTCAGATTTGAGAACCCGGCACCTTCGCCGGACACGTTCTCAGCTGTACCTCATCCACGGGCGCATGCTGCTCAGCCGTGTCCGTCCTCGGCTCCCCAGGCGAAGCCGGCTTATCCATGCCCTCCCTCATGATCTCATCCTTGCGCCTCACGGCAGCCCAATTCCTCATCCCCTCCCTCGCGTTCTCGCCCGCCTCCTCGAGCCACCGCCTCCACAGCGCCGTCCCCGGCGCCGCCCCGCTCCGCTCCACCCAGCCCGTCTGGCCCGTCTCGCGGACGGCATACCACAGCGTCCGCGTGAAGCTGGGGTACCCCTCGACCCCGGAGCTGGGGTCGTAGTTGAGCTTGTCGGCGTCGCGGGCGTCTTGGGGTGTGATGTCCTTCCACTCGTAGCGGGACAGGTCCCAGAAGTACCGCCGGGGAAGCATCCCCAGCAGCCAGTAGGCGCCGTTGAGGACGATGTAGCTCCCCGCGATGAGCGCCTGCGCGTTGAACTTGACGTTTCCGAGGAGCACGACGCCGACCATCAGGAGCACCGTGCCCACGGCCATGAGGAACCGGTACATCTTGTCGCCGACGTGGTACTCGCACTCGGTCCCCGCGCCGTACAGCTCCCGGGTGACCTCCTCGGTGCACTTGACCAGGATGAAGGCGCCCTCCTTGGTGCGGATCATCATGTCCCCCGGCGGCACGTCGGTCGTGTGCGGCGGGCGCACCATGAGCCGCGGCTTCCACCACGAGGCGTAGCCGACGAGGGAGGACTGCACCGAGATGACGAAGATGGCGAGCAGGGCGTTGCCGTCCCGCCAGTAGGCCGTCATGCCGAAGATGACGAGCGTGATGGCGAAGCTCGACACCGTCACGATGTGGATCGGGCTGCTCCACGCGGGCGGCACCGCCGGCCGCGCCACCGGCGTCAGCGTCGGGTTCGCGATGAAGTCCGTCACCTTCTCCCTGGCCGTGCGCCTCCTCTTGATGCCCGGCGGCGGCGGCTCGGCGTGCCCGTCCTCGTGTCTCGGGCGGACGCCGCCGCCGCCCTTCTCCGGGCCAGACACAAACGTCACGCTCCTCGGCGCCGCGGCGCGTGCCCCGCCGCCCGTCTTGGCCTCCACGTCGTCGACCGAGGGGGGCCTGCGCAGGCGGGACTTCTCGGGCCTCCACAGCCTGCCCGCCCAGGAGCCCTGCCGCGCGGGGGGCGTGTCCATCATCACCCCCGCGGCCAGGTTCCCGCCGCTGTGCTTGACCTCGAGGACGTGGAAGGAGAAGGGCTTCTGCTCCTCGAGGGGGTGGATGATGTTGGCGAAGAAGCCGACCGAGTCGCTGACCACGCCGCTGTGCACGCCGGCCATCTTGGCGGCGTAGTCGGGCAGGCGGGCGGGCCGCGTCGGCTTCAGGAGGGCCTGGGGCGCGGGCAGGATCCGCGGCAGGAGGCATAGTACCGAGGCCGTGACGGGCTGGGCGTGGTCTGCTATCGAGGACTCCCCGATGACGGCGAGAAGGGTGACGGCGTCTAGGCCCCAGTCCCCTTTTGTGACGGGGAACCATGCTTCCAGTGCAGGTGGTGAGTGAGAAGTGCCATTGTTGGCCATGATATCGTCGTGATAAGAGGGATTGACTCCAAATTCTCAACCCGGCTCACGCTCATATGAGGTTCACCAGTTCCGTGGATGTATACTACCTGAATGTTGGTTTTGGTTCAAGACTCAACACTGATGTTGAGTGAGGTCGCCGACGAGGAGCTGTGCATGCAGAGAGATCCAGCAGCTCCTAAAATAACGAGTCAACCAACATCCATGATTGATGAGATCAAAATAAAAAGAAGAGGACGCGTCAAGCGATATCAAAACGCATAGGTAGCAACAGACTCCGCCTTGACCCAACACTCTAGCTAGGGTAGGTAATGTACTGCTGCTCGATAGGTGTTGCGGTGTGCTACCTAAGCTTGAACCTGTGAGGCGAAGTGGATTTTGCGCAGTCGCCAGGAATGTCATCCTGAGTGGCGCTGGGGGATGGTCCAATGTGCCGTCCCGGGCTGGGTCTGGTCAGCCACCGGGGATCCACAACACAAACCCCCGTTTGACGCCAGAACAGAGAGAGAGGCACACTGGAGGGCTTTTGTCGACTACTTGTGGAACGTTTGCAAACGAATAGAGAGCTACTAGGCTTAGGGAGAGGATAGTAGCATGGCTCCGCTCGAAGAACGCCATGATATGGAACACATCGGCAGACTTTCAATATAGTTCATCGACATGGACGACTTGGAACATGAGACGTACAGTATCGAAACAGGAGGGAATGGGTGAGCAGTTCCTTGGCCCAAACCACCGCCTGGACTGCGCAGGCGTAGACCTGAGGGGGGCCCGGAAGATGTGACCGGGCGGCAAATGTAAAATCTCACAAATGCTAGACACAAAATCAAACAAACAAACAGACAGGAATTTGTGGAAGCAGACAAATGTACTGACCTTTGTCCGTCGTTTTCACGGCTGCTGAAGACAAGACGGCGCAGCACTGTTTTGGATTTGGAGCCGGACCGGAGAAATCCACGCATGACAACTTTTAAAATGTGAGTACTCATCACTTTCAATTTTGGGAGCACCTCCACACAAAACCAGAGGGGTGTTTCAGAAACAGAACCAGAAGACCTTTCAAAAATGTTGCATATATATATATATATAATATGGTGGGCGACCCCTATGGTTGCTGGACAAAATAGTGGCGGAAGCAAACATCATCATCACATGGCCGATCATTCCTCCATCCGTCCGTAGATCACAGACAGCCTTTGGGTGGGCATGTTACGGACATGGTCATGTCAACTTAGACTTTGCAAGGTTGCATATATATCATTCATTAAAATGTCAAATTCCCTACCTACCCTCCTGAAGGCCCTGTAACTTTGTGGTCTATCTCAGGCGTAGGGTCAAAGGCCCCAAACTCCTCTATTACCTCACCCAAAAACAAATCCCACCGCTTCGCCCACTCACGATGGACGGCGCCGTACTCTTCCTTGGACATGCACGAGTGCTCGAGACTCCACTCGATGAGCTGCTTCCACCCGAAGAGCGTCATGTCCTTTTTCCCGATCATTATTTGGTAGAAGTCATGCGACAGGGTAGAGCTGTGAAATGAATGTCAGCCTCTGGTCTCTCCCTCTCTCGGGCAAAATTATGAATTAAATAGAGAAAAGAAAGGAAAGAAAGAAAGAAGAAAAAAACCCCCCATAGAAGAATGAAACTCACTTGAACAAAGTCCCGTTATCACTGCTCACCGTACAGTGAACATTATTAGCCAGTAGGTTATACACAGAGTGCCCATTCGCCCTCGGCGTCAGCCCCAACACCTCATTCGAGATGGGGCACACCTCGAGGCAGACATTCTCCCTCTTCATCCTCTCCATGACGTACGGGTGCCGCGCCAGGGCGAACCCGTGGCCGATCCGCCTCGACCGCAGCAGCAGCGCGTCCAGCAGGTTGCCGTCCGCCTCGGACCCCACCTCGAGCGTCTCGCCGCAGTGGAACAGGAACGGCACCTCGACGCCGGCGCGCCCGCAGTCCTCCTGGAACCGCAGGAACTCGGGCACGAAGGCGCTCAGGGGCCTCCCCTTCCCTTCCTCGCCCACGAGGTCGAACCCGGCGATCCACCCCGGCCACCGCTGCTTGAACGCCAGGCACTCCCTCAGCCCGCCGGCGACCTTCTCGTTGGGCCACGACCGCGGGCAGCAGTAGATGACCTTGAGGCCGCCGAAGTAGCTCTTCGTCTCCGCCTGGAACCTGCCGTACTCGTCCATGATCATCTCCATGATGCCGGCGTTGTCGATCTTCCTCGCGCCGTCGTCCGTCCACACCTGGTTCGTGTCCATGAAGTTGGGCCGGATCTCGGCGTACTGGATGTTGTCCCCGACAAAGTCCTCCAGGCACCTGCGCGTGTACGTCCGGTACGCCGTCTCGTAGTTGAACAGCCCCTTCATCATCTGCGTCCGCGAGTTGAACTCGTCCCACGCGCCGCCGACCGTCTGGAGCAGGTCGTGCGCCTCCTCCTCCCGGAAGACCAGTTTCCGCTGCAGCCACGCCATGGCGTCCTCGCCGGGGTAGTGCCGCGGGAACTCCTTCAGGAACTCGGCGAACTTCATCGGTGCCCGGCCCTTGTAGTCCGGGTCAAACAGGCTCCCCTGGCTCGCCGCCAGTGCCATGATGGAGAACTGAATCTTGCACCGCCTGAAGTTATCACCGCGCCGCCGCCCCTGCCCATCACCACCACCACCACTCGCCAGGGACACATCACTAGTGATAAACATATGCCCCATCCCCCTCGCCACCTCGAGCAGCACACTCGGCTGCAGACACGCGTTGAAGTGGATATGCAGGTGCGCGCCCTTGGGCGCCCTCCTGGCGAGCCCGAAGACCCTGGTCCGGTCGATCAGCCCCCTGTTCGACAGGAAGTGGTCCCCCGCGAACCGCGCGTGGCCCTGCCCGCCGGGGCCCGCCCGCGGCGGCGCGGCGCCGTACACGGCCTCGTCGTCGTGCCGCCGCAGCGCCTGCAGGACCCGGTCGGCCTTGTGCTCCCTGGGCGAGGCCGACCGCGCGCACCTGAACTCGAACCCCAGGGCGCCCTCGCGCCTGCGGAGCTCCTCCCGTTTCTGCCGGTAGATGTCGGCCTTGCTGTCGTCTCCGGGCGGCGGCGCGGGGGCGCTGGTTCCCGTGGCTGCTAGCTTGTGGTCGATGGTCTTGTCGAGGGATGCGACTGTGTCCCACTCATAGGGGTCGTCGCATTGGTGCTGGTGCTGGTGCTTGTGCTGGTGCTTCATCCGGGTCATCTTGCTACTTCCGTTGCTGCTGCTGTTGTTGCTGCCGTCCGAGTCAGTCAGGGTGCCGGCGTTTCGTCGTTGAGGAGGGTTAGGAGGGATCGTCTTGACAAGAGTTTGGGAAATCTGACGAGAGCGAGGCCCTTCGCTCGGTCCCTTCTCTGCGGCTTGCTGGGACTCTTCCTCATTTATGCTGCACGAGATGCCCATGAGTCAAGGATGAGTGTGATGGGTGAGGGTCAAATGCAACAGGTCAGGGATAGTTCGGCGCTTGCGGCCAAACAGGTCGTCGCTGGGTCTTGCGAAACAAAGGCCTGCAGCCGTTTGCGCCGGCCGTTACGCCTTGTCGTCGTTGTTGTCGTTGTTGCTTGGCTGGGCCGCTGTTTATGCCCACTCTAATTCATGTATGAACTGCGCCCGACAAAAATGAGGCTATCCACAAAACAAAACGGAGACCGCTTTATCCCGCTTGAACAAGGTGGTAGTGTCTGGATGCGCGGATGGATACTGAACTGAACAAATGAGGGCACAACTGAATCGAGCACAGCGGCAGTCAATGTGGTTGAAACAGCCTCCAGGTACCACAATTATTATACGAATGAGGATGTCTCCTGCGAGGGTACGGCACAGATCATAGATGTAAATGGTCCCTTCACACACGTATCGACCAGGTGCCGGGAAGGGGGGGGGGGTTGGGGCTGGCGGCGTCTAGATATCTATCTACACACAAGCTATAACGCTATAGTAGGAGGGTTGTGAGGCCTGAAGCGGGTCAGGAACACACTGACGCCTCCGCCGTACAGGGGTCTTGATCGCTAAGGGGCGGGCCAATCAAGGCAACACCCAGTTGACCTCGTAGGGCGGAATCATCACTCAAAACCCTGTCGACTTCCTTCTCATCAATGCTTGCTGTGTCGCCTTCCACACCATAGACTACTTAAACAAAGGCACCATACCATACCATACCATACATGCATACATACATGCATGATATGGCACGTGTGGGCTGCCTCATCACTTCTACTTGGTTTGACGCTCACACCAGCGTCAGACTTACATTACATTGAAAGGGCCAAAGAATCAACACTAAGTAAGCGCTGCATTTCCAGGACAGGCGTAGTCAATATCTTCCCCTCCGTCGTATGTAAGGGCAGCATCCACCCAGCCCACACCCCCAAGAGTATTGATCAACACGACATGCCTCACCAAACCAGGCAGCCAGGCTCACATGATCCAGTGACCGAGCTCGCATGTCGCAGCATCGCAGCATCACAGACGCACTTGGTATCGTGTCTACCTCCTTCGCTCTCTCCCTCCCTTCTCGACGCGTCCAGGAAAGCTTTTTAATAAAAAAAATCCCAAAACCTTACAAGATCTCTTCCGTAGGTAGTCAGCCCATTCCTCAAATTTCTCACGATACACATCTATTTCTCTCTGCGGGCTATGTACACACATAACCTCCACAGTAAATCATCTGAACCCAATACATAGATCCACATCCATTGCATTGCATCTGGTATAAGTAGCAGTCGCTTATTTTCTCATGCGAGCCAGGCGGATGGATCGCTGTCACCCGTCGTACTACATACATACATACATACATACATACATACATACATACATACATACATACATACATACATCCGCATCATCGTAACTAGGTACTTCGTCACATGGAAACCCCCAGGGAAGGGTTATCAAGGTTCACTGGATTTTGCTCAATTTCGATTTCGCGCGGAAAAGGGGTCAACTACAAGAGGTATATTTTCAAATCAATGTTGCCCTTCAAGACGGTCAATCGGTTACCAGAAGAACACCATCTCCGGCTCGCATAACTACCCACACAAACATGACACATCACCCACACACGATGGACGTGCGAGAAGTGCCGCGGGTACCATGGTGACAGATTACGGACCAAAGGGCCCTAGACCATCGAGCCCCCAGGAAGCAGATCTCGTCAGACCACAGTTTACTCCTCATCCATAGGAGCCTCCTCCTCGTACTCCTCTTCCTCCTCATCGATGCTGGCATCCTGGTACTGCTGATATTCCGAGACAAGATCGTTCATGTTGGACTCAGCCTCGGTGAACTCCATCTCGTCCATACCCTCACCAGTGTACCAATGCAAGAAAGCCTTGCGACGGAACATAGCAGTGAACTGCTCTCCGACACGCTTGAACAGCTCCTGGATAGCAGTAGAGTTACCGACGAAGGTAGAGGACATCTTGAGACCCTTGGGGGGGATGGAGCAAAGGGCAGTCTGGACGTTGTTGGGGATCCACTCGACGAAGTAGGAAGAGTTCTTGCTCTGGACGTTGCGCATCTGGTCCTCGACCTCCTTCATGGAGACCTTGCCACGGCTGGGAAATAGTTAGCACGATGAAGTGTAAGCAGAATATTGAGAGGAACGAGAAACTTACAAGATGGCAGAGCACGTCAAGTAGCGACCGTTACGGAAGTCAGAAGCAGCCATCATGTTCTTGGGGTCGAACATCTGCTGGGTGAGCTCGGGAACGGTGACAGCGCGGAAGGAGTGGGCGCCACGGCTGGTCAGGGGAGCGAAGCCGACCATGAAGAAGTGCAGACGGGGGAAGGGCACCATGTTCACGGCCAGCTTGCGCAGGTCAGAGTTCAGCTGACCGGGGAAACGCAGAGAGACGGTGACACCGGACATGACAGCGGACACCAGGTAGTTGAGGTCGCCGTAGGAGGGGTTGGACAGCTTCAGCGTGCGCATGCAGATGTCGTACAGGGCCTCGTTGTCGATACAGAAGGTCTCGTCGGAGTTCTCGACCAGCTGGTGGACGGAGAGGGTGGCGTTGTAGGGCTCGACGACGGTGTCGGAGACCTTGGGGGAAGGTACGACGGAGAAGGTGGCCATCATACGGTCGGGGAACTCCTCGCGGATCTTGGAGATAAGCAGAGTACCCATACCAGCACCAGTACCACCACCCAGGGAGTGGGTGATCTGGAAGCCCTGCAGGGCGTCGCAACCCTCAGCCTCGCGACGGACGACATCCAGGACCTGGTCGACCAGCTCAGCACCCTCAGTGTAATGACCCTTGGCCCAGTTGTTTCCAGCACCGGACTGGCCGAAAACGAAGTTGTCGGGACGGAACAGCTGGCCAAAGGGACCGGCGCGGACGGCGTCCATGGTACCGGGCTCGAGATCGACGAGGACGGCGCGAGGAACATACTTGTTGCCGGAAGCCTGGAAGGAAACGCGTCAGTAAAGCTGAAGGTGACGGGAGGCGGTCACGGCTGGGGTTGGTTGATTAGTGTATGTGATTGACATACCTCGTTGAAGTAGACGTTCATGCGCTCGAGCTGGAGCTCAGAAGTGCCGTTGTACCTGTGCGATGGTCAGTGAATGACGAAGATGGAAGCAACGCGAAAGATGAGATAGGGGTGGAGGTACGTACACGCCATTGCTGTCGAGACCGTGCTCGCCAGAGATGGTTTGCCTGTAGTCGAGGTCAGTTTCGATGATTTGGTTTCGAGATTATAATAGTCGTCGCTGCCATGGTCAACATGGTCAAGGCTGGTTACGCACCAGAAAGCAGCACCGATTTGGTTACCCTGCGAAACGTGTCAGCTGTGCCAAACGGCAGGAGGGAGGATGGATGTTGGTTGTTGTTGACTGGAGGCAACTTACGCATTGGCCGGTCTGGAGGTGAACCTGTACGCGAGGGAAAAGACCATGTTAGCTATCTGACGCGTCTCCTTGAGGGTATGTTTCGATGCTTCTCAAGCTTCTCATGGTGGATTTGAGACGGTCGCGATGGTGGGGTAGACTCAGGGGCAGACGACGATGGCTGCGAAAAGGCAGCCGCCGTCTCTCCCCCGACGCGTCTTGTAGGCATGTTTTTTGGGGGCGAAGCGATGGGCTCTGGACTCACAATCTCACGCATCTTGAAAGAGGGCGACTTGGCTGTCGAAACAGATAATGGCGAAGGACAAAACGAGGGCAGCGAGGCTGGCAGATGGTGATCAAGGCGGAAGACGAAAGCTCCGGCAAGATTGAGAAGGGGTTGTGGTTTGGGTTTGGGTTTGGGTTTGGTTGTTGCTGTAGCGGCAGGAGAGCAGTCTGGCAGTCAACAGCTGGTGTTGGGATCCTAGCCAGTTGACTCGTTGTCTTGCTGGAAGAAAAGGTGGAGACTCTTCTTTTCGCCTGCTTGGATTTCACTGGGGGCGACTGGACGGACGGGGCCTAGGCAGGGGTGGTTTCTTGACTTTTGATTTGGCAGGTGCTCATTTGAGTGGGCTCTAATGGCTCTAATGGGGCATGTCTGAATTTCAAAATGGGCTTCCTTCACCGCTACAGGCTGCACTGGCCTGCTCACTCTCCGCTATTCCCTGCTGCCGAGATTCGAGAAATAAGCTCGATTGGATGCGGAAGCCACGACAGGGGTGCTTTGACCCCACTGTCTACCAGCTGGCAGGTCTGCTAAGCCTGATTGGGAGATAAACCAGGAGTTCAATAGCAACGCACCAGCCACCATGCGGGTTGTGCTGTGGTCGTATTCCGACTGAGATCGATTGGGATGGACGAACTACTGTTGTGATGGCTACTGCAGAGCACACAGTACAACAAGCCACTAATGAAGCACCGGTACGTACCGGAACTGACCGCAACTCAGCCAACCGACCTGTGTTAGACACAGCTTTTGACATAAAAAAGAAGAACAAAAAAGGAGTTTCAATAATAATAAAAACCATGCATGTTTCGTTGGTGATGCCCTCATGCCCGGCATCCTCTATCAGCCGGTCCGTTCCGATCACAATCGCTAGGCACGTAGTCGGAGCACTGGCAAGTTGGCTGAGCTGTTACTTACGTGTGAGTGGTACAGAACTCTACGTGCAGGCTCGTGGGTTACAAAGGCGTCACGACCCATGCAGGAGCAGTAAAGAAGACTTTCTCTCTTACCTACCCGTACCTTATTTGGCTGCTGGCGCTGCCCTACAAACATGCCGAATAGCACTTGGGCGTATGAGATGCTGAGCCACCATATCCTCCTTCCTGATTTACTGTGTAGGCGCCGGCTGCCCAGGTCACACAACTCCCAACCATCGACTCGTCTAAAGAAACACTCGCGCCCACCCCCCCCCCCCCAGTTGCTCAAGTCTCACTCTCAGACAAGCCAAGACTATGCCGTGTAGAGAAACCAGTACTAGAAACATATGCAGGAGAGAAAAGTTTCATCAAAGAAAAAGAAAAACGTATCTATTTCAAGACAGCAGAACTAGGTGTAGTGAATCGATCCGTCCGTCTCACGACTTGATGTTTTGGCACAGGCGTATAATCAACCAGTCGTACGGTATTGGCGCGCGGCACCGTCAAGACAATACCGTTCCATGTATTAGCGCTGACCCCCAAGTTACCTCTCCTCTGTACAAGATTCCCCAACAGCGACCATGTCGACATGATGCCAAACCTTAACGGCACCAGGGAAGAGCACAGATAGATGCCTGGAATACACCAAAACCATCCGGGCACCCTGCCAGCCAGTACAACCGAAGGCAGCTAAGCTTATTGGTCTTCCTTGATGTTCGTATGTCACGAAACCACCAAGCACCAAGATCACGATTCCCATGGAAACATCATCTTCTGGTACACTCATCATAAGATCTATTCCATGCAACGCATGCACCATGATGGAGGCTCCCTACATCGCCTCGACAGACCTATGACTACCAGCCCTGTATCGGAAACAGAGTCCACACAAAAGGCCTAGTAGCTCGCTCCATATGCATACATCTATCGGCCCTGCTTGTTTGATCCCCAAAGAAGAAAAAAAGCCAAACCCCCCTTCTTCGCCTGGCCAGACCCTTTCCGCAGTACCCTGATAACAAAAACCCGATCCGTCCTGAACATTGGTAACCTTTACCAGTCCAGTGTCTCCTTTCGCCCGTTGACCGAGGCCGTCCATATATCCCGACGGCAAGCCTGGGGCCACGGGACCAGTTGGAAGAAATACAAACCCCCTTTTTTCCCCGACAGGTATAAAAGAAAAAAACAGAAACCCTTTCCCTCTGGGATTCCTGGTATTACCACGTGCATATTCCGCCCTGAAAAGCAAATCTGCTGCTGTGATGCAAAACAAGAAGCTCTTTTTCTGTATGTATGGACCAGACCGCCAGGGCTTTTCGATTCCATGCTGCTATGCAAGTGAACCAGTAGCGACAAAAGAAGGGCAGGGAAGAAACGATGTGGTCTGTAGGTATTCGTACATATACATGTGGTGCAGTCGCCGTTGCTGACACCGATGGCGAAAACGACGCCGTGTGTAATCAAACATTATAATAGTGTGGTGAGACGGTGATGTGTCGTTCAATTGACAGTCATCATCTGCATTCGTGGACCCAGACCATTCGGGTCCGGGGCCTTGCGGGGTATTGGTGAATGGCTTGTCTGGCCTCGAACCAGATGTCGTGGCGGACTGGAGTCAGGATCCGTGAAGACACGCGTGAATGCCGGGCTTCCACCACGCCTAAGACGATCATGTTTTGGTGTGGCCTGAGGGCTCATCGTGAGGAGCTCTTCTCTGCGGACAATGTCCGAGAGCGCATGGAAGACGGTGCTGGCGCGCTTGACAAGCTCCTGGAGACTGTTTGTGTCGAAGAAGAGCTTTGCCTTGGAGGGCTTCAGGGGAGACTCCGCTTGACGACCTGGCTGACTCCGTTGCTGTTCCATAGCTGCAATGACGGATGAAACAACAGCGCCGTCTGGTGTATGGAATTCCATCACCCGGTCGGGTGTCCTAGGTGTGTGCGGTCTCGTGCCTTCCTTCTCCGACGGCGGGTTGGTGCCGAAGATATCGTCATCTGGGGAGAAGACGGAGCGCCGCCGCGGGACCTGTCTCTCTCGTACCACAGCGTTCTTGGGAATGTCGCGTTCCGGAGCTTCACTCATGGGTCGGTCCAGCATCGCAGCGTCAAATCCTTCCTCCAAGAACCGCTCGTCAATCATCGAAGGATCGAAGTCGGAGGAGCTGCGTTCTGCCCCGTCGTACTCGAGTTCCTCGTCATCTGGTGATGCCAAAGCAATAATGTTCTCTGCCTCTTTCCACAGCGTTGCGCTCTGACCGTGCTGCAGGGTCAAGGCCCGACCTTGCCGACAAAGACGCTTGAGGCTGCTAACAAGCAGCGACAATTCTCGGATTTGGCCCGAGTGTGCTTTTACAGTGGCCTGCGCGGTTTGGATCGACTTTGGAACGGACATGGAGAGAGGCTTCACAGGGCTCCGTGAGCCGGAGCCCGAGCCCGAGTTACCACCCTCCTCAAATTCGAAATCGTCATCCCAGTCCTCACTAGCGTTCTTCGCGCTTATTCCCCAAGTCCCAAACTTCTGTGCACCTTTGGTGATGTGTATTGGATCGACGGCATTGGGCACGCTTTGACTGCGGACATGAGCAGGTGGGAAGCCCTTTCGGCCTGACGGCCGACCACCTCCTAGTGCCAGTTCCTGCTTACCATGGACAGTCCTTGGGCGTGGAAGCTCTTCATCGCCCTTGTCATGTGAGGACTCACACCAATCGAAGATGTTGCTTCTGGGCCGGTCGATATCAGAACCTGTCGTGTTGGCATCAGGCGTACCGTTGCCACTGATGTTGGCCAGCGCTGGTCGCACTTGGGGGCTTAGAGCTCTCCGTGAATTGATCGAGCTCGTCGGCGGTGAAAGCGGGTTGCTCAGAACATCCTCATCATCTCTGGCCCAGTCGTAATCATCATCCATAGTATCCAGTGAAAGCCTACCCAGATTTCTATTGTTGCCAATCGAAATCTGGAACTTTGCAATTTCGGTGGCTCGATCCTCGTCGTCGTCGATACCGTCTTGCATATGGGGATGTTGGGAGCTGCGGTTGGGAGTCGATGACCCTTCATCTTCTTCCATTATCCTGGTATCCCCGTCCCATGAGTGTCCTAGCATCTCCTGGATTGAGAGCCTCTTCGTCTGGACGTTGCCTGTTGTGCAGTGAGGGGACTCGTCGAACATCGACTCGAGAGGCGTCTCGGCCATCCTTGCCCTGTTCGAATCAGTAGTCCGGAATGAATCAAAGACCGCGTCACTCTTATAGTCCGTGTCATCGTCGTCGCATGAAGCCAGCCCAGGCACCGACATCTCTGATCCAGCCAAAGTGGATGCCCCCTCTTTCGAGACAGCCCTGCTATGAGAAGTCATCGGTGCACCATTTGGCGCAGCTGTTGGGTAGATCTCAATCGGACTAGGTGCCTGGAGTCCTGCAGAGGGCGGAGGAGATGGGCCCGATCTAGGCAAGTCGAGTTGAAAACTCGACAGCCGTGTCAAAGGGGGTATCGGTGATGAGCAATCGCGTTTTCGACCCTGAAAGACAAGAGAAGCCGCGGGTTGAGGTTCTTTATGGCCAGATTGGGGTGGGGTGAACAGCTCCTCAATATTCGGTTTGGCGCCGCACCATTGTGCAGCTGTTGGTGAAGAAGTGGAGACGGGTTCTGACGCATAGCGCCTACCTCCGCTGAGGTCTGCAGAACCCCTTGATGAGCGGCGTAAGCTTCCGGCTCTGGCCATCCATCCCCCGGACGAGCCGATATGAATCGAAAGAGACCGCCTAGTTCCTGTCGTCGACGACTTCTCTGGTGGATCGGCTGCCACTTCCGAGTCTTGAGGCCTCTGACTGGAGGAACCCGTCGATGGTTCTGCAGGAATTGCTTGCTCCAACTCAGGTTCGACCGGTGCCATTCTGGAGGCATCACCACTGATCATCTGGGGATTGATGAGATATGGTATAGACAAGGTGCGGCGCCGCATGTGAATCCTCTTTCCTGGCAAGGCAAAGTCCGCAGTATTGCTTTCGCTGCTAGGCGTTACCACGTGTCCGCGTCTCGAGGTCCTACCTCTTCTGGCATGAAAAAATGACGTCCAGCTGAGGGAATCCCGCTTCCTCCAAGGAGAATTGGTCTGCCCTGTTGTCGAAGCGCGCGGCCGTGACCGCGGGTCGAGCGAGGCGGTGTCCAGCACCAGATGTGTGGTGGGTGAGTTTGGTAGTTGTTGAACGGTAGCGGACCGTTGGTGACTTGTCACCGGTCGTCGTAGCGTAGGCACTTGCCGAGTACCGCGCCTGACAAAGATGCTCTCGTTGTTCCCTGACCGTTTTACCAATTTGTTCGGGGGCATTTGGGGGGCGGCAGAACCTGCGGATGAGAGTATGGGCGCTCCAGATCCCTGTGAGAAGGAGAAGGAGAAAGACGAATCTGGACCAACGCTTGACCGCGGACTGCCGTGTTGCGACATTGGTCGCAGAGACAGTCGTTTTATCCAAGAGCCATGAGACGAGAATGAATCCCGAGAGGCTTCGGATATGGCTATCGCATCACTTGGACGGACGGATGAAAGTCGCCGAATCGTCTGTGGGCCGACCGTCGGGGACTGGTTCGTGACATTGACCGGGTGGGAGGCGAGTGGTGAAGGGTGCGGTTCGTCGGGGGAATAGTTCGGGCACTCTACGGGCTGGGCAGAGAAAAGGGCGGGGCTAGTTCCTGGTCGCGACTCTGGAGGAGGCGTGGGAGTTGCACGTGGGCTGTCGCAGTTGACGTCGGAGAACAGCTTCCTCCTGAAAGGGGAGGATGGTGTGGTGGGTGTGAGTGTGGGTGACTCGGTAGGCTGGCCGAAGACCAGGCCAGTAGTAGCAGCGGCAACGACGGTGCCCGTCCCAACAAGCTAGTAGAACGAAAACTGGATGTCAGCAATGTTTCGCGATACCAGAACATACACGGTTTGACATCACTCCTTCGGGACAGGAGGTTCTCTCTTTCTGTACCACAAGTAGGGTATCTTGGCACGTCGTGGCATGCATATACCAGTTGACATGCCCTATATCCTCCTGTACAAAAAACCGAGCTCCATCCACCCAGCCGACACGAAAACACTTACACTTGGAACCGTCTGCATCTTTACTGCTGCGAATTATCTGGACGAGTCGCGGCCGCAATCAAGGGGCGAGGACGAAGAGATTCGGGGGCTCGTTTCGATCGTTGTTCGCATCGTCATGACATTATCCGTGGAGAGGGAGGAGTTGGTCTGAGGTCCACGCCAGGGTCGAGTCTTGATCGAGCGGAAGACAAATTTCGAAATCGAAAGCGGAAGGGCCGAGACCTGAGAAATAGAGCGCGGGAGAATGGAATGTGGTTGATTAAAGATGCCGTCCTAATCTTGGGCGGTCTGAAGATTGGCTGGTGTCAGCGGCTGCAATTGATCCACAACAGGAGAAAGACGGGAGGGGGAGCACTGCTATGCAAGCAATGCAATGTAATGTAATGTGCGACGATGGGGAAGCGCAACTGTCAGTGCAAGTGGGAATGCATCTTACTGGGGCCGAGTACTGAGTACTAGTTGTGGAAATGGGGTTGTGTGTATATGGCGATGCGAAAGCGCTGTCTCAGGAGGGACAAGAGGGGCAGGACAGGGTAGGGCAGGGAGACAAGTCTGGCAGGTTTCTTGAACAGCTGCGCAGAACCAAATGGGGAAAGAAATACACAACAAGAATCACGAGAAGAAGAAAAAGAGTGATGTCGTGAGACGAGAAGGGACGGGACGGGACGTAAGGAAGGAGGAGGAGGAGGAGGAGGAGGTGGTGGTGGAGGAGGAGGAGGAGGAGGAGGGATAGGTAGACAAACGGAGCAAGGTCTAACCTTACTTTACTTACAGTTGGTAGTTATGAGAGGTATGGTGGTAGGTATGTACAGAGTGCACTCTGTGCACGGAGTGCCAGTGGTGCAGATACGCCGCAGTAAGGTACCCGACATTAGTGGGTCAGATCCTCCTGCTTGTCTGCTCCAATGTTGGTTGCTTTACTGCCAGCTGAAAGGTCGGCGCTGCTAGGGATCCGCTGGTCGGCTATGGGTAATTGATTACAACTACCTAGGTACTTGCTCCCACGTACTGACTGGGTGGGTGTCCGTGTTTGGAAGCGCTGGAGGTCACCTAAGTTAGTATGTAGAGAGAGAAGAGGGAGGGTAGGTCGTGAAGCGAAAAAGGTAAGACTGGAGCCAAGTCGAATCGAATTTTTGCCAATGGGGGAAAGGCCGACCGACCCCGTCGAGTCGAGTCGAGAAAACGAGAGAAAAACGAATTTGTTTGTGTGGTTCTTCTTCTTGTTTGGAATCGATCGAGTTTCCCGCGTTCCTTGGTCAATCAATGGGGCAATGGGTCCTCCTGCATGTTTGTCTAGCCCGTCTTAGAAAGTGCCCAGTGCCTCAGATAGGCGCCAATCGAGCGGCCCAGGACAGCAGTTGGTAGCAGGTAACAGGTAGCAGGTGTTGGTACAGTACAGTAGGTAGTGTAGTGTATACAGGGGGTATGCACATGCGGGCGGGATGCAGAATGTCCGTAGATTGCAGATGCAGGATACTGCCAATTGTAGGCTTGTAGGCTCCTAAGCTTGTATAAGCTTGCAGACTCTTGCAGCCAGCCCAGAACGCCCAGCCAGCCCATAGCCCAGCCTTGTTTTTCGGCCGTCGTTCTTTTCGTCTACCAACATAGTGTACAAGGTTTTTGGTGGTGGAGGGATTGGGAAAGTGGGCAAGCCTCCGGCGGTGGGATGTCGGCAGACAAGGATCGACTTCGGCCAAGGTTCATGTATCGAGATACCTCAACTTACGGTGAAGCCTGACCCGATTTCAAGGCCAACTCTGGAGTTCCTGATGTCACTGGATACTTTACTCCACTAGCGCGACTCCCCGGCTCGCGCTAAGACCCAGCGCGCGCACGTCCGCAATCCATCGGGCCCGCACCATGTCAATAACACCATTCCCAAAAGGGAAAAGAGCTCAGGCCATCCGTAACAACACTGCGACAGTTCCCCCGGATTTTCCCAACGCGAGGGGCGAAGGTCAACTCAGCCTCAGGGTAACAATGAAGCCAAGAGTTCCTCTTCTTGTAAAGAAAAGGAACAACCCAATTGCCTCGAGTATCCAACTATTACAATAGGTCCCAAATAGGATCGGATGTACACCAACGGCCCGAAGTTGGGCGCAACGTCCGAGACTAGTATCTATATTATGTATATGCGATAAATCCACCGGGCGAAAATGCCTGGATTTGGGGGGTGTGGGGGGGGGACATCCACGATACCAAGGCGCCAGCCTCCCTATCAGCTCTGCAAGGACCTTGTAACTAGGTACATGAAGCATTATAGTTTAGTACGAAGTTGTAGTATTCCAGGTTTTTTGTTGTTGTTCTAAAAGGGCAAAAGCAATAACACCAATGAGCTGCGATCTTGCTCTCGTCGATTGTTCCTGGCAGGAAAGGCCTTGTGGGCTCTTCTTCTCGTTTTCCTTTACATAAGGCTTCTCCCCATCTTGCATCTGCACCGCCAGATCTCCTAATCCATGCATGTACAGCATGTATGGTATGTATCATCCCCGCGTCATTGTGTGGATTCCTCCCTCACCGACCGTCAGGTTTTCTCAAAGTGAGGAATCAGGAGAATCGAGCACCTCTGAACCTCCCATCTTTCTCACCGGGCTTTTTAGCCGCCCCCCTGGCCACCTTGCCCCCCCCCCCCGGCTGAGACCTATCAATTTCCAGAACACCAGGAGCGAACGAACAACCACAATGAGGGGCACGATTCTGCACATCGGGCTCGCAGCTCTCATACCGGCCGGGCTGGTCCCTGTTCGGTCTGGAAACGTCAGGAACGTCCACCGGACCTGAAGCAGGGACCGACCTGGCATCTGACTGACCTTTTACCCACCCTGGCATGTCAATGAGTTGGCAGCCGATCTTACCAACTTCGATTTGTCGATTGCACGGCAGAACCTTTCGGCTCGTATTCATATGCACAGACAGAGAACCCCCCTCGCAGCATGGGTGCAATTGATGTTCCTGGGCTGGACAGGATCGATGCTGTGTGTCGGTGGACACTTGCCCAGATTTTGAACCACCATGCACTTCACATAGGGTACAGCGGGCTTCTGAAGGCCTACCGAGATTCCGCTGCTGACATTCACGTTCGCTCCATTCCACCGAATGAAAGTTTGCAGCATGCCTTCTCGCTACTGCAAGCTCCCCTGGACCCGCCCGCCCTCATTCCACCTCTTCTGTGATGGGCACATGTTTGCTGTGTTGTACAACACTAGGTCGCTTCCGCCGTCATGAAATGCCACACCCACCCGACCGGGCCTTTTAGCCCACTTCCCTCATGTAGGGCTTTGGTATGGTATGAATGTCCCTTATGTACTCTGTCTGCATACACGGCTCAAGGCATGTATGATAACGGAGCTAGTGTTCCACGAGGTTTGGATGTATACACTATATCCTCTAATTGCCTCCGATCCCCCGGACCTAGAACCCATCCAGCTATCTGAGAACGTCCGAGCTGAGGATAAAGATATTCTGTACAGTACCTAATGCATGTCGCATCACACGAAACAGAAGCAATTCAGAAGTCCAGATCACTAGCTCTGCTGACCTAACACCTGGACGGTCGTGCTCGTCGCCCCATCTTACATGCGGCTGCTCCACCACAGCAGTATCACTGAGATATAGTGATGACATGGGATGACAAAGGAACCAACACTTTACGGGACAACAACAACAACAACAACGACGACGACGACGACGACGACGACACGACAACCAAAGCAGACCGAGTTCCAGGGATGGCACGCTACAGGGCCGCCACAAAACAATCAATCGCGTACGATATAGTGTAGGGCCCGGGAGAAAACAAATCAAGGCCGCCATATCAGGCCTCGTAACCGATCCTATCTGCCGCACATGGCAATGACGGCACGTGTCAGCTTCTGGCAAACCTTGGAAGACTGTACATATGTAACGGATACCCTTGCAGCTGCCTTGTTGACAGCTCTACGCATTACCGTGTGCCGTGTATCCCAGAGGTCTGAGGGCTGATCGACGCTGGCGACTTGCCGTGTTCCATTGTCCCCCAGGCCCAGCTGTCATGGTTGCATACCGCGCCCTTGTATGATCAGGGGTATGTACTTGAGTGTTCTGCATGCATGGGACTCAAAGGGCTGTTGGGGCACACCAGCCTCCTTGCCCACGACGATTTGTATCCCGAGCTTGTGGTACACAACCCCATCAGCTCCCTCTCCCTTCACCCCCTTCCCGGCGGCGAGGAGCAGTGCCCGGTGGTATCAGACTGCGGCAACTTACAGTAACGGAGGCCCACGGCAGCTGCCAGCTAGCTTGAGTGATGTGACGAGACGTCCCCGGCCGGCCGGGGGAAAAGCAAGCGTACACAATTCGAACTGAAAAGCCTACCTTGCGGTCCGGACAGGCACCATGACCCCCGCCCACCAAGAGCTTGGTCTTATTCATCCCTTGCTTCCCCTAAACCGGCCCGCCAGACCAGACCAGCCAGCCAGCCACTGGGCCCGGGAACTTCTGCACCCGTGTCTGCGATACGGTGCTCTGCATCTCGTTAGATTGTCCTGCAGGAGGGAGGCGTGCAAATCATACGGGCGGTGGTCGTGCCACCCTCCCCCCCCCCCGGTCCGATAATCCCTTAGGATGGGGAAGGAAGGAAAGGGAAAACAAAGGGCAGTGGGCGCCCGCCCGTACCCGCCGACGGCGACCTACTGAACCCTGGAAGACCTGGGGGAAGGGGGGGGGGTCCTCGTCACTCTTTTGAGGTCTTCTTTTCTTTCCGGGCTGGCCTGTATTTTCTCGTTTGCCAATCACCCGCGAAGCATTTGCACGACGTGATGCTGTACCCATCGCTACTGTTGTTGAAGACTGTCGAAATGTCGAAAGCCGAGGAGAATCCTCCCAGCCGGGGTGGATCCCTCCCCCGCTTTGACGGAGAGCCCGGCCTTGAAAGCGGAGCGGGGAGTCCTTGTTTGGAGCTCGTCAGCTCGTCAGCAGAACCTCCCGGGTTTTCTAAAGTTCACTGTGGGGGGAGGGGCAAGTGTTCACTGGGGGACGGGGAACGGGGGACGCAGATCGTGAGAGGCTTCGCTTGGGGATTGAGTCTCATCCCGTCATCTGCCGCTTTCTGAAACCTACCTATTGCCGATGCCTGGAACCTGCGTCGTCCCACTTGATTTGTTTGTTTTACATAGTGTGTACTTCGTACATACATACGCAAGTAATCGCAGCCAATGCCGAGCTGTTGGTGCATCACGCCATCGTTGCAGGGCCTGGTGACCACTCCTTGATATCAGAAATACTAATATAGGCTTGCAGGGCTTGGGAATGTGCTTCTGCAGCCTGCATGCAGCTCGGCGCCTATGATCAAAACAACGCCCCCCCCCCCTCAAACGGATCACCATGACAACACGTCTTTCTTGCGCTTTACTGTATGTGACAATACCCATCCTATGTACTTGATTGTTCTCCGCCGAGAGAGGTACAGAAGCAATAGTGGTCACGAAATAAGCAAGCGAACGCCCATACGCCCAGACGCCATGACCCATAAGTACGAACTCGGGGCGTAACAAAAGCCTGGCTGACCTCCACATGAACAAGGGAGCATGTGCTATGTGCGTACCACTGCCTGTCCAATGTTGCTTTTATTTCGGGATAAATACAGAGTTGCCATGACCACGGATCATATCATCACGATGTTGTTCACTCCGTGCGCCAATCAACTTGTTGAGACACAGGATGCATACGGATACACTTAGGACGACCATGCGGGAAACCTGCGTGACCGGGGCAACCGCGTCCATCAAAGATGGGTCGGTTTCAGCCTGCGAAAATCACGCCTTGGGTTTGATATTCCTTGGAATGAAGGTCAATATGGTCTTGGCATTCTCCGTATCACCTCAAATGCAACCGAGTCCCTAAGTTTCGAACGCAACAATAACCTTCTGTTGTGCCCCAACAGCCTGATATCCCCAGGCGCCCGGGTTCGGTTTTTGAGCCGCAATCTCAATCCGAAGGCACACATGTGGAGACATAGGAATGGATTCCCCACTCGATTTCCAGGCAGTTAGATGCCAAACTTAGAATCTGGGGATCCCTGGTGATGATCAGGATATTTCGGCACACCTTGTGAAAGAGATAATCTCGGTAGTTGCCCTCTAAATAAAGCTAGCCGGAGAGGCGTGGTACCACTGCCGAAGGAACGCCCATACCCGCCCAGGCTGCCGCCGTAAGCCTGGACGACTGAGATTTAACCACGAGGTAGCGTGAGGTCAGGACCGGCAGGCAGGACAGTTCCTTTGTCACCAACAAGATGTACGTCGCTGATACATACGCGAATCGGCAGCATCAAGCACAAACCCGACGGCATCGACTATCGCAGACTTCGATTCCTAGTCGCACTTCCGACGGGGTTGAATATAATGCCCATTTTCAAAATCAAAATATAAGCGGGGATGGCTCAGTTGGGAGAGCGTCAGACTGAAGTCTTAACTCCAGTTCCAAATCTGAAGGTCCTGTGTTCGATCCACAGTCACCGCATTATTTTGCCGCTTCGGCGTGCAGCCATGATTCTATTTTTGTTTCCTTCTCTTTGCCCTGTACTGTCTGTCCACTTGGGGCTTGTTATGAAGGCAATGTTGGAATATAAACGACGACCACGGTCCATTCAATCTACTTGGTGATTATGTGTAAATATTTGAAGTTTCCCCTTTGAAATTTATAGCACCAGGGGCCGTGGAAGACCATTTTTGCCGATGGAATCGTATCGCCGCCACTGTTTCTTCATCCGCCCCGGTCTGGGAAGTCCCTGCACACGATAAGAGACGCTTGCGCCAAGTGTCGGAGACGACGGACACCTTGCTTGTGCCACAATGCTTGGAAAGGCAGTCGCTTCGACGAGTATCCGAATTCCATGGAGAGAGACAGTAGGGGCCCGCAGCGCACAGAGACAGGCAGGCATGCACCCGTGTAATAAGACTACCGTAGTTCCGCATTCAAGCGGGACAGCATCGAGTATCGATGTCTTTCTCTACCGGCCTGGCCTGGCCTGGCAGCACTTATCGATCTTCACGACAACTCAACACGGAGATTTGTACCCATTAGACTTCTTTTAGAAGATCTGTAATGAAGCTGAAGATTAAGTGGACAGTGATATTTGCTGCCCAGATAGATGAACAGCTCGAGATGGTGTGCACAAGATGTTCTGACCCGTGATGGATTCCCTCGAGATACAATGTGGCACGGCATAGCGTGCCATCACGATGTGCATAATGCTAGGTAGTCGCAGAGTAGCTGCATCGTATTCTATGCCGTCCACCGAGCGCGGAGGCCAGATTCCTTGATTCCGCCCCCCCCCCTCCCTGTATCCGCAAAGTCCATATGATCTGTCTTCTCAACTCCCTCAATGCTTCGCAACCACACCAGAAGCATCAGCCTGCGCACTGATCTTCTTCTTGTAGTCCGCGACCGTGCCGTCAAACTTCTCCACCGTACCGCCGTCACAGACCCACAGGCTCGTACAGACCGTCTGCAACATGGTGACGTCGTGAGACACCATCAGCACGCCACCCTCGAACTGCTGCAGGGCCTCGGCCAGGGCATCCATGGCCTCGATATCCAAGTGATTAGACGGCTCGTCCAGCACGAGGATGTGCGGGTTTGTCAGCGCCAGGCACGCGAAGGCCACACGGGACTTCTGACCTCCGGACAGCAGCTCCATCTTCTGCAGACCCGTAGTGCCCTTGATGCCGAAAGCGCCGAGCTGCCGGCGGTACTCCTCGTCCGTCCGGCCGGGGTACTCCTTGGCCATGAAGGAGACGGCCGACGTGGTGAGGTCGAGGGCGTCGACGTGGTGCTGCGCGAAGAAGCCGATGCGCAGGCGCGGGTTCTGGCTGATGATACCCGACGAGGCCGAGAGCTTCCCGATAAGCAGCTTGAGCACCGTGGTCTTTCCCGCGCCGTTGGGGCCCACGATGCCGATACGGCTGTCGAGCTGGACGTCCAGGTCCACGTCGCGGAGGAGCATCTTCTCCTTGCTGTAGCCGAAGGTGACGCCCGACATCTGGACGATGGGAGGGGAGAGCTTCTCCACCTCGGGGAACCTGAAGTGGACACTGTACTCGGCCTCTGGGGCCTCGAGCACGGGCATGCGTTCCAGCTTCTTGATACGGGATTGAGCTTCTGACGATTTGGCAGCATTGTATCGGAACTTGTCGATGAAGGCTTGCAGATGAGCACGCTCGCCCATCTGCTTCTCGTACTCGCGCTTGGCGGTCTTCTTGCGCTCCTCTTTGGTGGCGTAGAAGGAAGCGAAGTTGGCTCCTCTGTAGTAGTCCAACCGTTCTGAGTGCTGATGAATGATGTCTGTGGCGATCTCGTCCAGGAACGCTCTGTCGTGGGAAACGACCAGGACAGTGCTGGGGTAGCCTTGCAGGTAGTTGGAAAGGAAGGTGATGGAGGGGACGTCCAACATGTTTGACGGTTCGTCGAGCAGCAAGAGATCGGGTTCGCAGAAAAGCGCTCTCGCCAGCGCGAGACGCATTCGCCAACCTCCAGAGAATGTCTTGGTGGCGAATTGTTGCCGCTCCGGCGAGAAACCGAGACCAGCAAGAATGCTCGCTGCTCTTGATTCTGCCTTGTCTGATTCCATCTCTGCGAGCTTGGCTTGAACATCCGTGAGCTTTTGGTCCTGTGCTTCTCGGTCGCGGTCCAACCTTGCAGCATCTGTTGAGGTGTCTGCCAAGGTAGATCTCTGAGCCTCTATCTCGCCAAGCTTTTGCAGGATTGTTGCTTCATCCTTCAGCAGGACCTTCCGCCAAACATCGGCATCAAGAACAGCTTGTATGGCTGGAGTGTCATCACCCATAATCTGGAAAGCAGGGCAGTCAGCATGAGCCGGGTGAGGAGGATTAGGAGCTGAATACAAACCTCTTGTTCGACGTGAAGAATAGAAATGTGAGTAGGAATAGGGACGTCTCGGCGAGACAGCGCGCGCAGCAATGTAGATTTACCAACACCGTTGTTACCAACGAGACCATAGCGATGGCCATAGGCAAGCGTGAAGTCGGTATCTGTGAGAATCCTCAATCCACCGATAGAGACGTCGATGTTGTCAATCTTGATGTCCTTAGACTTGCCAGCGCCGCCTGATTGCAGAGGGTTGACAGCCATGTAGAACTCTTCATATGACTCTGTAGACTCTGGGAGGTTGAGCAGACGCGAGGCCTCGTACTCAACGGTCTTGAACGTCTTCTTCTGCTGCTTGGCAGCAATCTTCCGCTCAGCCTTCTCAAGCTTCTTGCGGTCGACCTTGGACTCGACCTTCCTAGCGTTGGCAGCCTCGAGGTCCACGGCACCGGTAGCAACGGCCAGGGTCGAGGACACGTTGTTCTGGGCGCCGACCTGGAAGCTCTGGTCCAGCCTCCGGACGGTAGGGCCCGTCCGGTCCAACGACCCGTTTGCCTGGTCATACTTCACAACCCATTTCTCAACCAGCTGCCGGACCTTTTCCTGCTCCGCAACCCCCGAGTCACCAGCGGCGGAGAGTAGAAGCTCGGTCACGATGGAGGCGGCCTCGGCTAGAGGAGACAGGCCGGACTGGTCCACCTCTCCGGTCCAGGAGGTGGAGGCATGGGTCAGGTAGCCGGCCGAGTACTCGGAGACGACTGGGTCGATGTTCGGCAGGATGGTCCTGATTTCGGACTCCATGGCTATTCCCTGGTTGAGGCTGAGCCGATCTTTGGAAGTGTCGAAGGATAGATAGTTTTTGAGTTGGCTGATAGACACACGTCACAGCAGTAGTGTCTGCGGTTCGAGTACGATTGTCTTTGTACCTAGAATCACTTCTAGGTCAGGGTTCCAAGGAGTATGTCGTACCGTCCGGGTGAGATCTCAACGTGAGGCGAGGTGAGGTGAGGTTGGACGAAGATCTGAGCTTCATTCTGCCCCACATCGAAGCGCACCAAAAACGGAATGGCGCACTTTCTCTCTTGAGGTTAGCCGCGCCGGCACTTACCCTGTCTACAAACACCACCCCCGTTGATATATACACTGGCACACCACAGTAGACCTAGACTTCATACAACTTCACTCTTCAACGTCAGGAGAGACGGGCTGGCATATGCCAGCTTCCGCATACAGACAGGCCTGTCAATTGTGCAATGAAGCCTTGCCGCGGCTGCGGATCACAGCATTGTCGGCCTTGTTCATTCGTCAGACCGTCAACATCGAACCTCTTTTGAGAACCCCACCAGTGGTCGCCAATCTGTGCAGATACCGTAGCAGGGGCCAGGGCAGCATCGCTTCAAAACCTACCGAACCATCATTTGTATGATTGTACCACCAGCAAGACCAATGGCCCAGCCTTTGATACCTTCACCGTACGGACATAGTCGGCGCGATTTGACTGGCTGGTAGCTACCGCACAAATTTCCAAAAAAATTCAACAACCAACATCGCGTACAGCCGACCAATCCCATGTCTTATCAGACACCACGCAGAAGGCCCCAAGCCTCTGGATCCAGCTGCATAGCGAAGGATGAAGGACCATCCACAAAACTTGCTATTTTCATCCTCGCTTGCCGGACATTCTTGACCATGAAGGATTCTAATTCCTTGCAGCAAGAGCAGGGTACCAAGGACCGCATCAATGTAACCTTGCGACTCCATAGCAAGTCTGTGATCCTCGACAACCCTTGGAAGGTTGTATCCCGTACTGTTCCAGGGTCCTCACGTGATAGGAACCATACTGTAACAGGACCCTGTTTGGCTCGGGGCTTCCTGCACCTCCTTGCCGGAGCGATTGATCAGTCAAGGACCTCTGTCTCTTCCAGCTTGATGAGCGCTTGGCCGACCCGGATCTCCTCCCGGGGTCCTGGGAATCGCATCTCGAGTGGCACGGCACCAGGACCCTGGCGCCACCTAACGAACGCCAACACCTGAGCAACCAATACTCTTTCGGTTTGCTCGACGGCCGCTTTCTTCGCATAAGCTTCATTAACTGTATCGGCCCCCTTATTGGCCTCTTCCGACTAAAGCCACCGGAAGTGTTTCGATTCGGAAGATATCTGGCTGCAGTGTGTCCCAGCTTGTATACTTCAGTACTTGTATAATTCTAGAATTGCAGTTTTGTCTTGCAACGTAACACCCACCGTCCACCATTTGAACAGACCAGCAGGCTCCGTTGAATCCATGGATAAAACGATAGATAAATACAATTCCAAGGGCTCTGACTACACCGACTTTGTGATGTTGCAGTTCACTGCCAATGCTATATGCATCTCAACCGCTTAATGTCATTTCAACTGAACAATTCTCCCCACATTTTACAGACTTGTGCATTTCTCAACTTTCAGTATGTGTGTCCAACATAGTTACACTAAAAGATGCATTATGCATCAAGCGGGGTTAGCTCAGCTGGGAGAGCGTCAGACTGAAGCATCTAAACTTCATCGTATATCTGAAGGCCGTGTGTTCGATCCACACACACCGCAACTTTTTTTATATTTTTTACCTCCTAACTACTATATATATATAGTCATGCCTATTTATTAGCTAAGTCTTACTTTTTATAGATACTACTCGTTATTTCCTGCTCTAGAATTTGTATTGCTTTAAAAGCATAGCTATTTATATTATATATATAGCTCTAATATTGCATTATTCTCTAATTAGTTAAAAACAAGCAGCTTTCCATCTCCCTCGAAGCCTCGGATGTCGGACACGGCCATAGGAGACCCTATGGACCTCGATAACGACAATGACGAGGAGACGATACAGCTGAAATTGCAATGATAACCGATCGACAGATACTTTTTACTATTTCTTACTGAAAATAAAAAGTGAAAGGGTTTAGAGTTCCTTCTTCTAAAACTAAGAAGAGGAACAAAATTATTGCGGTGTGTGTGGATCGAACACACGGCCTTCAGATATACGATGAAGTTTAGATGCTTCAGTCTGACGCTCTCCCAGCTGAGCTAACCCCGCTGATAAATTAGATGAACTATTAATACCTAAGAAGGGTCTTCAGGACACACTGCGCATAAGTAAGGAAGTTAAATCACGAATCTTCATGTCTTTATCTGACCATCTACGTCCTTGCACCCATGCTCTTTCAACAACCCGTCCTGAAACTTGTACACAACCCTATGCATCCCTTCGCCTGTCCTTTATTACTCCAACCTCCAACAAGACCAACATCAGTTCCATAGCCCACCGACAAGGGCGGCCTCCCGCTCGCGCTGGTAAGGAGGCCCTTTCACCCAGTCTGTGATACACGATTCTCAATTATGCGGTTGCTGGTAAACAAGAAGCAAGGATTGTACGCGATCTTCGTTATATCCTTGGTTAAAGACCGGTCTAAGAGCTGCTGTGGTTGCTGTGCAGTCCAGTCGTTGCGTATTTTGAAGTTTCTCATTGTACAGCAGGCAAGGCGTCGTCTCCGATACAACTAAGTAGGTAGCACATGCATCCCTCATACGTATGTATATAGACTTCCTAGACCGGAGCCCATATAGAGACAATAGTGGATGGCCGTTCATGACAGTTCTATCCGAACTCCGCATTAGTATTCGTATAGACTATGTAATTTATGCTGATATAGTAGTTGCCCCTTATATATCATAATGCTATATCATAAACCCTTAGTATATTATATACATGTAGTAGATGCATTCATTAACAATGATAATAGTTCTATTAGTAAAGGGCTTTTGATATATTAAGATGTTAAACTTCATGCAGAGAGCTCTTAGCTCTTTAACTGCTAGAATATTAGAGTCTTCTAACTCATGCTAAAACGGATCACCTGTTAATTATATACATTATATACAGTTATAAACCACAGATCTGCCGTTAACCAAGTTGATTTCTGAAGAAGCAAACTATAGCATAGTCACAACATTGACTGCATCGGACTGCGTTGGGAGTTTTACGAGCTTGGAATTTGCCAGCAAAAGGACACAATCTAGCGGTGACACAGACCTGATATAAAATCAGTATAAAGAAACTGACTGCTTGAGTGCCTTGTAAACACTCAGCAGGACGCGTACTTCACGGAGCGAGGTTCACTTGACAACAACTACCTATGTACCGAGATACTTGTTCAGATGATACCCTACATCTCAGACCACAAGACCGCCCAGTCGCCAGTAGCATCCAGTGTTGATTGTAGGCTCTAAGACCCTCACGTCTTCTATTCGGCCTATGTCTGGCTTCAAGTCTCAGACTGTTGCCTGTTATTTCATAAGAGACACCTTTTTGTATATACATATGTATTTTTGTATCAGTAGAGGCGATGTCTCTTATGTTGCTCTCAGGAAAGTAGTTCTATATCATACATAGCACATGCGATACAAACTTTTTCCAGAAAACTTCTTCAAGACGACTATAGCGGCCTGGATCGTAAAGTTGATAATAACTGTCGTGTTATCACGTTGGTATATCGCTAGCCCCATCTATCTCTCATACTCTCTTTCGTTTTGCTTAAGCCACGTCCCTATGTACAGTGGTTACCCCTCATATATCATATAGCCTATCTAAGCTATCTGTGTGATATATAAGGGATATATGATATATAGGGGCAAGGAGTTCCATACAATTTTAAATAAGGCATCTAATATATATATGATCTATCAAAGGTTCATAATGTTAGGCATACGATATATAGGGGGTAATTGCTGTATTGCGCCATGCGGTGGAACCGAGCAGTATCGTATTCGACGGTGATCTAGTCTACTATTGATGCCTTCTTGCCGTATATCTTGAAATCCAAGTTTCGACAGAGCCTAGATAATGGTAAAGCGACCCCCCTCCAATGTTTTAAAGAAATCCTTGTCGATTTTCATCGATTTGAGACAAGACCACTTGCTGCAGCCTTGCTCCCCGGCCAGTCTTGCACAGTAGACGCACATTGTTCCCAGCCTAACTTCTGCTACACCAACTCAGACGCTGGCGTTGTGTTACTACCCCATCGGGACGGACAATCCAGACTGTCCCGGGGCCTCATGTACAGCCGCCGGCGACTGCCTCGACCCCTTCGGTTGCGTCCCTGTTGCATGTACCCGCCTTACACTGCATTTGCAGAAGGGACGTGTTACACGGCGGCCCAGGTGGCTGGGAGCTGACCACCGGGGAGGGGTTGGATCTTTCAACTCTTGGAGGGAAGCCTAGCCGTTGGACCTGCGTTCGGGCACAATGCCATATGCTTTGTTGCTTTGCCTTTCTCGTTTCTTGAATCTGATATTTATATTGGTCTTTGAGCAGGCGTAGGGTCGGAACTTTCGACCCGAAGTCGCGAGAGCTCGGAAATGTTTGTTGCAGGTGACACTTGTCGCCGCATGCATGGAATCTGAAGAAGGATGAAGCAACTCACAACGTTGCCGTTGGACCATGGTCAAGTACAATGGATGGCAAACGGTCGGCATAGTAACATATAAACCATGACTGTGGGCCAACCTGCTTTGGAAGCCTTGCGGGCTCGTAGGCTACCAGTAAAGGGTACGGTCTCTTTTGTGCCAGATGGCTTGATTGAGCAGCGTCAGCGTATAGTTGACCGGCAACCTAGTTCACTCATAAGCCTGCCTTGCCGGCTATCCCGATGCCTATGCGAGTCTCGGGAGGCCTAGATGACGGTGATGCGCTCCCTCCGCAAACCTGGAAAGCAATTCCAACCACTTTCACTTCCACAGCAGAAGACGGCCACGCGTCTGTAACTGCCACCGCTGGCCTCGACCAAGATGAGCCCGCTCACCGAATGAACCTGCCCCCAATAGGCCAGCGACTGGTGCATTGTCACGGCAGCGCCACCAGTGTTCACTGATTCGCGAAGGTCGTCCGTATCTTCCCAGACCAATAATCTAGGCCCGTTAACGATTTCGAATTGTTCGGAATACACACCAATCTTTGTGACGGAACAGCGTCGGGTCTTGCAGTCGAGTACTAATGTTCCGTCAACAACAGCGCCGAAGGGGAAGCCCTCGACGGCAGGAGTCGTCTCTGCAACCATCACTTTTGCGTCGTCCACCGAGTCCCAATCCGTAACACCACAGCTATCCAACTCCACTGGACCGTCAACGGACGCCCAGGACCAAGATGGCGCCCTGTATTCGTCCGGTCTGCAGCCGGCCAAGCCCCACGATACATGCCACATCAGACTCTCTGGCATCATTTATCTCCACGGCCCAGCGAGATAGGTCCCATATATACCTCCATTCTGGTCAAACGTTTGTGCGATTGCTGAAAGAGCAATGAGCTTGTCCGAGGATAATGTCATTTCTTGGTTGGGATACTGCTTAACTATTCTGTACCAGGGCTGCATTCTCAGCCCAGGAATGCAAGGGATCGATGCGGTTTCACGTCCTGGAGGAACGACCCCGATTTCTTGTGGGCACCAAAATTCCCTTTGGTCATCGCGCGAGTGCAGATTTCGACAGGACCAAATAATTCCGTGCGAGGAGTATGTAAGCAGTCGCGGTGAGAGGAGACGCTCCTGCAGCGCCCATGCCCTTGTGTCGATGGGATCGGTGAAATTGTGTAAATTATAGTAATTCGGTTCTTCGACCAGGGCGAGGGCGCTTGTTTTGCTCCCGTCTAAGCCTTGATATAGTAGAGCTGTAGGGGTAAAACAGCCGTGATAAGAAAGCCGTCTAGCACGTAGCAACCCGTCAGTGACACTGCGCGCGCACGCTGCAGATATTGTCACTAAAGAATGACGATAAATCTCAGCCATCAGCGGCAACTCTCTTATCTTGTCCGGTATATCATCCTGTACGATACGGAGGCTATCCACCCATAAGTTTGGGATGCCCAACGCGCGGGACACTGTGACAGCATCCCGTATGGTCTCAGGAAGGTCGGCGATGCATATGCCCTCTATATATTGTGGCAGGCGGCGTTTTGTCGTTTTATGCCGTTGATCGGCGCCCCAAACGTAACTCAGGGACGCCCATTTTTGTTGGCGACTTGGGTCGGTCTCGAAAAGTCGCATGTGACTTTGGCTTGGGTCAGGGCTCATTCCAAGAAGCCTTGAAGGTGCGAAGTCAGTCGCCTAAAATCGACACTTTGCATGAGAACTCAAACATTCGCTGAGACTCCGCTTGGCTTTGGCGATGTTCCGGCTTGAGTCCACTGGTGTTGTCTAAGACCCCATGGAGCATATTACGATTCTGCACAAGACTTTCCGCGCATCCTTCGCCAACCTAAATCAGCTCATCTTTGGAGACGATGAGGGCCACCAAATACGTACCTCCTATCACTTTCAGTTGTAATCGTCCAGATTGTCTATGAATCGGCCAAGTTCCATCTTGAAATGTCATCCCATCGCGGTCGAAAAGGAAGAAAAAAGGCTGACGGAACGGGTCACTGTCGTTTCCGGCAAAATTCAGAGCTTCCAGGAGAATATCAATATTCAATCGGCGCTTCAACCGAGTATGGTGCTTGCGGGGTGGAGGCCATATATGGTTCTGGAAGGCCGGGCAGCCATCGTCGGCCGCTCGGATCGCTTCGGACCTGGTATGTGGGGTATGTATCAAGCCAGTGCTCAGCTGACGTTGGGTGACGATTGTCCTTTTGCAATGTCGGCGTGAATGTAGCTTAGGAGTATGCCTGTAGTATTGATCCATCGTGGACGTCCCCGTTGTCTCTCCCAGAACAAATCTT
Source organism: Cytospora piceae (assembly GCA_016508685.1). NCBI lineage: Eukaryota > Fungi > Ascomycota > Sordariomycetes > Diaporthales > Cytosporaceae > Cytospora > Cytospora piceae. Next base: position 2,043,137 of record JADMLE010000002.1, on the reverse strand, counting down.
TGTACGTGCGGCCACAGTACCAAAGTAGCTCTTCAGCTAGCGACCTGCGATGAGAATCATTGTATATATGCCCGCGCAAGACAAGAAAAGAAGTGTGCGGATCGGGGAAGGAGCAGTAAAAAGAGCAGATTCACTTGAGCAACGTGGCGTGGCATGTTCGTGCAACTTGACGTTTGGTCGTATTATTGGTCTGTCTGGCGTTTTCCATTCCTCGGGCACAGCAGTTGAAAGCGAAAAGTGACCAACGTTGGGTGGCATTCAGCTGCTCAGCGACCAGTTGGTCAACGGCTCACTCGAGCAAGCCAATACCGGCCACCAAAACCCCTGTCCTCACCCCCAGTACCGAGCGGCGAGCACAGGCCCTGTGTCGGCTCCCACATGCACGGCACACCAGACAAGAGCTATGCAATGCCATGTGAAGGCTGTTGTCACGGACAAGGACGTGGTGATGGAAGCCAACACCATAGGATAATAATGTGAGATGTCCACTAAGGTACAAGGAGGGGTGGCCGACGGTAACGGGTCTTTTGTTAGTCCCAAGCCTGTCCCATCTCCAAGTAACGCCCGGTCTGTGTGCGGAGGGACTCCGGAAGTGTCGGGTTACGCGCGTGCTTACATAGCAGCGACAGGATTCGTGCCCAAAGTCCTACCATAGGCAGTGAACCCTAGAGATGTGTGCCTCAATTCCGGCTCACGTGGGCTCCCTGCGTATACTTGCCCATCCGGTTAAGTGCCCCCCTCCATCGAGTAAAGAAGTTGGTAACTGGACAGGAAGGGGCTGGGGAAGGGCGCGATAGCTGCAGTGCTGACCGGGTGGGCCTTGCGCATCTGCGCATGGGAAGGGTGTCGCGCGAGTCCTTTTTTCTTCTCTCTGTGTCTGGGACGAGTACATAACGGAGGTAGAAAAGTACCGATGTACAGGGCTTGCATTAGGCCGGCGACTGATTCCACACAACCTTCTCACTTGTAGGTATTGTTGTGGCTATGTACATGTGTACGCCGCAAAGGTCCTTCCTCTGGATGATGCTGAGGCCAAGTCTGAGGCCAAACAAAGTCGACGGAAAAAAAGCGGATGTACTGCGTAGCTAGGGTGCCAGTGCCTGCAGTGGATCAACAGCCGGACGGCTGGCTTCGGCGTAGAAATGCGAACTGGAACAAAAGGGATTTCTGGAATCCCAATCTCGGTCGGTCAAGGAATTCGCAGGGGCGCTCTGGGATTTGTAGTGCGTAGTTCACCTCCTTTGCGCATGCCTCGAGACAAGGAATAAGGAACAGTGACTCATTGTCCAATTCATTCTCCCGATTTGCTGTAGGAGGAACGGAAAACAGATGCCATGAGCCTCATCATCGCGATGTTTCAGGGGGGGGGGAAACAACCAACAAACTGTTAGTGTAAGTAGGCTCTGAGTTTTGTGGGGAAGCGAACGCAATGCCCGGCCCATCCCAACATTGAGTGATCCGACCGGCGCGCCAGGCTCTCGGTCCTCAGCTCTGTGTGGGTGGAACCTTTTATACTCGTCTTATCGTGATCTCGTAATAAGCAGGCGCGAGGATGTGTAATAACACGCAACTGTGTGCGCAAGTGTCGACTGGCGCGGATGGATGCCTACAAGCAACCTTGGAAGTTACAACGCGAACGCGCACTGCGCTCTCTTACAGGCACCTGCACATTTGCCGTGTTGCTTTGTACCTTGTGCCGTGCGTGCCGCGAGGACAAGTGGCTTGAAACACCATCTGTACATACCTACCCAGGTAGGTATTAATTTGCGACAACGACACAGCCCTGTTGACGGTGAGTGGTTCCTACATACACCGTAGGTGCACAAGGTTAGGTACCTAGGTAGTTAGCAAAGTGTTATCTGTACTTCGTCCAGTGACTCCAGGTAACTCCTTCCTTGGTATTGGCATCGCATGGATAGGACGGAGCAGAAGTGCCCGTCTCATAGGACCGTTGAGCAGTTACCTACCTCGGTACGTAGGTACCTAGGTAAGCTAACTAGTTCCAAGCAACGCTAGGCCACTCCAGGATTAGCGGCAGGAAGTGTGACTCACACGGGAAGTGAACCAAAAGACTGCCAAGGAAAAGAGGAGGGAAGCATCGAAGGGCTTACATGTGGGGTACGCACGCACAATTTTTGGTAGCCTGTACCGCCTCTGCCTCAGGCTTTATAATTGCGGCTGCCCAAAACTTCGCCGCCAAAACTTTTGCCCTCTCTTTTCCTTTCCCTCCTTCAACCAGACAACTACACTACGATTTACAGAACATTTTGAGAAACCACGATCAAGATGTTCTAAACCACCCCCCCTCGCGGCCGCTACATGCAACACAGTCAAAATACAGTCTTCAGCTTCTAGCAATTTCACCCTCTCCACTCCCTCAGTTCTTCCTGAAAAGGTCGATCTGAACTTTACCACCGCTTTGTATAGCTTCGGCTCAAGTTCACGTCTCCCAACCGCCACCATTCCCGGCCCAGACTTCACAGTCTTCACCACGGATTCAAACCAGTCAACATGGCTTCCCTCCAGTTCAACGAGCCTGCCGGCATTACCCGCGCAACATCAGCATCATCAGCAACACCAGAATCAGAATCAGCATCCAGATCTGCCACCCCAGCAGGACTTTGTTCTGTTCGATACTCCGACGAAGCAACATCTACCTAGCCGCTCTGCCTCTCAATCTTCCGCAATAGGAAGTGCATCGCGTAGACTACACAATCATCAGATCTCTGCTCAGCAACAACAGCAGCAGCTGCATCTGCACAACCAGCGAGTCGCACAGGCTATTCAGGCAACAGGGCATACTTCTTCGTCTCCGGCATTTCCCAATCGGTTTCCCGCGCAGAATTCCCAGTTCTACGCCTCATCTGCACCCTCGTCCACTGTTGCTTTGAACAAGAACCGACAGCGTCCTCCTGTCCCCCTCTTCAACCAAAGTACCGGTAATCCTCAGATAGCCAACCACAAGATGGATCAAGGTAATTACTCTCCACTACCGCTTCGTCTGACTGGAAGCTCACAATATACCCCAGGCTTTGATTTTGAGGATTTCACCGCCTTTGAGGGTGGTGCACCCGCCTCGGCCTTCTCGTCGCCCGCCAACCCGGCGTTCGACCTGAGCAGCTCCGTCCACAGCTCCAACATGGGCACCGTCTCCCCCCACGACCTGCTCATGAACGAGCCCTTCATGTCGGCACCGAACTCGACCGCATTTACCAACCTGACGTCCCCCTCTATCTACAACGAGTCTCCCGACTTCAACGATAGCTTGGATGTTTCCCCCAGCTTTGATGGCAGCAAGCTCGATGGCAGTGACACCTGGTTCTCCCTGTTCCCAGACGCGCAACAGAACCAGCCCTCTGCCCCAACTGTCGAGCAGTCTCCTGTCTCAACGTCAGAGGAGCTCGAAGTCGTTGAGAAGCCTACTCAGCGACGCAAGTCCAGCAACGCCAGCTCTCCTTCCGGACGGCACTCTTCTGTCTCCGGCGTTGGCTCTCGTCGTCGTGACAAGCCCTTGCCTCCTATCATCGTCGAGGACCCCAATGACACCACCGCCATGAAACGGGCACGGAACACACTGGCAGCACGCAAGTCTCGAGAGCGCAAAGCACAGCGCTTTGAGGACTTGGAGGAAAAGATCAGGAAGCTAGAGGAAGAGCGTGATCACTGGAAGCAGCTCGCCCTAGCAAGTGGTGCACAATAATACCGATTGATACCGATTGTTTTTGATACTGTTTGCTTGCTCGCACGAACTGGAGGGTAGCGGTCATTATTGGCGCGCACCTCTGGCTAAAAGTTTTTTTTTTTTTCAGAGGGCATCATCGTGGGGTCAACATATTCTTTCGTTGATTACCACGTTGTCTGCCGAGATATACTATTTTCTCGTCTTCGGTTTTGTCGTTTTGTAACCCAGGCCTCGGTACCTGCGGATCTTGGACGTTTCGGGTGGATTTCGACTGGCCGCATATCGCTGGCCGTCAATCTCGTTATACTTATTGAAATACGATTGATGCTATACCATCACCTCTTACTATGCAGCATCATCGTCCGTGACCCGGTGATATAAGCTGCTTGTCGCTTGATTGTGAATTTTGCCTTTACTTAGTTTTATCTCTGTAATCTGATACGGTGCCGGTGTTCATGCTCGACAATCCTTCAAACTAAATGCTAGTATCTTACCCGTGAACCACCGGTCTCGCTCGCCCTCCCACACATCACACCAGTCGACAAGCCGGCTCGACACGTTTCCTGGTTGATATCATCCGTTAGTCTGGTACGCTCTCGGTCGATGTCTCCCCGGTCGACACCCTCATGTAGTTGACGTCCACGGCGATCCTCCATATCAGGGACACGCCGCCGTCTCGCTCGCTCCGCATACACTACGTATCACTCCTAGACGAAGTGTCTTCCCGTCATACGCATTCTTACCTTCTCTTCTTGATTCAACCAAATTCACGCATTTCTTCCTTGTGAATGAGCCCGCTGCCACCAAATTGGCCTTGCAAACGAAACAGACAAACCAACAAACAAAGAAGTATGACAGGCAACCCCCCGCCCCCGGCCCTGTAACATCTAAACTAGGCCGTCTTTTCGGACCCTCCCTCCCTCTCTTTCCAACCCGTATGAGTAGTAGTAATTGATTGTCAGTTCAGAGTCATTGGACAGTTAACGCATCGTTGAACGGGGAAGTAATAGTTAGGGAAACATTTCCCAGGTGGCTTTCCAATATCGCCACCCTTTTCTGCCTTGACTGAGGCCAAAGTAGTCCTGACGCTGCCCCCCCCCCCACCCGGGCTTCCCTGGGATGAAGAACGGCCGACAAGAAAGTTTGCAGTAGATGTCGTATCATTGCGCTATTGTCAACCCTGTTGCCTTCTAACATCACTACCAGGAGGGGGGAAATCGAGAAGGGAATTGAAGAGTAGGGCTGTAATAGGTAGCCAGGGAGGTACATAATACATGGGCAGGCTTGACCTCCAACGAGGGCTCCATCCATCTCACGAGAGGAGTCATTGCAAATTAATAGACAGCCTCATGGAGTAGTGAAATGCTGATTGCCATTCATGCTGTTGACGCTAAGCTGTACATATAGTGAGCGTCTAGACATATTAATCAGACACGCACACACGCCGGAATGAAGACAGCATACAGAACAAAAGGTGCTTTGCTATCAGAAAGAAAGCGCATACCGGCAGTCTTTTTTCCATATTCCTCTTTTGGTGTGCCCACCTAACGTTATCCGGTACCAATGCATAGCGAGCTGCAAGAAGAAGCTCGACAGGGACACAAAACCCCATCATTACATGTACAGTACATACAAACAAAAGTAAGAAAAAAAAGCCATTGTATTGCTCGAGAAGCTCATGACCATACACCCCCCCTCCATCCCCTAAAGTCGAGCCATGCAATGCAAATCTGTCGAGGCATCCATCCATCCATCTACCTGTTCATCCTAGATCATCTCTATCCCCACCCCTCATCGCACCTCGCAATTCACAGGCCACGCCCGATCTCCCGGTCTCCACGGTCGGCCTCCTAAGCACCACCGCGGCTCGGTCCACCATTACCCCCGCCGCCTCTCTGCCTCTTGGGAAGCTGTCCGCCCGCCTCGGCATCGCGGGGCCGCTTGTTGCCCGGCTGGAACTGGTCCGCCGCCGGGTTGAGGTTCCCGCCAGCGGCGTTGCGGTTCTGCTGGTACCCACCGCGCCCGCCACGTGGGTGTTGGTAGGTACCGCCGCGGCCGCCACGAGGCGCGCCACCGCGACTTGCTACAGGGATGCCAGTCCGCTGTTGCTGTTGTTGTTGTTGTTGGGGCTGATTCTGTTGGCCTTGGGCAGCAGGTGGCTGAGCGCCAGGTTGCTGAGCGCCAGGTTGCTGGGCAGCAGGTTGCTGGGCAGCAGGTTGTGGGACGGCAGGTTGTTGGCCGGCCTGGGTAGGAGGTTGCTGCTGCTGTTGCTGCGGCGGTGGCGACGCCTGAGCAGGCTGCTGGACCGCGGCGAAGGGATTGCTAGTCGCTGGTGTTGGCTTAGGCTGGACACCAGCCGCAAAAGGATTCTGCGACTGCGGACCCGAGGAGGCAGTCGCGGCTGCTGGGGCAGGTTTTGCGGGCTGAGGATTGGCACCGTTTGTGGGTGAGGGCTTAACCTCAGAAGGTGGTGGTGCGGTAGTCGTGCCTTTGAAATTGTTAGCATTGCTCGTCTGACGGGATGTGAGCCTTGTCGACGTACCTGGTCCAGCTGCAGGCGGCAGCTTCTCCGCTGGCGCTGGTGCTGGGGCAGCTTGTGTAGCGGCTGCCGGCGGTGGAGGTCTCGCGTTCTTAGCCTCATCCCACACCTCGCCGACAGGACGCTCTGGGGTATCCTTGGCCGCTGTCTCGACCACTTTCAGCTTGGCCGATGCCGTCCTGAATTTGTTTTCGGTCATATTAATCCGGAGTGCAGACTTCTTCGACTCCATCATTGTGGCCTGCTCTCTGGCGCTTGTGATCTTGGCCTCGTAGTCTGTCTTTAGAGTTTGTTCCGTCTCCTCCTTCGCCTTCTTAGTCTCAGTCTCCACCTTCTTCCTCAAATTGCTTGAGATGATGTTCTTGAGCGTGGCATTCTCAGTGACCACCTTGCGAGTATCGGCGTCGTTGAGTTGTAAGAAGTCGGCGACAAGCAAGGATGGCAAGGAAGAGCTTGGTGTCTGCGGGGTTTGCTGGCCGGGTTTCTTCGCAGGCGTGGAGGGAACAGCGTTGGCAGCAGCAGGAGTAGCAGCCGTGATCTTGTTCTCGGCTTCCCATATCGTGCGCTCTTGCTGCAGTCTTAGATCGTACTCGCCTTGCAGCCTCTCTTTCTCCTTTGTGAGATCCGCCTGGTTCCTCGTCTTATCTTCAGCCAACTTCTTGTTCAATATCTCCTTCATCTTCTGAGACCGCTTCTCGACGATCTCCTTCATGTTGGACTCGTAATCCGACACCTTCGTGTTCAAGTCGGCAACCTCGGCCTCCAATTCGGACACCCTCTTTTCAGCCTGAGCCAACTTCTGCTGAAGCTCGGCACGCTCAGTATCAGATACTGGCTCCGCGGGCGGTTGCGACTCAGCAACGACACCGTTTTGCGTAGTCTCTGCATCTGCCTGAGGAACCTCTTGAGTCGGCGCCTGGTGCTCAGCCTTGGCACGAGCTGCGTCGCGATCTTGGACAGCCGCGGTGAGCTCTGCACGCAGACTTGCGAGCTCTTGATCAGCGGTTGCCTTGGCCTCATTGGCAGCCTCTAGATTTTGCTGTGCACCCTCCAACTGCTGCTGCAACTGGAAAAGCTGGTCAGGAGACACGGGATTTGAGGGGGGTGCGTCTGCAGGAGTTTCCTGTGGGGCGCTGTTGGCCGACTCGAGTTGTTGTTGCATATCACTCAAGTTCTGTTCCAGGGCAGACTTTTCTTGAAGCGCAGAGTCGAGTTCAGACTGAAGCGAACTCAGCCGCTGGCTCGCCTCCTTGAGCTGTGCTTGCAGCTGCTCCTTCTCCGTAGTCAAGTCACTGATCAGCGAACTCTTCTTTCTGTCCCGATCCTTCGCTTGTTCGATGATCCTTCCCCGAGCCGCAGCCCAGCTGCTCTTTTCAGCCTCCAAGGTCGTCTCTAGTTCCGTGATCTTGGACTTCAGCGGCTCTTCCGCCTGCTTCAGCGCATCGCGTTCGGCCTCGAGACCAGAGACCCTCTCCTTCATTTGCTCCAACTCAGCGGGGTCAACCCGGCCGTGCTTAGTCACGATGCTCTCAACTCGCTTCTGCCAATGGTCGCGGTCCTCGCCGAGCTGCTTGATCTCCTGCTCCAAGAATTCTTTGTTGCTTTCGAGCTCCGAAACGCGGGCTTTCAGGGGTTCAATGGTGGCCTCCAGCTCGTGAATCTTGCCGTTCCTGCCCTCCAGTTGCCGCTCCAGCCGCTTGTTCTCACTTCGAAGTGTGCTGTTGCTCTCCCTGATCATGTTGAGCTCGTTCAGCTTGTTCATCAATTCGTCGTGGGTCTTTGTTGTGCTGTTATCGGTCCTTGCCACACGCTCCTGCTCTAGCCTGAGTTGAGTCTCCTCAAGCTGTGATTGTTTTGCATCGAGCTGCTGCTGCAGCCTCTCGGCCTCACGGACCTTGAGGTTGTATTGCACCTCAAGAATCTCCTTCTCGCGGTGCAGATACCTGTTGAGCTCGGTCAGCCGCTCACTGTCTGAGCCAGGAGCAGAGGCGTTTGCATCGTCGGTGGCCTCGATGAAGGCAGCGCGGTTCTCCTTGATGGCAGCAAGCTGCGAAGCAAAGCTTTCGAGCTGCTCCTGCAACAGCTTGTTCTGCTGGTCGGTATCGCTCCTCCTCTCCTTCAGGCCCGCGATCTCTTGTCGCAGCTGCTGTTCTCGCTCGACGAATGACCTCTTGTTATCGTCAAGGGCATGCTTGGCAGACTCGGCTTCAGCCTTTAGCGACGCTGAGTTGGTCTTCAACTGGTTGTGTTGAGCACGAAGAGCCTGTAATGCCTTAGCAGCGTCGGCATGCTTGACCAATTCAGTCTCGTAATCTTGCTGAGCCCTCTTTGCAATGTCAGCCTGGGCACGGAGGTCCTGCTGGTGGTACTTCGCCCGCTCCCTGAGTCGCTCGCATTCCTCCTTGATTCTAGTGATCTCATCCTCCAAGATGTGTTTTTCTTCCTCGAACTTGCGTGTAACCTCTGCCTGAGAGTCACGAATCGAGGACAGCTCGTTGTTGGAACTGCTCAACTCGGTTGAAACGTCCTCAACGCGCTGCTGAATTTCCTTGATTCGAGCATCCCTGGCTGCAAGGTCGGCTTCGATCTGTTCTCGGTATTGCTCTTGGGTCGCGTTGGCGTGTGTGAGCTCTTCCTCCGCAGCCTGGGCGAGCTCTTTGTACTGTTCGGCTTGTGCCTTGGCTGATTCCAGGTGGCTGCTCGCCAGATCCAGATCCCGCTTGAGATCCGAGATTTCAGTGACGAGCTCTTCAACCTGGGCCTCGGTTTCGGCATCGGCTGTTCGGGGTTCGGCGGCGGTGCCGGGCCTGGGTGTTGGCCGAGGTTGCAAGCGCTCCGCCTTCTCCTGGGCACTGCGAAGCTCGATTGAAAGCTCATCAACACGGGCCTGCAGGTGGTCTTTGCTAGTCTTAGCAGCAACGAGTTCCTCCTTGACCGAGTTAAGACTACTCATGAGCTCATCTACCCGCTTTTGGTGCTGTTGAGTTTCGAACTCCTTGCGTTGTTGGAACCTCCTGCTCTCTTCAATTTCGTCAGTGAGCTTGCGCTTGGTCGTGTTCAGCTCCGTCCTCAGCGATTCGACCTGGTCGCTCAAATTCCGTTTCGTCTCAGCCTCCGAAGCGTGCTGCTCGTTCAGCAACGTTTGTTGCTGAGTGAGCAGAGCGCTGAGACTAGCTTTCTCCTTTGCGAGATCCTCATTGTCCTTGTTGATACGATCACGAATGCTCGTCCAGAGACCCTTCTCAGCCTCCAGGTTGGCGCACTTGCTCTGCACGCTATCCAGCAACGCCCTTGTTTCGACAAGATCTGATGCCAGTTGTTGGCTTCGCAAATCTTGCTTCGCAGCGGCCTCTGAGAGACCCTGGCTTCTCTTTTGAAGCTCTGACTTTTCGTTTTGCAGTGCCTCGTAATTGGATTGCAGCATAGCGTAGCGTTCAGAGGCGAGGTCGTGTTGACTCCGTATCCGAGCGACTTCACCCTGCAGCGCGTTCTTCTCCGACGAGAGTCTATCGACCTGCTCACGCATAGCCTTGCGATCGATGCCGGATTCATGACGATAGGAATCGAAACTGCTTTGCAACTCACGAAGCGCAGTGTTCACTTCCGCCTCATCCACATTAGAATTCTGCTCAATGCTGGCGAGCACCTCCCGCTGGCTGCCATCGGCGTCACTAGGCTCCCCATTCCTGAGTCGCTGCGCTTCTGCCATACGCCGGAACATGTCTCGCTCCTGCATATGCGATTTCATGCGTATGGTCATCGACTTGATCTCATCCTGCAGACGGGAGCAAGTGTCACGCAAGGAAACAAGCTCTCTCTCGTTATCGACAGCTTGCTGCTTGGCGGCCAGTGCCTCCTCGCTCTCCATCTTGTCTGCGAGCTCGCGAGTTATTCTAAGCAGCTCCTGGTTCTTGGACTGTAGTTCGTAGATGTCCTTAAAGGCGACGAATTTCTCCGTGATGAACCGATGGGTGTCTGACATGTCGTCCAAAGCGCCCTCAGCGACCTCACCCTGCTGCAGTTGCTGGAACTTTATCACCTCTTCTTCCGTAAGTTGGTCCACACCCTTCTCTTGCGCCTGAAGGTTGAAAACAAGCAGCTGGATTTGGATACCAAGATCTCGAAGTTGGGCACGGAGGATGTTGGCTTCTGACTGGGCCGTGTTCAATGCAGCCTCAGCCTTTCGGGCGGTCTTCTTTGCCATATCACGCTCCTGGAAGCTCTCGTCCGCTAGCTGGGTCATTCCAATGTTTTCGCTGCGCAGCTTCTCAATTTCGGCTTCCAGCCCGTTGAATTCGGGTGCCTTCGCCTCGAGGACAGCCATGGTCTCGTCCAATTCCTGGACCAACTGCTGGTTCCGCTTCTTCGCATTGATCAGCTCGCCCTTGACCTTCCAAAGCTCATCGATGGCTTGAGTCGCGGTCATGCTCTTGCCCCTCAACGAGCCAGGTGTTCCGAAAGGCGAGGCAGCCCTCAGGTGAGACCCATTGGCCACAGGAGTTTGAGGCCTCGATCCAAACTGCGGCTGAGGAGGAGCAACAATCTGTACCTGCAAATGACTATTCTCCTGCTCCAGCTCTTGTACGCGCTCAAAGGTCTTTTGGTGCTCTGACTTCTCGTCCTCAAGTTGTTTCTCGATGCGCATCTTCTGGATTGCAAAGTCATCCTGCACCTTGTCGAGCCTGGTTTCGACCTCCCTGAGTCTCTGCTTACTGGTCTCAGCCTGCTGAACTTGCAGCTCAGCCAAGCGTCTGGACGCCTCGAGCTCTTGCCGGAAGCTCTCCTCTGTGCGAGCAGCAGATTCCTGGAGTTGCTGAACCTTGGTGAGGGAGTCATCTGCCTTTCTCTGCGCGACCTCCAGCCGGGATCGGAGTTGTTGTTCGCCGCGGGTTAAGGAATCGATTGTGGACTTTTGCTCCCCGTTGAGTCGCTCCAGCTCAGCAATGCGGGCAGTCTTCTCTTTCCGGTACTTGTTCGCCTCCTCTCGCTTCGTCTTCAGCTCATCCTCGAACCAAGAGTTGTTCTTCCTCGTGAGTTCGAGTTCTTGCTGCAGGTTCTGCTCGCGCCATTTGGCGCTGTTGGCGGCGGCCTTCTCTGCTTGTATGGACTGGTGGAGTTCGGCGACCTGCTTGCTGAGCTCGGTGTTCTTCTGCTGCAGCTTCTGCAGGTCTTTCAGCAATTCTGAGTTGGCGGTGGTCTTGGATTCGACCACCGAGAGTGTGTCGCGGTTCGACTCCTCGAGGGATGTGATGCGCGCGCGGAGGTTTTCGATTTCGGAAACGCTGTTGCCGCTCGACGACTTGAGTTGCTGGAGCTCGGACTCCAGGGCCTGGCGAGTGGATTCTGAGAAAGGCAGGAGCGCGTCAGTATTCTTTCCGGTGTAGTCGCAGGCGTGGTTCGCAGGCGCAGATGGCCGTTAGAATAACTATACCTTCATTTTGAAGCTTCCTTCGGATCTCTTCAACGTCCTTCAGAGACTTGTCGGCAGTGGCCTTGAAGGTTTGGCAGCGCGCCTCGGAGCTGCGAACGGCATTCTCGAGCTCGATGTCGACCTGGAGTTTCTCCGAGTAGAGGGTTTCGAACTCGTGGGCTTTTGCGGCGACAGCCTGGAGGACTGCGCTGACGAGATCAACGGTAGGGGCAGTTGCGACGGTTGAAAGTGTGTTTTCTGGCACACCGAGATGCGTGGACAGGTAGCCAAAGTCCACAGCCACAGCTGCAGCTGCCATCTTTGCTACTTGGTCAATTCTCTAATTTGATCATCGAGGTATGGGTTTCGCAAAGGATCAAGTGTGATATGCCAGGAGATTGTTTCGCGCCGGGTTGTCAGTCACAAAGTGAGGTGGACTGGTGGTGTTTGGTGGTCTTTTCTTTGATTGTTAAATGATCCTTGGATGCTTTAGGAAGCAAAAGCACGGACCATGTTTGTGCTTCTGTAACGACCAAAGTGGGCCAAAGCTCGCCAAGCCCCACAACAAAGCCAGCCAGCTTCTGATTGGTTCATTTCTCTCAGCCTCAACAACACACTATCCTCGTGACTACTTAAGTACTTCCAAGGTCAGCCCAGTGTCAGTCTTCTTCATCTGCAAGAGAATCAATTGCGGCAGGCTGTGAGTAAAATTTCCTTCCAATACGTCAGCTCTTTCGTCTGATGAGGCACACCTTGCTAATTAAGGGTCCACCACAACCGTCTCATACCAGACATCCACACCATCGTCAAGTAGCATATGGATCCTCACCCGAGCACCTTGCGTTTCCGGCACGGGCAGGGTGAAAGACAGAAAATTGGTAAGTAGAAACCATAGTATCAAAGTCCGAAACCGTCCACGCAGTATGATTAATATTTCCGATTTACATACTGACACCGTTTATGCTGGAATAATTTGGCCTGTACAGTCAAGGGAACACATTGCTGATATAACTTAACCATGCCAAAAGGCCGGTCATAAGGCTAGCAGTTGACGATTGAACAATGAAACTTGCAACGATAGTCAATCAAGCCTCCAGCACTCAGCGCTCGTCGAAGGATTCAGCTCCGAATTTAAATATACTCAGAGTAATTGATGCTATACCTAGGTCGACGTCGATGACGGGGATGTATTACATCATGGGACGTAGGCTTGGATCACAGCGCCTAGATGACTCCAAGTTCTCATGTGCTTTACTGACTTATCATCGTCGACTGAGTCCAGTTTTCTGGCTGACTATTGTGCCTATCTGTCCGAAAAAGTAAGCGGGAACGGGCACACTGCGGTTACAAAAGTGGAAATGCTCCTATGACCAGTCTTCATATACTGAAACAGCATCAACTGCACGACATAGCTTATTGACAAGTATTTCATCGGAATGCCCAACATGAATTGAAGTTGTGTATGAGAGACCTTCCAAGTCGACAATGAGCTACTACTACTTTGGCAGAGTACGGTGCAAATTAAATGTAACAAATTTCAAATGTTACAGTCTTAATTACTACCCCGTTACTTCCTGAGCATATAGAACATTCTTGGCTATTTGTTCTTGAGTATCATAAATTCACCCCTATCTTCTTCAGATAACTAAAGTAGGCGGTTATTCAGTCGACAAACATACAGAAACGCACTCCTTTTACGGCGTTTCTGACTCCTGAGGTAAGGCAAGCTCACAGGCATCGCCTCATCACAGACCATGCCCTGCGCCTTGGTGGCAATGAGAGGTGATTGTGTATGGATCCGAAGAACTCGAAGCAAGAGGACTTTCTTGATTGTCGGATTGATGGCTCATCAGAGTACACAGGACGTCTTATGAATAAAAGTCCTCAGATGTCACAAAAGTGCAGTGGTTGACCCCTGGGCCTCGAAGCTGATGTAGAATTCACTGCTTGCGCATGTGAGTAGCAGAATATACTGAGAAGACATATTTAATAATCTCTTCATGGCAATATAGCAGTCACGGTCTATATTATCGACTATAAAAACCTACTCTCCTGAAGGTTCCTGTCCTTTCCCATTTCCTATCTGTCAACACACATACACACACACTCCTAAGGATTCTCTTACTCGTTCAGCCCAAACAATTACAAGAATCTTATTGACAATTCCCGCTTGATACGACCCCGACGTAACATACTACGCAACTACGAAACAATGTCTCAAAGTAGACGGAATCCTTCCGCCTTCACCCCGAACGATGACCAGAGCGACCAGGCAAGCTGCTACACGGGTGGCGGCGAGCTTCCACCGTATCCGCCAAGGATCATGTAAGAGACTAAGAACCTACATAAAGTCGTTGTAATCCTGAGTATCCAAGTATATGTACTAATCCATACATACCGCTTTTCAGTAGTGAGCCTCGATCACAATACACAGGACAGGGCACCCCAATGTCCAACTCCTTGTACGGATCCAAAAGTGAAGGAAAGTGAGTTGGGAACCCCCCTAATCAGTGTCCAGCCACCGAAGTTAACACTCAAAACCCCAAAGCTACTGGGCAAAGTACGGACAGTCAGGGTCGCAGGCGGCAAAAGAGGACGATAGATACGAACGTACAGAAGGGTTCAGGGACCGGGTAGACATGGAAGCAGCGAACCCCGGGTTCAGAGCCACACACGACTACACCCAGCAACAAGCACATTACGACGCCGAAAGCCCCGGCCAGGTGGCCACCCCTCCATCCACCTACCTACAAGAATCCTCCGGTTGGGGCTCCGGCTCGGGGCACTCGGATGTGCAAGCTGAATCTCCCTGGCAAGCAGCACCGGAACCCATGGCACACCAGCTCGATGTGGAGGATCCCAGGGCGCGTTCACAGGCAGCAGGAAATGAGCCTAGTCAACACCATAGCTCGCGATCGGGCCGCCAGGCGTCGTCCTCGCAAGGACACCAATCGGCGTCTTCACATCGCCATAGCCCGTCTTCACGTCCACACCGTCACCACAGGAACAAGCCTGGATGCATGGACAAATGAACATATCTTAAAGGTACTCGCCGCACTGAGAGGTTTGGATGTCTGCTTTGATTTGGTACTCTGGCCAGTTCTTGACCCGGGATCTTAGCGGCCCGGTGCGATGATTTCTTTTTGGACAAGATGCATACGACAGCGCCTTGAGGTGGTAAGTTTCGCATATAGATTCAGGAAATGAAGTAGGAAGAGCGATAAGTCGGAAAGATATGAATAAAAATACATAAAAACACAACATGTTTTTGGTTTGGGGGGAGGGTGCGGTGGGACGAGTCAATTACCTACCTACTTAGTATTTGAGTACACAGCGATGTACTAGCGATATCTTGAAAGAACAGACAGAAATTTGGCGATAGACAGCTTTATCTATTGAGCCAAGTTACTGTCATGATATTTGCCACAGTGCTGTCTACCTGTTTCAGTGATCTGTCTGCGCAAAACGATATAAGCAACCGGAGCAGACTAGACTTGAACGGGGCTCGGACCTACAGCACGAGCATGCTGTTGAAGTATATATCGATAGTGGAAGTCGAACATGAAGTACCTATAAAAGTAACCTGCAGTCGTTCTGGTGGAGCTTCCCTCATGCGAAAAAAGCTGACAGATAGATGTCTGCATGTCTGGCACCGCCCAGGCAGCCACATTGAAACTCATCCGCGACACTCACCATGTCCAGCTCCACCTGAGCCACAAAACCCCCATAAAGGCCATCAGACCATAATCGAGAAGCGTGTCACTATATTCCTCGTTGTAATTTCCTGTTCGGCTAAGCGTCACGTTAGTACATAGCTGCACAAGTCTGGAACCTGGCTCTTTCCAGTCCACACATGAACTAGGCCTTGGTGGGGGGGGGGTGAGGGCAGTTTCAATGTTGTGGCCCAACACAATTTGCCCCGCCCGGCATATGTATCAAGAGCTGTTTATTGCGCAATGCATCCTGCGTGTCAGTATACCGCGGAGGTCGAGACTATGGAGAAGAACGCCCACCGGGGCACCTGTAGCCATGATCCCCCTATCCTCCTGCTTCAGTAGCCATGGCCAAACAAGGCAGGCCATGTCACGATTCCCACGCCTGTCAAGCCATCGCCTCGGAAGCCTTGTGACCGACGGAATCCAGGAAATGAGAAAAACCACAGACCGCCTCTCCTGAGCTTGGCGTCATCTTCCCAAAGGCGCAAGAGATTGCACATGTACCAACACGATTTCACCCAAGGAGATTGAACGAAGATATGCCTCAGCCACGAAGCTGTTTCTAGTCTTTTGTCATTGATCTTCTAATTTAAGCCGGTATAGCGCGAGGCCGTATACTTCCCAGGCCTGAGAGCGGCGTTTGCACCGCTCTGAAGTCTCGCAAAAAGTAATCTAAAAACGATACTTCCGTCAAGAGGTTTGTATGTGGTGGTATCATGCAGTTGGCCCCGTATGTCCGGTTTGCCTTCGTCCGTTCGTCCATTAACACTTCGAAACAATCATCATTACAAGAATACACGTCTCTCATGGTCTCCGCCCGAGCATGAAGCCGATGTGAAAAAAGGTTTATGTAGCAGCAAAGAGCGGAAACCAGCCAAACCGTCGAGGCGATGACTGGCTTTCCTGAGTAGGAAAGAGAGGCGTGAAAAAGGGTATTAATCGGCTCATGCCCGTTCTTCAAAACCAATTTTCCTGTCCTACAGAGAGAGGAAGGCAAACAGAACAGCGCCCAGGAAGGCGAAGTTGACAGCAGACTTGCTGCCAGAGCTGACAGTGACTGCACTCGTGCTGCTGCTGCTGCTCGACGAGGTCGAAGAAGTGCCAGTTGTGCTGGAACCACTGCTGGTCGTGTCGTCATCACTCTTTGGCACGCCAGTGGCGAGGGTGATGCTCGAGGAGGTGACGGTGCTCATGGTCGAAGCGGTGCTCTTGGCAGAGGTGGCAGTCGAAGTAGCACTCTGAGTGCTCTTGGAACTGCTTTCGCTGCTGCTGCTGCTGCTGGTGGTCTTCTCGATCTTGATGCTTTCGTAAGAACCGGTCTTGTCGCCCCAGACGTATTGCTTGGCGCCGGTGGCACCGTTCATGTAATCTTGGATGGTCACACTCTGGTAGTATCCCAGGAATGGAGCCTCGGTGAAGTCGGTGTAGCCTCCAGCCCACTCGACGGTTCCAATGGCGGCATCCTTTCTACCCGCAACCCAGGTGCCAAGCTTGATCTGCATGGGTGTCTGAGGGTAGGACTTTCC
This sequence comes from Cytospora piceae, assembly GCA_016508685.1. Taxonomy (NCBI): domain Eukaryota; kingdom Fungi; phylum Ascomycota; class Sordariomycetes; order Diaporthales; family Cytosporaceae; genus Cytospora; species Cytospora piceae. Next base: position 2,026,264 of record JADMLE010000002.1, on the reverse strand, counting down.
GCCGTTTGCATCGGCGTATTTGAGGGTTCTGACAGTCGTGCCATCGATGATCCAGTTCAGTTCCTCGGCAGTCCAGTCGATGGTGTAGGTGTGGAAGTCCTCGACGGGGCTGCCGACGCCGGAGAAGCCACCACGGTCGTAGGTGGTTGTGTTGCCCTTGCCGAAGTAGTTGGTCTGAACCTCGGTGTCGTCGCCTCCAAGCCACTCCCAGTCGATCTCGTCCAGGTCGTCCGACTGCAGAACGAAAGAGGTGACTACACCCTGGCCCATGGATGCTCGCACGACCACATCGACCTTTCCGAAGAAGATGTAGCCGGTAGAGGAGATGGTGGGAGCATCGGTTTCCTTGTTGATAGTGAAGACGGCTCCGAGATCGTCGTCGTAGGTCAAAGTGGTTCCTTCCGCAACGGTGAAGAAGTCATTCTCGCCCTTAGTGAAGTCGATTGTCGTCGTCTTTCCTACAGCGGGGTCGGCGGGGCAATCTGAGGTGCAATGTTAGAGGGGGCAGGTCTTTTGATAAAGCCCAGTGATGAGGAAATATCTCTTACCAGTCCGCTCCATAGGGTTGCAAGAACTGTAGGTCTGAGCACTGGCAAGGGAAGATGCCGTGAGCACCACAGCCGCTGCGGATGCTAGTCTGGAGATCATGTTGGCGGTTTGGTGAAGAGGTTAGGTTTGGTAAAATGTGTTGCAAAGCAAGTGATGTGAAATTGTCTTTTTGTTAGCTGAAGAGCCGGTTGGTTGGTGGGAAATCTCGGACGGGTGAGATGCCAGAAAAGCGAAGGTGGTTGCAGATTAAAGTAAATGCAGTGTGGATGAGATGAGTGTGAAGAGCCAACACTATCTGGAAAGGTGATATGAAAAATTAAAAAGGAGGGGAGGCCTGATGAGATGAAGTAGGTAGGAGAAGATGGGCGTGAATGGTGACGGTAAGGGCGAGGGAAGGGGCGGCCTGTTTTATCAATGAAAAGGGCCGTTCATGACCAGCGTCGATTTCCCGATTCGGAGTGGACACATTGGGGGACTCACGGGGACACATGGGACATGGTTGCAGCTGCTGACCCCCATCGAAACTGGCCAACCATGAGCGTGGGATCTTCTTGCCACCTCTGGTTTCGTCCCTGTTGGCCTGTCAGTACTCTCCATTTTGTGTGAGACATGGCACCCGTGGACAGTAGTTGCCGTAACGGTGGAGAGAGAGTGTGTGCAGGGTGTGCAGGTGTGGTGGGCTGGGGCTGGCTAGGGCACGCTAGGCTGGGAGGCCCATGAGAGCGGTACCAGTAGGGGCTAACCGGGGCTAAGCTCGACCTGCTGCATGGGCAGATGGGCACAGGGGGTTCTCGAGTCTCGATGCAGGTACGGATCCGTATGCAGTTAGGATCCTTGATGATCTCCCCCTACTCCCTGCTGATCCGGCCAGATCCCGCCCAATGCCCCTGACATGTCAGTCATGCCGGCCATTATGTTGTGTCCCCAGTGTCCCCAAAGCAATAGTGTCTACAATGTACAACAACAACCGTGTAGTACAGTAAGTACCACAGTACAATAATCCATACCGAGGTCCCACCTGTTGCCCACCTATTGCCAGCACGATGGATCCACGCCGACAAGACCTTTTGTGTGCTGAGGGCCCAGTCTGCCAGTGGCAGTGAGTGGCCCCTTGAAGAGCCCTGATGGACCCCCCTCAAACTCGAATACGATGTGAGAGCCCGCCACTGGTGGGCACGGCGGTGAGGTTCCGACAGTTGGGTACAGCTTCGGTGCAGCCGGCGACTGCGAGATGCGAGGAGCGAAATTGACGCTGAATAATCTGTAATGTTGAACAATAAAGACTTGATCGCATTCGGAAGGTCGGACTCGGGTCGACTCGGCAACGGCAGGAACGAGAACGACACCAAGAAGGATGAATGAGAAGTGAGACCAATATATTGATGAGAGGATGGATAGATGGATGGATCACCAGGCACGACACGGCACGGCACGGCAGGTCGAGAAAGTTCCTTTCACTCATCACTCACTGACCGTACTCACTCTCGCGGTCTCGTATTACCGGTACACTGGAGACATGTGTCGCCACTGCCGCCGCCATAATTAGCAGAGACATCACCAGGCTCAGTCATGCCATTCCAACAAAACTCGTTTTGATCTCGAAAAGGTCAGTCTACTAGGTACCACTCTCTGCCACTTTGCACAAGTTGGCTGGCTACATGGCACACTACACTACGCTGCGCATCCTGCAGTTCGGAGATGAGCAGACCAGCTCCTACGCTATCCTACAGTGTAAGCGCGCGCGGTCGTGGCCAAGGTACAAACTGTGTGGCTCGCAATCTAAGCTTATCCTAATCTTTAAAATTGTGATTTCCAGGGCTGCTGTGCCCCACGGGCGTTAAATGAACGTCAGAAGGCCGCATCAAGGCCTCATCGCTACTGGGTATCTGGATGTTTGTCCTCTTTGCCTCTACCGGCATCATCATCATTACCATCAAACATCGCCAGGGAATATGTGTAGATCAAGTGTTATAGTGTAAGTGTATCAATTGGCCTGATCTACGAGTGCGTCACAGTGGCTGATCACTGCGTTCATACTATGACGATAGTTTTTTTCTTCTTTCTTCTTCTTTTTTTCTTGAGCCTCATTGCTGCAGCTCATGAAACAGGGGGTTGAGGCCTAAGTCTCCTGGTTCTTCAACGTAGCGAAGCTTGGAATCCTTCTTGGCCCTTCTCCCTCAAACACCACCAAGCCACCAAGCCTTCTTCTGTCTCACCACCCTGATCACAACACCCTGGACGCCAGTGATCCGAGTCAGCTGAAACAACAAACCTTTTGCCATCCCGCAACGTTCCATCATTCCGACTGGGGAATGTATGTGCCAAGGTAAAGGTATTCACGGTACTGTACGGATCCGTACATAAAAAGTCATCCATCCTCAATCACGAACCAGTTCTCGTGTCAGTACAGGGGCTGTGCCGCAGCCCGTCAGAATTTCGACGCCAGCATCGACCCAGACCCCACCAGAATTGGGAAAAACATTTTGACCTTGCCCTGCTCAGCCTCCCTTGGCTTAACCAGGCCCCACTGCCAGTTCACTGGCATGACTGGGTGAACTTCGTGAACTGGATACTGCATTTCCTCGCGAACCTCGGATTTAAACGACCCCGCTTTTCTCAATGCCGCTACGTAACATTAACGTCTGTATCTGGACTTATCGTCGTCCGATAAGAAAGAACGTTGTTCCGTTCAAGGATACAAGGTGTATGTGGAATTGAAACAGCCTATAATATTGATTCGTTCTGATGACTGAGCATGAAAACAGTGGGGAGGTGTTAAATCCGAGGTTCGCGGGGAAATGCGGTATTTGGGCACCACCAGGCACCAATCAATCCTCCTCATCCAGCCAGTCTGTCACCAGTCCCACGCAAGTCTGTGCAGTTGAGGTGGAGGTGGAGGAGGAGTTCGGCCCAGGAAACCGATGGGCACAAAAGATTGTCGTTGATCTTCGGCCTACCGAGAAAATCATAATCTCTGACTGACACGCGCCCGTGGGGGAATCCTTTCGAGCGACGTCGTCTATGTACGAGACACGTTGCATGTCATAGCTCTACTAACAATACCTGGGCAGCTTCTGGCTGGCATGGCAGCTTTGTACATCCCCTTTCCCCTTCCCTCTGTTTCTTGTTTTGTTTTTGTTTTTGTTTTCTCACACCAATTTCCAGGATTTGATGCGGCACGACGCTGTCAAGATGGCCCCGCTTGGGGCTCCCCCTGAAACGTGCTTGTTGCAACCTGGACAAGCCTTGGCTCTACCTGAGCGATGGGCAGGGAAGAACGTTCTTCATATTGGACGTGCAGAGGGTCCAATGTTCCTGGGGGATATTTGGCCGTCTGTCAATCGCACCTAGAGTGAACCTTCATGACGGGTTCAGTGGTCCATGCCCAGGTGAGAGAAGGCCGCTTCCAAGTGGAACGGCGCTCGCAGAGGCCACCACCTGAGCGATCATGAGGCAAATGCACACCGCCTCTCCTTGTTCACTGGACGACAGAGGTTATTTCACAGGATGTTTCCCCGGGTTGTGGTGATGATCATTGTGAAGTTTGGTCGTTTGGACCCCGTGTTCCCCTGAAAGTAGCAGGCCACGGGGTTGTACAGTTATGCAGCCATGCAACGCGCCCAATCCGCCACAAGGGTATGCTTCGCGTTGAAATACATAGAACCCCGTCCCCAAGTCAGTGTTCTCCCGCCCCGGATGTGCTGCAACCCGCAAGGTACGGATGATCGAGGCTCGGTCGAGCCTCCGTCCGGTGAAGATGCCATGCCGTTCTGGAGTCTCAATAGAGCGTACCTACAGGGGTACACTTATGTTGAGTAGCATCACGAACGCAATGAACCGAGAGCGATCGGTCTGTCCGTCCGTATGCGCCCAGCACTATGATCTACCTAGGTAGTATCGAAAGCCACCTGACACCCCCCCCCCCCAAAAGCCGTTCAGCCACGACTAGCTTCGCCGTGGGATAAATGTCGTCTTACAAGGTGGTGCTGAAGTCAATATTGACGGATGAATTTGAGGGTGTCTCCCTTCATTTCTGTCTGGCTTTCTCTTCGGTCCGTAATGGCGGAGGCTCGATGGAGGGTGTTGCTGCTTGATGCCAACAACACTATCCTTCTTGTGTACCGGTGAGTATACATGATATTCGTCGCCCACGGCCACTACACTTGTGGTCTATTAGGATTGGCTATTACGAGAGCCGCACGCCAAGAGGTCATTTCAAGTTGAGATCTACCCGTAGCCAAGTCTAAGATTGTCGTTCCAGACTAAAGACCTACAGTTTGATGAGGATCAGGCAGCCAACCAGTCATTGGCGGGGACGGGTGGATACGGCCACTGGCATCTTTTTTTCAGATATCAATGATGCTGTGCTAGTTTGCACTAGCTGACACCCGGCCTGCCGGCCTCCGAGCGAAGACCTCCGTGTAGCACCCATGCTATTGCTGTCTTGGAAGAAAGCCTTTTTGTTGGTGAAGATATCGCTGGTCCTGTACGTCCAGGTATCCAACTATGAACGGTGCTGACGTCTGGACTGAAGCTCCAGTCCGGTACTCAAGTGGGAAGAGCTGGGATTCTAGTTATGAAAGTCAGGCTCTCCTACTCGCAACTACAACTGGCACGCCTTTGCCCAAGTCAGTATTGAATTGGCCAAAGGGCGTGAGTATGACGAGCAGCCAGAGGCGGGGGACCGCCGCACAGACTGGTCTTGTGGTTTGGAGACGGTGTCAGTCAAGTGGCTGTCACCTGATGTCACAGCAGCGTTACTCCAAGATCCCCCGTAGTTCGATGATTCTTGCGAATGATATATATCACACTCCTGCACGTGGGCGACTTGGAAACATAAGATGAGTATGGACGTACAGACCTTCAGTGGTGTAACCTTCATAACCCTCCAAAGAATTCTTGGTCAGGTCGGCTTACTCAGACTAACAGTTACAGTCTTCAGTCCGTCTCGATCAGACTGTTGATACAGTCTTAGAATTCATCCTTATGGCCAGCTGGTGCTGCCGAATTGTCACCGTTTCAATCATTCACACGTCACGAGCCCCTTCGTGATCAGTTCGAACTGATCAAGTGGAGATTTTCCGCCACAATCTTCTGTGCAACACGTATCGACTTGAAGACTACTACTTACAATGGCCCATGAAACCAAATTGGCCGATCCGGCCTCAAACCGGGGCCCCACGAGTTTTGAGACACCTACCAGCAGCTCCTCGGAGCAAGAGGTCGAGTTCGACGCCGCCACCGAGAAAAGCCTGGTCCGCAAGCTGGATCGAAGATTGGTACTGATTGCGTTCCTGTGCTACCTGGCCGCAATGCTAGACCGGTCCAACATTGGAAATGCTGAGACCGCCGGCATGAGTGAGGACCTCGGCATGAGCGGCGGTCAATACCAATGGCTGCTCACGATCTTCTACATCGGCTTCATCCTCTTCGAATGGCTGGCAATAATGTGGAAGATCTTCCCCCCTCATGTTTGGGCCTCCGCAGTAAGTGGCATCTGTAGCACTTTGTAATGCTTTCAAAACAATGTCTCTTATTTTGCGAGCGTACCACTTCCTAGAAGCCCCCCCCCCCCAAAAGCCCTGTGTTGACTAACCCCGAAATTTGCAGTGCATCTTCATCTGGGCGGTAGCCTCCATGCTCCAGGCTGCTACGTTCAGCTGGAAAGGCCTGATGGCATGCCGGTGGTTCCTGGCAGTGGCCGAGGCGGGCTTCGGCCCGGGCATGCCCTACCTCTTCTCCTTCTTTTACAACAGGAGGGAGCTCGGCGTCCGCTGCGGCATCTTCATCTCGGCCGCGCCGCTCGCAACGAGCTTTACCGGCGCCCTCGCGTACGGCATCACCTCGGGCCACTACGCCGTCTCGAGCTGGCGGCTCCTCTTCATCATCGAGGCCGTCCCGCCGCTGATCATGTCGGTGGTGGTCTTCTTGGTCCTCCCGGACTCGACCTCCAGCGCCAGCTTCCTCACCGAGGAGGAGAGGTCCGTCGCACGCGCCCGCACCCTCGCGGCCACGGGCAAGGAGAGTGGTACAGTCGAGGGCCGCGGCGTGGGGACGATCGACTTCCGCGAGGTGCTCGAGGCGCTAAAGACCCCCCAGGCGTGGGTCCAGGCTAGCATGTTCTTCAGCTGTAACGTCGCGTTCGCATCGCTGCCCGTGTTCCTCCCAGCCATCCTGAAGGGCATGGGTTTTACTTCCGTCAACGCGCAGGGTCTGACGGCACCGCCGTATCTCCTGGCATTCGGGGTCTGCATCCTCAGCACCTGGGTCGGCGGCCGCACCCAGCAGAAGGGAATCGTGATCGGCTGCCTGTCGCTCCTGGGCTGCGTGGGCTACGTGATGCTCGCCTCCAGCAAGACCGTCTCTGTGAGGTACGCGGGCGTCTTCCTGGCTGCTTCTGGGGTGTTCCCGGCCATCGCGAATACGCTGCCTTGGTGCTTGAGCAACCACCGCAGTGACACCAAACGAGGAGTCGGCATCGCGCTGATGAACATCATCGGCCAGTGCGGTTCTCTCCTGGGCACTCGAATCTTCCCAGCGGGGGAGGGCCCGTACTATACCAAGGGGATGATAGCCTGCGCGGGTTTTATGTTCTTTAGTGCAAGTCTGACCTTCAGTCTTGTGGCGTACTTCAAGTATAGGAACGACCAGTGGGACAAGGAGGTGCCCGGGTCATGGGATCCCTCAGCCGAAACCGTGGGCGAAAAGGGTGCAAGGGGGAGAGCCTCTACTGCCAAGGACAGGCCTGAGGTGGCGGAGGACCCGGAAGCGGCCGAAACTCCTGAGGTCGGGGGCTGGGAGAACTCGGCGGCGTGGCGGTATGCTCTGTGAAAGGAGAAGCCTTCAGTGCAGGTCTCTGATCTTGGAACTACGTATATCGAGTAAGAGCACATCCGATGATTTCGCCCTGTGCTACGAACCCCAGGTAGGCGTGATTGGGACCGAGGAAGCAAGACAACCGCAGAGGCAATACAAGAAAGCCATCCATCTGCCGATCGGCAGAAGCGAGTGTATCCATGGCTCATCCCGAAGTTGGGCACACCGCCTGCTCAGGCGGCCAACTTTGAATGTCCCACATTTTGGATCTTGAACCGCCTGAGACAGCATGAAGGTTGTGGAAGCATGGATTTGTGCGTCTCGACGGGTATCAACAGTCGGGCTTCGACCCGTTGGATCACGTTCCGCCGGTTCTGATTTGCTCCCCATCCCTCGGGAACACACGCATCACAGATCTGGTGTCACGTCACACACGCCATGATCCGGCTGTGCGAGGATCTTCCTGGTTCTTTTCGCCCGGGGTTGACGAGATGTCCAAACTGACAGAAGCTTGGCTTGCTTAGCCGAGAGATCCGCTCAAGACTCTAGGTACGTCTGATGTGGGGTTGGGGGGGGGGGGTTGTGAAGGCTGAACACGACGGGTGAAGGGTTATATGGTATGGTAGGATTAATTCTTAATCTGGTAATCTGGTCTGGAAGCTACACTGGCATCCTCCGAGTATTAAATGCAATGTTTCTGACATGATGCTTGTACCTAACGCCCCTCGCGTGATGCAATCCGCAGTAAAACAAAATTCCACGAGTATGCTCATAGCACATTCTTCCAATCAACGGATGGTCCTCTTCCTCGAAGGCTCAAGCAGAAGCCGAGACAGCCTGGCCAGAGCCCCGCTCGACTCTGGCATACGAAGTCCCCAGCCGCTCAAGCATGTGGTCCTCGACCGTGATGATCCTCCCGCCGACAGGCTCGCTGCCATCAAATGGGTTCAGCTTGACCTCGGCGTTGCCATCGAAGAAGAACGGCACAGAGTACCGGTCCCCGCCGCTCTTGTTGATGACCCGGTGCACAGTGCTCTTGTAGATGCCCTTGGTCCACAGCGCCAGCATGTCCCCTATGTTGACGACGTACGCGTCCGGGTTGGGCGCTACTGCGTGCCAGGTGTTGGTGTTCTGGTCCAGAACCTCGAGGCCGCCCGAGGTATCTTGTAGGAGCAGTGTGATAGCCCCTGGTGGGTGATGTCAGCCAGAGCAACATTGTGGGCCCCAGGGAAGGGGTGGGGGAGAGGGAAGTTCAACCTACCAAAATCTGTGTGTGCTCCCGCGCCGAGCTGCCTTTCATCCTGGGAGGTCTGTGGGGGGTAGTGTAGCAGTCTCATGACACATACAGGGTCGTTGGAGACGAAGTCCTGGAATATGTCGTCGCCGTACGGCAGCCCTTTGGCGAGAATCTCCAGTACTTTAAAGGACAGGTCGAGAACAGCGGAGTAGTACGCCTCGGCTGGTCTCCTGAAATCTGAGTCCCGGATGTTTGCGGGAAATATGTTCTCCCCGAGCAGTTCCGGATGTGCCCTGACCTTCTCTGACTCTGCTGGGATGTGCTTGCCAACGTAGAAACCCTACGTCTCTTGTCAGCCAAATTCCGGCGAAAACCCCTGGAACTTTCCATCGACGGGTAGTCCATTTACCTCTTTCAGGTCAGGCAGTGTGCCAACCTGCAATGCCTGGGATCCTATGAGTTCGTAACCCCTGTTTTTCATGAGCGGGTGCCTCAGCGCCTGCTTCTCCTCGGGCGGCAGGTCGAAAAGCTTCTTTGCGGCCTTGAAGACGTCGTCCTGTATGTGCCGTGGTATGCCATGTCCAACCAGGGAGAAGAAACCGACTGTGGCGCATGCGTTTCCGACATCCCGGACGACCTGTCTTGCGGTATCGGTCGACGGGTTCTGGAGATAAGGGGCGATATCTATGGTAGGGATGTGGAAATCCGGCGTGGCCGTTCGTACAATCACCATATTGTATGGAAATGATATGAGCAGGCCCGTTGGATAACTAGCGAGAACTTGAGAGAAGTTATATGTTTGAGGACAGACAAAGTGGTAGTGAAGATGGGGCACTCACGCAAACTGTGGCCCGAGGTTTCTTATGCCTGAACCGGCCGCCGGGCGGCGAAAGCCACTATTCTCCAGCAACATGCTTCCAAACGTTCGTTGGCTCGATGCCCAGTCAGTCCCCAGGCCTAAAAGAATCGGTTCCATACTCCCGGGCCGCTTTTGATAACCACAAACAGAAATCCCCGCATGGTCCATGTTGGGTCGCTACGCCACGAGGTTTGCCCGCCCAATCGCGACCTCCTCCCGCCCCGGGTTCAGTAACGTGATGTTGCAGTCCCACCGCTGGGTCCCCAGTCTAAGGGAGGCGGCCGGAGCCTGCCGGCCCTCTCTCTTGCCGGATTGATCCCGTCGGTCGCCCTCTATCTAATCCTGCTGATCCTCCCTGATGCCCCATCGCTCCCCGAGGTCATCAGTGTAGGATGTGCAATTGTTTGTTCCTCTCGAAAAGCTCTGTGCATTATCTATGGACCCGATGGAGTTTAATTAAATAGGAGGCCTCGGCCCGTGAACCCCAGCTTCCGTATATCGCTGTCCTTTGCATCTTCTTTGGGCCTGTCGTGTAACCTGTGACGACTCCCTCCTACTGCACGATGCCGTATCATTATGCGTACATAGCAGGTGTCTATCTCGACCCGTGCCAACCGGATGGATCATCCGCGAGGCGATCAGGTGGTACTGGGTGACGGTAACGGGTGACGGGGACCAACATCAAGGTGGTAATAGTGAGGACATTGTGTCACTCACGTGGCTGACCGTTGGGGGCAGCTCGCTTGCGCGGTCGAGTCCTGTTGGCTGTCACGGCTGCGCCATACGGACGTGTCATTTTGATTTCAGCCTCTCGGTGCGCGCCGCGGTTGCTGGTAATCTTGAGGCGGCGGCGTGTGTGGTGTGGTGTGGTGTGGTGTGTGACATGCGATCGACTGGCTGCAGAGGAAAGGTGGCTATCCGAATACGTGTAACTCACATGTGTGGAAGCACTGCACGTACTATCTCCGCTCGTGAGGAGGATTGGAAGGTTATATATACTGTGCAATCTGCCAAAATCCGAAAGTCATGAGGACGATGTCCTCTCCGGGGGGAGGGTGCAGAATCGGAAGGACTTGGACAACGTGACCTAAACTTGGCAACGCCACGTGAGACACTGTTGAAGTCCTCCCGAGGAAAAGGGTAACAAGACGCAAGAGGACGGGAAGAGTGGGATTGGGAAGGGGCTTGACCAAGTATTGAGCAAACAAACTTCGGCTGGCTGCCGGAAGCTTGTCAATCAACGAGCGGTAGGGGGCCCAACACGGCTTAAGACTTTAACTCGGAATCGGGTTGGAGGGACCTGAATCTCCAGTGAAAGAGAGCGAACTGAAGCCTCCCATGATATATTGTAGAACGACGGATGGGAATCTTTAGAGTCCCTTTCCAGAAAGTCAAACCGTAGGAAGCCATTGCGATGCGCAACTTGACTGCAAGGACTCCAGGAGTTGTAACAGTTGATGTCCATAACGAAGATGAAGGGTTGTTTCGACCAGCTTTGATTTTCTATTTTCTATCAAGGAAAAAGAAGAGAAATATAGTGTAAAGCTCAAACCGTCATCGAAAATCGTACACAGGCTGCATTTGTAGCAAAACATGCACGATCCACAGGCGATCATCGATCTAGGTCCTGCATGATAGAGTCATTCCTCCATCCATGACCGGGCTCGTTCCGGTGGTGAAACTGGATTTCGAGCTACAGAGGAAGATGACAGCACCAGCGGCCTCCTCTGGTCTTCCCAGACGTCCCAGGGGTATTGTGGCCATCATTGCCTGCTCAAGTCCCGGAGCCACTTCAGTTGCCCGCCGGGTCATCGGAGTGTCTGTCCAAGTTGGACAGACACAGTTTACCCTGATGCCAAGAGGTGCGTTGTCCAGAGCTGTCAGATATACATAAGTACATGCTTCCTCATGGGACTCGGAAAGTACTCACCAGCAGTCTTGGTGATACCAATGATTGCATGCTTGCACGCACGTGGTGTACTGCACCATGCTAGGAACTGCCATGAACGAAGATACGGAAGCCAAGTTCACAATTGTTCCTCGAGCAGTTCCACGCGCTGGATCTGTTGGGCTTGCTTGCTGGAGCTCTTGGGTCTTCATGGCTGCTGAAACCAGGCTGGTGACCAGGAAGGTTCCGTGAACGTTGATATCTATCAGGTGCTTGAAATCGACAAAATTGGCCTCGGCGATGGGATTGAATGCCCCCCCCCCGGTATCTTTTGACGTGAAGGGTCAGCCACAAGTAAGACGTGAGAGCGGAATACATGGAGGTCCTCTCTTGCGCAGGACACGGCTTATCCCAGCAGAGTGAACTGCGTAATCAATTCGGCCGAAAAGTTGGGTAGCTCGCATAAGAGCAGCCTTCACAGACTCCCCAATACTGACGTCGATTTGGACTGCCTCGGCTTTGAATCCAGGATGCGCAGCCACTGTCTGAGTTTGAGCGACTGTCTCTCGCGCAGCCTCGATGTTTATATCCGCCACGACCACACCACGCGCACCCTCTTTGGCAAAGGCCAAGCAGCATGCCTTGCCGATTCCGCTTGCTAAGAAAACCTATTAGAAACTATTGCACGAAACAAGAACAGAACACGGATGGAACCGGGCAACGGACAGGGAAAAGGGCATGCTCCTTACCTCCACCTGTAAGGAAGGCATACCCTGTGATGTCCATTTTTTCCGTGCTTGGCCCAAATATTTATCCGATGAAGTGAGGAGAAATGGTGAAGGTTGAAGCGGGATTAACTGAGCAAATAAGTGCACATGTGGTGTGGATAGAATGGGCATGGAGATGGAAGTTGGACGCAAGGCAACCAACACTTGCATAACCAACAACATCTCCAAGCGGAGCTGATCGAAAATGACCAACCCAGACGGTAACGAATAGCAGACTTCCAGGTAGAGCAAAACAATGCAAAAACATACATAGGACTTGGCTATATATATGCCAATTCGCCCATACGCGCCCGGCGTACAGTCCTACAGCCATGAAGTGCTGAAGTACATATTACAGGGACAGCAGCTGCAGGCAATCTGATCTGCCCAATGTCTTGCTACACCACAACAAGCATGGCCCAGGTGGTTAATGCCGACTTTACTCTCATTTGCGGCTGGGCTGACTGCACGGGAGAATTGTGCTTGACTCGCATCCAACCCAACAAGCTGCTCAGTTCTCCGGAGTGTTCACTGATATTAGCATGGTTGCTTTTCATTACGCTCTATATCCATACGATATTGAGACAAAGCGTGAAGCATCTCCGTCTTCTCAGCTAACCTTAGGATAATGTACGGCGCAATTATATCTCATGACGATCTCGTCCAGTAACGTGAACACTGAAGTCACTGCTGCCAGGGCGTGCTGGATTGATACCGCGCAGGTAAGCAAATTGTGAATTTCGGCGAGCAACACCATAATCTCGTCACTTACTATTATATCTCAAGTCCATTGAAACCACGGCCGGGCCTTCGAGTCCCCAGATGTCTACTTATACTGGTAACACCAAACTGACAGTCTCTGTACCGAACTTCTTAAATATTGTCGGGTTGGCCTTTTCAACCTGTAGCCCCAGATGTCGGACAGTCGATCATACTTTCTTGTTCCTTTACAGTCACGCATTTGTTCGATGTATGACTGTTTGCGGAACAGCAAACAAGGTTTTGCATCCAAAGAAAAAGCTGTATGCCATCTACACCCTGGCTCAGATTACTTCTTCGCCATGGACGTACTATCTAGAATCCGGACCGTGTCCAAACCCCTGGACGTTGGGAGCGAAGCAGAGGGTTTCAGCCTGCTGAGTCAATCAGAGCTTGAAATCCAACGTCTTTTCCTGGCGAATTCCAGCCAAGGCGGAAGCCATCGGGAATCGCTGTCGAAGCTGGAGGCCGGGATTGTAAGACACCCGGCGAAGCCTACAATGTGCATGATATGATCTGGTCTAAAAAGACTAACGAAAAGAGGGATGGTCTTCTTGGCGTGTTTCTCCCCTTTCAGATCTCGACCATCTCAACAAGCTCAGAGCAAGTGCATGTCATAGTCCTCGAGCTCAGCCCCCTTGCCAGTCTCTGAGCCAATCTTGCACACGCGTGGGTGCCGATTTGTACACGGGAGAGCGATAACGTTAAGCTTCATCCGCACGATACAGACTAGGCGCAGGAGGAGCCCGTCATCACCGGGACCTTCCTTCAACGTACCGAGAGAAGAGTCCGGTCTGCGAACGGGCGGGGCCATGTCAAGGTGAAGGCTTGTCATAAAACAATAGGCCAATCTCAACCGGAGAAGTTCATGGCACTTCTTCTAGTCACCGTTGACGTTTCAGCCAGGCCTAATACACGCCCCCCTCCTCCGGGAAGCAACGGATGAAGGAGAACCCTGCATACAGCATGAAAATCGAACATTATCGCGAAGTAGGCGATAAAATACTTCAGTACCGTGGAAAAGGACAAAGGGATTCTTGAGAGGCTATTGTAATGATTGTCCCGTCCTATGGCAGGACCCAGCAGACGAGGAGATGCTGCTATATGACAGGGTATGCTCAGCCCTAACTACCTTGACGTGTGGATCCTCTTTTAGGACCCGCAGCGTAACTTATAACACGCCATTGGCCAGACCACGACTCGAGTGAATCGAAACCACGAAGGTACGGACCACTCAAAGCCCGGGCCTCATACGCTGATTTTCGACGTATTCGGATCTTCAAATAGGTGCCCAAGCCTCAAAAGGCTCCTAGGCGTGTTCGGGTTTCCAAATAGATGCCGAAGCCTTAAAGGCTCCGTGTAAATTTAATCTTGGCGTGGATAGCAAATCACAGACTTTCATCATGAGGAGAACATGCACTACAGTTCGCGTTTGTTTCACGTCCGGCGTGGACGTCAAACATTTCTTCTTTCTACAAAGGATGGAGGTTGTCCCGTGAAGTGTGTTGAGGTTTGGAACATTTCAATCCATCGCAACGACTTAAATTACTCCCGGGCTCATCAACCCACTGAACACATCGCAAACAATTACAAACAGTATACCAGGGGATATCCAGAGCAATTGCATGCAACTAGGCCGGAGAATTCAGTAGACAACTAAACCCGACAACACAAAAAAACAAATTGTATTCACTGGTTAGGCCCTTGAAAAAGGAGACGAAATCACAATGTCGCAAGTTCTTCCGCACAAAGGCGACTATTACCTCTGGAACTGTGTTCACTCTCTCCCGGGCGCCATTGTCTTCATCGTCCTGTTCGCGCTCTCCTTCGCTGTTCACGGCTGGCGCATGGTCCGACACAGTGTGTGGTTCCGCATCCTATTCGTTCTTGAATGTCTGGGTAAGTCGAGCCTCCCGTGCAATTTCAGAGCAAGAAGGATCACTTACTAACCCGCGATAAACGATCCACAGTCGAGGCAATAGGCTACGTCGGCTACACCATAGCCCACTGGCACACTGGCGAGCTCGCGCCCTACATCATGTAGTCCACCCTCATCCTAGTCACGCCTCCGCTCATGGCCGCGACCATCTACATGGTCCTCGGCCGGCTCGTCACCCGCCTCCCCTTAGGCTCCGAGTGCAGCATCGTCCGGCCCTCGTGGCTCACCAAGGCCTTCATCCTCGGCGGCCTCCGTCCATCCTCATCCAGGCCAGCGGTGGCGGCTTCATGGCCCAGAAGAAATACAAGAAGATGGGGCCAGGTGGTCATCGTGTCCGGGCTAGTCATGCAGATCGTCACCTTCGGCGTCTTCCTGGTCGCCGCCGTCGTCTTCCAAATCCGGTACGGCCGCCTGACATCTACCGGCTGCCGCGGCAGGAGGAGGGCCGAGGCCGGTATCCCCTGGACCAAGGTCCTTTGGAATGCTCTACGCCGTCAGCGTCGTCATTATAGTCCGGAATCTCTTGCGCACGGTTGAGTGCATACAGGGCCACCAGGGGTACGACCTGACCAGCTGGTAGACAATGTTCGTGTTCGACTCGGCCCTGATGTTCGTCTCCACGATCATCTTCCTTGTCATACACCACCCTGACAACTTAAGGAGGAGTGACTCGGACGATGGGTATATTAAGGCTAGGACCGTAACGAGCGTGGAGATGGACATGCTGCGGAAGTGATGGATACGGGAGAAGCTGCATGCCTGTCTCAGTCGAAGTTGGGGAGATTTGGAGTTTTTAGGAGGAATCACTCCATGGTGATGGCCTCTGGTTTGGGAATGGTTACAGGTTGTTTATTGGTTATGGGTCCTGGAGTCATTACTTGCGACCGGTTGAACTTGCTCCCCTGATACCGGGAGGTTGATACTTGGAGGTTGTGCAATGATTTGGATGAGAGAATGTGTCTTGTAGCTAGGAATACTGAGGATTCAGTTCACGGAGTTGAAGGATGGCAACGCTTATAGTTCGGATGCTAGTTATCATAAAAGGAACAGAAATTGAAAAGAACAAAAACATACATGGTTACAGGTTCTCTTTCCGCATCTGCTGTAGACATCTGGAGCTTCAATGGACGTGCCACTTTTGACAAGGAGCAATAAGACAATATGGAGGCCCGGGCATTTTCACCTAGGTAAATTTCTGGACGGAAGTAATGCCTCACAGGTGATATTTAGGCAATTAGCAGTGTACAGTGGTCTATATACGTATTATTTCCTAAAGTGGCCAATTTGCCAGAGGAGTTTCACCACCCAATAACATGTTCTAGACGGGACTCTACAACTCCACTGTATATTTGCAGTCGCAGGAGCTACGAGATTTTGGAACCAAACATGTCGACTGGGAATTATTGTGTATAAAATTCATTTCCCTAGGTATGCAGAAATTGTTGTGCTCTTCTCACTCGCATCGACCAAATATGACATAGTCCTCATCGTTTTGATGAAGAGATCACGACCTGCCCGTTTCTTGTCCGGCCAACAAAAGTCGGCTGACTTTTCATGCAAATCACGACATCAACCTTCACCGCAAAGTCCGAATCATGGGACATTTAAGCAGTTGGGTCAGAAGATTCTATGCCTTCCAGTTTCATCTTTTGCGCTACCTAGATACCACAGCTTAAGTATTGCTTGGCCTGTGGCCACTGGGCTGCGCTACTTGAATACAAACCCCACTCTGTACGAGGCATCCATGAGAGCTCATGGACTTCTGTCGAATCAAGAGTGAACAAAAGACACCTGTATGACTTCTAGCCTGTACCATGATGCGTTAAAAACTGGTAGGCTACGACCCTCGGCAGACCCACTGAGACTTGGCAAAAGGTACCTACTTTATTCAGCCATGTCACCTTAGCACACACACAGCCTTGCCAGAATACAGGCCATATCGATAAACATTACGGTGGAAATCATACCATGATTGGACACACTAAAACACCTTATTTAAAGGAGAAGCACGTACAGATGTCAGGAACCGCTGCCACTGGAGGCGAAATGAGGGGGTTGTGAGGGCCCTGGTGCCTTCAGCCACGCCGAAAAGGGAAGGTCTCCTGAAATGCCTCGGGGCGTCAGCGAGACTCCGCCCTGGAGGAAACCTGACGGTACAATCAGCTGCTATCGGCCACTCTATGGCTCCTCCCGAACTGCCGTTACAGGTATAGGATATGTCTGCGCTTTATAGTGCGACCATTGCAACTCCGCCGTCCCGGGGTTCGAAAGAGTGGATCATCTGGAATCGTATCGCTGGGCGCCCAGAAGGAAATGCCCCCCTGCCGGGAAACACATTTATGCTTCAATTGGGCTCAACTGCCTCCCGCGGTCGCGGTATGATACCTTCTCAAAGCGGCAGTTCGCATCTAGCGTCGCACCACCATGGAGGCAGAAAAGCTTGAGCCAGAGAAGGACTCGGGGATGTGCATTTCGTGCGCTGGCTGGTTGGGGCCCGCATGTTTTCTTTCTCCCCCTGAAGTGATCGACACTGCCCAGCATGTACAAATATTGGATCAACACCGGCCTTTTCATCTTGAGATGTATCAGCTGTCTCTCGCTCAGTCCAGGGGAAGTCGTCCATATATCCGCCTCAGCCAGGTCAAGTTCCATCTCGCTGGAATTTCCTAGTCCCTCGTGAACCGGTCGCCTTTCATCTTTGGGATCTCGACGAGAAACTCGGTCGTCATGTCTCTTCGAGCTCTGGCCGTTCTCGGTCTCGCCAGTCTGGCTGTGGCCGCGCCCAAGGCCGACACCAACGAAGTCAACAAGCGATATGTTGAGGAGCGCAATGGCGTCTCCTACAATGTAAGTATAGGAGTCGAGGGTTGCTTGGTACTCGACATATACATTAGAGACCGGGGAACACACTCGTGCAACTTACATCAAGTCAAGCCTTCACAGTGATATGACAAGTACTGAACTCTGAGGGAATAGGTCTTCAAGCGTGCCAACGACAACTCTTCGCTCTCTTATGTGACCGACAGCGGTATCTGCGAGACGACTGAGGGTGTAAGTACTTCTTGGCTTTGCGTGAATTCCTCGGTCGAACGAAGGGTCTAATGGGCGCCGATAGGTTACCCAATACTCCGGATATCTCGACGTTGGTTCGTATCACGCCCTTCCGTTGTTAGATCCAAGACTGACCCGTGATCAGGAACCAATGAGCACATGTGGTTCTGGTTCTTTGCGGCCCGGAACAGCCCCACGGATGCTCCTCTGGTCCTCTGGCTGAACGGCGGCCCCGCGTGCTCCTCCATGATCGGTCTCTTCCAGGAACACGGTCCCTGCCACTTTGTCGACGGCGATGATGAGCCGAGCCTGAACGAGTACTCGTGGAACACGTACGCCAACATGCTCTACGTCGATCAGGTATGCCTCCGTGCTCGAGAATTTTGCCCTTCCACGTGAAGATTCTGACACCGTCTACACAGCCCATTGGTACCGGATTCAGCTACGGCACTGACCCTGTAACATCCACCGTCAGCGCTGCGGAGTACGTCTGGATCTTCCTCCAGAACTTCTATAAGGCGTTCCCCGACTACGAGAGCCGTGACTTTGGCATCTGGACTGAGTCGTACGGTGGCCACTACGGACCTGAGTTTGCCGCCTATTTCGAGTCTCAGAACTCGGCCATCGATGCCGGAACTGTTGATGGCGAGAAGATCAACCTCGTGGCCGTTGGTAAGGAATCTTCCCTCTTAGTATTTGTTGAGATACACTTATTGACGCCGTGTGTTTAGGTATCAACAATGGCTGGATCGACCCGGCCCTTCAGTACCAGGCATACCCTATCTTCGCTTACAACAACACTTACAACCAGCTCATCAACCAGAGACAATACCAGAAGTATATGGTAAGCGGCAACCACCTGTCCATTTTCCTCGTGGACTCGAATACGGCCGTTACTGCTTGCAAAATCAATACCCTACATTCCTCGGCTTTCCCGTGTGGTCAAATGCTAACACCTGTCTTCTCCAGAGTGCCTACACCGAGACCTGCGTTCCAGCGCTGGAATCCTGCACCGGCCTCACAGGCAACAACGCGGCCTGCCTGAACGGCGACAGCACCTGTGCCTCGGCCGTCGAGAGCCCCATCGAGGAGGACAACAACTTCAACGTGTACGACGTGCTCGAGCCCCGCAGCTCCGAGTCGACCGACCCGCCGGAGACGTACGTCGATTACCTCCAGAGCTCGTCGGTCATGACGGCCATCGGTGCCCAGACGACGTATGGCGAGTGTCCGACTGTTCCGTACAGCAAGATGGTCGCGACCGGAGATTCAGGCCGATCGTTCCTTGAGCCCCTGTCTGAGGTTGTTCAGTCCGGCGTCAACGTCCTGATCTGGGCCGGAGACTTGGGTAGGTCCCTTCTCATATCCCCGATCGGTGCAGCTGAAAGACAGCGGTGGATACAACCCCCCGCTCGTCAGACAGCATGGCTATCAATGAACCTTGGGAAGATACTGATGTTGTGATAACACAGACTGGATTTGCAACTGGTACGGTAGTCAACTCGTGGTGAACTCCATCAACTACACGGACAGCGCCACCTTCAAGTCCACGGAGCTCGCCGAGTACACCGTCGATGGCCAGTCTTACGGCCAGTTCAAGACGGTGGGCAGCCTCAACTTCCTCCGCGTGTACGAAGCCGGCCACGAGGTTCCCTACTACCGTAAGTTCCATTTTCCCCATGAGCGTCAACTGTTCTCCCCAAATCCCATCGCGCAGAGGCTCACAGATCCTGCAGAACCCGCTGCTGCCCTTCAAGCTTTCACACAGATCATGAAGGGAGAGGCTCTCTCGTCAACCTAAGCAGGGGAATGCGGTAAGAATGTCAGACGAGGGGTTATTAGCCGGGGTTGTCCTCAACAGGGTTCTGACGTGAGGACGGTGCGAATCCGTACCACCTCGCTTACGTGGCGATGTCGGACCGATTTGGAGAGTGCCGCCCACCTTTGTATATACCGTCTGCGGGATAATAAAAATAAAAGTGTATATGGGATCAATAGAAACGCATGATCATTGCCCGGTATGCTCCCGTATTAGTGATTCCGGTTTTATATGGCAGACAGCTCGAACGCACATGAATCATGATGACAGCGGACCTTCAATGTAACCCTACGAGATTGTAGCAGAGTGTTTTGATCGGAGGCTTTTCGCTTCGGTTGGTCTGCACGTCCAGGGATCGTGCAGCATGATGTTACACCCGCGCTAGGAGGCTTCTCGTCATTCGTCTCTCGGGTGCATGGCGCCCCTGAAACGAACTCGCAACAACTCTATTGTGTAGAGTCAAGACACCCCTGGTGGGGTCTTTTTTTTCCGGATCTGCAAATCGCCAATGAGTAAGGTGTTGGAGTAGTAACACCCCCCAAGTTATGATTCTTTTTGCATCACACTCACCTACTACATCTCTTTCCTCCTCTTTGCTGTCTCTCCTCTGCCATGGTTTCACTCATCACGAGTCTCAACATTGCAAGAAACACGGTTTACCCAATACCGGTCAACTCGAAGCTTGCCCTCTTGAAACTCCCGAGTCGGCCGGCGTAGAGCTGAAAACAACCCACGAGGGTCGGGATCATCTTCGCATCACGAGCCCACGTGTAGGCGCCCGCACGGCGCTCCTTCGACCTCCGCTTTCCGAACCTGCAAAAGGCCACCAACAAGCTCCAAAAGGCCATTCCTTCCACCTGATCACAAGAGCCAACTCCACCGTCACTCGACCGTACGGAAGTTGAATCAAAATCAAATCGGCCAGACTAAGAGAAAAAATGGCAGTCAGCCCTCAGGATGGGCTAGCCGATGAGATACTGGGCCTCATCTGGCTGGGAGTGTTCTACGTGATTGGCATGATATGGACCTCGCTGGCGCTCATCGACCGTTGGAGGGGCCCGCACGGCGACGGGAAGATCAACTTCGTCTCGGTCCTCTCCGCGCTTGCGCTAGCTGCCGCCTGGCCTGTTGTGCTCCTCTGTCGGGTTTTTAGGTAACCAGGATGGACGGACTATTGGCTGCGTATACGCTGGTTTTCCTTTTCTTTCTACGGAGGAAGCAGTACCCACGACATCTGCGATTGACGAACGAGCAATGTGGAGCGATGCACGCCGTCACGGCAGCACACCCCCGCCCCCACGCCTAGTAGGATAGGCAAGCAGACAAGATGGGACCTGACTGAGACTGCTATCAAGATGGAAAGTGTCGGCATGGGTATAACCACAGCAAACGAAACACTTTCTCCCGGGTCAAGTACCTGGGGCCTTCTATATGGATTGGCACACCTCTTCAACTTCCAGCATTCGTCGAGTATGCCACCATCCATCGGGAACCGGGCCACTAAGGGGAATTCCACCATCATGGCCTGAGAGAGAGAGCCATCGACATTGGCACCCTGGGTTCGACCATCGGCCATGATTGAGCCAATCATCTTACATCGGTCTGCCCCACCACCTATAGGGTAGCATTCCAGACATCGACCAGATGGGAGGTTGCGAAGGAGGAGTTTTGGAACATCTCTCAGCCACGGAAGACATTGCCGATCTATCCTATCGCCGAATCTTACTTTGTCCCTGGATTGAACATGGAGTGGCATTAGCTTGGGGGTAACGCAAGGTGTCACAGCTTCGGAAAACATGGTTACTACAAGTATGGCTGGGAGATCACCAAGGGGTGCTTGGGGGTTGCAATCGTGCAACTCCGGCAGGAGGGTACTCGGTAGTTCTTCCAGTGACAAGCGGGTGTTAACTTGGATGCATGAAGATCTGAGGATGGATGGACTACGGGTTTTACTACACAGTCGACGAAGGCATGCAATGCGGCTCATAACACAGGCCGAAGGGAAGTTGCAGAGAAGAGGCAGGGGCCGGGCGCATACATGGCTCCTCTGGACCATGGGAAATATGGCCATGGTCATATGAATACAGCCTCGGACGTTATATCTTTCAATATCATGGATTTAGTCCGGTCATAACACTACACCCGTTTGCCGACTGTATTGCAGGTGGGTCGCCTGCCACTTGCTTGCCTTGGTTTCGCCAACATTAGGAATACGGGGCCCTGCTAGTGCGGGCGGGGAAATCGCAATCGCGGCTTCGCCTTTAATAATCCACGTCTTACGGGCAGCAGGCCTGAGTGCAGATTCTCATCCTCAAAACATTCACTTCCACCTCGTATTCTACAAACAATCACCATGGCTGCGAACGTGCCTCGCTTCAAACTGAACAATGGGAGTTCGATGCCGAGTGTCGGCATGGGGTAGGCATCCATTCACCTGCACTGTTTATTTACTCTCGGTCACGTGATGACGACTGACGTCTAACGCATTCCCAGATGCTGGATGGGAGGCCCGGGAGGGGGAGAAAGAGTCCACCAGATGATCACCGCCGCACTCAAAGCCGGCTACCGCCACATCGACACTGCGTCCGGCTATGGCAACGAGAAGGAAGTCGGCCGGGCGGTCCGCGACTCGGGTATCCCCCGCAACGACATCTTCATCACGACCAAGCTCAACAACGCGGACCACCACCGCGTAAAGGAGGCCTTCGAGGACTCTCTGGCGGCTCTTGACCTCGAGTACATCGACCTCTGGCTGATGCACTGGCCCCAGGGCGTCCAGGGGGAGAGGACCCTGCCGCCTGAGGAGAGCCCCACGATCCATGAGACCTGGGCCGAGATGGTCAAGATGCTGGATACTGGCAAGGTGCGGGCTTTAGGCGTGTCGAACTTCAGTGTTACCCTCCTCAAGTCGCTGTTGGAGTCGACTACCGTCGTCCCAGGAGTTAATCAGGTCGAGCTGCACCCGCTTCTTCCACAGGAGAAGCTCCGTAGGTTCTGCGCTGAGAAGGGCATCGTCATCACGGCATACTCGCCCCTCGGGCAGCCTTGGCCTAACCAAGTGTCACCTCTGCTCACCGATGAGGATCTGAAGGCGGTCGCTGCGAAGTACTCGGTGACGGAGGGCCAGGCTGTGCTCAGCTGGGCGGTACAGAACGGTATTGTCGTCGTGCCCAAGAGTGAGAATCCAGAGCGCATCAAGGCGAACATTAGTGTATGCTTTCCCCCGCCACAGCCCTCGTTCCCCGTTGATAAATGTCAGCTGACCCCTGAGTAAGCTTCCGAAACTTGAGGACGCCGACTTGAAGATCATAGATAACTTGCACAAGAAGCCTGGCATGCATCGTAGCCTGGTCCAATATCACGAACCTGACCGCACCGTGTTCGGATGGACATACGAGCAGTTGGGCTGGGAGTTAGATGTTGGGGGTAAATGCAAAGCTTGAAAGCCCAGGGGGTCAGATGAGCTGGGGTTACATTCATACTATCACGGACGTTAATAGATATAACTGGAAATGATACCATTTCTCTGACGTTGCATTTAACTTCAACTACGCCTCCAACCCTCATATACTTTAAGTGCTTGACTCAACATCGCCGTCTTCGTTCGCCTCGAAATTACTGGTGAGTATACTCAAACAAGGACATTTCCTTCCTCTATAGTGAACGAGAACTTCAAGATGATCATGCCTCTATTCCCAAGTCATCTAGGCATAGTGCGCGTTCTCCTGTACTTAGAACAACATTGACTGTAGAAAGCCACACTTCTCTATATACTTAACTACTTACCAACTATACGCTCATTTGCAATGAATGCCACAGTGTTCGTTTGAAACCTTTTCCTCTATCGACGAGGCTGAAGAGCACAATCAAGGTAGGTTTCTGCCACCTCAGTATCAACAACGGACTGTCTTTGGTCACCGTCTCCTGCCAAAGCGCCCAAACCCCCCCCCCCCCAACCTGCCCTTCTACCTTGAGCTTCACCTCCGTAGCCCTTCTGGAAGCTTAACCCTGAGACCTCTGCCGATATATTGGAAGCTTTGGCCACCTGGGCGCCTAGTGATTGGCCTACCAGCTGTCCCCACCTTGCACTTTACTGCCACCACCTCCCGCCTTGCAACCACCCAGCTACCTGTATAAATACCTGGAACTTCCAGCCTTCCCCATCTTCATCGCATCTTCCCACAATTCCTTCTTCCCAAAACTTCACTCTTCAAAAGCCCACACTCTTCTCCCTTCTCCTATCTTTCTTCAAACAGTAAGTATTTCCGAGCAGCCTCATCTCCTATACACTTCCCTTCAAGCATCAAATATTCTGTCTGCTGCGCAATGCAAGCAACTTCACTCGTCTTCTTCATCTGCCCATTAACTGACGCGTCTTTGGCATCACCAGCGCGACGACGCCACCGCCTTGACGACAAACTCGACGACAGATTCGACAACCCGACGCCGCCGATCACGATTACGACCGAACGCAACGACAACTTCGACAACTTACGACCGCCTACATCGCCATCGCCGATCGGTAAGTCTATTTCGCTCGTCCTGTGCTTCGCATTCATCTCTTGATCATTTCCCCCACCCCACTCCAACACCCAGACAACAATCACACACTGCATCACATCTTCATCTTGCGAAACACTCGCCATCATTTCTCTCAAACACCCCAAGACATTTCTTGTCTTCCAGTCATGTCCAACTCCCCATCATCCCCTTCTTCGCACCTTGGTGGCAATTCCACGTCTGGCGCCCCGCCCCACCCCCACTCATCCATCAACTCTAATATCTGACCTTCTCTTCCCCCCCATCCTCCATGGCTACTAACGCATCGCCTTCAGATATGAACCCGACCGAAACCGGATGTGTCCTCGTGTTGACACTGGCGTCCTCGTGATGGCGCCGGACGGTGATGGGATAAAACCCATCCAGACCCCATCCCACACACCCCTCAGGCGGAAGGTCTCCGCGTTCGGACGTCGTGAAGACGAAGCTGCGCGTGGCCCCCGTGTCAGACGCCCAGTCCGCTGACCGGGACACAAACCCCAAACCATTCGAAAGGGTCCCTGGACCCCCGGCATCTCGAGGCCGGGGTGTTTACCGCCAGAGAACTTCTTGGAGGAGCCGACGCGCAAGGGGAGGACGCATGCAATGCCGAATTGCTGGGTGCTGGCGGCCGTGCGTACCTGTCGATGGACAAGACACTAACTGATCATCGGCCAGTGGTATCCTTTGCGCGGCACGGTGGCGGGCGAAACTACCGGACACCCTTTGGCCCTACGGAGCGTAGCCCGTCTGGTGTGTGTGGTGAGTGTGGGTATGAAGTTTTTGGTCCTTTTGGGCTGAAGCAATTTTTGGAACCTTACCTTGTTTTCTCAACAGGAAACTTGGCAAACATCGGCGTTGCCTTCGGGCGGCCTGGGCCCTGATATCACACTGCCTTCAGGGAACGAACTACATTTTACTTTTTTCATTGCAGTCTCTGGCTTGACCGGGGACGCGAGGAAGAATCTGAGAAATGGGTATGAGGCTATTTACAGCTGTCTTCGTAGCTATACTGATGTTTGTTGTGGCGTGGTCCGTCTCCATGTTGGACATTGACAATTTGTCTGGACTAACTCTTGCCTAGATATTGCCTTCAAGCGTTCCCTCAAGGCGATTCCCCGTGACCCACCACTTAATTGTTTCACTTTCCCATCAGCCTGTTGTCAGAAGACACTGCCGTGGCCCAGATTGCAGCACCCAGTTTGGAGCTGAACACCATCACACCCCAAGTATCACCACACGGGACCGACTTGGCATCGTAGAGACTTGGACTGTCTTAAATCGAACAGTGATACCGCGGACAGCTCGAGCCATCAGACCTGGCTGTCAGGCGACCCTGGAGATAAGAGCTATGCCAAATCCCGCCTGCTGCCTCGACATGCCCACCGCCAACAAGCATCTCGAATTCCTTGGTGAGGATTATTCTGTCAAGAACAGGTCCCTTCACTCGCTGACCAAAGCCTGACACTTGATCTCCACATTCAATTTCTCGTTCGGCAGCGCCACAACCTGAACACACGTCCGGGCCGGCGCCCCCGTCTTCTCAGGCCAGCACTTGTTCCACTCCGCATTCATAGCGGCATAGTCCCTCATATCCGTCAGGAACACCGTCGCGTCCACCACGCTCTCCAGCCCACCCTTCCCTGCCGTCGCGCCCCTGATGATGCCCTCGATGTTCCTCAGGACCGCGGCCGTCTGTGCGCCGCAGTCGAGCCTGTGGGTGCCGTCCGGGAGGGTCTCGCAGCCCTCGTAGGTGCCGTCGCCGCGCCGGGACGACGTGCCTGAGACGAAGATTGTGCGGCTTGTCGAAGGTGCCGTGCGCGCGTGGGGGTAGTTGGCGAGGCCTTGGGCGCGTTCGGCTGGGAGGAAGTAGCCGGTTCCGTTGGGGGAGGTCATAATGATTGAGTGAGTGGCGGGGTGTTTGGTTGGCTGGTGTGGCTATAGACGGGTAATGGTGAGTGGTGTGTGATCAACGATCCTCTTGTCGTTACTGACGTCGGCACATGAATCCAATGAGCCCGTGATTATTATTACAGACACGGGCTAGAGCTTGCGATCCTGGCCCCTACCGAATGAGCAGAGATGAGGGCATCGTGCATCTTGTGCCGATCTTCCGTCTTCCGCTCCGCAGCTAACTTTACCTTCCGATTGGCTGCAAGCGCCTTCTGATTACCCCTTTTGGACACCCTTCGGCTCCACAGCGGGCTAATGCACGCGGAAGCGGAACTTAGGTCTCGAGGCGATCCCCAGCGATGTTGGTCGCAGGCCAAGAACTATGTGAACTTCATTTGTTGCCAGTGCAGCAAACTTGATATACGCATCGTCGAGTCCATAAGCTTCTGCTCTCCCCCTAATTCCCATCCTGTGGCTAGTCGAGACGCACATTGTTCATAATGGTCGCACTATACCAACCCCAAGGAACCCTCTCGGAGGACCTCTGGGCTGCCAACACCCTCGAGAAGGCCACCACACTCCTCAAACAGCTACAAGGCCAACCCCTCACGCTGCAGCACTTCACAGAGAACAAATTCATCATCGCCGAAGCATCAAAACACATAGACTCGTTCGAGCCAAAATCAGGCAAACTCATCGCAAGAGTCCCCTGCGCATCAGCAGACGAAGTCGACACCGCCGTCAAAGCAGCCAAGGCTGCCTTCCCAGCATGGAGCAAGACACCACGGGCAGTGCGCTCACGGTATCTCCGGCGTATCAGCGAAATCATCTCCGAGAACCGCGAATTGTTCGCAGTATGGGAGAGCATCGACCAGGGCAAGACGCTCGACAGGGCGCGGATAGAGGTCGACCGGGCCGTGTCCAACTTTGCCTACTTCTCGACCTTCATCCTCCACGAGTCCACCACCGCGCGCATGGTGGACGGCGTGGCGCTCACGTATGAGCACCGCAGCCCCGCGGGCGTGTTCGCCCTCATCTCCCCGTGGAACATGCCGCTGTACCTGCTCACCTGGAAGATCGCGCCGTGTCTGGCCTTCGGCTGCACGGCGGTGGCCAAGCCGAGCGAGGTGACCAGCATGAGCGCGTTCCTGCTCGCGTCCGTGTTCCAGAAGGCGGCGCTGCCGTCGGGGGTCATCAATATCCTATTTGGCGACGGCGCAACTACCGGCTCGGCGCTGGTGGCGCACCAGGATGTTCATGGTGTGAGCTTCACGGGTGGTACTGCGACGGGGATTGCCATCAGGAGGGCGACTGTGCACCAGATCTACAAGCATGTCAGCCTGGAGCTGGGCGGCAAGAACCCGACGTTAGTGTTCGCCGATTCCATGGCTGCCAATAGGGAGAAGACCATTCGGACGGCGGCGATGGCTGCGTTGGAGAACCAGGGCGAGATATGTCTCTGCGGGTCAAGGATCTACGTTGACAAGAGCGTGTATGAGGACTTCATCGCTGCGTTTACCGAGTATGTTACTAAAACGTACCGCGTCGGCGAGACAGTTGGTGCTGTGGTAAGTCTGCAGCACTACACCAAGATCAGGGGTTATCTCGAGACTGCCCAGAGCCAGAATATGAAATTCGAGACAGGCGAGGTCCCGCCTGAAGTACAAGCCGGTGAGGAGAAGGGATACTGGATCAAGCCGACCGTCTTGACGGACGTCCCCGCCGACTCGGAGCTTCTCCGCGACGAGATCTTCGGCCCGGTAGTCACGATTGTGCCCTTCGAGGACGAGGATGACGCTATACGGAAGGCCAACGCGAGTGAGTACGGCCTTGCGGCGGTTCTGTTGACTACAGACGGCAGGCGGACGAGGAGGGTTGGCGAGCAGCTGCAGGCGGGATTGGTGTGGGTCAACTGTTGGCTGGTCAGGGAGTTAGGCACGCCATTTGGTGGGATGAAGAACTCCGGGACGGGCAGAGAGGGAGGAGAGTACTCGAGGGATGTGTTCACGGTTGTTAGGACGGTGCATCTGGCGGATGTATGAGAGACAAATGCAAACCACTGAAGCGAAATTTGGGTTGATTTTCAAAGGGATGAGACACGCGTGGAAGGTGCCAACAGTCTCCGTCGAAGGTGATGAGTGTCTGATCATGTGTTGTTCCTAGATATCACTCCTCACTATCCCATTGTGACTCACCTCCCCTATTGGGGATCCTCCGTCTGTCCACAACCAGGACATTTCCTCAAGCTCTCATTCTCCCTCCAGTTGTTAATCAACGGCTTCAACTGCGTCCCCAAATCCGTACAGTGAAAAGTCTCCTCCCTAATCACCGTCGGCCTCTCATGCCCGCCCTTCTTGCAATACCACCTCAACCGGTCCAGGCTCCCCTCGGGCCTTGTGCGCTCCATCACAAGACCGATCGTGTCCGCGAACCGCACAGGGTTGTGCGGCGTGTTGCCCGGCAGCAGGAACATCTCGCCCTCCTTGATCTCTACGTCCTTGAAGTACTCGCCGCCGTCCGCGTCCTTCTCCACGACCTTGAGGCACATGGCGCCCTTCAGCTGGTAGAACCACTCCTCCGTCTCGTTCACGTGGTAGTCGTTGCGCGCGTTGGGGCCGCCGACGACCATGAGGATGAAGTCCGCGCCGCTGAAGAGGCAGTAGTTGTTGACGGGTGGCTGGAGGAGGTTTTTGTTCTGGCCTAGCCAGGAGGCGAAGGCCAGTGGTGGTGGGAGGGGCTTGGGGGCTGGTGCTTCGCCGTCCATTTTGGTGGTGTATTATGAGTTTTGTGAGGTAAAGGGTGTCTGTGATAACACGGTTGAGGTTTGGGTGAAGTGAGACAAATCTGATTGTTGATCGGAGAAACGACGACCCTGTGAATGAGATTTACACAGGTGAGAAAATTCTTGCAACGGATGGTTGAGTGAGATATCAGTTCATTGAGCATGTGGTGACTTTATCGTCGCCTTTGACACAATGATTATAGTGTCTATGAGACTTCACTCCAGTGGCCCCGCCCCTAACCCGGTGCTCCTGGTACCGCTGTTAGACTGCCAAAATCCCAGGCGGCTCAATGAGTTTGGGCGCACAGCTTCCGCGACTCAGGCTAGATAAACCCTGAACTTCCGCGCTTCCATCCGAAAACACGGAAGCGGAAAGACGGCGGTATCACACATCACACCGGCCACGAGGCCATGCCATGGAGGGCAATGATGTACATGCTGATGATATCTAAGTTTTTGTCAATCAAGTTGGCAGGTGCTTCTTTACTATTGTGATTCTCTTCGAATCCCAAAGTCGATTCCTGTTGAACCTACGAACATCTTTCCTCCTTATAACAATTACCAACTCCAAGTGTAGAACACCTGGGAAAGATCTCAAAGACTCTACCACACACTCGAGTTATTCTCCTACATCTGAAATCCCAACAATATGGCTCCCGGAATCCTCACAGAAGCTAGCAGCTGCAAGTGTTGCTCGGGCTCTTCTTCCGGGTCTGGCTCATCGACACCCCTAACCAGCCTGAGCAGCGGGTCACCACCAACACACTCCTACATTCACCATGCACACAGGACCGGTGAATCCCTCTACCGTATCGATCTCCACACTCATATAATGCCGTCCTCGCTTCCCGATCTCGCATCTGTGCCCACGTCCACGACGAAGCCCTACTCCTGGCCCAGCTTCAAGCCCAGCGTGGACGGCGCGGGCGACATCGATATGTACAATGGGGGCTCGTTCTTCCGTCGAGTAAAACCAAACTGCTATGACGCGGCCCCAAGGATCGAGGAGATGGATGCCGCCGGCGTGGACGTGCAGGTGCTGTCGACCGTACCCCTGCTCTTCTGCTATGACGCTCCCGTTGAGCCAGCAGTGGTGCTCGCAAAATCCTTGAATGAGCATATCGCAAACATTGTGAAGGAGTTCCCAGCTCGGTTTGTAGGACTAGCCACTATTCCGCTCCAGGACATTGACGAAGCCGTCAAAGAGCTGAAGAGGTCAAAGGGGCTGGGACTGGTGGGCGTTCAGATCGGGACGTCAGCCCCGTTGTCAGATGGGGAGATGGACCTGGACGACGAGAGGCTAGAGAGCTTCTGGAGTACGTGTGAAGAGTTGGACATGGCGGTCTTTGTGCACCCCTTGGGTTACTCCTGGAAGCAGGAGAACGAGGCGAGATGGGGCAAGTACTGGGGCAGCTGGCTGATAGGCATGTAAGTGAACACCGAGAGCCTACCCCGTTTCTGACCGATATGATGTTGACATACACAAAGGCCCTGCGAGACAGCCCTGGCTATGCACAACCTTACCTCCAGCGGTGTTTTCCTCCGCCATCCTAATCTTCGTATCTGCTTCGCCCACGCCGGAGGTGCCTTTCCCGCACTATTGGGTCGCATCCAGCACGGATTTGACTGCCGGCCTGACCTCGTCGCACATTCCGCCGGGGGTATCACGCCCACACAGCACCTTGCAAGCGGGAACAACATCTGGATAGACAGCCTGGTCCACGACCCTGATCTTCTCGACTACATTCTGCGAAAGATCCCGTCCGCGAACATGGTGTTGGGCAGTGACTATCCTTTCCCACTTGGAGAGGTGCCTACTGCTGGCGAGATGCTGATCGGGAACGGGAAGGGAGGAAAGAGCTTGGACCGGTCTCTGAGCTGGGATGAGAGGGCGGGCGTGTTGGCTGGGAATGCTATTCGGTTATTGAAGCTGGGTGAGGAGATTCAGGTCAATTATGAAAGCCGTCTACTGGAATTTAGGAAGGGGGCACAATTGGAATAAGAAAAGGGGTTTCATGGACATGGGCGAACCTGGCGTTATAACGGTCACGGCAGATATTATGCGACAAGTGCATTTGTTAGCGATATCCCGATGTAACGCCATACAGCCACACCAACTCTCTGATTTCTATTTACGCGGCATCAAATGTGTCTAACACTTATTCTACCCCTCTCTCTTTTTGTCCATTCTCAACTAGACCTAAACCTGGGCCAGGCATTTAAATAGCTACTCAAGGAGGAAATTACAGGAAAAATTGTTATCGCTGCTGAACGTGTCACGGTTGATGAGGCCTTAGGATGCCTAGAAGGGCATAGTTCTCCGCTTACAACCCCCCTGCGTGGACGGAACATTAAATTACCTGCCGGAAGGAAGCAACACGACTTCTCCGTTTAATACCCGAGTACAGGCATCTATCTCTTTCCACATATCCTATCTCTCTTCATCTCACCGTCAATGATTTCTTGATTACCACACTGCTGCTCACCTCTACAATCGGTACGCTGTCTGGACTCAGGAAATGGAATCCTATCCTACGACCTCAGACAACATCCCGTTAGAGGCCTCTGCCGAGATCCCTAGCTCTCCGTTGGGCGGCCCTGGCATCACTCTCCTTGATGAGAATGACCCGCCCTCCACGTCGGTCGATGCCTACCCAGAAGCAGGGTTGGGAGCCTGGTCCGTCGTATTCGGTGCATTCTGTGCTTTGCTCATGGTCTTCGGCATGGGTAATTCGACTGCCGTCTTCCAGGATTACTTTACCTCACACCAGCTCCACGACTATACGCAGTCCCAGATTGGGTGGATCTTTAGTCTGAACCTTTTTCTGGTGTTTTTCTGCGGTATATACAGCGGGAGGGCTTTTGACGCGCACGGCCCTAGGTTTCTTGTCGCTTCTGGTAGCCTTGCTATGGTGCTTTCGCTGTTCCTATTGGAATTTTGTACAAGTCTTGATGTACAGCGAAGTTTAAGAAGCCTTAAGATGGCATAGGACTGTTTGTCTAATCAAATCCGGAAGCGTACTGGCACTTTTTACTCGATTATGCCGTCCTCGGGGGTCTCGGAGGTGCTCTTATTATGACCCCAGCCTTTGCGTCAATCGGCCATTTCTTCAAGCGTCGCCGCGGGCTGGCAACCGGTATTGCTAACACGGCTGGTTCCATAGCAGGGGTAATTATCCCTCTGCTGCTCCGGAGCATCTTGCCCAAGGTTGGCTTCAGCTGGTCTTGCCGTATTCTTGGCTTTTTTTTTTTCCTTTTCCTCAGCCTATCCCTCCCTGCCAACTTGTTCATTCGGACGAGGTTGCCACCAGTGCCGAGCACTACCCGGACCCGGACGGACGATAGTGTTGACCTGGTTTCACAAGCCCGAATGAGTATACTCCCAGACTTCACAGCCGTCAGGGATCCTGGGTTTGCATTATGCGCCGCGGGCATATTCGTGATGGAGTGGGGCCTGTTCCTTCCTCTATCATACATCGGCCTTTACACGACATCGCAAGGCCAGACCGCATCGTTTAGCTATACCGTAGTGGCACTGCTGAACGCGGGCAGCTTCTTCGGCAGATGGTTACCAGGCAAACTTGCCGACCGGTTTGGCAGGTTTAACGTTATCATTGGAACTATATTCCTCTGTGCCGTTACAGTCCTTGCCTTTTGGCTGCCCGCCGGTAACTCTACCGCCCTCATCATTACATTTGCGATTCTCTTTGGCTTTGCGAGTGGCAGCAATCTAGCCTTTTGTATCTCCCAGCTTTGTCAGGTGGAGGACTATGGCAAATACTTCTCGGTTGCGTACTTCATTGCTAGCTTCGGGTGAGTGCCGCCTAGTAATTAACCTGTGGGCTGCTTAAAAGAGGAATGCTAAATTTATTTCGACAGGACGTTGAGTAGTATCCCTATTGGAGGCGGGCTTCTCAGTGCAGGACATGGGGATTACCTGGGTCTAATACTGTTCTCAGGCTTATCGTACCTTGGAGCGTTGGGATTATACACGGCATCGAGAGTTGGCGCTGTTGGTTGGAGCCCTAGGACCATCTTCTAAACTCAGATACGCGCGATTGATGAGAGGGGTACCTACCTAGGTATTCATGGCAACAAGAGAAAACCTGGTTTGTTTGGATTTTGGGTAGAAATTTAATTCATTTCGTCCCCTTTGTCTCTACGCCGTGGAGTTGCATGATACAGCAGTAAGCCTCACAGGATCGAACCCCAGCCACTGCTCATTCCCGGTGAGCTAAAGTGCTCACGCTGACTGGTTACTTACTTAGGTAGGTATACAACGCCTGACCCCCAGCGTTAATAGCCTTTCTATGAAGTCAGGGTTGACAAGGTCACTGTATTGTACGGAATTGAATTCACAGTGTCGAGGTTTTGGGCAGACAAAATTCAATTTGAAATAATAAATAAACAGGATACAATCTCAAAGCAGATTCATTCCAGAATTCGTCAACAAATGTTCAGGCCATTGAAATGAGCAATCAAATCTTGCTGACCTGTAACTCTCGCCTTCCTGCTCTCTTGGCGCCGCTTACGATCCCAGGAGATGAAGTCGTTGGCGTCCGCGCCCCACAACAGTCCCAACCAGTCGACACTGATCTCGAGGAACGCCGACTCCCACGCTGCCTTCTGCGTGCCAAGCTCGCGAAGGTCATGGTCGGATATTTGGACCTCCGGGCTGCGCTTCCCCTTGGGGACCTGCCCAGCCAGTTCCAGCAATTCCTTAAAGTCACCGGAAACTCGGCGCCAGTCGATACAGGCCGTCCGCAGGCGGACCACGCTTCTCAGCAGCTGAACACCCATTTGAGTCAGAGACTGGGATGGCTGGGTAATGCCGACGAAGTCGAACGGGTCTGCATCTGCGGTAACCTGGGCTCTACGCCAGTTGGTCCAGTCGAAGCTTAGAAGCACATAGTTAGTAACAGCAAAGACCCCACGGAGCTCGTTGATAAGAGTGTTTAAAAAGGAAAGATGGCGTTCGAGAATGGCAGTGATGCTCACACCTTCAAGACTCGCCATCTCTGTGGGTTCGGGGAGGGACAAGACGCCTGGAGGGAACGCATTTCGGTACTTACCGTTCAAAACAGTCTCAAGCAACGGTCTTGGAAGATCGGCTACAGCTTCTTCATACTCTGCAGCGATGCTTTCGGCGGAGTGTTGACCGAAGTTGGGAGGGAGCGCGATTGCGTCCCAGACCGTTGAATTCAGATCAACAAGCATGCTGAACTCCGAGAATTGACGGGTGCTCATTGTGATGGATGAATAGATATTCCTGATACCTGTGTTAGTTCGATAAATAGGGCGATGAGTTTTCGATGTCAAGGGTGGTGCTGTAGCGTATTCCAACGATGTCTGATACCTTCAGAGTGCCAAAATAACGCCGGGGAATCTGGGATATTTATAGTGTCACCAGAGAATCCCCGGTATTGACCAGGATTGCAAGTAACAATGAATTGTCCCCCAATGTTGACAATGAATAGGACGGCCTCGTTGAACAAGTCCATTGTTATGGTCTTCGTGTGGCGGTTACTTTGTCAACACGATATTGGGCCTTCCAGCGCATCCTCCCATTCTTTGTCTATTGTCTTCTTTGACAGAATAATACTTGGTGAGTATCAGACGAGCAGGCGATAACCTAGATGAGGTTCCATGGCACGGTCATTACACAGATAATCTCTACTGGAGATGTCACCCTCTTCTCCTTGCATCCTTCACACCACATCAAGTTATGTCTGGGCATGAACAAATGTGGATTTTGAGAAGCCTGGAAGACTACTATGACGACCGACTGCTGCCACTCACAGTTCCTTGCTAGTCACAAGTCAGTGAATCTAGTGTTACTCACGTCTGGAAGGGCCGAATGATCTTACCTATGTAGCAGTGATTCAGCGCCACCTTGATATCTGTGACATATACCTGCAACCTTCGTCTTCTCGAATTGTCTCCGCCTTAAAACACACCCTCTCCCAAACCTCCTCCTTCAAGTGCATCAAGCATCATCCAGGACTCCGAAACCGCCTCCCAAGTCTCCACACAAAACGACACCATGCCCAAACGCCAGAAAACCTCATCGGTGGGCTGTCAAGGCGCGACGCCGAGAAGGCCGTTTTGATGCTCCGCTGCCTCCACCCCGAGATTCTCACCCGGCCACCCAGGAAGCTCGTAGGTTTTCCAATTAGCCGTCATCTAATCCCTGACCCTCAAGCGCTGACCTTGGCGGAGCTAGTTCGACATAAAAAAGTGGTCGGCCATCAATGGTTTCAGCAAGAACAACTCCAATGCTGGCCACAGTGGTTGGTGCTATCTGCGCAACAAGATTCTGAAGTTGCAGCAGGACGATTTCGATGCCAATGGTGCCACGAGCAACGGCCAGGAAGACGACAGCGTCTATTCGAGTTCAACCTTCGAGACCATCGTCGCTACTAGAAGCGAGAATGGAGAGGGCAATGGCAAGCGCAAGCGCAAAGGAAAAGCTACCGAGTTGACCAACTCTGCAACTCAGGATCTTGATGATGACGACGACGAGCCTGTGGCGGGCAGTGATCCAATGGTGGAGCGAGTGATCGAATTTGTCGGCCTGGAACCCATCGAGATCAAGGACGAGGACCAATTTGAGCTTGATTGGCGGAACCTTGAGTTGCACCAGCAACGTTTGGACTAACGAGGTCCTGAAGTGGCGAAGAGATAGGGGAGAGGCCACCACTACAGCGTTTTGAGGTTTAAACCCATCATATCTTTGAGCGATGTTATTAGCTAGTCTCAGGTTTGCTAGGAAGTAACAATTTGGTGGTCTGTCATATCCAGTGTGCAATATTCTGTTCATGTCGCCTTAAACTGAGTACCTACTACCATGCAGTTGTCGGTTCTGCAGTGCAACATTGAATGTCCAACACTAGGTAATCTTTCCGTCTGCGTTGGCAGCAGCTCTTGTATCGTTCTCCTCTCACCACTCACGGATTTCCCCGCCAGGACCAATGAAACCAGGAGAAACCCACGGCTTAGCATCCTTCGACAAGGCTCTTACTTGTTCCTCGTCAATCTCAATACCCAGTCCAGGACCATTAAGAATATTGATATAGCCATCAGTAACATTCCAGACCTCTGGATTCTTGGTATAGCTGGTAAGATCCGGCCCACCCGCATTGTAGTGTATCCCCAAGCTCATCTCCTGGATGGCAAAGTTCGGGCTGGAGCAGTCAACCTGACAGTTCGCCGCCAGGGCTATGGGACCCAGTGGGCAGTGCGGGGCAAGAGCCACGTCGTAGGCCTCAGCCATAGCGGAGATGCGCTTCAACTCGGATATACCACCAACGTGTGAGAT
The DNA here is from genome assembly GCA_016508685.1 of Cytospora piceae. NCBI lineage: Eukaryota > Fungi > Ascomycota > Sordariomycetes > Diaporthales > Cytosporaceae > Cytospora > Cytospora piceae. The sequence goes on along the minus strand of JADMLE010000002.1, from coordinate 1,990,048 downwards.
GTCAGGCTGCAAGATATCCACGCAGCCGGCCTCGAGAAAGGGCTTGACGTCCCACCTGCTGTGGAGACGCTCACCGAGGGCTATCGGGATGCTGGTCTGTTCTGCCAGTGACTTGATGGCCGCGAGATGCTCGGACAGTAGCGGCTCCTCGACGAATAGGGGTCGGTACGGCTCAAGCAGCTTGACAAGCTGCTTGGCCATGGGCTTGTGCAGCCGTCCGTGGAAGTCGACGCCAGCGTCCATGCCGAGTGCTTTGACTGCCTTGACACGGTCGACACACGAGTCTAGGAGACTGGGTGAGTCTAGCCATGCCATGTCATCAGTTGCATTCATCTTGATGCAACTAAAGCCTTGTGCCTTTCGTGCCTTCCTTCACGTGTGTGTTAGCCAGACTTCGCCATGATATTGAGGCAGACTCACGCTTCGTCTGCAACGTTGCTGGGCCTGTTCCCCCCTATCCACGCATACACCTTGAGCTTGTCACGGACCTTTCCCCCGAGCAGCTGGTAGATGGGAACCCCAAGCTTTCGACCTGCCAAGATGTCAGTGAAACCCAATTCGGAATGCAGATGGATGGATCCTCGAACCCTTCAAGTCCCAGAGGGCGATGTCAATGCCAGCCAGCGCGCTCATGAAGACCGGACCCCCTCTATAGAAGCTAGTCCGCCACGACAACTGCCATATGTGCTCGATATCGTCGGCTTCGAAGCCAGCGATACGGTCGAACCAGGCATCCAGACAACCCTCGACGGCCTGCGTGTGGCCCTCCAGCGAAGCTTCGCCCCAACCAACGTTTCCCTCATCGTCCATGATCTTGACGAAGAGCCAGCGTGGCGGCACGCGGAAGTACTCCATGGTAGCTATTTTCCCCATATTGACTATGCTGTACAATCCGTCCTGAAGGGGGTGTAGATGAGGTGAGAAGAGGGCCTAAAATACTGTGGACAAAATCACGCCCGAGAAGCTCAACCACATGTGCAGACTAATGCCACTGAAATACCGGAGTGCGATGGGCCCCTTCTGTTGTTCGGTGTGAGTTATTTCTAGCAGCAACCAGTTCCAAATTCGACGATGGCACGTGTTTATGATTGCCCACACGGATGGTAGTGGGGTCTTGCCATGAGACCCGTGGACGACGGCTCATGCTCCGTGACGTTTTTCGGGTGAGTCGGCGATGCATAGTGTAATGCAAGGAAAAGGGGCCCATCAAATCAAGGAGCGACGGAAAAGCGACAGCCCACTCTTGTTGCTTTTCCACCCGAAGCACACATTACGTGAGGGGAGAGAGGTGGGACTTAGCATGGATGAGGAGCCCGAACCCTGGAGCAACAAGCCCCCAATCCCCTAACCCTGCCACGCCCCTCCCCTGTTTCTTACCCCCCCCCTCGAAAGCCGGACGAAGACGGAGCACTACCTACCTAAGTAGGTACGGTAATTAAGTAAATACCTTGATGCATGGGATTATATGATTCCTTGAATATTTTCCATAGGACTTCCCTCTACCTAAGAGCGAGTCCTTCGAGCATTTACAGATACATCATGCCAGAAGTAGCCATGCAGGCCATGTCAGGGCCCGGAGGTATGAGTGCTCACCCGACATCTGGGGACAATGCCATTACCGGCCGACAGTCGCTCTCTACGCCTCCAGTCCACGAGCTTGTCTGTTCTTCTTCTTGAACTCGGCTACCGCCTTCTCCAGTACCCCCGGCTTTGCATCCCCGAAAATGTCAACTCCCAGTCTCGCCGGTAGGTTGTACCTGTGATTGCGGTCGAGCGAGTTGATCTGCTCGAATGCATCCTGGGGGAGCTCGAATACTGGCTTCAAGTCAGCTAAGGAGACGGCTATATCTATGGTAGAATCTACCAACCTTCGAAATTCGACTTAATACGCGAAGGGGTGACCGATTTCGTCAGCACAACAATGCCGCGCTGGACGACCCAGCTCAGCACCACCTGCGCAGGCGTCTTGCCGAGCTTAGCAGCGAGTTCAATCACAGCTGGGTCCTCGATGGCCCTGTTTCATCATCAGCCAGTGATCTCTTCATAGGTCTGTGTCTCCGGTACTTACATTGGCGCGCCGTAAATGTTGTTTCCAAGCGGGCTGTAGGCTTGGACCACGATCCCCTGCGACAGTGTCAGCCCGCGTCACCACCTCCCGAAGATCAAATTTTCATCTCACCTTATCCTGAGACCACTTGACAAGCTCTGGCTGCGCGAAGTAGGGGTGGAGCTCAACCTGGTTCACCGCGGGCTTGATCTCTGCGGCGTCCCATATCTCCTCGACCTTTGCGACTGAGAAGTTGGAGACGCCAATGGTCTTGAGTTTGCCCTTCTTCACGAGGGCCTCCAAGGCCTTCCACGTCTCGATGAGGGGCACATCGATGATTTGCATCCCGAATGTCTCCTCGTCGATAGGGAAGCGTTCGGTGTCATTGATGCGGCGGAAGGACACTGGCCAGTGGATCTAGAGCAGGTCAGCTTTGGCCGAGGAGACGGACAGAGCACATGCAAGCATACGAGGTAGAGGTCCACGTAGTCGGTCTGAAGGTCCGCCAGACTGGTGTTTACCGCCTTCTCGACATCTTCGGCTTTGTGATGAGTGTTCCAAAGCTTGCTGGTCAACTGCATCGCCAAAGAATGTTAGCGACATGCACGTGTGCACTTCCATCTTCAGGGGCTGCCAGTCGGGACACAGGAATAACTGACAAAGATGTCTTTCCGGGGCACACCAGATGCCTTGATACCCTCGCCGACCTCCTTTTCGTTGTCGTAGACGGCTGCGGCATCGATATGACGATACCCAGATTTCAGGGCGATCTCGACAGCATTCTTGACCTCATTTGGCTTGGATTGCTGGGGACTCTGTTAGCACTGTTCATCTTCCCCTCAGTACCACTGAAGCTCGGCATGAGAACCCACCCAGGTGCCCAGCCCTACGGCGGGAACGGTCAGCCCGTTGTTGAATTTGAACGACTCAGCAAGAGGCATGTTGTTTCAAACAAGCGATATCCGTGTGATTTGATCTTCAGTGAAGTCTTCACATAAGTGAAGAGGAGTGTCTTTGTACGTCCGTACGACGGAGTACGAGTAAAGCTTTCCCCGATGGTGACGCCCGAGGCACGCGAAGTGTGAAACGTATCGCACCATTGCGACTGCATGCGAATTGTGGGTACGACCACGGTTATGCGTCTGTTATCCGGCCGGAAATGCCCTTGAAGTAAAAATCGGCATTGAAACCGGAAAACCTCGTCACGGCCGAGCTCGGGAGGGGACTCCGGGCCAAGAGTTCGAGACCCTACCGATGTGCGGAGATGGTCCCGGTGCCTCTCTCGGCAGACAATGACCCGAGGAACAAGTCACGATGACCCACCTTCACCTTCTATCTGATCACGAACGACCTCAAAACACTGTGGTTCAGGAGGGGAAAACATGAGGATAGAATACACATTCCATTGATTTTCTTGAGCGAAAGAGAAGAACATCAGATCGGAACGAGATGTCAGCCTCTGTAACCAGCCCTCCCACGGGAGTTTTCGTCCCTGTTCCCACCTTCCTTCACCCGGCCGCCGCATCGTCAGGACTGCAGCCAAAGGTTGACGTCGAGACACAAACCAAGCACTCCATCTTCCTGGCCAAGAACGGCATCCGTGGACTAGTCCTCCTCGGATCCACGGGAGAGGCCGTTCATCTGAACCGCCAGGAACGCTTCGACCTTGTCGCTGGCTGCAGGAAAGGGCTTGACGATGCCGGCTTCCCCGACTACCCCATCATGGCTGGTGTCCTCACCAACGGCATAGACGAGACATTGGAGTGGCTGCAGGACTACGCCAAGGCTGGTGCGCAATGGGGTCTTGTGCTCGTCCCTGGCTACTTTGGGCCGGCGGGTTCCCAGGCCAATATCAAGGAGTGGTACACCATCATTGCGGACAACAGTCCCATTCCCATTTTGATGTAAGTCTCAAACTTCAAGAAGACCCGAGCCGGGAGTTCGAAGACCAGTGGTGCTGAAGCGGCTCGCAGATACAACTATCCTGGCGTAACCAACAATGTCTTGGTTGCCCCTGAGACATACACGGCTCTAGCCCAGCACCCAAATATCGTCGGATGCAAGATGTAAGCGAAACCCTCTCACCCGCATAAGCTTATTACTAGGCTAATATGAAATAGGTCACACGGTAACGTGTCTCACCACGTTCAGGTCTCCCTAGACCCGGCAATAGACCATAACAAATTCAAGGTCTACAGTGGCTTTGGCCAGCAGCTGGGACCAATCGTCTTCTTTGGGGCAGCAGGAGTCATCGACGGACTGGCAGCCATCTACCCCAAGACGGTGGTCAGGCTCATGAGCCTCGCAGAGAAGAGACCCATCGAGCAGGAGGCACTTGCCGAGGTGCATAGACTGCAGTACGTTGTCAGCAAGGCAGAAGAATACATCGGGAAAACGGGTATCGTGGGTATCAGGGAAGCGGTTTTCCGCGTTACGGGATTGGGCACGTTGGAGGGCGGTCGGCTTCCCCTGAAGGGCAGGCTGCCAGATGGGGAGTGGGAGAAGCTGAGGGAACTGTACCTGACTGATGTGGAGGAGTCAGAAATAAGTCTTTGAGTCTGTCATGTGCACTTCGCAGAATACATATGCGCTTCGTAATACGAACTTGTCGTATATTTAAGGACAGGGGCGGGTCGGTGTCAATGGCATTTGGTGTAACACCGATGTTCCAAGGGAGGGACCGTAAAATATTAGTTTCTCCAGAGAGTATACGAATATATTCGGCCAGCTCAAATGCACCCCCCCCCACCCGCAAAAGCAACTCTTTCTTACGACGTTGTATTCCGTAACCCTACTCCGTTTATGGGCATGCCCGGACTTGATGACCCATTCAAATGAAGCGATGGCCTCGATACCGCAGACGCCAGTATAGCTACTCGCTCCATTGTCTCAGCCGCAAGAGTACTCTCACGCAACCTGGCAAGTAGTCACCCACGATCGCTCATGAATTTCACCACGAGTCTCCATTGGATCCTGAGCGGAACACTGTTAAGTGAATACAACGACACAAAAGCCGCTGCATCAGAGCGGTCAACATTGACCAAGATGCGGTCGGCCATCCTCTGGAAGACATATTACTTTGGGGTCCAAACTTGCAGTGTTTGCCTGGTAAGAATCGTGCGCGATGACTGCAGTCTCGAGAAGAGGTATAGCGTTCCGCCAGTAGTGGCCTCATATCCAATAGGAGTTCGCAGTGTCAGAGGCACAAGACGATCGATACCTACTGTTGTGTCCTGGATATTGTGTCCTAATACTAAACCTCGCAGCCCCCAAACCCCTCATGTCTGAAGGTATCCGGCGCAGAGGCAGGGTACGTGACACTGTCGTCCTGGATAGCAATTTGATCACAAGGAAATGTTGATGAGGATGCCATGTCTCAACGCGATTGTGTGAAGTAAGCTGTGCACTTCGGGCTCTGAATGGCAACAACGTCGAGCCAGGGGTGAGAGTCTGCGCTCGCGTGACGTGCTGTACGTAGGTACGACGTCCGGCCCTCGTACACATGCACATTGGTCGAGACGGCCCTCAACCTCGACTTCGGCACGCTGTGGTCTTACAACCCTTGGATCAACTTCTACTGCTCGAAACTGCAGGCCGTGACTGGATTCTATGGAAGGATTGTCTGCATCTCGCTGCAGAGTGAATCCTTCACAGGGATGTTGGTCGCGCCGCCGCCGAAGCTCACCACCCAACTGTGGAATGGCCACATCAGGGTCAGCATCTTGCCGCCGGCGGAGGCAGTGGGAGTGGGAGGCGTCGCTGAGGTTACGACGCTGATCTACAGGGGGTGGCACATCGTGGTCGTGGGAGTATTGTTGCTTTTTCCTCGGCGGCTGTCTTGTAGGTGTTCGCTAGGTACCTACTTAAGTAGGTAGACGAGGGGCGCATCTAGGGGCAGAGTCCCAGAGAGTACAGATCGAGGAAAAGGGAGTTCAAGAAAAGATACGTGGTTATCCAAATTAAATTCTCTTCCTAGGAAAATATATATAATACTTCAACTTCATAGCCCCTTTACATTTCAGGTCGACCTTGTGAATAACATCGAAAGATAAGCTTAGATAATCCGCCCCAGCCTCCTCACATAGATAGCTCTATCACTTTTCCACAACAGGAATGTGGGCAGTCTCGGCCTCGCCAGATTCTTTGGTGCATAGAACAGTGAGGTGATCTCTCTTGTCAGCGTCACTTGCGTGGCTGGATTCTCTGTGATTTTGTGTTAGTTACCATATATTCAGCTGAGGTATGAAGAGAATATACCTGACGCAGACTTCAGTGGTTCCAGCAAGAAGTGGCCCTTTATATCTTCCAAAAGATCGCTCGAGAACTGCCGTGACTGGTCCGACGGCATCATTGATGGGTATGTACTTAGCCAGCTGCGGACTCCTGTTGTCGTAGCACTTCAAATGTTGGCGGGGCTGCTACCTACAGAGCAAGTACGTCGGACTTATCATTTTCCGCCTAGCTGTTGGTTGTCCCGGGCCGCAATTCTCGGCCATTCATCCACCCTCTTTCTCATCTCATATTATTCGGCGTAGTCCGTCCCTCTTCTGCCGTATTCGCTTTTTTATTGACGTCTTCTTCTGCAGTTCTTTTGGCCTAAGTACAGTGTTCATTATGCCACCGCCTGCTATTAGTCTGGGACAAATCCTCCGAGGCAGACACGGGCTGTACACTATATCGAAGAAGATCCAAGACGTGGTATGGCTTGCAAGGTTTGTGATTCGGGCTGGCAACGCCGGCACCTGCGGCACCTGGACACAGAGCTAACCTTGGCAATAATCAGGGATCAGAGTAATGAGCTTGTGGTTGTCAGGAGCGTCAGCGGCCATCCCCGCGTCGAGAACGAACGGGACGTGCTCAAGCGCTTCCAGAGTGGAAGCAACCATATCCGCCCTCTCATTGACGAGATCCAAAATCCGGCGAGGCCAACAACGATCATCCTCAGGCATCTTGAGGAGGATCTCTTAGATGCGTCGATTAAGAAGCCTCTCAATCGGAAAGAGATCAAGTACGTGTCGAGGGCTATCCTCGAAGCATTGAATGTCCTCCATGAAGATGGCTACGTCCACACCGACGTCAAACCCAGCAACATATTCGTCAACCACAGAAAGGACCAGAGCGAGGTGCGCTTCTCTGACGTCCAGCTGGGCGACTTCGGGGGCAGCTACCACCAAGAGAGTGAGTGGGCCAGATCAGGCACACCTATCGGGGCACCGATGTGGAGCAGCCCAGAGGTTCTCATGGAGGTGCCCTGGAACACGGCAACCGACATCTGGTCATTTGGTACTATGGTGAGAAACGCCACTGTCGCACCCTCTCCCTATCGATGGCAAAGACTCACCGTTGTCGATCTGAAACTTTAGGTTATAAGCTTGATCTTCGGCGGCGACTTCAACATTTTCCGTCCTAAGACAGCTCGTTATGGCGACGAGGAATACAACGTCGAAGTGGTCCAGTCACAGTTTCGTTACTTTGGACCCTTTCCGCCCAAGATCAGAGAGATTGTGAATGACGAAACGTACACGTCGGTTCTGTACCTCATGCATCTGAACCCGCCGGAAAGTATGACACCTTTCCGCTTGGTTACGGATCGGGAGGTTTCCAAGGAGGATAAGGAATTCGTCTTGAGGATCATGAAGATGGACTGGCGCGATCGACCGACGGCCAAGGAGCTGCTCGAGGATGAATGGTTCTTTTGAGAAGAAGGCTTCTCGCGCGGTTTCCTTTGCCCAGACACCAATTTTCGAAGTGGCACTGCTGAGGCCGGAGAAGTGATCATTGCCCATATAAATGCCTAGTGGTGCTTTGAAACGTATTGGTTTTGGCGGGTGTAAAAATAGCTTGAATATTGACGCACAAGGTGTTGCATTGTGGGGCTGTAGGCCGCAGCTATGGGCCGTCAACTTCCTGTGAAAAGCAAAACGGCTGCGCAGCACGCCGTCGAATCTTAGCAGGTGTTTAGATTCTGCACTTATAGAGACCTGCCGCGGCGGCGGCTCGGCAGTGGGGGCAGTATACTATACATGTACAATGGTAACATGCTTCTGTGGCGCAGTGGAATTGCGTAGGTACGCATCGCAGAAGATGTTCTGGGTAACACGACGACATCGTGACATGAGGGCTCGTCTAGCCTCGTGATTGGACTGTTGCTTCCGAAGTTGAATAGGTTGCAGCTGGAGGCCCAACATCCATCATGAACAACTGTTACACTTCGATTACGCCTCGGCTTTGCCTATTCCCGGCCATTGCTCACCCCCCTTCTTCCCTAACGCTCAACACCTCAACAACCAGATGCCGACACCTATGTTATCAGACCTCGGAGGGTGTTGGACACAAAGATTTGCGTCTAGTTCGACATCCATGGTATGGATTATGTCCCGTAGCATGTTTTGCGCCCTGAGAGGTGCGAATTCGCAAAGACGTCCATGTTTACCTCAGAAGAATAATTCGTTTCCAAGAAGATCTTCGATATTTCCAAACCCAGATGTGACCTTGAACAGGGTCAGCTCCGTAACAAAATCTCCCGCTTATGGCAATGTAACTTACCATAGAGTCAAAAGCATCCCACCCCGATATCTCATAGACCGAGTTTCTTGGTGTGATTCTGAAACTGGTGATATCGGTCATATCTCCGGTGTTGACGTCGTGTTGCATAGAGGCACTGTTGTTTACCGCATTGTTCTCGGGCTGTGTGAGCCCGCCTTTCCGCGAAGGATATTTTGTCGCAACCTCGGCACAGACATCTGTCTGTGTGTGTTTTGACCCTTTTATTGCTTCCTTTCGAAGTTCTTCTAATACCAGACAGTATCTCTCCGTTAATGAGCCATTCTCAGCGATCATCGACAACTGAGTCTGGCACTGAACTGCCGCTGAGAAATAGTCATGGTGGAATTGGACATTTGGGACATCCTGCTGCTGAATGGTATATACATAAAGTACTACGACAGCACAAAATGCGTAATACGAAGTGAACTGAGGGATGTGTTAGCACAAACCTGCCGACAAGCAAGCAGTATTTTCAGCACAAGAATAAACCTCACCCAGAATGCCTTGAACATCATTTCGGCATCAATAAGCTGGTTGACCAAGCTACATATATTCATGGCGGCTTGTAGGCACTCCTCGATGCCCTTTTCGACTTCGGTAACTCGTGGAGTAATTTCTCTTGCTAGGCCGCTTCCAACTCGACCATTTCCAAGCTTTTCCAGCAAAAATGGTCTGTATGTGAGGAGTATGGCATGCCAATATGCTGCGTTCAACACATTTCGCTGGCGTTGATAGATTGGAAGAAGTAAAGCCGTCTTGATCTTGTTGGTGTCCAACAGGTCTGCCAGCTCCTTGCGCCATTGTCTTAGTCTTTGGGAGCACTTCAAGGTGAGCTCCAGGCGCGATGACATGGCCATGGGCTTGATCGGATACAGATCCCCCAGAATCTGGTCAAGGATCCGAGCCAGCTTGATATGTGCTACCGCTGCAACCATTACGGGCTGACCCTGGTCCAGTTGTGTTGGTAACCCCATCGAACACAGGTATGGATCATCGATGCATGATGGTAGTTGTTGATCAATATCCTCTTCGCGGAAAGTGCGTGGTCTCCCAAGTGAGGCGGCGAGATATTTGTCAAGAGTGTAGGCGCACCAGAAGACTCTTCGACGACACTCCAATTCAATTTTCCCGGAGATGGTCGGCGCTTCCTTTCTCGTCCCTCGATTCAAGCCAATGGCCATGGCCAAGTGTGCTGTGGTTCCAAACAGGCTCCAGCAGTGGTTGATGCGAGACCGTGAAAGCAAGTAGAAACATTGGGCCAACCTAGCCTGTATGCTGGCGAGGCGGACACACCCCCGTTCCTTCTGCAGGTGTTGCTCTGCAACGCGGAAATATCGAGAACTGATGTCGGATATGACTGCGTTGCAGGAGACGGAGGCCGGCATATACAGACTGGCTTGGGCGAAGACCATGAAGAGAAGAGCAACCTTCGCGGGTGCTTCATCAGTACTGTCCATCATTCCAGACGTAGCATAGAGCTCTTCAAACCATGTTTCCACAGTGGGCCTGTGCAGATATCGATGTGTTGGAACTGCAAAGTCGAAGTACTTCCCCAACAGTTGCTTTGTGTCTTCTTTTGGTGGCAACAGGAAAAACGAAGTATCCACGTCAGGAAGTGGTGCGTCGCCAAACGTGAAGATCGACGAGGTCTGAGGAAGTTTCAAGGTCTCAAAGACCCTTTTCTGTACCCGGATCAGGAATGAGGCACCTGATGCTGGACCAACATAATGTCCCTGGAGGTCCGTCTGGGAAGGTTCAGGTGAAGCACTGGGTGACATCGAATCGACTATGAGACTCGGTCGTTCTGGGGCTCCTATGGATGGCCTCCTGGTATGGCTGTCTTCTGGCGACACTGTCGAGCCAGTATTATTGTCCCATATAATGGACGGAGCACGGCCTCTGGCATAAAAGGTATCATACGAGCAATGGTTGCCCTTCCTTACACATACCTCACATGGCAGTGTGCCGGTGCATCGTATCTTTTGTCTGTTCTTGAATATTAGTCTACGAATAACGGGTGCGTTTTATGTAAATATTGAAGGACATGATAAAAGGGGCTTTTGCATTACGATGGGGGGCCTCTTAGATTCCACCAAGCCCCACTCAAAGAAACAGGGGGAGATTGTAGTACAATTGCCTGATCTCTTAGTTTGATTAAAGAGCTGGGAATTATACTTGCCGCTTGCATTGGTCGCAGGCCCTTGTGACCCTAACTCTCTCCTTTGTCCTTTTCCGGCAACGCTTCCGCTGTGGTTGCTGCGAGGGCATCCTTGGCGGGGCAGTGTGAACCATTTCTGTCGCCCGATGAAGTCTCCCTGGACTTTCACTTGAAAAATTTCGAAGAGCTTGTTTCAGGGGGCAGCGATATGCTTGTCAAAGGTTGAATGTTGCTGAGGTATCGGAAGTTCACTTACAGAAATGGAAGTGTTCGGAAAATGGCGACTTATCCGATAACCATGAGGGAATGCGACCCCGCATCGCGCCACCTCGATTTCGGAAATGTATTTCCGGGCTGCATGTGAGCATCAGGCACTTTTCCAAAAGGGATCTCCACCACGGATCTGCCAATTAAGCTGGGTACATCTTGTCCGTACCAATGCCGGCACTGATATCATGTACTGTGAATCTAACGATATACTCGCTCCATAATATAATAACTCTTTATACAAGACTGTCGTAGTGAAGAACAATCTTTATCTTCCCGTCCTCTTGAGATATCAAATCTTAGTCACAATTCCATTCTTCGAGTCGGCAGATACATATATATCTACCCAGCAATATGTCTGTCGCAACGCAACAAATGGCGGCTTTAATACCCCTGGATGGTGTCCAGGAGCCACCTGATGGCCACACACTAGCCGCAACAAACAACCAAGTTGTCACAATCACTGATCTGCTGTTGAATAAAGCCCGCGAGACTCCAGGCGCTGTCTTTATACAGTATCCTGCGACAGCGAAGGGTAAGAGTGACTACGTGGGATACACTGTCATCGATATAGACCGACTGGCCGACGAAGCTGCTCGACAATATGCAAAAAGGGGCCTCAGACCTGAGGTAAGAGGCTTCGATACAAGACTACACCACTCGCGACAAATGCGTGCTAACTCAAGGAACAGCCTACATCGGGCAAGTGTGAGGTGGTTGCTTTATTGTCACCGTCCAATCTCGACTACGTCGCGTCAATATTCGCTTTGACTCGAATGGGATTCACGATACTCCTTCTGTCCACCAGGCTTTCCACGGAGGCGTATGTGAATTTGCTCCGCTTGACTAACTGTCGGAAACTCGTCTTCGGGAGCAATTTGAAAGCCATCGCAGAGAAGGTCCAGGAACAGTCTTCGTTGTCATCCTTCAATATTGTCGTCAAGGAAGAGTATGACCTCGAGCAGCCATCTGGGCCTCGGTTCCCCTATGTGCGGCCTCCGAACGCTTCTCAGCAACTGTCTTTCGTGAGTTTTCCGCATTAGAGCATTCACATTGCATTCACTTACCACTCCAAAGATCATCCACTCATCAGGGTCTACCGGCTTGCCAAAGCCAATCTTCCAAACCCATTCCGCCTGTATTGCGAACTATTCCAGCGGGATTCCCTACAGGGCGTTCTTGACCCTGCCGCTATACCACAACCACGGCATATCCGTCACATTTCGTGCTTTGATCGCGGGAAAGAAGATCTCGATGTATAACGGGAACTTGCCGCTGGCTGGGAGCACGCTGGTGGAAGCTCTGAGAGCAACTCAGGCCGAAAGTCTCCACTGTGTCCCATATGCGTTGAAGCTCATGGCAGAGACTGAGGGCGGGATAGAGGAACTCAGGAAGTTGAAACTCGTCATGTACGGGGGAAGCAGTTGTCCCGATGACCTCGGGGACCGACTAACTGAAGCTGGAGTTTACGTGGTGGGACAGTACGGAACGTAAGTCCTCAGTCGAGACCCTTTCAACCGGTTACACTCTTTGACCATGGATATCCAGCACGGAAACGGGACAGCTCATGACATCGTTTCGAGACCCGGGAGACACGGCATGGAACTATATGAGGCCGTTACCTGCGACGCAGAATTACATCAAGATGATCCCACGGGGCGCCAACACGTTCGAGTGCATGATAACTGATGGCCTTCCATCTAAGACCACGTCGAACTCCGACGATCCTCCCGGGTCGTACTATACCAGGGATACCTTCACGCCTCATCCAACCATCCCCGATGCCTGGAGGTATCTAGGACGCCTCGATGACAGGGTAACCCTGATTAATGGAGAGAAGGTATTGCCGATCCCGTACGAGCACACTATCAGACAGCACGACCTGGTGCAAGAAGCTGTGGTATTCGGCGTGGACAAGGCTGTTCCGGGCTTGATGGTAGTGCCAGGTGAGAAAGCCGCGTCGCTGTCCAAAGACGAAATTCTCAAAGCACTGTTGCCAAACATCGAGCTGGCCAACTCAAGAGCCGAGGAGTTTGGACGCATCTCCCCTGAGATGATCGAAGTCCTACCTTCAGGAACAGAGTACCCAAGGACGGACAAGGGTACTGTCATCCGGGCAGCATTTTACAAGCAGTTCGCACAGCAGATCGACGATACTTACGACCGCTTCGCAAGACCTCAAACCGTCCTCCGTGCCCTCGAATATGAGGATTTGTTGCAGTACCTCCTGGACCTGTTCCGAGACAAAATGGACATACCAGAACTGGCACCGACGACAGATTTCTTCGAGGCCGGCGTTGATAGTCGTCAGGCGATAACAGCGCGGGCCCAAATCATTCGAGAGATTGATGTGGGAGGTAGCCCTGTTGGGTCCAATGTCATCTTCGAATACCCCAATGTCGAAAGGCTTGCTAAGCATCTGTATTCTCTGAGGACTGGATCCGTGGAAGTTGAGGATGATGAGATATCCGAAATGGCTCAACTGATTGAGAGGTACTCCAAGTTCGATGTCAGAGAGCCTGGTCAGATCATACCAGACGGCGACACTGTGGTAAGTTCAAGCCTCATTCGACAACCCCCCCATATATGCCACTGACACCCTTTGTAGTTGTTGACCGGCGCAACTGGAACTCTCGGAGTGTACATACTGGCACAGCTCCTGAGAGAGAGACCAGTGAAGCATGTGTTCTGCCTCGTGCGAGCTAAATCACGAGAGGCGGCCAAGACAAGGGTCCTCTCAACGTTGGAGGCAAAGTGTATTGCACTGTTGAACGATGAGGAGCTGTCCAGAGTCTCCTTCTTACCCTCAGACTTGGGTCAAGCTTCTCTGGGGCTTGATCAAGAAATAATGGAAAGGGTTTTGCAAAGCCTCACGGTTGTCATCCACTCAGCCTGGGCGGTCAACTTCAATCTCGGTGTCCGCAGCTTCGAGTCTCAACACATCAGAGGCGCTCACAACCTCATCAATCTGTGTCTGAGGACCAATACCGTCTCCCCGGCACGATTCTACTTCTGCTCGTCCATAGCAGCCGCCGCCGGGACGCCGTTGCCTGCAACCATCGAGGAGTGTCACATCGAGGATCTTTCCCACGCGCAGAACATGGGCTATGCTCGTTCTAAGTTGGTCACCGAGCATATTGTCAAGGCTGCTGGTGAGTCAACAGGAATGGCCGCTTCTGTCTTACGCATTGGTCAGATTGTTGGAGATTCCCGCCAAGGCGTGTGGAACACCACCGAAGCGATTCCGTTGATGATCCAGAGTGTGAGAACACTGGGAGCATTACCGACACTTGATGAAGTAAGTCCAGCGCTATTTAATTTCTCGCCAACCTATGTACTGACACGACCACAGACACCCTCATGGATGCCAGTCGACCTCATAGCCAGGGCAGTAGTGGAGTTGTCCGGCGTAGGCAAACCAGACAACATAGAGCCGGGCAACTCGGCGGTCTACAACGTCCAGAACAGCAAGTTGTTTCACTGGACTCGAGACCTTCTTCCGGCTCTCAAGGAGGCAGGCCTTGACTTCAAGACCGTCCCGCAGCGCGAGTGGGTGGATCTGCTCCGCAAGTCTGACCCGGACCCTGAGGTCAACCCTACTATCAAACTGTTGGACTTCTTTACGGAAAAGTACGACAACGATGGACCTGCTAGAAAGGGTCTTGTCTTTGTTACTAGGAAAGCAGAGTCGGAAAGCCAGGCATTAAGGGGTGGTTTTGATGTGATTAAGAGTGGTCTGGTGGGGAAGATGGTGGATTGCTGGAAGAAAGAATGGTAAAGGCAACAAACAAGTTTATGGTCCAAATGGACCTGGTATTCCCGTTCAATGTCAGACATACAGTTTCCTTCAGATCAGCATGCTGGGTAGTGGTTTGACACCAGACCTCGTGTTGCTTCCCATCTTCCAGGTGGGGAGAGGAACGGCCCCTACGTGACCGTGACGAGAACGGCTAGCTCGGGCGGCGTATTGCAACCCACGATCGGTCGCCACTGCACAGATGCCCATTAGAAACGGAACCTTTGAACAACCTTGGTAGTAGAACCTCATTTATGTGGTAGTGGTCCCCATTGGCGGTTTTCCGTTCCAGGCGATGATTTCCACCAAGCATTTTAGATGCCGTTTATGGACTCGGA
Organism: Cytospora piceae; assembly: GCA_016508685.1. Taxonomy (NCBI): domain Eukaryota; kingdom Fungi; phylum Ascomycota; class Sordariomycetes; order Diaporthales; family Cytosporaceae; genus Cytospora; species Cytospora piceae. Next base: position 1,974,896 of record JADMLE010000002.1, on the reverse strand, counting down.
GTGTAGTAATAGTGACCCAGATGGCCCATCAGATCTGAATAGGAGCAAGTCAGTTGGTATGTGAGCATCTGCAATCGGATGTGCATGCCAAGAAAAAGCTTGACATCTACTTTCTTACATCTGGTTGCTTTTTTGCACTCATATCTGTCACCAGGGTGTGGATCACCCAGGCCTTCCAAAAGTGCATGTGGTCATGTTGTCTAGCAGTCAAGGAGGCGCTGGATTGGGCACCTCATTCGGCCAAGGCTTGCGTCCTTGCCACCTGCACCCTATGAATCCATATTGGGAACTTTTTAGACTCGCTTGAGTCCTATACTGCAATGTCTGCTACTATGTACTGGGGTGACGGATGCAATGTGGTCTGTGTTAGGGAGTCCCACGAGGCTCAGACCAGCCTACCAGGAGATGGGTGAAGGTTTTTCATTCGTGGGAAATACCCTCCGACCGAGTAGACAAAATAGCATTGAGGTAATGAGGGAATCACATCACTATCCAGCTCACTATATTGTCTATGAGTCTATGGAGACGTGGCACTATAAAGGGGCGGACGCTGCTACTCGAATATCACTGCAATACAGGCACATCCGGCCAGACAAACTCCCGCGGAAACCAAGCCATCCCAGAAGCCCAGCAAGATGCATTACCTCTCCCTTCTCGGCTTGCTGCCAGTCGTCCTGGCTTGCACAAACCCCGAAACCGATGCCTGTGCTTCATATTTGTCTGCCAACGCGGCCACGGCATCGGCCTTCTGCGCGACGTACACCCAGTCCGCCGTGACCGCCGCCGCCGCCCTTCCAACCTGGGCCTCATACTGCTCCAGCAAGGCGAGTTCCATCTCCAAGGAGTGTACCTGCCTCTATCCCGGAACAGGTGCAGTGACCAGTACGACCAAGGCCTCCACAACATTGAAGACGAGCACTACTGTCACTGTCGTCACGACCTCGACTGGGCCAGCCAGTACAGAGACAAACAGTGCTTGTGGCTCTGCGGATGTCGATGCTCTCGTGGGCTACGGTGTCGGGACGACGGGTGGTGGCAGCGGATCTGGTACCACGGTGACAACGTGCGCTGAACTTGAGGCTGCTCTTGCCAATGGCGGCGTCATCACCGTTTCCGGAGTCCTGGACGGCTGTGGCGTTTTCGACATCCCGAGCGACACGACTGTCATCGGCTCAGGATCTGGGTCTGGTGAGTAGCCCGATGGGTTTCCTTGGCCTGAACCGGTGAGGAGAGACTTGCACTGACACCAGGCGTCTAGGCCTAACCAACGGAGGTCTTCGTGTCAAGAAAGCGAGCAATGTGATCATCAGGAATCTGTACATGCACGACCCCCCTACAAAGGACGATTTGATCCAGATTCAGTATTCCACGTATGTCTGGATCGACCACTGTGACCTCTCGACAGACGGCTTGGTCGGAAGCAAGGACTACTACGACGGTCTGTTGGACATTACACATGTATGTTGATATCTGCAGAATCGACATTATGCATCAAGCCTGAGTATACACTAATACCATATCTTACTTATAGGCAAGCGATTATATCACCGTCTCCTGGACCAAGGTGAGTTTATGACTGCACTCCAAATGGATAGAGATGATGGCTGACGAATCCTTAGTTTCATGACCACTGGAAGGTAGGCTTGAGACCAAGCATGCAGAATCAAATATTGGAGAGGCTAACACCATGGAAAGGGCTCTCTCATAGGTCACTCCGACAACAACGGTGACGAGGACACTGGCCACCTGCGTGTCACGTATCACCACAACTCATGGGTCAACGTGAACTCGCGGCTTCCGTCTATTCGCTTCGGCACAGGCCACGTATACAGCTCATGCTACGAAGACAACCCATCCTCGGGGATCCACTCCCGCATGGGTGCGCAAGTGCTGGCTGAGGAGAACTACTTCCTAAATACCAAACTGGCCATTGTTACGGATATCGACAGTGACGATGACGGCTATGCCATCGACAGAAACAACGTCTTTGTCAACAGCACCGAGGAGATCACCCTCGTAGGAAGCCTCACACCACCGTATAGTTACACGTAAGTAGGCCCGCGTAATTCTTTGAAACTGAGAGCTGACGCAATCACATATTAGACTCGATCCTGCATCGTGTATCTGCGATCTGGTGTCTGCGAGCGCTGGAACAGGTGTCATCGCTTGAGAAGTGGGTTTTGCATGTGGTCCCCGGGGTGGGGGGTGATGATGTTTGATGGGAGACATATTGCAACAGTCATACAACTTGGGCAATTCGAATTCAGATACTTTGGGATCAACTGTACCAGCATAAGCAATGGTATCTTAAGTGACTTTGTTACCAATTGGCACGTATAAATGTTCTGGAGTATGATCTGGCTGAGAATATCAACAAGGATCCTTCCCAGGTGCTCTTCACGGCCGTATAATAACGGGGATCATCTAGTAATACCTACTGGCATGGTTAGGTGGTAGCCAGTCACAAAGTCAGAGTTGGTGGCATTCCACGAAACGTCTATGGAGGCATTCAAACACTTTGGTCATCATTCATTAAATTAGTAACAAGGAGATCATCCTGCCAACAAAGTAAACACACCCAGTAGCACTCGAACATCCCATCCAAAGATCCCTACTTGTGTCTAGAGACTCAGTCATCGATATACCGATCGGAATCAGACCCCGAAGTCTCAGAACCATCGGAGTCGGAGTCGGATTTAGTGCCGAAGATCCCCTTGAAGCAGTCCTCGCTTACAGTATCCTTCACGTTCGTGAACCTAGCCAGAAGATCATCAATGGTGACGTCCTTGGTCTTCTCCAGCTCTTCCACGAAGTCAATGACCATGAGCTGCTTGTCTTCCTCCTCGGTGATGGGATACTTGCCGATGGTAGTGACAGACGAGGTGACAGATGGAGCTCTTGGCATAGGGGGGAAAGCAGGGTGACCAGGCAGTGGCAGCGGCTGTAGGCCTCTCGGTCCAGGCGGAAAAAATGGTGCGTGGTTGCCAGGGAAGCAGCCCGAAGGGCCCAGCGGCCTACTCATGGCACTGCGCAAGGCAGAAAGCTGCTGGTCATATAGTCGTTGCCGGGAAGGTGTATCCTGCGTTCTCATCACATCCAAGAGGCGTCCTCGTTGCCAATTTATAGCCCAGCGCCGTTGTATTTCCGAAGGGAAGGACGGAGACTGCGGCCACATTCTCATAGTTACCGTTTCACCGGGCTTAATGGTTTGGCTCCAGAGGCCGGGGAGAATGATGTCGCCATTTGAACTCAGAATATCGTAGTGGCCATCAAGGACATCCATCTCGCGCCCGGACATATGCTTATATGCCTCTATGATGGTGGCTTCCATGCCCTTCAGGCTAGTCAGTAATGGCATACTTGAATAAGGGACAAGAACAATTTACTTACGTTCCATGTTCGGCAGGTCTGGAACGGGATCGTGTATGTCCTCCCCAAAGCGTCCTTCAACAACACGGGCCTTTTCTCCTCACGGATGGAAAGGAACACGAGCGTGAATGGATCTTCGCCGACCGGGTTGTATTCCTGGAAAGCAACACAGACCCTTTCGCGGCTCTGAAGTCTGTTTGCCTCACGGACAACTTCATCGATGATCGATTGCATGCGGGGCCCCAAGTCAATGTAACGGTTCCATGTCGAGCCCAGCTTGTCTTTGTCCCTCACGACCTTATCCAGGCCATAGTGGAGACGCCTGTGGCCGAACGGGACCTTGACAAGTCTGGGTCCTAGATGGCTTAGGTAGGCAATCCTCTTCTGAAATAAGTAGGCCTCGAGACTCTTGCTTTCCCAGTCCTGCTTGAACTTGTCATCTTCCCCGAACATACGGCGTACCCAATCAGCCATACGATGTTGAAGTTCTAAGTTCAGATGAAGACTGGAGCTGAGAAAACACGATGGCTTGGTTGGCTGGCTGATGATTGAAGCATCCGTGTGTTTGGGCTCTGTAGCCCCTTGAATGATGTGATACTGCTGATCCGAAAATCGGGCAAACTCATTAACCGCGCTAGTCACTTCAACGGTGGGCTTTCCTGCGGAGTCGTCTACAGATCCTTTCTCGGGGACTTGTGTGTTGATTAGCTAGAAGCTGTACGCAAGTGGTACCCATAGGGGTGGGCTTGGCCACGGCATGCTCACCTTGGTCGGACTGCGTAGCCTTAGTGTTAAGCTGGACGATAGAGGTTTCTTTCTTCGAAGCCTCTTGGTCATCTACAGCTGTCCTTGTCGTAGTTTGTGTTGTCTTAGAGCTCGAGGAGCTGGATACGGACCAAGCATCCGTATCGCTTGATCTTGCTTGCAACCCCCAGCGCCGCTGGGCCCTTTCTTGGCCTTCAGCCCGCTCTCTGGTGTATCTGACTCGACCCTTTCGCAGACAATGAATAGCACCGCGTCCTAGGAGCTCTTGTTCGAGGGTTCCTGCCTCCCGCTTACCAGAGCTACAAAATGTTAGTAGAAGACCACTCCTGGGGGACAATGGGAGGAGAACATACCTGGTCTGAAGTCCAGCAAGCTTGGCCATGTAGAGGAGGATAAGCAGCTCGGATGTGACCCATTCCAATTGCTCTCGGCAACGATCCAGACGAGGCTCGAGCCAATATCGTTGTTTTTTTTTTTGCTCCTCATCAGCATGCCGAGAGAGCTTAAGGAGGACGGGTCAGGGATTGGACCCTTGAGTAGCTCATCCTTCAGGTTCTCAGCGTTGATGTTCTTCTTTGATGGTTCGGTCCTCTCTACTGCCTTCTGGACAAGCAGCATGATTGTCTTGTAGAGCGTGTCGCACTTGACAGCGAGGGCCTCGAGCTCTTGATGACCAGTTTGTGTGAGGAGCTTGCCTGTAGGATGGCCGCAATTTGTGGAGTTGCCTATGTCAAGCAAGTCTTGAAGCTCTTGCAGCGTACCTGTCGTGTCCTGGATCATAAGACGCACTTCACGAAAATCAAAATGCATGTTTGCGAGGTTCTGGCCAAAGGCCACGATGTCTCGAACCGAGATTTCTGATTTGGCCGCCATCATCCCAGGTTTTTCGAGGCTTCAAGAAAAGTATGAGGGCCTCGAGGAGGCAGTACTGAGAGGCAATGACAATTCCCTGAGGAAGCTAGGACTACTGAGGCTATATATGCTACTCAAGGAACGGGGAACACCTTTGAGGCTGGCCACATGCCAAGTCCGCTGCAGTAATCTAGCTCTGCAGGCAAGACGGCGCCGCTAATTGGCAGCTTCAGCAATATTAAGGCTGCAAGATGCAGTGTTACGAGGTGTAAGTCGAGCCAGCCAATGTTACCTGCATCCAAACACACTGTGGATAAGCCCAACAAGTGAACTGCAGACACGTCAAGAGTTTACGAATGTGGCCGCGACGCCAGTGTCCGAGGTAACCTCAAACACTGCAACTGATCGCCCTCCCTACATATGCGGCGTTGTGAGGAAAGTACATCCTACGTTGCTTTGGAAGCGAGAGCACTGGAGCCTGATTTGTATCCCAGCTGTTTATTGGCTATGATCCCGTTGGCTGCCCAATGTTCTACATTGCCGCAGTACAGATGTGACTCTCCAAAAGTATGTACAGTGAAGAAAATGACACATTCTCCATGACCCCGTGGCAACTATTCGTCGATGGTTGACGCTCCCCTCCCCTTACGAATACAGTGCATCAATAGCGTCGACATGATCGGTAACCATGCAGTCCCAGTTGGTACCGTTGTAGAACACGGTGTTGCCATCCTGGCTTGTCTGAGAGTTGGAGCTAGGAAGGGTGTCGCCATACTGCCAGAACAGATCGCCTGCGATTCCGGTGGTGTCGAGGGCCGTCTCCTGCCACGCGTTCTCGACCGTGCAGTTGTTACCGCCGCCGTACTCCTCCAACAGGCACGGCTTTCCTGCAGCAACACAGCCCGCTCCGTGGGTAGTTACCCATAAGTCACCCCAGCTGTATGCTTGGCCCCCTGTAGTTGTGTGTTAGTCATGTTGGAGGCATTTCATGCAAGACTGTGTTGGACTTACAGCTGTCGGGGTACAGGTGGAATGTAGCGAAGTCCAGCGTCGTGATGTTGAGGTTATCAGCCCAAACGTAGCCACCAGCAGAGGTAGTGTAAGGGTAGCTGCCATCGCTTCCATCAAGCGGTCCGAAGCCCTCGTCACCAATGGTCACCATGTGGTTAGAATCCAGAGACTTAATGTACTCGGAGGTAGTCTTTGCCCAGTTGTAAATCACGGAGCTGGTCAAATGTCAGTATCGGCCCAGATGCGCCCCCAGTAACATACCCCCACCCCCAAAATCCGGGTACGTACGTATCGCAACCACTGCACCTCGGCTCGTTTGCCAGCTCCCAAGAGAAGACCGCCGTGGATGTCTTATACCGGCTGACAACAGCCTCGATATAGGTATGGTACTGAGCCTGAGAAGTCTCGTCAGTGAACCACGTAGTAGCAGAGCCACCAAAAGCGGACACGTAAGCCGCGATGCCGCCGTAGTCGCTCCAGTTGTTGATAAAGTTGATGATCAGCTTCAGGCCGTAGGTCTCCGCGGCAGCAACAACGGCATCCAGACGCTCCAGCCCATTGGCACCAGTGTTGATCGTCGCGTTGTCCGCCGACAGGTATTGGTACCACACGGTCCCGGAAGACGGGATGCTGGTCACGTCGTTGAAGCCCCAGACGCGCACGATCTTCAGGTTGGCACTGGCAATGTCCGAGAAGACCTTGTCGATGTCCTCATCCTCGGTCAGGAACCCGCACCAGTAGCAGTTGGTCCCGGCATAGTATCTCGTCACGCCATCGATGTTGAAGAAGAGACCGTCCGTCGTGGCGAAGCTCCCAGTAGGAGTTCCGGTCGAGGCGGGAGCCGAGGACGTCTTCGACGAGGTGCTCGACGCCTTGGACGTCGTCGTCGAGGTAGAACTGCCAGATGTTACAAACCTCAACTTGGAAGTCTGCAGGGTGAATGGACACAAACTACTGACGATGTACTAGACTTCGAAGTCGTCTTCACAGACGATGAAGTCGTTTTGGTTGTCTTCACAGATGAGCTCGTAACGCTCGTCTTCACAGAGGACGAAGTTGTAGCCGTCGCCGAGGCGGTGCCCGGCACGCATTGCTCATAGTAGGGGTTATACGAGGTACAGGTGTATCCAGCCGTGCAGCTCGTAGAGCCTGTATACCCGATTCCACCGCACTGGCCGTAGGGGGACTGCTGAGCCGCAGCGATGGCGGCCAGCAGGGATAAGGATGATACCAGACCCTTCATGATGGGGAATAATATGTACTGAGAAATCAAACACGTAAAGCTCAGAAAGGAATGCCAGAGAAATGGTGCATTGGATCAAGCTTCCTCGAGAAGAACGGAATAAGGTCTACATGACATAACGTGTCTTATAGCCTCTCAGGTTGTGGACACGAATCATATGGTCAAGTTCTCCACACGCTTGTTTCCTTCAAAAAGGCCCATGTTCTCTCCTTTTTGTCGGCAAGGCTCCCTAGATTCCTCGCGCCACACATATGTCCGCTCCGTTATGCCATTTTCATTTAAATATCCCAGCTAGCAACGAACTGGATGACTCCGTTCCCCTTGTGGCCAGCCGTAGCAAGAAACGAGAAACTGGGGGAAGGGAAGTCCAAGCCCTGACGTTCAGAATGGGATCCTTGAACCCAGGATGTCCACCAATAATGTGGCCGGGCCATATGGAAACGGCAGTGTCCACGGCGGCTTTGACGGACCGGCCTACTCCAGAAAAGGTTTCTCGGAGCGTACCGAGCCGGATTACTGGCACAACCCATAACCAAAGAGGCATTGTAACTTGGCTGGCACCTCATGGATTGGAATATTCATCCCATGTTCACGGCATCATTGTGGGTCAAAATACTTTAAGTTTCTGGTGGGCTGTTCCGCACGCAAACGATTCCCCTGGCGGAAATCTCAAAAGTTGCGGGGAGATCCACCTAACCCTGTCAACCATCCCCATGTTTCAAGGATATTGTGCTGAAGGTGAAGGGTACAAAGGACTTCATGCCAATCGAGGAAATGACGTGACTGAAAACGTTTGTGAAGAACGCAGCCGTGCTGTTCCATCGACCCGGAACCAACTTGGATGTTGGCTGTCGTTCATCTGATGGTATGCCGTATATATTGTCGCCTTCGAAAAAGTTGAAATATGCCGCAGTCATTGTAAATCCCTAATGTTGGTTAATTATAGAAGTAGACTCATTGGGGTACTAGGAGTATCCGTTCCAGGCTAGTCGACGACTTGGCAGTGGGTGGCCGAGGAGCCTGTTCTCCTGAGTTGCCCTCCCAGTCCGCATTCGACACATGCAAGCTTCACTCCATCCTCAGTGCACTTCTCCAGTTGGCTGTCAACGATGATAGCACCCGAAGGGATCAACAAACGAGACTATAATTACATTCTTTCGCAGAGTGTTGCCACCTGCCACCAATCTAACCAAAATGTGCTCGCTTTATCCGTGACAGCCGATCAGCCTTCGGGAGGATGTGACCATGATGCTTTCACCGTCTTCTCGCGGGGCCACGTCGTGATTTAAAGGTGTCTTGTTTTTGGCAACTCTGGACTCAATTTCTGCTCAGAAGTCTGGTCTTGTTGCAACGGTATTCTTGACGAAGGAAGCGGTTCAAAATGCTTTGCCCACTCTGGAGGCAGTGGATACCTGCCGTGTATAGCCTGCCACACCTCGAGCGAGTGTAGACGCCTGCCGTACTCTTTTGGTTTTTGCTGGGATAGATGACTGACTTGGGCTGGCGTGTCATCATTCGTTCGCGGCTCTCTCAGATTCCTCTGCAGCTTTGGCCCCTTTTTGACCACGCATGGCTCGCCAGGCGCCTTGCGTTGCAACATGTCTCTGAGCTTTTGGAAAACAGAGACCAGTCTTTGCAAGGGCACTTGGTTGTTCTCAAACGTCTCCCAGCGCTTCCAGTATCTCGAAGCGTCTGAAATGGACTCTTCCACTACCGAGCCATACTTCTTGCGAGCAGCGATCACGACGGGGCATCGACGGAACCATGTTTGGTGAAACCCTCGCCAACCCATAATGGGTCCTGTAGGGAAGATGTTTTCGAAAAGATGGACCTGAGCGACACGATCGTAAACGAGAGCGTCCACACTCCCGATCACAGCAATGTTGAGAGAGCCGAATCTGTAGTAGAGGATGCGGTGGTAAAGAAAGCTGTCGAGATATTTCCGAGGCCACAAACTGCCAATGAGGGCATAAAGACTCGATCTGTCCAGCTCGGAGCCAGTCTCGAGACCAACCGGCTCGAACGCGTCGATAAAGAGCGTATTGTTTATGACTGTGGCATTGGCCGCAATTTCTTGGGCACTAGCGCCTTGACAATACTTCCAGAAGCCCTCCAGGCGCTTGGCTGTGATCATGACATCGACACGGTGGAAGGGAAAGTCCGGTGTCTGGGCCTGGATTGCCATCATGGGCAACTTCCAGAGGTACTTTTTCACGACATCGGCGTGGCCAAACTTCAAAGGCAATCGCCCCTTGATCCTCTTGGCGTCGTCAGGTACCTTGAATGGCAATGGCGGTCGGTCCCATTTAGGAGGCCTCCCTGTTGTCATTGAATCCATCGATTAGTTGGTCTCCAGCCATGTCTTACACTGGAAGACCCTGGTATTGGTGCTCATAATGGGCGGGCTACTCACCTGGTATGTAGGCTGAGGTCACTCGCTGCTCCTGTGGCACTGCCTCTTCAGGTGGACCCAATCTGGTGTTGAAAGTGCCGATGACATCGTATCCAGAAGAACTGGAAACAGGCTCCGTTAATTTCGGTAGGAAGTCGACTGTGCCGATGTGCTGCCCGCGCCATGAGTCCACCAGCACCTGTTTGTTTGAGCCTCCCGGTTTTCTGTCCTGAGCCGGAGCAGCAGGGTTAGTGCTGATGCCCAACAAACTAAGATGTTTTTTCTTACCGGGTGTTTCAGTTCCCGTGAATCAGTCGGATGAGTTGGGATTTCCACTAATGGACTCCCCTCAGGTGTCTGCGACTGAACAAAACGAGGCTGATGCGGAGTCGCATCCAAGCTCGTGGCCAGACTTTCAAACCATCTGGGACGGTCAACCTTGGAGATAGAGGTCAATGCATGGGAGGCTGACGGCCGGAAATAGAACATGGTTCATATTTGGACCTTTCTGTGCAGCACTGAGTGGTATGGGCGTAGCGGCGACTTGGGTTGGTAGCGGGGATATCTTTAGCAAGGATATCGTAGCAACGCAGCTATCTGTGTTAGGGCCCACAGAGAGAGGGCCATGCGACCCGATAAGGTCGCGATACTGCCCTAACCCTCATTCAAGGACTTGGATTTTCCAACTTTCGACCTTTCACCCAGAAAACACGTAGACGACACTGACGCTCTCCTACCAACCCGTCGCAAAGATTAAGTGCGCTTGTCTGGGTAAATAGCCTCAGATAAAGCATGAGAGCGACGCCTGCATCGAACTTGACTAACCAGCCAAGCAAGTAGCACATATTTGTATGCAGAGAACTCACTGGAAATCTGGGTTAACATCCAGATGTCTGGGAAGTTGAATTGGGCGCCGCCGGGCGGCCGCGAGAAACCGTCATGAAAGCGAAGCATGTTCCATTCAAAGAGAGCTGCGGGGAAAAACTCTCATTTACCCTTCGATGTGTGTTTGGATGAGGTCTTCGAGTGAGGTCAAATCAAGCTTTCAGCGACCCACCACAACCCTGTGACTAGTCATATTATCCTTGGATGCCCAGGTGGATAACGGACCATATTATATGTAGCTGAATAACAGTGGCCAAGACACCTTCAGTCGTGTCAATCCCGAAGACTTGGGACGCTGGAATCCGGCAGATCGTGAACACTGGATTCATGGGGAAAGGTACCGAGGAAATAAAGCGACGCCGCATGTGGGTAATCCCAAGGTGTCGTCAACACCAGCGCTTCCAGCTGGCTTCTTCCGCTAAGTAACTGACGTTCTCTTCCGTGGTCCTACGCCGTGTCCAGAAATCTTCGGGACCCACCACCGGCATGGCATAGATACTGTAGTGAGGGATCTATCATTACCGGTTGACTCCTGCAGCCGCCATGACGCCGGCACATAGCAAACATATTACTAAGCCAGGACCCAATACACCCGACCCCGAAATATACGGAATACTGTCAACGATCAATCAATGACATTGTATTGCATCATTGATGCTCAAGTGTGCAAATGAAGATTTTCTTGAAGTCAGTCCAACCACGTCCCCTTTCTCAACGAAACAACAACCAGACATTAGGTGCATAGATAGAGTCTCGGCCCGGACGTGCGGTTTCACACCTCCCGTACGGGGGTCGGGGTTTTCATAGCATCTTCCGTGGGCGGACACTGTTCCAAAAGCGGTGCCCTTCCCGTGGATTTTGAGACGAACAATCGCTCAGAGGCTCCGCTTACGGCCGCGGCCCCGAGAAAATACGACACTGGCACGATTCATTGATAACGGCCTAGACGGCAAACGACCCTTGCGTGCCAGGATTTACCTAGGTATTTAGGGTATGCGCGTTGGTCCCTAACAGGGCCAGGGCCGATTACCCAAATTGCAACATGAAAGTTGCGATGCCCTGGTCTGAAATCACTGCTTTTCATCAAAATTCTCGCATTAACAATGTCTTAAACTCTTCTCCATCTCTATTCTTCACTTCGTGTTCGTTCCTGTATTGAGTTACATTCAGTTTGTCAACCAGCTTCCTTCGGCCCATCAGACCGGGTGCAGAGATCGAGAGGATGCTCGGCAGACGTTTTGAACCTCCGGCCTGAAACGCGACAGCAACCTTCCCTACCGATATATCCAAGCAGTTGGATTCCTCGCTACAACTCCCGCCAGTCCGTCCAGGTCGTCGATATTCCTCACTCGGCTGAGAGCAATGGCATCGACCATCACCAGTGCGACTCCGGGATCCACCCTCGCGGCCAACTTTTGCAAAATTCTGCTCTGCCTCCTCATTTTCGGATCCCGAACAGTTACCGCTCAGGTACCTCTGAGCAGCCTCCCCACGTGCGGCGTGAGTTTCCTCCTCCCTTCTCAGGAGGGTTGAAGCGGCCCCTTGCAGCCTCGACAGGGGTTGGTGCCGCGATCATTCACACATCGCTGACCCACACTCCCCCCCTGCAGCTCACCTGCCTCCTTGAGGCGATCCCTCACACGGGCTGCAGCTTGACAGATACCATCTGCCAATGCTCGAGCACCATCCTCCAGCATGATGCCACCGGGTGCATCACGTCCAACTGCACCATGCAGGATGGCCTTGGTATGTTGCTCTCTCAAATCAATAAACACCTTCATACGTGCTTCGTCACCACCCAACAGCGGTCCAGACCTATCCTGTCGGACCCCTGCACGTCGCACATCTAAGCTAACAAGGGTGTGATAGCCGTGGCCCGGTTCCAAGCTGCCCAATGTGGCTTCTCGAATGAGTCCAGGTCGGAGGATGTAATCATTATCATGTCGGCTCTGTATGGGACTGCAGTGTTCTTCGTCCTGCTCCGGGTCCTCTCGAAGATGATCACGCACACGTTCTGTGCCGAGGACCACATGATAATCTTCGCCGTGGCCCTGTCCGCAGCGCCCTTTGCGTGTGTTGTGTACAGTAAGTATATCCCTGTTCCTGCACATATCGAATTGAAGCCACAGTTGCTGACTTCGGGGGCGAAGTGGCCAAACTGGGCTTCGGTAGTCATCTTTGGGACCTCCACGATGGCGCATTATTACGAATCCTACGTCTGCTCTATGTTGCCGAGATCATCTACATCATCGTCCTAGCTGTCACCAAGGCCTCTATTCTATGCATGTACCTGCGCATCTTCTGGGCGTACCCACCCTTTCAGGTAACATGTTACGCTGTACTCGCCTTCGTCATCGTCTCGAGCGCCGCCATTACCATTGCTACCATAGTCTCCTGCGAGCCAGTCGGGTTCTTCTGGAATAGGGACTTCACGGGCGGCACATGCCTCGACATTACCGCCCTGGCTTATGCTAACTCCGGCTTAGCCGTTATCCAGGACCTAATTATCACCCTCCTTCCGATTTATATGCTCTGGAGACTAAACATGAGCCGGAAGAAGAAGTTCTTCATAGGCATAATGTTCGCGGTCGGCGGGCTAGGCCTCATCGCTACTATAATCCGCCTGAAGACCCTCTCTGCCTTCGGAGACCTCTCGGACCCGTCATGGTCATACGTACCGTTGGTATACTGGACGACCGTGGAGCTTGCTGCGGGGATCGTGGCCTCTTGTCTGCCCTCTGTGCGGATTCTCCTCGAACGGTTCTTCAAAGTGTTCAACGTCAGCACCAACAACTCCAAGCCTCCGTCCGGGGTTCACCTGCAGCAACTCCAGAGGAACCCATCCGCGCCGGAGGATCCCGTACTGGGCGATTACGGTGCGAGCCAGACGAGGTTGACTCGGGCTGGGGACGGGCTTTACTCGACGTCATTAAGACGAGGTGACGAGCCCGTTGGGTCTAAGGGTGACCTTGACTGGGGTTGAGGGGAGTCTGAGCGGATGATAGCGGACGGAAACGGGTCTACCCTATTCGTGTTTGTCACGGGAGGGTAATTGCAATGTTGCGAGCGACTTGCAGTGAAATTCAGTGGAACTCTTTTGTTGAAGATGGACGAGACGTTTACGGCATTTTTCATGAACCCTTTAGCTCTACGTTGAAGTGGCACTTTGCAGTATGTTGAAGAATATGCCGATGCAAGACGGGCCGCTCAAGCAGACGAGCACTTCGGGGCTTTTGCGGCGGAATATGAAGGGGTATTCATACGGGGTCATGACGGAAAGGATGAACAGGGCAGAGGGACGATTGTGCGGTAGAAGCTACCAAGCACCTGCAAGTTTCAGATTCTGATGGCCCAGTGATAGGCCACGGATCAAAAACATGTGAGGAGGAAGGCTTGTGGACCTGAGGGTTGATTATGGGTTCCAAGGTTGTTATGGCTGCTGCCATCAAGTCAGGGAAGGTAACAGGGACGTCACACTCCGTCCACATATACGCCTCGCGATCATTGGATAAGGTGGACAGGAGAACGCGACAGAGTGTCAAAACGAGAGTGGCAGAAACTAATGTGGCCACCGCCTTATATAACCCAAATCTCAACCACATTTATACCAGTGCGATTTCCTGATGGCGAAGGACACGAGTCCTTTCTGCCATAAATGCTATATCTGAAATGGATGAGATGCCATGTACCCACGGACGTCTCGATCGCGACGTCCGCCGCGGCGTACGGGGCAATGTCCACCCAGACGTCCGTCAACAAAGCCGATGTGTTGTACCTACGCCCGTTTGACGGCTGGATCAGTTCAATGTCCAAGGTCCAAGCCAGAAGCGCCGGCACAGGCGGTGCGGCGGTGCACTCAGAGATTACACCCGGAGAAGGCAGGAACTCCGGGGCCGACGTCTAGAGTCCAAGAAAAGGGGGCCTCGGTCCCGCATCTGGGTCGAGCTGCACTCGGAGGTCTCGGATAATGCCTGAGACTGAGACACAAAGTTCCTCCGCTTCTGCTAATCGAGTTGCACAGTTACATAAGCTGCACAGAAAGTTGGTCAGATTAGAATGCCGAGTGATCCCATCCCAAGATGCCTGGCTTAATTGGCCGAATCGGGAGACATTTCTGCAAGAGCATCGACTTGTGTGACGGATTTGCGAGTTAATGAGATAAACCGTAGGTCCACCACTCACATCGTGGAATCTTACGTGAGAGGATTGATGTCGCGAAGATAAATACCACCTGGGGGGTCACTACTCCCACGGTGCAAACGTTGGTTTTCATCAGTCTCATCTCACAAAATCTAACAAAATATCACACTCAACTCCAAATCAATAATGATGGCTGCAAAGTATGACAATGTCATTGTCTTCGGTCCCACCGGCACGGTGGGCGGAAACACCGCCCTCGAGGCCGCCAAGCGAGGCGCCAAGGTCTGGCTTGCCATGCGTGACCCCTCCAAACCCATCGAGGATATCCCAGCCGACGTCGAGAAGGCCGGGAGCTTCGCCCGTGTGCAAGCCGACCTGACAGACCCGGCTTCCGTGTCCAAGGCCATCAAGGAGTCGGGCGCCAAGGCCGCATACGTGTACGCCGTCCACGGCTCGAACGACCACATGCGCGGAGCTCTGCAAGCCATGAAAGATGCCGGGGTCGAATACATCATTTTCCTGTCGAGCTCCTCAGTCCAGCAAGGCGTCGACATCCGCACCATCCCGAAGGAGGAGTTCATCCCTTACTTCCACGCCCAGGTCGAGATTGTCGTGGAGGATCTCGGGTTTCCTTACTTTACCGCCTTGAGACCAGGGTTCTTCGCAAGCAACCACTTCAAGTTGCGACTTAACAAGTCGGCGACGCCGCCGAAAGCCGACATACTCTACCTGGACGCGCTGGCTGACAACATTGTGCCGGATGATATCGGTGCTGTCGGCGGGGCGGTTCTGGTGGACAGGCCGTCGGATAGGAAGGAGGTCATTTACCTACTCGGGCCGGAGATCAAGACGACCGAAGAGATCTGGGCCATCATCAAGAGGGTGACGGGCCGGGACGACATTGACACGACGCCCCTGTCCGCGGAGGACTTCCTTCAGAGTCAGCTACAGAAGGCCCCGGCTCCCATCGCCCACTATCTGGTGAAGGCCACGGACTCATCGAGGGATCGGGAGACGATGTTCCCTGAGTCGATATTTGTTCCGGCGGCGGCGAACGTCAAGAAGTACATCGGGAGAGAGCCGACGAGGTTTGAGGACTATGTTGTGGCGCACAAGGCCGAATGGCAGGCCCTTTGAGAAGGGCAGGGCCGGCAGGCCTGGTCGTTTTTGGGAACCGCGGTGACTAGATAGTTGCTCAGGGTACCGTCTGGTTGATTCCAGTTTAGTAGGATTAGTGTTGACCTTCTCATCTCATGAAGTTGATACCGCCTGTTCATCAGCACATTCTCGTACAGTGACGCCCCCGAAAGCATCTACTCACGATGCCACAGACTCACATTGTAGGGATTTGAGCGGTGTCGTTGTTGTCTCTATCATCGACTCATGGGGTTGAAGGACTGACCATACAGTTGACCATGTGGCCGTTCAGAAGGGTGACCCTTGGAAGCAAATAACGTGCGTCAACAAGCTCTGGTGGTGTGAGTTGCTCCAGATTCTCATCTCTGATCAGGTCATTAAAAAGCGGGTCGGTGCATGAGACCTGACACGGAGGTCCGCCTTCTCCCGATGGCACCGCTCAGGACCGTTCTATCCCCGAAGAGGTCGCACAACAATCGCGGAATGAGGTTTGACGAAGCTGTCTGTAAATTGATACGAGTTACAGAGATCTCACTGAGCTTCTCAGATACTACTTACCTAGGTAGCCCTAGGTAAGAAGTAGCCAATCAATAGCTGGGGTCGGATAACAATCTGGAGAGCTCTCTTGTCAGGTGGGGTCGCTCTTGCATTACCCCAGATTTCCCCAGATTCCCGGCACCAAAAGAAGTGCGCTAAGCCAGTATGGGAAGTATCGACGGCAATAAAGAGGACAGAGCTCCTGATTGGTGTCAATATGTCCTCGATGAGGTCAAGGTCAGGTCACGCGATGGGCTGATCAGCCCTTGCCTCACCCGGCATCCCACGTGCCCTCCCTTTGAAGAGGAGGAGCCTTGGAGCTGTCCAGCTGCCCTCCAGGGTTCTCTTGCTGTGCAGCCTTATTAGACCGAACAGACGGAACAGCCAGAGCGATCAATCAATAGCTGACAGAAGTCCGGCCTCAGTTCGAGCTTCAGTCTTGAGTTGGTAGTCTAACTTGGGAGATCTTCTTACATCAGGCGTGTCAGGGGCCAAGAGCTGAAGTAACAGGTCATCCTGGCCATTTGATCTTGGACGTACAGATACCCCTCCCGACAGCTGACGAAACCGTCTACCTAGGTAGGTACTATACTACCTTGACAACCTGAGTACCAGGTAATAAACCAGCGGACAATGCGAGCAACCCCGTTAATCGTCTAGCGCTGCCGGGCAGGCCTACCTAGATGATAGAAGCTCTCGTACAATGCAGGGGCTGTCTAGTTGGAAAGTCACCCCCAACCTCACGCCACTGCCTGTCCGGATCCCCCGCGTCTCATGCTCTTGGTACCGGTAGTCTGAGTGAACAATGCGTGCCTGCCCTGATCGGCCACTACGACTTCCAATCTAATAAACTTCCCTTGATTCCCCCTCCTTTTGTGCTTCCATCTGCCCTTCCTCTTCCCCTCTTCTCATCCTCTTCTGAGCATCAACACCAAAAAAGAGAATCATCAACCATCAACACTCAAGTCCCAACACATCATCACATAGATCTTCCGATCTAAACAATCAACCAACCCTTCGACTTCAATCCTCTGTAGCAGAGCAACACAACCACCTAATCCAATCAACATGACGGAACCACTCGCCAAGGTCGACTCCGCCATTGATGGTCTGGACGCGTCCCAAGATGTGAAGGGGACAAAAAAGCCTCGAATGTCTTCGGTGGCCGCCCCTGGAGTGTGGAATGTCAAGGACCTGGGTATGCTTCGACTTCTCTGCTAACAACCGCCACGGGATAACCAGCTGACACTGCTTTCCGAACAGAGGAGCAGAAGATCGATCTGAAA
Source organism: Cytospora piceae (assembly GCA_016508685.1). NCBI lineage: Eukaryota > Fungi > Ascomycota > Sordariomycetes > Diaporthales > Cytosporaceae > Cytospora > Cytospora piceae. The sequence continues at coordinate 1,957,279 of JADMLE010000002.1, read as the reverse complement.
TTAGCACCCGAGACACAGAAGACTGGATGGTAAACTACATGCTATTGGCTTCCCAATTCTATATGAAACCAGAAAAAGTGGACGGCTGACGTTCTACCCGTGCACAGGAAGGTCAACAAGTCGCCTTCGACCGTTGAGGACAAGGACATCCTGAAGAAGTTCCTCACTGAGCCACCAATCAAGAAGATTGACTTGCACTTCCCTCTTGGCCTGGAAGTCACAGCAAGGAACCTCAAGGGCGTCACCATCAAGGATGCCTTGGATGCCATCCACAAGCAATTCAAGAAGAGGGCAAGTCTTCCTTCAGCCGCACGGTTCTGCAACCAATGACCATTATAGTGAACACTGCCTGCTAACAGGTCTCCGTGTTACAGCAAGACGACGAGTTGGAGAAGCCTTACCTGGCTGGCTTCGAGTGGGATCCGGAGGAGTCATGGACCAGGCTTGTTGTCCACCTCCAATCCAACAGCGGTATGCCACCTCCCTCCGGCAAGAAGAAGAACAAGAAGCACGAGGAGTAAGACTCCGGTCATGCACGAACACATCATGGTCATTGCTTGGTTTGCATGTTTCACCAACCGAATCCTTGCTCCCATGTCGACGTGTGACTATCGTTTATGATTCCTTGCAGCGTTACGATATGTCGATGGGCAGACCGTGAACGTCCGAGCATGTATTATGCCCAGCTTTACTCTTTTCTTCGGATTAGTAGCTCGCCCATTAAAATGGGCACAGAATTGACGTATGGCAACTCTGCTCGCAATTGTTCAGTGATGAAGTGACCAGTTTGGCTTGATGAATTTGATGCCAGTCTGCCCGCCTGGTTTGATCGACTGATCATCAGTGATCAATGTGTCGGCTCTTCTCGTCGGCTTGTGCCACATACATCAGTGCTCATAGCTGGGCCGGACCACACAACAGAAAGGGTGACTGATCCGTTTGGTTCCATCCCATCACCTGCTTACGGTGTCTCGTTCTTCCAAGGTTGTCAACTCCGGGGCCACAGAGCAATTGATGTCCCGCTGCGTGGTGTGGGTCATCGGCTCGGGAAGTGCGGGGCTGTTTCCGTCCGATCAGCCCCGCAATGGACCCCTTCCCGCGCTCAACCCCGCATTCCCCGATGTTAGCCGAGTGCGGAATGGGGACGCACTCTTTCAGAAGCCGGAGACTTTGACAATGCCGAACAAGACTGGTAGCTACCCAATACAAGGAGTGGGATGATCAATTATTATGGCTGTCCTTCCCGCAAGTGGTTGTCATCGGGGCAGTGGGCCATGTTTCCTTGAGCACTTCTCTGGCGGATGATTGTGGAATATACACACAATGCCAGTAACGAATTTCGAGTTCAAGGAGAAGTACCGTTATAATAACGGCTTCGACTCCTACCTTGAGTAAATAATCCCTTCCTCCCATTCCATGTGACACGTATAAATGACTGACACCGATCCTCTTCTTTCGTGGCAGGACTGAAGCCGTCCCCGAAGCCCTCCCTGTAGGGCACAACTCCCCCCAGAAACCTGCCCACGGCCTCTACGCTGAGAAGCTCTCCGGCACAGCCTTCACCGCACCGCGCCACGAGAACAAGCAGACATGGCTCTACCGCATCCTGCCGTCGTGCGCACACCCGCCCTTCGAAGCCGCCACCTCCCAGCCCGCTAACGGGCATGGCGATGGCCAGGCCGTTGACTTCAAGGAGTCCGCCGCGACCAAGATGCACTACATGCCCAACCAGCTCCGCTGGAATCCCTTTGACCACGGCTCCGGCGAAGCGGACTTCGTCAGCGGGCTGCACCTCGTGGCGGGGGCCGGCGACCCGACTATGAAGAGCGGCATCGGGATATACATCTTCGCCGCGGGGAGGAGCATGGACGAGAAGCACGTCTTCTACTCCGCGGACGGCGACTTCCTGCTGGTCGCGCAGGAGGGCGTGCTGGACATCCGCACGGAGCTGGGCTGGCTGCTCGTCCGGCCCATGGAGATCGCCGTGGTCCCTCGCGGCGTCAAGTTCGCCGTGTACCTGCCCGCCGGCCCCGCGCGGGGCTACGCCCTCGAGCTGTACCAGGGCCACTTCGCGCTCCCGGAGCTGGGCCCCATCGGGTCCAACGGGCTGGCCAACGCGCGGGACTTCCAGGCCCCCCTGGCGAGCTTCGACGAGGACCACCACGGCCAGGTGGCGTCCGACGACGACGACGGGCCGGGGCCGGGGCCGGGCGGCGCGTACACGGTGACGGCCAAGTTCGCCAACGGCCTGTACCGGACGGCGCAGCGGCACACGCCGTTCGACGTGGTGGCGTGGCACGGGAACTACCACCCGTACAAGTACGACCTGGGGCGGTTCAACGTGATCGGGAGCGTCAGCTTCGACCACCCGGACCCGTCCATCTTCACGGTGCTGTCGGCGCCGTCGCCGGGCCGCGCGGGCACGGCGGTCGCGGACTTTGTCGTCTTCCCGCCGCGGTGGCTGGTGGGCGAGGACACGTTCCGCCCGCCGTGGTACCACCGGAACACGATGAGCGAGTTCATGGGCTTGATACAGGGCGGGTATGACGCGAAGAAGGGAGGGGAGGGGGGGTTCGTGCCCGGTGGGGCTAGTCTGCATAATGTCATGAGTGGGCATGGTCCCGATGCAGAGAGTTATGAGGGTGCTCGGAACGCGGAGTTGAAGCCTGCTAAGGTCGGGGTGGGGAGCTGTGCGTTCATGTTTGAGAGTTGTTTGATGGTGGGGGTTACGGACTGGGGCTTGAAGACGTGCAGCAAGGTGCAGAGTGAGTATAGTGAACATAGTTGGGGTGGCTTGAAGGTTCATTGGAAGAGGCCAGGTGGGGCGAAGGGGGACGGGCATTTGTTGAGGCGAGATGAGTGAGATACAATGCAGATGGAAGAAGGATGCCAGACTAGATTGATTCACACATCGAGACGGCAATGAAGACCGGCGGCCGTGTAATTTCCATGATCATGTGCCTCATAAATCAATATTCGTTCATCTTCGTCGCCGTCTAAAGGGAATATTTGAACGGTACCTCCTTCCATTCCCATGTCGGTGATCAGTACCAGTACTGACCACTCCCCATGCTCTTCGTATGAACTTGTCACAACTTTTACGTTGGGTATCTCTGTCCACCGATTGCTCTGTCCGAGGTAGGTACCTGGATATAATCGAAGGCGTTGTCGCGATGCATCTAGGCATATCTTCCCATGACCATCCCAGCTCTTGCTACCGCGCAGTTGATGAACCTGCAGCACCCTCCAAGGGCTTCCTCCCATAAACAATCGTGAAAGGGAAATACGCATGCACGCCACTATCATTCAAGCTCTTCCGTACGTCGACGAGGAACATCTCGATCTGTGCCTCCTTCCAACCCAGCCCCTGGCTCAGCGGCCTCTTGGCGATGGCGCTCAGGCCCTCCATCAGGATCATGCGCAGGAACCAGATGCCCTTCTGCCTCTGGCGGCGGTCCTTGGCCCACCTGCCTATGGGCAGCTTGTGCCGGACATCGGTGACGTCGTCGTAGCCCGCGCCGCGGAGCTCGGACGGCAGCCGCCCGATCATGTGCAGGTCCAGGCCGAGGTTGGCCAGCCCGAGCTGCACGTAGTAGCAGAGGTCCCGGAAGGCGTAGGGCGTGGTGTCGGTCAGGGTGGCGTCGTCGGCCCGCGGCCAGTAGGTCATCTCTTGGAACTCGACGTAGCCGCCTGGTTTTAGGTGTCTGTGTACGGAGAAAAAACGAATGGAGGCATGAGCTTTTCGGTCTATACGGCGAGGGGGGGAGGTAGGTGATGGGACACGCAGAAATGGACTCACTTCATGACCCGCTGTAATAGTGCCGTAGGGTCCTTGATAGAAAACGCTGTGTAGCGCATGTGTATGTAGTCAAACGCGTTCTCGGGATAGTCCGTCCACTCCTCCTCGAAGTCGCCCGCCGAGAAGAAGACATTATCCCACACGTAGGCGGGTTGTATTGGTGATATGTCGCAGCCGAAGACCTGTGACTTGCCGTATTTCTGGGCTACTGCGAGTCTGTTAGTTCATCTGATGCCTCTGTTGTCCCCCTTTTCCAACGCCCGGTTTCTAATCCCGTGTCACATCGGTGAGAGGGGAAGGTTGCGGTCTTTGTCGGTTGGTCTGCACAACAAAGCGTCCACGCCTGTCGACGGCAGCGGACCTGACGGCCGGCCAATCCATGCCCTTCGGTTCTCGACAGGTCGGGGATTACCAAAGGGCAGACGGAACCTGTCAGGCCCCACGCGTGGTGATGGCGACACCGGACCTGACAGCAACCAGAAGATATAAGCCACGTAGTGATCTTCTGCAGCCTCCCGAGCCTCCAAACGGATCTGCCAGCACGGCGGACGGTTTCACCAACAACACCCCCACCCCCACCCCCTGATACCTATGCTTCTCCTGCCTCGTGGGGGAGTGTCGACATCCGAAACACTCCAAATCGACCCAGCAGCGAAATAGGGGGAGGGGGGGAAGAAGAAGAACGAGACAAACGCCACAGCAGCATACTTACAGTCCATAGCCCATTCCCCTGTCCCGGTACCTGCCCGTCACACACGCTAGGTCAGCCCTTCCTGTTCTTCCGGTCCGGTCTGCAGAAACGCCTTTGTGTTTTGGAAGATTTGGCGAGATGATACATGACGCAAAGCCACGTGGGTGACGTTACTTGTTCAGCTCGCCCTCGCCACGTCGATGTTTCGGTTTACTGATGGGCGATGGCGCTCTGGACCATCGCCGGAAGCGGGTGAGGTGAGAGGTGAGGTGAGGTGATCGGGCCCAGCTGGGTGGGCGTCTGTCTCACTTGAGGCAGCTAGTCACGCCCGGTTTCTGGAAATGCCGGCTGTGGCGACCTCGTTCAAGTTGTTTCTACAGCACCAGGGAGGGCGGAAAAGAAAAGAAGAAAATTTCATGAGTGGGCAACATACCTAGGTCAAACACCATCCCGCCGTGTTTCAGTGTCTCTTCGACCGGCGCATAGAATAGCTTCTCGTGCATCATCCACAGGGCCAACTTATGCTTCATGTCGTCTCGCTCCTGCTCAGACTCGTCGTTCGGTAAGGGGTACATCACCCGCCCCGAGGCAGGTGCATGATACCTGCGTCCGTTCTCAAAGACGAAATTCGTATCGTCGTAGTCATCGTCATCGCCGGTGAGGTCGTCCGTCGTGGCTGGTGTAAGCCATGTTGACGTAAAAGAGGCCTGGTCCCCCGCAGCCTGACTTAGCAGTGACGGTGGGGGCGAGGGTTCAGGGGCTCCGCCGACGGTCCCTGTTATGGGTGAGATACACGGGTAGGAAGCGGTTGTTGAAGGTGGGCAATAACTGGAGGACGCGGACGCGGACGAGGATGCCTCTCCATGTTTTGCCCAGTTTTGGTTCATGATCGAGCTGGATAGTGTCCGTGGAGGCGAGAGCATCACTTAGTGCAGAGAGGTCGAGCGTGGGGGCAGGTCGTCTTCTATGTTCCGCACAGTGACTTTCCACCAACTCTATAAATTCGTTATGGATTGCATGATCAAAGTGTACCTCACAGAATTAGTCTTTCCTTTTTAGCCGAGTTGAAATTCTTTCCTGTGGGTCTTTTGAGGCTGTGAACAGTAAGCACAAGATGGAAGGTGAAGTAAGCAGGAGTGACGAGAGTGAGTTACCGGCGGTTTGGTAAGAAGGATCACCCATTGGGCAGGGAGCGGGTTTATGATCCAAATGGTCGGGTGCATGTATGTATGTATGTATGTATGTATGTATGTATGTACTGTGGGTTCTCCGAGAGTGTGCCCAGTTGGAGCCGGGCAGGGGTGGTTACTGTGTAGGTGGTAGGGAGGGACTGGGTGGATGGTCATATCCGCTTCTTGTACATAGCCAGAGCCTGGATCTGATGTCGGTCCCTTGAAAGACCCCTAGCGCCTTCTCCTCTCTTTGAGTCTCAACCGCAGGCCCTTTTCTCACGTAAAACGTGATTAGAAGCGGTCGAATGAGCTGTCATCTTGGACAGGACAGACGAGACACGAGTTGACAAGTACCCGAGGCGACTGGCAGAGCCTTGTTGAAACTTGACATGCAGTGGGCCGAGTTGCCTTCAGGCAGTGGCCTAGCTTGATCTTGTGAAATGAAAGGCGTAGTAGAAGTGGTCAGCCCAGCCAGTTTGTCATTGCTCTGATTCTTCAGCCGTTCCGGAGCCGTTCCGAGCGTAGGGTTGAAGATGCGACTACCGCGTCTGGACGTAGGCAACGTGTATCGATACACACCTGATCAAACCTCATCATCTAGTTCGAGGGTTAATCCTCGGTTTGTTTCTCATCAAGCCCTCAGGACTAGACACCGCCTGGACGATGAAAAGAGTGGAGTGACGACCCACCCACAGATGAGATGACAGACGCAGGGAGAGCAGCAAAGTGACAGGGGCCGAGACCCCTCCCAAGCTGCCGGTCAGTCCCACGGCTCTCCCAGTGGGATGGATCCAAACAAACAGGGGACCCCCCGGGAATGTTGTTTCCGGCGGGCCGGTCGCTTTTTAGAGTTATACCATAGTACGGGGGCACCCCGTCAGCCCGTCTGAAGCTTGTTTGGGCAACAGAGCACAGAGACACAGAGCCACAGAGCACAAAAGCCATCTCCGCCTGTGCGATCGGGACACGGCAGCAAGTCTCTCGTGGCCATCGTGGCAATATTGCCAATTCCGGGTAATGAGAGAGAGAGGTCAGCGGCAGCTGCCCTGGGTGCAGACCACTCACCGCAGAGCCTTTTGCTGTGATGCGCCCACTCAGCTGAGCCGCAAAAGAGCCAAGATCCAGGTAGGTCCATTCTCGGCGGTATTTTTCCAACTAGACCTGGGCCGCATGATATATAGCTGTCTCAAACTTAGCCTTTTCGGTTCCGCGGGTGACGGATTACCATTTATTGCGCATGCATGATGTACATGGTTATACGTCCCGGTGGGCTCATCTTGGTAAACACGGCACTGAGGGAGGAGGTGGGGTGGGGGGGGGGGGGAAGAACATCGGACGAGGGGCTTTCCGGGTTGGGACAAGCCGAGTTGTCTCGACTCTCGGCAGAGAACTTCTTCCTCCCTCAGTACAGTACGTTGCTCAACCACTGCGGGTCCGCAACGGTCGCCTCCCCCCATCTCCTCGGGATGAGACATGATAAGAAGTGTACGTTTTTCCCACAGCGTCCCGCCTCAACTTTGGGCAACTGACAGACATGAGGGGGTCCACCATTGCCACTTGCCAGTCGTACGAGGCACGTTCCCTCGCGCAGCCAGAATGTATCTGGACCGTCAAGGGAAGCTGACACCCGGGCGAGTTTATAGTTCAAAGATATAGCGCAGCTCTCGAAGTCTTCAGCCCTGTTTCCAATGTCGGCACACCCAAGATTCGAAGGAGTCTGGGTGTGTGTGATATCTCGAGGAATGGCGCAGTGGCTGCAGTCGAATTTCGGGAAGGATTCTCTTCCTTGCCCCGGCGGCTTGGACAATGCAACCTCATCCCTTGCAACACGGGCTCAATGGGGGAAAATAGACCGTACTTTCGCGAATCCAAGGCCCCGGATCCGAGCAACTCGGATGTTTAACAGTGAGCTTGTACGTTCCTCGTTGCGCTTGTAGTGTATACACTGGGTTTTCGAGCAGGTTGATTTATTTCGTGATGGATCGCCGGGGGGAGGGGTGGGGCATGATATAGGGCCTTGTTCAGGGTGTAGCAATGTGGTTCGGGTTTTGTTCGCTAGATAGCGAGCTAGAAGCCAGCAGCACATGTGATCAAATGCCTCTTGACTTATTACCCCCATGTGTATTAATACACCCCTGCGGCAGTCAGAGTATAGGGTTACATGTTAAGCACAGTCACTATGAACTCCGCACATTCTTCCCGTCCTGGTATCAATCATGGTCGGTCAATGGCGTGTGAACCGCGTTGGCAGAGTCCATGGCAGGGTCATTACGGTGCCAGTGTGATGGTGACTGCGACTTGCCGCATATTTAACAGGCCGAACCACGAAGATCGCGGTGCGTAAAGGGAAATTTACCCAGTCATCAGCTCTCTTGATGGTTCTCCACAGCGGCAGAGGTGTGCAGCCGGCCGAGGAATCTCTTCTGCATCCTCTCCTCGGTAATTCTGAACGAATCGGGGAACCACTCATCAAGGACATCATCCTCCCCTTGGATCATCTGGACCAACGCCCTTGCAGACATCCAGCAGAGGACCATTCCGTGTCCCTGGAAGCTACAGCTCGCCCACAGGCCCTTCTGCCCAGGCACTTCGCCCACGAGCGGGAAGCCATCTGGGCTGTACCCCATGACACCAGTCCATTCCTTCCTGATCCTGCCGTCAGGGTGATCGCGGCCCCAGTTCTCGCCAAAGTAGCGAGGTGTGGTGTCGTATAAATAAGAGCTAATGGCATCATTTAGTGCCGTGTCGTCTGTCGTGCCGTACTCATGCAGCCCCTCGTCTGGCGCCTTCACCAACCCGCCGCCGATGACAATGTCACCTGCATTCTGGGCACCAACAGGCCGCGGGATCATGTACTCGTAACCGTTGTCGTAGATTAAAGAGTACGTCACTGTGAGGCCCTTGGCGGGCATGTTATTCCCGGGCCTGTGTGCAGTGACCTGGCCTCGGAGAGGGACGATGATACCTTGGAAGGCCTTCCACAATTGGGCAGTGTATCCGTTGGTAGCGAGGACCACTCTATCTGCCACGATGCGTCCACGTGGCGTGTGGACCTCCCACTTCTCACCCCCATCGTTGATCTTTGCTAGACTCGTGGCGGGCGTGTTTGTCTGCAGGTTGAGGCCCATTCGAAGGGCTATCTTCAGCACCCCCACCCCCAGTTTGTATCCCGAGATGCTGCCGGCTGCATAGCTTACGCCACCAACAGGCTCCGGATCCGTCCCAGCGCAGAAGAACTTCGTATTAGCTTCCTCCTTGTCGTGGAAGCTGTACTCGGCGGCGGGGTCATCTGGACCGAGTGCCTCACGCATCGCTTCGACGGCCTTGTGGGCTTCCCGCCAATGGGGCTCATCGTAGATAATGTCAACGGTCGTGCAAGGGTTCGAGTCGCATGGGATCGAATGCTCCTTTGCAAAATCGTGCATGGCGTTAAGATTCGCGAGCTCGAGGCGTGCAATCTTTACGGCGGCCGCTATGCCCAGGGTCGCAACGTTGTCGAGGAAAGACCGGTACGAGGCTGCTTTTGTATGACCGCCTTTATACCAGACGCCGTCAGCCTTAAGGTCTTAAAAAAGAGGAGAGACAAGAGACTTGCCATTACGTCCAGTGGCACCGGAGCAAGCCTGTCGCGCCTCGAGCATCACGATGCTCGGGGAGGAGGAGTTGCCATACTGCAAAAGGTTCCATGCGGTGGCAGCACCGCTGATGCCGCTGCCGATAATAACGACATCTGCCCGCTCGGGCAGCTCCTCCGTGGTTTTCAGTTCGGCAATCTCATCTGGAGGATCCTGCCAGTAGCTCTGAGTTGGGCTGTCTCGAGGGAGCGTTACGGGGATTTGGGCGCGTTCGTCCATCGTGCATCACAGTAGGGAAGTAAGCAAATGTGTGGGTGGTCTTGCCCCTGTCGTTATCTAAGTGGTCATACAAGGAAGCGGTCCCGGCAGCGACATCAATTGATATGACCATGATGGGAGGAGAAGGTGACCCGCTGTTAGTGTATTTCGCGTTAGGGCGGATAGAATACTAACATGGCTTAGACGACATTCGCAGTCTCATAAACCAAGTACATGGTGACCAAATTCTTTTTAGCAACTTTACGAAAAGAAGCAGCACATGGATGTTGTCGCCCGTACTTCTCGTATGAATGAGATTGTATACCTCAGTGTGGGAATTTTAGATACAAGCCCTACAAGCTATTGATTCCGGAACACCTGCGACTTATCGAGTTTCAACATCTTCGATCCGCCAACGGAATTCACTGAAATATTCGGTACGATTTCTTATATATGGAGTATCGTTATTTTCCAGCGCTTTTGCTGCAGGCTACCCATAATATGCTTCTATGACTGTCCTCTCTCATCGCAAGAGAAGAAGAGGGGAAAAGAAAAAAAAACCCCGGGCCACCAGCAGCCAACCATTGGTATCATACCTAAACAGACCAACACGTACATCTTCCATCTGGAGCATGTTTATGAGCCAACAGAAAGAGATCATACATCCTCCAAAAGTAACTCACTCAACTCATCTTGGTACACCTCGACTCCCGCCTCTCCAGCTTCCGCCGTGTCCTCAAGCAACCATGCTGCGAGCTCCTTTCATGCTGTCAGCCATAATATGTTTTATGGAATCTTGCACTTCCTCGTCCTCGAGATCCTCCTCCCCGAGTCCCTCGACTCTCAGTCTCTTGGGACTTCTCGGCTCGCCCCCATCGGACTGGAAAAGTCTCCGCTCTACGCCACTCAGGTCAGCCTGCTGCCTCCAGGTGGGCATCCACTTCCCATCCTCATCCCTCTTAACCAAACAGTTGTTGAAATCCACCTCCGCGCGGAGGCAGAACGCGCAGTCATCCTCGTTCTCCCCGTGGCCGCACGCCTGCGCATTGTCGTGCTGCCCGGGCGAGGGCCCGGCGATGGGCATGGCATGGGGTCGGGGGAGGGCAGGGAAGATAGCAGGGGCAGGGGCGAGGACGGGAGAGCCGTTGCGCATCACCGTGGCCCTCCTCCGCTTTGCCTCTCTGGTTCTTGTGCTTGTCGTCTCCGCTCGTGCCCGCGGAGAGGGAGGAGTATTCAAGCAAAGACTGCCTTCTGTTCCCGACTCATGTACGATAGACGGTACTAGGCATCGATAGCCGGCGTCTTCACGCCCGTGATGATCAAAAAGAATGGGTGGTGGGTATGGCTGCCTCGGTGGTGGTCGCGTGAATATCTCATATTCCGGGCGCCTTGTTGGAAGCCCGGAATATTGCTCCGGGTTTCTAAGACGTTGCCGTTCGACGGCAATCTCAAAACCGAGTGGTGGAGCGACCACGGGGGCTTGGTGCAGGCAGGGAAAGGGTGGCAGCTGGCGATTCTGTATTGTGAGACTCCCATCTGCCCCGTGTTCTCCGGAGTGCGGTTGATCATCTTGCTGATACGATTGCCCTTGGCCTACCACCTGGGGAGCCTCGAAGCCTCGCCGCCGTGGCTGTGTAGGCTCTGGTGGAAACTGCTGTTCTTCCTCGATTGGCATGGCTGATTAAGAACAAGGCGGATGGAAAGATAGGTAGTAATGGAGAGAACCTTGTGAACTTGGGTTGGGAAGCAACTTTGACGTGGTGGGGATTTACTGTTATGATAGATGACAAGGTGTGGACAGTGGTTAAGTTGGGTGGGCGAAATATCCATAAATCACTTGTGGGGAATGATCTCGTAGACAGTGGTAAGTCATCAGATGACAGATGCGTGGAAAGGTGTTTAGAGTATGATGCAAAATATTGAAAGAAATTCGAAAATTGTCGAGAGCTTCGTCTCAGAGTTTACATACCATACCGGTGGTGAAGCACTAGCAATGGACACAGATGTTAAAGAAGCCCGAGCGGGACGTCGAAGATAAAACGGCCTCCTAACCTTCGCGTCAGATTACATTTGCGGACAGTAGTGTATAACTGTTAAGGTTCTTGAAGAAAGCTAAACGTTGCTAGACCGGCAACTTAGCAGTATATTTTAGGGACATGAATAACCATGTCCGTCACCTCGGTGCTATGATGCTTAGGCTAATCACGCACCACATAATTATTGTAAGCCTCATTATCACCCATATGATACAAATGAAACTAGAATGATAATTTTATAGCCTCAAATTAGTCTGGCGGTATTTTGACAAATTTCGATATTTAGAGACCGTTGAAGACCTAGACGAGGAGAAATGCTCACACTTCCGTACGTGTTGCTGGGCAAGTCCATCCGTGAGACTGAGTACTTTTGGATGGAATAATAACAGGTCCCTTGACATTTGAAGCCTGACCTCTGTACTAGCCCATATTTATTCTTCCAAAAGCCCGGGTGATCTCCTGTATCAGATAGTGACGTGGGATAACTTTGGTGGCACGTGCAAGAGACCATGAAGAGACCAGACTGCTACTGATGGGCTCGCATTACTCACGCATTTCCCAGCATGAAAGTGTAGAGTGGCTCAAACCGGTGTCTGTGACTAACGATGAATTTGGGCATATATAAATGCTGCAGCAAGTCTGTTCGCCTCCTTTTTCTCACGACGGGGTATTGAGGCATCACCAGAGTTTTCTTCTTGAGAAACTAAAGATTTGTGCCCACGGCAAAACCTTACTATTCTCTGTTTATGAACACCAACAACACCATTGTGAGCCCTCGAGCGAACGCCGAAGATATCCAAGCACTCATATACATATCCGTCCGCGGTTGTCGCAACAACGCAAACAAGGCGTACCCCCCATTTCAAACCAGTATGGCACCTCTGATCTGTACACTCTGTGCTCAGCCCTTGGCAGAGCCTGGCGGGATGAGAGCATATTACGCTTGGAGAGGCTGTCCCGTCTGTGACGGTGGAAGAATACACTTTGATTGCAACCACTGCTATGGACAAGGAGACTTCTACCGTACTGAATCGAGTGCCACAGATTGTCCCACGTGCCACGGCACTTGTGCTACTGCGACAGGTGCCAGAACAAGACACGGATTGCTGTACGGGGAGACAATGTTGAATGCACTGGCTGCAAGATGAACAACGAATTTTACCCTCATGGAAGATAGCGGTGATTGGGGAGCAGTGGTTACCCTTGGGAACTCCAGGAGGACATGAGTAATCTTCAAGGGGGTTGGTGGATACACAAGCACATATCCAAGGCAGCGCAAAGTCGAGGCTAGTTGTTCGTCACTTTCAAGATTAGATCCGTGACTATAAGTTAACTTATGATATTAGCACACGTTGGTCAGTCACTGTTGAGTCCCCTTGAGACGACCTTCTCTAGGTAACTTTTGTCCACGTCTTCCAATCGCAGTCTCTTTTCTGTATTTCCCACGAGCAGACTTGTAACAACTACTTAGGTACCGTTCTTGGTGATAGGTGTCATCTTCCTCCTAAAAGAGGCAATGTTATATCAGTGTTCGACAGCCAACAATACATACAACGAAACTGATACAGCAGTATAGAGGTCAAGTGACCTAGGGTGGTAGATATTATTCTGCTTTTTGTGTGCATATCGCGGAAGTAGTTACCAGGTGTCATGGCATCGCGACTCCAGCGTTGAGGTTTATTGTCCACTATAACCTATGTAGAACTAGACTAATGTGTTGACACGCAATTGACGCGCGTTCGCAATAGCCACCCATTCCGAAATTGCCGATTACACATTCATGACAACGACCAAGCTGCTGGGCTGGCCTGAGCTTGCCATGTGAGGACAAAAAAGAAAAGAGACAAAAGAAAAGAAGAAAAGAACATAATTCGCAATAGGCTTGCATCCGGATCCAGTGCAGTTTCAAGCTAGGTGATTAGGGGTTTATCATATCCAAGTTCGGCCGGTCAATGGCACATATGTACTGTCACAAGCTTTGCAGTTACTACACTCGATTGCTCTACACTGCCAACAGCTTTATCGTGAATCCGTCGGCGGGCCGCGAATCTGTGTCTGGCGAAAAGGCACGATATTATCCGGATTTAGGAGTATCAAGTGATGGCTGAGCCCAAAAATAAAATGACAGTGGATCTTCGGCACCTGATGTCTACCCACACTCGACGGCTGCGGAATACGTACGCGTCATCACGCGAACCAACGAGGCGTCGTAACTGCAGAAATGTAGATAATACCTTATTTACCAAAGTAGTATGCTGTAAATGTATGATGAGATCTGATGTGAAACTTTCTTCTCATCTACCATCCTGAATCAACCACATTTTCACTTCTGCCATCCACCTCGCCAAGTCATGATATAAAGTACGAACCGATAATTTGATTGTCTCAAAAAGCATCAGACCGGCTGGGAAATGCTTTCTCTTCGGTCTTTTACCCGGTCAAATGTAGTCAGTGTACCGCGACTACTTATACCGGCAGTCGGCTTCTTTATACTTCTTATCGTTCATTATCAAGACGAGCTCAAACAGCAATGGGGAGGTTCGGGGCACATACCGGACTGGCTATCAACCACAGGGAGCCATGATGACGGAGCAAGAGAAGTTATATATATTCTTGAGCGACATTCCCCCGTCGTGCCAGGAATATCAGACCCGATCAAGGATGTCAAAAATGCAAGGGTAGATCTCTGGCCCGCGGAGGACGACGCGATTCTGCCTGACACTCTGAATATCAAGTCTCAGCAGATTTTGGCCATGAGAGAAGCACACAAAGGGTTCATCGAGGCGATTGACACTGAAATGCCCAAATACATCTCGTTGAAACGAGCTCCTAAACAAGGCATAGTCACCGTGGGCGGCGGCAGCTACTTTCCTCCTCTGATGGTCTCACTACGACTCCTGCGCCGCACAGGAACGATGCTTCCTGTTGAGGTGTTCCTCCCGGAGGAGGAATATGAGCCCGAGTTGTGTGAGCACGTCATGCCTACACTGAACGCATTTTGCCGCACGTTTCCCAACTTCGATGGAAAGATCACGCATTTCCAGTTCAAAATATTCGCCATACTGTTGTCTTCGTTCAGCGATGTGCTCTGGCTTGATGCGGACAACTTCCCTCTCCACGACACAGCGCCGATCTTCAAGTCGGCCCCATTCCGAGACACCGGTCTCGTCACATGGCCGGACCTGTGGCAGACATCGGTATCCCCTGCCTACTACCTCATAGCCTCCACAGCACCTACACCAGTCACGGCTCGAGCTAGCACTGAGTCCGGGCAACTTTTGATGTCCAAGGCTAAACACTGGAAGACCTTGCTGTTGGCAGCATATTATAACTACTATGGTCCGGGATACTATTATTCACTCCTCTGTCAAGGCGGCACTGGTTGTGGAGACAAGGAAACCTTCCTTCCCGCGGCTGAAGCCGTGGGACTCCCCTTTTACAACGTCAAGGCCCAGCCATGGGACATTGGCCACTACAAAGTCAACAAGGCCCCCGAAGCTGGGGTTTACAAGTTCGGCCTCATCCAGGGCAACCTATTGGGTGACTACGAAGTCACACTGGAGCTTGAACGAGAAGCACGCAAAATGCCAGTATACGAGGGAAGTGTCGTTTACAATACCATCGAGCCAAGTTTGGAGGACAGGGAGGCTTACGACAATGTCCCTCCTTTGTTCTTTCACATGTCTACACCAAAGTGGGACGCCTCCCACGTCTTTGACCACGTCAGTAAATACGACTTCACCTGGGATGTGTTGAAGAGGCCGGCTGCAGCTTTCAGGGATCCACCTACAACGGCGGACAGGATAAAAGGCGTGGAGCGTATGGTTTGGGAAGAGGTGAGATGGGTGGCTTGTAATCTGGAAGAGCTCATTGGTTACTGGGAAGGAAAAAGAGGCAATATATGCCAAAGGCTGGAAGACTACTTCCGGGATGTACTTGATGCTGAGGCAGGAGTCACACTGGGGCTGGAGGCCCGCCTTGTTCCAGCACCTTTTGTTCCATTGAATATCAGCTTTGGAGAACATTAGACGCTGAACAGACTATAACTGCTACAACATTTGAAAGAATTAACCTTCTAAATGCATTGCCAGGCCATGTAAGCTTGCATGAGTTTTGGAAGATAGAACATCATGTGTTATTCGTACGCCTACTGAAGTATATGAGCAGAGGCCATTCCAAGGTTGCTGTGATGATAAACGATGACAGGCTCTCTATTCAGGACCTGGCTCACTATGTACAACTTCTGATAAGAATTACATCTCACTGCATGCGATACATTCTTGCTGGGCAGCCCGTGAATCCGAATGTGTACCCAGAAAGGCAAGAGCGTCTCTAAGCCGGATTGGAGAGAAAACAGAGGCACCGTGAGTCGCGTCTAGACCGACCTGGACGGACGGAATTGCTTGGTCACATATTTAAGTAAGTAAAACATGGTGTTATGCCTGCCTAGAACAGCATGTGAAAAACATTGATCCTCTCGAAACCCGGCGTAACCGGACACCTTGGACTCCTGAGGCTCTGAGACTGATCCCGAGAAGGGGGTCCAGTCTGTCCTCCTCCAGTCGCCACGAATTGTATGCAGACGCACGACATTAGCTTTGAACTTGACTATAACACCGGCTCATCGTAGTCCAGGCTCCAAAGCCATGTGTCGCGGACCAGATCCGGGAAGTGGACAGAGGCCGGGGGAAGGGGGCGAGGGATCCGACCTCGGGAGCGGCGGCAGCGTGCTCGTTCAGATATCTCGGATGTCGGTTTCGTCGGCCAACTCGGTGAACGCTTCCGGGACTGGAGGAGAAACACGTTTTCGCCATGCGCCGCCACCTCGGCCAGGTGGTTCCGGGGAGCCACCTCGCCGACCGAGATCTTGCAGCGGGCGTATGTACACATAGTGAGATTGCAAGTCAAGCCAGGGCGTGCGTCCAGGCATTCTTCTGCCTACTGTTACTGTATATCCATCACACACACTACACTCTAGTCTGGTAGTCATGCAAGGTGCCTGATGTCGGGATTGGTCGGGTGATAGTGGGCGCCACACCCGTCGGCCAAAGATAGCAATCGAGTCACAGCAGTGCAACCCTACATATGCGTGTGCCTTCGGCTTATGTGCATTGGTGCTGACTATGTCTGGAATTGCGGAAAGATATTCCAAGGTGATGCCATGCGTAGTAAGCGTAGGATCGCTGCTTCTAGAAAGGATTCCAAGACTGGAATTCCCTCCCTTGATCCATGAATCAATGGACATCCGAATGGCAGTGAAGACTGCGGTGCCACATCACCATACGAACATACAAGTACTACTACGTGTATAGATAACAAATACACCACGGCAATGGCGGATGCGCTGGTATGTCAGACGTGGTCGATTTACGTACCTCGGTATACACCATCCGGATGACTTATCCCGAGATCAACACTCGGAACATACGTAATCGATGCTGAACAATACATACATGCATATGCACATGATGAGCGGTGGAGATGTCCAAATGTTCCGTGATGTAAACTGCCTCCACTTTTGGCAGCACGGACAGCGCCGTGAGGGGTGACGATCGATACCAAGCAGCGTCCACGGTGATTGGGCACATCTTAACAAGTTAAGCGCCTGGCGCCCACCCACTACATACAAGTAAAGCCCAGGGTCAAATTCAACGTCACATCCAGCCAACTGCATTACTGCTTGCACACACTCAGCACTTGTACCGTGCTAGGTGGTGTAGGCGTAATTACTAGGTAGGAACTCAGAAGCATGTGCTTGTGCAACCAACGCCTACATCACTGGCGTCCTCGTGGCTGTAAGAGATCGACCTTCTCAATTACCAGGATTGGAAGAACTCCAAAACGTTTCTCTAATGCGGAGATCGTGCCTATAGAGAGCAATCGAGAGCAATCGTCCCAGGAATATATTACCGAAGGCTGGGCTGAGAGTGTCATCTGGTCAAATATTTGGTTGCAACATGTGTATTCAGAGACATAGATATCTCCCAGGCTGCAGATCCTCGAAACCCCGCTTGTTTCTTCACCACGATCTTATCAACCCGTGTGTCTCTGCAGTGACACCACCCCTTCGCAACCTCACCGGTCCCAATAGTGGTGGTGCTGACGGCGGACGGTGATTAGCGTTTGGTAGGGCTGACTGACCACCAAAAGAGTCCCGAGAATTTGTTGGAGTTGCAGCAAACCGCAGCGTCCGCAGTGCCCGCAGTGCATCATGCAGTGTTCTCTCACTCACTCCATCCCATCCCTAGACTGCGGGACAATGTATCTGGCACCCTCGCCCCCAATTTTGGAATATCACTTCCCGTTTCCCCAGAGATCACACCCATGGGATGTTCCAGTGTCCAGCCTCCTTCACCCGGAGATACATGGATGGGGGAGTGCATCTAGGGGGATCAAAACCACCTTTGCAGACTATAAACCACGGCGGAGGGTCGAACCTCCCTTGATCGACTTGAAATAGTATGCCACATGACACTCATGGGTAAGCCGCACGGAGCCGCATCGCGTCCTGCGCTTGTCGACGCTGTCCCTGGGGTCCCGCCCTACGTAGTGTACAGGTAGGTAGGTCTCCTGACGAGCGGCCACCTTGCAGTAAGACGCATGTTTCTCTGCCTCTGCACGCTCTGATAAGATCAGATCTTGGCCCCCATAAGGCTGCTATCAGACAAACATGCGAGTTGGAATGCTATAGGTGGGCCCAGGCCGCAAAACTGCGGCCAGGAAATACTTGTTGGTAGTGCGGAGGAATGGCTCATTTGACAGCGGTCGAACCATTCGGGAAGGATTCCCGCCGTCGTCATCTGCAGGCGTTGCTGATGATTGTGCACCTCAAGAGGCACAGTTCGCAGTCAGTCCTCCCGCTTCCCCCCCCCCCTCCCCAAAATAGACACTGAAGCCAATATATTGCAGCCCTCCCAACCGCTATTGTGACGCAGTGGCACACATGCATTCCCACATCCGTCATAACAAACAGATCCACCGTGCCGTTTACACTAAATGAAAGACATCATGGGCCCCACGAACTATACCGTCCTGGAGGGAATCCTAGTTATAGGCGGAATGCAGGCTGCCGACGTGAACGCAGGGGGATTTCGCGACAGGGTGCGGTACACGAGACACTCGGACTCCCACACCTGTCCAGGCAATCCCGGGAGAGTGTCTGTGGCCTGCCGTCTCTTGCATGATCCAACACAGTCCACCCCAAGTGGTATACGTCTCTGGGGATTTATGAGGCAAGTATGTAGACCAGTTGATGCTGCGCACTTCATCACCTGGATGATAGCTAGCGGAGCTCTGCTGGAGTTCACGGTTACAACGCCTGACGACTGTAGGAAGGAAAAGACCCACGTTGTGGGTGTGCACATCCCACCATCAACTCAAGATAGCCACCAAAGAAAACCATTTTATTGCGGCACACACACACTCGGTGTGATATCGATGTTGCACACGGGCTGGAGTACATTTGCTGCATTCACTCCCCTCCACTTCATCATCCCGTCCCCTGTTATTACTCACCAGCCACAACCACACCATGTTTCGCAGCACACTGTGCTGTCTCGGCTGTGTCCCAGTTGAAAAGCAAGAAATACCAACAGGAGACTGAGCAGGAAAAAGATGTTGTGCTGATATCTCCTCGCGAGTTTTGCTCCGTACTGAGGAACGGACATCGATGGGATGATCCATGGATTGCATCTTTGTCCACTGATGGCCTCTCTTCAGGGCCTCGGGAGCCCTGTAACTCTTTATGCTCCAGGGGGCCTGTTGGCCCGCAGCTGCAATGCACCGTAGCAGCTTCCCGCTGGCCTCACGAATCTACTGCTGACTGCTCAAACCAGCAACACAAACCCTGGATTGCAACACACAGTTTTCTTGCTTGAGAAAAAAACAATGAGCACATCACCCTCCAAGACCAACAAGTTCCGCTTTACGGGAAACGAATTGTTCGTCCAGGCAGGGCACACAACCTTGAACCTGGAAAGGAAGACACACCAATTTGAGCACCGAATACCCACCCCCCACCCCCCTTCGCCCAGCCCATCGTTTGTGCCACCTGCCGCAGCTGGAAGGCCATCCGAGACACAAACTCTGACTCTCGAAGGATGCAAGAATTTCGAAAGCCGTTTGTCAGACAGTCAGAGTGGGCAAAAACGGACGGACTTAATGTGCCAGGGGGTGCTAGTAAGATGATGTCTGTCTCAGTAGTGATAGACAGCCGGCAGGATCCTGCCTGCTGTCTACTGTAACCCTGACTGAGTTGGGGGCCCAAAACGACAGGCTGAAATTCCTTTCTTTCCTGCCAACTGCCACTTTCGAGGTGACAAAGTACCATCCCCTTCTGCGTATACTGAACATACCCGGACCCCCGTCTTGTCTCATTTCGTCTTATCCCAGGCTGACGGGGCTGCGGCGCACACACAAACAAAAGAAAGCCCCCCCCCTCCCCCCCAAAAAACATGTGATGGTGGAAATTGTTGAAACGAAGCGAATTTGCACTTACAAGCCAACACGAAGCACGGCCCCTGATCGACGACGCCCCAAGAAAAGCAAAGCAGTGGGGATGCCGGACGCCTCGTATCACCTTTACAAACAATCAAAGAAAAGAAGGAGAAAGGAAAAAGAAAGACTTGCCTCTCCCATATCCCGTTCCTGCGTCTGTGCGAGTGACTGGTCCGCGAGAGGGGGGGGGGGCCGGGAACTGGAAGGAAGAGGATGGAAAGAAAAGGAGGGGAGGGGGGTGGGCTGGGCGTGTAAGCAATAGGGTTCTTTCCTTCCTTCCTCATCCTTGTTGAAACCCCGTGAAGCCACAGAGCAAGTATCCTATCATGTAGAACAATAAACAAACAGAACCACCACGACTGTATTTGTTTTTGTCCCGTCGAATCCCATGCCAGCCAGCCAGCCATACTCCCAGTCATAACATTTACTGGTTCTATCTGCAGGTCTCGATTCGCCCATCGAATGTGTGGCGTTGATGCCCAACCCATTGTTGGGGGAATTGGAGGGAACGCTGGCGAGAAAAACATCTTCCATCGAGAAGGGCGCACAGCGGAGATCACAGAGCTGAAATGATTTGACAGCTAATGATTTTCTGTGGCATGTTGAACGATGTGCAAGGTCTGTACTCAGGGACCCGCCCGCACTCCTGTGTAAGTGTACGTCTGTCTGTCTTCTCTCTGGTGATGAAACTGGAGCACCAGATCATCACAGCACGCAGAGATTGTGCAAGTGTGTCCTGGCCATTCTATGGGCCACGGTGGGAAATACCCAACTTCATTTGTACATATGTAAAGCTTGGGCGGTGGGATGGAGGGGTCGGATGGTCCCTGCATCTAGAGCGGGTGAGTGAGCCCATTACCACAGGTAATTACAGATGCAGGAGGCATGCGACAGGTCGTACTAGAGCATGGCCAGACGGCCAAAAACCGGTACCGTGTGGCGTGTCGGTCATGGCATGTCACGATGCACGAGAACACAGGAACACAGAATCAAGGGGTAATAAATAGTTGTGTTGCTCAGTAGTAGTAACATATCTGCCCTCTCAATAAACCAGAAATATCAGAATAGGGAATGGGGGTATCTCCTCCATCTTTGCCAAACCCGTGACAGCCCAAAAACAACACTTCGAAAAATGACAACAAGAAAAAAATAACCGCGATGCTGAATTTCCAGACATGTGTTGTGATCAAGAACAGAAAGACATTGTGCGCCCAGCGAAGTCCCCTTCGTTTTTCCCTGTCCCAAAATAGCAGAAGACGATAAAACCCGCGACCGTGCCATTATGTTTTTCTCTCTTTGAAAAAAAAAACAATACCCAGTATCGTTGTTGCCCATATTCATATCCCATTGCCAATTCGTCGCAATCAATTACCAAACTTTTGTTGTGTGCCGCCACCTATAAAATGACAAACCGCATCTCGGGGTGTCAGACACCGGGTTCGAGCCCATGTCTTGTTGTATGTTGTGTTGTGTTATGTGGTGTAGTATTGTGTGTTTTTTGTGTTGTGTGATTTGTTCTGTGGGCCATCCCAGAGAAGAAGAGGAGGCTTGAGTGTAAGAAACCATCCGTGGGTATCATTGTAAAGTCCAGAAAGACGACAGCCACACTGAGACGTGAGTCTCTAATAAGTGTATGATGAGACCAAGTCCCGAAGGAAATCCCGTTGACCAGAAATGACTCCTGAGTAGGACCATATCGTACAGCACCGGTTGCGCTCTTGTTATTCTCATATTTTTGTTGGTTGTGGTGGTTAAGGTGTTGTTCTTATGTAGTAGTGTCCGTAATGTTCGGCATCGTGCACCTTATTTGCCAGGTTGCTTGAGGACGTCCTCGCAGTTGGCGTCGAAGCGCAGGTTCCAGAGACGAACAGACTGCATGAAGCGCTCCGTCTTCTCCAGCTCGCGCTCCCGGCCGAACAGTGTCTCGACGAACTCGACGCCAGAGTTCTTGCCCAGCTGCGAGTCCTTCTTCTTGCTGGCCTTGAGCATCGGCTGCTCGCACGTCTTGAGCAGCTTGCGAAGCTTGTCGGTGAGCCGCTCGCCTGACTCGATGAAGTCCTCCACCATCTCCTTGTTGTCCAGGGTGCGGATCCGGGGAACACACTCCTTCGCGCGCTTGACCTTGCCAGCCAATTGGATGAGCAGCAGCCAGAGCTCGCCGGCCATCTCGGAGATGGGGGCCGACGGGCTGTGCAGGTAGACAGTCCAGTCGTAGATCCACTTGCCGAGGCTGTTGGCGTCGAAGACGGAGCCGAGCAGAAGAATGGGCTCCTCGGTAGGGTCCCAGTTCTTCAGCGAGTAGCCTGACGGAATGCGGTACTTCTTGGCGTCGGCCTCGGTCGCCTTCCTGGCCGTTGGCGGCGCCCGTTGTTGGGAGGTAGCCGGCCGTGCAGTCTGAGATCGCTGGGGGATCGACTGAGAGACGCGTCTGGTAGTTGCTGGACGACGGGGCTCATCGTAGTGACGCGGCATGTCGTACCTGTCAAAGTCATCTAGGTGGCGACGGGATGAGGTCTGCGTCTTGTAGTGGCCATCAGTTCCATGCCCACGATCATAGCCAGAAGTATAGTAGAGATCCTCGTCATTCGTGCCATGCCGCTTCGACTTCGATCGCGCGGGTATCACATAGGTGATGCCGTTGACCTCGATGACCTCGTCCTCGTCGGATTCCCCATGTGAGTCTGAGGGCCGATAGGCGGAATAAGAACTTCGGCGTTCGCGCTTGGGGCGCGGTCCGGAGAATGACTGTTTTCGCGATGATCGCGTTGCACTCACATTAACAGGAGCGGCGGTGGTCGAGTAGAACCCATCACTGTTGTACCGCGGCGAGAGTGCTGCCGGGCGTGGGCTCGGGTACTCGTTCATGCCGCTGCTGATGTGGCGGAAGTGCGCTCGCGTTGCAGGCCGCTGTGGTGTCGACGCATAGTAGTATGCAGGTCCTCGAGGAGATGGTGTCGGCGAGGGACTTGCGAAGTGGTCCCTGTCGTAATAGTACTCCGCGCCGGGAGTGGACCCATATGGGGAAGAGTAACCGTTCATTTTCCCTGACTCTTGCGATGTCTTGCTGACATCCGACTCTTAGAAAACTCGCAGCCCGGTTGTTGTTGTTGTGTTGTTGTTTGTGGTGAAAGATATTGTTGCTTTGTTTTATGGTTTTGCAATTCTGAAAGAGGCGCCTGTGTCGGGACGCATGAGAGAGTGACACCTGTCACCTTGGTATGTAGTCGGTCGGAGAAGGGGAAGAAGACCGTCTTCGGTTCGCGAACATGACCAAGGTATAGTGTTTTAGATCGTCCGCAAGAACGAAATAAGCATCAAGAACGTGCGACACGCCGTTGATGCGAGGCTTCTGGAACAGACTGGAATACTCGACAGCCACTAGTAAGTGTGTAAAAAGGCTCGAGAAGCGTTGTTTGGGAGAGTTGATTTAAAATAAAATGGCAGAAGCCAATATGGCAGAGACAAGTCACAAATCTGTGAGGTTATAGATTGGGTGTGACGGGTTTAAGAATATTTCGTCGAGTACCCAGTGTTGAGGAGTGGGGGGGCTTCGATGAGTCCCACAGCGTTGATCCCAACCTTGGAACGTGCTGAACAATATACCCCTGTAACGAGCTAAGCAGGGGGGGGAGAATGAGTCCCAAATGATGTTCCGTGCTTTGCGTGCCTCGTGGAAACTAGGTGGTGGAGGGGGCGTGGCAATAAAATGGTACGTCCAGGCCAGGCGATTACTTTGTCTGATGTTTCCTGCGAGAATCCCAGCCACAGGGTACCACACCGTTGGGCGTCGTCCCTTCGCACTGGCGTCGGCCGTGCTGAGAGCACAGGTTCCAGTCCAAGGTTCCTCTTTGTTCAGCGCATGTCCCGGTGAGTCGAATAACAACCCAATCACACTCGCAGCGCAGACGTTCGGCTCAGCTGCAGTGAAGCCTCCCGAAAATAGAAGGAAATCGGGGCTGGGCACATGCAACACTCGATTGCAGAAATTCCCTAAGGTCCTTCGCTCATCAACGGGAACACTGTCCTCAAATCCACGGATCGTATGTAGAATTCGGCCCTAGGAGTCGGTGAGCTCACCCTGGTAGTGACAGGGAGCCTGGAAGTGAGATTCGCCGCGCTTGAGAAGAATGATGCTTGCAGGCTTGTAGGCTTGCAGGGTTGATAATCGGCGTATGAATTTTGAACACAGGCCAGTATAGGGGACGGGGGAAGCGAGATTGGCTTTCAAGCAACTGCCGGGATGTTTTAGACACTCGCGGCTCCGGATATCATTATTTCAAGACCGGGCCCCGTTGAAAAATTTTCGTCCCCGTCTTGCAAAAGTGCAAATCCGATATATGAAAAGCCGTATTGTCCGTGGCGGCTCAAAGTAATTTCGATAGCCAGGGGTTTTCCGGGTTCTGTTCAGCCCGTCGTATCGTGGAACTCGGGAGTGGTGGATTCAGCTGATGGAAAGGGCCGCCTTTCATTCTATCATCCACAAATCGAAGCGGTCCGGAATTCCAGGATGGGCCTACTAATGGGGCCCCTGTCAATTCGATATCAGTCGAAGGGGACGACGCGGCGAGAAATACGAGTCCGAGACTGGCCAAGGTGAATCGGCCGATGTCTGATTCGATGATGGCGCGTTGAGTGCTGAGAGTCAGGGAAGGCGGCCTCGCGGAACTATTTGCCCAGGTGCTCTTGGAAATGAAGAGCAACCAGATAGTCAGGGCTAAGGCAGTCGCCACCGGATGAAGCGCCAGAATCGAATCGACTGGCAAAGAAGGTGAGGAAGACTTTTGAAATGCAGTATTGCAGGAGTGTCGCTTTTTGGTAAAAGATTTATTTCTCCAGTGGCCAACGTCCGGACTCTTTGGAATTTACCTTCTGTCGTTTGGCGCAATGTCGCGAAGCTGCGACAGCTGAGGAACGTTGGCCCGCCTTCGTATTATTGTCGGTCCCCGTTCGTACGTAGTGTATACTACTACCTAGGTATGTACAGTACAGTACAGTACTTACGGAGGAGCTGGAAAGACTTGCAGGTGTGGTGCCGGTGTCACGGCGGGCAGCTGCAGCTAAAGGTATCCAGTCCGTAAACACAGACTACTGCGCGACACAACTCATGGGCCACGGGCCACGGCCGGGACCTGCTGATCCTGCGTGTCCCAGCGTTGATGACTGAACAGGTGATGTGATGACAGCAGTTGAAAGCCTGGGATGTTGTACTTTTGGAAGATCGAATGGCGGTTGTCAGACCCTAAAACACGCAGAAGCGGGCCGGGACTATAAAGGGCCTCAGCGAATGGTGAGGCAATACCAACACAGTCGTTTGCCCTGTTTTCCGCACACTGAAGACGGGACGGGTGACAAGAAGTGAGTCGGCCAAATTATCTAGGCAGCAAACAGGGCAACAAAGGGCATTGGTCTTGTAAGTCTCGTCTTATGATGGACCTGCTGAGGTGAAGGGAAAGAGCGAGGGCACCAATGACACTGTTGATAGGTGTTTCGTTTCGTCAGGAGGAGACCAGTCCACGAGATGAAATTGTACGTGGAGCAGGCACCGAGATGATGACGCTGGTGATGAGGAGGTATGTTTGAGAAGAAGAAAGGGATTCAAGGGCAAAATAAGGATAAATTGCGTGAATTCCTAAGTTGTTATCGAAAAAGGATCCCCTCATCCATCCCACCACACTCTTCTCCCCCCCCCCTCCCCTTCATCCCACGTAATGTGTCTGTATTCCCCTCATCATCACGGTCCAGATGACCCGACCACACCGACGATTAGCACCTCCTTCCGGTTTCACAGTCTACCAAAAGGGAAATGGTCGTGCACAAGGCAACCCACCAAATAAAACCGTTGTGATGAAAAGACCGTGAGCCTCTTCTGCGGGCCCCCCCCCCCTAACAGCTGCAAGATCCAGTGGTTCCAGATTCACGACGCTCGTTCATCACATGAACCCAACCCGCCAAGTGATATGCACGTAAATGGTGGTGCCTCCCGTCGACTTTCGGCCACTAAAAAGACGTTATGATATCGACAGGTACAGACGCACCGGTCGTCACTCGGAGCGTCTCTTTAGCCGCGGTTTGCTAGTAACGTGCACGCCGTCCTGGCCGTTGACGGGACTAAAACCACCCGCGGAATGCGCGTTCTAGCACGTGCTTAGCAAAGGGCAGCACTTCCAGTATCGAATCCCTCGGGTCATCGAGATGCGATGTTCTACGCACTCTAAGCCCCCTTCCTTTCCCTACCTCTGAATCCTAATGACGGGTTTGTGCTTACTTCAACGTCATATACGCCATCAATACTTCAATGTTCTGAACCGTCCAGCCCATTGTACCCGATATACCGTTCCACTTCCTGTCATCAGACAATTGCTGACAACTGACAGCTTCCAACGGTTTCGAATTTGGGATTTTGACCCCGACAATGTTCTGGCCAGTGGCGGACCTTGTTCATGGAAGGTTTAGCCGCCCAACATCATGTATCGATGTAGATCAGGACCCTGACGAATAGGAGAATTTCGTGGTCATCTTGACTAGAAGTAGCAGATGTCCTTTTGGCGACGATGACTTGATGCTATCTGTCAGATGGCTGAACAGCAAACCTCTAGGCTTACGATAATCGGCCGCACCCAAAAAGGAGTTCACCAACGACTATTCGCGACGCGTACAACAACCTTGGAAGGTGTACGTAAAGACTTGGTTTTATTTTCGGTAGGCATCACATCCGCCTATTCAAACCCGTTTGTCCAGTCCTTAATTCGTTTTAGGTTGGCCGGGGATGAGCGGCATGTCCGGCCTGGCGGCGGCATCCTGGTGTTCAGAGTTTCCACCCAAGCCGGTGGTATCCTTGTCTTGTTCCTTGTACGGAACATGGTTTGCAGACTCGGATGTGTTCGTCATGCATCAAGTAGAAGAATTATCGAAGAACATTCATGGAACTTTGTGGATTTGTTTCTCAGCATAATCTCCTAGGATATCCCAGCGGCGAGCCACCCCTACACAGCCTGGGCCTTTTTCCCGAGCATCTTCTCCGGACGCCGCGATGATATGCAGTCTCGTCCGAGGACAATCCCGGGAGCCGCCGTCATCAAGAACGGGGCACATATCCGGGAACCGGGAGACGCAGGGCTTTCCTGGCCGAGCTGAACGAAGGAAGAAACAAGAATGTCGAGAAGCAGACGATGCGGCTTCCATACGCACAGTATCCCCGGCACGGCCAATATGTCGTCCAGCGGCCAGACGGTGATGGCCCGGCAAGAGAGAGCCACAGCGGGACCCACCAGTGCATCCGATCTCATGAACTTTATTGCCCCCACGCCCTGAATCTATTGGGGGTGTACGGAGGATCAAGTCGAACAGACGTTCACCATCTCTCATCGACTTTTCTCCTCTCTCACCGTGCAGAGGACGGGCAAATCATCCCTGTCGAAGGACGATAGCGTCTGAGATTTTTGTGGGAACCCACACTTCCACACCTCCTTTTGACAATGTACCCACCAGGTCCACTAATCTGACTTCATTCCCAGTCAAGTATTCCCCATTTTCAGCTGTCAAGTTCCCCTCCTTCAACCTCTCTCTCGGGCCGCATCATTCTGGAAATTCCAACACCAGGGGTCAATATTGCTCATCATCCCCATGGCAATCTTGGATGCCGTCATCCGTACTTTGTTGAGGAGTATTCCACTATGTTGAAACAGCCACGCGAGATGAGCAGCACCGGAAAACAAGACAAGACGAATGAACTGTCCGTGAGTCACCCGCAAACGGCGTCATGAATGATGCAAATTGGGTGCATTCTGGCTGTGTGGCATGTCGAGATCAGCACAGTAAATATGCAAGCATGCGTGGCAGCCCAACATCTGCAAGAAAAAAGAAGGTTACCTGCCTACGCGAGGCCACCTCCAGCAGGCCAAGCAGGAAGGATACGATCAATCAAAACTTGTTCTCGACTTGATAACCCAATTACGGTTCATGGCAACGCAGGCCCATACATGCCTGCAAGCCCTCAAGGATCTGCTTCCTCCCGATTGGAGGCTCCAGACGCGGGACCCGATCAATCACGACCAACGGCTTTCACGACAGCTTCACTTTTTTTGCCTACCCTCTTTTCCAACTCTCCGCTGCGGTGCAGCACATGGTCGATCCCGCGCGTACCGAGTACTGAATACCTTTTTACGTAGTTCCCAATCCTGCGGGATCGTGGAGACTCACCTTACCCATCTGCTCCATTGGTCCAAACACCCCGTCAGTGCAGAGATCTTCACCTTAATTTTTTTTCTCCTCTCTGGCCTGCAGCTTGGATGAAGTTTCATCTTTTCAAGCCACCCCGAAAATAAAACACTCTGAGGTGTCGGTCAGCCTGTTTCCATGACGACGAGGGCATCATAACGGATCAGCATAGGGCTGATCGGAGGGGACAATATTTTTATTAAAAGTATGACTCCTCCCATCGCAAAAAGCTCAACGACACTCGCTCACCGACTCTTGCTCGCCGGGCGAGATTATCAATGCCTAATCGGCCTTTTTGGTCGACAGCAAGGTTTGCTCACGCTATCTTGGCTCCCCTCGTGTTTGACCCAACACGGCACCACGAGGTTTTGTCCGTGTTTTTCTTTCCCCTCCTTCATGCAATGCAGCAAGGTCTGCTGCATATGTACGTATGTACTGTAGCAATGGGCATTTCTCTTATCGTTGCCCGAGAACGCAAAGAGTTTTTGCAGCATAGGCAACTGTGGATCGTGAGTTTTCATATCCACTGCTGCCGTGTGGCTGTGTACGCCGGCCGCGTACGCGCAGGACGCATCGCGGATATCGTTCAGCTTGCCATGTCAGTGGTGGACGGTCTTGTTGAGAAGGCTCAATGGGCGATTTGATATCGCCAACGGTCCACGAGGGGAACTTCTGGTGTCGCCACGCGCCTAGGCTGGGCTCATGAGGGAGCCGGAGAGGCGTGCCTTCGAAGAGAGGCAACTATTGTGATGACACAACAAATGCCCGTTTCACATTGGCCGAACGGTGCCTGTGATGGAAGAAGTGAGGTTATGCCCAAGAATCATCGCACGCCATGACTGCTGCGGTGCTGGAGCCTTGGATCGCTTCATGGTATCAGCACCATCGGACAGTTCCCATGCCGCCGTCCTGCTGTGAGTGTGAAGGAGCCCTCCTGTCTTGGAGCTGCATCGGGGTCGTGGGGACAATGATAATTCTCTTCGCCTATAACTCCTATTGTTGGGGCCATCTTTGTCTTCTTGCCCGTATATGTTTGATGTGTAAAATTGACTCCTGTTGTGCTCCATCTCTTCCTGTGGGCAGGGAGGGAATGCTCAGTGATATGGATGGATGGCCTGCATCACCCGGCGACCATTCATGGGAGTTGAAGTTTGGTTTGAGACGAGGCAACTGCTTGTCTTGTTGGTCTATTGGGTAGGCGTTGGATCCATGGCGACTAAAATTACGGCTTGCGAGCAGTGAGTCGCTTGGCATGGGGCGGTGGACAATCAGGTGCGCTACCTGGAAGCAAACACGGACGCCTTGCTTGCACCTTGCTTGGACGTACTGGAAACCCGTCCTTGACCAAGATTTGGTTTGGCATGGGAGCCTCGCCTTCGGAAGTGGCATCCCCCTGGTTATGTGCTCCAGTGGGACACATTGGACTAAGACCAGCCTCGAATCATCGTTGTCAATCTGTATCAAGGGGTCTTCCCATGAGCCTGGGTCACAGTTTACACGGCCCATGGACTAATGAGGCCTCATAGAACATCTGAGATGAAACATAGGCGATCTTAAGTCTGCTATCTCCATTGTCCAGACCTACCAAGGCGGCCGGTTGCCCTCTTCCTCAAGGGCTCTTGAAGACGACGGGCTGAGGATTTGCTTACCATCTTTCGTACAGAGCTGGAGGAAGTCAGATCGTTTTCGATTCCAATATCAACCATGGCCACAACAGCAAGGCACAGAAGGTACATACATAGTGTGCAAGTGCTAGTACTTACTTGGGCCGTACCATCTTGCATTTCCAGGAGGGGACGACCAGTTGACATAGGGTTGCACTTATGACCGTACCCATGTGCCCTCATTGGCCGGGTTGTGGTCCAACACCCGTGGATAGATTTGTGACTACTTGACCTGGCAATGTCTTCCACAAACGAAAATAAATCGCCGTAAATGAGTGCAAGTGGCCAGTTGAGCGGTACACACTGTGCGACTCGCCCACAGACACAGACTACAAGGGGAAGCCCCATGGACTTAGGGGACCGATTGCATTATACCGTGAACTTAGGTACTCCCAAAGTTTAGCAGCACCAGTCGTTCCAGGCCAGCTGGGTTGCCATGTGGTGTGGCTATGTTCCGGCAGTTATCGGTCCCGGTGCGTCTGCAGGTCGGCGGCGAAGCCACCCCCGGATATAACTGCCACGCAACCTTGGGACTTCCATCCACTTCCAATAAACCATCTGGATAAAACTTGACAAATCGACGTTTCGAGTCACGACTTGCACAGACGGCCTCCCAAACTACGTCATATTCTTAAACGTCGCTAAGAAACAGCACATTCAAAAGCTTCGATACGCACACACCTACAGGCCCTAATGTTGGGAGGGCATCGATAGGCCGGGGGGAGGCGAATGTGCGAATTCAGGCCGTTTCTTGACAGCCACTCAGATCAATGTGTAGCACACCTTTCCCTGTCTAGGCTTGACCAATATCACTGTGACTGATAGTGAGTAAGGCCCCACGTCCTATGAGCCATGTGGGAAAACGACACCTACCACGACCAGTCTTACCACAGCAGTGCCATTATTGGCCATATATCAAACGCTCCATATAGCCCTACGACCTGTATGGCTCAAAAGGGCCGGGTTGTAAATGACTCATAAGGGGAGGTATCTCGCCCCGGTCGGTGGTTGTGAAACACCCTCGCCTCGCTTTATCCACAACGTCGACGCCAGCCGAACCTCCCGGGTTTCACACTCGTCCCTTCCCCGGACCTTCGCCACAGGGCCACAAAATATCTTTACATGCAAAGGGACATATAGAAGGAGCAGGCAGTGAAGCTGACGACTATCCGTCCGTCTGCGCGCCCCCGGTTGGGGAGAGGAGGTGGACGGGCCATGGCGATGGGGTCAAGTGACCCCCTGCCAAGCTGGACATACGACATTTGGTCAAGGCTGAGCAGGCAACAGCAGCGATCGACGAGAACAACGATTGAAGGCTGTCATCGCTTCTCGGGGGAGGCAAATCAACAAACCAACAGCCCTGAAGTCAACTTCCTGGATCCCGGGGTCCAGGAGTCCCGGGTCGACAACAGTTCAAGCATGTGTTCATCGACCAGTCCATCACATGTTCTCACGCACGTTTCGTCGCTCGTCGCTACACAGCCGCATTGGTGTTTCGCTGGTCGATACCACGGCAGCCAGAGTGCGTTGAGCGAGTCGATCGTCGTCGCCTTCCTAACTCGGATGGTTCCAATGGCTTCTGTGGATGGGATCTGAGTCACAGCCTGGAGTGACGCGTGACACAAGTCGGCTTCTCGCCCCTTCGCCCTATTGGAAGGATACGGATACATCACTTAGCAGAGACTTGGGAGCTGGGACTCTGGGACAGAAAGTATGCCTGGGGAGTATGCCCCTAGACAGTGCTTCGCGCACGTGGCTGGGTGAACAAAATGCCAGTTGCTTCAATGTCGCAGCTGGCCCTGAGTGAGTATTTCGGACTTTATGGCGGTAAGCGATTCGAGTATACCAAAGTTATTCCGGTCATAGTAGCGAGGTCTAAACCGTGCTCTTTTAGCTGTGGCCTTTCAGATTGCATTAATCGAAGACAATTGACAAAGTTCCAATGCCAACTTCCTACTGTCTGGCTGCTCAGAAGTACAGGTCTACCAGACTCGTGATAGCTGCAGGTGAACCAAAAGTTTCAAACACACCTATCGCCCCATATATATCAGGATATTATCTTCCTGTCTGCATCTTACTGTCTTGATGGAAGGTCAATATTCCTTTGACTTGTAACTTCTTCTCATATAATGTGAGAGTATCCGCCTGCTAAGTCTGAACTCTCCGGTCCGAAATTAGTATAGCCATTCACATAGACCGCACGGTACTCTTACATACGCTTCTTGACTCAACGGTCTTTAAAATTAGCAACAGCTACAGGTTACATAGATGACTCTCTGGAACCCAACACCGAATGCCTTGTCCGACGAGCCTAGTTCAGGTAGAACATTTGTAACTGGCAGTAGCTATAAGTCGAGTCAGTGACTCTTTGGATCCAATTGCCTCGGTAATATCAGTACATCCCAAAAGCGTATAACTACTGTCCGGTAAGCCCGGCCCCGGTTGTTTTAGCCCGGGTCCTCGGCCGGAGCATTTGAAAATGGAATACGGAGACAAGGCCGGTAGTTGTCTTAAATCCGACTTACACGATACCCTCCCTCCTTAGCAAGTCATCTCGGTGCGATCCTTGCCTTTCGAGTATGTTGATGACCCGGTATCTCCAGGATACTTAAGCTGGACACCTGGAAGTAACGTTGACCATCTGTTTGATCCGCTCGTACGGGATAGTGGATAGCGGATATATGCATGTGGCCTCCAAACATTCCTTTGGAGGCGTTCCAAGGCTTGCTAGACGGATTTCGGAGTCCACTTATCACAGGTAGACTCTAGCCTGTTCAGATATATGTGTATATATATATCGACGCTTCTAACTTCGACTTCCAAGTTCTCATCCATTAACATCATCATAAGCAGATCGAAGTAAACACCATTTGTAGGACACGCTCGTCAATATTGCTCCGTACCAAGCTTCTTCCAGCCCATCAATATAGACCCAACCGCCACGATGGCTCCAAAGTACGCCAAGGACCAGCCAGCCGGCTTCGTCAACCGCATCGAACGAGTTGCTATTGTCGGTGTAAGTCTCCAAGCTGTCCCCAAGCCTCCCGAGATCAACTCCTCTCAGGGCCCGTTGCAGCAACACTGACGAACCCACCCCTCAGGCTGGCGGCACGGTGGGCAAGTACATCACCGAAGCGCTCGTCAAGACCGGGAAGCATACCGTGACGGCCCTCACCCGCGCAGACAGTACCATCAAGCTACCCGCGGGTGTCAACGCCGTCACGGTGAGCTATGACGACGAGCAGTCGCTCGTGGGCGCCCTGAAAGGGCAGCAGATCCTCATCGTCACATTAGCCTACACAGCGCCCCCTGATACACACAGCAAGCTGGTCAAGGCTGCTGCTGAGGCTAATGTCCCTTATGTCATGCCCAACGGGTGGGGGACCGACACCATGAACGAAAAACTGCAGGAGGAGACCTTGTACGGGAAGCGGCTCCGTGAGTGAACTCCTTCTTTGAAATTGGGGGAATGATCACCAACTCGCAGTGTTTCAGTCGCGGCCAGCGGACAAATCGAGTCTCTCGGTGTGAGCAAATGGATTGCTGTCGTCTGTGGGTTCTGGTACGAGTTCAGCCTGGGCGGCACGCCAGACCGCTACGGGTTCAACTTCCATGGAGACCGAAGATCGCTCGTCTTCTTCGACGACGGGAGCACCAAGATCAACACCAGTACGTGGCTGCAATGTGGTCGCGGTGTCGCCTCTTTCCTGAGTCTCAAATTGCTGCCCGAGGACGAGAACGACAACGACCCCGCCATTGAGAACTGGGCCAACGGTACCTTATACATCTCCAGCTTTCTCGTTAGCCAGAGGGATATGTTTGAGAGCGTGAAGCGTGTCACGGGGACCACGGACGCGGAGTGGAAGATCACGTACGAGAGTTCGGAGGAGAGGTATAAGAAGGCTATTCAGGACCTACATGATGGAGACCTCAATGGGTTCGTGCGAGTGTTGTATACGCGTGTATTTTACCCGAACGGTGGTGGCGACTACGAGACGAGCAAGGGCTTGCAGAACGAGATGCTGGGTTTGCCGAAGGAAGATTTGGACGAGGCTACCAGGGAGGCGATTCGGTTGGCGCTGAGCGGTGAGTTGACTGCTAGAGATCGGAAGGCTGGTCTCCGCGGTTAAACATAGAAACGAGAAGAGAGATACGGGAAAGAGCCAGAAAACATTGAGATTTGCTTGAAATGCGTCTGTTCTCATATTTGGAATCAATACACACCAAACTTCTCTGTGATTTGGGTCGGTAAATGTCCGTGTTCTTGATCGTACTCGCACTCGCTTTACTGCCACACACTCGCCGTCTGGACGCCAGCCTTCTTCCCCTCTTGATACGTCTCCGAGAGCCCGTTGTACAGCTTCTTAATCCTCTCGATCTCGGCCAACCAGTTCTTCCTCTCCTCCTCATTCTCAACTTCATCCACCAGTTCTGCCAAGCTGCTCGCCGTGAAGAATTTGTTTTTCCGGTTATATAACGGTCTCTCTCTCACGCTCTCATCCGTATCCCCCGGCGCACGCACTCGAAACACCTCCTCCAGGATGTCGATATCGTACGGGACGCTGAACAGATCCCTTGAGTCCTCGTACGTGAAAAGGTAAAAGAACTCATTGAAGCCCGCCCAGGTGATACCGCTCAGGCAGAGAGAGCATGGCTCGTGGGTGGCGAAGAATATGCAGTCCTTTGGGCTAGGGCGGGGGTCATCTGGTGTATCTGGCGATTTGAAGAATTCCTGGATGCAGTTGATCTCCCCGTGTAGTAGTGGGGAGACGCGCTCATTGTTGGTGGCTATGGTTTGAGGCTTCAAGTCGGACCGTCTGAGAATGGCGGCGCCGAAGAGCTTGCACCCGGAAGAGACGCCCTGCGCGGTGAGAGGGATGATCTTCTGCTCTGTGGTGGTGAGTATGGCAGAGAGAAGTTCCGCTGGGGAATGTTTGGGCGTTGTCATGGTGCCGGTGTTTGCTTGCAGTACGTTCTCAAATTCGAGTGAAATGGTCTCTCGCAAAGTCCAAAGCAAACGAGGTCGGGAGCTGTGAACTGCAAATATTGGTAAAGATAATGTGTGCTACGTCAATAGAATAGGCATTCATGTCCCCAAATATCTCGGAGAAGGACCGGCATCGACCTTAGAAGACGCAGAATGCCGGCCGTACAAGCGCCGGCGACCTCCGACAACCTCTAATCGATGCCTTTTTATTTTTATTTATGTGTGTGCTCGTTGGATATTGGGTTACTCTCATTATCCTCGGAATAGAGTGGATATATGTGGCCACCAGCACATAATCAGTTGAACGAGAAATATGTCTTCTTGTTCAGAAATTCTCATGGATGGCTCGCTGGCGGGCCTGGACCTCTGGACTTTCAGGCGGGTTGCAGGGTTGCGCCCACTGGAGCCCACCGCCCGAGCCGGCCCGGAGAGCATCTGAGTGGGCCCAAGGTTTAGCCCTCCGTTTGTTCGGCTCGGCGCCTGACGAGATCAAATTCCGGCGTTTGAAAACTCCATCCTCAAGCTTCTCGTCCGCAAGTATTCGCACCAACGTATAACATCGGCATTCGTCACACATTATGCATTACATTCGCTTGATGAGGCCCCCGAGCCTCGATGGCAAGAAGACCTTGAAGATCGTCCTTACCATCACGACCGACCTGGGCGACTCTTTCCTGAGTCCGGACGAGCCTGTACCCATCTCGGTCTGGTTCATATCCTCAAGGGGTCTCGGCATTTGTTTAACGCCCGAAAAGGAAGGGGAGACCAAGTTGTTCTGGCGCGCAGGAATGAGGGTTTTGAAGCTGGAGTTACCAATCACCGACGAGTGCCTTCGAGAAACGAAGAATATGCCATTAAGAAAGGCGGCCCCAAAAATCCATATCAACGCTTGCCACGGCCTTCTACGCACCCCGCAGGCTGAAGATCTCCCATTCGAGAAAGAGGGTCAAGTTCTCGCTATCGATGCTAGTTATCCCATAAGCGCGGACGAGGAGCCAACATTTGAGGCCTTCAGGGACTTCGCCCTTCCGGGATCGGGATGCTTAACCGTGTATGAGGAAATAGGCGAGAGTATCGACCGACACGTCTGGGATGCTGGCGTAATCACCATGGGATTACTTTCGAACATGTGCCATGACTTCTCTAACGGCGGCTTTCCAAAGCAGAAGTGGAACAAAACGCCATTGTTGGAAGAACTGCTGTGCTCTGTTACGCCCGAAGACCCTCTCAATATCATTGAACTAGGCTGCGGTGTCGGCATCTTGGGCCTCGGTCTCGCGTCTGCTCTATATAAGCGGACCTCTTCAAGCTGGAATCCTGAATGGCCATCACATTCACCCAGCAACATCCTTTTAACGGACTTGACCGACGCCGAGGAGGTAGCAGTTAGGAACATTGTTTCAGAGAAACAAAATGGGGGATCCCATTATAAAGAAAAGCCCAATGTGAGGACTGAGTTTGAAAGCCTGGACTGGGAAGACGGCAAGATGGGCAAACTCGGTCCTCAGGCAAAGGCAAGAGCTTGGGACCTCATCATCATCAGCGACTGTACCTACAACGTAGATATGCTTTCCGCATTGGTGGGGACCATATCTGCGCTGCACAAGTTGTCTGTGGGTTTGAGTCAGAAGAGCCCAAAGGTGATGCTGGCTACTAAGCCAAGGCACTCGTCCGAAAAGGCTCTGTTTGGGCTTATGGAGGGGGATGGCTGGAAAATCCTGGAGCATGCAAGCCAGCCTCTGCCTGTGCTCGGGATGGAGGATGAGTCGGTTGAGATATATCTTTTTGGCAAGGATTCCAAGGCCTCACGGGGTCCACAGGATTCAACGCCGTCTATTTCGAAGCGTACAAAATTACACTGAGAATCTTCCACACACCGAGCGCTCACGCCGCCGACATAAGGGACAGCTGAATTGTTGGGAGAGACAAGGTTCCATCATAAACAGTGCACTATGTTTGCTCTGCCGGTATGTGGCATCAAGGGGGTAGCCATCATGATACAGAGCTGGAATGTGAAGTTGCGGCTAGGCGCAAAAGTACCACGGACACGACAAGACATATTGTGCTTTTCAGTTAGGTGAAGCAACAACAGTCACTGACGGTCAGTTAAAAGTATCATGCGAGGGATCCAAGCAGGAACGAATAGGATGCAAGCCAAAATACGATTGAGGCTCTGCGATGTCATGTCACCCGACTGAAAAATGGGGCCCGAGCCCTTAAAGTTTGAAATGGGGACAAACCGATTGGCCAGAGATAATCTCCACCCAATCATAGCCGACATGATTCCAAGCAGCTTGCTCTTTTGGCCCCTGGTCCTGGAGGGAACCTTGCACATCGTTCCACCCTGGCCTGGTGGTGACCATCTTCAACGCCACTGCCCGTCACAGCAGCTGATATAAATACGCCAGCCTGCCCTGAACAATCACACCCAAACATATCAAACATCTCTCACATACTTCACGATCCACAAACCTCATTCCATACCACACTGCCATCCTCTCTCAATCACAAATCCTCACAACTACATCCTTTCACCCAATTACAAACTCACCTCCACAATGGCCTCCCAAGCAAAGTCCACTACCTGCTGCGGCAAGAGCGACTCTTGCGTCTGCGGTAAGTTTACCACCCCCCCCCCCAAACACAAACAAATCTCAACTGGTCATGGACACTCGCTAATTCTTCAATACAGCCCAACAAGCCAAGTGCTCATGCGGCCAGCAATCCGCCCTCCACTGCAACTGCAACAAGGCCGCCGAGGAGAACACCGTCTCTGGTGCCCGCTGCTCCTGCCGCGCTAGACCCGCCGGCGATTGCACCTGCGACAGAGCTTCGACCGAGAACGTCAAGCCTGCTGGTGGTGCTTGTGCCTGTGGCTCTCGACCTGCTGGTAAGTCATGACATCTATGGGGAGATACAATATCCAAAGAGTTCCATTGCTGACAAAGTCTAGATGCCTGCACATGTGAGAAGGCCGCTGATGGTGGCTACAAGCCCAACGACAACGAGATCGACTTCACCACCAAGAAATAAGTGTGTCCGCGACTGGAGAGTCTTACGGCTTCAGTATTACTAGCCCATTGACACGTCGATTTTGGGAGCTGAAGCATATTCCCATTGTCGACTATTGCTTTAAACCATACGCGCCCGTCAGCGGCGCATGGTCTGGTGCATTTACATCCGAGAAATCGTGGGACGCAACAAGGCAGTACACACGTGTTCGAGTTGGCATGACGAGAACGAGCGAGACCAGATCACGGCAGCCTCACTTTGTGCAGATGCTATTTTGGGTTTGCGTCTCGACGCATCGAAATCTGGGACCAGTGCGGGGATTATGGACCGTCCCTTACTATGACCAGGCCACGCCAGACTGTTCTGAGGTGGCATCCAAGCCATGATTTGCGAGGCACTCGCTTCGCTTGACGAATATCCGTCATCACATCGGTATCTTCCGGCCGCGGTAATCACCTTCCCGGGAGCTTCGAGCTCGTGGCGTCATGACAGTCCGATAGGCAGCTCATTGGAAGAGCACGCAGTTTAATTCAGATACCCTAATGAAAACAACATTTCACAATCACATATCGTTACAATGGCCCCCCTTTACACACGGATTGGATGTTCCCGGCAAAACAAAACCAGATGGTATGACAAAGCATTTGGGCCGCCCTATGTGACGACCTCCCCCTACTTCTTACCCTCTCTTTCACTCTCCTGGTCTCGCAGTTTCCCAGTCTCCTATTGTTTTTTGTCTCAAGAACTTCTCCTAGATCCATTCAACTGGAATGTGCAGGTCAAAACAAGTCTAAAAATGGTAATAATTATATCAGTTCTACCATTTCTTGACGTCGACCAACTGTAGTCTTACGGCCTAGGTTGTACTATCCGGCGTTCTTGCTTCGACTATCCATTCTCTTTATATATACTTGATAGACTTGATTCAACGTTATAGTCCATGGTGAGCCGCCCATATTCTCTTTCGAACCCCGTACAAGGCCCGTGTTGGGCCCTATGCATCTAGCCCTGCATTGCAATTCCAGAGCGAAAAACCATCATTTTCGGGTCTGCTGTTACTAAATCGATTGGATACCTAGGTAGTAACCTCGGGGGGTGCATTGCATGCCATCCATGTCGATGGGACATGTTGGTCGTGGGTGCAGAGTAGAGAGGAAGAGGGGGAGGGTCCTAACCAGTACTTAGTACGGCACATATGTTAGGTACCTAGGTACCTAGGTAGGCAGACAGAGGAGGTCGGCTGAATTCAGAGCCGATGCGATGGAGCTGCAGGCCTGAAGCAGGCGGTCAACCATTGGTGGAAGCACACCGGCGTGCCCGGCTGCCCGGTCGCCCTTCGACGCACGGACTCCCGCCCCGTTGGTTTTACTTTGTTCTATTTTAGCGTTGCCGCTAGGCCGAGAACGGTGGGACCCCTGCCTGACTTTGTTATTTGACTGGAAACGCGCTCCAGACAATCCCACCCGCCTGTTACCTGACTTCATACCACAACAAAAGACTGGCTGACCTCTCCGTCTGCTCGCGTTTCTGCACCGACTCTCACCACCACAACCAATTGTCTCAGTCAATTACTCACTTCCCTAGCAAACAATCAACTCTCGAGTAAGCAATCATTTGATCGATCAACCAGTAAATCAAAGCAAGATGCCTCCCAAAAAGGCCGTCGCAGCTGTTGCTGCCCTCGCCAAATCCATCAAGAACGGTGTCGCCAAGGAGAGCGCCGACAAGAGCGCGACTGCGAAGAAGTCAGCCGCCACCAAGACCGCTACTGCAAAGAAGCCAACAGCTGCCAAGACCAAATCCATGTCTCCACGCGATGAGCCAAAGCCTCGTGCCAACATCTCCCGAAAGCGCAAGGCTACCAGCGGAGACGAGGAGGATGAGGAGCCCACATCCAAGAAGACCAAGGCCGACACCGCTTCTCAAAAGCGAAAGGCCACTGAGGACGCCGACGAGCAGCCTGCGAAGAGAGCCAAGTCAGCCACTGCTGACTCCAACGCCTCCGAGAAGAAGACCAGTACGAAGTCAACTGGTCGGAAGCCCGCTGTGCCAAAGGCACCCACCGTCAAGATCGGAGCTCAGATCAACTTCGCACCCACCCAGCCTCTCGACATCTTTGTCTTCGGTGAGGGCGAGTCTGGCGAGCTCGGTTTGGGCAACAAGAAGTCCGACGGAAAGAAGCCTGTCGGCGTCAAGCGCCCCCGTCTCCACCATCTCCTGTCCGCCGAGGACGTCGGTATCGTTCAGCTTGCCTGCGGTGGAATGCACACCGTCGCCCTTACCAAGGACAACAAGATCTTCACCTGGGGTGTCAATGACCAAGGCGCGCTCGGTCGCGACACCACTTGGGACGGTGGTATACGCGACGCTGACGCTGACGACTCTGAGGACGACTCGGAGGAGTTTGAGAACATGAACCCCGTCGAGAGCACTCCTGCCGAGGTTAACACTAAGAACATCGCTCCTGGCATCAAGTTTGTCAAGGTTGTCGCTAGTGACAGCGCGTCGTTCGCCCTGACTGAGGACGGTCGCATCTACGGATGGGGTACTTTCCGCGTAAGTCGCGTCCCTTCTGCCTCATTTGACGCGTACCTGCTAACCTTCCACAGTCTTCCGATGGCATCCTTGGATTCACCAAGGACATCCTCGTCCAGAAGGAGCCTTTCCTGCTCCCCGAGTCCAAGAAGATCGTCGACATCGCTGCCGGCTCCAACCACGTCATGACCCTCAACAACAAGGGCAAGGTCGAGAGCTGGGGTGCCCCCGAGCAGAATCAGCTTGGTCGTCGCGTCGTTCAGCGCGACATGAAGGCTTCTGCCCTTCGACCTGGCGGCGTTGCTTTCAAGCGCGGCGTCAAGATTACCAAGATTGCCTGCGGCTCGTACCACAGCTTTGCCATCGACAACCAGGGTCGGCTCTACTCCTGGGGCCTGAACAACTTCGGAGAGCTGGGCATTGAGAACGGCGTTGGCGAGGACAGCGCTGTTGTCCTCGAGCCCACCCTCGTCGATTCGCTCACCGACCACAAGATCGCCCAGGTCAGCGGCGGCGAGCACCACTCTATCGCTTGCACCGAGAATGGCAAGCTTATCGCCTGGGGCCGCATCGACGGGTGCCAGACTGGCCTGACCAGGGACAAGTTCAACGAGAACAACACCGTCTATGACGAGCACGAGAAGCCTCGCATCCTGAAGCTCCCCACTGTCCACGAGGGCCTCCCTCGCGTTGCCTCGGTTGCCTGTGGCACCGACAACTCCTTCGCCATCACCGAGGATGGCAAGGCATACTCTTGGGGATTCTCCGCCAACTACCAGACAGGCCAGGGCGAGACGGAGGACGACATCGAGGTTCCCACCCTTATCGACAACACCGCCGTTCGCGGCAAGAAGCTTGTCTTCGCCGGCGCCGGCGGACAGTTCTCTGTCCTTGCCAACATCCACAAGGACGAGTAAGCCACCGTCCGATTACTGCGACCCGATCACCAACAACGTGATTACTACCACTGTCGTGACTACTACAACATGATTACTTCGATCGCGACTGCTATAACATGTATATTTGGATCGCGACTACAACGACATGAACACTTCAGTCGCAAATACTACAAGATTATTTCCGTTGCGACTACCTACGACAACATCAGAACCATTGCGATTATTACTGTTGGACTACTACGATGCACTGTCCGCATCTCACGGAATGGAGGGAGGGAGGGAGTCTGCTTATCCCATGTTTGGTGTTCTTTTTTCCCCAATTTAATTGAAGCAGGGTGTTTGACTATCTTCTCATGGAAGGGTGTTTGGTGGTTGTCGAAGTCAGGGTTCATATGGAGGTCAATGGAGTTCAGGTTTTGTTTTATTTCAACACATGGTAATGGAAACCAGCATACAGCATATTTTTCCCCAGAGAGAGGGATGTACTTGTCTTCAATAGGGCAAAAGGGGTTTTAGCATCAATCAATAATACTGATCTCCATGTTTGAGTCTCATAAGACGTCATAGCATCTCTGTCTGAAAGTTACACTGAGCATGCGGTCCAAACCATTCCCAAAGGAACAGCTCACGAGTGAGCACCGTTCACGAGCTTCGCCATGTTTCCGCTGCCCCTGGAGCTGAAGATGCTCATAAGACCGAACCCGACGTAGAGCAGGGCCAGCGGATAGGCCACGAGCCCCCTCATGCCACGCATCCTTCCCACGGCGCAGAAGATGCCCGACGCGCTGTACGTGCACCACATGATAGCCGCGGACGTCATGACGATGCCGAGCGGCGTGTCCATGGGCATGACGATGCCCACGAGGCTCGTCACCGTCAGCGGCAGGAGGCAGTATCCCAGGACGGAGGCGCTGCGGAAGTAGGTGAGGGTGGAGGACAGCTCGCTGCCGGCGGCGGCGGCCGCCGAGACGAGGTGGCCCTGGGGCGTCGTCAGCACGGGCCCGCCGGCCTGGGACCCGTAGGGTGCGGCCTGGGGCTCGCCGGCGGCGGCGATGGGGTCGTCGTCGACCGGTGTCATGAGGGAGATGATGGTGTGCAGCGATATCGAGCCCAGCACGCCAAGCCCGTAGATGTAACCGAAGTGGAGGTTGCCCGCGAAGAGGAGGAAGAAGCCGAACAGCCCCGCGAAGAGGAAGGGCCCGGCGAGGTCGCTGTCGTCCATGAGGTGTTGGTCTATGCGGCGGAAGGGGTTGAGGACTGCTAGTGTCTATGGGGTTGGTCGATGTCAGCTTCCGTTGTTTTACGAACGCGCATTGTTTCAGAGGGGCGGTTGTTTGCCTGCCTGGCTGCCTGGAGGCATGATCAAATGGGAGAATGGAAGAAAGGGAGAAAACCAACCTTGGCCTGTATGTGCCCGAAATTAACGCCCAGCTCCTCCAACAGCGGCGGCTCGCCCTCGTACCCCTCGGTCGAGAAGGCGGCGATCCACCCCGTCCTCAGGCCGCCCTGCTCGCCCATGCGCCCCGACACGCCGGCGGCGGGGCCGCCGAAACCAAAGGTCCCTCCGCTGGACGGTGGCGGCGCGCCGTAGCCGTATGAGGCCTGTGACGGCGTCGCGTGGCCGGACACATCGGCGGGCGCGTATGAGGATGGGAAGAACTGGAGGTTCTGGGCAGACTGGGGGGCGTAGGCTGGGTTGCCCTGGGCTGGTGCCCCGTAGCCGTATTGGGACATTGCTTGGGAATTTTGTGCTTGAACGAGCTGTGTATGTCGGGTTCGAGGGGTGGTGGTAGGTAGGTCTTTTCTATTCCTTGGTTGCGCTCGCTTGTTTGGGTTTAGCAAAAGTGAATAATCGAAAGAAAGGCAAGAATGACTGAATGGCTCGCTTATGTAGGCGGGCGAAAAGGTCGGAGGTGGTAATGGCTTCAAGGTTTGAACAATATTTCAGATTGTCGCAAGTGCAAACGCAACGTCAACGCGATCGAGCTTCAACGAGAAGTGCACAGGCTCAGGGGGGCCAGCTGGCTTTGGTGGCCATTGACGATGACAGCCTGCTCCTTCTTTGGAGCTTGTTGTTCCCGGCAGGCAAATGGCGCCAGCTGACCCACGCCAAGAGAGGATCCACGGCCCGATCATCGGCAAAATTTCCACTCCCGTCACCCTCCAACAGCTTCCAGCCGAACCCGCGTTCGATTTTTCTAAGCTCACGACTGTGTTGCCTCTCCATTGTATCACCTCAGCAATATCGATATACGGAGCTTGTTCGGTAGCACCCACGAGTTACAACGAACAGAAAGGTCGCCGGACTCAGTGGTTGTGAAGGAGCAGTACCGTCAAGATGGTGAGCCACTCCAGTTTACGCCGCCGGGAATATCGCAACCCGACATCTCCTTGATGCAGCACGGCGCTTTCGAGCAGGACACGAGCTAACGCAGCTTGTCTTTTTTTCGCAAAGGCATACCGCCTAGTAACCCAAGTCGTCATGATCGGCTCGCGCGTACTCGGCCGCGCCTTCGCCGAAGCCTACAAACAAGCCTCCGCATCCTCATCCTACCAGCGCGCCCAACAAAAAAACGGCGGCGTGTCCCCGTCCGGGCGAGCAAACCTCTCATCGGGAATGACCCTGGAGGAAGCCGTAAAGATCCTGGACGTTAAACCGCCCCAGGCAGGGCAGGTTGACATGGAGGAGGTCATGGACCGGTTCAAGCGGCTGTTCGACGCGAACGACCCCCAGAAGGGCGGCAGTTTCTACCTGCAAAGCAAGATATTGAGGGCGCGCGAGAGGATCGAGGCCGACGCCAAGCCAATGCAGGAGAAGATAGCGCAAGAAGAGGAGGTCAAGGAGGGGTGGAAGCCCAACCTGTACAAGGACAAATGATGACAAGAGGCTTGAATCATAGCTTGGGGGCGGGAGCCTTCTCATGGAGAACGGGAAATTGTGGGGGCAAGAGGGGGCGGGGGAAGAAGAGTGGTGTCGCCGGGCGGGCTGGTACGAAGAGCAAAGGTTCTGGAAAACTCGAT
The DNA here is from genome assembly GCA_016508685.1 of Cytospora piceae. Taxonomy (NCBI): domain Eukaryota; kingdom Fungi; phylum Ascomycota; class Sordariomycetes; order Diaporthales; family Cytosporaceae; genus Cytospora; species Cytospora piceae. Next base: position 1,912,917 of record JADMLE010000002.1, on the reverse strand, counting down.
GATTAAAGCCATGCGGCCTTCTGTTTTGGGCTGACTTCGACCGCCACACGTCTCAATGGCACGCGCCGACGAACCGGAGGAAAGCGGAGGAAAGCGTGCAGGAGATGTTGGGATTCGGCCTCGACGATATACTCTCTGCATGCGTTGCATATACATCTTCACTCGACATGGCATGGCGTTCTTTTGGACGGACGGGGATCCGGATTGTGCGGGGTTTGGACTAGACGGTTACGCTTTGTCCGTATGCTATATACCCGTGTGTATAATATGAATCAACTACGAGGATATGCACTGGCATTGAGGCGGGCACAAAACGAGCCTCTTGTGTAACCATTGCGAGTGATGATTCAGGTCGGCATATAACCCCCCGGTTGGGCCACATTGGTTTTCGCAGGCCCCTAAGAAACGGAGCAATGATGGGTGTGTCTTGCGTACTACGGTTCAAGGGATTTAGTCCAAAAGCCAGAGACATTTATCAGCGTGCTCTAAAATTACAGGGGCGTAGACATTCAACTTTTGACCACATCGGCCTGTTCGACACGAACGACGTTGCGAATTTGACAGCACGGTGGCATCCATCTAATACCGAATGCCGCGCCTATACGCTCTCGAAGGAAGCCCGCAAGGAGTTACTACACTGTCCGCTGTCACGAATATGTCCATCTCTCAGATCCTCAAGAGAGGGAACGGTTATATATCGACGAGTGGTGAGATGATGAGGACCTACTCGACCCATCTTACCCCTAAGTACGACCAAGGCCCTCAGTTGAGGTAGTCAGAGATTTACTTAGGGGTATGGTTGATGTACCTAAACCCACAGGAGATGGACTGGCGAAGGTTCGGCGCACAAGTGAGGATCAACGATATAGCTAAAGAAGGGCCGAATGCTGCTGCCAATACTGGAAACAAGACAAAGCTGAAGAGGAAACAGCAGATGCTTATGCGAACTTCGCGACCCGCTGAAGAGGGGTGGAAAACATTGGCGACGGGACGCCGAACGGGATATAACCATCAAGAGGTTCATGAAGTACACATGACCATTGGAGTTTGAATTGACCATCTACCTCCAGGACGACAGGGTCACTGTGACATCTCTTGCCGGAGGGACAACAAGTGCCGGACAAGTGAGACCACTCGCGTATGAAGAAGGGTCGTAAAAGTCCTCTGGTCTGTACGACAGACCGTCACGTAGGCTAGATATATCATGACGAGGAGCGAGGTCCTCATATTCCCGGGCTCTAAGAACCCCAACACGACCAGTAAGACACCTTATATCCTCGATATGTGCAGCTGACCTTGGTGTTACAGTGGTGGGGGAAGGGGGAATGCTCACTGTGTACTCGGCCACTTGATGACAGCAAATGATGCGCCTGGAGAGCAAGTCTTGTGCGAATGTATAGCTACCTAGGTATCTTTAGTTTGTTAGAATCTGGCAGAAACAAACGGCAAGGACGGACAGGAAGGACGTTTGTCTGCCCAGGTGAGCGTCTGGCATGGTACCTACCGTGATGTGCTTACCTAATACCCATATGATACCCTCCTGACCCATTGAATATGCCAGCCAGGCACGTACCCACCTGGCCCCACGTTCCACAAGCCTGCAGCCAGGGTTCAGCCCGCCTCACCCGCATTTGGTACTCGTGCCGAGACTCATGACGCTACGTCAGCCCCACGCTCGTTCTCCATGACCCGCGGCCAGGCCGTCTCGTGCCCCTCCAGAGCTCCATACTTTGCCTATCTACCCCCATAATCACCATCCGCGCAGCTCTGGAACTCAAGAGGGTCCTTCTCTCGACACATCACCAGCAGCTTCCAACAAACCTACAACCCAAGACCCTGATAGCCCCATGAATCGCGACAATGTTTGACATATTCGCCTATTTCCTCTCGTCCATCGCATCCACCTTGTTCCCCCTCTTCGCCTCCTACAAGGCCCTCAAGACCTCCGACCCTACCCAACTGACGCCATGGCTTATGTATTGGGTCGTTCTGGCCTGCGCCCTCCTCGTTGAGAGCTGGACCGAATGGTTGCTCGTCTGGTGTGTTCTCCCGCCCCCTCCCCCAAGCAAGCCAAGCCAGACTCCCATCTAACAGACAAACGCCGCGCAGGATACCCCTCTACCCCTACCTCCGCCTCCTCTTCCTACTCTACCTCGTCCTCCCCCAGACTCAAGGCGCATGCATCATCTACACGACATACATCCACCCCTACCTCGAGGAGAACGAGGCCCAGATCGAGGAGCTCATCGCTACGGCCCATGACAACATGAAGTCCGCCGGCATGGCCTACCTCAAGCGCGCCATCGAGCTGCTCCGCACACAAGTGCTAGGCATGGCGCCCGACCCGACCGCCCAGCAGGCCGACAACAGCACCGTGCCCGCGTCGCAGCGCCCGCGAAGCTACACCCAGAGCCTCCTGGACAGGTTCCAGCTGCCCGAGGCGCGGTGGCCCGGCAATTCCGGGGCCACGGGCCAGGACTTTTACAACTTCCTCTCGAGCGCGGTGAACGCGGCGGCGGCGGCCGTGTCGGACAAGGCGACGGGGGCGGATACCACCGGTGCAGCAGCAGCAGCGTCGTCAACGGGGCCGGCCGTCGGCGCGTTCCCCGGTGGCGACCTCTCGGCCTCCGGCACGCTCGTCCCGCCCAACATCCGCGGCGACGCCGACAAGATGACCTTCCTCGCGGCGCAGCGCGAGCGCCTGAGCCTGGTCCTCGGCGCGCTCGACCGCGAGGCGGCACAGCTCAAGTCCGGATCGGCGACACCTGCGGCGGCGGTGGCGGCGGCAGCCGGCGACGTGTCGGTGATGAACCTTGAGGCCCAGACAGACAGGCCGACGACTTCGCACAGCGGGAAGAGCACAGGCGGACTGAGCAAGAGCCGGAGCGAGGTCGACTTCGAGAAGATCGAGGCCGAGAGCGGGGCCGAGGACAATTCGGCGCAGGACGCTGAGAGCGCGAGGGCCACGCCTGCTGCGTCTTCACAGGGGGGCGGCGGTGGCTCGTGGTTGCCGTGGGGCTGGAGTGCGTCCTCTTCATCGGATGTAGGGAAAAACAAGTCCGAGTAGCTGCTTTTGTTTCGGGATGGGACGGTTGTGGCGTTTTTGTGAGGGTTTACGATATAACTTGGTCTCTGATAGAATGCAGAAAGGCAACTCGTTTCGACACATTGCATGATTGCCGTCCGTCGTCAGCCTTTTCCCCGTTGCACCCTGGACCGTGAGAACCCACGTAGACATGTTGTTCCAATACTGGTGACACATGCATGCCTCGTGATCAGATTCCTTGATAGTTGAGTACTTTGCAGAGCGGCGTGTTATGGTCCCATTCTATTGGTCCCATTGACTTCTAATTTACAGGTCATCCAGCCGACATTTGCTACTGGCAAGTCATCTTTCCTTTCTTAGTGGACATAAGGTATATCGTAATCACGTACCACATCTCATGAGCAGGACACACCTCCCGAGCAGATCCACAATCCTCCTCCACAGTCCGCGCCATCACCGCGCCCTAGAACCATGCCCCAGAGACATCATCTGCCCCGTACAGGCAAAACCCGCTCAGCACTTCTTGTAAGGGTACCCGGGCTCATCGCCCTTGCGCACCCAGGTCTGCCGCTTCTTCTTGTTGACGACGTGCTCGACCCAGATCTCCTGGGCGTACTTCTTCTTGAAGTCGCGGATGTAGCGGGGGTCCCAGAGCTCGGACGCGATGCCGAGGTCCTTGCAGCAGCGCATCAGGGCGTTGGACTTGCAGCCCTCCCCGGCGGTGGCGATGCCGTCGTCGGCGAAGTATGGGCACTCTCCTCGGGCCTGGGCGATGAATCTGTAGATCGTCGCAAGAAACGGGTGTCAGTGCACGAGTCCTAACTGTATGGAGGTGTGGCAGGTAGGTTGTTTTGATAAGATAGGCATGAGAGAGAAGGAGAAGAAGAAAACAAACATACCGGCCGTGTACCAAAAGCGCATACTCCCTCGTGACCACCTTGTCGCCCACGCCCAGCTCGCTCCTCGGTGCCATGCCCCAGCCTCCCGGGCCGAAGGCCTGGTTCAGGATCCTCCTGTACTTGATCTCGGGGAGGTAGATGATGCCGTCGGGCTTGATCTCGACGTCCTCGAACGGTATGGGCTTCATCAGCATGGCGGCGACGTCCGGGTTGAACGCTATCGTCGACAGGCCGTGGTAGGAGCTCGTCCAGTCGATGCCGTTGCTCGCGAACGACGTCTCGCCGTTGCCATTGCCGTTGCCGTTGTGTTGTAGCTGTGGTTGCTGTTGTTGTTGCTGCTGCTGCTGCTGCTGCTGCTGTGAGAAGGCCGTGGGCGCCTCGGGGATGGTGCCCATGTCCTGGGGGCGGGTGTACGGCGCAGAGGCGACGGGGTTGATCTGGGACTCGGCGAATGGGGTGTTGGCGGTCTTGGGGGTGGCGGGGGAGTATGCCGAGTACGAAGGCTTCGAGTTCGAGCTTGACGAGTTGCCGTTGCCGTTACCGTAGCTGCTGTTTGTCGTTGGCGAGGCGCGTGTGTAAGATGGTTTTGCGGCTGCTGGTTTGGCCGGTGCTGGGCTCGCCGAGGTGGTTGCGGCCCTCCTTGCTGCCGGCTGGGTGCTCTCAGCTGAAGCCAGGCGAAAGGCGCGGCTGCCATTGAGGCGTAGGGGCCGCATGGCCGAGGATATTATGCGTGTCATTCCGTCCGTGGGTGATGGTGGTGATAGTTGCCCAGGGTGTCTGTGGGCGTGTGCGGGGTGTGTGTGTGTGGGTGGGTGTGTGTGTGTGTGTGCGTGTGAAGGTTCAAAAATGCGACCCTGCATGCATTTCATTTTTGGAGGCGTGAAGATCGTTCGCGACTTGCAAATTGCTTCGGCAGGCAAAGCGCGATTGATTGGCAAGAAACGCGGCAGGGATCATGAACAGCGCGTCATCAATTCATTAATTATCTGATTGATAACCGATTGATAACCAGCAAAAGTGATTGAATATAGTGGGGATTTTCATATGTCAAGGTCGCTTCTACGGTACAGTGATCCGTATGAGTCTTCCTCTTCCTTTTCGTGGTTATCAAGACTTTGCCGTCTTGTCCGAGTCTTTGGTTGAGGTTCTCTCATCGTTGCCGTGACTCTTCCAACAGCGCCTGAAAGTTTCCATCTTGGACAGGAGTTAGATGTTAGTAGGCCAGTCAGTTATAAAAGAATGGTGGGAGGGGGGGAGAGGAAGATGTGTACTTCGTCTTTGCATTTCCTCCAGTCTTTGGTCTCAAAGTAGCAGTCTGTCATCTTCATGTTCTCATCTGTATATGAGTCCCGGTCAGCCAATATCGTTGAAAGCAATTCAATGGAGGCTCTGCGGCTGAACGAACCTGCACATCCGGTACTAAAGATGCGCTTGTCCCTGCATCAATCCCGAGGGTTAGTGACGTTGAATGCCCAGGTATTGTATTGTAGAGCCGTGAGATGGGTACATGGGTAATCTGTAATCAAACAGGTGCTACTTCGGTCTCCGTTGGCTCGGACAAATGGCGCATCGGGACTTGTGTGCTCGTGGAAATGGACATATATTTATGCTCAACAAAAATAATGCTTGGGACTTGACTCACCACTCATCCGGCTCATCGTCTTCTTCTTGGGGTTGCACCTGAGACACAACTTGCGTCTCTTCTTTTGATTTGTCGCCGCTCATATTCAAATTGACTTCAGATTTGGAGTGTGTTATTGATGTGGTTTTGGTTTGGTTTGGTTTGGTGTGTGTACGTCTGTAGTGTATGTAGTGTGAAGTCCGCAGTGGTCTCGAATTTTGGCTGAGTGTGGCACGACATTTGGAGAAATCCGCAGAGAGTTGCTCAGTCATATTAAACAGTCATCTCACACTGTTCATCACCCGACGCACTCCTCTGAAAATGGCACCACGGAAGTTGAACGTGCTTGTCTATACAGGTAAGTTTCGATATCCATTTAGCTTTGAGCAACCTCATAATTGTCGCCCTCATTACTAACAAAGTCAACCTCATCACTAAACAGGAGCCGGCACAACAATCGCCTCAGTCCGCCAATGCATCTACACCCTCCGCCGTCTTCTCTCTCCCAACTACGCCGTCATATCCCTGACCGAGTCCGCCCTGCTCAAGGAGCCATGGCAGTCCACCGCAGTCCTGCTCGTCATTCCCGGCGGCGCCGACCTGCACTACTGCCGCCTGCTCAATGGCCCTGGTAACCGTATCATCGCCGACTTCGTCCGTCGTGGCGGTGCCTATCTGGGCTTCTGCGCCGGTGGCTATTATGGCTGCGCTCGGTGCGAGTTCGAGGTCGGCCATCCAGACAAGGCCATGGAGGTCATTGGCAGCAGGGAGCTGGCTTTCTTCCCAGGGACTTGTCGCGGTGGTGCTCTCAAGGGCTTCAGGTATGCTAGCGAGGACGGTGCGAGAGCGGTCAGGGTTAGGGCCCACAAGGCCAATCTTGCGGGCTCATGGGAACCGCCGGAGACGTTTCGTCTGTATCATAATGGCGGAGGGGTCTTTGTTGACGCTGCCAAGATGAAGGACAAGGGTGTCGAGGTGTTGGCCAGTTTTGAGGATGAGCTGGATGTCGATGGCGGAGATGGAAATGCTGCTGTCGTCTACTGCAAGGTCAGTCAGGGGCATGCGATACTTACCGGACCTCATCCGGAATTCGCAGCCGTTAACCTCGAGCCACATCCTCGGGTTGAGGGGTATGACGACTTGATCAAGGCCTTGGCTGATGATGACGAACATCGGACCAACTTCCTCAAGGCCTGTTTGGAAAAGCTTGGACTTGAGGTCAGTCACGAGGACTCGTCGGTACCATTGCTGTCGAAACTGCATCTGTCTGCACTGGACCCCATAGAAGTCGGCGGTCTGCTCAGTTCATTTGACGACATAATCACCAAGGATGAGCAGGGCGAGGAATTCATCAAGGACGAGAACGACACCTTCCACCTTGAACATCCAGACTCACGCTGGCGTGTAGATGACCTTCGCGAGGCCCTCCAGACCGCCCACGTCGACGACGGAGACGAGAGAAAAGTTAGAGACGACCCATCCAAGGCAGGTGCCGTCGACGGCCTCGTAGACTACAACAAACTAGTCAAGACCATCGTGCCGCACGAAGACGCCTGGCCCGAACCCAAAGAGACCCCCTACTTCAACCACCACGACTTCTACGCCAGCCTCCAGGAGTTCCGGCGGCGCGAGTCCGAGGCCTACGAGTGGGGCGACGCCCTCATGTACGGCGAGGTCGTGACCAGCACCAACACGCTCCTCGAGAAGAACCCCAAGCTCCTCGCCAAGCTGCCCACGGGCTTCACCATGGCGGCGACGACGCAGACGGCCGGCCGCGGCCGCGGCCGCAACGTCTGGATCGCCCCGCCCGGCTCCATAATCTTCTCGACCGTCGTCAACCACCCGGCCCACATCGGCGCCACCCGGCCCGTCGTCTTCGTCCAGTACCTCATGGCCATCGCCATCGTCGAGGCCATCCTCAGCTACGACGGGAGCGCCAGGGGCGCGTACTCGGACCTCCCCGTGAAGCTGAAGTGGCCCAACGACGTCTACGTGCAGGACCCGGCGAGCCCGTGGGGCGGGGAGGGGGGCAAGAGGCCGAATTACGTCAAGGTCGGCGGGATCCTGACCAACTGCGCGTACAGCAATGGGAATTACCAGCTGGTGGTGGGGGTCGGCATCAACACCACGAACGCGAGGCCGACGACCTCCCTCAACGAGGTGCTCTCGGCCTTCTCGCAGAGGCACAACCTGGCGCCCTTCCGCATCGAGCGGTTCCTGGCGCGCCTGCTCACCAGGTTCGAGTCGCTGTACAGGGACTTTGTGAGGAACGGGTTCACGAGGTCGATGGAGGAGCGGTACTATGATGCCTGGCTGCACACCGGGCAGGAGGTCACGCTCGAGGCGGAGGGGGGCGTGAGGGCGAAGGTGGTGGGAATTACAAGGGATTGGGGCCTGTTGAGGGCGCAGGAGTTGGGTCCTGATGGGAGGCTCACGGGGCGGGTGTGGGCGCTGCAGAGTGACGAGAATAGTTTCGACTTTTGGAAGGGGTTGGTGAAGAGGAAGGTGTGAGGTTCAGAGGTTGGCACACTACAGGTGTATACAAGCTGCCGAGATGTAGAAGATAGAGCTCATGGGAGCATAGACATGGACCTTGATCCCACCGAACACCAATGGTTGCTGGGTATCAGTAGCAAGGGGATGGCAAGATCATATGAAGAGACTTAGATGGAGCCGTATGTATTCAAAGGGCTCAGATGTATTACATATTATGGTCCTGTGAGGAGTTGGTACCGTGTTCCCGAACGCACCATCACACAGACGCAAACCTAGTGGTTCAGCCCCGCCTGTCCCGAATGCACCCGGCCTAGGTCCTCCGTCCCATCACTCGGCCCTCCCCTATCCATCATCGCCGGCGCCGGCGGCATAGGCGGGCGCTCCTCCACCTGCACCGTAAACGCGCTCGTCTTCATGATCCCTCCGGCGCCCACCAGCTTCGTCGTCGAGGCCGAGCCGACGCTGTGCGTCTCGGCGCTGACGTCGTCGTCGTCGTCCGCGACGTTGTCCGACCGCGAGAACATGCTGGTCATGTTGAAGGTGTCGGTCCTTCGCGTCCTCTTGGACCCGCCGATGGTGACGGTCGCCCCGTTCGGGCCATCGGCACGGCCCCCGCCCAGCGGTATCGACGGGTGGAAGTAGACCTCCGAGGCCCAGCCCATCCGCTGGATGATAATTTTGAAGAGCGGGCGCACGCAGGCCAGGCTCCCCGCCGTGACGGCCAGCCCTGCCTCGACGGTGGACCAGATCGCTATGTCGGTGGTTTCGTCTGTTTGTCGGGACTGGATTAGCAGGGTTGTTGTGGGATAGGGGGTAGGAAGTAGGTGGAATATGAAGGCGAGAGGGGGGACTGCTTACATAGGAATTCTTTATCCCTAAATCTCTCCACGTAAGCCAGGCGCACGACGACAGCGGAGCTCGCGATGCAGCCCATGCTCAACAGCGGGATGATGGCGATCTTGAGCTTCTTGTTCATGTTCAAGCCCTGCACGATTACGATGGGGAGCAGGGCGAAGGTGAAGTCGCAGATGATGTTGAGCACGGAGTAGACGTAGGTCAGGGCGACGATGATGCTCATGGAGATGCAGGCGCCGTCCTGGTTCTTGTCCCAGAAGTAGGAGACGGGGTGGCACTGCAGCAGGGTAACCAGGAAGAAGGCCACGCCGGACAGGACGTTGATGAACAGGGCGACGTAGATGAACCAGAGGTGCACCTTCTCGACGATGATGCGCAGGAGGAAGATGCCGATGGAGATCTTGGAGAAGATCATGGTCCAGCAGTACCAGATGTAGCAATAGAGCCAGTACTAGTTTTTCGTTTCTCAGTCAGTAAAATGATCCCCGTTGATACGGTGCCTCCTTATATGCCTTTCTCTCCCGGAACTCACCTGCATGGCTTTGCTGTAATCCTGGACGGACACATCCGCGGATTTCCGGCCAGTTCCATAATGCACGCCGACGAGGACAACCGTGGCGAAGAGAATAAAACTGATAGTCGCCAGCAGCATAAACCAGTCGTCCAGGCCGAACGCCTTGACCATGCGTGTACGGACGTAAGCCCTCAGGCAGAAGGAGGTGATCGTCACCACGGCGAGTGCGATGGCCACGGCCTGGAGGGGCGGGCTGCGGTCTGGGACAGTCATGATCGTCGTGGTCTATCGTAGTGGTTGTCGAACCGTATCTAGAGTTTTTCTTCTTCTTCTTCTTCTTCTTCTTCTTCTTTCTTATTCGAACGACCTCGCCGTCGCCATGTCGTACGGAGACCGGTATGAGTGCGTGTAAGCGGAACGGGAGTGCCAAGCTGTTGGTTGGTCTTCCGCTCGGTATTATTGCTTGATATTGGGATACACACAAACACAAATAAGCCTCGGCCGGCCAAGGAACTAGACGATCCAGGGAAGGCTCAGGTTGGTGAAGAAATAGATAAGTCGGAACTTACGCTATCCCGAACCAGAGTCTAGCGCCCAGGGTGGATGGCGAACATTATAAGATTCTCATTATACACTCACTCTGACCAGGCATCCCCGGACCTTTCAGGACGAATCCAAACACATGGATTGGCAGCTCCCAGGGGCGCCGTGGAGGTCCCTGTCGTTACCCCTGATCCCGGGTGAAAAAGGTAGTGAGCGCGCCGCCGGTTTCTCGAGACGAAATGGGCAGACTCGCCGGGACATCCCAGATAAGTTGACTGTGCTCATAGGATCCAGACCTTCCAGGCCTTCCAGTGGATCATCAAGGCCATGCACCTGGCAAGTTTCAGACATCCGTACGAGGTAATAGAAAGTGCCTCATCATCACGGAAATGGACTGTGTACCGGACCAGTTTGGCGGTGTGGGCCCTAATCCTGACGCTTATATTGGCTGCCTCGTTCTTATTACGGGTCTGTCAGATGACAAAGCACCTTCGAAATTGTCTTGCTCGGCCCTCCTTTGCGGGAAGGGGGGTGTCCCAGCCTTCCTAGAAGGAGCCAGAGCGTATTCCAATTCTCTGCTTAGGGGCCTGCGGCGCTGAAATTCAATTGCGAGGTCTGGGCTGACGGTTTTAAATTGGAATATTACGGCTGTTTGGTGAGGATCATCTTCGTGAGGAGTATGAATGTTCTTGGTGAAAATGGTTGTTCCTCGAGGTTAGGCCCGCACCGTCAAACTGGCCCGGTACACAGTAAAGGCTTCCATTCCCCATCATCATTTGTAAGCAATGATTGACGGGGTTAGATCTGGGGGCGGGACCAGCGGAAGCTCTTCCCGGATCGCATGCGGTACCGATTGAGTATTGATGGCGCACATCGATCCATTGTCACGAGGTTTGGACAGGCCCACAGGTACAAAAACCGGACTTGGAAGTTTCCGTCACAGTGGAAGCGAAACTTTATGAATATTAGGTAACATCGAGCCCACAAAAAGCACTGTTCCAAACAGGTTCTTGATCGTCAAGATACAGTTTCGGCATCTGCCGCCGGCTAGAGTCGACACCAAACTGAAGATATTCTTCACCAACAACAAAGCTGTTCCTATGCCCCAGGACAACTGGCTGCAAGCGCAAGCGGCTCATCGGCATGCAGAGCTGCCTTAGCAACGAGTCCGTCGGGACACTGAATCTCACAGGTGCAGACGTGGATCCGCACTCTGTCAGGCTTTCTTGCGAATAGCTTCGTTCTCTGGGTTTTGACCCCGAATATTCCCCGAGGCCCCTGAATCCACATGCTCGGTGGCGTGGATTCGTAGAAGACGATCACCGTAAATATCCGGCGTTTTTTGACGACCCTGATCAACATTTTGGGTCTCTCGGTGCCCAAGATCGGCATGTATTTCATGTATTTATAGTTTCGCTTCCCCGCGAAGTGACGGACGGGACTGACGGGAAGACACAGCTAAGCTTCTCGTGTTGATCAGCGGTCGGGCAGCAGCACTACTACTACTACGCAGTGAAGTTTTCTTGTATGTCCGCCACTTGCTACAAAAATCACCAAGCCATACCGACCTGGAGGCCCCATTTTGCTGCCTGAACTCTGAGTCAAGTATGCCGTTATGTTGGATGTTGGCCCTTCCGACGGTCTTCGGAGTCATCGAACTTCACGAACATCCGGCTTACCCCAAGAGTTTCAGTTTGAGCACCGACGAGCGTAAGTTGTTCTATGGCCCCAAGAACTGAGGGAACTCGGCACGGCGACGCCGTCGTGAGCTCGTCTGAAGACGGCTTGGTGGGATCCATGGAGTCTTCCATATAAAACAGTTTTGTCGTCAACCATGAGTCCAGATGTCTGTCCCGTCCCGGGCTGCCGGGCCCGAATGCCCACAAACAATAGAGTTTCCACATATGGCTGGAAAGCTTGAGCTGCATGATGGCTGCATCAAAGCTTGTTCTTCAATATGACAATGACACAGATCGCCCCACAGTCGACAAACCGGTAAGTGATGCATTACAGAACCTCATGTAGGATGTCATGCGTCTGGGAGGTGGGCTGGATCCGGAATTTGTAACCACGCTGACTTATCTTCTCATTGCATTCATTCATTGAACAACCTACTACTTGGCTCAAAATGGACGAATCAAAACGGGGAGGCGGAAACGGAAATGAACAAAACCAGATAGTGACTCTTTGTCACCACAAGCGACAGGTCATGTAAAGTGACTTGACAGAGCCTTCATCGAGTGTAGAAGTTGAGGTCCCTACTTGGACCTGTGGGCGCCAACGCCTCCCAGTCGTTCGGATTGTTGCTGGTCTCTATGACCCAGAACATGTCGCTTTTGATAACACATCAACCGCATGATGTGTTAAATGTGACCGCAGGTTTGTGATAACCGTTGTGAAGTGCAACAGGGGAAAATGAACATAGTTCCGTGTCCAACCCGCATTAGCGTCTACCGACAGACGAACAGACTGTTGTGACACAGGAAGAGTTGTAATTTCGATGTGTGGTCCTTGTCTACATCATCGCGAACAATCGCACTCGCCAAGCATATCCCCGGAGGAGACAGCGGATAGGAACAAAGTTAAAGACCCTGTTCGGACGCCAGGGACGTCTAGCCGATACGAGACGCCGACATCAGGGGCTGCAGTCGGCATCGGGGTCGGAGTCCTGGCGATACCGTACTCGAGTGAGTTCCTGCTTCTTGGAGACAGGGTCGAAAGAGGTTATATAACTCCGCAACGAGTATAGAGCGAGGTAAGCATCTCTATATCCTTACTAAACCTGGATTAAAGATACGATAAAGAATGGAAAGAACCTTTCCACGCATGTCAGACTGGCCTCCGATGGTCTATTCGAAACATCGCCGTTGTTCGCTGCCCATTTCTCCACCGCCGCCCACACCGAAACCGAGCGAGTTGAGATGATTAACGACGTATCGCAACAAAGGAAATGCTTGAAAAGAATGCGGACCATACGCCTGTATCATTTACAACGTACGATGCAACACGACGCAATGAGGACGTGGCAAGTCGACGTCGTGTGGTGTATCCTGTGTGTCTTGTCCTTTTTGCTTTTAGGGACAAGTTCGGAGGTCAGTTTTGCGGCCACGTCAGGTGCGGGCAGCCTGGCATGTGGTCCGAGAACCCGCCCGGCCAGCGTCCTCAGCGGCTTCGGGGCCTGATGACCTTGAGTGACAGCTTCACCGCCCACTTGACCAAACCAAACCCAATATTATTAACCCTCAACGCTGGTTCTTGCATCTTCTACACCTCACACCTAATACTACTCTGATTGACATAACTAGCGGATTCCAGTACCAGTCTCCTGATCCTGCGTGACTTGAACCTGCTCCGTAAAATCCCGGGTGTCTGTGTGTTGCAGATCCGTGCGGTGTCGTGTGATCTCACCAAGAAATAAGGCGTCATCAACCGCAGTGGGCCGTAGCTTTCAGCGGTTAAACTTTTCAAGTTCGATTCAAGTTGCGATCTAGGAACGTCGATCTGAGTGTCGCCTCTGCTGGAAACATACTCGAATAAACCAGGAAACTCAACCACAGCACAGCTTAATAAATACGCCACAATGTGCATCGTCGTCCTCACCACCACTCATCCCAAATACCCGCTCATTGTCATCGACAACCGGGACGAGTTCCTCCTCCGGCCAACCTCACGGCCACACTGGTGGAGCACCCGGGCATCTCGCCACCCATCGAGGACGGCAACGCCAGACCCGTCCTCGAAAACCAACGGACACGACCCCGACGAGGTCCAGCACATCCTGTCGGCGCGGGACCTCCAGCGCGCCGAGAAGGGGACATGGCTAGGCATCACGCGGTCGGGCCACTTCGCCGTCCTCACAAACTACCGCGAGCTGGACCCCGACAGGCTGTGCCAGCCCGTCAGCGGCGACAAGAGCCGCGGTGCTATGGTCACGTCGTGGCTGGGCAACTCGACCGAGGACAGCGTGCGGGGGTTTGTCGAGGCCATGATGGCTGATGGTGGGTGTCAGGGGTACGGTGGCTTCTCGCTTCTCTGCGGCAAGCTGAGGAAACGACCTGGGAAGAATGGCGAGGGGAATGGTCTGGAACCGCTGGCGATCCTGTCCAATAGGGCTGAGCACCCAGACCAGATTCCATGGATCGCGGGGAAGCGGGGCGAGACCATCGGGCTGAGCAACTCGGCGTTTGATGATCCTGAGGAGTGGCCCAAGGTTAAGAGCGGGAAGTCCTTGCTGAATCAGGTCGTGGCGGAGGCAGTCGAGAAGGACCTGAGCGAGGAGGAGCTGCAGGAGAGGCTGTTCTGGATCCTGGACCACGACACTCTACCGACTTCGCCGGAGAAAGGATTGGAAGAGCACTTGGAGCTTCTCAAAGAGTCGATCTTCATCCCCGCGATAGGAGACCCGAAACACCGAGACGACATGGCGAGAGCCGCGGCAAATAGCAAAGCAGACGAACAGACCAACGGACAGCTAGACGATGCTGCCGTTACCAAGGTCACTGGTACTGAGAGGCCAGACCCGCAGACACAGGGCTTCGCAACGGGGATGTATGGTACGCAGAGACAGACCATTATTTTGGTGGACTGGGATGGCAACGTCACTTATACCGAGAGGGCATTGTGGGATGCAAATGGTAATGCAGTGGAGAGGGGCAATGGGGACCTGACATTCAAGTTTGCCATTGCCGGCTGGGACGAGGCGAGCTAATCCCCCTCCCAGGAGGTTCTTTTGGGCCAAGGCTTAGATTGAGAACAGGACGGGTGATATAGGTCAGATTGATGAGTGATGATTACATAGCATGGACTCGGTGTTAATTGATGAACGACAATCGGCAAGCCTCGAATTGGTTCTGTTGGGTACCTAGATAGTACTCTTCTTTGTATATTGTTTTGGAACCCGAGTTGGTCTAGCTGTTGCTGCTGTTGCCAGGTGAAGCTGTACGATATACGTTCAGCGTCTTTCACCGTCTCAGAGCGTTTCTTTCGGCCAGCAAACACATGGCACTGCCATTCACCTGGGAACGTAATGGGTGAACAAGTGATTCGGCAGGTGCTGGAAGCGTAAGTCAACAACCACTCCATGCATCGCACCTGCCACAACAGCTGAAGCCTCCCAGCCGTCAACCGTGGAAGCCTTGAGCTCTTCTATCCTTCCTTCTTCCACACTTCTGAACGTCATTGGTATTGATTGTTTGTGGATGTCATCTCGGTGAGCTTCTATATTGTCCTTTTTCGATGTTTTGGTTGACTCTGTTCCCACATATCCCTGGACATTTCCTCCGTGGTGCCTCCTTCACCACAGTCGTGCATTTGTGCCATCCCCTTCTATTCCACTCAATAACGTTCGCATCAATCTCCCTCCAGCTACCATCTAACTCGCCATGACTACAGAAACTCCTCGATCGTACGTCGACTCCCACACATTCGACTCTGAGTCTGACCCCGTCATCAACGAGTCGACTTCATCAAGCGGGGATGCCAACAGGCACACGGGCCTAGAAGACTCGGAACAGAGGATTGAGTTACAGCAGATCATCTTCTTCCTGACGTTCACCCTGAAGGAGAGCTTCCAACAGACTTTGTACAGCCTCCTCCAAGACTTCAAGTGCACATATTTGCTTCTCCACGAGCTTCATAAGCCATACGTCGACACGATACGCGTCCTCATCCCCCTGTGGCTGACTGTTTTCCACGCCATCTGCCTTGTAACCCTTGTGCTTGTCCACAAGATCACCAACAACGCTATTGCTCGACTCCGAGAGTTTTCCGCAGAGCCTCTCAACCGATTCAAAACATGGACCGAACGCCACGTACCTCGCGTCTTCCAACCCCTCGCTTCCCATTTCGACGCCGTCCTGTCATCAGTGCTCCCATCGGGCCCGTCCAGCACAACACGACACTAATCGTCCCCTCTCCTCGAATCCCTTTCCCTGCGGCCGAGACTAAATTTTCTACCCCGACCCCGGTTGCTCGCCCGTCCACTCCTGCGGATCAAACCTTCCAGGACCCGAAGCCACAGGGGCAGCTGCCCAAGTCACGCGCGCTCGGTGTCTTTTCCGGCATCACAGCATCGTTCTCTCGCACCAGCCTAATCTCTAGCCGCCGCACCAGCAACTCCTCAGCTGCATCTTCAGTCTCCGGTACTCATACTGCTAACACCAACACCCCCCGATCAAAGGCATCTGTCGTGAACCGGCTGCCGTTCTCCAGGAGTGGCCGGCTTTCCCTTGGCTCTCGCAAGTCGGACTCGCACCTGTCCCGAGACCCCTGCCTCGTTTATACCGAGCAACCGTCGAGCTACTGGACCGGCCGCTTCCTTTCCCTTCATGACAAGTTGCAGTCCGAATGTTTAACCCATGAGAACCTTCAAAACTTACTCAGTGCGCAATCCGAGCGGGCCGCAGCACGGAACCAGCAGCGGCAGCCACAACTGGTACAGGACACCCGATACACGCGGTACAACACCCGTCTTCCCCCCTCAGCAACTTCGGCCGCCATCTTGCAGCAGACCAATGGGGTTAACATGAGCACCCAGAGCCTTACCACCCAGGCGGTCGATGCCGCCCTGCTCCTGGATGACGACGAGCGGTGCAGACGTGTTTTCATTATCCTTGAATCCTTTTGCGTCACCGACGAGGCCCGGAAGTGCCTGCTTGCCTGGCAACAGGAGTTCGCTCGCAGGACGGGGCGCAAGAAGCTCTTGCCGAAGGGTGGCACCATGGAGACTCGTGTATGGGGATCGTATTTCTCGCGCATGGGCGTGAAGAGGATTGGCAAGAGAGCCAGTATTATGTAAAGACGGTGCGTTGCGTAAGGTGTTGGTGTAAAAAGAACTTGGTGGCGTGTTGGATTGCATTGGGGTTTGGAGAACCAGCATCGTCGGCGTGGGCAGCATTTTCTACTTGTATCTGGCTTGCGTGATGAGGTTTGCTCTGTCTTAATATTCGACTGGCTTATTGAGAAATTATGGTGTGTTTCTGTACTATTATGTCACTTGGTGTTTAGCCATGCGGAGAGGGTAATGAAAACGGTCGGTAAGTGAAAATGGTCGAGAGGACAACAGCTTGATGAAACACAATGAAGAAACATTCAGGGAAAGACCATATGAATATGAAAGTCATGAACCTTGTGCCAGTGGTATAAGCCGGCCAGCGAGGCCTATCCAACCCGAAATGGATCTACAGTAAATGCAAGAGGCCTCTCGCCCGGCCAGGTATCTTCCGAACGCCAAATCAAACACACAATGGACCTTTTGCCACTCTAAACGCCAACCAACGATCGTGTCCCTTGTTCTTCTTTTTCTTCTTCCTCCCCGAGTAACCGTCCTGCCCCAGAACTAAACTTCAAGCTGGAAGCTAAATCTGCAGAGCGCCCCGGACCGTACTCCCGTGCCACACAGGCCGCAATACAGACCTAGTAATACTTCTCTTCTCCGGGCTGCTATCAACACTGCTCATCCACTGGTCGTGAGGATCGGCGGCCTCCTAGTTCGCCTTCTTCCATAGCTTCAGGTAGTCGCCCAGCTGCTCGTGCCTGCTCGCGAAGAACATCTGCTTCTGCTCGCTCCTCCACACCAGCACGCCGATCTCGTCGGCGTACGTCGACAGCGCGTCGTACTCGGCCTTGGTGTCGAAGTCCTTGAACAGGAACCCCTTGGTGGCCTTCATGCGCTCGTTCTCGAGCTGCCACAGCCGGATCTGGTCGACCACCGTGGGCGGCAGCACGGGCTTCTGCTGCGACTGCGCCACGCGGTGCATCTGCTCGTGCGCGTGCGTCGCCAGGTACGACACGATCTGGTCCGCCGTGATGCCGTAGCTGATGGCTTGCCGGATCGAGTCGCGCGTCAGCCGGCCTGTGACCATGCCTGCGAAGCGGTGCCGCAGGTTGCAGAAGAGCGCGAGGACGGAGATCTGCAGGGGGGAGGTCGTGTACGCGTAGATGCGGTAGTTGGTCTCGAGGATGATGAAGCCCTTGTGCTGGCCGCCGCCGCCGCCGCCGTCCGTGTCGCCTGCGCTGCCGGCATTGGAACCCGCGCCTGCTATGGCGGCGTCGAAGCCCGACGAGACGCTGCGGAGCGCCGAGGCACCGCTGGTGAGGGTCGTGGCGAGACGTGTGGGGAAGTACTGCTTGTGGTTGGCGGTGTCAATGTAGACGAGGCCAAAGTCAACCAGGGGAGGGAGCATGTTCCGGCGCGTCTCGGTCAGCGCGATGGTGTCGTAAGCGCGGCCCAGCTCGAGGCTGGCGAGCATGAAGAGGAAGCTCAGCATGTCCACGCTGTCCATGCCCGAGTCCTTGCCGGCCAGGTCCGCCGCCTCCAGCCACTGCAGTAATAGTGTCCACACCTGGGCGTTGGCCTCTTGCAGGAGAAACGTGAAGCCCGACTGTGTGATCCCTATGCCCATCACCCCGCGCCGCTCGACAAGCCTTCCGGCCACCAGCAGGTCCTTGACGGAGGTCTTGGGTCCGGTGGACGAGTGGCTGTCTCCTCCTATGCCCACGCTGTTGACCACGTAGTGCAGTATATCCTCCCACTTCTTGCGCGCGTACCGGTCGAGGAAGGGTATGTCGATGTGGTCGGGCACGGGCAGCGAGCTGGGCACGCCGAAGCTCTGGTGCTCCCCGCCGCCCTCGAGGGCCAGGCGCAGCGAGTTCTTGAAGTTGGTGGTCAGGGCCATCTCCTGCGGCTTGTCCTTGCCCGGCATGGTGATGGACACGATGTGCATGCGCCGCAGGGTGCTGAGGGCCTGGTCTCGCTGCTTCTTCGCCTCGGGCTTGACCCAGGTCTCGAGGTCGTCGAGGAGCAGGGGGCTAGGCATGTAGAGAATGGCCATGACGAGCGTCTTGGCTAGGTTGGGGAGCATGCGCCTGAAGATGGCGAAGGCGGTGGAGGGTTGCTGGTACAGCCGCCGGAAGGTGGTGCCCGGGAGCTTCTCGAGGTAGTCACTGAGGGTAAGGGAGGGCGTTACGAGAGACATGTTGGGCGGCGGTTGGTGAGGTCGAGGTCAGGGAAGAGAGGAAGGAAGCAAGGTTGTCGATGTTGTCGATGTTGTCGTCCTCGGTCGATCAGTCAGTCAATCAATCCCTAGGGTAAAAAAAATAAGGAAACCCGTCATCGCATCATGGAGAGGTCAAGAAATCTGCTGCAGTCCCAGAGGGCCCTACCGAAACAGACAGTAAAAAGGTCTGCTGAGGGGAGGGGGTGGGCTATGAGGACGCAGTTGAAAGTTTAAAGAAGTTGATTTTAGACGGAGGCAGGCTGCTGCTACTCCAACGTCGTCAAGCTTCAGGTCAATTAGGCCCGGATGAACATCGGCAGAAATGATTGCTGGGGTAGCAGGGGTAGGTGCTCAATGACAGAGCCACTGATAGCACTGATAAGCCCCTGTGACGTGCCTCGGTGTGCCTGGAGCTCCCAGCTGCACCACCTGGGCACTGCTGGTGTCGCTCTGTCACTGCCAATGTTCATCAACCACACTGTCTTATGACTCTATCAAGACCTGATTGAAGAACAGCATTAGTTCGACCCTCATAACTCCTCCCAAGGCCTTTAAGATGACGAATATAGCAAGGTCCCAAGCTTTTGTCACCAAAGTTAGTAGAGTTCTGTTCTATGAGCCGGTCGCCGACGATGAGATCAATTGACCTTATCAAACAACAGGTTCTCAAAAACTTCATGGATACGTCCGGCCTGGAACCCACGTATGTTTCTATCCCATACACGCTCTCTCTCTTCCATTTTTAAAGGACCTAAACTGATCAGACTCCAGACTATTAGGGCCAAAACATGTGAGGAGACGCCTGGAGACCTTGCCCCAGGGGAAGAAGCGGATGTGCTAATACCAAAGGCCGTAGCTTCGCATCCTCAGTACGAGCCCTGGGAAGGTCAAATTTGAGCTTGACATACACAAGCAGCATACCGTAAGGCTCAAAGGAGGATTGGAAGTCAAACCCTAGGTCTGTTCTGATCATTAAGCAGAACCGACTCAGAATTCTTCATGGGGGCACGATAGCCAGTATGGTCGACCTCGGAGGCTCGCTTGCCGTGGCTTCAATGGGCCTGTGGGCCACTGGTGTCTCCACGGACCTCAACGGTAAAGTGACTTGGACGATCTCATGCTGTCCGAGACTGCAACTGACGAGCCAATAACAGTTTCGTATCTCAGCTCCGGTGGCAAAGCCGGAGAAACCATTAACGTTTTGGCCGTTTGTGAGAAGAGTGAGCCTTCGTGGCCCCTGTTTCTTGAGTTTCGGTGATGCTAATACGCCGAACGCAGTGGGAAAGACCCTGGCGTACACGCACATGTCATTCTATAACACCAGGGGTGATTTGTTCGCTAGGGGGAGTCACACCAAGTAAGATCCTAACATTGTGCTGGAGCTTGTGTTGGACAAGATTAAAAATTCTGACTGATGCCAGGTACATCGAAAGGGCGCGGAAAGAACAAGTAAACGCGTATACCGCACCATTTGAAGAGCGGGGGGATGAGAATGACAACAAGGAGGGCAGAGAGTCGACCGAGAAGGCTTGAGGTGACATCTCAGGGGAAGCAAGCGTCGTGAATAGATCTCGATCACGGGCGAGCTCTGCGCAGGAGCCTTCGACCTTCAGGTGTTGACAGTTCAGTTCTTCATTTTGTCTTCCGCGAATTCGGCTCTCCTAACATCCTCGCACTCCTTCCCAAGCCGTAGGATTCACCGAGGCGGACGAATCTACCCCGGTGTCTACATGATATCCATTTCTGGCACGATGTCATAGTACACATCTACACAGACACCGGATTATTTCTGATGTAGTTCGAGCCGAGGTCGGGGTGGCTAAGCCGAAGACGCGACTCCATTGCAGCCCATGTCCTTCTTCAGTGGACCTGGGATATAATAGATGGGCCCCGTCGGACGGACTTTTATATCATATATTCTACCTACCTAGTACGCTACCGAGGTCGATCAATGAAGTAGCAAATCTGGTAATGTCGTCGTAAATCTATCCACCAGATTATTTTTCCTTTCATGATGGGAACAACATCATCTCGATCCCCAGTAGTTTAATTGGCCTTGTAGGCGACGGAACGCAGATCCCCGTAGTCTATTCGCCGTGTACCTGGGTACCAATGTGCGGTTAGATCAGTAGATGGAATCAATTGACCTCATCGCTGTTGGGGTAGAAAGCGCCTTGCCCGTACACTGAAGCTAGGGTTCGTGTAAGGCGGAATGCCCCCTCTGAACCAAGTGTCACATAGGCGGGTGACTGTGCTCCGATTGACGGTTTCCGAGTCCTGGTATGAAATGTAAGTATTTTTGACCTAACCGATAAGCTGAAGTATATAAGAAGGGATAAAAACAATTAGTAGGCTAGTTCAATAATAAGCGGAAACCTAATACCATACTAAACCTTTAGATATTTCTGACGGACCACTGCGAACAATGGACCATCTGAATCGATGACAATGGCTGCATGACATGTCCTATGAAGCGCTAGACTTCCAGAGAACCACCAAGGGGAGGATGAGAGCCACCATCGGAATCAACATCCTAAGTATTTAAGTTCCTATGCGTAGACACCTCAACAGAGTCGCAGCATTCGACTGTTCAAAGGTCACGCCCAGAGTGTTACGAGATTTGAAGGAAACTCGCATATGCATCGGCGAGGAGCACCCCTTTGCCCTCTGAGTACCATCCCATCTCGTAAAGGTTCTCACCGAGATATAAAATAATAGAAATAGAAAGAAAAGATTCTGGTCCAGGGCATTAAAGCGGGTGAGAGCCGCTATGGGAAAAAGGGAACCTTACGAGAAGAAATCGAAACTTCATCCACGACCAAGGGGCCAGAGAGACTTTAAGTCTGATACCTGAGTATTGATACCATCTACTAAGTGTCTCTCGTAGTCCATCTGAGACAGCAGTGAAGAACCCCCCGTGTCTGGCTGCACATGCACGTATAGCTTTAATCCCACGCGTTCATACCTGATAATAAGGTAGCTAAAATACACTGTTCCCGAGTTGCAAGCTTGTAGTTCAATTCCATGGCAGGTACTAGCGGTATGTTGTGGTACTAAAGTTAGGCATGGTGTGCATCTTCGCATACCTACATGTAGGTGAAACATGATCCTCAGGTTGTAATTATCAACTTGGGCAAGCATTATACGGAGGACGAGCTTTCCGGGTCTTCTCCGTACAGTTCCCTTCAATAGCGGGATTTTCAGTGGAATATAGAAGGGCTTTGCCCGATGGCAAACACATTCGAGGACGTTTCTTGCGTCCTTGATATAAATTTTATATAAATTGATTTCACACCCGGAAACATGTTTCCGGACCAGCCAGTGAAGTCTCAAAACGGACCATAGTCAATAATATCCAAAGCTTGTTTCCCTTGCACTTAACAGGCACTCAAGACTCAGCATGTCCATGATGTTTTCATCGTCAACAAATTTGAGACGAGAACAAGTACAGTTGTATTAGCCTAATTATACGAAGACTACTTAAGTACATATGTAACGCTGTTAATTGATACAATATCTACAGATTCTAATGAATTACGGTGCAATGACCCAGGTGTCATCTCTCGAATATTTGATGGTTATTCTATGAGGCTGAGCAGATTGGAGATGTCGTGCTCCGTCGAACGGTGGGTCAAAAGGGCGAAGCATCTAAAGGAGACCTGGGCGTCAATCGTCATCTGAGAGTCGTCAAACACCAACTATAAGCCATCGGATTTAAACATCATCTCTAGATAACCTGCTGGAACCAAGAGAACATACAGACATGTACTCAGTAAGTATTGAATGCTCGACGTAACCTTCTAATATAGACGACCGGATAACGTGCCTATAATCAGACCCATTCCGGTCAAAATTGCCGATGCCGACATTTCCTCACCGATCTAGCCAAGTCAGTGAGTGGTGAGTCTATGTAGCGGTAAGGCGTTTACGGACGGGTCTTATCAGACCGTGGCATGGTAGTGGATACTCGGAAACTCATGTGCATCAATTATCTGCTGCCAAGTCCTTGCAGTAGCACTTACATGTAGTAAGCTTAAAGACAAGATTGGTCAAGAAAACCTGGTCTAGATGGAGGCTCCAGACAAAAATAGGGGCTAGCCAGACCTCAACCAACAACAGAGAGAAGTATTGAATGTGTCGGACCGACTCAGTGCAAACTGGACATGACTGATTCCTATACCGCTTAGGAATAATACACGTGGAATCTCGACATAATTCGGTACCAGTGCTTGGCGGTCATGAATCGCCCCGCCGGGCCACTATCTACCAGCACTACCAGCCCTACCCGCACTGCCGCATAGCAGGCAATGGGGCGACAACCGTCCGTAGAGGCCACCGTAGGTTGGTCTCGGTTCTGAATTCGCCGCAGGCTTTTTGATATTTTAACTCAAGCGGATCGTTTCCTATGAAGCTTCTCGATATCGCTGGTCTCAACGATTCCAAGATCCCCCCCACCCCCAGAACCATACAGTCCTATCCGGAAACCATGTCGGGCTTCCACAGTAATATCACGGGAACGTGGCTGATTGCTCTGATCACGCTGCTAGACGGGGGTGAGTTTTTGTTTGTGGTCCAATGGGTTCCGCTTTGCATCGGCTAACACCACCTCTTCTCAGTCAACTCCTGTTGGTTTGGATATGACCAGGTGAGTGGCTCATCATCAGCTACAACAGCATCACATCGAACGCAAACTAACCATCACGGCACAGGGTGTATTTGCTGGAGTTCTTGTCTCCCCAGACTTTTTACGACAGTTTCCAGCGACACAAAACGCAGATGTCTCGGGCATCACTTCGAGTTGCTTCTTCGTAAGTTTTCTATGTCACTTGGACGTCGAGTATAGCAACTCACATCATCCCAGCTCGGAGCTTTCTTTGGAGCCATAGGCGCTTTCATCCTTGGAGACAAGCTCGGTCGCCGTCGGACCATCGCCTTGGGCGTTCTATGCAATGTCATCGGATCTGTGCTGCAAACTTTCTCGTGGCAACTGCCACAAATGATAGTTGGCCGTCTCGTCAACGGAATCGGAATCGGCTTCGTCTCCTCGATGTCCCCGGTGTACCTGTCTGAGTGTGCATCGTCTCGGATCCGTGGAATGCTCCTGGCAGTTGGAGCATGCTGCAACGTGGGTTGCTTCTGTATCGCGAACTGGATCGCGTATGGCCTATCCCACGACAACTCGGCATTCCAATGGCGGTTCCCTCTGGCCTTCCAACTCATCTTCGTCTTCCTCATTGTCCCGATCCTGTTCATGGTCCCGGAGTCTCCGAGGTGGTTGTTGCTTATGGATCGGGAAGAGGAAGCGCTGCTTGTGCTCTCCAGGCTGGGAGGTCACGTCAAGAGTGTTGAAGACACAGCTGTTATGAATGAGTTCAACTCCATCAAAGCTACTATCCGATTGGAGAGGGAGGACGCTGTGCCGTTGATGGACGTGCTATGCCACCGCGACAAGGCACAGAACTTCCGGCGACTGATCCTCGGCTGTGGAACACAGTTCATGCAGCAGTTCAGGTATGTCTACCCCTAGGTTCTTGATTCAGATGCAATACTTAATAGAAATACTCCAGTGGTGTCAATGCTCTGGGATTCTACCTCCCTACACTCTTGCAGGATACTGTTGGGTATAATCAGGAAATGAGTCGTCTCATTACAGCACTGAGTAGCACCGTCTACGTTGTTTGCAGCTTCGGCTGCCTGATTTTCATCGATCGCTTTGGGCGTCGCAAGTGAGTTTGCCTTGGTCCTTGTGTGTCTAGGAACACTAAGCGCTAACAATCACAGGATGATGATGTACAGCCCTCTTATCATGGGCATCACCCACCTCGTGGCATCGTTATGTCTCCAAGAGGCAGAGAAGGACATCTCGAAGGCACAGCTTGTGAGCCTCGCCTCAGTGGAATCAATGTGTTTGAATAGTTGCTAATCGAGATATCCGATGCGCAGATGGGCAAAGTTGCCACTTCTATGTTTATTTTATACCACGTCTTCTTCGGCCTCGGATACGCAAGCGTCCCCTGGGTCTACAGTGCCGAAGTCAGCTCACTCGGCTGGCGGACGAGGGGAGCGGCCGCAGCGACGTCCATCAACTGGCTGGGCGGTTTCGCCGTGGTTCAATTCACCAAGGTCGGCCTGGATAATCTGGGATGGCGTTTCTTCCTGAGTAAGTCCCATTACTTTCGCAACGCAACCCGCGACACCTCGGTGGCCCCGATGCTGATGTCCCGATAGTGTTCGCCATCATGTGTTTCGTCTTCTCCCCTGTCGTCTACTTGTTCTACCCCGAGACAGCCAACAGGACGCTGGAGGATATGGATCAGATTTTCATCCACAATCCTTCTGCTTTTGTCTTCAAGAACAGGGCTGCGACTCAGTCTCAGCGTCCTCAGTTGTTCATGGACGCCGAAACCGCACGGATTGCTCAAGCGTCGAATAATTTGCAGGACGCCGTGTTGCCTGGAACTGAGATGAAAGAGAAGGTCACATCCCGAGAGCGTACCTTGGATGTTTAGCTTTGTACTGTTGTGCGCAATAGCATTAAGTCCCCAGGGATACCTTCATCCGGATCCGAGATTGCGAAGATACAGAACTGGGGTCACAATGCCATAG
Source organism: Cytospora piceae (assembly GCA_016508685.1). NCBI lineage: Eukaryota > Fungi > Ascomycota > Sordariomycetes > Diaporthales > Cytosporaceae > Cytospora > Cytospora piceae. Next base: position 1,887,341 of record JADMLE010000002.1, on the reverse strand, counting down.
TACGGTATATCGGCGTCGTTATTAGGAAATACTTGATTTTGTGCGAGATAAGCGTCCACTCTCTGGCTTCATATTGTTTGTTTAAAAAGGGGTGGGCATATAGATGTCAACATAGACCCAATCAGCAGGCCCATTTAGTAACGTGCTGCAAGATCTGTAACTGTTCTTTTCGTGGTTCAAGTCTCGAACGGCGCCCATTCTGAACCTCGGGATGGGTGAGGCCACTCCGGATTCCATGAGGCTTTGCATGGAATAAATCCGTCGAAGAGCCCTGAAGGAGACCAGTGCTGTCACGCTTATAAATAGGGAGCACTTTAGCAATTTACTGATGTCAGGATGGAAGACTTTGCGATGATCTGAGGCTTTTCAAAATCAACGTCTGGAAGTTTGTCATACGATTTAGCCACCTTCTTCCATTCTTTCTCCTTTTCTTCCTCCCTACACATGTATCCCCAATAGTGGGTCAATCAAGGTCCACGGTTTGCAGGGTGGTCAGACGTGTAAATATCGTACCGAGCAGAACCCAACCAGGCCAAACCATTCAGCGGACCCTGTACGCGGCCCGTACCTAGACAGGTTTATCTTATAACTGAAAGCGGCTAGGACTCGTATGAACCCACTTCTACTTGCTATTCTATACCTAAGTACTTAAGTATGATGTTTTAGAGTAAGTATATTACACCCCACAGTAAGCATTGCGCAACGGACGTCGTCTCCTGATAACGAAAACCCCAGACACCTTTATTGAGCTGTGTGGATACCGCCTTTGGAAAACTTGTTATTGGAGCTCCGGGGTCCCTTGCAGATAAGCACAGCAATCGTCGGAGTTCGGAATACGTCCCAAATGGCAGCCTAATAGGTACCTAGGTACATATGCATCAAAGCTTGCTCAAAAGTGAAGGAACCGCCCCAGATTTTACAGCCTAGGACCAAGTACCTAGGTATGTAACACACCAGATTGCGATACTTACCTCTTTTTCGAAGTCAATTGCTCTTTGTTGAACAATTCCTTGGGGCCAGGCAATAGACGACTACACCCCCGGTTCAGCGAAGGCGAATCTCGAAAAGCACGCATTGCGCGACTTGACCTTTCAATCATCCCGATGAGCTTCGCAGGCTGTGTGGATGATGACTCCTTCGGTCCAGCTGTGGAGGGCTGCCGAGGAGGGTTCGACTTCACCCTCAAGTTCGAAAAGATATTCTTGAGCCTCATCCCGGCGTCTGTTTTCATTGCAGTCTCCCTGCCAAGATTTGTATACTTGACAAGGCGACCGATCGTCGTGAAGGAATCAATCTTTGGAAATTCGAAACTGGTGAGTTGCGCCTAATAGCCGTCCACTGACGAGGATATAGAAGATTTGTGTCGAATGAGCTGGTACAACACAGCTTGTGATAGCAGCATACGCCATCCTTCAGGTCAGCTTGCTAGGCCTGACTGCTGCAAAATCAGCAAAGCTTCGGGACTTGTTCATCTCATCGGCAGCTCTCAACGTGCTATCATCGTTGTGCATGCTCACGCTATCATTCCTCGAACATGCTCGCTCGGCACGTCCATCCATATTGCTCAACTCTTACCTGTTTCTCACTATTCTCCTGGACATCGCCCAGATAAGAACATTATGGCTTGCTTCCACCACCAAAGATGAGTTCACGATCACGCAACTGAGCACTGCCGGTCTTGTTCTCAAAGCTGCTATATCATGTCTTGAATCCCAGCACAAGGACAGATGGGTCAAGCTGAACCTCGAGCAACATAGTCCAGAAGAAACGACGGGAATCTACGGGCTCGGTGCCTATGTTTGGCTCAACAGACTCTTTCTCGCGGGATACTCGAAAATGATCAGAATGGAGGATTTATATCCTCTTGACAGCAGCATGACGGCCGAAGCACTTGAAGCTCGCTTGGCTAGCTTCATTGAGAAGGCCGAGCTTTGCGGGCAGAGATTTGGTCTAGTAAAGGCTTTGGCGAAGACACTGGCTGTTGCACTTTTGACCCCCGTTGGGCCCAGGATCTCTTTGATCGGCTTCACATTCTGTCAGCCCTTCCTCATCAATTCGATACTGTCATATCTGCAAGAGCCATCTACAACCAGAGATCCAAATATCGGATATGGATTAATCGGTGCCACCATGATCATTTATACGGGAATGGCTCTTTCTACAGCACTTTACTGGTATTTTCATGAACGATCGATGTGGATGGCCAGGGGTGCTCTTGCTTCTGCGATCTACAGAAAAACAACTGAGGTATGCCCCCTCATTAGTATAGAGAACAGGAGAAGAACAAGAACTTGAAGCGGGATTACTGACAGTAAAGCCAGACCAATATCGGTGTTTCTGACGACTCTGCGGCACTAACCTTGATGAGCACCGATGTCGAGAGGATCAGGCAAGGGATGCTTATGATGCATGAGTTCTGGGCTAATACAATCGAGGTCGCCATCGCGAGTTTTCTCTTATATAGATCTCTCGGCGTGGCTTTCGTTGCCCCTATAATCGTCGTCGGGGTCTGTATCGTTCTCGCTGCTGGGCTTGCGAGCTTCACCTCTAGTCGCCAGAAGGACTGGATGGACAAGATCCAGGCTCGAGTTGGCATGGTATGTGACTCATCGTTTTCATTATCGCTTCGGACGAAATCGACTACCATCCCAAGGCTTATGTGGAAATACTTGGCACACACCTGATTCAACACCCTGGAGCGTTTTGCAAGTTATGTGGTGGAACCTCCCTCAGTGGCACGGAGGAACTCTGGATGTCAAGAGTCTCGCCCAGTCCAATGCATACAAGAGGCCGGAATCGAAGACCCAAGGGAGTCGCTAACCTTCACTAATGCATAGACCGCGAATGTCAACGCCAATATAAAGAGCTTGAGGATCTCCGGCCTGGCACTACCCATCGAGTTGATGGTTCAGGATCTTCGTTTAGAGGAATTACGGATCGGGAGTCGTTTCCGAATGGTACTCACTTACTCTGTTGTTATAGCTTTCACGCCATTCTTCATATCGCCCGTTGTGGTAAGGTCAATTTTCCCCTTCACGTATTCGTGGGGCCCTTGAGGCATTGGATCTATGAGATCCCGGCCCCTTGATCACTGTTCAGCTTCCGTATTGTTTATGATAACAACCTACTGACTCCGAAGGGTGTAGACATTTGCATGGACTTCTGCCACTCTTGATATCACCACAATGTTTACTTCGTACTCATACTTGGTCCTCCTCAGCAACCCTCTAACATCTCTTTTGCAATCCGTGCCTCAAGTTCTCGCGGCTTCTGCGTGTCTCGGTCGCATACAGAGATTCTTGGAGAAGGACCCTAGAGAGGACTTCCGGAAGCCAGCTACACAACGTTTATTTCCTGAAAAGACTTTGGGTGAATCTACCAACGATCACGCGGGAAACACTCCCGTGGTGTCCATATCCAAGGGGAGCTTTGGCTGGACCAAAGAGACCATGGCACTTGTTGACATCAATCTAGCCATCCCAGACCGTCAGCTCACCATTGTTGTTGGCCCAATTGCCTCTGGGAAAACGACTTTCTGCAAGACCCTGCTCGGAGAGACCCCATGTTTTAACGGTCAAGTTGTCCTTCAGACTCACTCAAGGCGGATCGGGTACTGTGACCAAACCCCCTTCTTATCAAACGCTACATCAAACAAAATATCGTGGGATTTTCTCCATTTGACCAAATCCGCTACAATGAGGTAATCGAGGCGACTATGCTTACCATCGACATTTTGACCCTCCCGCTAGGCGACGATACCAAAGTTGGCAGCAACGGTATAACGTTGAGTGGCGGACAGAAACAACGAGTTTCTATGGCCAGAGCTTTATATTTGGAGACCAAGTTCTTCGTGTTTGACGACATTCTGAGCGGCCTCGATGCCGATACGGAGGAGCAGGTATTCCGCCGAGTTTTCGGACCTGACGGCCTCATGAAGCGGCGAGGTGCCACTGCCGTCTTGTGCACACACTCTGTCAGACACCTTCCTTCTGCAGACCACATCATCGCGTTGGCAGACGGAACGATCGTCGAGCAAGGCAACTTTGACGAGTTGATGGCCAATCAAAGATACGTACACAGCCTGGGAGTGAAGGTTCAAGATCCCGAACATCAGGCCCTAGCATCATCTGTCGCCGGTGTGGCAATCGAAGAACATACACCCGATCCACTGCTCCGGGCCAAAACAACCACGGAGATTAATGTTCAGAACAACGACGAACCTGCGACGAGAAGGAACGGCGACAGAAAGGTCTACTATCATTACTACAAAAGCATCGGATTTTGGCCTTTATTGCTCTTCTCTATACTCTCATTGGTCGCCGGATTCCTATACAACTTCCAAAACATCTGGATTACCCTCTGGTCAACTGGCCGGAGCCACAATCCGCCTGCCCACAGCAACGCCTTTTATCTTGGTCTGTTTGCAGCTCTGCAGGTGATCGCGTTGCTAAGCGTCTTTGCTGTCGTTGCGATTTTGATGACATGGATCATCGGCCTGTCCGGCTCCGCGCTTCACAAAACAGCCTTGAGTACAGTTACCAATGCGCCACTGCGTTTCTTCACCACGACAGACACTGGTGTGGTTACCAATTACTTCTCCCAGGACATGACGCTCATAGATGGCGAGTTACCGAATGCTCTCCTGAATATCACCCTCGACATCGCAATATGTCTTGGCATGGCCGCTGTCATTGCGACCGTAAGTGTTGCCCAGACACTGCTTCCCCTATAAATATGGGAGAGGATCAAACATCTCACTTTACTCTTAGCATGTGGCATTAGCTGATCCGTTATGTCACAGTCGTCACCTTATTTGGCTACCTGTTACCCTTTCCTCCTCTTGGTCCTTTGGATGATCCAGTAATTCTACCTTCGGACAAGCAGACAACTCCGTCTTCTCGACCTTGAGGCCAAAAGCCCGCTGTAGTGAGTATTCCGCCTGTACTGAAATAGCGGTGGAAAACTCATACTGACAGTATCAAATCCTAGCACTCATTTCATCGACACTATGAAAGGCCTTGCCACATTCAGAGCGTTGGGCTGGATCCCGGATGGCATCGTGAAGAACAGCAACCTCCTTGACAATTCACAACGCCCGGCGTACCTCCTTGCCATGATCCAGAGATGGCTGGCATTCACCCTTGACTCCGCCGTCGCCGTCTTGGCAACCGTGGTCGTCGTGTCATCGACCCAGTTGCACTCGGACAGCGGCCTCACTGGTGCATCTTTGATCACGTTCATGAGTTTTGGCAGTAGCATAACGGACCTCGTTCGGCAATATACGCAGCTCGAGATCTCCCTTGGAGCTATTAACCGCTTAAAGACGTTCTCCGAGAAGGTTAAGCCTGAGCAGCGGCCAGGAGAAGACATTATACCCAACGAGTTGTGGCCCCAGAAAGGAGAGATTGAGATCAGAGGTGTTTCTGCGTCGTACAGGTACAGTCCACATTGCCATAATTATGCCGCACGCCCTGGAACTGAGCTGATATTCTTCCCTCCTTCAGTGCTACATCTAGTGATTCTGAGACTAGCGGCAGCGACAGTCCTCCTAGTCCCCTTAGCCCACGCAATCTTGCCCTTCGGGACCTAAACATTACTATTCACGGCGGCGAAAAGGTTGCTATATGCGGGCGTAGCGGTAGCGGAAAGTCGTCTACTATTCTCTTGCTGCTGCGCTTACTGGACCCAGTTCCTTCTACCGTCGAGAATATTGATATCGATGATGTTCCACTCTACCGCATCGACCGAGCCGTTTTGCGACAGCGGATCATCGCCGTTCCGCAAGACGCCGTGTTCCTTCCAGACGGCAGCAGTTTCAAGTTGAACCTCGGCCCCGTCTCGGTGTCTTCCGACCTGGAATGCAAATCAGTGCTGGAGACAGTTGGCCTCTGGCCATTTGTAACCGAGAGAGGTGGCCTGGCTGCGGGTATGAATCCGGACACCCTCAGTCAGGGACAGAGGCAGCTTTTTAGCCTCGCAAGGGCGATACTGCGGCGAAGAATCAGGTCGCGCGAGGTTGCCAAGGGGCAGGATCGCGGTATCTTGTTACTGGACGAGGTCAGCTCGAGTGTCGACATGGACACTGACCGTGCGATGCATGATTGCATCAAGAGCGAGTTTGAAGGGTACACGATTGTGATGGTCAGTCACCGCTTGGAGATGGTCATGGATTTCGATAGGGTTGTTGTGATGGATGGGGGTGCCGTTGTCGAGACTGGCGCTCCGCGAGTATTGGTCGAGACCGATGGCAGCAGGTTCAAGGAATCATGGACGGTTGCGAATACCGGGAGGGAATATTAAGGGTATTGGGTATCAATGCCTCGAGCAAGACCATGAGCTCGCTTCATCAGGATCAGGGTAATAAAGTGTTGAATACAAACACTTGCTACGATTCGACGGCGTGCTGCGCAGCCGTTTTGTTTTTCACACATTATCAGTACGATGTAGCTCTAGTTGAACCTAATCTCCATCCATTCGAACCCTCAGGCAGGGCTTCGAAGTGCACTCAAAAAAGCGCCATCAGGTCCATAGGCCCATCTCGAATATTCAACCCCAGTGTGAGAAGCCTCCCACGAAAATTAAGGCTATCACCATTTCCGGCCGCAAGCACCATTCACACTACAATGGCCGAGGACTCCGTCAGCACCACGGGCCCAGTCACTAATCCCATTAGGCCCAGGTACCACCTTACATATAGGGAAGGTGCTGAGTAGCTATTGAGCGGGAAAGATAGATAAATAGTAGGTTGAGAGCTCAAACCTCCAGGAGGGTTTCTCCTCGGTCATTGAAATCAATTCACACTCATTTGGACCCCATTTACTTTTAACAATTTGGCCAGCTCTTTTCTTATGTACTTAGGTACATACACATATATGCGTTATAAATACAATCATTTGAGCTGTTGTTATTCTCTGGGTGGTCTATATTGTCTGACCTTGTAACTTTAGGTCCAACATGCAGTTCAAAAGGCCAGATATATTAGCAGATAAAACATCCATGCCTGAATGACAGGTTCGAGCTTTGTTTAAGTGAAAGGCACAATGTCTAGTATGGTCTCGAGTCTTTAAAGCAAATGAGAACAACTCGGCGTCATCGCACACCAATACAAGACATAATCATAATCTGCTTTCATGCCGACAAGACTTTACATATGATATGATCAAAATCTCCATATTAGTCTCTTAACCATGACCAGACGCCAACACGCTTAAACACAAATGCGAAACTCCACGTCCTGCTCCGCCCGCCGTCCATACAGCACATCAAGATCCCTAATCCAGTGGAACAAACTGGTGCCTGTACCACCACGGGCCCCGAATCCATTCAACTCAATCAGAACGCATCTCTGTCTAGCCTTCTGCCACATAACATCAAAGGAGAAGCCCTGCTCCAGCAACAATGCGACCAGCTCGCCAGACTTCCCAGTGCGCGCCTCAGCCAGTATCAAGGCGTGGATTCGTCGAATCTCATGCATTATGTTTAAAACGATACTGTGGGCGGAGCGCAGAAGACGCGGTATTCGAGGAGCGTGTCCATGGCGGGGTCGAATGGCATAAATGTAGCTTGATCGGGGCTCGGGCTCGGGCTCCAGCTTCAGCTCCCGACGGTCGTCCATCCTCTTCCTCCACAAAATGCTGGATGGCAGACCGGGCACGTCCAGACGTCGTAAGTTTCAGCAGCACGTCGCCAACCGTCCGCAACGCCGCGCCCACCCCGTCCTTGGCCGAGGCAGCATCAAGTCTCAGGAATAGTCCCTTGGGGGGGAATACTAGCCCCGCGAAGGCCGGCGCGATCTCGGAGAGAAGATCGTCTTCGTAGGCGAGGTTCATGCGCCGCGTGATAATGCTGCTGTTGGACGCGGTAAGGGTCAGTCGCCCCTGGATGTGCGATAGGTCGTTTGTCTGGATGCTGGATAGGGGGTGGCCTTGCGAGGCGGCGATCAGGGCGAGCCAGCGGTTGTACTTCTGTGGCGCCTCGGAGGGGTTGCGGAGGTGGAGCACCTCAGGCTCGGTGTCGTGGAAGAAGTTGTTGTAGTCATTCGGGTTGGCTTCTACGTCCTCGTAGCGGATCTTGACAAGATTGACAGGCGACATGGTGATAGAGGTCGGCCATGAATGTAGATGCTAAAGAAGACGATTCGGTATGGGGAGTGAAACGTGATGGAATTTAGTGCGAAAATATGTTGTCTGCGGCTGTTGCGAGCTTCCGACCACGTGAGGCTGTTTACCAAGAAACTAGAAGAAAGACTGGACTGACGACAAGACAGACACTAATTACTGCGGTAGAGTACTATAAAACAGCGGTAGTTAGAAATTCCTTCCACAGACTGCCAACTACGGTATTAGTGCCGATATTAGGATAAACGGAAATAAAGTTAGAATTCTTACTATTATCATCGATTGAATATAAAGTAACTTTCATCTAAAATATTAAAGGAGTATGGACATATTCCTGACCTTTCAAGAACTTTTGACTAATATTTATATGTACCAGAAGGTTTTCTTCTGTTAAATTTAAATAACGCTTGAAAACGTAAAATAGATAAAATCACGCCTTGTCCTAAAATGCCCTGTCCAAAAACGCCTTGTTAAAAACTGCCTCGTCTGAAGATGCGTTGTACAAAAATGCCTTGCAGCTCAAGGTCCTAGAGATAAGTGCAATAGGATGCATTGGAGTTGAAATTGAAATGACTCAATGCTCTCTTTGTGACGGTATCCCACCAACATGTTGCTTGTCATGGGCGGCTGCAAGAGGTAGACATGTATTATGTCATCTTTGTACTCCTCTTCAACTTCACGTCTAGCTGTTGACCTCGCGTTCATTTTATCGCCCTATCACCCAACTCCACAGAATTGTCACCAGGCGTTCTTCTACTCAATCTCGATAGCCGCCTGTGTGTAGTATGACACACCACTTTCAGCTGGGTTCGCCTGGGGTGCAGATTTCCAGTAATATCCTTTGACTACGCCAACTATAGCGTTTCAATCCGCATAGACCATGCCAGCCTTCGTTTGTCCACGTCACAACAAACACTGTTTCCAGCTGATGTACATATGTATCCACAACCCCGGAATTGCGCAGCAAAGCAAGCCAGGGCGTTTAATCTGCCGACTACTAATACTCATCAGTTTCACGATCGCGTCTTTCCTCGACTGAGTGGCTTGCTTGCCGTTTCAAGGTGCGGGTTTTTCTCGAACCGATCTTGACCAGGAACTTCCGGGAAACGCAGAAACACATTCAAAATGCGGTTTCCTCCAGCAGCAATCACCTGTCTGCGTCAGCTGTCACCATGTCGACCGGTCTTGATGACACCATGGAGGTGCATTTGGAAGAACGCGCCCGCACTGCTTAGGTCAAGGAGCTTGAAGAGACCTGCGTCTACGTCGAATTCTGTGACTTCAGCACCCTTGATTGGGACTACACCTGAGGCGATCACTGGCGCAAGCGTCTTGCCGAAGACTCTTCCACCCCCATCGCCAGAACAGCAGGTTGCCATCGACACGCTGCTGTATACAAACGATAATCTGATTATCGATGCAATTGCTGGTTCCGGGAAGACCACTACGATCCTCCATCTCGCTCAGTCTGCTCCAGATACCAAGTTCCTTGTTCTCGTCTACAACCGGCGTCTGATGTTGGAGACTGATCAGAGAGTGCAAGGCCTGGGCCTCGAAAACGTCACTGTGCTAAACTACCATTCACTTGGCACAAGGTACTACACGCAGGAGTGTGGGACCGATCAGGGTCTCAAGCGTGTGGTCGAAAATGATATGCCTATCATCGAGGGCATGGAATTACCAGAATTCTCCGTCATGGTGATGGACGAGCAACAAGATATGACCCCGATCCTCAAGCGGTTTGTGGACAAGGTCATTCGTGACAGGGGATTCATTGGGAACGATCGTCGGCCCGTCGGTAGCGAGAACCAACTCAGGGTCGTGGTTCTTGGCGACAAGAGGCAAGAGCTTTACTCTTTCAACAATGCCGACTCCCGGTTCCTCACTATGGCAGCTCGCCCAGAGGTTTTTGGATATATCAACGACCACCGTTGGGTCCCGGCCACCCAGACAACTTCCAATCGAGTCACGCAGCAAAACGTCGATTTTATCAACCAGCAGATGCTCAAGCAGCCACTTGGGACGGAAATGCATGCTGTCAGAAACAGCGAGGACGGCATCCCCTTTCCAAAACCTCGATACGTTATTGGCGACCCAGACAAAGACGTCTTAGATGAGGTATTGCGACTTCTAGCGACAGGCAACGTGTCACCCACCGATATAATCGTGCTAGCACCATCAGTCCGTGGACGCTCTCCGGCTGTGTCCCTGTCAAACGCCCTGGCTCTTGAAGGCATCCCCGTATACAGGTCCGATTCCGATGTGTCGGACATCGCACCCGAAGTTGCACATGGTAAGGTTCTCATCTGCACATACCACCAGGCTAAGGGTATCGAACGCAAGGCTTCTGTCGTCCTAGGTTTCGATGAGGGCTACCATACATGGTATAACAAAGTCGCGGAGGTTCCCACTGCCGCTAGCAACCCCCAATATGTGGCTGCTACTCGAGCATTGGAACACCTTGTGCTCATCCATCACTACAAGAGTCCCCCACTCCCATTCGTTGACTTGGAGACGGTTGATCAAACTTGCGACTTGTTCATCGCTCGTCCTCTTGAAATTCAGAGAAGCAAGCCGAAGCCACGCGCATTCCCAACTTTCAATGTCACGGCTCTTTGCAGGAATCTGTCAGAAACCCTCATCACGGATTGCCTCCGCCGTCTTGAGTTCCGAATGTTGGCGGAACCCGCCTATGGGGTCCAGCCGCCCGCAACTGAAATCCAGGATATATATGGTCTCCTGGAAGGTGTCTCAGCTATCACCGGGACGGCTGTCCCAGCGATCTTTCAGTGGCGACAGAGGAAAAGGCTCCACCTCACCACGGGCCCTTTAAACCTACTCAAGCTTCCGAAGCGTAAACTTACAAAACCGAATCCCGCGCGGGATTTGCCTGGCGTATATTACGAAAAGCTAGAGCAAGTCAAGGCAGCTTATGAGAATGGACTCTTAACGACAGGCGATATCCTATACCTTGCCACCATTGACATGATAGGCAAGGACGAGGACATCACCAAGCTTCTCGCCATCCCACTCGATGGGTACAACTGGCTATCAGAAGCCCACTGCAAAGACATACAACTCACCCTCAACAGCCTGCCAGAACCAGCTCGGGTCTCGGGACGAGGCATCTTCTTCGAGAACATCAAGTTTCGCAAATTCTCCGACATCACACACGGCGGCGGCCCGACAAACCCGACCAAGAAGTCAGGAGTCATCGTGTCGGGCGCCATGGACATAAGCCGCCCGGGCGGCGCGCACAAGACCGTCTGGGAGATCAAGTACACGGAGTCGCTGGGCCCCGAACACTTGATCCAGACAGCCCTGTACATGCTGCTCCTCGGCGAGTCATCCTCGGGCTTCCTGGTCTCCGCGCGCACGGGGCAGACCGTCCAGGTCCTGCCGAGGACGCCCGAGTCCCTCACGGAGGTCCTGCAGCTTCTCGTCGACGCGAAGTCCGGGGGCGAGCAGACGAGGCTATTGAATACGTACTCGGATGAGGAGTTCCTGGAGGAGTGTGGGCGGGACTATCAGAGGTTGATCGGGAAGTGTGTGCTGCCGGCTTGGTTTGCGATGAAGCCGTCGGGTTCGAAATTCCACAAGGGCAAGCCGGGACGGAGGAGGAAAGCAGTGGAGCTGGAAGACTGAGTTGAGTTTCAATAGCAGATGCACATGCGAGGTGATGATGAAGGCGAGTGTGTTTCTGGGATCTCGTTTGATGAATTCGACACTGCTGAGCATCTCGAGTGTCATACTTCGTACTCACAGAAGTGATATTCACAAAATTGCGGGTCAGGTGTGAAGCGGTCAAAGCACAGATAGAATTGGCATCAGGCGAAACTTTAGAGCTCTCATTACAATCGATAGTGTACATTTTGAGGGGCACGAGTTCCAATGCTCTTGAAATGACGCGATATTGCCCAAAGAAATCAAAGCCAGCCAAACGCCGAAGACATATCCTTACTTTCCTGTCCAGCAGCTATCCCTACAGTGGTATGTACTCACCTATTTCCTGCAGGGCATCGATACTTTCCCGAATGTCTACGTCGAGGGCCTCTCGATTATCAATTTCCTCGCGATGAACTTGAATACCCTCCATGGCTTGGGTGACTCCATCGACTTCCTGAACCTGAATGCCAGGGGCTTGAATATCCTCCATGGCCTGGGTCACCCCGTCGTCTTCTCGAGTGCCAGGGGTCTGGGCACTATCCAACCCGAGGGCTCCGACGTTTGCCTCTCCTGTCGGCCAAAGCTCAAAGGCAAATGCCCAATCGTGCCACTCGCGATATTCAGGTCTCGATCGCAAAACATATCTGACTTCATGCGCCTCGACATATTTGTCCCCGATAAGGCTCTGTACTGCATCCCGTAACCTGCCTCTCTTCCCAATCTCGCCTGAAAGGAGCTTTGGGAAGGTGCTGCCATTCTGTGCCCAGAGCGTGTCCAGCGCTTGGTTGATCTGGGACACCTTAGCGGCCTTTTCCACCTTTTTGGCCAACTTTCGCTGCTTTTTGGTCATGACAGACTTTTTTACACCACACGCCTGACTGGCGCTGTATGCCCCGAATTCGGAGATCTTGCCGGACGTGCCAGTTCCAAGTTCAGCCAATCTTGCACTTCGTCTCAACCCGCCAAAGCGACTCAGGTACTCATCAGGCCGTTGGCTAGGCAGAGGTCGTCCAGAACTGGGTCTCGGTGGAAGCCTGGTCTTCCTCCTCGAAGCCCGCGAGGCCACGTGCATGGCTCGGTTCCTTCGCTTTGGCGGGTCCAATTCCGCAGTAGTGGCGCGCTGCATTTTGCGGATCCAGTTCTGCACTTCGGCGTTGGTCTTGAGCAGCGCCACGGAATGGAACGACGTCGCCAGACTGGTATTGGTCATTATGCGGTGGATAGCACTGTGACACGGCCAGCACAGAAGGGCAACGGAATTTTTCTGATCTGAGGTATAAGTATCTCTGGGGGCAGCCTTGACGACTGATTGCGGGTAGAGGTGATGCCTTGTGATACCGCGGTCGTAGCGAGCTTCTCGGTTGCAGAGCTCACAGGTTTCGGCGCAATGGTGCCTAGCTTGTTGTGGTTGCCGGTGCTCGGCTGGTGCAGTTGGGGCGTGATCGATACTGACTATCTCGACAGCAGCTTCGTCCTCGTTGTCGGAGGGGAGATCCGTAAGGTCTATGATTGTGGGTATATCCTCCCATTCACCACTAGAGTCACCTTCGTTGTCGGAACCGTTGTCGTCGTCGTCGTCGGTGGACAGACCTGTGAGGTCGATCAGTTCCACAGAAGGGTACACTGGGTCACCTTCGTCAATGGGAGGGCCGGGGCCTGATCTCATGGGAAGATTCTACGGAATATTAGCCTGAGGAGTCCTGGAGCTCGCTCTATGATGTTTTATGGATGCTTCCTCACCATTTGTGATCGAGTGACGACTGGCATCTTGGCGACACGACTTGAAGTTAATCCTGAGAAATGCTGCCGTCGCCACCAAGATCACCTTTTCGATGCAGGTAAACCAGAAGCGCGGTGTTGACCAAAGGCTGAAAGACGAGATGTCCATTGGCTTCCAATGTTTAGTCCCAACGGTTTCTGAAAGTGGAAAGTGAAGAAGGTGAATTGAAGGGAAGGAGGTAAGTGACTGCTAAGTCATATTATCCTTTCATGTGATTGGCTAAGATGGAGCGCTTCCTTCACTTACACCGTTTGAGCCTTGGGGGGGAGGGGACGCTAACCAAGGGTTGAACCAGGGTTAGGTCGGGTATCTAGATTCTTCCAATGTCCACCATGGGAAGAACACCCATGGACGTCACCTGCAGTACCTATATATAGTTAGGTACCTGCTAGGCCTGCCCGAATGATTGTAAGTGCCTAAGTACTTAGGTACATAAGGCGATAGCCATCGTTACTCCATTCCTAGGCAATATCCCTGGAAGTACCTGGTGAAGCATCCGAAAGCTTGTGTACAACGAACGTATGGATGACGCCAGACTGTTTTCTCTCAAATAAGTCTGTCTACCTAGGCAGGTGCCTCGCATGGATATTGCTCCGCCTGGCAGCGCCGTACTTAAGTATGCAGTTGTGCACATCTGATATTAGCCCCTTAATGACAACATACATGCAGCAGCATCTACAACAATATCAGTGCTGAGTAACCATGCGCAGCAAGCACCTCCTATGGAACGGCCTGTTGGTGGCAGTTGCGGCTGCAGGATTCGACTGGGCCGGCATCACACCGTCTGATCACCTGCAATATCACACTTGCTATGATGGCTTCCAATGCGCTCGTCTCACAGTTCCCGTAAGTATTCCTAGAGGCCCTCGGTTGGTAGTGCCTAGTCCTTTGATCCATGCTAACTCTCAATCCTCGATAGCTGGATTGGCTTGACACGAACAACACCAAGACGGTCGCCATCGCCATCGCCACTCTTCCCGCCAAGGTCGCATCGGATGACCCAAGTTTTGGCGGCACGACCATAATCGGCCCCGGCGGCCCTCGAGTCTCGGGCGTCTACACTGCGAGAAGCCTCGGGCGTGTCTTACGAGCCATGGCGGAGGGCAAGAAGCATTACGAGATCCTGGGATTTGACCCACGTGGCGTTGCATACACAACACCAAGAACAGACTGCTTTGGTGAGGGCCACGCACTCGCCCGGGACTCATGGCTGCTGGAATTGAGGGGTGTTGGCGGGAATGTAGGTACCTTGGAATTTTCCTCACCCTCAGGACAAACTTGATATCGAATCTTCTCGCCATCCCCTGCCCTCTTGGACCAGCCACCCCCCATATTTTGCCAATATCTCACTTTATACTGGACTGTGCCTCAGCCCTTCCGCTGCTGATGCCGGATGCTTTAGGACGCTGGCGACAGTGGCCTGAGGCGGTCTTTGGCTCTCGATGAGGCGTTTGGAAGACTCTGCGAGGCCACAGATGCCGTGGACGATATCATGGCTTATGTCTCGACAGCGTCCGTTGCGCGGGATATCGTCGAAATTGCCGATCGGGTCGAAGAGCTTAAGCTCAGCACTCATGCCATCCCACGAAGCCCAATCCGGAACCCTATGCAAGCTGGCACGGGAGCGTCCGAGAAGAAGCCAGCTCGCTTAATGTACTGGGGTTTTAGCTATGGCACAGTCCTTGGAAACACTCTTGCGTCCATGTTTCCCGGCCGTATGGCGCGCGTCGTCTTGGATGGCGTGGAGGATGTTTATGATTACTACGCCGGAACTTGGAAAACCAACCTCCGCGACACTGACAAGATTGTTGACTACTTCTACGACACGTGCTTCGACGGGGCCGATATTTGTTCTCTATGGAAAAAGGGTGACACATCGGGAAAAGACGTCAAGAAACGTGTTGACAACCTCATTTCAGATGCCGACGCTAAGCCCTTCAGCTTTATACAGAATGATGGGTTGCTGAACCTCGGGGTCATCACAGGCAATGACATTCGAAAAGCGTTTATGGGGTAAGAGATTTTCTGTTCTTTTCTTCTCACTTCTCAGAAAGACAGCCTTCCCTCTTGGTGCTCTTCCATACCATGGTAAGGTTACGAATATCACAGAAAGTCGGAATTCAGATAACGGCCACCCGGAGGCGACTGCTCAGAAAGGGGACAACAATCAAGTGAGGGACTAAAGGGGCTTGTCTATCCTACAGACTCGTATGCTATACTGACTATTGAGCTTCAGACCTTTGAAATGGCCCCTAGGACCGAGAGGCTTTGAGAGGCTTGCGAACACTCTAGCCGAGGCCCTCGAGGGAAACTATACCCCCATACGCCAAGATCTCCTTCCACCGCTACAGGACGCCTGCAGTATTAACAACTGCACGGGACTTCCGCTTATGGAGGCCACAGTCGCCATTGCATGCAGTGATGCCGACTCTGCCGACCCAGACGGACCGTATCACGGAGGCGAGAGAAAGGGTATACCTTACTGGCGGAATTTTGTCGATACACTCAGAAACCAGTCGTCCATATTCGGTTCTTTTTGGTCAGAACACGCCTCCCTATGCGCTGGGTGGCGCATCCGACCAAAGTGGCGCTTCACCGGACCATTCACCACGCCGCCTGCAGACCCGAGCCTGAAAGATGGCTCGCCCGCTGCGCCTATCCTATTTACATCCAGCAGACTGGATCCGGTGACGCCGTTGCACTCTGCTTACCTGCTGTCCAAGGACCATCAGGGCGTACTTTGACGATGGAATCATGCCTGTGAACGGGACTGTCTGCAATACAACGTGCAAGCCGTTTTCAAAGGAGGGGAAATGTATACCCCCACCTGGAGTTATCGCTGCTGCAAGTGATCATCCTCTCTTCGGCCTCGCTACTGATCGTCGGCCTGGGTTTTCATCCACACCGTGGGGAATATACTGAGGAGCAGGCTGGTGCCGCATCTGCAAGCCTCCAGATTGTTGTTTTGTGAGCGAAGTATCCCCAACGTCTTTGGGCATACACCTGAGACGTAGCTAGGCTTGGGGATAGTTTGTGATTCCTAAAGTTAGAATCAAATCAGAATCCCTATCCTACTGCTATGAAACGGTGTGTCCCAAATCCAGAGCTTCATCACAATTTGCAGACTATGGAGAGTAGAAAGTAATACATTGAACCACGATCACGACATGGAACCCCTCAGGAAGCTTTCGGGTCCGGGCGGTCTCCAGGACTGTGTTATGCCGACGGATTCACCAAGAGCCCGTCCGCCGTTCGTGGGAGCGGCGGATCGGCGAGCGCACATCCCGTGGTTGCGCGGCCTATGTGCCAGGCAGCCCGGGTCATTATGCTTCAATTTCGGCCTGTCCGTTCTCAATCTCATGTGTATTCGCCAGATTCAATCAAGGGTCGCGTGAAGGCTTCCTGGAGTGAGGTCGAGTCAAAGGGCACCTGGGCCCTATCTAGATCAAGTCAATGTTTTGTGCCCAGGTGGGCGATGGACCTGCTCGCACGGCGTCATGCGCCTCATCTGGATAACACATACTCGCAGAACCAATGAAGGGACGCATAAGTAAATGCAAGAGCAGGCCCGTAGGCCTGGGCTGCAGAAGTCAATCAGATCAGGAAGCTGATGTAAAATAAAGAATGTGATGCAGGACGACTTGGCAGAAGGATATCTGGATTCTGCAAGTGGGCAGAGCTTTTGCTTGTCAATTTATCATCCAGGCTGCAGATGATGATTGCGCGTCATTCCATCGATCGGGGGCGCAACTGACAGCCCAAGTCGGCCAGATCACGGATGATGTGACCACGAGCCGTGGATCAATGTGACACCCCACATGTTGGCCTAGATCTCACCCTACCGAACAGGCGCAGGTTGCAGCTACTCGGCGTGGGGGAATATCGAAGAACCAGGTGTATTATGGTTCCCCCTGCATCCGAACTGCTTCGATAGAACTTCTAGAAAAACAGGGGGATGAGTTGTCGGTAGCTACCTGCCCAAAGCAGACAATATTGCGACAGCCGACTTCAAAAGCCTGTTCAGCTGCATCTGAATCTTCAGTTGGGATATCCTCTTTTGGCCTCGACCAGTCTATAAGCCAACTGTCCTGTCTGGACTGGCCCCTGGTTGTGGCCCTTAAGCTCCTCAAAAGGCCACTGTTCAAACTTCATGAGGTGACTTCAACCGAGAGCATTACTCACTTGCTTTCCTCGGCACCACGAGTACGCAAGTCCCCCAGCTATGGCACGAGAACAGGCCATACCGGGAAGGTTATCCTTCGACCAGCTATTCCGATCAAAGCGACTCATCTTCAGGGCCCTCGAGAACAGCCCCGAACACACAGCCTTCATCCGCGATGTAATGGCCGACGACCCCGAGACCTACGCGCAAAGCACGAACCGCCTCCTCGTACCCCTCACAGTCGACGACGTCGAGCACGATGTAGAAGGGCTGGCAAAGTGCCTCCTTGCGGCGGTCATCTGCCTCATGCCCGAAAAAGACACGGAAGAATCAGAAGACGAGGAGCGTGAGCACAGCCCCAGCGAGGCCGGCGGCTCGACGAGCCGGCATGGCCTTACCGCGATAGGCTGGCTCACACTCGACTGCCATACTCTGACACAACACCACCGCTCCTGTACGCTGGGCATCATGATCGCGTCGGCGCACCAGGGGGAAGGATACGGAACGGAGGCCATCAATTGGGCTCTGGACTGGGCGTTTCGGGTGGCGGGCATGCACGCCGTTCGGCTGTCTTGCTTCTCTTTCAACGAGCGGGCGGTGAAGCTGTACCAGCGTCTTGGCTTTGTCAGGGAGGGGGTTGCGAGGGAGGCGTATTACTTTGACGGTGTCTGGTACAATCGGATTCTGTTTTCGATGCTGGATAGAGAGTGGGCGGCGGTCAGAGGCGTCAGTAGAGAACCGTGATTAAATGACATGAGACATGGAGGGGGCTTTTCAGAATTAGGCATCTGGCTGGATGGGATTTGTTTGCGTTATCATCATGAAAATAGGCGGTGTCAGTGCCTTGTAGAGGGTTAGACTTTTGGGTGGTAAACAATCTCAAGTTCTTTCATATCTAAGATGGACTTTGATCATGTTGGTGTTGTGAAATGGACTAAACCAGCTCAATGAACTGGAGGAGCACAATTTTGTAGCCTTCCGGTGCTGTCTTGGTCATGCTGGAAGGGAGTCCGGTTGAGATCTGACACTGTCCCAAGGTATGTGAGGCACTGAGCATAATGAAGAGCATCAATTGACTTTTGAGAGTGACTTTTGGTTCAGGATAGGGAACTGGTGTTCCTAGCTGCGATGTGTAGAAACTGATGATGATACAAGAAGGGAGGAAGGAAAAAGAAAGGCAGACCGAGCCATGGTTTTGAGTTTTGGTGCTGCCTTGCGGCCTTCTCAAAGCATTCGGTGAGCCTTTTCAATAGAATAGCATTAAACAAAGACTCCTTAAGCACAAAACGAAACTCAACCCTTTTGGAAGGCCACAGGTTGTGACGATTATTCCAGGAAGCCCCAGCGAAGTCCAAAGAAAATCAGAAATCTCCAGAGGGGTGCTCATTAAAGTCTTGTCTCGGTCCAAAGACAAGAGGTGATGCTGTGAATGCAAGAACGGAAGAAACACCCTGCTGCAGATGGTCCACCAGAGGACCGCATATTCGAATGCATCTCTCCAAAATGTGATCTGATGTTTTTGAGAACACAAAAGGCGGTTACACGGCCGTCGGACTGATTGAGCACCTGAAGACTCACGCGTCTGTGATCACCAGCTGCGGTGGAGGATTCCGTCCGTGTTGTCAAATTTGATCATCGAGATCTCGCCGAGACCGGGCATGTTTCGGGTGTTCTTCCAGGTCCTGCAAGAGCCAGTCAGCTTTCTGTGGCACAACAGCATAAAATGCTATGGGATTTCCATGACTTACAGCTTGCTCGCTTTGGAGCACATGCGGCCCCTGTGACAGATCTCGATGAACTTGGGCTTCCAATTGCGTTGGGGGACGTCAGATAGACAATCCATAACACCCCTCAGGATGCCATAGTCGCTCCTCTGGAACAGGGCCTGAGCATCAGGGTTGTCGGCGTCCTTGCAGGTGTCAAGCTGAACGACGAGAACACGCCAGGTTTCGATATTGCGAAACATGCGAGAGATGCCAACAGGAAGCGTATACTTGGCCTCCTGGGGCACACGAGCTTCAGACTCCACGGTCCGAATTCGATCCCAAAGTTCGTAGTCCATATGATTTGCCGGAATCATGAACTCATGAACCTCGAACACAGGCCGCTTGCGGCCTCCCATGCGAAGAAGCTGGGCGATTCGGTAGTTGCTGTACGTGCGCAAGTAAAGGATATCATTGTCGGGGTCAAAGGGGAAGCTGCGGTCTTGCTTGGGAACGCCGAACTTCTTGATGGCATGCTGGCGAAACTCGCGGCAGACGTGGTAGAGGACGATGTCGGTCCACTTCCTGTCCATGTTGACAACGTAATTGTGCTCACCCCGGTAGACCGTGACAGTGTGAGGCTCGACAACCTCGCCAAGGATCATGTCTTTGATCTCTTGAGGAAACAGGTCGAAGTAATGGAAGGTGTCGGACTTCACAAGCTTAGTCGAGGCGCGCTTCTTGGTGACGGTATTAGGCTCAAGAGGCTCAGCGAACTTTCCCTTTCCCCCGAAGCAGCCATTGGCTGCGGTGTCACTGAACTTAATAAAGTTCGCAAGCACAGAGGTTAAAGTCTCTTTCTTACACTCGGCGATGGAGTTTTCATCTCGATCCACTGTGCTAATAATCATTCCGTCCTTCTCGATGGTGTTGACGATGTTGCTAGCCTGACTAGGCTGGTTGACGCGTCGTCCGTCGCTCATGATGGTGTTGAAATGGACGTCGCGGTCGATGGTGAAGGTGAGCTTGCTGGGGGTCTGAGAAGTGGAGATGAAGATCGGCTTCACCATGCCAAAGCTAGTGAGAATAGAGGCCATCGTGACTTGATGGAGTTGCCAAACGTGTTGCTTGGGGGTACTCTATAGGTAGGTAGTCAGAAGATGGAGGCTGGAGAAGGAAACGTGAGAGTGTATTGGCAGCTCATAATAGACGCGTAGCACTGTGCAAACACCTGGTGAGAGGGATATGGACAAGAGGGAAGAAGGGGATAACTGGTTCTTGACATACCTTTCAGGAGACTTGTGAATACCTGTTGTGCTAGAGGCCGGTCTGAGTTGCAGGATCAACTTGGACGGAGGCGAAGATTTGTAAAGTACGTCGGGGGTAGGGACGAGTTGGTGGACAGGTTGGGTTGGCGCCAAGTGCCAGGTGCCAGGAAGGTTGATACCTAGGTTGAAAAGGTAGGAGTCGTGCTAACGACCGGAGAGGAAGTGGGTTCATCGACAGAAGAGCTTTAAACTTCGGATAGGCTCACTAGGACCCTATGGATTTAAGACGAAAAGAACTATGTGGAAACCAGGTCGTGGGTTTCCTAAGCATTCACACCACTGGTGCCAGCCCTGGAGGAGGAAGAACTGAGAGGCCCCTACCTCACAACATGTAATGGTAACCAAAACCTGCAAATTTTTGCATTCCAATCTAGCCAATGTATTCAACTTGCCGTTTCTTAATTAGTAGGTTCCACGATTATATCCCTTCCTGATATAAATACCTTGCCGTGCCTCACTATGTGGTGATAGTAGCTAGGTATATATGTACCGACACCACCTGGTTCAACGTGAGTACCCTCAGACAGAAGGGCATAGATATCTACCTGGATGTGGTAGACCTTCATGCATTTCATATTCTTTCAGTCTCTAGATATGCTACCTGCAGGGCGATGTCTCCCACCGCTGGTGTCTTATATCAATGTGAATTTATATCGAAGATGATATAGGGGTAATCAGACAAGTAATAATGTTATATAGCTAGCTTATCTACTACTTCCCCTCTAGGATATGCCTAAAAACCTATAACAAGATCTTTGGACATACTGAGATAGCAGCCGACAGATCTTGTGAGTCTATAGATGATTTTAGTGTAAGGTCAATGTCCTGCTGTCTAAGCAGGCTGAGCACACCAAGTCTCTGAACAAACATAAACACACACATTGGCGACCGGAGGAACAAATATCTCTCCTGCAAGCATAATACTAAGGAATGCGATAGATCCAATGTTCTGGCTGAAAGCATCTAACCACAAGACCATTGACTCAGAGAGATTACTAGAAATAAACATGGGAATAGTGGCATCGTTATTGACACGACTATTCTTAATATTAAGCCAAATGATATTTGCTATCAAGGGTTTCCAAACCAAAGTCAGGCAGGTTTAAGAGACGTTGATTTTGACGTACCCTCAGTATTTCGGCTAATACTGCAGCCAAGATATGCTATGCTAGGGTTTGATAGAACTCGATGGGTGGAGGGGGTTGGTTGGTCAGCAGGAGATCGCGGGGAAGGCTGCTGGGGGGGAGGGGGTTTCAGCCATTTGCCGATGTCATTCGCCGGCCAAGACAAAACACCCTTGAAAATGCTGCATGCTCCCTGGAACAAACCGATTTGTGCCGGCGGGTCAAAGTTTAAAAGGTGGATGATCGGGGTAAAATAGGCCTCACCCGCATCTCCACCATATGCCGGAGTGCCCACCTCAATTGAACAGATTCACTTAAATATCAACAAGATCCTGACCAGCTAGCTTTATTTGGTGTCAAAGAGGTCAAGTTTCAATTTAGAGACTATATATATATATATATCAAAGGTGTCTGTCTGACTGATCACCACGTTACACGAACATTGTGTGTCCCCGAGCCACACAACCGATTCGTCATGGCACAGCAGCGTGACACCGTGGCGTACAGCGGCAGCCCTCCAGGGCAGTATCCACGTTCAAATGTCTTCGACTTCGTGTTTGGGAACCCATTTCAAGAACTGTCCGATCACGTTCCACCCTCTCAAAAGCTTCACCCAATAGAAGAGAGCAAGCCGATATTTGTGGACAACAAAACTGGTAAGATGGGATAAGACTGATGCACTATCTGTCCCCCACCATCCAGCATCACCACCCATACGTTCCACCAGCCACGCTAACCAGAGACAACCAGATCGAACACTCACCCTTGGGCAAATGAAGAAGGATGCCCTCACAATCGCAGGAAATCTTCGAAGTCTAGGCCTGGACCCCGACCAAGTCCACGCTCTCCCGCCAACACCAACATGCCCACGTCCTGAAGTGGCCCCGGTGGTCGTCATCCAGCTGCCAAACTGCTTGGCCTTCGCTCCCGTCCTCCTCGGTGTCTTCGCCTCAGGCCTAACAGCCTCACTGGTCTCACCCGCCTTGACGGCCAGTGAACTCAGCTGGGTCCTCCAGAATGCGCGGCCACAGGCCATCGTCACGGCCAAGGCATGCCTTGGCGCCATGCACGAAGCGCTCCAGTCTCAGAGTGACGCAGAGTTCTTTTCCAAGGTCCCTGTCTTTACAGTCGACATCGCGCACGACACGTATCCTTCCCCAAACCTCGGCACTAAGACGGCTTCCACATCCCAAGAAGAAGACTGGACCGCCCTCCTCACACCCCCATCCGCTCCGGTCCAGCCCTACCACCTCGACGCGTCTTCCGCGCCCAACCGAACCGCCGTGATCCTCTGGTCCTCTGGAACATCCGGGCGTTCTAAGGGCGTCCTCTTGAGCCATAACGCCCTCGTCTTCGCCACTGCATCCATCTGGCACGATGCCGACTACAACAAGCCCGGACTCGAACAGCGCTGGCTCGGCTACGTGCCCTTCTACCACGTCTTTGGGCTGTGCAACATCTTCCTGTTAGCTCCATGCATAGGCGCAGCGTGCTACGTCATGAGCTCGTTCAACCTGGATGCGATGCTGTCTTCCACCGCCAAGAGGAAGATTACGTATATGCAAATGGCGCCGCCCGTGGCGGTGATGTTGGCTAAATCTGCTGCGGTGGAGCCGTTTGTGAAGAGTGGCGGTTTCAGGAGCATCGTGGGAAGTATCACAGGCGGTGCGCCACTGGGACACGAGGTTGTCGCTGAGGTCTATAAAAGGCTAGGTTTCAGGGTGAGGATGGGGTATGGCCTTAGCGAGACGTGCAACACCTCCGCGCAGAGGGGCCACACCGAGGAAGACATGCACGCCGGCGAAGGTGACAGCGGACTTCCAAACTGGGGAGTCGAGCTGATGATTGCCGCAGACGGGCAGGACTTCAAGTGCAGGTCGACAAAACCCAAGAAGATCAAGGAGCCGGGCGAGATCTTGGTCCGCTCGCCGGGTGTCATGAGTGCGTACCTGCCAATAGGCGGACTTGGCAGCGACGGTACGAAGGACATGTCCATCACCAACGAGGCGTTGACACCGGATGGCTGGTTCCGCACGGGTGACGTGGGATATCTGGATGGGAGGGGGCATATCCACATCACCGACCGGCTTAAGGAGCTGATCAAGGTGCGAGCATATCAGGTTGCTCCCGCGGAGCTCGAGGCGGTCTTGGATGGCAGTGAGGCGGTGGCGGACGCGGGTGTGGTTGGTATCCATGACGATAGCGAGGCGACGGAGTGGCCGCGAGCATTCGTCGTGCCGCGGAACTTGGAACTGCTGAAGAATAAGGACCGGAAGGGGCTGGAGAGCCTGGCTGCTGAACTAAAGGCGTTGGTGGAGAAACGGACTGCGAAATACAAGTGGATCATGGGAGGATTCGTGTTCGTCGACGCGATCCCTAAGTCGCCCAGTGGGAAGATCCTTCGGAGGGTGATGAAGGATGGCGGTGTCAAAGGGATCGAGGTTGCCGTGTACACGAAGAAGAAAAGGGATGCTAAACTGTGAGGTGCTAGACCGCGTGTCCGTATAGAGTGGCATCTTTCAAATTATACCTTCGTTATTTAAAAGCGGCTATGTATCTCCTTCCATCGGACCTCATCCGTAGCTTGTGCCTGCTCCGGTCTTGTCCCGCAGAAGATCAACATGCTTTAAGGACCTAAGGCGAAGCTGGAGTCCATGTTAGAGAGACGTTAGGATTAATAGCGCGTGATGACTTGATTACGGCGTGAGAGTCAAGCCTCAAACCCTACTAGGTATGCAACCCACTCCCCACAAGAAAGAACGAAAGAACGACTCTGGTGTGCAGCGCAATATGGGAAACACCGAACAATTAATCTTACCCGCCGGTTTTGATGATCAAATTTTCAGCCGACAGAAGCACGAAGCCCTAATCGGGACATCCGCCACCTCCAGGGCCGTCTTCAACTGTGCCTCAACCCCCCGCGCCTCATCCTTCTTCCCAAGCTTCACCAGACACTCATGATATCCATGAAGCGACCAGACATTGTTCCGATGCTGGAACGCCCGCGGCAGCGTATCGTCCAGCCCCAAGTCCGCACGGTACACCGCCAGCGCGTCCTTAGTGCGGCCCTGCTCGAGCAACAGCGCCGAGTACGCATGCCGCGTAGGCTGCATCCACCCCCAAGGCTCGTCGTAAGGCAGTCCATCGTCGAGCTCGATGGCGGCGCGCAGGTGGCCAAAGGCCTGGTCGATGTTGCCGCGGCGGTACTCAATCTCGCCGTCGAGCATTGCGCTGGCGACTCCGAGGATGTCGACACAGGCGTTGTTAAAGAGCGTGCGCGACTTGGGAACGTTTTCATGGGCTTGTCTAAATTTTGCACGCTGCTGCTCAGCCTCGTCGACACGCCCTAGGGCGGCGTGTGCGACGCCCTTGGCGTAGTGTACCATAGCGGTGGTCGTGCAGTATAGGCCTTGGTCCTGTGGTGTCGGTATGGCGAGTATGTCCTCCCATAATCCGAATCGGACTAATACGTGGACGCGTATGGGCACGAAACCCTCTAGCCAGTCGGCCATGGGCGGGGACTCGACGCGGAGGAGGCTCTCCGGCAACGTGGCTTCGAGATGGGCGGCGGTATCGAGGGCGATCCTTGATTGCCCGGAGAACATGGCGGCGTATATTCGGAAGTGATAGTCGTGGGATCGATACAGGGTATAGAAGTTCATAGGACCCGCACGCGCCAGGTACTTCTCGTCGGCCCGGATGGCATTCGTGTTGGCGACGACAGCGGCCTTGTACTGGCCACAGAGGATATCAAGGTGAGATGGCATGTGGTTTAGGTGGCCAGCATCAGGTACAAGCTCGCGCAGGTTGTCAGCCAGGGCCAGGGCGGACTCGGGATGGCTACTCATTTCCATGAGATGTATCCATAAATGAAGCAGTCCGGGATGCTTGTCGCCGCCTGGTTGAGTGAGAGCTGT
The DNA here is from genome assembly GCA_016508685.1 of Cytospora piceae. Lineage (NCBI taxonomy): Eukaryota > Fungi > Ascomycota > Sordariomycetes > Diaporthales > Cytosporaceae > Cytospora > Cytospora piceae. Next base: position 1,861,544 of record JADMLE010000002.1, on the reverse strand, counting down.
TTCGAGAACTCGTTTTGCTTCCAAGGTGTAGGCTTGAGGCGCCGGCTGTCCTGTACGGAGATCCCAGAGCTTCCATGGCGTAAGGTTCATCAAAGCATCAACGTAGAGTGCTGCTACATCGAGGTCGCCAGGGTAATTGTGGTAGACGGTACCCATAGCTTTGGCATAGTCTTCATTCCAAACGTGTTTCCAAGTTGCCGCATCATTAACCTCGTCCTCCGACAGGTGACTCCGGGGGTAGCGGAACTTTAGAGCTTGGATAATGGCGCTTTCGACCGGCGTGGCTTTCTGCGAGGTTTCTCCGGCCTGCTTCACTGCTCGGTGGGTCTTTTCCACCGTTGTCTCTAACTCGTGACCCTCGAAGAAGTCCCAAGGTTTGTTGTAGTTGGGGCCCAAAGCATAAGCAAGTCCCCAATATGCCATTGCACATTCCGGGTCCAGCTCAATGGCCCGCTCGAAGCAGGCTGCCGATTCCTCATGATTGAAGGCGTAGCTCCATACCAGACCACGCTCGAACCATATCTGGGCCTCGCTGTTGTTGGCGGTCACACTTCGGTGATATGAGCCTAAGTCGTAGTACGTACCATCCTCGGCAGCGGTCGGCACAGAAGGCGGTCGAGCTGCCATTTTCTAGATGTGCTGAGTTGGGCTGATACGAGCCGACTATAGTGCATCAGAGTACCAGCTTGTAAAACAGGTGAGGTGGAAGTTTAAGAAACCCGAAGGCGTTTAGTTCAAGGTGGCAGGCATGCTCTCTCCCCTGCCAAGGACCACTGATGAAGGTGTCGTCTCTTTTTTTCCACTCAGACCCGCACATGCCGGATGACGCCAGCGCGGGGTGATTCCGGCAGTCCCCACTGCAATCAACCCAGACCCCCTCCCTCGGCAAACAACGGGGTAGGACTGCCCCAGGCGCACCACCATGGCCATCATCAGTAGCCCCATTACGGCAAGGTGACAAGATATCTTCGCAATTGAAAGAGCTATTGTGGGGTGATCCTGCTAACCTCCATGAATCTCTTGGGAAACCGTTCGACCAGACGCTTGCGATACACGACATCGTGACTAGGACAGCCGTACAATGGCCCTTCTCGGGCATCTCCCCACAACCGTGTCTCACCTCCCTGGAAGCAGACGCCAAACTCATCCCATGTGCTCACGAACTGCAGGGCCCAGCCATGACTGTCCAGGATCTCCCAGTTCTCGTCCAGCATGTGCATGTAGTACTGCATCCAGTCATAAAGCGTCTCTGCGTTCTTGGCCCCGTCGTCGAGGTCTGCAATGCTCGTCCAGTGGACAAGGACCATGACCTCGCGGACACTGCCCATGGACTCGATCATCTCTAAGAGCTCACGCCGGCGCTGCTTCTTGTCCGAAACGCTGTCATCGAACCTCTCCACATCCTTGAATAGAACACGCTGGACCTGGCCCAGGCTGGACGTGTCGAACTGGCTCAGGTCCCGATGAAGCCAGAGCACGTCTCGTTGAGGGTCAAAGTAAAAGCAGCAGTCAGGCACCTGCGAGTGCTGCAGGCGCTTGTACGTCGTGAGGCAGTGGTCCCTCGACTCGCGACATACCCGCAGCGCGACGGGGTGGTAGTAAGGCCGGCATGAGACATGTTCCAACTGTTTGGAGTGTGAGTTCCACGCGGGGATCTTCTCGCCGCCGACCTGCCGGCTTGGCTTGATCCGCCGGGGCGCAACACCGGCTCCTGGGGGAAGGGCGACCTCGATGAGGCGCGTCTCGGGCCAAGTTTCCTCCCAGATCCTGAGACGCAGCTCAGCTGGGAGGCCTAAAATTGGAGGTGTAAGCTAACGCTTTGTGTTTGGCTGGCTGCGATATATGCACTCACGATACAGGCCCCGTTCTTTGTCCGACTCTTCACTCTGCTCGGCCATCAAATCCGTGTGACTCGGGCTCGTTTCTTCATTGCCTACATAAGTATTTAATGAGAGGGGCGCCGGATGAATGACTGACTGGTGACTGGCACCGTCGAAGATGGAGTTGACTTATCCCCGCAGCATCTCTTCTCCATCAAAAATGGTCACGGAATCCGAGCTCCCGTCTCGCCTTCGCTTAGTCATTGCGTTCGCTCACTGTCGGCTTGCAAATCAAGAATGAGGGTTAGGGTCTTCTCTTCGTGCTCGACCTTAACGACGAAAAAGGGCCGAGCAACTGGAAACCCCTTTGCAAACAAATTAGCTATCCCCAGGAACCCCCCCCTGGAAATAACGGCAGCATATTCAGGTATATGTATGTTCTGAGAGAATGAACACGATGATTGTTGAGGGCCCGTGATGAAAAAACACTCGTCAGTATTGTTGAACCCAGAGAGGGCCAGTTGGTGTTGATAGACACTGCAAGAGCAGGTAAATGGACGCACAACCCTAAATATACTTACGACCATGAGATCCTACTCAACCTCCAGGCCTCGCTCAGAAGTCCCCATCCTTTCCCTTCCTCCACTCCACACCCTCAAGCAACCGCGGTGGCAGCATGCGACAGTTGACACCGATCCTCGACACTGGCGCTCCAAGCCCCGTCTTTGCAGCCTCTTCCCGCTTATACTCCAGGCCCTTCTCCGTAAGAGCCCAGTGGGTCATACACCCACAATGCTCACAGAAATAGAAACCTATGCCCCCGTTCCCGTCACGGTCCTCCCTTATGTAGCCCCGGAGACCACTGCTTTGAACTTCCCCCTGGGATGGGCTCGCTGACACCTTGGACTTGAGGGTACCCTCAGGGCCGGGTGCTGCCGCGGGAATGTTGACAAGGACGTTGACGTCGGCCCTGGGGAAGTACGCCCACATAGCGCCATAGCGGTAGCAGGCGCTGCACTTGCACTCGTTGACTCTCAGTGGAGGAGAGGGCATCTCCAAGCTTATGCGCCCGCAGTGGCAAGTTGTTGTCAAACTGATTGGGTTGGCAGGTTCCGGAGGCGGGAGCTCGTCGCCGGATGCCATTGCCAGGTGGGGGTGGTGGCCTCGTTCGTTGTTTTGTGCCATTTTCAAAGCCGGGGTTTTGCTCCTGCTGTTTTCTGGGCGGTGTCCCTTTTCGTGCTGTTCCCTCGTACCTCGACAAAATACGATTTGTGTACTTGAGTATGCAGATGGGTTGATGGAGCTGCGAAGGTGCTTCGTAAACATTTCTTGACTGCACTTGCGACGTCAGATGTACATAAGTACATACGCCCTACGGATCTCCGACCTCGGCTGGGATACGGCACCAAGTACATATGTACTTAAATACTTAGGTGTGCTGTTTAACCTCGGGACCGACTATACCCCTGCTATCTTTCTCCAGCTTGACGTGTTTCTGGCTTGAGCTGAAAGACCACTTGTGCACTTGCAGGAGTGTTCAGTTGTAAATTACCTTTAGGTGGCCCCAGGGCACAACACTCCACAGGATAGTCTTGATATCTATCGAAAATTATATAATAGCATTAGCTATAGGATAATACTATTTACTAATCCAAATGGCATTATAGCATCATTTGAACTGTTCTCGACTCGTATTCCTTGTATGCTTGTTCGGTTACTAGACCGTTGTACGAAATCAGGCTCGGGCCCAAAATAGAACGACATGGGAGATACAGCTGCATGAAACAGCACTTTCATGGTCTAGTGAATTACTGCATGTCTGATGGAGGGTGGCTTACTGACTGCTTATATATGTAACTACGCAACTGTTCTCCCCGCCGTGTTCATGTGAGCCCATTTCTGTCATCTAGCAAACATAGTGTTTTTTCTCGTTATCATTTCGCTTACTTTGAGGCCGTGCCATACTCACTATTGACTCATCCTTCCCCGGACTGCTAGTGCAATGTGCGACACTGGCCAAGCGCATACGGATGGAGCCAGTGGCAGAAGTGAAGTTGAGAGCGGGATCTTGGAACTAATACGTCTTGTTAAGGAACAGAATCACCTCCTGCAACAACTTCAGACTTCTCTGAGAAGTGCTAATGGGTTGCCAACTCCCGAATCTGCCGATGGACCAAGTCCTCACATCTCGCTTCTCGGGGAGCCTGTTTCCAGAAAATGGGGTCCACTGGGCTCTTTCTTGATGCATTATTTACATCAAGACGGGCCCACGAAAATCTCTGCAATGCGGGAAAAGACGTTCCTGGAACAAGGGAGGTCCACCTTCAGTCGGATTGTGACAGACTTGAAACTTGTTCGCCCACATCGCCCAGACTCACTTAGATACTCTTTAGATCCGAAGGTGATCGAGGCCCTCGAAAAACAGCTCAGTAGCTGGCCTAAAGCGCTATCCGGGGATGATAATCTCGGTCTTGGCCGAACCGCTCTAACACAATATCCGGGCAGGTCTCGACAATCGCAAGCTACTGTTATTAATCAGGCCCTATGGTGGTCAGGGGAGGAGGCCAGTCGGATAGAAGCTCAGTTGCATGGGAACTCGACTCTGTCAAACCGAAGGAAAGCTTCACCTGCTATTCAGATAACAGGCTCCCCTAAAGCCAACGGCGGATCCAGAACAGACATTCATGCCCTGCCTAAATTTACAACAGGGTTGGCCGAACAATCGAGGAACCTGTAAATGTCCAGGGCTGCCCGGGTTGTTCACTACGAACAGCATAATGCATGCTTAATACCTATGTACCCTGAAAATGTATGTGAAACCCACGCAATCTGGGCTTCGCACCAGCCACAATGGCAACACCCCTACTTTGCTTCTTCCCCTTTCCATCCCGTGAGGTTCACTACTTCCGGTATACCACCAGGCGCCCTGACAATTACCCAGACAACCTCCTGGTCACCATCATTGACTTCCTTGTGCTCACGATTAGCAGGTATCAGGGCCCAGTCTCCCGGGCTCAAGATCTGCTTTTGTTCATTGCCGTTCTCATCAAGTGACGCTATGGCCCCGACACCAGAGACGGCGTAGACGATCCTGGAGTCCATTATCAGTTGCTATTCCATGTCTCAAACAAACCGGCCGACTGACGTGTCCTGAGAGCCATGGTGATGAACGGCCGAGCTCGAATGTGGCTGGGCCTTCATGAGAGTTCCGCATACGGAGGGCGACTTGTCGACGATGGCGGACTGGTCCGGGATGTCAGTACCAAAACGTCTACCCAAAAGTGTGTTGGCTTGACGGCTCAAGAGCCATGGAGGGAGAGAAAGACTGAAGACTCGACTTTCTGCGTACCTGTCTAATCATGCCCTCGGTTTGGCCATGTCCAGTAGTGACTTCGTCAGCTCGGCATAGATGGACCGGTCTGGCGGTTTGTCGGTCCTCCTGAGGCATCCTTGTCTCTCGTGATTGTCTATAGATGGGGCAAGAAGAGTACCGAAGTGGGCAGTAGAAATGGCGCTTGATCAGGATAAAGATGCTACTTCCGAAGTCCTGGGAAAGACGGCCTAATTGCTCATCATCGCCGACGTCATGTGGAGTCGTGTAGGTACAGGTCAACTCGCGTCGAGCTGTCGTCAAGAGGGTTAGGGTCTGGCTCTGTGGAGGCACCCTGTGGATTCCTGCCTGGATGCAACAGTGTTGTTGGAGGTGAATAGCGATGGAAACATTGTCAATGCTTGCAATTCTGTGGCGCTTAGAAGATAGTATAGTTGTGTGAGAACGTCGAGGTCTTCCAGTCAGCGTCTTTAGAGTGCAAATGTGTCAGTCGGCAGACACCGATCACTGGACTTCCTCGTCCTGTGCTGTGCAAATCGAGCGCATGATGCCATCCTTCCTCCCATCACATAAACCCCTTGCAGCTGCACAGTCCCCGCACACTCTTGACCACTTCCGTCAGGTCCGCCGTACATATAATTTGAAATCACCTCGCTAATCGCCTTGATGTACTCCGCGGAGTGGAGTCAGGTCCGTATGCTGCCATTCTTGCAGCTCTCATGCAATCTTCGACCTTCGCGATGAGGTCTACGGATGGCATTGCCGCATTGGCGATCGCTTCTGGGGCGATATCTTGCAGCGAGCCGAGACTTGATCATCCTTGACGCCTTGCTCGCAGGCCCTCCCCTCTCTATAAAACACTCCTTCGCGCCATGAACAGACAAAAGACATAGGTCAGACTCGGTACACCCGCTTCAGCATTTGCCATGTTTGGAATCGTCTTGACCTTAATTTTCTTCGTGATCGCGGCATTGGGGGCATCGCCAAAACCCTCTGGGTTTGGTCAAAGACCCGCTCCCTGGATCAAATATGATGTTCCCGGAGACTTCGCCAATCCCACCGGCCTCGCTCGACCAACCTTCCGATATTGGGTACCGGATGCTGATGTGGACGACGATGTTCTCTATTCCGATCTTAAGAAAATCCACGAAGCTGGATGGGGCAGTGTCGAAGTTATCTGTCTTGAGAATTATGGTATCGAACTAGCAGTCGTCGATCCAGCCATTTATGGCTATGGAGGAACCAAGTGGGCAGCTAAATTCAACACCATGCTTCGAGTGGCCGATGAGCTCAACATGACTGTCGACTTCGCACTTGGACCTACTCAAGGCGCGTCAATCCCTATCCTGGATCCGGATACGGAGGGGATGAATACTGAGTTGGCATACGGCCAGGTGAATATCAGTTCTGGTGAGACCTTTAGCGGTACATTGCCGCCCCCTGGCGACACCGAACCGGGGTATGCGAACGATCCTGACTTCTACGCCCCCTTTCAAAATTCCACAAACAAGTTCGTGGCCGCTGTCGTGGCACGGAAGAGTGCAGGTGAGTAAACGATCATCCAAGTATCAGTTGTAGTCAAAGACTAAAGACTCATACAGTTGCCGCGGCGGATCCCAGAGTGACACGCCTCGACTTCGAAAGTGTCCAGGACGTAACACCTCTTGCCAAGAACGGAAGCATCGCATGGAAGGCGCCCGAAGATGGGAATGAATATGTACTCTTCGCCTTCTACCAACGACGCACGGGCTATCTTGCCGCCCAAGGAGCTTTCGACAATGCGACAGATCCCTCCAACCCGGCCTCATGGTTCGCGTATGTAGTGGACCATTTCAGTCAAAAGGGTACCGACCTATGGACTGGGTTCACTGAGCAATACGTGATGAATGGAGAGAATGGAGACCTTCTGCGACAACTTGGTCTCTACGCCTGGGAAGACTCGGCTGAATTTCGGGCGACACTCTTCTGGACGGACAACTTCCTGACATTTTTCAACCAGACCAGAGGCTACGATATCATACCAATTCTACCCATCCTATTTGGCACCACCGGGCTCCCTCCGAGTACCCTGACCAACGGCTATTTTTATTTCTCGTTCAGCGACGAGCTCAATGCTACCGCCATAGACTGGAAGCTCCGCAACGACTACTATCAAGCTCTGCAAGAGCTCTACGAGACCTACCATCTCGATGGACTATCCGCCTGGTCGTCCACATGGGGCCTCCAAGGCAGAATACAGCCGTACGCCACAGCACCAAATCGTGCTCCACCGTGGGACATGGTGAGTTCGGCTGCGCACATCGATGCCCCCGAGACCGAGTCCAACTATTTCGACGGCGTGATCGACGCATTCCGGGCGATGGGTGGCGGCGCTATGATGGGCCGTAAACAGATCTTCAGCTCAGAGCTCGGTGCCCATCGGTATTTCTCATATGCATCAACCTGGCCGCTGATCTTGAACGACTGTGCCATCAACTACGCTGGCGGGGTCAACAGGATCGTCACACATGGGTATCCGTACTCTGGCTACCGACCGGACGCTGAGTGGCCTGGCTTGACGACCTTTGAGTGGAAGTACTCGGAGATGTGGGGACCGAGGCAGCCGAGTTGGGATTATGTCCGGGAGATTGGGGACTGGATTGCCCGGACGCAACTTGTATTGCAGAGTGGCGTTCCGAGGGTCGATATAGGGATTTACCGACACAAGTACGTCTCGGTTGATATCAAGCATTATGGAATGCCTGAGAATATATTTGGGGATCCATCGCTGCAGGACGCTGGATATTCTTACGTCTCTGTGAGCCCTTCGTTGCTCAGTCAGGTAAGTACTTCACAACGACTCTTGGAGCACCTCTTGTCTGATCCCCTCGTTTTATGTCTCTAACAACGGGTTCAGGACAATGCTGTCATCACCAATGGGTTGTTGGCGGAAGATGGTCCGGGCTTTTCCGCATTCATCGTCGACAATTCCACCAATCTCACATCCCAAGCTGTGACACGATTCATCGAGTACGCCGAGCAGGGGTTCCCCGTCCTTCTTGTCGGTGGCTTGCCTGAAAAGAGCCCATATTATTCATCCGGAGACGATGCACTTGTGAAGCAAGGTGTCAGCGACTTGCTCACCTACCCTTCTGTCAAAAGCCTGGATTCCGAGGCAGAAGTAGTTGCGGCACTCAAGGAACTAGGTGTTGCGCCAGCGGCAGAAAACATCTCTCCCTGCCCCATACTATACGTTCACCGATGGGATGCAGAGGACTCGGTCCATTATTACTGGGTATACAACTCGGATATTTACGCGCCTCACGCAACCGAAGCATCTCTCAGCGGCGAAGGTATCCCATACCTGCTGAACGCATGGACCGGCGAAGTCACTCCCATCTTGAACTATACTACAGCTGGGGGAAGGTTTAACCTCTGGTTTGACTTGACAACGAACCAGAGTACTATCGTTGCCTTTGCGCCAGATGGATTCTTCGCAGACGTTACGGTTCCAAGTGTGCATGTCACGGAGACAGAGGTTGAATACCTGGACTTCTCAACTGACAGTAATGTCTTGACTGCGAGATCTGCCACAAACACCAGTCATAGTGTCTCTCTCACTGACGGGAGGAACTACACTTTCGAGTCTGCAGCGTCCTTGCCACCATATTCCGTGCTTGGCCCTTGGAACTTGACGGTCCAAGACTGGCAGCCAGGGCCAGATCCAACTACGAACTATTCCTCAATACTCACATACCATCATGTCATCCTTGACGAGCTCATACCATGGTATAATATCAGTGGCCTACAGAATACGTCGGGTATCGGCACGTATACTACACAGGTCACCTGGCTCCCCAGCAATGCTACTGCGGGGGCTTTCCTCGATCTCGGGCCAGTGTTGAACACGGTCCGATTGTGGGTGAACGACCAATGGACTGGGCCAATCGATGTCACAGACGCCGTGGTAGATGTTGGACCATATCTGGTCAGAGGTGTAAATAATTTGAAGATCGAGACGGCGTCTACTTTGAGGAACAGGGTCATACAGGTCAACGTTACTCAGTCTTGGGAGCAGTCGCAATATGCTGCAAGTTATGGTGGTCAACCGTATGGTCTGGTTGCTCCGGTAACATTGATACCGTATAGAGAGCTGGTGATACCTCTATGACGACTATAGCGTTGATGTCAATTCACTTGTAGAAGTATTTGAATTGGGCAAATATAGATACGTGCTTAAGTACACAGTACAGCGTAGCTGGGTATTTATTCAAAGAATCGGACTGAACGGGCTAGTAGGAGGTAGTAAATACCCGAACAGGCTAAAGCTAATCCACGATCCGCTCCAATTAAGCGCCACTGCGGGCCGCAACTCTAAACCTGGTCAACGTCATCGCTCAACGTCACTCATTTATTGCCCAGGTGTCAGTCAGTACAGCAACACCAGCCTTCTGACAACACGATACAATGCCCGAACCAAATCCTAGCATCATGGAATCCTTACCAGCGCTTCTTCAGCTCCCGGACGAGCTTGTGGAGTGCGTCATCTCCCAACTTGCCACCCCAGTCGACACTGTACACTTCGGTCAGACCTGCAAACGTGCTCACAGTCTCGCCTCCGCCTCGCTTGTCTGGCGCCGACATTGCCTAACAACATGGCGGTACTGGACTCCCTGGCATGATCTCCCAACGAAGCTGGCGCAGCCACCACTTCACACCGACTGGCTGCAGCTGTACGGCGCTCGCGTACAAATTGACCGCACGGCGGCGGGCCTGTTCGAGGCGCTACTCCTAACCCAGCAGAACCGAATGCAGCGTATGCAGGGGATCGCAGCGAAGGGCAAAGATATTCAGGACCTACTTCTTAAGTTGAAAGATGAAACGCCCGAAGAAGCTGAGGATGTGCTCGCCAGGCGCTGGCATGCGGAGGCGATCCTGGGGATGATTTACCGCACGACGGGGCTAGATCTATGGAGGAGAGTCACTTTGGATGAGGATGTCAGCCTAGAAGAAGCACTCTGCGGCTATGACATGTTCCTGCTCGCTGTGGACCGGACGGAACTTATTGAAGATGTTAAGACGGAACTGGACCGCATCGCATCGTGCGTACGGGACACAACTATCGATTTTGATGAACTTCTTATCCGGCAGAAGGCAATACGCATTGCCCAATACTTGATCTCCGAGGGCTTGGTTGGCAATCCCGACCCGGTCAACTACCACGCACTCCGGAACAACTTCCTCAGCATCGCGCTATTTGACAAACCGCATACATCGCTACCACTGCAGTCCGTCGCAATATACTGCGCCGTTGCGAAACGCCTCGGCCTCGACGCAAGGCCTTCAAACGTCCCGGGCCATGTCCTCGCCGTCGTCACAGCACCTCCCGGACAGAGGCTCGACGGCGGACCTGAGAGCACCGGCGATGACCCCGAGCGCATGCACATGGACCCCTGGCGACAAAGCCAGGAAATCACGCCGGACGAGCTCAGCCTCAGGCTGCTCCAGGCGGGCATACCCCCCTATCGACACGCCGAATTTATCAGCGGCGCCGACACGCTCGAGATGGGCATCCGCACAGCGCGCAACCTGCTCCGGTCCGTCGAGAGCGCCCGCTTCGGCGCGCCCTCCCCGCTCGATTCCGTGGCCGCCCAGTACGGCGCGGGTTGGTCCATGTTCGTCCTGGGCGACAGGAATCCCGCCCTGGCCACACTGCGACGGCGGCAGTGCCTGCACTTTCTCGTGGAGCAGGTCCAGACAAACTTCCCTCAAGACTCTGCGCTGATGACGCTGACCGTGCTGCCGATGCTTGAGGACGAGGCCGAGTTTGACCGAGTGTCGGAAGCCATGGAGCGCCTGCGGGAGGAAGACCGAGGGCAGAGGACGCAGAAACCTCGAGGGGCGCAGGAATCTGGGGTGCACTACCAGATCGGCCACTACTTCCAGCATAAACGCTTTGGCTATCGGGGCTTCATTGTTGGCTGGGACACGCACTGCACCGCTGGTCCGGCTTGGATTTTGAGCATGGGGGTCGACGATTTGCCCCGTGGGAGGGACCAACCCTTTTACAACATCCTTGGAGACGACAGGAGCAGCCGGTACGTCGCCGAGGAAAACATAGAGCTGCTCAACGATCGGCCTGAGCAGGAGCTGTTGCGTCTTGCCGGACGGTTCTTTAAGCGCTGGGATGAGGACGAGAAGAAATTCGTGAGCAACATCTGCGATGAATATCCAGATAATTAAGGTGGTCACTCGGGAGATGGGGTGCAGTCTCGAGGTAATCTTATCTCGGCACTGGTCACGTCTCAAAGACTTGATTCAAACTACCGCATGGAGTCCGCATGGTTGACACGTAAAGAATCGAGGGCATCTTCACTATTCTTGGTTCATAAACGATCAATTTGACCCGAGGAAACCCATGATTCGAGGATGACATTTCGGCTGCGGAGTCTCCTGCCCAAGGGTAAGATCCCACGAACTGTCCGATTGTACTTCGGAATGCAAAGTCCCGCATCTTGTCCAGGACACCAGCAAGACCGCCTGGCAAATCGAAGAGACGGCATCGCGCTGAGGACTTGCACAAAAGCACTGTGGTCTGAACGAATCGAGGCTGTGGCCGCGAATATTGTTGTCTATCGCTACTTGGAATACACCCTTCGCAGTGTCGGCGAAACCCGCGTTTTTAGAAGGGTATCTCTTTTGACCACAGCGGACCCTGGGTCGTCTACCTAGGTTTTACCAAACTCCTGAGGGGTGATGCGTCGGTTCCTTGGATCACGGTCTGGGTCGTGCAGCCTGTGGCGTTATAACTCTTCGCATATGTACCCGTCAGCACACTATCCAACCACGCCGTCGCAGCAGGGACACCATTCGTCTCCTCCGCAGAGTGGCCCCCGATGCGGTTCCGCTGGTACAGGATGTTCGCCCCCATGTCGCAGTACTTATCAACCAGGGCGTCCGTGTCCCCGACCGGGCTGATCTCGTCGTTGATAGCCTTGTAGGCGTATACGGGCATCTGGGGCACGCCGTTCAGGCCCATTACGCCGTCGCTGTTGATCGCGGTTGTGACCTCTTCCCCCGTGATGTCGTCGATCCCGTCGACAAAGTACTGCGTGATGTCCTGGAAGGTGTATGTGGACTCGGCCTCGCTGAGCGTCATGTTCTCGGCGGCCAGGAAGTTGGCGGCCGTGTACGTGCCGGTCTTGGTCTTGACGAGCTTGGAGAAGACGTATTCCTGGGTTTCCGGCCACTGGCTTGTCAGGCCGATAATGGCGGGCTTTTGGTTTTTTTCAAAATGTCAGCGCTCAAGACAATACCGATTCCGTGGAGTTCAATAGGGGTGTTTGAATTTGGCAAATACGTACAGGAGCCAACCCAGCCGATACCTTCTCGTTGATGCTCAACAAGACACTCGTGACATTGGGTGTCAGTCCACCCATCGCGGCCCCGGCGAAACTCAACTCGGAGGCGTAGTCCAACTGCAACTCAGCAGCCCAATCCGTCGCGAGCGCACCGCCCGAGTATCCCCACATGGCGTACGGCGAGTCGGTAGACAGCCCGTACGAATCGGCCGCGTTGAAGGTGGCGCGTACAGAGTCGAGGGTTGCATATCCGGCCATGTGGCCCGCGGTGAAACTCGCGAGGGGGCCCTCGTAATCCGGCACTGTGACATAATAGCCTTTTCCCAGGGCGACCTTGATGTCCTCATAGACGCCACCGTACAGGGAGTAGCTGGGGCTGGCGTTGATGTATGCTGAGTCGTAGGGGATTTGGTAGGACAAAAGAGCGTCGACTGGATCTTTCGAAGGCACAAAGATGGTTGTGACGGCGAAAGTAGCGTTACCCTGGCTTGCCGTTGTCCGGTAAAGCAATTGGTAGGCGGCAGAGCACTGTTAAGTCTGGAAGTCAGTATTTCTCATCACGCGTCGAGAACAAAACAAAATTCGAGGCGGAAAGTAAGATCGTGGGTGAGAAGATGTACAAAGGCATCCCGGGATTCACGAGATGGGCCCGATCGTCCAAATTGGGACCTGGGAATAAACATGAACGGTAGGGATCGCACTGAAGTCGGCTATCTCTTACGTTACTGCCAGCGATGGCGGGCAATCCGGTAGCGGTGCGGTTGCGCAAAACAGTGCCCGGAGAAGCGCTCTCATATCCAGCTGGAGCTGTATACCAAGGATCCTGACTGGGCGGGATGGCGGCACGCTTGACGATAGCAGCAGCACCGTGGAGGCCGGAAATAGAGAGGGCAAGACCACCCTGGACGAAGAGGCAGGCCGACGCCAGCACGGCGAGGATGTTGAACTTCATCTTGAACGGCTGGGACCCTCGCTCAGGAGTAAAGGAGCGACTGAGTCTCGTAGGGGTATTGTCGAGGACGAGATTGAGGGGGAAGGGAAGGCCAGGAACGTGGCAAAAGTGTAGTGGGACGGCATTGCAGCGAGCGAGGAACCTTTTGTAGTAAAGCTCCCGGAAGGACTATGTGACGACTACAAGGGACTTTTAGTCTATCAATTGCCGTATCGAGACGGTCCGTCGTTGCATTGGCCTCGAAAAATGGTGTGCACCGAATCGGTGTCCGATGACCATGTGCATGCCACGCGCGCATGTGGGGCGGGTAATTTCACGATGCAATGCTGCAAGAAGCCGATTAAGGCTTGATGCGGAAGGCCAAGAAGAATTGAGAAGGAGGAGAAAGGCGGAGATTATAACTCTCTCCACTCGAGCGGGCGCCCCGGGGACTTTGGGAGTGTGGCTTGGAGACAGGATGATTTGACCCTTACCGGCGCCTTCACCCTCCTCTACCCCTTCCTCCCATACGGAACTTCCCCGTCGTGTTCTACCACGTGGAGATCGACAACCAGTTCCAAACGAGCAGGTGAGGCCTTTTCTTAGATCTGGAGTTGCAGCTGAAAGCGTGAGGCCGTAGAGTTGATTCGGTCGAGCCAGACTCCAAGACGTGACGCGTACGAGCCAGTTTCCAACCTTCCAAGTGAGGCTGAGCTGATTGCGGCAGCTGACGTCCCAGCTCGTCCAGTTTCAGTATTAAAGCGATTCTGTTTATTCTACGTCAAGCCTCATTTCCAGGGTCCCGAGAGTTCAGCTACAATATCCACCGGACGTATGAGGTGTGTATCGGCCCGGGACGGGGGCCGGGGAGGTTTCTTTCTTGAAGCACCAACCATATGGGTGGATTCCCTAAAGAGAACTACCTAGGTATCACCACGTCGGTAGAGAACATTTGAATTGAAATCAGTACAGGGTAGAACGTCTTTGGAAGTTTACGCAGATACATGCTCGAGAAGGTAGGTAGATCCGACCAAGCAAATCAGAAGGCTGGGTTCACAGATTGCAATCAACCTGCAACAGTGTTTTTCACTTTAAAGACCAGTTGGAAGATCTTCAAAGGTTTCGCACCATGCCCACGCTTGGGCTTCCGGCGAGGCTTGTGCGTCGCGACAACGGTCCGTGTCCAAGTCTGGATCATGGACGATGTTTGAAGTCTGGACAAAGGTCCTGATCACGTCTGGCCGCACGCCGAGACCTTTTAGGAAGCCCAGTGCCCTATGGAGGATATATAACACTAAGTAGGTGCGGAGCTTTCCTTCTATCAACTCCCGTAAGTTGTTACTTGTCAAATAGATTGCAAATACAAAACAAATTACACACACGTAACACATCGTTGGTGTGTGTTACAGGTGTGGGGGATGACGGTTAGAAGTCTGGCACGCGGAGAATAGTAGTAGTATGAGGGTATCTCAAAATAAAAGCTGAGGGAGTACCGTACTATTCATGTGTTCCCTTACAGCTCCAAGCGGTTCAAGTGCCCATCACCAATGAAGCTCATTACTGACCAATAAACCCGATCAGCTTGGAGCTGACGGTCAGGTCCCTTCATGAGGATGGCTTTGATGAGACATGGCTTGATCCGCAGGATGGACAATTGACCGATGCACCGCCTTACCATGGACGAGAGGGCCGTGAAATATAACAATGATGGAATTTTCAATGACTACTTGCCAACGATGCCCAATTCCTTTGACTTTATGTCCTTGTTACTCCGTGCCCTGATACTGCCAGCTATTGGAAACGTCGATCTTAATGATGATGCGGAAAATCAACAATATATTGCGGAAAACAAAGAAAGCCAAATCATGCTACCCGCGGCAATGACCACCTGAAAGGGAATTATGCTTTACATACTAGTAGTAAGTACGTCAAAGATGCCGTTTCGCCAGCCCTCTGCCTCGCCCTCCCTGATCCTCTGCTTGGCTTGGGCAGCCTCCTCATTCCAGACCTTGACAACACTGCCGGGAGCGTAAACTCCCTTGAACACGCCCTTTCCAGGCTCACCGACACCAACTCTGGTGTATAAATCTGGATCCTCTTCAGGCACAAGCCGCGCTGCGACGGCTTTGATGAACGTCCAGAGGTCTTGGGGATCGGCAATGCGCGTGGCTCGAAGCCTCTCCCGCGCGAAAAGCAGCTCCCGGTTTGCCGCGTGCATAAGGTCTCCAATAGCCGTGGACATCTGTGTCTGAATAGCCGTGCGGATGATAGGAAGGATGAGTGGCTTGAAGGCGGCTGCAGCGAAGGAGAATTTTGATTTTCGCAATTGATAATCGAGCTTGTGAATGTGCACTCGGACATCACGAAGCGAAAGAATGTTTTCAAGACGCTCCTTGCCAATCTCGATGTCGATTTCGATGTCGATGCCCTTTTCGTCCAGCTCAAAGGATGCGATGCCCTCGTCGGAAAGCTGCAAGACTCCCGCATGTGCACGCAGCCAGAAACCCATTTCCTGTGCACGGATAGACATGCCATCGATTTTGATGGTCATAAAAGATTCAACACTCGACGCCGTTCTGGTACGGGCCTTCCAAATCTCGAAGTTGTTGCGAGTCTCCACTCTCAGCTTGTATGGGAGGAAGGAGGAGTGGTTGACCGTGACACCGGGCTCGAGGATGAGGTTCTCAAGAAGTAGGTCGACCTCGGGAGTTGAGACTTCCAGGCGTGGTATTGGGACGTACTGGATTCCTTGGATGACCATAGGGACGAATACATTGATTGCGTCGGTGACTAACTCGGTATTCGTGTATTGATGAGTCGGCGACAAGATCTTGGCGAGATAGGTAGATGTTCGAATGAGGTTTGCAACATCAGTGTCCCTCACCACTGACAGGAATGTCGACTGCAGCTTGGCTAAGAGACCATCAATATCCTCGCGCAGGGACGAATCAGTTGACAGCTGTCGTGACTGGGCACGCAAATCCTGGAATCTCTCCTCGGCATGCTCGAAGAACCCGGGATCTGTCAGCATCTCCTGGACGGCATTCCCCGATTTCCGGACGAGTTGGTCGAACTGGGGATCACTCTTTCCATGTTCCACAACTTGCTTGAACCTCTGTTCCAGCTCCTGCCACTCCTTCGCATCGCCGAACGACTTTATAAAAGTCCAGAAGTTACGGACAGCCTTCTCTGTTTCGGGATTCGTGTCGACATCGCGTCCAGCTGTTGCGGCCGTTTCCTCGAGGAAGTGCGAATAGACGAAGGCGTACCGTTGTAAGAGCGTCGCCAAAGTAGACACTGACTCTGAGTAGTCCGTTCGGCCCCTGAGTTTGGTCACTGCCTGTTTCAGTCTGTACAAAAGGGTGCTCTTCTCGTCTCCGGTGATCTTGTCGACAAAGCTGTGTTCGGCCTCCTGAGCCACTTCTGCAGCACCCTCGGCGACAACCTTGGCAACCTCGGTGGCATCGCCTTGGAGCTCCTCAGAGCTTGGTGCGGGCCCACCGTCAGCACCTGTTTCCTTCAACGTCTGCTCGTCCTCCTTGGATGGCTCAAGCCGGTGTGCGGCTTTCAGGGACACGTCAGAAAGGGAAAATGCTGTGTCGCGGAATACCTCTCGGCCGATAGTATTCAGATCAGACAGGAAAATGCGGAAGTCCGAATTCGTGAGCAATAGCGTGCCAACCGTTTGGAGGCTCTTGTACGCTGCAAAGACGTCAGAATGAAGACTCGAGTATTCAGGTGGGCTGTGAAAAGAAAATACGTACCGACGGCGGTCTGTGCTTTTGACTTCGCCTTAGCAGTCCTGTTTGCAATGTCCGCCATGTCGATGGAGACTCGTGCTTTGGACAAGTACCAGATGAAGTCCTGGATCTGGTCATGTCCATTCTTGTGCTGCAACAGGTCCATGAATTGTTTCAGCCAGACCTTGGTATAGTGGACCAATGCTCGTCCTGAATCGCTGAGATCCTGGTTGTCCGGGTTGAGAACATCGGCTGCCAGCAAGGTCCTGAGGTTGATGATGACCTGCTCATTTGATGGCATGGATCCTTGAGACATGGCCCGCAGCATCTGATATGTGTGAAGTTTCTGGTGAAGCTCCCTCTGAAGGACGGTATCATTACGGTATTGTGGGAGCAGCGGCTCTCTGTCCCAGTCATCGTCACCAGGGGGCGTAAAGCAGGGGAGACACCAACAGAAGACGCTCAACACCTCAGTAAGGGACTCCATGATGGCGCGAGAGTAGGCGGCACTTGATGGATTTCTGGCTCTGCCTTTTCAAGATGGGTTGAGTCCCGAGGTCGTCTCAGGTGGTTGTTGACGCGGACGCAACAGTGAAGTATGGGGTCAAATGCCAACTTAATGATGGAAGTGCAAACTGATTGTGTGATGTGGTTGTTGCACTGGTGACTGAGCAATGACGTTGATCATTATTGCAGGGATATCCATAGTACCGAAAAACCCAACCGTCACACTACAACACACTACCTGGGTACCTTACGTCAGCCCCCCGACGACATCCCATCCGCAAGGCTGCATTATTCTATATATTAGTATCATGCGCCTATGCCTATGCCTTGCTTCCCTTTCCAAATCCCGCTCGTCAGTTGAGGGCCGGGGTGATACGCTTCCAAGGTTAGCAAGCCAGAGGTCACTTGTCCCACCGGGTTAGGGTTGCCCCATCCAGATTCTTGTGGCCCTTGCATGTAATGGAATCATTAGCATGACTTGCCCAACCTCTTCACCGAAAGGGAAAAAACTTAGCAACCTCAAATAATCAAGACGAAATGAGGCATGGAGGTATCGTATCTTTTGGCACTAAAAATAAGAGAGATCAGAATGGAACATATTAACAGGGAGACTGTCGAACAGAACTACTACACTAGCCAACTAAACGGGTAACAACCCCTAGAGAACTATGTAGGAATGAATTGGTCTGATAGCTGGATGTCTAACAGGGACTGATGCATACCTGAAGTGGACATTTATTCCACATGAGCGTTGTATTAATTGCGCACGCGTTCACTGGTTTAAACCAATATCTGTTGCCATGCGCGCCTAATAAACAACAGGTCTTATTGTGCATGATCCAACCTTTTCAAATGAAGAACACAATAAAGGTATAAGGAGAAAAGACCTTTCGGGGAGTCAACAACATCTTTGGCCGCAACGTAAGCGATACTAGAAACGAGATTTACAGGTAGCACCGGCGGGATGAATCAAAGCCTGGTCCGGCAATATAACTTCTAGCTACGACCGGATTCTGGTTGTAAAAAAGACATGGGCAAAGAAGTCCACCTGGAGAATTTGTTGTGTTGTTTTGAGAACTAATTTCCACAAACATTTGAAGTCATACATAGAGAGTTGAACCACGGAGGAAAGAGGAAGAAGAATGGAAAAAGATCCAGGCTCTGCTTGGATGTATACTCAGGTACAGTGGGGCTCCAAAAGTCCTCTTACACTCACATGTCAGCAACATTGTGCCGTTGTACCCCCTAACATTTAAACAGCTATTTCTCACCCGATTTTGCTCCGATTGACTTAAAAGTACATTGATTCTGATGATAAAGGCATGAAATTCAATACTTTGTATACCACCCCCTAGCCTTACGTAAGGCCCGTAGCCGTCGCGGCATCGAATCGATTACCCTGTCAATCGCCCTTTAATCAAGGCCTTCCCACGCCTTTTGGACTACCTCTTTAAACTTTGAAATATCGGCCTCGTTTTTAAGTAAATCACCTATATTAGGGTATTGTTTACTTACTTCCCTTTTAAGCATATGCTAAACGTTCTTAATAGGGTTTAAATCGGGCGAGTGTAAAGGCTATTTAATCAGGGAAATCCCGTGATAATCTATAAAGGTTTTAACTATTCTAGCACGATGAATAGGGGCATTGTCTTGCTGGAAATGACGAGTACTATCGTAAATCGGCAAGAGGCCCTCCTTAAGAGTCTTTATATACGATTTAGCAGTAATTCCCTTTCCCTTCGAGGTCTGATCTTTCTCTATTACGACTAGAGGGCTCCGACTGCCCTTCTAAATAGCACCCTACATTATAACTGAGATTGTAGGCTTTACGTAAGCCTTTAGGTTGACTAGATTACGTCGATATTTCTCGGAAGGCATTCGCTATACGAAGGCCGTTAGATTGGAAGGGTGGTTTTGAATAGAGCACTCGTTAGAGAAGACTATTTAGGTTAAAGGTTAGTCACTAAAGTTAACATCTAGACCACTTTAAAGGGGGGCGCATACTTTAGTCAATTCCTCAGGTTCGGGAGCCTAATAACGTTAGAACCTTATTCTAGACTGTATATCTGCCTTATTCAGAGGTATCTTCTTTATAGCGGGCCGGTAGGCTAGGCCGGTAGCACGAATTCGTCTCTGTAGGGTAGTAAGCCCTATGTTAAGACGGGTGTGATTTATTAGGTCTTTAAGAGACACCCTAGGGTTTAACCTAACAGTTAATTTAATATATCTGTCGTCTGATTAGTTGGTCTTCTTCGTGCGACTAGAACGAGGTCTTGATAGTAAGGTTTAGTAGTTATTCTAGCGTTTAATAGTGTAGTATAGCGTTAGCCGTGACAGCCGGAATAAACGGGCTATATCGGTCTTAGACGTACCTAGCTCCAGTGCCGTCAAAACTGCACTTCTAAGCTCCGAAGATAGCTTATTTTGATTGTCGTCGCGAGACGATATTGTCGATATAAAGCTTGGGCTAATCAGGGCTATGGTTGTTGTTTAATTGAAGGTTAAAGGTTGAGGGTGTTGTTTATGCAAGCACTTTAAAATGGTGGCGGGGGTGGAGTGTAAGAGGACTTTTGGAGCCCCACTGTACGTATTCCTCTGCCGGTGCCAAGGCGGGAGTGACTTTAAGTTGCAGGGAATAATTTTTCTAATTCTTAACGGCAAGATATCGTTGGCTAACGAATTTGGGTCGGTCTTTCTCACCCAAATTTGTATGAGAGGGACAAACTAAGGTCCCCACGGAACGGTGGCAAGACTGACGTTTAATTTCGAGTGTACCTGTCGATTAGTTGCATGCCTAGCAAACCAGTGTGAGATGCTACTTGTTCCGCAAAACGGAATGATCTGAAAGATCAATAGAATTATCCCCTGCGACCTGTAAAGACGTCTCGGACTATTGCACTTGGCAACACAACGTAATAAGTAACGACAGCGAGATGGCTAGCCTGGTTTCAGATAGCAGATAGAATGGCAGTCACACCTGAAGAAGGCGCTGGCACTGCTCTTGAGTTCGAGGGATATGTTTTGGCAAGGGACTGGTCTTCTGTGCCTTGACGTTCATTGCTGAAGGTTGACATGGAAAACAACTCCTCCACTCCGACTTCACAGGCACCTGGATTTTTTCTGAGTTCCGCCCACCCCGTAAAATATACTCCGGACCTCATGTTGTCTGACGTGTTGAAAAAGTCACATTGCAGCGGTCTCATATTGGGTTTGGTGTGAGTTTCCGGGCTTGTCCCGGCTTGTCCGGCTACACTATACAATAGTTATATTGCGGAGGCATGCGTTGGCCGTGCCAAAACAGAACAGTCGCGGCCCACCTATGGATAGACTGCGTAAATGGTGTTTCTCATTTCGGATGCATTCCACCCACCCATGAAGGCCGGATGAATTCCAAAACGTCAGTAATATCACGAATATTTTAAAGTTCAACTGTCATGTGAAGGAGCGGGGCTGCTGTCGATATTTCATTGGAAGGTGCGCAAGGCTTTTCCAGATACGAGGCAGCTATGTCAGCTTTGTATCATCCGGTCCCCACCTGGTGCTCAAAAGCATGATGAAGCAGCACATCAATCTAGTCAGGGTAGCCGTTTGCGGGCACCTACGCGACAGCCGGACAACCGGAAAGCCGGGAAGCTACTGTCTGCTAGTTTGCCGAGCTAGCTAATATATGCATCTGTATCGTTGCGGGGACCTCGACCAACTGTCTACACTAGTCCTCTTAAAAGTCCAGGTCATACCATTCCTATTTGCCACTGATGATACCGGCAAAGCAAAATGTGCACACCCGTTTGTAGAGCCTCAAGTTAGTAAGCAAAAAAACACGACAGTAATCTCGTCGGGGATACTCCTGATTATCCCAAGACACCAGCCTCCCCAGGTTATACAGTTGGCAAGCGAAACGGACTCGTGCAGAGTTAGTCAGTGTGGGGTCCCCCTGCGCCAAGTCCTTCTTACAAGCTACGTATGTAATAAGTAATCCGCGAGATGGTGGGTGGAAGAGTAACTGAGGTCTCAATATACTGCTCTTGGCATCGGATCTTTCGTCGCATCACATGGTGTAGAATAATTCATGATGGTGCGTTCTGAGATGGGAATGTTACACTACTGCTCCTCGATGACCTGCCGCCCAGATCCGGGTAAGTGGTAGAGGAGGATTGGGGTGGCAAATAGTCCGTCCTGCGCAAGCGCTTGGCAACAGGGGGGTGACAATGGTGGCCATTTTACAAGTAGATAAATGGTTGTAAGATGGTTGATTTAGATCCGTATCTGGCCGAACTTTAATGTTCCCCTTGGAGATGCGCCAGTAGTCAAATATGCAACAAAGAGGCGAGGGCATGCATTTTGTCGCAGGGATGATGATTCGATTATATACGAGCCCAAACTAATACCTAATTACATGCTAAGTACGTAAGTACCTAGGTAGGTAGACATCTTGTCCAATTGGACCTAATCGGGATTATCGGCATCAACATCACACTTCTCAAATTCGGAAATGAAACCTGTTGACATCTGGAGGTGATGATCTACACTGCCAGCCCGATATCATGTCACATAGCTTCCCAATCACTTTGCAGGTTTTTCAAGGCAAAGATGTCATTGAGCTCAATGTATTCAAAGGAAGAAAGAAAAAGTAATCAACGGAATAGCTAGCTGCCTCAGACCTCGTTCCCAATCAAACAACTGGCAACGTAAAAAAGAAAAAAGAGTGGCTCGGCCCAAGGCAATTCGCGCCCGGCATCCCTTCGTGTATTTCCTTCAACTCGATCCTATACAACAACAGGTCCTCTCTCTATCATCGTGACGTGTGTCGCCCGGTGACGGGGGTCGCCAAGGGGGCTCTTGAGCGTAGCTGCCCAGGTGGGACATCTACAGACCCTCGGGGGTCGCGCAGATCACCCCGAGGCCAGCCTGTCGGTATTGTCAGTCTTTTCCGTTCCAAAAGTTCTGTTGTGCTGTGAAGGGATTTGGTGATACTTACAGCCGTGAGGGTGCAGCACTTGGCAGTCTGGCCGCTCTTGGAGCAGATGGACTTGAAGCTGCTGGCGCTGGTGGGGGTCTCGGAGACTACGGGACGGTCGGTGGTAAGCATAGGTCTATATTTGTGTGATATACTCGCCAAGTCTGAGAGGGCTAGGAGAAGGGGCTCTTACCGGTGGCGCAACTCAGGTCGACGAGGTCGAGGACATCAGACGAGCAGCACACTGCCTGGCTGTCTAGGAGGACAGAGCTGCCGCAAGCTTCGTAGGTGGTGCTGCCACTGCCACTTCCAGATCCGCTTCCACTGCCAGATCCGCCAGATCCCTTGCCGCCGCCACGAGGAAGAGGCATGCTGGGCGAGGCGATGGCAAGCGAGGCCATGAGGGAGATGATGATGGCGGAGTACTGCATTTTGAATGTATAAGATGAGTTTAATATAAACTGGGATGAAGTGCGAGTTGGGCTGAGGCCTGGAAAAATGAAGAATGAAGCTGCTGAAGGAGGCTGATGCTGATGCTGATGAGGATGCCGAGAGATGAAGAGAACCAAGAGGAAGGGGATGCCCTCCTTCTTATACTTGAAGATGGTCACCCTTCACACATCGTCGACTCTCATCGAATTTCGTCGTCTGGTAGGAAGATAGACTTCATTCCGCAAAGGGAAACCGTACTGGTAGCCGAGGATGGCGACGTGGACACCTGTCAGGCCTCAGTATCCCCTAACGTCGACATCTGAGACAATAGTCCTACTATACCCCAGTAAGGAATATTCGAAAACGGATCATAGAAACCGGAAAAGATCGTCATAGAAAATCCAGATCCGGACGGTCAACCTCCAGGGCTGAGGGCAGTCTATCACCGGTAAATATCGCTATGCATCCCCGACACGATGCATGATGCACATGTTCATCTCAAGTTGTAAAGCAGATCGGCAATAACGCATATCTCCGCAGGACATGGCAAGAAACTCGTGATGTTTTCCAAGTTTTTCTGATGGTCGTACACATGACCCTTGATTTACTTTTGCCAGACTAATTCGCTGCTGCTTACATACCCGAGAGGACCCTTGAGGGTGCCCAGGTGACTATTGGCGGGTTCCTAGTCTTCGAGGTGGCTAATCAAGGATAAAGTGGACAGCAATAGCCAATAAAGATAATTGGCCAAGTCATCAAACTATGAGCCAGATGCAAACTCTGAAAGTGGTTATTCTCGTCGAGGCGCTCTTGGATCCCCGATCACCTGCTGGAGGCGAGATAGCTGGGTGAAAGTCCTTACATAACCAAAGTCTATTCCTGGAGGCGCATCGAGGGCCATCTCCAGACCGCAAGATATATTACATATTGCCACACCACCTCCTCTCCGTCGCCCAGCAGGTTTATTTGCATTGGACGATGGCATGGCGTCAGATAGTTCCGAACAGTCGAACGTTTATTTTTCTTCAAACCTCGCCCCCTCTCTCTCTCTATCAAGGTAACCGACAAGGAGGCTGCACAACAAAAGGAGGCATGATGCCGGTGGCCGCCAGCGTGAGTTGTCAGCGATAATAGTACATGTAGTCTGGGATACTTTGGTGGACTTTGGATTGCTCCGGGGCACACCTATCCGAACCGACGTGCATGAAAAAATTCCCACAATTCCTCCAGCCGTTGCAACCTGCAGGTGACAGAAACAGGGAAGCTACTCGGGACCATTGTTTGACGTTTCCCTGCCCGTCCCCTGCTCCCTGGGGCCTGGGCAAGTCCAGCCGCTCCCCCGGGCAGTCGGTCCCTTGTACCAACCTCATGATTTGGCACCTGTTGCAGGCGGCAGCTGCAATTACCCGCTGCATACCAACTCTAGCGCGGCCAGCTGCGTGGCTACGCAGGCTCGGGTCTAGTCTCGAAAGGGCCAGGCTGCATATATCCGAGTAGACGTGAGGCCACTGTGTGGTACTCGGTTGTGTGGTACTTGGTGGGGCACAGTGAGTGGTGGAACGGTCATAAACGTTGGTTCTAGTGCGTGCGTGCATGGGTACACATCGATCCGCAATACAGAGCTGAGGGGGGGGATCTCGGGCTGTGCCGTTTTTGACACATTACATATATGACTTGGCATATTACCATCCCATTGGGGAAGCCTGCAAGGCTGTGCTGATCCTACTGTATTTGTTTACCCCCTGGCCAGGTATTATTGGCTCGTGCTTGCTGTGGGCCGCAACGTCGCGGCGTTCCTCTTTACTGGAAGAGGTACCAGCGGGACCTGTGTTTTATTTACCCATCTGACTACTGTGCAAGTACTTGGGTACTCGGGTGCTCGGAACGTGTCTCAAGCTCTTACTTGGCAATATAATCCGTGAAAACGGCTAATAATCTATTACCCGCTTAAGCGATGGAACACAACCGCCCTTCGACGTCATCACACATGTGAGCCCGGTACTTTCTGGCTGGACGCGTCTTCTATCAAAAGCACAAAACTAAACTCCTTGGCCCCTATGTCGCTCTGGCTGCCCGTCGGTTATAGTGGTCCAGGTTAGACTTGCCCAAACTGGTCTGGGTCACGCGGGCAGCTACATCAATGCCCAGTATCATTAGTCGACCACCCGGGTGGTATACAGGACTGCTACATTACAGGAGCAACATTAGTCCATCCTTCGAAGCAACCCTTGGGCTGAAGGATTCCCTGCTACTTTAATCCCTTCCTCATCGGCCAAATCGCAGCACAGCTCCGTGCGAGTGGCGTCCTAACCTATATGAAAAGTGGTTCGATGCCGCACATGGCCTTGCAGGTGGGAGAAACGGAATACTGCAGTAGACGAACCAATAAATCTAGGACTCCCGACCAGTCAGCTTCGCACAACCGAGTGGTGAGTGAGCATGGAGCCGCCAGGACCGTTTCCAACAGGTCGCTTACAGAGGTACCATGGTCGCGTGGACGAAAACCTCCGATCGGGGTGAGGGGAATCGAAATTGTGGCGTGCGATAGAGGACGCGCAACACCAAGTGGATACGGACATCATTATTTGGCGGGTTGAGGCAGGAGGTAATAATTGTAAGTTGGCGCCTCTTACGACAAGTTGCATGAGTGACGATCCGAAAAGAGTCGGCGTAGGAATTTCCAGACTCCTCGCCATAAAACTCGCGTCCATTGAACCCGCGAGTTGGATCGGATCGAGATGAAAAGCGGCCCGACTGGCTTAGATGCGAGGTGCATAGGTGGAGACCCTTATTTCCTACGGTATACTCCTCCTCCTCGTCTGGCACTTCGGAAAATCCGGAACAAAGACGAGGAACCCGCCGACATGCACTTCTAACAAGCAAGTCTGAGCAAGCTCGGCTGCCCAACAGCCAGCCCAACAGCTGAGACTGCATACGCACTTTGCATCTCCACATCATTTTGCTTCTCCTGACACTTCATCTCAGCTGTGGTCTCTCGGGTGTCTACCCGTCTCGGAGAATTGAAGAGCCCGTCCTGCATCGGCCGAGTCCAGCGAGCGACGTAGGTTGACAACCAGTCGATGCTACGATACAAGGAGTTATCACCGACTCGGAGTGGCACAGCTTTAGATTCATACTGGCATTGATAACGGGTGAAATGTGACAAATACCAAACACATCTACTCAGGTACTGCGTAAGTAGAATGTTGTTATGCTCGATATACACATCATGAACCACAACCCCAATCCACAACTCCAACCCACCTGAAAATGCCAAGGGGTGGCACTTTACACCAGGATTACCAATCTCTCTTTTTAGAACATATGGCTCGTCATGCTATTACACACTATACTTAGTATATAACCATGGTCCTTATCTATAGTGGCATGATTTCATACGTAGCGCCAACCTACGCTCCTGGCACCGGGACCAACTACCACTCAGCTCGAAAACTAAGGTATAATGACAGGAGGACATATGCGTAGCTCATTCTTTCCGGTCCGTCTCGTGGTCGATGGCGGTTCCGTGGTCGGTGAACACACCCACCGACCATCAAGCTATTTCCATGGTCTCGCTTGGCTTGGTTTAGGATGAAAGGGGTGAGGGTGCAAAGCGACATTCATGCTCACACGTTTCCGTGACCCAAGTGACCTCCTTCAAAACTCAGGTGTGATCGATGATGATGTGGCATTCAAGACAGTCTGACATGGAGTCAATTACGGTGTTGCCATCCTGTAGTCGAAGCCCCATGATGGGTGCATCCATCAAGTGGATGAGAACGATTTGTTTTCAAGGAATCTCACTCGGTAGTGAACTTGCCTCATTTGGGCAACACTCCTCGAATGGTACTCGTATGTAAATTAGAAATATGTGAGGTTCTTTTTCTTACCGATGTGCGTAGGGGAAAAGGAGGCAACGAGAAGACGTTAGTGGTGACAAATACTACCCAGCACCTCAGTTTCACCCGCAACGGCGCTGATCTCCACACATGTTAATCTTGTGGAGATCTATATTTGGTTTGTCGGGCAAAAAAAAAAAAAAAGTGACAGCTCACACTGACATTGAAGACGTCGGGAGCTAGAGTATCAGTCTGCAGTGCTGCGTCTGCACGT
Organism: Cytospora piceae; assembly: GCA_016508685.1. NCBI lineage: Eukaryota > Fungi > Ascomycota > Sordariomycetes > Diaporthales > Cytosporaceae > Cytospora > Cytospora piceae. The sequence goes on along the minus strand of JADMLE010000002.1, from coordinate 1,834,373 downwards.
GGCCTAGACCGTAATGGCGAAGACCGGCCTAGGGGTACAACCCCCCCCCCCTTGATCACTGATATCCTCAATACATATAAGCAGGTCTTTATTACTGGATATCCTGAGCACATACATAAGTAACTACTAATCAGTTGGCTGAATGCTTGGAAGCCAAAAGCAAAACCACATACATCCAGATCTTCGCAAGTTGCCCCCGTATCGCCCATCGTGATTTCAAGCGCCAGGCTCGTCGCAGCCTCAAGTCGTATAAACCCGTACACCGACAAGCTACAAGCTGCGCGCTCGAGGCTCGCACCGGTGGCCCCCGCCGGGCGGGGGAGGGGGGTTGTCAGGCACGTCAGGGCGGTGGTAAGTTCCCGATGATCCTTGCGCGGATCTGCTTAACGGCGGCCGATATGATCTGCGAGACAGGGTGCGACCTTGTTTGCTTTTCTCACAGTGCTGGTTTACGGTATCACAAGGAGGAAAAAGAAAATACCCTGGTACATAAGTAAGCTGGATGCGTCTGTTGAGGACTTTTTGAAAAAGACAGAACACGAACGCGAACTCAACCCGGATGAATTTGTATCCTTGATCACTAGCTGACCGTACTGTGTGTGTATGATTCGGTGGAAAGGAAGATGAGGTCAACATCCTCTGAAAGTATACGTCGGCATTGACTTGCTTTTCTGCAGCTATTTCTTTCGGCAAGCTACTTACATGCCTCGGTCTCATGCCGCGATCTTATGGCCTGGTGGGCGCCATCAGGACGCCACCGCTGAGAAGAACCTCACTCAGGGTTTTCTTTATCCCGGACGCAGGAACAGCCAGCCTTGAAGAATCTTCGACACGTCATCCCAGACTATATGGTTTCGTGCCGCTCCTCATTATGTATACCTCACCGATGAGGACCGCACAGCCCACCGTCATGGATATGGCGATGATGGGGAGGTTGATACGAGCGAACTCAAGACGCCGCACATTGATGTGTTTTCGGGCGAGAATATCCCGCCAAAGGAGACCAGCCAGTGATCCGCTAAATGCTGTGCTGAATGCGCCATAATTGACACCCAGTGCCATGCTGTACACGGTGGCCCAGAAAGTTCGGTCAGATATGGGAACGCCACTGTTCTCGTGAATCTCCTGCCACGCTTGAACGACCCGAGATAATAGGATGGTGGTGCCGATGTTGGTACCTGCGAACTGCCGGTGGGGGGGATTTAATTAGCAAAAGACGCCACCAGAAAAGCAAGCTCACGATATGCCACTCACGTTGCACAAGATCACCGACAAAAACCCCATTCCACCAATGGCACCGACTGTTCCGGTCTTGTTCACCCAGTGGTCCCATCCATAGGCAAACACCGGCACCCACCCCTTGGTGACGAGTGCTTCCACAAGCACAAACATGGCCAGGGCGAATGGTACGAGCGCAAAGGGCAAATGTGAGAGCACAGCTATCACCGTGGGGAACGTCTCCTGGCACCACCTGTACGTCTCCTCCGCACGAGATACTAATGTTCGTGGGCCACTTGTCTGGATAAAGGCCGTGGACTGGCTCTTATTTCGATTCGCTGGCTCAACGTCGACGTCCTGCTGGGCATTTCTGGTCTCACGCTCGTGAAGTGGATCCGAGTGGTCTTGCAACTCTGTTGGCGGGCTTTGATCCGTCTCAGGGAATTTGGCATTTCTTCTCGCCTGTCTCGGTATGACGCTCAATTCGATGTCCTTGTCCTCTATGTGGCTGTCCCCGTCCTGTGATGGATCTTCTGGCAAGACCATAGGCTCTGCATTACTGTCCTCGGTGGACGACTGCGTATGTTGTTGCTCCTGCCTTGCGCCAGCCTGAAGTCCTTGCTCCCGCTTCAGTAATCGCTCAGCCCGGGCGTTCTCGATCTCCTCCCGACCCTGGCGTGCTATCTTCCGCGTTTCGTGTCTTTGCATCCACCCAACGGCCACATCCCAACAAAACGTCACAACGGCGGCTGGTAAAGTCACCCAAAAAACGGATATATTCCCAATGCTCGCGCTCGCAGCATTTAGCGCGAGGACAGTGATCAGTGTGACGGCCATAATCACCGCTCCGAATGCCGCCCCTGCCTTGTCTAGGAAGGGATTCATGATCTCCGAGAGAGAGAGTAGCTGTCCCTCTTCATCATTGGTGTGCTCTTCTTCTTGCCCCTGCTCTATTCCTCTGGCGTTGGGGATATTCGGGTTGACAGGTTTTCGAGTCCTGATCTCTTCGGGTAGTTCGTGCATCGTAATCGAGATGGGTATCATTCGCTCATGCGCAAAAATGATGTAAAGAAGACATGGAAACAGCAAAATGGCCGTAATGACCACGGGCACAATCATGTTGGCCGTGTAATCAATGAATTTGATCTGAAAGGCTCCAGCGAGCACCAGGTTCGTTGGATTCGACGAGACCAGGATCGCAGACGCAATATTGGCTATTGCGAACTGAGTATGAATCCAGGCTCTGGGGTGCTCGATGTTGCTTGATACTCGGGTCATGTAGGCCAAGAACGCGGTGCCTGAGAGGATGATAGGATCGTTGCCAATGAAGCTTCCAAGGATGAAGAAGAAGGCGTAGAGGTAAAAGAATAGTCTGTGGCCGACCTCCCCACCCCATTGAAGTACCTTGAATGCCAGGAATCTGATGAGACCGGAAGCATCAATGGAAATGGCGATGTATGCGAGAGTCAAAAAGAAGACCATGATATCAATTGGCGCAATGTTGTTAGACCCGACAGTGCCTCCGTATACCTCTTCCCGACCAATGGCTAGTATGGCAAGCAAGAAAAGATCCGCTATCAATGGCGCAGTCATAAAGTTCATGGGGAAGTTGAAACGAGTAAAGGCCCTGTCTTTGGTGCTGCCGTTGCCGTCCCCAACGGTTCCATCTTGAGAGTCGCGTGTGTCGCGAGAATTGCGTAGATGCTTTCGCGATGACGGGCTATGGCTAGAGATCACTCGTGATCTTATTAAAAGGCCTAGTGTCCCTTGCACCAGCGACGTGGGCAGAAATACTGGAATATGAAAGGGGAAGAGAACGACAATATCTGTTAACCAAATGTGAGCATTAGTGAGTGAGCCGCAAAGGACATAACACCTCGTCGGTTGAGGGATTACTTACTTGTCAGGACGAAGACGATCAGAGTGACGATGGAGCGCCATGCCTTTATTTCGTCGACATTAAGACTGATTGCTTCCGAGTCGGACATTGTAACGCCTCCCGCATGGTTATTGAAACCCTCTTCGCCTAGAGGAGCGGCACGAAATGCGAATGTAAGAAGCAAGGGGTTCGAGGGCTTTGTCGGTTGGGTTGCTGAGTGTCAGGTTCTGCGGTCGTAAAAGTCTTGGCCTGACGTGAGCGGCGCGTTCAACGGTGTAACGGTCTTGGTCGGGCACGTGGTATGTAGTCGGCCCAGTGAACGAAGCTTGGGCCCTGGAGGTGAGTGGGTTTTCTGCAAGGTGACCGTGGAGGCGAGGACTGCATGTGGAGAGGAGTAGCAGTGGCTGGGAGACGTCACTCAGGGCCTAGTTTAGTGCAAGACCGATCTGTGGTGGGGCACGTTAGCACTAAACACGAACTCAGTCAGTGCGCGGTTCCGCAGGGATGGCCCCCGTGGTGAATATACCACTCAAGTCAACTGTGGTGGAGATCCGATCATCAACAGACATATATAAATATATACCGCATAGTCTCGTGAAACTGGCATCTAGCCCCCCCACTGTTTTTATGCTCAGTCATCAACCTCATTTGCCGTCGTTAGATTTCATAGGTTATTCTGGTTCCATACACACCTCGGTTCTTCGAGTGCTTCTTATCTAAACAACGATAAGGCTCGGTTCAGATCTAAGTGCCTCGCTAAGTACGTAACGGCTTAAGAAACAGCGGGGGCCCTAGATGCCAGTTTCACGAGACTATGCGGTATATGAAAACCTCATGAGAATCTAGACTGGACTATTATATTGAAGCTTGCTGTTCAGTCGCCTAGTTGGGGACAGGTGCAATAGATGCCGCCGTCAGAAAGCCAACGACTCAAGGCTTAATGTTCTTCCAAAATACTTGGCGGTGTAAGTAGCTCCTATCAAATCCAATTCTTACATACGAATAATCACTCTTCGACATCCCACACTAGTGCCTTATAAAATGATTTTCCATACGATTTCGAGTGGCACATGCGGCAATCATCGACATAATTTTCACCCGTGCCTGAGACCTAACATTAAATTACAGAGAGAGCGGAGTTATGCTCACATAAGCATCACGTCCATCATTGAGAAACAATTGTTAGGTAATGAGTTCTCACCGGGCGGCATCCTCCCCCAAACCAAAACGGGCGAAGCCCAGAGGGTGTGTGTGCTTGCTTACGCCCCCCAGTTAGACAAATGATGATATCTGTCTCTCAGGTCAGCATGCGGTGCTACCCCAGACTTGTCCATGTCTGTGTAGCGTTTCCCCGGATTCAATGCACTCTAGAGTGACAACTCATATTGCCGTGCCTGGCCGCTGTCTCTGTGCCACACTCCAAATCAGCAACTCCGAGCAGCTTCTCAAGCTGGGGCGTCTCATGGGTGTTCAGCGGAGCAATCAGAGACCTGCCATCGACACGAGGCTTGTCATGATAGGTGCCTTGCCGAGGCGCAGCCGTTGCGAGTAATCATGTGTATAAGGCTTATCTGCCGCTTTTATGACATAGAATAAGCCCTGCCTGCTTGATAAACCCCGCGGCGGGTGTCTTGGAAACATGTTCGCTCATATTGTTTATGTAGCTTCAATGTTGGTTGGTTTGGAGTACTTGAGGCTACTTCACCGCTTCTCCTTTGATTATTATTATGAGGGATGCCGCCGCTCTTTTCACTCTCGTTATCCCTGGAAATACTCGTTGAGCGAAGCACAGCCACAAATAGCTCAATGTTGTTAAATTCTAGGAATGATACTGCGCATGCCATGCAAGTCATTTGTGCCTGGCCTGTCTCAGGTCAGTATGGCCCAGGCTCGAGATATTTGTATGTTCTCTACCTTAGGATCTAATTATTCTCAGGAGTCCTCGGTTAAAGTGTACTAACAAAAATATCTCGTGCAGATACTATGTCCTGGTAGCAGCCTGTGTTCTCGGAAAAGAGACAGAGTGGTTGAAAAGCGCATGCTTGGCGGCTGCACTTCTTTTCCCGGCGGTGGCAGCCCTCCATGGTATCGTTCTTGCAGCTGCTCACGTTGATGGTTAGTCTATGTTTGGTGCGAAGATGTTCATTGCTAATGCCCACCTCTAATGTTCTAGGCGCCGTCGATATGGACATTTACGGAGCCTTTCAGCTCTGTGCTATAGGTGTTTTGGCCGGACCATCTACTGTCAAATTATCGAAGACATATTTCAATACACCAGGTCGTAACATGATCTTTGCATGGACTGTTCTGGTCCTAGCTGGTATGTTCAGAGACTGGTTAACAGTGGCATGCGCCTATATCGCTAACCGTATATCACACCCACAGGACTCTTGAGCCTGACGGTCGAACTATACCGAGCCAGCCCTGTATCTTGTCTAAATGATGACTTCGCCTATGGTGTCGACAATGCCTGTGGCCTAAGGTGCTCTGTCTCTGACGGCCCCTGGTCTCGCCTGCGAGGTGGCTCAACGAACAACATTTATGTCATCCTGGCCCCTGATATGCTGCCCTTCGGCACCGCAACCCTCCTCGCGGCGGCTTGCTGTGTCCCCGCGATCTTGTCGCTTGTCTCGATGTGGGTCAAGATACTGAAGACAAATTGGAAAGAGCGATTCGGGGACGGCGACAGCTCGAAACTCAACGAGCTACTGCCCGGGACCAACGCCGCTACTCCGGCAAAGATGATGAAGACAGAAGGCAGAATCAGGTTCTACTTGAGTATGGTAGAAATCCCTGTGTTTGGGGCAGCTGTCATCGCAATTCTTATTATCGGGGAGCGGAACTTGTTCAGCTACCGCGTCAGATATCAGACTGAGCCCATGGCCAGTATCGGTAAGTAACATCCTTCTTGCAGACTTTCCGGACTAACCACCATCTGACAAATCCCCATTTGCTAGGCCAATGGGCGCCGATGGTCGGTACCGGTCTCGCTGCACTGGGGTCACTTTACGGCCTGCTCGCGGCAGACACGAAGGAAGAGAGGCATGGGTCGGCCTACACGACAAAACACTGCAACATCTCGCATCACCACCGCAACATATCGCATCCTCACTTCGGTAACAATAGCGAGCCTGTCCTCGTTCGATCACAGGCACCAAACAGCGAAACGCCAGTACATGAGCTTACCAGACAGTACGGCCTTTCAGAAGGAACAGCACATCGTCAGACGCAGCAATCGACCCCTAGCACATCTAGACGGTCGACATTCCCACCAATCCGAGGCGCAACAGGGAACAGGAACGACCTGAACCTCCGTCGGTCACAAACGTCCGTCCCGGCCGATGGCAACAGGAGGAAGGTCGCGGGGGCCTTCGAATGGCTGGGCGAGAAACTAGGCACGCCGGCGCCGGACGCCTTCGACGACTCCGAGTTCCAGACCGGGCCGGCCGCCGACTTCCCAACCATACCCGCCGAGGCGCAGAGGAACCCGGGCCTCCCGCAGATCTTCGCATCGTACAACCCGCACCGCGACTCGCAGGGCAATGCCACGCCCAACACCATGCTCCGCCGCCAGCGCTCGGCAGCTGGGAGCTTTACCGAGAGCTCCCGGATGTCCGGCATGTACTTCGAACAGGTGTCGACTGAAGACTTCCAGCCGAGTCCGTCTGTTCATGACAAGTCCCCGGTTGAGAGGCCGCTTGCCAGAAAGGACACACTTGAGGTGCCGAAGCCGGTCTTCCATAGTCCTGTTGTGTGAGACACCTCATCTGGCTCAGCCTCAGGCGCTGTCAGCCTTGCAATTGTGGACGGGAGTTCGCCCATCACTAAGATGCCCTTCAACCCCGGGCCATGATTCCCTAAGACCAAAGTGGTGGGTTCAAGCGGCCCCGGTCCAACCGGACTCGTCAATCTCGGTACATCTTGATGCTTCAAAGTCGATCACAAATACCGATCGTGAACATCAAAGGCCAGTGGGGTCTCCGCGAACGGCGAGCTCCGAATTCCTCACATACCCAGTACATAGATATGCAAGCTCCCGCGATGAAATGCCGTCATCATGGCAGGTTTTCCCCTTGCAAACCCCACTGTCGGAGTCCAGTCGACACAGGTAATATCCACAAGCAGTGGCTCTCCCCACATCGAGGATTGCAGTGAAGGAGTCCAGGCCCATATAAATATGTGGCTACGGAAAGCAACCGTCTATTAAGAGTGGGCTGTCAAAGCGAGCTAGTGGGGTTGGAAATCAACCGAGACATCTGGAGGTGAAAGTTGGCGGACAAGGTAATATCGAAGTGTGGGATGAAGGAAGACGGGAGCATCAACAAGAAACCCCAGCCGTGAAGCCGGGTCACGATGGTATCTTCAGAAGCATCTCAGGATGCCCAACGAACATATCCCATACTACCATCGGTGATAAATGATCTGAATAATCTAACAAGACCCTAGTTCAGGTTCTATGGTCCGTGCTGGATTCAATGTTGTCTCTTTTCTTCTGCTGGCACCGCTTGGAAAGGCCCACATAAATCTAGCAAGGGGTCTTTAGAGTTCCGTATCATCCATGTGAGCCACTATAAATGCGGAACTTCCCAACAATATGGGGATACAGTAGCAATGTTTTGTGGGCCACCTTGCACATAACAGCCAAGTGAGATCACTGGCGACCCCCCCTTGGGCCACCCCACGATCGTCTCGCCCGGATAATCCGTCACTTGCGCACCTTACCAAACGCTGCCAAATCAGCTTCTAGCACTTTAAGACAGGGCATCCCAGCGATAGATATATCCGCGCTCAGGCGCTGTATACTTAAGTATCCATCACCCGGCCCGCAATTCAACTATCAACTATGCTCAAGGGGGGTGCACGATTACAACACCCAGATTCTACCGAGATAGTGATAGATAGAAATACATAGGAGTTTGTCTGCTTTCTTATCTACTGGTTTACACGGGTCTTGGAATGGAAAAAAGGGGTTCACATATAGGTGGATCGACAGGGCATAGCGACAGGGCTAGAGACCAAAACTGCATGGCAAATCATCACCTGAAGAAGTAATACTCGCAGGTACTCATCACAACGCTCCAGTTTCTCTGTTGGACCTCGGGCCCCCACACACCTTGATTTCTAGGCTTTTCTTCAACGGCACCTCACCTCCATCCAGTGCGTACATGCGTCTCTGGCCTTTGTCGTTTCCGTTCCAGAGGTCCACTATGAACGAACGATCCGAACACAAAAGCGCCTTCGATACGGGCTCAACGAGGAATGGCAAGGCCCTCATCACGGACCGTGCGTCCTCGAGGGCGACCAACAGCACCAACTCGAGCGATTTCACCAAGACGGACATCCAGCTGGGCTCGGAGGAGGAGAAGATTGTCATGATCTGGTACCTCCGCGTGCGGGACGCCGCCTCGGAGAACCCCATACTCCAGGACCGATACGCCGCGGAGCTCATGGACAAGATAAACTTCGACATAACGCGCAGCACCTTCAAGCTAGACCCCACATACGTCCACTACATCGGCAGCCGGTCCAAGCTGATGGACGACTGGGCGCAGGACTTCCTGGACCAGCACACATTCGAGGACGTCCTCGTCCTGCAGCTCGCGTGCGGGCTCGACAGCCGGTATATGCGGCTAAACCGAAGGAAGGATGTCAAGTGGATCGACGTGGACGGGCCGAAGGTGACGGACCTCCGGCAGCGCCTGATAGCACCCCCGGAGAGCGGCGACTACACCGTGCTGACCGCCCAGGTCGACGGCGACGACGACTCCTGGCTCAGGAAGATACCGACCGACCAGCCGACCCTGATCATCATGGAGGGCCTGACGTACTACCTGGAGCCGGAGAAAGGGATGCGGCTGTTCAGGAGGCTACTGGGGCACTTTTCGCACGGCAACTTGGTCTTCGACACGGCCGGGTCCATCGGTGTCGCCTTCACGAGCCTCGTCCACCCGGTCCGGAAGTTCGACTCGCGTCTCAAATGGGGGATCGACGACGCGAACGACTTTATGCAGCTGGACAGACGTTTGGTTCTGAGGAATCGGATATATGTACATGAGTTCTTGGAGGCCGGCCCGTTTGGGAAGGGGTATCCGCGCATGTTTGGCGGATGGACGCCTCTTATCTCGATGCTCCCGAATTTCAAGAAGAACGGCCAGTTTCTGCGTTTTGAGTTTTGATTGGACTACGGGGCATGGGATCGGGAGGATGACCTTGGGCACTGGAGTTTTGGGCGTTGGAAGGGGCGTTGGAAGGGGCGTTGGTTTCGAACCTTGGTTGGGGCGATGCTCTGTCACCGCCACAGGCAATGGCAACACATTGGGAGAATGGGGACAGGGCATCGGGTACCTACTTAGATATACCCAAATGGGTACAAATGCAAATATTGAACATTGAAATGTTACTACGTTCCCGGGAAATAATCATCCGAAGTTTACTATTACAATCTATTGGTGGTAGGTACCTCCCTTTTAGCATACCCACATATGGAATAAGTCTATTATATGTCATGTATTTTTCTTAAATAGAAAAATTCTACTAAGGGAACCTGAATATTTGGGATACAGCATATAGCATATGGATCAGCAGGTTATGCTATATAGGGGGCCGTTTTTGGTATACTTAGGCCTAGAATGTCCTACCTAAGCTTAGGGACCCCTCCTGCCCCCCCTTTTCTTAGGTCCTAACCCGAAGATTATTAGGGTTGGGTAAGATAGTCTACGTGGGGGTCAGGTACGGGGCCTGGAGATAGCTTATGACCCTCAAATAGAATATAGATCTGTTGGATGGAGCGTATGCTGTATCGGAGTTAGCCACTGCATTTCTCAAGCTGTTGGTTATAAGTTGGTACAGTGTTTCGATGCTCCAGATGCTGGTGGTGATCCTGGCCCTTTTGAAGCCCAACTTTGAAACTCCAAGTGAGAGATGGTCGGTCATGTCTGGCAAGGTCGAGGAAATTGTTAGACTTGGTAAAAGCCACGCTAATAGAATCTCTCCATTGTCAGCATTGCCCTTGAACCAAGTCCGACTCTGCCTGGATTTCAAACTGTAGATAATCTGTCTAGGCCTGCATGTGCGTGCTGTGTCTGAGTCGTAAACAAGACTAAGATTTATTAACGTTAACGGAATGTGGGTGTCTAAGTGGATAAACACTTAGCGGACAATGTGCTGACGCGGCCTAGTCTACATACATCCTATTTCTTGGCGGTCAAGTGTGCAGCAGTTTGGCAGTTGTTTACAGCAGACCACGGGGAATCATCGGCTGTGTGCGGCTTTCACAAGCGATGCAGAATTGCGTCAATGCATCTAATCTGATCCTGTTTCCACTATATTCAATTGCGCCATTCTCCTTCTTCTTCGTCTTCTTTCTTTCTTTCTCTTCAGTTTTCACGGCCTAATTATGCTTTGTACTCATACCGTGCAATTCCTGCTATATCCACCCGAACCTGATATACATGGCCAGTAGAATCCTCCGCAGCAATCGACGTGATGAACAGACTGCGCATATCCTTACCACCGAACACCGGACAGGAACACATCTTAGCCCCAGGCACCTCGCAGACGGCCACCGGTTTCCCCGAAGGCGAGAATCTGACTAGCTTGCCGGTAGAGTTCGCGGCAACCCAGACATAGCCCTCCACATCGACAGCCGTCCCGTCAGGCATACCGCCATCTTCCAGGTGGGCGAACAATCGTTTGTTTGAAGCATTGCCGCTCTCCGTGTCATAGTCGTACTGGAAGATCTTCCCCGATGGCGTCTCGTTGGCATACATGATCTTGTCGTCAGGTGAGAAGACAGGCCCGTTAGGCACAGGAGTCTCGACAAGATCGTCCAGGCGGCGGACAGAAGCCGTCTTATCCTCTGTGACACCTTCATCCATGCACCACAGCCGGCCAATGGGCGTCTCCTCGTCCAGGGCCATGGTTCCAGCCCACCACCGGCCCTTGGCATCTACCGCCCCATCGTTCATCCGCACCTGTTCGTCAAGGCTCGGGTCGTCGTGGTTGATGCTTGCGATATCTTTCAGAGTCCCTGTATCTAATGAAAGCAAGGCCAGGCCGAGTTTGGTCTGGACTGCTAGGACGTCGGTCCGGCCGGCGACGACGTGGAGTCTTGTGATGGGCTCATCGAAGGCATATGTTCGCTTTCCCTCCCATCCCTTTGCTAGCGGGACTCTGTGGAGGAGTCTGTTCTTGATATCGACGAAGAAAAAGGTGTCGTCGCTCGCGCGGTAGAGTGGGCTTTCGCCAAGGCCGGAGCCAGATGGGAGCCACTCGGTCGCCGAATATTCTTTCATCATCAGGTCTTATATTGTATATTGTCTTAGTGCGTTTTGGTGTTGATAATAGTAGGTTGATGTCTGTAGATTTACACACAACAGAACTTGGTCTGGATTAGATATTGGTAGTTACATACATCTGTGTATGAGAAGAGAATTGATGTCTTCAAACGTCATAATTCTAGTGACGTCACGCAAGCGCAGCTCCTACGCCATATTAGTCCACTCTTTCAACGAATTCCTTCCGTTTTGATTCCATACCTTGATATTTGCCGATACTGATAGAATTAAACGCTTCGTTCTAGTCCCGCTAAAGAAGCTGCTCAGTAGAACATGTATGCGAGTCGCATCCACGACCCTGCAGGGGGGGGGGTTGGATATACCAAAGGAAAGTGTAACCAATTCCAATGCAGCATCGCGGTGTATTGCTTGATTCTCCTGGACCATGATCCTACGTATTTCAGAATGTGAGCAGGGAGATAATGTGTGATAAAGAAATGGGTATCGAATTTTCCTCTGCCTACCTACCATCCAGGCCCTTCCTTACCAATACCGATACCAAACGCCACAAAGACAGCGAGACGCTCATCCGACCAGCGAATGCCGAAAAGCCACCCGTCCCTAGGAAAATACAAGAATTATGTACACGGAAGCTTCAGTCCAGTCCAAGGCTATTCACCATCCTTTCCATCAGCCATGTTATTGTGGAATATTCTATTTTCTTACTTTTCTTTCGCCCGTTTCCTTCGCCCGTTTCCTTGGTCTCCTTATTGCCCCTGGCCGCTCAGTGAACGTAAACAAAATTGCCGACCCCACGGCGAGCCTTGCGCATCTTATTCTTGCTCATATCGCGAGCCCATAGAGTCTCAGACTCGCCCTGCTGGCACGTAGTCCCCGCGGGCAGGGCCTGCATCGAGGTCCAAGCCCCCGACGCACATTGCTGATAATTGCTCCCGACACAGTTGAACATGCCCTCTTCTGTGCAGGTGCCCGACTTGACGGACGTGTCACCGGTCAAGCCCGTGGAGTTCGACGAGCCGGAACCACCAGATGAGGAAGTTCCTCCGGTGGGCGAGAGGGTTGCTGAGGGGACATTGCCGGTGGTGGTGGCCGTGGTGGCCGTGGTAGTGACAGACGGAGATGTAGAACTGGCAGATACAGACGTAGAATTGGCTGACGCAGACGTAGAGCCAGCCGACACAGCCGTAGAACTGGTGGATATAGACGTAGAGCTGGCTGACTGAGGGGTGGCAGACGGGGCGTTTCCTCCCGATGACGCTTTCGATGGGCCACCAGTGGCAGCGAGAGATAGAGTGGAAGTCGAACTGTGGGGGACGGGGATGATGTAGATGGAGCTCGATTGAGAGGCCGTCGTGGTTACCAGCGTAGTGGGCGGGGCACTGCCACCCGTGCCCGTGTGTGCGAAAATAGCAGAGCTGGACTGAGAAGAAGTCGCCACACTGGAAGAGGCAACCGCGCTGGAGGAGGCTGTCACACTGGCAGCTGCTGTTGTGCCAGCAGAGCTCCCACCAGAGCCACCAGCTGTGGCAGTTGGCAAGGAGCCGGAGCCCTGGGTCTGGGACAGGGGAACGCAGCCGCTCGAGGAGATACTCGCAAAACTGGGAGTGGCGCCAGTCAGGAGCTTCTCGACGTTTGGACCAGGGTCGGGAAAGACGACGTCGGTGCCGGAGGTAGTCTTGCAGGTGTTGATTGACTCGAGGTTGGCTACGAAGAGCTCGGGGTAGGAGACGTCGTCTCGCTTGGCTCTGCTTGAGCTGCCAGCGGTAACGTTGATGGGGGCACAGTTCATGTAATACTCAGGCTGGCCGGCAAGCTTTGAAATCCAGGTCCATGCGAAAGAATATTGGCCGGGCTCGGTCTCTGCGGGGATGGTGTAGTTGTAGGTCGAAGGGCCTGAGCCATCTGTAGAAGGGCAGCCAGATTCAATTGAGAGGATGACGCGCCACGAGGTAGAGGCCGATGGCTGCATGTCGTTGGTAATCGCCAACTGACAACTGCCTCCTCCATGGACGGCCGAGCCCTCGAAGGACAAGGTCTGGGATTCACCAGCGACCATTGAATTCTGTGAGATGATACCGTCCGTGCTGTAGAAGGTCGCAGGATCGCTTGTGACTTTGCAAGGGTAGTTGCTGCCGCTGGATGACAGAGGAGAATTGTCTAGGTCGCCATAGTGCATGGGGGTCTTCATGATCATGTGAGACTCGGTGGTGCCGATCATGAGGGCGCTCAGAAGTCCAACCACCGCGGTGTTCTTATTGAGTGATAACATCTTGTTGATCCTTGAAAGCTTCGAAGGGAGTGTCTTGTTGATTAAGAAGTAATTATGGGGAAGGTGATTGACGTAGATACTAGAAGAAGAAGACGGGAGTTCCAGACTCTCTAAACGCACTCTCGAAATGTGTTGTTTGACCTAGTGGAACAAACCTCGATCTCAAAGATCACACAAAGTAAATAAAAAGTGTTGACGTGACTGAGGACAGAAAGTTGTCTGCGTTGTGCGATGTTGATCGAGGCACCTGGGCAGTTCCAGAAGGAAGAGTGCCAAGAGATGTGGTCGACGCAAGGTTGTATTAAATATGGGGAGGAGAATGTTTGAAAGGCGAACACAGAAACGTTCTAGGCTGCGTATGTGTGCCTGATCCTAGTCTGAGTGAATGGCTGACTGACTGAATGGCAAACAAAAGACCGCGTACCGTCAAATATTTGTTGCGAGTTGCGGTGACGATACGTACTTAGGTACGTCTCCGTCCATAATACTGATAGTATAATGTGCTGTCAATGGTCATAGCTTGGAGGGGCACTAACAAGTGACTGTGCAAGCTCTGTGTGCCAGAAGTGTAAGTCCCCGCCGTTGTGATTGGACCAGGCGTGATCTGGAAGCGTACAGGGCACAGGGGCTGCCAAAAGGTGGGGCACTCGCTACTGTCACTCGCAAGCGTCAAACAAAGACTACAATGCGCTGCACCAGTTCAATTGGTCCTCAACGCCTGTCACTGTTTCAACTGACTGACCCCTGGAAGTTAGGGGCTTCCACAAAACGCCTGCACGTCAGGCAGAACTGGGAGCTTTGTTTTATCAAGTCGATTTTCATCCGAAGCTTCGAATCGTGTGACTTAGCAACCGCAACGTCCCCGAGCTTCCCGATCAGGAAGGGCTGTACGTGGCAGAACTCACCAACGTGGGGATGACGCGGTTCTTTACGACAATTTTTATCCGAACCGTATGCTGAGTGGGTGATTTTGGCAATTGTTCCTCCGTCCAGATATCCTGATCCGAACCGTATGTGGTCGTGGTTGATGGAAAACATTTGTGGTCACTTACACGATGCTTGACGGGAATTGACTCGTCCGACTCGGTTTCAGATACCGACAGTACCCGAATACAAAATTGTGCAAGTACACATAGTCTCTCACTTCCTCCCATTCTTTGATCATCCCATTTCCACCTCGCTACCAGATACTGGGTACCGAATTCCGTGCCTCTCACGGGTGCTGAGCACACGTACAATCTCCAGGGTTGGGGCTCTACTGTTCGCCTATGTGCACCCGTTTCGTATATATTTACCTATACTAAGCCACCTAGCAGAGCTGCTGGGACAATCAACGGTTTCTTGCTTGTGGACCGAGATTGTCAGATGTAATCGCTTGCTTCCAAAAACAAACACCCGTAGGCGGTGTTGTTGCTCCACGTCGTCCTCGCGAGATGGTCCCGACGGAAACCAATTTGGACCTCGGGACACGCAGAATTCACCTATCGGATGAATATCACTAATACATCACACTCATGATAGACGTAACAGTCCGAAGATTTCTTCGCTTTCAAGGTATCCCGTTTCCCACTGCCCTCGACTTATTCTGGCTGATTAACCTCCTCCCCAAAGTCATAGCATGTAATGACTAAGCCGTTGACATGTGGCTTTGACCGTCTGACGAAGAAGTCCGTCCTTCTTTGTTCAGATTCGTGGCTTTTTGTTCTCCATGTCCTGCAAACTGCCTGCCACAACTGCAAAGAGAAATTTGTTGGATATACACAATTTGGCGTAAGACTCTCAGTCGATAATCTTCGAGCGCCGTTTGCTCCCACCCGTGGACGGTCCCAGACCCCCATGCTGCGGCTCCCTGATCACTAACTATGTATTAATCGCCCTACCTGCGGAACCAAGCTTCGGATATTACTCATTTCATATTAGTTATCTCGGCATCATTGCCCTGGTCAACATCGTAATCGCTTGTGTCTCACAGCATTAGAAGGGTATTCTGACCTCGGGATGACCTGGAGTTGCGTCCTGCGTTCATATTAGTAATCCCTTGTGTCTCAGAACATTAGAAGCGTGTTCTAACCTTGGGTTAACCTGGAGTTGCGTCTCGCGTTCATATCAGTAATCGCTCACCACAGACGTCGGCGCCGACCAATCAAGAATGCAGAAGGCCCTCAGAATGTGATATTATGTCTTAAGCTTCCATGACGAGAATACATATAAGATCCCCGATTCTGAGAAGAGGTTTGATGATTTCAGTGTCAATCAACAGGCAAACCGTTATACTCGATCTTTCAATTAGCTCGTGATAACCACTGGTATCAGAAACGAGTCCACAGAGTCATATCGTTACATTACAGTCGGGGTCAGAATGTCTCCCTCCTACCCAGTCCCTATAGCGCATTGGTTTCAAAGCAACAAGACTTATGCAACTGAGATATTCCCCTCTCTGCCCGAGCCATGGCAGATGGTGGAGCGACGAGGCCCTGCCAAAGAGAGTGGAGGTGTTTCGCTCGTCTGTATGTCATGCCATGCTCACACTATACTTACCTCCATTCATGAAGAAGAACCTTCATAAGCCAGAACCTGACCACCCATTTGTCCCCAGTGACGTGCGTTGACCCTCGGTGTGTCCCCGAGAGCTTCTTCGGCCCCAGCTTTGACGGCGCCGTCATTCGCAATGCGGGAGGACGAGCCACACATGATGCGATCCGCAGCATGACCGTATTGCGGGGGCTGGCTGGCCTCAAGAACGTGGCTGTTGTCCACCATACTGGTTCGTGCTCACCATGGCCGCTGCCATACCATGGGGATCATTCCCTTCCACTTCGAAATCAGTAAGCTAACAAGGAGGGTGGCGCTGACTATAGATTGTGGAGTGATGCACGTGAGCCCCGGAGAGATTATCCATACGGTAGCGAGTGAGGGTCCGGAGGCGAAACGGCAGGCGGAGAAGATGGATTTCAAGTTGTTCGCCTTTGACGAGCTCGAAGAGTCGATCAGGGAGGATGTCCGCACCTTGAGGAGTGCTGAGACCTTGGCTGGACTCAACTTCTACGGGTTTAAGCTAGACACTTTCACCGGAAGGATTGAGTCGGTCGAATCCTGAGGCGGCTTTAAGATTGTTTGTAATTAACAGTTGCCAAGTCACCGTCATTCAGGCCTGGTTGAACACGAGGTCGCTGCCCCGTTCGCTTATTCGACCGAGCGGCTTTCTTACTTGCATGTATCCCAAAAATATACGGAAGACTCTCCCAAGTCTCCTATATGCCCCTGACGCTAACAGAAGAGATCACGCCCCGGCCTGACATCTGGGCATTCTCCCTAATAACCGCACGAGACTATTTCATATTGCACAGCGCATTTTTGGTTGTTAGACCATGAAGCAACCCCCTATAAATGTTTAAAGAGTATCCATAACTCTTGCTGAGGCTCAACCACAATTTCCATAAGCTTGGACTCAGAGTTTACCGAGACTCGTAAGACCCTGACACCCTGGCGACAATAGAACTTACACGGGTGATGGACCCACAAAGATTTTCCTCTTTCGTCTTTATCCATGGTATTAGTGGACTGTAGCGATATTGCCAAAGATGATCTTGACCCACCATCCACAATGATCGACGCGTGGCACCGCCGACTTCAAGACCTTCAAAAGGAGATCGTGCCTTCACGAAGCTCGGTTCTGGAGGCCCTCCTGATTCTGTTGCATCTCGATCTTCACGTCAATCACGGTCTTTACCTCTCACCATAGTCTCTCATTACGCACGGCCAACGAGTTCACTGAAACGTTATTTCACCACCACGACCAAACAAACATATCACATCCGTAGACCCTCTTAAATATAAGCTCGTTGTCAAGATGCCTTCTTTCAAGACCATTTCCCTGGCTGCCGCCGCCATCATCCCCACCCTCGTCCAGGGCATTGCCTTCACCTCGCCGGCCTCGTCCGACGTCGTCACCAAGGGCAGCGAAATCACTGCGAAGTGGACTTCCGTCGACACAGACCCGGAGGTCTTCTCCCTGTACATCTGGAACTTTGCCGCGTGGCCCCCGTACTACGAGGGTCTGGCGTATGGCGTCGAAACCAGTGCCGGAGAGTTCACTGTTCGCATCCCGTGCCACGTTGACAACGGCGAGGGATGGCAGCTGTAAGTTATTTGGAACTCTTCTGGGGAAGCCCCTGAGTGGAGCTGGGGAGAACGTGGTTCTCGTGACCAATATGCATGGAGAGACTGACAGTATGACAGAACTGCTATTAACAACACCAACGTCTACGTTCTGTATGCCCAGACGGAGGAGTTCAAGATCACTGGCGACTCCTGCGCGGACCCGGCCACCACCTCGTCCTACTGCCCTGCTTCGACCGTCTACGTGACGTCGACTGTCAACGGTGCCATGGGTAAGCTAAGAGCTCGGCCGTGGATCGGTTTGGATCCTGCGGGACGTGTACTTCATTAACGACTGATTTACTAACAGCCACTGCCTAGACGTCGCCACCCCAGCCGCAGCTACTGCTACTTCCGTCGTCACTGGCACCGTCAGCGCGAATGTCATCCAGCCCGGTGTTCTCGATGGAACCATCACGAGCTTGCCGACTGTTGCCCCCACCACCGCGGCTGATGTGTTCCTGGAGGTAGCTGTTACGGTTAGCGTCTAGTGAGAGTCACGGATTTCCCTATCGTGCCATGGACATGGGGTGACGAAGCTCGTTGGGTAAAGGCAGCTTGCGCGAATCAAGTGTTGTGTTACTCTCAAATAAACAATCGCTGGCACCTGTATCCTCGAGAACTCACTACGCTACTCTTGTCCCACTACGGCAATTATACAAATCTTTGACCGCGCCTGTAGCCCAGGTGTCTCCTCTCTCCTTCTCGCCTATCAGGTAATTCTCCAAGTTCTGGAAGTCCTCCTCGCTGAGATTCCTTGATTCTTTAGCAGCCAGTTCATGCTGCTGATTCTTGTCCCTGAGGGCGATCGTCAGGTCGGCACTCCGCTGGCCACTACCCTCGCCCTCACCCATACTCCCCTTCCTTGTCTGTACCTCATCATTAGTCAATCTAGTCCTCTTGACCAAGTAAGAGAGTATGGCGCAGTTTTCGAGGTCTAGATTGTGCACTTCGTCTTGCGTGTGACCCATGGTCCTCAGAAGGGACTTATTTGAGCGGTTATGCAAAATGAGCATGACACAGTTGCCTGAATCTTCGACTTCAAAGACCTCATCCAGCATCCATCGGAGCCGGATATCTACATCAGTGAATGTTTCGGATCCGACGTCCTCAAGCTCGTCTTCCCTTATCTCTTGTTGAGGTTGCTTTGGCAGGCAGGGCCCAATCTCAGACCGCACCTCCATACCCAGGCTCTCATTCAGGCCATAGACCATAGCCAGAATATCAGAGACGGTGCCCCGGCGGTCAGATTGATGGTCATGTCCGTAACCCTTCCACTCGCGCAGACGGTCCCTGACACACAGCTTCACACCGGGGCCGCCATGGAGCGGGTCGAGCCGGAGCTCCTTGATCATGTGCATTGAGGTCTGGACGCAGCGGCTCAGGGGAGAGGTGTAGACCTTGACAGGTCTGGGGGCGCCCTCCTCGTCGATAAGAGCCTTCAGGGTTGTCCCGGCCCTTCCAGCTTCAACTACTCCCTCCTCAGTAAGTTTCGGGTCGAAGTTTGCGCGCAGCCCGGCCAAGAACCTCCAAGCGATGGGCTTGCTGTATCTGTCGGATTGCTCGTTGTGCGTGGCCTTGCCGTGCCGCACGGTGTAGATATAGATCTTTTTGGTCCCGTCGGCCTTATCGGCGAGGGCTGCGTTGACTTCATTAAAGCCACCGGATCTTGGTCGGATGTTGATAGCGTTGAGTTTGACTTCTGGCTCATCCTTGTCGTTGACAACCGCACGCAGTGGCTGGGAGAAGCTCGCGTTGTAGTAGTAATTCCATATCGAAGTTGAAGGAATCATATTGATAGGAGTGGTCTGAGATAATGATGGGCTGTGGGATGATGTTTACAGATTGCAAGTCGTATTATATAAGTAGGCTTCAATGTTCCTCAGTTACAGCACAGTTGTCTCAATGGTTGATGTTGCCATTACTCCTTCCCCGGACAATGCTACCCAGGTACCACAATGAAGTCAGCGTTCAAGGTTATTTGATGGCTATTGCTCTTTCTCATTGCGATCATAGCGTCATGAAGCCCAAAATCATACATCCAATCTCGCCTTGTATCTTGGAATGGATCGTTCCCCGTTAGCCCCTACTTTTCGAGCCTAGTTCAACTAGGATTGCCGTATACTGCGTGGTTATTGTAGAGCAATGGGAGTTAGGTAATCAAACAGGTAGTGATACGACCAGGTGCCGGGAGAGAATACCTATGCATCCCACTTCAGGATTTCGGAAGACCATACACGTGCAGTGGCGGGTAATCTTCATTTGATAGTAGCTATAACAAGGTTGCCTAATGTCCTTGCTTTTTCGTTATACTTTAAACCATTTGATAGCTCCTAGTATACGACCATTACCGCCCCGACTGCCCTGTCCGGGGATCGTGAACTTTCCGCTAATTCTCGTAAGCCATACTTGCCGTCCACGAACAGTTCACGAAGTCAACATGATCTATAAACAAACAGCTCTATCCATAATAAACAGTAGATGAACGGCTTGATAATGGATAAGCCGTTCAATTTCCTGAACATCCTCCTGGAATGAGCGGCTTAAAAGCAAGTAAGCTGTTGATAAACCGCTCCTTTTAGACAAGTGGAAAGTTTGCTGCTCAGGGATCAGATATCATGCATGAACCGCTAAAGAAGGACTATACATGAACGGTCCCTGGGATCCGCGGCCTTGACGGAAAAAATACATGTAGGTATTAGTCAGTTAGGGGAATGAATTTATGTACGTACGGAGAAGTGTGGCGGTAGACTCAATGTCCAGGACAAGTTCATGTAATTAGGGTAGTCATCAATCTCGGTAAGTGCCTTACTCTTGTCATTCCCTCCCGACTTCACCTCAAGGATACAATTCAAGTTGATGGCAAAGACCCAGACCCAAACGACTGGATCACCGACCCATCAAGTTCTCGTCACAGAAGCTCTCTTCTGTTGGCGGCAAAAAACCTTGTATTGACTGTCTATACTATCACGCCGAACGCCATGCCGGAGGGCGCTACTGCGTCCATTGGAAAATTACAAACTGAATCTAAGTTCGGTCGCCTCAGTATGACCATCAAGTCAGATGAAGGTGTAATCTGTGCTGGGGCATAAGATGCCGAATTCCCCTCTGGTCTGGGTTTATGTTTGGGGTCTGGACATAGGACATCTTAAGGTGCGTCCACTGTGATGCAACGGAGCGAGACCGTAAACATGAGCAATAACTTTGGTCAGTTATCGTTCCGGAGACTAAAAATGCACATTATCCTGAACCCGTATGTAATGGATCTTCAAGAGTTTAAGTATCATCGAGGGATTCAAGCCCCAGGCTTCTTGCCAATGATCCACAGATGCCCGGCCTTGACATTAACCTGTTTCACCTCATCCAAGATTAATTGCAAGCCCGTGTCGTTGACTAATTGCCTGTACCTCCCAGCACCCAATCCGCTGTAGTATATCCATCCGTTCTCGCCCATGAAGCCCGTCATCACAACGTTGTCGGCCTCCTCGTTGGTAAAGTTCACAAGCATGTACCCACCAGGCTTCAACCACTGGGCAAGCCGGCGGATCATGACAATCTGCTCGTCAGGCGGCAGATGTTGGATGGCATAGAAACTCAGCACAACATCAAACCTCTTTGCCGGGAAATCAAGCTGCATCATGTCGCCCTCAATCCACGTCACCCGATCCGCAGAATGCCCTGCCTCCTCGCCGAGCCGCTTCTTTCCCAGAGCGATCTGCGACGATGAGAGGTCATTCGCGGTGATGCGGAAGCCGGGACTGTATGCCAGCAGCTTCTCGGTAGTGGGGATGCCGGCACCACATCCTACTTCTAGGATGTCACGGTGTAAGGGCGACAATAGAGCGAGCAGCTGGTCGAGGTAGCCGAGGCGGATGTCTGCGGATCTAGTAGCCCACTCCGTGTACATCTCTGCAATGGCGTCGTAGGAGTCCTTGAGTCGGGACTTGAGGTTCTCCGGGACACCGTCCGATGTCTCGAGTCCCATCATGTAGATACGGTTCCGTTCAATGCAGTTTGGGCGCCAGTTTGATCAAGATGTTTACACATTTACTGTGTACTAGGAAGGTGGGACGGATCGCCGATCCGAGAGGCCCACTCAAACAGTCAAACCACTCAATGTTCACTTGAAGTCTGTGATGTCCCCACCTGAACACAGCGGAGAGCGGCCGTCTCCGATGGTGTGGGGACCGTGACTTTGCAAGTACCAAGTACTACCTAGGTAAGTATTAATGAACGCCAGGAGGGTCAAGGTCAACGGTCATGGCGTCGTCGAGGGCGTTCTCACTTCTCACTTACGATTGGGATATCATCACTTACCGTTGAGAAAAGCATCTGGGGCCGCCAGATCGGTTGCCCAGCGCCAGCAGCGAATTGAGGCCAGTCCAAGTACCGGGGCAGTGGTTAGGTACCTAAGTACATATGCACGGAGCCATGGGCACGAAGTACCTAGGTACTTTGTGACTGCGGGGTTCACTGATAAGATCAAATTGATGGCTCACACATGCACGTGGGGTACTGTAAGTTTTACCGTACCAACTGAGGCTTGGGGCAAAAATTCCGTGACACCCTCAAAAAAATCAATTTCCGCTTCACCAGTGCTACCCTCCATCTGCTTTGGAAAACAATTGCTCGACAGTTATTGTTTTTTTTCCTTTCCTTTTTCTTAAATAACCTCACAGCTATTGGATACCTGCTAGAGCCTCATCCCAGCTTTCCGCCCCACCCTGCGTCTTGAAAAGCCGAGTCGCATCTGCACTTCCGCTGCAGTTGGCCGAGACATCTTCATACAACAACCAACAACAACCACATATTTCCTGCAGTCACCCGCCAACGCGCGAGATATATCGTCAAGATGGTCGAGAAACTCTACGTCACATACAATGATGTACGTACATCCAAGCAGCCACCGCATCTGTGCCCCCCTGGCCAAGCCTTTGCGACAGATTTCGCAGCTCGCGGCGCAGTCAGACCATTAACTAACCCCCTCGTTCCTTCCTCTAGGTCCACAAGCTCTGCCAAGAGTCCGCCACCAATATCCTCGAGAACTTCAAGCCGCATCTCATCATCGCCATTGGCGGTGGTGGTTACGTGCCCGCGCGTATCCTGCGATCCTTCCTGAAGACCCCCGGCTCCCCCAACATCCCCATCCAGGCCATCGGCCTGTCCCTCTACGAGACTCTCCCCACCGATACCGTCGTCGAGGAGCCCGGCAAGACCGTCACCCGCACACAATGGCTCGACCTGACGAGCCTGGGCGAGATGAAGAACCTGATCGGCAAGAAGATCCTGATCGTGGACGAGGTCGACGACACCCGGACGACGCTCGAGTATGCCGTTAAGGAGCTGCAGAAGGACGTTGAGACTGCGCGCCAGAAGATGGGCGCTGAGGGAGAGTCCGCGAAGACCGAGTTCAGTATCTTTGTGCTGCATGTACGTATCATACACTACTCTAAGCTAAGACTGAGGTTCAAGTTGTTCCTGGCGCTGACATACTCTGAAATAGAACAAGGACAAGGCAAAGAAGGGAACCCTCCCCGAGGAGATGATGGCGGATGGTCGTTACATGGCCGCCCGCACCGTCGGCGACGAGTGGATCTGCTACCCTTGGGAGGCGGACGACATCGAGGAGCACGACGAGCTGGCGAGGCAGATGAAGGCGAAGCAGGCCAACGGAAGGGCATGAAAACGTATACTGCGAGATACAAGCACACGAACATGTCTCGGACGGCAACACACAGTTTCTCCAACGGCGCGCATGCTGAATACTGAACCAGTCCTAGAGAGTCAAGTGCAAGGTCGAAGTTGGCTATTTCGAGCTTGTGATATTTTGACCCAAGGCTTCCTGGTACGGTCCCATATGTCAACGTCTAACCTTGGCGCGCGGGGGCCTAAGACGTTGTTGGGCAATCGACTGATTTTTATAGAGGCGACGCCCATGCTTCGGTTTCACGAGGCCGCATAGCGACGCGGTCTCCGGGTCCGATGGAAAATAAAATAAATGGAAAGGGGATAGAGGAGAAAAGCCCTCAGCAAGATACCACAAAAAATTGAAAGGCTTTCATTCTGAACCTCGCCGGGAATTGCGCCGAAATGTGATTACCAGACTTGGAGTATTGATACGAGCTGACCAGACGTTCAAGGAGAGACAGGACCCCAGGTCGTTGGATCTATAACGGACAAATTCTTCGTCTTCGGCTGCCAACGGGCAAGAAGACGGACGGGTGCGGAAGCCAATGCGGCGGCTCTTTTTCCGCCGTCGGTTTCAATGTCAAAGACTCATAAACCATCAGATATGGTCAATATTAGTACACACCGAGCAGCCCCCTTCTCGACTCAGTTACTTCCCAGCTTACAGGTATTACCGAGCTCTCAACCACATGGAGGCTTCCCGCTCGGGCAACGGCCCTGTATACCGAAGTCTCCCACGAACACGCAACACTGGTCCGAGACTAGCCGACTTTTGCCGCGCGGGAGAGCAACAAGCTGGCCCACAGGTATCTTCTTTTGGGCCATGGGGCAACGAAGCATCCTTCTGCGTGATTTGAACTTACCACGAGCGCATTAGTGTGCCAGCGTTTCCATCGTCTGTTCATACACAACAAGCAATTTCTTGTCGCCATGAAACAAACGCTTGGCATGGCCCAAGTGGGCTGGGCCTAGGCCGATGGCGACGGTGATTGGTAAATGCAGCGCGTGGGTGGGACTTGATGTTCCCAGAGTCGGAAGATAAGGTTGGCTATATGTTTCACATTCCAGACCTCGTGTCCGCTTTGTTCAACTCGGCCGTCGGACCTCTGGTGATAGCGCTGCAAACTCCATGCAACCTTCAGATTCCCGCTTATTATCTTGGGATTCGTAGGCAGTCTGAACCCCCGCAGGCTCCGCCGCCTCGCTGTGGCCGTGCCCGGACGCGTGGGAAGTTAAAGCCCCCGGTACACCCTTGTCAGCCCTTGAATGACTTTCGTCTCTCGGTGAATGTCCAGGAAGGGGCCGACCTTGACGACGTGCCGGCCGAAGCTCTCAGGGAGGGCGTAGATGGACGTCTTGCCTCCCTGTGCGATCAGGCCCAACGCCTGTCTTCGCGCTCGCTCAAGGGCGTCGTCTATGGGGCCAGAGTCGCCCGATGCCTCCAGCTGGTTGGGGCTGGTATGAATGCTGGTGAAGATGCTCACGCCCTCTGATTTCGTGAGCGCCTCGTCCGTCAGCTCGATATTAGTGTTTGGGTCGTGAGGCCCAGGGTATGGATCTTCGTCTTGAAGCTAGCGGGACGGGTTCGAGCTGTTCAGACAACCCATTTTCGCGACTGTGAGGTAAGATCTCGGGTGAATAATGCTGGGAAATAGGTTAAATCGATATGAATACTACACTGACTGACAGCTTTTACGATGAAAATACATGAGCGCTTTGCATAAGAGAGAAAACGACTGTCGTAAAATGGGCAGTTCTCGATTCTATACATCGTTGCTATGCAACTGTATGAAGCGTTTTCGATGGGTGGTTCACTGTAAAACCATGGTGGAATCTGAAAATGCGATTTCTTTTTGTATTTGTATTTGTTTGTTTTATGAAGGATACGATACAATTGGAGATGGAATGGTCAGAGAAGGAGTTCGCAACTACAACTCCCGCACAGAAACAATCTCCAGGGTTCCTTCCTGTACTATCGGTAGCGTGGTGGGAAGGGATTCAAAAGGGTGAACTGGTGACACAACTGGGTGCGAGGACAGCGGTTCTTGTGATATAGGGGAAAGGGTTGAAGGAGGGGGAGGGGGGGGAGAGAAAATGTGACATAGTCCAGAAGGAGACTTACACCGGGCTCAGTTCTATATCTATCTCACTACAACCTTTCACCTGACTTAGTATAAAATCTTCGCAGCCCGCACAAGGAGCTGGTAGTCCCACAAATGGAGGAAAAAGAGCCTTCTGGGGTGACGACTGTTGTCACATGCACGCCACATCTTCTCAAGGACCCTAGCTCTAATGCCATGACCACAAGAGCTCTCAAGTTTGACGAGATCCCGATGCATTCGTATTATCTAGTTCCACACTGTTGCCTGTATAGCCAAAGTCCGTGGTATGTCCGTTATGGTTAGTTCGCCGGAGTCTTTGGCCTCCTTCCGGGTGTCATCCCATGCCGAAGGATAGCTTCACTCTCTCCATCACAAGCGAAGCACGCCAAGTAACAGTCCAACCGTAACGCATTGGTCTCTCTGAAAAAAACTCAACGTCGACGTGGTGAACAACTTGATTCGAGGTGAACACTTGATTCGAAAATCTTACATATTAGCCTGACGGTCACCCTAGTCATAAGGTTTGGCACTGATGCTAGCTTCCGCGATTCGCAATCATGCAAGAAGACCGACGCACGGGAGACTTTTGTTGGGACTGCCCCTAGTTACTCAGATTCAGGCTAGGAGCACTCTCTTAGATGAGGCCGGCTAGGACATAGAACCATATTGCCAGACGAATCGTAGAGAACACTGCGCCAGCGTCTTCCTGCCGCTATCTTGAATCTCACATTGTTGTAGGGTCTCCATACTCTCCCTATGGTGCTGAGGTGCTATCCACATACCTAGACACCTAGGTAGGCGACCAGAATGCAAAACATGTGTCGAAAGAGTTAAGAGGTTGGTGCAGTGGAGGAGTTCGAGTATAAAAGTGCACAACCATAAGGCACGCTCGCCAGTCTCCGGTTTGCAGCCAGTAAAGAAAACATGTGCTCGAACATGCCCTTGTGTCTCGACCCGCGTGGCATAGGCCAGAGCATCCGTCGATGACCTGTCCTGACCACTATCGACGATGTCCCACTATACACCCATCACAATGGCCGGACCCCCGGCGAATTTCCAAGCAGACCAACAGAGAATGTCACGCATGCAGGATATATGTGTGTCCAAAGGACCGGAGAACCAGCTCTATTACCTAATTGTATCAACCGCCTGAAGTACCCTCGCGGTGATGCTTCTCCTTAAGCCTCTTCTCCTGCTTCATAAACTCCCGAATGCCGACCGGGACATTCTTATACAATTCATCATCCCAGAAATCCTTAGCAATCTTTCCAGGGGCCTGGGCCACGGGCCCGCCGACGTTCCAGTTTGTCTCAGAGCCGCCACCGTCATCGTCCATGCTCAGAGTGGCCACCTGGTCCGGCCCGCTCAGGGGCTTGGGCGGTATTGGCGGCACACTCGCACCGTCCTCGCCCTGCTCCGACGCTACCCGCCTCTCCGCCTCGGCATTCGCAGCAGCCCACTCCTCCATCTCGTCGCGAAACAGGTCCCACACGCAGTTCACACACCCGCTCATGCAGCAGTTGTCCGGCTCCTCTGGTTTGGGGGGCACGACCACTCCCGCAATGACGTTGCTTTTCGACCGGATCTGCGCCAGTCGTTCGGCGCGCTCGGTTGGACCCGCGAGCCGCGTCCCGAATACGACCTTTGCCTTGTCTGCGCCGCTGGATTCGGTCGGGGGTGGCGTGGGAACGGGTGGTGACGTCGCCGTCTACTATGACGCATAAGTCAGCAACATAGAACGGGGATGCAGGCTATGGAAGATGTTGTCTTACCGAAGGCGGTGAGGAGCCAGAAGCAGACGAGGCGAGAGAAGAGGCCTTGTCGGCGGCTTCCTTGGCAGTTTCCATCGGGCTGGCCGCTGGGGATGCGGTGGGCGCGGTGCCAGCTGTTGCCGTGGCGGCGGATTCTGGCTCTGCCTTGGACTTAGCAGCCTTTGTTGCCTTCTTGACGGTGGTAGCCGGGTCCTCGGGCTTCACTTCGGGAACAGGCTGGGGAGTATTCAATACAGCCTCGTAGAAGCGACCTATAGGCATAGCCTGTTCTTTGGAGTCGTCCTTGGGCGGCGAGGGGTTCGGGTTCTTGGTTGGGATGGTCGCATAAGCCCGACGAGCGCGAGTGGTCGCAACCAGGGACCGCAGTGGTCTTGGGTTGGAACAGACGGCCCGGAATGGGGATGACATGGTTTCGGCGGGTTACCAGCACCGTTGTATAATGTCTGTATCGCTCCGTTGGGAGGTGTCGACGACAAGGTGAAGTCGAAATCTAAGTCGAAATCGAAGTCGAATTCCGGGGGAAATCGATGAAGGAAAAAAACAGGGGCCAGGTTGTAAATATCGGGACCGCGATTGGGGCTGACGTCACTGCCGGGCATAACCCGGAGATCAATTTATACACCCGGGCGAAGGGTTGCTGGTACAAGTCACCAGTATTACTATGTAGACACGAAGTCCGACTCGGAAACTCCCAGCATAAGGTTGATTTCGATGAAGTTGCATCTTGCGACTCAGTTCCTAGCGGGCCTCGCAGTAATAGCAGTAAGGTACACTCTGCTAATACCTTCTAACAATTTGGTACTATGTGTCAGACTGAAAACCCGCCTGTTGCTTGAAGTACCTACCAGAGTACGTACCGATGCGGCCCGGAAAGGGCACTAAAGGACGCCAGTCGTGAGGCCGAGGCATCTACTGGCCCGAGCTTGAGTAAACAGTGACCAACCCGATTAGGATTGCCCATCCATGATTCGAGACCAAACGCGTCGAGAGATATACGCAGTACACTACCAGGACTGCTGAACAGCTGGAAGCCTATGAATTGACTACACGCGTCGCATTGGGAGCACTGGATACACAGTACAATCCTTACATGTAATGACCGTCATTATCATGATTCGAATTTTTAGTTCATTGTAACATATCCCTTTGCGAATGGAGTCATCAGCGCCCAAGAGGCGCAAAACATCTCCAACCTCATCCGTCCCCGTCGATTCATCTACCACCGCTCCGGATCCTCCACCGCAGCAGGAGCAGGAACAAGGCCCATCTTCGCGCGCGAGATCCTCTCAACGCCCGTCATTCGCCGCGCCGACCAAGTCCAGCCTGGCCAGGTCCAATATTGACGACCCTGCGCGCAGACAAACAGCCTCCTCCCAACGAGCCGAGGAGCCCCCCGCGTCGCTACCAAACTCCAACGACGACGATGCCGAACTCTCCACGGCGCTGACTGCGCAACTCGAGCATGAATCCGAAGGCGATGGCATCTCATCCTCTCCTGGGTCACAAGATGCCGCAGCAGCTACGAGACAAGCCCATAGCGCGCCGGGCGCAACCGCCCGAGGCCATAGCGAACCACAGTCACCACTGAAACGCGCCGGGGGAAGTACACTCGGCGGACAGCCTCCTCGCCGCACACCTAACCGACCACGGCCAGAACCGCGGCCCTTGCCGCCTCCGGGACCAGAGACCGAGGAGGACCTGCTAAACCCGTTCGCGGGGCGGGCGATGCCCCGATCACCTTTGCGCAATACCGGCCTTCTGCTACCTGCCGCCGCCCACGAGGAGCCCGAGCTGCCGCCTACGCCTCAGCATCCCGACCCGGTGGTCAGCACGCCGCCGTCGGGGATCCACAACACTCCATCGAAGAAACGTCGCCAAGGAAATGCTCGAGGTGCGGATGCGCGGCAGACGTCGCCTTCCAAAGGGGCCTCGCAGCATGAGAAGAAGCCGGAGAAGCAGCCGGAGCAGGCTCTGGGCCATGGTCTGGGAAAGGGGCCGCCACCACAAAAGGAGTCCCACAAACAAATGACGCTGCGAATTGCGCGACGGGGAAGTCCGGTGCAGATTGTGGAAGAAGAACAGCCGCCTTCACAGAAGGAGAAGGAAATCAAGGGCAAATCGAGGGACGATTTTGCGCCCGGGACACATCCGCGCCGGAGCATACGGCTGAATCCGCATGTTGAGAAGGAGAATGAGCGCGACGCGCTGCTAAGAGAGGTCGCTCAGCTAGAGGTGGATCTGGAGGTGGCTAGGCGAAACAATGAGAGCGCTGCGAAAAGTTTACCTTCGTCCGCAGACAAGAAGGATGTCCTGGATCTCTTGCGACGGCATCTGCTCCCCACCGGGAGGACCGAACCTAAGGCCAACTCGCAGACAGCATGGCTCGAAGCAGCAATGAACCCCATCGCCATGCTTGGCTTCAACGGAGTTTCGTCCTCACTCCTTCCACCACCGATACCACAGGAAGAAAAGGAAAAGGCAGAGCCCCCTCCCATATCTCACCATCCCATTCCCATGACCGCCTCCGAGGAACTCCCTTACCTCCAAGTCTTCACACCTCTGGCCTTCACCTCGACGATCACAGCCATCGCCCCATCCCCCGATCACGAAGGCGGGCCAACACTGCAAAAGCACACCATCCACGTCCGCTCAGCCACACCGCCAGGCTTGTTCGTCGCAAGGCTCGAGATGACAGTCAACACCCGCACCCTCGCCGTCTCGAGCCTCACCGTGCCGCGGCTCGACCCCGCCGCCGCGGGCGAGCTAACACCCTTCGTCGACTCGGTGTGCAGCCCAAAGGCACCACACCACAGCGCGCTGACGCGAAACGTCAGCGTGCTCGCCTGGGCCATGGCGGAGTGGTACCGCGTGGCGCTGAAGAGGGCCAAGTTCTGGCACGCGCTGGAGAGGCAGCTCGGGCCGGAGAACAAGGACGGGCTGGGCGAGGTCGTGAGGGCCATGAGGACGAGGAAGAGGAAGAGGCGGCGCGGGCAGCAGCAGGTAGAGGACAGCGGCGTGGGGGAGAGTTTCGAGTCGGCTGAGTCTGGCGGACTCGATGGTACGCTGCTCTCCAAGGCGGATCTGCTGCCGCATATGGGGCGAATGAGTATGGATTTGGAAGTTCCGTGTTTTGCCGAGGAGGCGAATGGTGTCAAGTCCGAGTTGAGGGTTAGTTGGGTGGTTGAGTTTGACTGGACTGGTGAGGCGAGGAGTAATCTGGGTGTGGGCATTGGTGTGTCGGGGAAGTGTGAGTGCTCCTATCTTTCGTTAATCCCAGTCTGCCCTCGAGCTTGTTGGGCGAGATGTACTAACATGTATCTATTTACAGGGCAAGCAGCAGATGATCGCAAGAGCTTTGTTGGTCTTCCTAAATTGTTTGACAAGCTGGTACAGGGCGGCGAGGACCCGTTGACCGCCGTCAAGACTGTGGTGGCACTGCTGGCTGGGGAGCCCACAGCATGATACTGTACTGTTTTCAAGTGTGGACGCACGGGGCAGGTCTGCGACTCCTGTGCATAGTAGATTTACACGGGTCACCGAGTATTGCTGCAGGATTGGGCCTATTGGGAGTTCTTTGTACAATGAAGCTGGGCGATAGATATGTCCGCTCAATACTGGCAAGGGCAGGGCGACGCAGGGCAGGGCAGGGCAGGGCTAGTTCCAAAGTCGATCCTCCACTGTGTTGTCGATACATGTATTATTTGTTGCAGCTCGTGGCGTATAACCCGAAGCTAAATTGGCCCTTTTGCCATCCCACGGATGTCCGTACGCCATGCAGGCTAGAAAAGCGTTTCAATATTCCAGGCCCAACGAGCCAAAATCTCCAGAGCCCTTCACTCTTCATCGCTTCCTTTTGATTCTGTCCAAGAGCTGCAAGCTGACAGACGGACCGTTTACCAGCCGCGTAACACACAGCCCATGCTCGCTGTCCCCTCTGTATCTCCTGCCCCTAGCTTGCCTGTCGCCTCCTATTCATCCTCAACTTAGTCGACTGTAACGCCCAACTTCCGCAGCTCCGTCTTGGCCAGCTCGATCTCCCCCATGATCTCCTTGTGCGCTTCGGGGACGTCGTTGAACGTCAGGACGCCCCAGCCTAGCCGGACGAGGAGGTATGCGCCGAAGGAGACCAGAGCCCAGATGGGCAGGATGGGGACGATTTCGGTCTGGACGATGGCGGGGAGGGGGATCAGTCGGAGGTAGAGGGCGAGGTAAACCTATATGGACTCCAGAGTTAGTCAAACTGGTCGATATTTTTCTTCTTTTTCTGGATCGTTGAGTGGCAGGTGGGCAGGTATGGATGGGGAGAAGGAGGGATGCGTAACGTACCGAGCTCACGAGGAGCGCGATGGAGACGGTCTGCTGGGCGCGCGTCATTGTGTCCGCTTGTTTTGTTTTATTTTTGGTTATTGTTGTTTTCGAAGAGTATGGACCGTTGAAAAGGGTTGTGGTATCAAACTGCGGCTCTGAAAAGGGAATGGGCCGGTAAAAGGAGCGACGTGAAGAACGGAAAGTGTTGATGATTGCCGTGGATGTCGACGACAACTGGTGCTGCTGGGGTTGAGGACACCATCAATCATCAGCTGCTTGGCTGCAGGCGAATTGACAAGCTGCCAGGGGCTAGCAGGGGCCACACGGGGCTACACGGGGGCCAGGCGACCCCTGAGACACCGCTTAGGTAATCGGCCTTACGATGTACCTCGGTACCTATGAATACTGTAAGTCAGTAGTCGATGGACAGTTACTCTCCTATTCAGTCATCACATTTCAGTCATCACATATTAGATATCACACGGCTTAGCTGAGCACATCTACATGGTAGTCTTTGTTCTGGGTTGGGATTTCGGCCGCATACCTGCTAACAGTAACATGGATCCCGCATCACATCCGCAACATGCTGGTAACAGGAAGGCTTTCCTTCATCATTCATACTCCTGCCCACTGCCATAGGTGAAGTTCCAAGGCGAAGATGCGCGTTCTGCGCCGGATCGTTCCCTTTGAACCAGCTGCAGACTCATAAGCGGGACAGGAGGACCAGGCACGAGGCTATGCGGCACGTCTCGCCCGGAGATGATCGGAGCAGACCGATGTGCCCGGAGGTCGTCCAACTGTTTTTGAAGTCTCGAGATGTCCCCGCGCTGCTGCTTGTTCTCCTTCTCGAACCGTTCGATCTGGCTCTCCAACATCCGGCGCTCGCTCGTCAGGCTCACCAGATAATGATCTTTCCACGCAGGGTACTGCGCAGTCAGTGTCGCAGCATCAGCTGTGGTGCCAGAATAAGTACAGTTGGACGCCGCTTCGCCCGTCATCTTCTCACGGGTCTGCAACGCGGCATGCGCCCCCTCGAAGGCCCTGAAAATGGCTTCGTGCAGCTTCCCGGTGATCACATTTGGATCCTCTAGCCCCTTGCTCATAGCCAGAGCTTTGGGTCCCTCTTTCTGCGCTTTGTCCCTCATCCCGTCGAGATTCGCCGCCTCCCGACGCAAAATACGTCCCTCTGCGGTTCCGACGTGTGAGAGCTCAGACCGTTGTAACAGCGCCTCTTGCACATCCCCCAAGGCGCAAACTCGGCCGCTCTGGTACATGGACTCATTTCCGTTTACCCTGAGAGTATCTTGTATAACCACAAGCCTATCGAGGAGGAGAAGGACTTCGTTCCTAGCGTCATGAAGATTCAGTACGCCAGATGCGCTAGCGGGCAAGCTGTCATTGCGCCGAAGAGCGAGAGTCGGGCTTGTGGGGGTCGTGCTGGTTGTACTGTCGATGGTGATTCCACTCATGCGGAAGGACGGTCCAGATCCGAGGAAGAGTTCGCTGTTATCTGCGTCGCCTTCTCCCATGTCGCTGCTGTCATTGCTGGGGGTCTTTGGGCAATGAGGTGAAGACTGAGGGGCTGGTTCGACATCGTTGGCCGGACTTGGCTCTGGGAGAGCTGCTGGGAGTTCGTGCACGCTCTCGGTCGGAAGTTGCCACACGGGAATGCCAGCGACTTTGTCCTGGTCGGATCCTGCTTCTCCAACCCTCCTAGGGTCATCGGGGTACTGTGGTGGCGCATCTCGAGCCAGAGGTCCCCGTTTCCATGGTGGGTTCGAGTTGCTGTATGAGGGTCCAGCCCCATGTTCAGGGCCGTTCATGGCGACATCGTCGCCGTAGGGTGTCGTCTTAGACGGACTGTCTGAAGGTCTCGTAGCAAGGTTATCGTCGGGCGACCAAGACGCAGGAGCTACTGCATGTTGCTTGGCTTGAGTGAGGCAGTTCCCATCAGATCCCCTTGCGCCCTGAGCTACACGGAGGTCCTCTGGTGTTGGATGCCGTGGAAGTCCGTCGTGTTCCGTCATCATCGGCGGAGAACGAGGCCACCGGTGCTTAGAAGCCTTCACCGTTGGGAAGGGTAGTAGCTTCCTGCGATCGTTTGGAGAACGGTTCATCACCCTTTTCCTTCTTTTCCTGTGTCTTCTTTTGCCGTTCGGTCTTAGCCTGGATGTAAGTCAAATATCTGTTCGAACGATGCTGATGGAATTCCAGGAGCACACATGCAGAGACAACTTAAGTACTTATGTTCTCACATCGCCACCACCGTTTCCGCTTGAATTTATCTTCAACTTCTCATCCGCGAGGGGGCCATTGAGGTCCGACATGACACTGGCATCCGTGCTTCCATTGAAAAACACAATATCATACTTCCTGTTCTTTGTCCCACACTATTCTTCGCAAGACAGTTCTAAACTGATGCCTTCACATCATAATCCCTGCGTCAACACCAAACAAAGCCTTCTTTCCCAGTCCATTAACGATACCTCACATTGTCTTGATGTCTCAACCTTCCCGGACTCCCATCACCACTTCCTGGCGTTCTCCCAGCCCTTTGTCTTCTTTCCATCCTGACACCCCTAACCCTGCCCTCCCTTGTCCTCCTGCCATGCACATCACTCCCCCTTTCCCTCCTACACTCACTCAGCACGGCCAACACGATCCACGTACCCCCAGAGATAGCCGCAATGATCGTATACGCCAGCTTCAGAGGTTCTCCCGCGCCAGCGAGCTGCAGTCCAAGGCCGCCGTTGATGATGCCAAGGATGATAGCTACCCGGCCGTCCCAAACATGCAGGTGTGAGGATAAGGTGCGCCGCTGGAGGGCTTTGAATTTTCGATGGTGCATGATGCCCAGTAAGGGCTGGATGAGGAGAAGGATGAAGACTACGATGCCGATGATGGGGTGGTAGTTTGTGGAGGGATTTGATATCTACCCTTCTGTCAGTCATCGCGCCTTGTCTCCGTTCCTTGTCTTTCCTTTCCCCCATCTCTGTCCTTGCCGGTCATAAGGCAGGGGCATGGAACTTGGGATGGGATGGGATACTCACAAAACTCCCATTTCCCCCCGGAAATCCTGTCGCCCTAACTAACTCCACGCCCAACGCAAAGGCAGCGATGTATAACACCCAGGCCATCATCTGCACCACCCAGTGTGCGTGGAAAGACCACCGCCCCGGTATCACACGCAAGAAAACAGCCCCGAGTGGGAAGAGGATCACGAAGGCGAGACACGCGAGCATGCCGTGGGCGGTACTCGCGCGCGCGGCGCTGTCGTAGCCGAAGCCTGGTCTAGCGTCACCAGCACTGTCGCCGTCGCCGTCGCCATCGGCGCCGGCAGAGTGAGGGTTATCGTTTCCACCGCCATAGCCCCCGCCGAAACCTGCAAAGACGCCTAGTTGTGCGCGGGTCGGGGTGGGGAGCGTGGTGGCTGGTGAATCGTCAGGAGACAGTGGACGGTTTGCTCGTTACAGGGGGACTTGTCCGGAAACTTAATAGGGGGTCTGTGATGGGTATCTCACCTAAGAATGTCAGCAGCCCTATGGGCGTTATTGTGATTCTACCCATGATGAGTGGCGTTGGGAGGTGATTTTTGCTATTCTCGCCACGCTTGTCAGGATGAAGGAACACATTTATAAGACAGGAGTGGTTTCATTTATCAACTCGTAAGAGTGCAAACGAGGAAAAAGAAAATGAAAGCCCATATTGCGCTTCGCCCCGGTCAAGCCCATCCACATTTCTAGCCTCCGCATCGGACAGTAATTGGGGATGTTGCGCGGCATAGTCCCAACTGACGTGAGCTGACAACGCCATTGTCTAGAAGATCTGCCGGCAAAGCCACAAGCCGCTGGAGGATCGCTTCGACAAGGAGCACACACAGTGTTACTGCAATGTCGACGTTTCAAAGAAAAGCAAAACACGATATGCCCTTATTGTGGTTGCTCAGCAGTCGGCTATCTCTTGTTTCGGGCCCGAAACGTGCCCGACTTCACACGATGGGGGACACAAGGTACCAGTCAAGTCAGATCTATCTTCCGATATGGCTACTGAGTGTCGATTGATTGAGCATTTTGACCTTGTCTATGACAGATATGCACATGGATCGTAATTCTGTACAGGAGCATACCTGGTAATAATTACAAAGTCGTACCAGTCGGTATTCCATCTTGACCTCATCCCGTCCCCGTTCTCCTGTTTTACAGCCTCCATCATTTCCCCATGTAAAATGCGTCCCGTTTCCTTCTCCAGAGCCGAGTGGCTTTTGGGGGGGGGGGGGTAAAACAAGCTGCATTGTACATACGGGACTCGGTTCTGTAACAGCCAATATGGCACCATTGCCCTGCCTCAACAAGGCCAAAAAATTGAAGCAAATATGAATATCAGGGCCCATCACTGGAAACGCGCTCGCTTGTTGCACAAAAGCTGCCCACCTACTCCCTGAACACCAGCAATCCCGGCGGCAAATGTCATTCGTAGAATACCATGAGGCCTTAGTCCATATCACTGACCTCGTCGTCATCAGCCAACCCCTTCTCGGCCCTCCAAGCGGCCATATCAGCAACAGGAACCCGTCCTCGCAGCCACCTGAGC
Organism: Cytospora piceae; assembly: GCA_016508685.1. NCBI lineage: Eukaryota > Fungi > Ascomycota > Sordariomycetes > Diaporthales > Cytosporaceae > Cytospora > Cytospora piceae. The sequence goes on along the minus strand of JADMLE010000002.1, from coordinate 1,798,092 downwards.
GTTGCGTCCGTCCCTCTCTCGAGGACGTTCCATCTTGGGACCCGGAACCGGTTGCCCGTCACCTCCAGTCTCTCCAGCCCTCCAACGCCACCCAGAAGTCCAATCCGTGGGTTCAGATGGGCGATATCGTTGTTTGCAGCATCCACAATCTTTAACCCACGAATGCTCTCTGGGTCTAGTTCGGCAAGGTGGTTGTTCGCAAAGTACAGCGCCGTCAGTTTGGGGAAGGCGGCGCGGAGGAGTCTGCCACCCTTTTCCTTGTCGCTAATGGTGGGCAGGGATGCAAGGCGGTTGGTGCTGACGTCGAGCTTTTCGAGGTTAGGTGCGTGGAGGTGGTTCACGAGGGCCGTGAGACCCGTAATATGGTTTGAGGACAGATTAAGTTCCTTCAAAGAGGGCAGGTCGAGGTCATCGCCTCCGCCAAGGTAGGTTTCGCCGACGAGTTGGTTGTGCGCAAGTGAGAGGCTGGTTAGCGACTCGGCGAAGAAGCTAAGCGATTCCGGCAGACCTGCGAAAAGGTTGTGATGCAGCTGGACCTCGCGGATCGTGTGAGCATTGGCGACTTTCGAGCAGACCACTGGATGAAGGGATGAGGATTCAGTGTTGGATCTGTCAAGCACTCCACCTGGCTTTACCGGCCATACGAGAGCGGAACTGGTTGAGCGTGCTCTCATCGGTGATGCTTTGGCCGATGTTGGTGGTGTCGCAAATTCATCTGTGTCAGTCCTGTTCCCTCCATCCCGCTGCTCGCTGGCTTGTACCATATGTGGAGTCGCGGCGCGCGAGCCATTAAAAGGACTGTCCAGAGGATTGGCTTCATTGCTCGTCAGGACTTCCGCAATCGGACCATTGATATCCTCGTAATCATCAGGGTCCGGATCCAGTCGGGCTGCCAAGGCGTCCTTCAGATCCTCAATCTGAGCTGACACAAACTTCCTATCCCGGAGAGGATTACCGCTCAATCTGAGCATGCTCAATCTGTCCATCCGTGCGATCTCGGCCGGGACAACGCGAATATCATTGCTGGAGAAGTCGGCAGTTTTCAGATTCTGTAGGCTTGTGAAGCCATCTGGGAATGCATTGATGTTGTTCTCATCAGCCGTCAGATTTATCAACTCAAACCAGGATGAGACGTCAGGCAGCGCCTGAAGGCGATTCATCGACAGACAAATCTGGGTGAGAGCCGACATGGCAATAATTCCGTGCGGGCGAACGAGTGATGTCAGCTGATTTGATGATACATCGAGGTTCTGCAAGATGGGGAGTGCTTCTACCCCCTCGTCGATCAGAACGCCTGTAAGCTTATTTTTGCGTGCGTTGAGCTCAGTCAGTGGCAACTTCGACAACACTTCGAATGGCAGGGATTCAAAGCTGTTCTCGCTGATGTTCAAGATACGAAGACGATGGAGCTCTGCGAAGCCAGGAGGAAGCTTCTGGAGATTGTTACCGTGCAAATCGAGGATCTCGAGATTTGTGAGACGACTGAAGCACGGATCAAGGGTTCCCCAGAGCAGATTACCACCAAGCTTTAGGTCTTTCAGCGACGTGATCTGAGATATTACCTCGAGGCAGTTGGTAGCAAGACGATTGCCAGACTGTGTCTCTGTTAGCATACCACCGCGGCTACTTGGACGGGTGAAGACATACCAGGTTAAAGGACGTCAGCAGGGTGAGGCGCCTCAGTCCCGCAGGCAACGATATCAGCATGTTTCCGTGAAGGTCTAGTGTTTCCAGGCCATAAAAGATGCTGCCTTGGGCATCTTCATCCTCGGCCATTTCCTCGGGTTCTACATCCGGAAACACGCTGTCCTCGATCATTTCCAGTTCATTGTCGGCAGCTACGAACCTCGTAAGGTCAACACTCTCGGCCCAGCTGCCGTCATGCTTGCCGATGGACTCCAAGCTGTACATGTTCAGGACCTCGGATGGGATCTCCCTCAAATTTAGTGCAGCGATGTTTAGCCTGCCGCTTGTCCTCCCCGATGCCACCCGCGACTTTATTACCTTCGACATCGAGTTCGCATCGCGTTTCAAGTTGAACGGGTCATCCGACAACCCAAAGTCGAAGGTATCGTCGGTGGGTATCACTGGTGCATCGCCAACCGATAGTGCGGGAGGTTGAACAGCCCGGTCTTGTGACGGGGCCTGCTGGGCTACCACGCGCTTGGCTGCCTTCGCGTTTGCGATCTGTTCGCGCAGCGCTGCCGAGGCCTTCTTAAACTGCGGCGGCGAGTCTCCTCCTGCAGTTGTTGGTTGTGTTGACGCAGGCGAAGCAGCAGACAGGTTGATATCTTCGACTGAAGCGGGTGTTGAAGACCTTTGAGATGCAACCGATAGCTTCCTAGAGGTTACCGACGACGATACCGGCTTTTTAGTCGCCGGCACGGCTGGCTTTTTGAAAAGACCGTTCACAGAGGGCCTAGGCTGTATTGTGCGGGCAGACAACGTCTTGGACTCGTTAATGGACATTTTGTCGGTATAGCTTGGCTTCTCGGGGCTTGGTGATCTAGAGAGAGACGCTCGCATGCTCGAAGGCGATGCGATCTTGGAACGAAAGCTTCCGCGTAATCCCGAGCTTGAAGGAGTTCTCAAGATGCCGAGCGTTCGACCACGCACAGGACTACTGTCAATGGGCGACAACTGCGACTTGAAAGGATTTGGCATGTCTTGACCAGGCCCAGAGCTGGAGCCGGGCCTACCAAGTGAAAGCCTTGACGAACTCGGGTTCGAGCTTTCAGACCTCCGACTTGATCCTGGACGAGAGGTGCGACTAGCTGGCCTCGATGGTGATCTGTGCGGTTCTAGCTCGAAGAAATTGGAATGTGAAGCTCTACTTTTGAGAGCCGGGGAGGAGGGTAGGCGCGCCAGTGTTTCGACCGTTCTTTCCGCTAATGATGGACGCGGCGTCATGCCCTTGGCCCGAATGGTCTCGTCACCGGCTCCATCCTCGTCGATAGGGCTGGCCTGGGATAGCGAGTCGGTCGACTCGGCATTTGACATGTTTGTAATACTGGTGCTCCTCCCTCTTGCTAACGCTGATTGCGAAGCAGGTGTCCATTGCGAAGAGGCACGCCTTCGAAGACCTGGAAGTTTCGAAGAGTTGGCTTCGCGTGGCGAGTCGTGTTCGGGCAGTGTTGCCATTCGATCTCGGGGCGGAGGTATTCGAGAGAAGCCATTGTTGGCGGGTTTTGGGAGCTTCGGCTGGCTGTTGAAAGTCGAGATCGGGCGCGGTCTTGGGAGGGTATGCGTCGAGGTTAAGGTCGTTTGCTTTGAGGTCGTACTTGGGGGAGGTATGTTGGTGATATTGCTTATTCCTGACGCGGCAACTGATGCTAAGCGTTCCCTTGAAGCAGCTGGGCGCAGGCGTGGATTCCTGAGATCAGGTCCTCCAGCCAGATTCTCTCTTGATGGTGAGGGTCGAATGGCGCTTGGAATGGCAGAGGACTTTGGCATAGGCAAGCGCGAGGTTGGCCTTGGAAGGGCACTGGGTTTACCAGGTTGGGACCTGTTGTCGTCCATTGTTTACGGCTGTGTTCCCCTTTCCCCTTAGTGTCATACAGCAAAGCGATGCGAGGACAGGCTCGGTGGTGGGCAGTGGAGTGACAACGAGGGGCCTGATGCGCTTGTAGAACCATCAGCTTCAGGGTCTCGTCCGTCGTACATCTTTTGCTCTTAACAAGAGATTTGCAGGTGCTGCTGACTTATATCTCATTTCTCTTGTTTGCACAAACAGAGACAATAGCAACTCATCTGATGTGTGCAAGTGCTGGTCCACAACGCACAGATCGCTTCCTCGGCTCCTGGGCCGTTTCCAGAGGTTCGGGAGTGAAACTTTCAATGGTTGCATGCACTGGGCTGTCCACAACGGTTCCTGCAGATGGGATGTCGGCCGTCGGCAAGCAGAATCCCAGCCCAATTTTAAAGTTGGTGGGGAATACCAGATTATTATTGCAGGCTTGCAGTTGGGTCAAACAACGTCGGTTGAACCGTCAAACACCGGACTGAATCAGGTATAAATATGTCCAGGTAAAGCGGGTACTTAAATAGTCATCCAATCACAAGTTTTGAGGGCTGATGATTGGGATTGGAAAATTGAGAAGCGCTGTTGCGATTGAGGGAAAAGAAGGAGAAACATAATGAATCATGAGCTGGAATGCAAGCACGATACAGTGGAATCAAAGAAGACAAGGAAGGCTGCTCTCACGCGGTGACGGGCTCACGGTGATGACAATGACACACCTCGATCACACAGCTGAGCGCTAACACGTGCCGACCCCTGAACCGTGCATCAGATTACCTACAGATAGAAGGTGCTAGGTGCCTGGTGTTAGACGGGACAGCCCGGCAGCTACCGGTATCTGGGTATCTGGGTATCTTGGTATCTGGATATCCCTGCCTGTAGCACGGGAGTCATCATCACTTTCTCACATGGGCATTTCCAGTAATAATACAACTATAGCCTAGTTGTATAGGTGTCCAAAGTGGAACTTCCTATACATAGAGATCAATATCATATGTACAGATCAACCTTTGGTCAGCCTGGGAACGATTGGCTAGTGTAGTTGGAAATCTTTTACGGGTTACCAGAATCCGGGAATCTACAGAAGGCATCCATGCCCAAGTCACTGCTATTACCTATCACAATACAGATGTATAAGGCAACCTGGAAAATGCATGCCCCGTCAACTCCATGCTTTGCAGGGGAGTTTAACAGTAAGCTCAATGTCTTAAGATAGCCCAACAAATGTTGACCCAAGCAATGTCCAAGCTTGAGCGTCCCTGGATATCCCTGGATATAAGTGCCCTGTTTTCCATTGTCTCCCTCATGCCACACCAAGGCCCAACTGTGCATTCCACTTCCTCTCCTCTAACACATAAATATAGTGATATTCCTCTTCGAGATCTGGTATGATATTCAAGCCGCAAACAGCCATACCACCCTACAATATTATTAAGCTGAATTGTTGCCTTATCATCCGCCAGAGTATGTTGACGGATGAGACCTTATCTGCCCCGCATCCGAGCCCGGCGCCGTATGCGCCTAGAGCGTCAAACCCAGAGGAATCCTGTCAACTTTAACTAAATACCATCTCAAAGACACAAACAGCACAAAACATTCCACGGCCAATCATGACTGGCCAGGAAGTCAAGCTCTACGACCTTGGGGACTTCCCCCTCGCGTCCGGCGTCACCCTGCCCGGGGCCTTCATGGCTTACAAGACCTTCGGCTCGCCGTCCAACCCAGCAATCATATATCCCACATGGTACAGCGGGCGCATCTCCGACAACGAGTGGCTCATCGGCACGGACAAGGCCCTCACCCCAGAAAAGTACTTCATCGTCATCCCCGCGCTCTTCGGCAACGGGCAGTCCTCCTCCCCGACCAACATGCCCCACCTGCCCAGGGACAGGCCCTTCCCGGATGTCACCTTCAAGGACAACGTCGCGGCGCAGCACAGGCTCGTCACGCAGGGGCTGGGCGTATGGCGCGCCAGGATGGTGCTGGGGTGGAGCATGGGCGCGGGCCAGGCGTATCAGTGGCTGACGCAGTACCCTGACTTTGTGGACCTGGGCGTGCCGTTCTGCGGGAGCGCCAAGACGAGCCTGCACAACCAGGTGTTCCTCGAGGGCGTCAAGAGCGCGCTGCTGGCGGCTAAGGGCGCGGCTTCGGGTGGGATCTGTGCCGGGGAACTGAGTGGGGGTGGTGGGTACAGGAATTGGACGGCCGAGGAGAGGGAGAAGGGACTGAAGGCCTTGGGAAGGGTGTACGCCGGCTGGGGTTTTAGCCAGGCGTTTTACCGGGAGAAGGTGTATGAGAAAGATTTGGGGTATGAGAGCCTTGAAGATTTCATGGTGAAGTTCTGGGAGGGCTGGGCCTGCTCAAAAGGTACGTCTTCGCTATGGTTGGGTAACAAGCAAGTGCGAGGTTATGTTTTGTGTATACTGACAAATGTCCAGATCCGGATAATATGCTGGTCATGCTTCATACCTGGCAAGCGGGAGACAGCTCCGACCAAGAACCATACAACGGGGATTTTGAGCTGGCGATGAAGAGCATCAAGGCTAAGACGCTTGTCCTTCCTGGGAAAACAGACCTCTACTTCCCACCTGACGACTCAGAGTACGAGGTAAAAAGCATGAGGGAGGGCGTGGGTAAATGCATACCGTTTCCCTCGATATGGGGACATTGGTGAGTTGCTCTAGTATTTGTGCTCTATGCAACTTCATAATGCTACCGAAACAGTCATTATGTACAGATGCACTTGCTGACAATGATCTTCTACAGGGCCGGCGGACCTGGGACAAGCAAGACGGATCTGACTTGGCTGGACGACCATTTGAAGGTCTTCTTGACAAATGGGAACTTTCCATGATGGTGATGGCACGTAGGCAGTCCTGGGAATCGAACACATCCGAGCGATATGATATGCCTCGTGAGGCAACATCAACTTGCGAGAGGTAGTACAAGAAAAATAATCATGGGAGGCCCCACAGCATCCCACGTCAAGCAGTCATCTCGGCTTGTACAGAGCTTAGACGCAACTATTGGGAAACTTGGAACAGTTTGATGTCAACGGAGGCCAAAACCCTTTCATCAGCTTTAGGTCTTAAAACAAAAACTCGTTTGTACCAGCACGCTATAGTACTCCCAGTAAGCATCATGATTCCAGGCGAATATCAAATCAACCCAATATTCGGAGCCTTACGGCCAACTGCTCACAGGGCTTTCGACAACATGTCATTGAACCCGATATCATTAAATAAGCGCTGTTAAGATGGCATCAGCAACAGGTTGCCCTGATTCCTCCGGTTAGCAATGCATTTGACGGTTACACTACGTATCCGACCTGCGTCACTGCACGGGGATCCGGCTATCTAGTCCAGCGCCACAATCGAGTCTCTTGCATGCAAGCCCCTTCCCGCATATCCGCCTATACAGTGAAGTTGGGGGGCTGGGAGGATATCTTCCCAGACACACACCTGGGCAGTGTTGGGCCCCCACTAATGACTTGGCCTAACAGTCGATATCACTATCCATTCGAGAAGCCGAGAGGATATGACGGCCCTGTTACGACATTAGAGCATCGGGTAGTACCAGAACGTGCCACAAACCCCGAGATCGACTTCCTATGTGCAGCTATCGCCATCAAGTCCCTGCAGTTGGCAATCAGGAAACGTTGTCTCGTATGTAATAGGAACGGAACAGAAAACTTTATCGGGGGATTCAGATGCCGGGATAGGAATACCCACCGAACAAAACGGAACACTGAGTAAGGCTGTTAGTACCTTTCAGGCAATGTTGATGTCAACGGTTTTGCCAAACGGTAACATCGAAGTTGTCATTGCCCAGCCCACCTATTCCACCCCCTCGTGTTGCTGTGGACATGGTAGATACATATTGATGGAGCACATCCAAGCGTTGGCTTGAGTGGTGGAGCAAAGTGCCCCGGGAACCCGCAGAAGCTTGAAACGAAGCTTCCCCGGACTTTGCCTTAGCGCTGCCCGTTATGTGCCACCCACACAGTCCCGCCTCTGCACACGGATGTCCAAACCACACTGTCAATCCCGCCTGCGGGGGCTACGGATCGGCATGTGCGGGAACCCTTTACAGTGGACTGGGTGTGACGTCTTTCGTTGTAGATCCATACCTTGCCCAGATCGCAGACCTCCCAGATCGAGAAGGAGAAACACTTTGTTTTGTTGATAGTTGGTGATCTTCAGCCGGGCTTTGATTGATTGATTGGTTGCTTGACCTGAAAATCATCCCCCTGCCTTCTGTCAACTTTAAAAGCTGCGGGTCTCCCATCTCCAACGGCCGTAATGTGGAACACCCTGTGCACTATCCACTTACATAGTAAAGACTCCAGTCCATTGACCTTTACATACCTTCATTCTGTTGATCGATATCACGAAGATCAGCACAGCGCAGCATAGCAACAATTCCAAACCATACTCATCTACCAGACTATCCATCCTTCTTCGATATCACCAAAAATGCTCCCCACCCTCCCAACCATCATCCTCTCCCTGGCCATGGTCGCAACCACGACCACCGCCCTAGGCGACAAAGCCATCTCTGCGCCCCTGGAAACCCCCTCAGCCCTCGCATCCACAGGCAGCCCGATAAGCGCCGTGACATCGTTATCCGGAGCCGCATCTGCATCCGCGTCCGTCACGGCCCTGACGTCCGCCACGCCAGGAGGGCCAATCAACACCTTCACGTCCTCCGTGGGGAGCCTCAGCGCCGAGACGACGACGACCACCGATATCCAGCCGACCGAGCCCACGGGTACCTTCACTCCTGGGAGCGTGACGGGCAGCAGTGCAAGCGCAAGCGCGGGTGCGAGTTCCAGCGCCGCGGCGTCGGAGGGTGTTGCTGCTGCTGCTGTTGGTGGCGGGTCTAAAGTTGCGCTGGTGGTTGCATTCGGAGCTGGTCTTCTGGGTTGGGTTAGACTGTGAACGAGGGCTTGGATGCCTGGTGATCCACCTGCCTCTGCTAGGATCTAGTAGCATGACTTGTTTGGAATGAAAGCTGTTGCGATGTCTCTGCCTCTTACATCATTCCGCAGCAACATATTATATACCCAGGTAGATTTTGCGGCGACAGTCACACATAAGATGGAACGCACACAGTTACAAGGGCAAAACCGCAACGGTTCCGGATACACTGCTGGTCTGTGCATGGGTACTGAAGGGCTGGAACAGGTAGCTACTTTGTTTAGGCTTCCCGATACAGACCGTTCCACCAGGCGTCGTTTCCATCGTGCCCTTGTAGATATTTTGTACCGTACACACTGTCCCATAGACTTCGTTCCAATGCCTCAAGCTAGGTGCATACCTTCGCAACAGCGAAAAGCCAACGCCAACGCCAACGCCAATGCTTGTCCAGCCTGGTAGGCTACAAATTGTTCATGTTCCCACACCAAAGCCACTCCAAACGCCTTGGAAAGAGAACCTCCTGCTCCAATGTCAATCCCGTCCCACGCCATGTAACACGAAAGCGAGATGCAAAGTCCCATGGCAGTTCAGAGCCTTCCTCCGACCTAGAGAGCGAAAGCTGCAAAGGCAGCTGCCGCGCCCATGAGTCCCATGCCGGCGACAGGGAAGTCGGTTCGCACAGCGGCGTTGCCGCTGGCGCTCCCACTGGCGCTCCCACTGGAGGCCGAGCCACCGGTCGCAGTGGCCAAGGCGGAGGTGAGGTAGTTCGAGGCGGAGGCGAGCTCGGTGGGGTCGGGATTGTTGACGACGTCCTTGCAGATGTTTTCTGCCGCGGAGGAGATCTCTGTTGGAACGAACTCGAGGTTAGCAAAACTGAAGCGAAAAGAGAGCAGTAGTGTTCCCTTTGGGGGTGTTCCTAATGGTCGCGCGGGGGTGGGGACTTACGGTTCTGCTCATCGGAAGTACATCCGCTGGAGAAGATAATGCAGGGGCCAATAGCGTCAACAAACTTGTTGGACTTGGAGCAGAGACATGTGAGGTCCGCGGCGTCGCAGCCAATGTCCTTGGCGGCGGAGTTCAGGCAGCCCAGGGCGCACTGGGGGAGCTGGCTGACCATGCTGGGGAGGTCGGTGGTAGAGGCGGTTGCAGCTGTACCAGTAGTGGTAGTGCTCTGGGCGACGGTCGAGGCGACCAGGATGGCCGCGGTGGCAAGTGTGGTTGTGATCTGCATGTTGGGCAACTGTGTGTTTTCGCTTCTTGATTGACCTGCTGGGGGGGTTTCGTTTATTGGACTGTTGATCGCGAAGGTAGAAAGTAGAAAGCACCTAAGTAGATGATGAAACGAATGTGGGACTGACTGAGTAAGAGTCTATGACCGATGGATGTCCCTGTTTAAGAGAGTGGAAGAATGTCAACAATGACAAGGCAGGAGGGCTGAGAGACGGAGAGATTGATAAAGACGGATCTGATGTGGTGTTACTGTGTCAGTGCGTGTAAGGTTACAGCAGAGGATGGCCTGCTGCATCCTGCCAAAAGTGTCTGAAGTCGTATTGATGACAGGACCCACAATTCCAAGCTTACGGGGCTGGAAGAAGGCATGGATGTGTAGGCTGACAATACGATATTGAGATCACATAGCCAGAAAGCCAAGAACGTATCAATTCCCATCGTTCCATCCTTCTCTCTGGAGAAACCAACGACGTGTGCCTCGGATCTCCCCAGTTTCGATCAAACGGAACCCAAAAACTGCGCGACCTGCATACCGGTACTGCAGTCCTACCCACCATTTCAATGGTCTCGGCAGAGGTGCATGTAAATTACTTAGCGCATGACATACAACCTCGTAAAAATCATCCCGTTCTCGTCGTCCTCATCGTCCTCATCCGCGCTGTATGAGACGTTTAGATGTTTCGGCATTCGTGTCTGCAGTATTGCAGCTTCTATCCAAGTCAAATAACAAACAGAGACAAAGTAGTGACGTCAATTTCGATTAGATAAGCGTCGCGGTTCGTGTCGCGGGTGAATGGAGCATTTTAAAGAAAAATCGATAAGGACGAGAGACGAGTACGATAAGAACGAGATAAGGACAACAAGCAACATTTTTGGTGGAGATGACGACTCGATCAGCATGTCGCTGAGGGCGGCTCGTCCTCCAGATGTCGCGACAACCTGGAGTGAAACCCCACTGTGAATCATGATAAGATCTGATTGGGGGGGGGGGGCAATTAAAAGAAAGGGAACGAAGAAGAAGAAAAAAACGTGGGAGCTGCAGGATGCTCCCGGGACGCCACTTCGAGCCAACGGAAGACTGCGGAGGGGAGACTTGGACAGAAGACGTGGCAGCACTGGCAGACAGAAGTGTGCTCGCGTCTTCTGAGGCTCTTCCAAAGAGGCGAGATCCTGCAACTTTTATCAGTCGATCCCTACACTCGGGTTCTCTTCTCAGTGCCACTGGCCACTCACAGACCTGCCCGGTAGTGGTCCAAGGCTGGTCCAAGCCACCACATGCAGACTACACTTCCACGACAGCGTGACAGCCGCCTTCCTGACAGCCACAACTTACCGCCTTCAGCTGCATTGTCGTTGGTGGTGTTTTCTTGGCTGTTTATCCTCAGCCCTGGGGAGACGGGAGACGGGTGACAGGAGACAGGAGACAGGAGATTGAGATCCTATGGGTTGCAAAGGACCAAATGGTTTTGAAAAAGGATTTTTAACCTGTTTCGAGAGCCCACTAATAACAATTCCCAGTCACGCCAGTCCTCCATCCTCCCCTTTCGATGTTTCGGTTCTCCTAGGCACGAGACCCACCTGTTGGCCGCGAGAAGGCTCTGTCGATACCTCTGACTCGCTCTACATTCGAGGCCCTCCCCAGATAATAAGCTTCTGACGTCCAAGCTCCATTCCCGCCCCCATCCCGGCTTTCACGCTTGGCCTGTTGGTTACGCTTCGGGACCAAGTCCTGCAAGTCCGGTGTCGATCCCGGCCTACCAGGAAGTCTGCTCGCCCGCCTCTGCTCTCTACAAGTGCAGGTTATACGTTCACTCTGTCGTCACTGTCGATCAAAGGCGCCGATACTTGCTGTAGTATAATGCTACTGGCGTCGATAGAATGTCAATATGAGCGCTAGATGTTCGCATGATCATCGAGGCCTGCAGAGGACCCCTTTTTCCCGAGCCATTGGAGCGAGACGGACAGATGGCGCCGTGTCATCTATTTTTCACAATGGGGAAAATCCTTTACCGCCGGCCTCGAGTCCTCAACCCTCCCGTCATATCCATCACCGGGCCACCACCGATCCTCATCTTCCCACGATTTCGCAATCTCTGCCACGAGGCCACACCGATGCAGGACCAATCACATCCATTGCCCTTCCCTGGTCCTGCTCCATTCTGTGTTTATGCATCCCGGATTCGGAATGGCAGTCCGTTGGGCTGAAGGCATTCACAAGGCCGGACCCACGCTAAGTTGTGGCCTCGCGCCGCGAGTCGTCACTCGAAGCGCGAGGTGAGCCGACTGGTCGACGAGTGGGTTTATATATAAGTGACTTATTCCTTTGGGCCGTCTAGATGTATGTTTCTGGTGCCATTGCATGGGTTTCTCCTTTAATGTTATTATTACTTTCGTCATCTTCATACCACGATGGCTCAACCACATACAAACACTACCGCAGCAGGTAGTTCGAGTGACAGCGACGAGAATGGCGCCCCCGTTTTCCAGAACATCGTCTCCAACAACAACAACCGTCGCAGTTCCAACCTCAACCGCACCGGCTCCCTGAGCAGGACGATATCCCGGCAGCTTTCTCGGCAGGCCACCAAGGAGACCTACCGTGACCCCAACCTCGATGTCGACTCCATGCCCTACCGAACTCTTTCCGAGAACGCAAACTTCCAGGAGTTCACCACCGAGCATGCCTCCGGCTCGATCAAGGGCCGGGTCGTGGTGGACCCCACCACTGGCAAGGAGAGGGAGTACAGCCTCGTCACATTCACGCCCAATGACCCGGAGAACCCCAAGAATTGGAGCAAGGCCTTCAAGTGGTACATCACCATGGTCGTCGCCGTGACGTGCTTCGTCGTCGCCTTCACCTCGTCCGTCGTCACCGCCGATCTCATCGGCGTCGAGGAGACCTTTGGCGTCAGCGAGGAGGTCGCCCTTCTCACCGTCACCGTCTTCGTCGTGGGCTTCGGCGTCGGCCCCGTTGTCTTCGCGCCCCTCTCGGAAATCTACGGCCGGAAGATCATCTACGCGTCGACATTGCTGGTCGCCGTCGTCTTCATCATCCCCTGTGCCGTCGCCAAGAACATCGGCACGCTGATCGTCTGCCGTGCCATCGGCGGCATCGCCTTCTCGGCGCCCATGACTCTCGTGGGCGGTACCCTGGCGGACATGTGGAAGAACGAGGAGCGTGGTGTCCCCATGGCCGCCTTCTCGGCCGCGCCCTTCATCGGCCCGGCCATCGGACCCCTTATCGGTGGATACCTCTCCGACGCCGCCGGCTGGCGCTGGCTGTACTGGATCCAGCTCATCTTCGCCTTCGTTGTCTGGTTGTTCATCACGTTCACCGTCCCCGAGACGTACGCGCCTACCATCCTGGCCCACCGGGCGAAGAAGATGCGCAAGGAGACGGGCAGCGACGACCATGTCACCGAGGCGGATCTCGACACCAGGCCATTGTCAGAGAGGCTGAGGATCTTCCTGGTCAGGCCGCTGCAGCTGCTGTTCGGCGAGCTTATCGTGTTCCTGATCTCGCTCTACATGTCCGTCCTGTACGGACTCCTGTACATGTTTTTCGTGGCCTTCCCCATCGTCTACCAGGGCGGTAAGGGATGGAGTGCCGGATCCACCGGTCTGATGTTTGTAAGTTTTAATCCCCAGACCCCCTTCTTTCCACGTTTCATCATCCACTCGTGTTTTGGCCCCATTTACTAACCCATACCCTCCACACACAGATCCCTCTAGCCCTCGGCGTCCTGGCCTCGGCGGCCTGCTCCCCCTGGGTCAACAAGCACTACCTCAAAATCTCGGCCCGCCACAACGGCCCGCCCCCGGCAGAGTACCGCCTGATCCCCATGATGTGCTCGTGCTGGTTCATCCCCATTGGCCTGGTCATCTTCGCCTGGACGTCGTACCCGCACGTGCACTGGATCGGCCCCGCCATCGGCGGCTTCCCCGTCGGCTTCGGCTTCATCTTCCTCTACAACTCGGCCAACAACTACCTCGTCGACTCGTACCAGCACCAGGCCGCCTCCGCCCTCGCCGCCAAGACCTTCCTCCGCTCCTTCTGGGGCGCTTCCGTCGTCCTCTTCACCGAGCAGATGTACGCGGGCTGCGGCTACCAGTGGGCCAGCATGATCCTCTTCTTCATGGCCCTCGCCTGCTGCGGCATCCCCTTCCTCTTCTGGAAGTACGGCGCCAAGATCCGCGAGAGGAGCAAGTACGCCTACGCCGGCGACGACGCCGAGCAGGAGAAGGCGGCTGCTGCCGGTACCTCCTCGCTGCCCAGCGACGAGGAGAGCCAGGTCCATAGCGAGAAGGAGACTGCTCCTGTGCTGGCCTCTGGCCCTGTGCCCTAAATCGAAGGGAAACATCAGTTGAACCGGACCCAGCAAGATAATTCTTCCCCCATCCGACAAGAGTGATGGATGAAACAATTGGGAGCCTGATACTCTAGAACGGTTTACCGATATGGACCCTCCCGCTTTCATATCTCAATGCCGGGTCTACACCGAGAAGTGATGCTTGGACATGCTCCAAGCTTGACGACTTCTCTGTATTGCATTTTTTTTGGCGTTTTTCCCGGACAGGTGTTAATGAGAGACATGACGGACAGGGAGTACGCTGCATGATACCAGGAGGATGATAATAGATTAGACGCATCAGAACGCAAGTGCACACATCAGCCACTTAAAATAAAACATTGATTTTATCAACTCTACAAGGTCTTCATTGTCGATACCAAAGCGAAACAAACGTGAGCTGTCTGGGCAGCAATATAGGTCTAGCAATAGTTTAGTCTCACACACTTGCCCCAATACATTGTACCGCCATCACGCCAGTGCAGGTGTCAAAGGTTTAGAAGCAAGTATTCCCACACGAAGCAAGTCTTGCGGTGCCATGATCCTCCCTTATTGCTCTGTTGACCTGTACAGTCGTGCCTATCAGCCAGTTGTGTGGACACTCCGACGCATCGCGATCAGTCTATGATCTCAACCAAGTCCAAATACTGATCAAGGAATTCCCGATCAGCCTCTGTCATCCATTCGAACTTCTTCTGCTTATATTCCTCCGAGTTATCGATAGTACGCGGTGGGTCCTTATCAACAGCACCATCACCCTGTGGCGTTTGCAAGGTCATTGTGTCGGTGTCTTTCGGCGTCTGCTCAACGACAGGAGAATGCGAGGAATCTGCATTGCCTCCTTGGTCGACCGAGTCCCACGTTGACAGGTCGACGAAGTCGGCTGAGAAGATATCGGACATAGAGGCCAGTGCTTCTTCCTCAGTCTCGCCGCACTTCGCGCCGTCTTCCTGCTCAATGGGACTGTAATTGCTGGTGGAAACAGAAGTGGCAGGAAATTCCAAGAGACCCTCGTCATGACGGTAGACATGAGCGTTGTTGCTAAAAGCTGGCTTGGTAGGTGCGGCCTTCTTCCTATCGAGCTGGGACTTCGCGCTCAGGTCATGAGGATATTCCATCTTGGAGGATGAAGATGCTGCTGTTCTATCAGCCGGGCCTAACTCGGCTGGGTCATCGCTCTCTTCTATAACCAGGCATTCGAAAACAGAGCCGCCGGAGAAATCGTCTGTGCTGGCGCTTTGCCCCTTTCGAAGTCCTACATGCATGTCAACCGCTTTTCCCTTCTTTCTGCCGCCACCCGCACATGTCGACGTGAAGCGGTCTTGGAGATCATCATCGGAGATGCCTTCGAAGATGATATCTTTGCCCTCGGCTGGATTCTTTCTCGTTTCGGCGCTCTGGGCATTGAAATGGCTGCACCCGGGAACGGACTCTTTCCTATCCATGGAGTTGCCATCCGATGCGCTGTCAGCTTTGGTAAGATCGATCAAACCCTCATCATCCACGTCAAAGCCGTCGAGACCCACCAAGAACTGGTCTTGCGTGGAGGTGTACGTCGAAAGGTCTTGGACTGGAGTATACTGTGAGGTTTTGGTTCCGATTCTTGGGTATTCGCCTCCCTTGACACATTTCCCTGGAGCTTCAGATTTTGGGTATTTTGGAGGAGCCATATCAGCGATGACCCCGTTGTCTTCCGCTTTCCTCTTCGAACTCGTTCTCTTCGGCTTCCTGGGGTTGTCGACCCCGTCGCGGCAGCATTTATGGGTACATGCTCTGCCATTTCTCTTGACCCCCGCGTCTGCGCAATGATGATTGCACTTGTACTTGCCATTGGGTAGCTTGATAGGCTGCCAGGAAACCTCCTCCGTAGTGTCGGCATGAGAGTGTCTGCCCTGTTTCTGCTTCGTCGTAGCCTCTTTCTGAGCTGCCTCCTCTTCGCGCTGAATGTTCCCATCGCGATCGATCACGGGCCATAGGTCTTCATCCTCCAGAGCGTCTGAATCATCCTGCTCTTGTACCTTGTCGTTGCCTTCCTGCACCATGTCCAACATATCGCCATCCTCGATTTCATCATCTAGCCAGGAGGCTGTAGCCGATGTCTTGACAGCTGATTTCCGGGACTCGGCCGGGGTCTGCCGACTGGGCTTCGGCGGGAAAGCAGACGCCGGCAGGTCATGGTGAAGTGTTCTGGACACAATCGTACCGACGATCTCATCGCATGACAGGTGGCAAATTATCTCCTCTTGGCAGTCGCTAAGCTCCACCTCAAATTGGAGCGAAACTCTGTTTCCTCCTTCCTCCTTGAACTTTCTCAGTGACCCACGCCACCAATACGCAAGCTCGCCTTCCGTGGTCTCAGCCATGAAGGTAACAGATGGTATCTTTCCATGCCATTTTGGCTTTCCTTTCGTGTTTGAGAATCCAAGGACCGCGTCAATACGAGCTACCGGCGTCTCGCCAGGATTTCGAGGTTTGCGTCCAGTGATGCGCGTCTCGAGGGTTAGTCTCGGGAACATTTCGAGCTCGTCTATAACCTTCTTCCCGAAAGGAGGATTACGACTCGCTATCCTCTCAATATCGCCGGTTCCTGCCTCTGCCAGGGCATATATGGTCGTGATACCGGCAGCGACAAACTTGCGCATGAGTACTGGTCCGAATTGAGGCACCTGTGTCAATTGGATCGATCTGCCCTCCCAGGCCTTGGCTGCCATGGACCGTTCAAGCTCTAAAGCTACCCGGAAAGTAGCTCCATCCGAATCACTTGCCTTGCATTCAACCACTGCGCGAACAAGCCTGTGCATCGTTTCAAGCACTGCTTTCGTTTCTCCAACCATCGGTCGTCGGACATATTCAGGCACGTTCGAAAGGTTAACGTTGCCCAACGCAACCTGAATAAGGAGGGAAGCTTTATGCGCCGTAGTGCTTACGGTCTCCTTGATAGGGTATGCGATGAAATGGTCCTTGTTGAGATCCCGAAATACGTCACGTTCATGAGACTTCCAGCGAACGTCCTTGAACTCATCGGCTTCACAGATGGTGTTCAACTGAAATTGTCAGGTCAGCACATAAACACGAACCAGTATGACAACGGCCAAGTGTTCTGCAGTTGCCATCGCATTGTAAAGTAAGAAAAGGGTTTGGATCAGGTTATTATTGCTTACCAACTGCTCCATCTTTGCTCCTCGAGGAATCTCCAGAATCTTCTTCATAGAATTGAACCGGATCACAAATTTTGACATGGCACGACCGTATTCTGTCGAACGAAAAGCCTCTCCCGATGTGATCAGGCCGGCTTCTCGCAGTTTCGAGATATCTACATTGCATATTTCCTCCAGCTTGTCGTCTAGAGCCGCAGTGTTGGAGGATGCTTCTGTCAGCTTGTAATATGATGGGTGCTGACAGAGGCGAACAGCAAGAAACGTTCCTTTCAACCAGTGTTTAGCATTCGGAATATCTTGGAAGGTACCCAGGTTGATCTCGGAATTCAGATGTTCGATAAGATTTTGGTGAAGGGTGCTCTCAAGAATCTGCTGGCTGGACCCCATGTCCTCGTAATGACGCTTTTGCCCTGTCCTAGTGAGGACGACAGCCACGGCACTGTTACCGAACTGTGGGCGACCAGCACGACCTAGCATTTGCATAACCTCCAGGTCACTGAGTTCCTCGAGTCCACCCTCCTGGTAGCCTTTGGTGCCTTTGAGAACTACCATATGGCATGGCAGGTTCAAGCCCATGGCGAGAGTTGAAGTACAACAGATAACACTGAGACGGCCATCTGAGAATGCTTGCTCGGTTGCCTTTCTATCCTGGATGTCCAGACCGGCGTGGTGGAAAGCAACCCCATACCTCACGATTTCCTGGAGCTCCGGACTGATGACGGGGATTCGTTGTTGTTCCCTTGGCCCGGGCCACGGCCTCGCCTGAGGCTGTCTCTCGTTCCATTCTTCCGCCAGCTTGCTCGCTGCTTTCTGACAGCTTTTGCGGCTGGGACAGAACACCAGGATAGGCTTCTTCTGAGAATGCTTGGCAATGTGCAAATAGAGCTGTTCGTTGAGGAAGTCATCGAATTGGAAGTCGTTCATTCTCTTATCGAAGCCGTACACAAACTTCTGCAGCTTGACAGGCCGAAATTCCTCCCCAAATTTCTCCTGATAGGCTGGCGTATGCCCATTATCGGTATGGTTTTTTCCAAGCCATCTGGCAACATCGTCTAAGTTGGGAACGGTGGCGCTCAAAGCGATAAACCGAACATTGGCGCCTCGTATCTTCATACGAGACACTACGGCCTCAATGGTTGATCCGCGGGAATCGTTAAGGAGGTGGACTTCGTCAATTAAGAACAGTTCAACCAAGTCAAGAAGCTTCCGATGGTCTGTCCAACTTCGAGTGATTGAGTCCCACTTTTCCGGAGTAGTGACAATGATCGAAGCCTGGCGGACGCGGGCCATTTCGACTTGTGAGGTGTCCCCTGTCAGCTCAGCGACCTCCATAGCTAACGGCGCAAACTTCCGTTTCCAGTCACTAGCTTTCTCCGAGCACAACGCCTTTAAAGGTGACAGGTAAACGATCTTGAAGTTCCCATTGCCTCTTGAGTGTGCGAGTTTGCAGATCGCGAGCTCGAGGATTGCTGTCTTGCCACTGCCCGTCGGCGCTGAAATAACCACATTGTTATTCGTGTTGTAGACGGAATCAAAGCACCTTGACTGGACGGCATTGAAGAGATCGTACGGGAAGACATTTCGGAATCGGTCAGGGAGGACCTCTCGAGGATTGACGAGGCTTACACCATTGGCGATGGGAGGTGCGTGGTCGAGCTCAAGGAGCTGCCTGTCAAGACCGTTGGACGAAGAGGGAATCGAGGTTCGAGATGACTTCCGGCGAAGGCTGACTTTCGCCGCAGGACTCGAAAGTGAGACATTGGTTACCGGTGAGGAGGAACTCTGAACTGATGTATTTTCCGTATTGAAGCTGCGGCTTGCTGTTTCGAGTGCAAACCGTGGTTGTTGCAGAGCAGTATTTGGTCTCGTTGCAGGGACTGGCTCCGTGCTTGCGGAGAAGTAAGGCAGCGAATTGTGTACTGGAGGCTGCTGTTGTCGATGCAATGTGAACCGAGAAGGCTGGTGTTCTAGTGTCTGGGAATGCAGGGGTCGGCCTGGGGAATTTCCGAAACGGGAGGTATTGAGGCTCGGATGCCGGTTAAGTCTTGGAGATGATGGGAGGGTTGGAGCGGAGAAGAGTGTAGACGATTTCGGACATTCCGTGACTGTCGGATTAGAGGAAAATATACGCGATGATGGATAGTCGGACAGCATCACGGGGACCGGTAACGTCGCCGGGACTGACGATGTAGGAGGAACAGCAGATGTATGAGAGCCTCGCAAAACTGGTCTGCCACTTCCAAGAAGCTGCCGATCTATAGATCCCTTAGGTACTCCCCTTTATAATGCACTAGATCCAAAGTTGCAACAAGAGGACTTACCAAAGCTATCCAAGCTAGACTCGACCGCATGCTGAATGGTATTAGATTGTGGCTGTTGCCACATCCCCGTGTTACTGCCATAGTATCCATTGCTACCTGCAGAGAGATCGGTGTTGGCATGTGAAGCCGTTGGTCTCTGATAAGGAGGGTGACCGTTGCTCGAAGGTGGAAAGCCTGTGGGTGTTCCAGCCAATGCTACTGTACGACTATGCTGTGGAGCATATTGTCGAAGGGTAGCCTGGACTCGGGGGTCGAGGGTGGATAGGTATTCTTCGGAGAAGTGTAAGGCAGAGTTGTCCTGCCTATTGGGCATATCGAATGGCCAGTTATCCGACATGGTGGTTGGATGGTGTAGGGAGGCTGTGTTAGAACAAAGAGTGCTTGTCGCCACTTGCCATGTGACAGTTGGCAGCGAATATGTAAAGAGATCCAACAATTGTGGTGATGGAGGCTCAATGTTTGAGGCACGCGCCGCGGTCACTAATAGCAAGAACCGGGAGATCAATTAAATACGAAGCAGGCCTGGTGTTGGTCCAAGATTGGCTGTGAGAAGGCCCACTGCCGTCAATGTTGCTCTCACGCAGGAGTGGCCGAGGGAAATGGTGTATGTGAGCCTGAGGGGTGAAGGCTGAATATGGAAGACGGAAGCTTCCCGAAAGGCTATTCGAGGCATGGAAGGAAAGCTTGAAAGCCCCAGGCAGCCACCCCAACAAGTCCTAATTGCATGTGGAAGGCACGGCAAGTACCATGCCTTCCCTTTCAGGAAGGGGGTCCAAGGCCTTTGACGACCATGTAAGTGACTCGGCCAGTTGACCAGTCTTGATATCAACACCTCGAGAAACTGGCAGCTCTCAAAGTGATTGATTGTCTTTGATAAATGAGAACTAATGTTTGTTGGTCTGTATATACCACGGCGACAAGCTATGCAGCATGCACACTTATTAACATCGGCACCACATCACAGTTCGAGGTCCTAACAGGACCTTCCTTGTCAAAGATGGCCCTTAATGAATTCCTTGGGAACTCGGGGGTTGTAACCATGTTTGTTATCACTTTTGTAGTAGGATAATGATCACTGGTTATCGCTGATCGTACAGTACATATTCATGACAGGCCCGGATGCCCTGTCGTTGCCCTTGCAAGACTGCTCTAGGTTCTCTGTCCCCCAAACACCTTCGGCTCTCATATCTCGTCTCCTAGCTCATTGAATCTGGGTATCGTCATCGTAATCATCCTATAGGGCACATCCACCATATCTAGGATTTGCGTCAAATCCGGAGACCGAACTGTGGAACGAAACCCAAGAGAACCTTCCTCGTGTCCTTCAAACTCATCAGCGTAACACAAATCACGATGTATGTGTGCAGACCTTCCAACCTCTAGGTCCTCTTTTTTTTGTCTCATTTGTCTCGTCAGAGTTGTGCGAGCCTTTTTCTCGCACTCTGGTGTATTTCGTAGTATCCTTGTCGTATCATTCAATCATCCCGCGCCTTGCCTCTAGCAGACGGGACTCTTGTATGGTGTCTCAATGGTGTTGATGGTCTAGATGTCGACAGGCCAAGAGGCTGCGCCGAGTCCACCGGGTTCAGCAGCTTGCTTTCTGACGACAGTAAACTGGGGGTCGATGCGATGACGGTCTTCTCGTAGCTGACGATGCTGATGGGTGGAGGACGGCCTCGCTTCCTATCGGGGCCGCTGTAGAGCCAGGTTGAGAACAGGACTAAGGCGGTGCCAAGGACGAACTGTACGCTTTGATCAGTAACCATTTTGAGATATTCAGAAAGGAAGATCGCTCCGGGTGTTTAGTAAACGTACCGGCATCGAAACTTGGAATCCGAAGAACCACAGGCTGAAAATGAAGCTGACAATAATACTAATGCTCGTAGCAAAGTTCTTGGCGATATTGTCCGCATAGTTGATGCAGAGGCTGGTCAGCACGCCCCCGATAGCCTGGAAAATAATGGCCGTCCAGACCACACTGTTGTATCCCTCGAAGAATCCATGCTTCGCAATATCCTCGCCGTCCTTCATAATCACGCCGAAGATGAGCGCCGGAAATAAACTGTAAAATGATAGCTGGATGTTCCTCGTCCAAACACTGACCGGGCTGGCCGATTCCTTGAGGACCTTCTCGAAATAGACGCCCGTCAGGCCGGATAGAACCGCCGCAACCAACACCGCAGTGACGCCAATGGAGTAG
Source organism: Cytospora piceae (assembly GCA_016508685.1). Classification (NCBI taxonomy): domain Eukaryota; kingdom Fungi; phylum Ascomycota; class Sordariomycetes; order Diaporthales; family Cytosporaceae; genus Cytospora; species Cytospora piceae. The sequence goes on along the minus strand of JADMLE010000002.1, from coordinate 1,776,395 downwards.
TTCATCTTAGGACCCATGTCCAGATCTTCTTCGATGCCCTCGTATGTCGCAGAGCGCTTGTACAGGTTTGTAGCTCCCTCAACCACGCCGTCCATAGCTCGTTTCGTCAGCTCTCTCGCCACATCAGCCGCGCCACCCGCGGCTTGCCCCAACTCGTGCGACGAGCGCGGGAAGAAATGGTCGCTATAGTCGTGGATGCTCATCGAGGGCCCTTTGGGACCGTGGGGTAGGGAAACTACGGCCACACCAATAGTAAGGAGGATGACGGATGTCCAGCGCTTGGCGCTCAAGGGTCGGCCGAGGAGGAAAACACTGAAGATTGCGGTTGTGAGGATCTGCGCTTGATTAGCTTCTGTGTTCCCCATACGTCCTGGGGGAAAAGTGGCTTCGTCCGAATTTATGACATGCCTTCAGCTGGTAGAGGATCTGAAAGTGCACCGGATCCAGGTTCCCCAGCGCCACATACTGCAGCGTGTTCTCGAATGTATACAATGTCGCCGGTATCGCGAGCTTCCAACCATCACCGCTGAATACTGAATGGTATATTTGCTCGAACAATACGGTTGCTGGTGTCTGGGGCGCAAGACTCCGTGAAACTTCGTAGAGGGCAAATGTGGCAGAGATCGCAAGCTTGATAACTTCGTTGAGGAAAACGGCGGTACTCGTAAAGTATCTATGATCGCCTTCGGGTTGCATCATTCGACTGTAGTGCATGACCTGGAGCAGAAGGCATCGTTAGCATGAGTTCCACCGGGGACGGCGTAGAGATCTCGCGTTGCGACTGGGGACACGCACAAGGATCAGGGCCGAGTTTTGGAAGGTCAACTGTATCGTAATATTATTAGCGATTGCTACTAAGGCATATAAGAGACTCTGGGAACTGGAAGCCTCGCTTACAGTGATCAGAGAAGCCTGCTTCATTGGCACGCCAAAGAGAGTTGGACCCCCCGACATGGCGCCTTTGGCCTGCGGGGTATCAAGCAAAGCCATGGTGGACTTCTGCAGTGTACCTGAACTTTCTTATAAGCGTCAACAGCAATCGAACAAGGCCGCTACAGGCGAGATCGTGATGGCGGACTTGATCGGGTTGTGGGTGCTCTCCAAGGACGCAGGACGAGAGCTGAAGTTGACTTTGGAGTTGGAGTTGGAGTTGGAGCTCAAGCGCGAGTTCGATGATATGATATGTTGAAAGTGGATTCCAATGTCAATGAAGCTCGTGCACGTTTCTGGGGCAGAGATCAGGTGGATATCAGGGTATGTAGGCAGGCGAGAAAGGAGCGAAAGGAGGGTCTTGATCTGGGTTCTGGCCCTGGCGTTCCTGGCATTGTTATGTTTCGACCCCAGGATTTGAGCTCCCGAAAGAGGGTCAACAGTGGGCCAGGTGGGTCAGTGCGTTTTATCCCCTGACTCGGGATTGGATCGGCTGCAATGACCTCAGAGTACCCTCTCCTCCTATGGCCATGTGGCAGCCACTCAGGTACCATTGAATTGAAAGGTCACTTATTTTGGCAAATCAGCAAGGTGTGGCCTTGGTCAAGAGTTTCAAGGTTGCTACGAATAGAAGAAGTTGGCGAGGTTATCAGAGGTTATCAGAGGCTATCAGAGGCTAACATAGCACAGCTAACCAAGCTGTCGAGCTATACGTAGTACAAACCTGTCACTAGGTACCTACCTAGTAGGTACCTAACTCCCTCACGAAAACGCGTCCACGACGTACTGTATGAAGAGGGTTGTGGAACCATTGAGCGAAACAGAGGACATCTGGATGGTGGTCAGAAATCGCTGTTTCTTTAGAACGAAATGTCACCCCCCCCCTGTCATTTAGATTGTCTCCCACACACCACTCAACTTCAGACTAGAAAAGTAGACTTTCTCCTATATAACTACGTATACTACCCTAGTAGTAGTATAACTAATATCATTAGAATCGTCTTCTTCTAAGCTATATACCTATATTCATATTTAATATACCGAGAGTATATTAAAAGGTATAAGAGAGACTTTAGAGATTTCTAAAAATTTACCTTGTTATTTTAGAGTAAGCTTAGTATTAAGGTAGTGTATATAGTAAAACCGTCCTTAAGTGAACACCCCCTTTCTTACTAAATCTATAAAATTAGTACCTATTTACACTATATATATCTGCTTATTACTCGACGAATATATATACCTATAGAGTAAGACTTACGTATTATAGTCTACTTACTATAGGCTTTAATATAATATAGGACTTTTTATATTTACCTCGGTTTTAAGAAAGTCGGATTTGAGATTTCTGAGTGGTGTGTGGCAGATAATCCTAAAGACAGGGGGGGGGTGACATTTCGTTCTAAAGAAACAGCGTCTTCCAAGGCATAATAGCTTTTGCGATATTTTGTCTCCTAATTGATTCGGTCCTCGTGGTCTTCTTTCACAATTGGTCCTACTTGTACAGTCATCTGCTGCTTCTTTGGCCCTGCAGATATTCGTGCAGCTGCATGACGAAAGAGGCTTCTTATTTTCGATTCATCGATCCAGAACCAGGAAGAGTTGCATCCATCCATCCAGACACACCAGATTAAAATGGGCAATGCCACCCACAGCAATGAGAGACATTGCAGAGCAATGGTACACATCTGGGTGACTTCCAGGGATTTGCCGAGCTGCCTAAAGAAACTGCCATAGTGGAACCATGCCACTAGCGGCCTGACAGCCATCAGATGGACCCCGGATCGGCCCCCCGACCTCGGCCCCCGACCTCAACACCAGATCCTTCGAATACAGGAGCTCTCTATTTTTGCATCGACCGTTACAATCCACCACGATACTCTTTCTTGGCGTCTGGGAAGGTGACCCAACCGAAAATCGATTACTCAATGACAGGTCGTCCTTGCAAGCCAGCTCATCGAAAAATCATGTATCCTCGAAATCATCGACGGTAACTGCTCCCACGTCCCCAAATTGTGGCTTGCAGATAACCACACCACCCTTACCAAGTCCTTGGAGTCGTCGTCGCCTCAACCGGCTTTTGGAGCACACTGAACGGCAGGTCATTAGGTGCAAGCCTCACGCCAGCCATACCAGCGATCAACATGCTTGCAAGAGAGGCCACAATGACCCCTCCTGCAAAAAGGCCCCAGCGATAATATGCTCATCCGAAGCTGCCTCTCTTCCCTCGAGCGGAGTTGCACAGCAGACCAAGGATCCCCTTCCAGATGAGATATAGCAGAGGAGATGGAGCACTGCCTGTTTTGGTTCCGGCCCTGAAACCTATCTACCGCTTCCGTGGGCCCGGGCCTTCGTCACACTATGTCATTCGGGTGATCCATTGCTCGGCCCGGCAAGTTGCGGACACGGACGGGGAAACATGGCCCTTTGATGTTATTGTGGACTAGGTGAGGTATGGCCAGACTTGAGTACCGATTTGCAACAAAGCCCCTGTTGACCAGTAACCAGCTCAACATCTCAAGTACCCATCTCGGCATCCCTTGTGGCCTGGCCCACCCGCGCCAGGTCGTCGAGAAGGCCAAACAGGGCCTGCTTGGCCTCCGACTGGACATGGAAGCCAGCTAAACAAAACGAGGTTCATAGAAGATATTTCCTGGGAAAAAAGCATTCCACTGCAACCAGAGGCACTGAAGCTGTGGTTGGGAGGGAATGCGTCGAAGACTGATCAGGAGGCCTGTGGGCTTAGTGCAAGTGGTAATTCCACCCGCCCCTTTCAATGTCGACGTGAACCACTTCGAACGATTTCAGTACCGGTCCTGTCCCATGAATTTTCTTGATCCTATCCCAGGAATGTTGATGGAATGTGAATGAAATATGTGGGTATTACCTATGGTAGCGTAGGTATCCCTACCGGAGCAATGATGCATTTCTCCAGTTGTCCGAGTCTGATTACGACGGATGGTGCAACGCGGCTTTGCCATGGACTTCGGGACTGAGTCTTTTCCGGGAACATCGAATCCCTAGATTCTTCCTCGAAATAGTGCCCGCAGGGCGAAAGACAAGGTCATCGAGGTACCAGCTTGGGGTCCGGAAGAGGGAAAGGGTGGGGGGGGGGCACTGCCCAAGTCTTTGTTGTCGAGATAAATCCGGCCTCCAGTATTTTTCTTTCACACGGCGTTCAAAGCTGATTACTTAGTAGTCGTCCTGAATCTAGAACACACTCTTTCTCCAGAATTATACCATTTTGGCAGCACCGAAATATCAAGTTTTACTGTGGTTTTCCACCAAAGCCGAACACAGCAGCAAATATGACACCGATAACACGCAGCAGTACCTCAAGCCCAGGCAGAGGCAAAGCAAAGGATCCGAGATCCGCCCATCAGAAGACTGTCAAACGAAACCATGTGACCGTCTCTACCAGCGCGAACACCAAATCGCAAGAACCTTCATTGGGGGTGGCACACAATGGCGTTAAGAAGATCGGAGCTGCAGCATCCAAAGTCTCGAAGAAACGCGCGAGGGTTAAGCTTCAGAAGGTCCTTGAAAGACGAGTCGATGCTCAAGACGAGGAGGAAATGATCCGCGAGCAAGCACGGCTGCTTCGAAGAGCCTCGGTCGTCCTGGCTGGAGAAGGCCTGGCTCTCCCGGTCGTCCTGGACGCTGCAACGAGCGCCGACATGCTACCTCAAGCACCAAGTACGCCAGCGTTGCCCTTGGGAAATCCAGAACATCAGTATGGGAACGAGACAAAGTTCGTCGACGCGGTCGAAATTCTTGACGTGGACCCGACTGACCCCTTGAAACGGACTGAGCGTTGGATTCCAGCGATCGGCTTCCGACGCCGTGTAGGCAGGAAGCCTGCTGGTATGCCGTTCAGTATTTGGACTGCATATAAGAACATGGATGACTTTGTATATCGCCAGTCGCTCTCAGACGAAGACGTTGCTGCACTTCCTATGGAAGATGACTTTTGGGACTTTTACACAAGCAGTGGTAGTGATGCGCCTAGTCTTCCACATGGATTTGTGTGGGATGAGAAGAGGAGATTGGTGGATCGTCGGCCACTAGAGGAGGAGTGTGGTCACGATGACCATGCCTAAGGGCATTCTCATGTATCCATTCTAAACGGCTGGATGGCACTTTGGGTTGAGGACCACCTGGGCACATCGGGTTCTGAAACCGCACAAGCGATGGGAGCTTGAGCCTTCCATTTGTGCTAACACGCTTCCAACCTTCGTTTGTAGAGAGAGCCACCGCTGGTCTATCTAAAGCTTTGGCTGAGAACGGGAGACTTACCTGAGTCTCGAGGCCCCATACTTGTAGTGAGCATATGGCCTGTCAATCTTTAGTGCCCCAAGACGGTGTCGAAGTGCGCAACGCAATGCAGTTTTACCATTCGCAACTACACGGTATATCATGAAATAGTGGTCATAATGGCATAATTATGTATTCCTGTCTAAAACTAGTAGTAGATGTAGGTGATGCAGTCTACTCGTAGAAATATCTACCAGCACTCTTTTCTCCTAGTCCCATCCGGATTCAGAGGATCGCGGCCAATGGACTCGCCCCATTCAGGAAGATACACCCATCCCCCAGCCCCCTCCCCACAGGCGATATCAATATGTCGATCAGCCTCGTCAAATTCTGCGATACTGCATGTCTCCTGGACGGTCCATTGGTAGTTGCAATAGTAGAGCTGAGTGTCGTCGTTGATCCAGTACATCGCAGATCTTATTGGAATGACGATTTTGTTGCCCTCATAGCAGGTCCTGTTCAGCAACTCCGCCGCTTTGGAAATCTCGAGGGCGTAATTTTGGGACATCACGTGGCCGGAGCAGTGGATCTCGAGCTTGGAGGGAAGCGTGCCGGTGTAGGGGTGGACTGAAGATGTGGCAGTAGGAGAAGGGGTGGCGGTGGATGGGATCGAGGCTGAGGAGTGTGTATGTTAGACTTGGACCTGACCGTTTTCCCAGAACATATCTCAAGCTGCTTGTTACGCACAGATATAGGAAATTGCCGAGCCGTCGTCTTCGGCCGCCGCCCAGACAGCTGTTGCCGCAAAGCCGATTATGGCGAGGATGGCACAGCGAAGACGCATTTTCATGGAGATTTGAGTATTGTATCGACTTTACGGTAGTATGAGTAGTATTGGGCATACACCTATGATGCCTGATGTCTGGAGAGAGACTTAACTCTAGAAGATCAAGAAGAACCTGGATTTTATATTTGGGCAAGTCTCATCGTGACCAACGATCATAATGCAGCAACTGCAAACCTCAGGCTCTTTGATCGTGTGACTCCAGATGTCTGTATTCTCAACGCTACAGTCATCTCGCATCTCCTGGGTGGTATACAGCCGTCACCAAGTAAATGAACTGTTGGTTTTGCTTTCTCACAGATGCAGGTGTGCAAATATATCAGGCACACGGTGTAGCTTTTGAATTCTATCGACTCGCACACTCTACATTCGAGTAGATTCTGGTGAAGATTGTGTTCAGGGTTTCCAGTCTTTGGCTATGTACTTAAGGAGGTAGCAATATTGTGAGCAGTACTGTAAAGCCCCGAATGCAACGTCTAATATGAAACTCATACCAACCTCACTTTGCTCTGTATCTACTTAGTAGTAATCACTCCTATTAATACAGGTTCCAGTTGCTCAATATCCCAGCTTTTCCCTTCCCGTCTGTCTTGTTTCAATTTTCTTGTTCATTCCAAATATCCTGTCGTTATAAATTATATTCGCTACCTATCAAGCAACACAAGCCCGAAATAGTTCCTAGCAAAGCCTGTCGATGCTGTTGTTCAATGGTAGGTCATGTGGCCAGGGTCCTGACTATCACTCAATGTGTTCCAAAGGTTCGGCAAACGAGAGTGCAGGCGACCATTTCAACTACCACGACGGACAGCAAACATATGTATCTTGATCGTTGATGATCTCAAGACATGCATCATACCCTATGAGTACAGTAACACTGTAGAGAGGATGATTACTAATATGGATGGTCCCACTATTATTTAGTCAGCGAACCTGAAGTGAGCCTTACAATCTGAATCACCTACATATCAAAGCTTGAAAAACATCAGAGCAACACCACCACCACACTCATACCCAAAGTACTCAAATTTACCGAGACGAACGGTAAAGACCGCCAATATGTCAGGCACTCTCAACTTCGCTGTAATCGGCACAAACTGGATCACCAATTCCTTCGTGCAATCATGCCACGAAAGCAAGAGACTCCAGCTCGTGGCCGTCTACTCGCGCAGCCACGACACCGCACGCAAGTTCGTCACTGAGACACCATCAATCACCGATGCTTCATCCGTCAAGACCTACGACAACCTCGACTCCTTGCTTTCGGACACCAAGATTGATGTCGTGTACATCGCCTCTCCCAACTCGCTGCACTACGAGCAATCAATCAAGGTGCTGGATGCGGGGAAGCACGTTATTGTGGAGAAGCCAATCACCTCCAACACCAATGAGCTTGAGGCTCTGTTCAGCCATGCCGACTCCAAGGGCCTGTTCGTCCTGGAAGCGTACAGGCACATCCAGGAGCCCAACTTCCTCAAGCTTCAGAGCCTCCTTGATGATGAGAAGACGAGAGCTGAAAAGTTCGGGGCTATCTACGGAGCCAGTGTCAACATGGCCGCGTACTCGTCCAGGTATGCCAAGGTCCTCGAGGGCGAGGAGCCCAACGTGCTCTCGCTCAAATTCTCTGGTGGTTCTTTGTGGGATATGGGCTGCTACCCGGTGACCTTCACCCTCGCGCTGTTTGGAAAGCCCTCCTCGCAGTCTTACTTCCCTGTTATAATTCGCACGGGCGTCGATGGAGGCGGACACGTGATTTTGAACTACGAGGCCGAGTCTTCCAAGCACAAGGAGAAGTTCACCGTGCATGCACACACTAGCAAGATCTATACCTCAACGGCGCCAACGGAGATCTACTGTGAGAAGGGCACGATCCGGGTCAACGGCGCAACTGGTGTCACAGACATTGACACCGTTGAGTTTGTGCCCCGTGGAAAGAAGGAAGGTGAGCAGCTGGGTAACACCAGCCCGGAGTACCAGGGCTTCCTGAACTTGACGTGGGAGGCAAAGGAGCTCGGACGCATCATCGCAGAGGGCGACAGGGAGGCGGAGGGTCGCTTGCGAAAGCTCAGCACGGATGTGTTGACGGTTATGGAGGACATGAGGAAGCAAAATGGTATCGTGTTTGCCAGCGAAAAATAGACGCAGCTGAAGGAAGCACGTCGAGCAGCCTCAGGTGCTGTCTTCTAGGAAAATCCGGCACGAGCCGAAACAGGGGCATAGCCCGCACGTTCCAACTAATGTGCGTCATCTTCAGTGCATGCATATCGCACGGGGATGAAGACGGCCAAGACTTCATTTAGCTCGGTAGTACTGGGTATACTTGAATAGAGATCTCGGGAAGCACATTCAGTGGCGAAATGACGTTGAACCCGACCTTCGGGACGGATAGCTCGTGGGCAGGCTCAACCAGCTGCAATTACACCCACCACCTTTGATGTCTTGTCGTCCCAGGACCCCTGCACCGCCACATCATAGGCAACCTTTCCAGACCCAATCACTGACCCTGGATGTGATAGATGGAGAAGGTGATCAGCGGACGACGTCAACCTTACTCTGAGGGTCGAGGTTATCAGCCACACCTTCCCCAGGGTTGCAACCCCTATTACATCACTTTGGTTACGCCATAGGTACCTAGGTACCTTCCTCCGTCCTCCAAAATGAAGCCGTATAAATATACTGCAGGCAGCTTGGAAGTTGACACTGTCCGAAAGCCTGGACCTTCATCTTCAAACCTTCAAACTCAAGCAAAACAAACTCAGGAAACCACAAACAGCCTCATCCACCAAACACCTCCCCATATTCAAGCCAAATCAGTCACAATGTCCGGAATCCTTGGTAACAACAAGAACAACCAGCAGGGTGGTGGTATTGCCGATGGCGCTACTGGCGTTGCAAAGACAGGCACTGGAAGTAAGCAGTAACTCTTGTTTTCTATCCACCAAACACCAGATTCCCAATGATCAAACATTTGCTAATATTCGCCACAGTCCTCGGTGGTACACTCTCCGGAGTTACGAACACAGTCGGAGGCGGCGTCGGAGGTGTCAGCCGTGGCGTGGGCGAGACAGTCAACGCCGTGACGGGAGACCTTGGCAAGCCTCTGGGTGACGGTGTGGCCAACGTTGGTACGTCGGTCGAGGGAGCGGGCCAAAGTGTCGGAAAGTCTGCTCGTGATGCTGGCCAGTGGAAGACGAACTGAAGGGGTCCTTCAAACTCTGGACGTTCAATGTTGAGCGACGAAGATGACGGACAATTTGGAATTCCCTAAGCCGGTTTGATGAGAATGAATGATACCACAGAAGAATAGCCCTAATATCATTGAGCCTGAGACAGCACGACACATTCCAGTAAGATCTATGGCAGTGATATACATTCCTACCCAATCACATGTATTCCATTCTCTTGCACATCACTACTCCCTCCTCTAATATAATGTTGCCCAGTAGTACAAGCGCCGATACCGAAAAGAGGGATCAGGACGGTCGTAATTTCTATTGCTCCGGCTTTGCTGAACGAAGGGCCCAAAATAGTGCCTTCATGGCAACGTTGCCTCGAGGGTAAGACTGTTCCGAAATATGCTTGTCAAGGCAAAGGCAAATTTGCTCCCAGCCAACTCCATCTTCTAGCGAGAAGCATGCGATGTTATTTTTCGGGATGAGCCTCTTCTTTGGCAATACTACAAGCCTTCCATGTTAGCCTTCGGTCAAGTGATGCTGGGGTATATACGGCCACGAGACTCACAGCATCAAGTAATTATCCTTCTTTTTCTTTTGGGCACCAGGATCGTTCACCTTTCCTCCGCCGAAGAAGACACGGAGCAATGTTTTATGGAGTGAGCAGAACACCTGGATATAGGTATTAAACATACAGCGTCATGAGCTTGATCACCTTTGAGACTGTCAGAGGTTCGATGGTGCGCATCACGGCCGTACCTAATTTGGCCTACTTGTCAACATCGCGGTCCACATGGCTATACTTCGCATCGGATAAGCGGCAAGTTGTCGGCAACAATCTCGTAGACAAAGTAGGCTGGGATCTCGACCAGTGCCTATCTATGTATATCTGTTAGTTGCTCCCTTTCGGGGCCTACATTCGTTGACCATTACATATGTACTCACATCGTAGTCCGCAAACTACTTGTCGAACTCGGCCTTGCCATCCGGCTTTCCAACGCCGGTGTATCCTGCGGTCACGGCTTCGTCCAATACTTCGATCATACAGACTTATATCAATTGACTGCCCAGATGGCCTGTTACGTGGTCTGTCCTACAGCCCGCCCGACGACCCCGTCCCGGGCTTATTTACATGCCCGTGGTCCTGGATACTGCAGAATTCCGTATTAGACCACGTCCCAACCTTCACGCATAGCCAAATGAGGAAGATGACCGACATCCGCTGGTGGTGATCACCTTCTTCTGAAAGATCTGCCTGGATTATGTGAGTCGACGACCGACATATACACAGTATGCGCCACACCTTCGAGAACTACCAAACTAGAGCCCCGGCACTCTTGCTTCTGCGCTCTACCACCCACATGCCTTAGCCCACCGAAGAGATATGTTTATATTACGGGCAGGCGAGCAGTTCCACCCTCGAATTGAGTGTGTAGAGTCCCAGGAGTAGGGAAGACAGGTAATGTGGCAGTTTCGCCCAAACATGCGGTACCCCGTCCCCACGAAGACACAGCAAGTGGCTTGCCTTTATGGAACCAAGTGCCAAAGAATTGAACAAGTCTGTCGGTGATAACACGCCAGATAATATTCTAGCGCAAGGTGAGAGAACTGGATCAATTTCGACTTATAACAACAGCCTGAAAGGAAAAAGAGCAGGATAGCTAGTATTTTCGGGTATCGGAGGCGTTTCACCGTTTTCTTCGGCAACGAGTCCTGTCCGAAGAGCCAAGACGGCTGTCGGTCGGGGTTCCATGAGGTTTACTGGTAGCACTGCCAAGATATAGGGAAAGACAACTAGTGTAGTAGTTCGTTCAACCGGTCCGGGATCTAATGCTTAGTCGCCGCAAAGAGATTTCCTGGCCTGAAATCCACAATCCGAGCTGGAGATGAGTAACTTAGTCTTGATTATCGTTACTGCAGAAAGGGAACGGCATGTCGTCCCCTAAGTTCTCTTCCTGGTGAGCACTCCCTTGGTTATGCACATGTGTGTGTTTGTGATCCGCCCTAAGGACCTCTGTCGAGCTGGAGCCAGGAACATGTAATCCGTGAATCACACGAGTGCTTAAGTGATTACTGACGAGACACTCACTCACCATTCCAAGCTTTTAGGTGGACAGTCATGGCAAACTTATCCAGCTGGTAGTGAGGGGAGAAATGACGATGAGCAAGTGACGTTGGAGTTTGTTCGAGTCTGCGCACCGCGGTGAAACTCTAAACGATGACGGAGGTTCGACCAGACACAACTGATCCTCGCGGTACAAAACCCGTGAAAAATGTCACTCATATTCCGGTGCCAAGCATCCGGCGTCCAGGTTCCAAAGGTATTGATATGATCCTGACCAGGGGCTCCTTAGCCCTTCAGGGACACATGCAGCGTGCCGAACTTATCTACGACCCTGAAACATTGGGAGCACGGCTACAGTGTGATCTGACTGTTACAACAGGCTTATATTTACTTGTGAGCCTTTGACGGAAGCGTTACTGGCTTCGACGGCCCCAACTTAAAATTACCATCGCTCGCAGGGAAGACGAGGGTTCAGCATCAGAGTACTTGAAGGACGACAAGGTTAATAACACAAGGATCGCCTTGCAGAAGAATTCGCCACACAGCCTTCAAAGGACCAGGGCACGCAGGCTGGCAGGAAGAAGAATTATGGAACTTAGGCTAGGAACGTCGGCTCATGTTACATCTCTTCTTCTCAACACTGGAAGACTGTCGAGCGAATACCTAGTAGCGCTCTAGAAAGGCTTCTGTAATGGGTCTGCGTGATATAATGGTCCAAACAGCGCCTAATGATTGTATTATCTGGATTCCTGCGCATCCCAGTGTGGCTGATTACATGATTTTTGGAGATTCTACTGGGCCGCGCCGTAGCTCCGCCCGACTTCGAAACGGGACTAAAGCCACATGCCTCATATGGACTATTGCCGGTAATTTCGACGGGACCCCCCTTTTTTGTGCTCTTGGCTGTCTGGTTTCGAGATGTGAATACCTAATAATTACCTAGGTACTTATTGGACGCTGTTGTTTTGCTCACCGAGCATTCGCGAGTGAGTATGACACTGAACGGCCACGATGCCCATCCTACGGCCTGACAACGAGCTTGCGCGTAAAAGGGGACCCCCCGGAAATACGAATTTATCTACAGTATGACATGCAAGGGGCGCACTTTACTTTCAGTACTTGCCTGATTCCGGTAAGGAACAGCAGTTCACATGACCAAGTTGCATGTGATCGGCCTTTTATGTTGTGCTCTCAGAGCTAGGTAACTGGTGATAAGAAGGAGGGGTCCCAGCTGCCATCAATGGGTTTTTTCTTTTCTTTCTCGAGCAGCAAGCTTGTAGCCGATACCGCCACCCCGTAGATGGTGCTCTGTTGCAAGCGTCAACCGACTGTGTTGTCGTTATGGGAACCGATTAGCCAAAAAGTGGGTTGCAGTTTCGATGACTTGAGAAGAGTCCAGACTGTCTGTCAGAATGTCTGGGGAAGCGACGTCGCGTTATCCATAAATGAGCTATGACTCTTTTTAGGGGTCCACCACGGGAAAATCATTGCCCGCGGAACTTGACCGAGTAACAGCCCTGGAGCCCGAGACTACAGCCAGAAAAAGCAATGGCCAACCAGCAAAAACAGTCCGGGGACCTGCCTGCTCCAAGGTGGATTAGTTCTCAAAACCTGGAGATGACTCCACTCCGGCGGCTCCGCTCCGCTCCGAAGTAACGTGCCCCAACATCAGTTTGCCATGTTGTTGGCCAACCACGGTCGAGATGATCAACACCGGCTCCATCAAGCCGGTTGTGGGGGATTGACAAGCATCCCCCGGTCTCCCTCGTGCACAAATCCACCGCCCAGACCTTCCTGAAGATGTGGGGAGACCGGGGGGGGGGGGTAAACACACCAACTGCACACGACATGGGAAGTGCTGGAGAGTGCTGGGGAACAAGCCATGGTTGGCTGTCATGGGGTCCATGGGAGCCTCTTTTTTCTCTTGGCTACCTCTTGGCAGCATGGCTTTTCAGGGCCCTTTTTTCTCGGCTGCATCTTGCTGATGAAGCTTGACAGGAAGCTTGACATGCTCTTTGCCTTTAGCTTGGGTGAATGTTGCACCCTGACATTGCTTGGCCTGCTTGGCTGCGTTGGCTCAACCAAGGTGTCGGGAACCCTGGAAAATGGCGCGGCAGAGCGAATACACCGAGCTCGGTACTTCCAACGTCCGGACCGGTGCCATACACTACTGCCTACTACCACAGTAAGTAGTTACAGTACATACCTAGGTACCTAAGCTACTACTAGGTAGGTAGTGAATCCCGTGTGTGTAATTTGTTTGTATAAATAGAAGTATGCTCGCTCTTTCCTTCCAAGTAAAGGCGCTCCGGGTCTCTCTAGTCTGGCCTTGCTTACTACTTAATAAGAGTTCCTTCCCCCTTCCCTTAGTTGTCGTAAGGGGACAGACCTATTGACCTCGTATAAGAGTCGTGTTTGTGCCTGCCTCCTTCTTGTGCCGGCCCTTTTATCCGATCACTCAGTCAACCCCACCCAAACAAATCTTCACCGACGCGACCTCAAAGAGTCGCCTAGGAAGATTTACCAAGACCTAACTTCCCACCCAGCCACATCTTCAGTTTATTGCTTCACAATTCCTGACACCCCACGAGAAGCATTACCGCAACCACAACAGCCAACCCACCCGATCCAAGAGACAAGTCAAACCCACATTCCTCAAAAAAACAGATGACGTCGCAACCTACTTCCAACACCACCAATACATCAACTGGCAGCATGGTTCACGACAGCGACGCCGAGAAAGGCGCCGCGGGCCCAGTCCGCAAGGCGCCCGCCTCCGACGACCTCCCCAGCGACGCTGAGACTACCGAGACCTCTGGCAGCCCCGTCAGGTTCATGGGCGCAATGGGTCACAAGCTCACCGTCCTCCAGACAGCCCTGATTGTCATGCCTGCCTTCATCGCCTTTGGCTACAACCAGGCTGGCCTGGGCGGCCTGATCACCGAGGACGATTTCGTCAAGACTTTCCCCCAGATCGACACTGTCAACAGCACCGGTGCGAATAAGAGCGCCCGGTCTACCCTCCAGGGCTTCGTCGTGGCTACTTTTGTCATCGGAGCCATGATTGGTGCGCTGTCCTGCTCGTGGTCTGGCGACAGGTTCGGTAGGCGCAACGTCATCTTCTTCGCGGCCGTGTGCTCCCTCATCGGCGTCATTCTCGAGGCTTCCTCCTTCAGCTTGGCTCAGTTCATCGTCGGCCGTGTCCTTGTCGGCTTCGGCGTCGGACAGATGAGTTCCATCGTCCCCGTGTGGCAGAGTGAGACTTCGGGCGCCAAGAACAGAGGTCGACACGTCGTCATTGACGGCCTGTTCATCTGCATGGGTTACACTATGGAATCGTGGATCGACCTCGGTTTCTTCGAATTCCACACTGGCCCGGTCACCTGGCGCCCGCCTATTGCCATCGCTGTGATCTTCTCGGCCGTCGTCGCTGCCTCCATCTACTTCCTGCCTGAGTCCCCTCGATGGCTGGTCATGAAGAATAGGAGCGAGGAGGCTCGTACCATTATCTCTGCCTTCAGGGCCAAGCCGATAGACTCGATTGAGGTCCAGACCGAGCTGCAGGGAATTGAGTATTCTTTGGAGGAGCACACTGGACAGAAGGTCAAGATCAGCGACATGCTCTCCATGGGCGAGGACAAGCTCCTTTACCGCTTCGGTCTTTGCATGCTCCTGCAGTTCTACCAGCAGATGTCGTAAGTTCACCCATTCCATCCCAATCTTACACGCGACAAGACTTGCTGACTCTTTTTTGACTAGTGGCACCAACCTGATTTCCGTCTACGCTACCATCATCTTCCAGAAGAACCTCGGCATGTCCTCTGAGAACGCCCGCGCCCTCACCGGAGGTGCCCTGACATGGAAGTTCTTGTCTTCCTTCATCGCCTTCTTCACTATCGATCGCCTCGGTCGCCGTGCCGTCTTCATGATCTCCGGCACTGGCATGTGCTGCTGCATGGTCGCCCTCGCTGTCGCCACGTCCTTCGGAGTTGAGAACCACTCCTCCCAGATTGTCGCCGGTGTTTTCATCTACCTCTTCAACACATTTGTTCCCATCGGATTCCTCGGTGCCAACTTCCTGTACTGTACCGAGGTCGCCCCAATTCGCCTCCGAATGGCCATGTCGTCTATCTCGACCGCGAACCATTGGCTCTGGTGAGTTCCAAACCTTTACACACGCTGAAGCCTCGATTCCTCAATGCTAACACTCTTTCTTAGGAACTTTGTCGTGGTCATGATCACACCCGTTGCCATCGACACCATTGGATGGAAGTTCTACATCGTCTTCGCCTGCGTCGGCTTCTGCATCCCCCTCACCGTCTACCTCTTCTACCCGGAGACCATGGGCCGCAATCTCGAGGAGATCGACATGATGTTCCGCGACTCGCCCTCCATCTGGGGAACCGTCAGGTTTGCCAAGACCAGGCCCATCGGAATGCCCACCGAGTTCCTGCCAGAGAAGGTGAAGAAGGAGGCGGCGCACCTCGAGTAGAAGCGCATTTGATCGCTTCGGGGTTTGGGCGTTTATGAATTAATTATGATGATGAATGATCTCTGAAATTAGCAAGGGTGGTTTGGAGCAATGCATTACCACAAGTTGAGATACCTCGGAAAAAGCATAGCATGAGACAGACGATTCGGCATGGATGTTGTATAGAATTTAGGATCCCCAGCAATGGGAAGGGCATGGTTGCCAGATAGTGGAATTCTATACTTGATCGACCAGGATATATTCCCCTTGTGTGGCCATATTAGCATCATCGTGTTCCTTGTGGTCTTCCCAGACCAGACATCGCCGAGACTCGAGGGCACGGAGGTCCGCTCCCCGAGGAGCTCAACGGACTGACTTCGTCGAACCCACCATTCGGTCCGCTGCTGACCCGGACCGAGAGACTTTGGTGCTCCTGCGGCGCCTGCTCGGGCTCTAGGACCCGGACAGTGGTGATTTGGACGGTGGGAACCTCGTATACATGATCCTGGTTGTCATACGGGCTGGTATTCCCACCCGCGACTCCGCGATCCTGATGCTCCTCCTGAGGCTGCTCCTGCTCCTGCTCCTGATACTGGTACTGGTATGGGCTGCCGGCCGTATTTACCCCATGCCCTCCCCACGGCATCTGATTACCCTTGTAATAACCCTCAAACCCAAGCGGGCCGACATATCCTACTTGGTTGTCGTCGTACAGCCCTACTCCATTATCATTGCCACCGCCGGCCGGGCCCCATTCAGACCAGAAATCGCTCCTCGGCGGTCCGTAACGATAGTGCTGGACGGCCTCACCGCGGGGGGCGGCGAAGTCAGCCACGCTCACCGGCGGCAACTCCGGGGCGTTGAAGTCGAATGGCGGTGCTTGTCTGTACAGCCGCTGCTTCTGGAGGTTTCGCTGGCGGCGGTAGATATATGCCGTGATGCCCAAGACGAGGATGACCAAGAAGGGGATCCCGAGGCCGAGGCCGAGTTTTGTCGCGAGAGCGGTGTTGATGGTGTTTGTATCGGGCTGGCTTGCTATGGTTGGGATGATGGTAGGTGCTTGGTAGTCGGAAGTGCTGGTGGTGGTTGAAGATGGCGGTACGATGAGGACTGTTGTGACGGTTTCGGTGGTCCAGGTCGAGGCTGAACTGGTGGCCGAGGTTGACATCGTCGTGGCGCTTGAACCGGCCTCGGTACCGACCAGACTCACTGTCGACGATATTGACGGCGTCAATGGTATGTTCGCTGGCACCGGGGTCGGTGTTCTATGTCCGTCGTCCCCGGGTTTTGGGGACATCCCTGATGAACTCGACGTCGCTGGTACCACCGCAATCGTTGTAGAAGGCAACCCAACTGGACTCGCGTCTGTCGTAATGACTGAAGAGGATGAAGTGTCCGAAAAACCAATGTGATTTCTTCCCTCAAGGATTGTTTGAGCCTCCCCACCTGCCACAATGAACGTCCCGCTGTTACTCGAGCAGCTGCAGGTTCCCGAGTGGGAGCCGCCTGCGCGACACAATCGTTTGCCTTCACCCGCCTCGACTGGCCCGCAGTCTAGGAGGTTCCTGTTCTCATCTTGTGTGCCTGTTTGATGTCAGCCGCAAGGCCCACCCAAACAGAGCATGCAGTGTCCCGTAGCATAGGTGTCGCCATCACCCAGAAGAAGAAGCCGCCTGTAGAAGCGTTTCAGGAGGGTAGACAGTACAGACGCACACCAAGAAACAGGCAACAGGGGGCAAAACTCACCGACGTACCCGCGACCACAATTCTCACCGTCCCACTCGGGATCTGCACAAGCACCAGCTCTCTGAACTGCCGTCGCCGTCATCAAGTCCGGCGGCTTCGGCTCGGGCGGCTCGACCACCAGCACACAGAGCGTAATGCCGGAGCATGTGTATCCCGCCGGACAGCATCGTGATACGTGTGCCGTGGTGTTGCAAGCATAAAAGCCATCGGCCCGATCACCGGTCGGGGAGTAGCAAGTTGGTAGTGGTTGTGGGCTAGTAGTATCTTCGTCCGGGGCTTGCATGGCAATGGCACCTGCGATGGGTGCCGTGGTGGTTGCCAGGAGGACAAGTTCCGGGAGTGTCCGCATGGCAAACGATAGATAATTTTGGCCCCCAAGGGCAACCCCTCGGTGATGAGGTGCTGAAACTAGACCGCTCATACGGGTGCAACGTTGAAAGAGGGATAGTGCACGCACAAATCGCCATTGCAATTGCGACCATCACGGCGGCGCCGAGGAGTGGCAAACCCATCAAGATAAATAAATGAAAGCCCACATCCTGCTGCCCATGCATCGCATCTTCGCACATAAAGTCTCCCCGCACTTTTGCGAGCGCAGGCTGCAGACCGGTGCAGCCGGCCACAACCGGCCTTCAATCTCAGCCACGTGCCTGGCAATCTTTCCGCATGCGACAGTTTACTGCGGCCTTGAGAGGTCGGGAATCAGGCCGGCATAACAAATACCAGGTTGATGCCTTATCATTGTGTTTGTGCCTGCGCCATGGCGTGTCTTGCATCGCATCAAGTCGCGGTATGGTAGATGCTCCAGTATTTAGGGAGGGCGGCTGGGCTGTGTATTTGTTATGGTCCGGCCACCATGCGGGTCTGTCTCCGGGAGGCAACCGTGTTGATTAAGATTATCTGGCCCCCTTTGTGCGGCAGCTCGGTGCCGAGTCTCATCTTGTTCAAGGGATTGTGGAAGAAGCATCCTTTAAAAACTGACGCTCTCTTGATAGGAGACGATTGTCCGTGTGCGACGCTGTGGGAAGGTGGCGTCGGACCTAAGATGAACATGATCCTAATTATTGTGTGCTAATTATTATTAAAGCCCTCCCAAAACAATGCAAAAACCGTATATGCGTCTTCTGTTTCCCAGGGGTATACAAGACAAACGCCATTCCGCGCCATGCGTTACCACCTACGAGCCTCCCATGTTATCACGACTCCCACGTGCCCAGTCCAATGCCTGTCCCTCGTGCAGCCAGGAAATTTGATCAAGGTTCTGAAATCTACCAGGCCTTCAAACCTCCAGTTATAGTGTTCGGCAGACACTTTCACCTTCAGCTATTTTGACTTCATGTTTCCCTCGCCTTGTCCCTGACACGCCTCAACTCGCTCGACAGCTTCAGCTCCAATTTCTCCAGAATCCACTCCGCCTCCTCTTGGCTGCCCATCAGAGGGCTCCTACTCCCGACCCAGCTCCACTGCAGCTTCTCCTGGTCCTCCTTCATGGGCGTCTCCTCGCCATCCCCGCCCTCGGCGGGCTTCTTTCTATCCTGCGCCACCGCCTTTTGATGCCTCTGCGCGCTGCGCTCGTCCTCGCCGATCAGCTTCAAGTACCAAGCCCACTCGGCAAAGCTGTATTTACGAGGTGGTTGTGTTTTCATGTGTTGCGTGACCCGGCTGATCTCGTCGATGAGTATGAGGTGGTAATCATGTATGTCGGTGGGCACGTCGCGAGGCATCTCAGCGGGCGAGCGAGGGATCGAGACTGCGCGGCTGAGTCTGATGGTTTGCGATTCGATATCGGTTTGGCTCCGGCCGCCGGGTTTCTTATCGTTGCTGTTCATGGTGGACTTGCGCTTTGTGGATGAGGATGGCCGCTCGGGCGGCTCTTTGAAGCTGAGGCGGGTGTTGACCGTTGTAGAGCTCGACGCCGGCCGGCTAATGCTGTTTGAGTATGGAGTGGTCTGGTTGTTAGGCGGAACGTCCTTCGTTAGAGCCTTACCAGACCGACTATCATCCGCCTGCTCCGTTCGTCCTGTGCCGGTTACCTCATGGATCTCCCTGTCCAACTTCGCGGTGAGCTTTTTCCGTGCTGGCCCAGCAATTGCTTTTTCCTCATCATCAGTATCAGAGGCGTTGTGTTCCTCTGCAAACCCTAGCCCACCAGGCGGACTCGCCTCTACATCGCTATCGTCGCCGAAGATTTGGCCCATAGATAGGGACTTTGCGATCTCCTTCAAGCCCTTCTTGATTCCTCTTTCATCTGGTAGGATGGTGACGGTTCCCAGCTGGTCAGTGATGTCTCGGATGGATTTGACCACTGTGTCGCCAGCGTTCGAGATCAACACCGTCATGGTCGGCAGCGCAAGCAGTGACCAGAAGACGAAGAAGGATTTCCCAGCTGGAGATATTGGCGTCACATCTCCATATCCCATGGTGGTCAAGCTGACAAAGGCAAAGTAAAAGCCGTCGAAGTACGTCCACCCCTGATACTTTAACTCGCACTGCTGGAATATGGCGGCGCCCACCAGCCACAGTATGAGCCAGGCCGTCGTGGAAATGCCCATGGCCATCCAGCGTCTCCGGTGCTCCGCTCGGGTCTGGATCTTCCTCATAAGTTCGAACTCTCTCTCGCGGCGCTTATACTCGGTCAGGCCAGTATTACTCCGGCCGGATGAATCCTCGTAGCCCTCATCGTCATCGTTCACGGGATTAAGGATGTCGTCTTTCCCGCTGCGGACCTTTCGTTTCAGAGTCCGCTTGCGCTCCTTCTCCTCCATCCTCGCGCCAAGTTGGCGCCGGCCACGTTCCAAGACCAGGCTTCGGATGGAGCCCACCACCAGACCGAGACTGATAACACCAACGAGCGCATATGGGAATAGTAAGGCTCGACCAAGGGGTGTAGAGGCGGCAAAATCGCCGAACCCGACGGTGAAGAGGGTGACATCTGCCCAGTAGACCGCATCCAGATAATTCCATTCCTCTATTTTCGAGAAGACTAAGGCACCAACAAGCAGGTATACAAGGAACATGATGGTCTGGAGCATCAGTGTGCGCTGGCTCGTGGTCAATTGGAAGTCCCTGGAATAATGACCCTTCAAGGCGCCCCAGAAGGTGACGACCATGAGGGAGGAGCAGAGAAAGTAGAGACAGGCGGCGTAGATGCCATAGTAGAAAGCCTGTGACCAGATATATAGGGATTCTGGCTCCTCGTGGAGTGGTCCGGCGGCAGTGGCGCTGAGTGCTACAAGGCAAATCGAGGAGAAGTACCTGGGGGTGAGGGTAAGTCTCCATGGAAAAGAAATGCGTGGCTGAGTGAGGGATGAGGTGGATCTATTCTTACCAGGCTACTATGGTAACTGGCTGTGCGACAGAGAACCTTATTTTCCTGGCCATGTTCATGAGTAGGACCAGATTAGCGACAACCGCCACCGCCAGTTGGATGGCGTTGATGACTGTCAGCCTATGGTGGTATTAGTACGTGCTCATAGACTTGGGACAATATAATAGGAGAAGCACAAACCAGATAGGGTCTGCTATGAAGGGAGCTTTATCAAGATCTGATCCTGGTGGGAACTGCTCCCTCCAGGGTCTCACCAGGGCGCAGATACTGAAGGCGCTGGCAACAGGGCCGAGAGTACCTGCGATCATGGGAAAGGCTGAACTGGCGAACCACCAGCGGCTGGGATCCAGGTGGGCCTCATCGTTCTGGATGGGATCGCCTCCCGGTGACTTGTCCTTATGCTGATCCTCATCCTCATCCTGGGCCTGGCCGTGACTCTGATCCGGATGATGTCCGTGTCCCTTCTCTTCAGGAAGATGAGATTCTTGGTCGTCCAAGGCCTCTACGTGATCTTCGACACGGTCACCACTGTCGGCCATCATCTTGACTGCGGAACTGGCTGAGCGAGCCAGGCGCTGGACGATGTTAGAGAGCGGATGTGGATGTGGGCGAAGAATGAGCAGACAACATGACGCAGCTCGCTTGAATATCTAAGTGAAGGTTTGTAGAATGGGAGATAACAAAGGGGGGCATGAAGAGGCGAAGTGGATGGAAGTGGATGGAAGTGGATGGGGATGAGTCTTCCTTGGAGTCTGGAGTGTTGTCTAAGTGATTAATCAATTATTGAGTGTATGTATGAATTCAAAGCCAGCCAGGAAGTCTATGCTGTAGGTGCTTTGATCTACCACCCGAGTCGGATGGGTATGTCATCAAGAAATTCATCTTGAAGAAAGGAAATAAAGGGTGATTTCCCTGGTCGGAAGACGTTTGTCTCTGTGGAATGACGTCGGCAAGCCAAAGCAGCCAAGAACTGGGGGAACAAGGGTCCCCTGCTCCTTTTGGCGTGAGAACCGACCGTTCCAGACTGCCATCCGTGCCAAAGACCGTATCAAGTCCGTGCCAACCCTGTCAGCATGTTTGAGATATTCTGTTCCTGCTGAAGGTGGATCCGCACATCGAAGGTCTCGTTAACCTGGTCCAAGCCTTCAAAAGCTTGTCTTGAGTACAGTAGATCGACATCGCCTCCATCCCCACCGCGAGCAAGACGTTCTGAGCTGTCTGTACTTAGATAGGTATCTACCACGGCACCCCGACATCTCCACTCTCCGAGATTTTTGAGCCTCACCTCATCTCATCTCACCTCTCACCACGTGAGATGCACAACGTGATGGATGTGCGGTGACACTTCGAGAGCTTAATACATATTCAATCAATCAATCTCACCGAGGACCATGCAAATATGGCCTCTGCCACGGCGGGTTCTTGTCAAGCCGCCGAGGGCATCGAGGCCATTGAAGACGAGATGTCTCAGTAGTAGTACAGCTAGGTCTAAAAGCCATCACACAGAACATGTTCAAGTGTATTGTGCATCAGCTGGCTACATCACCGTCAGGTCCGTCTCTCATTCTCTCACTCTGTGCCTGTGTGTCCTACGAAACCTCCCCCTCTGACTTTTATCCCACAGTCTTCACAATGTCATGGAACAATCATCCTTGGCTCCTCTCATCATCAACCTGCCCGCCTTCCCAACGCGCAATGTCGGGGACGTAGCTAGCTACCTACCCGGGTTCCTGCACCACTTCCCAACTGCCACCATCCATTACCGCTGGACAGACCGGAAAGGGGATCTGAACACATTCCCAAACCAAGGGGGAGCCGGCGCACCACCACAGGACCCATCCGAGGCCATATCCCGTTACATACCAACACCTCTCCACTGGCCAACGCCCTTCCACGACACCATGTTCGGCTACGAATGGCTCATCAAGAATCTGTCCCCGCCAAACCTAAAGCGCCGCGCCGTCTACGTCTACGGATCCTACCTAGGAGCCAGCCTCGCCTCATCCCTCGCCCTGACCGAGTCCCACACCCACCAGCCCATGGCCGTCCGCGGGCTCATGGCCTTCAACGGCATCTACAACTGGTCGAGGATGCTGCCCGGCCACCCCACCAACAAGATCACCCTCGACGACGCAGCAGCGGCAGCAGCAGCAGCAGCAGATTCCTCCGACGCGGACGCCACGGACGGGGTCCCCAGCGACCAGGACGTCGCCCCCCTCAAAGACCTCGTGCCCACGCTGTTCAGGCACCCGTCCAACCTGTTCGACCCCTTCGCCAGCCCGGTCCTCTTCTTCCACACGGCCGGCATGCTCGTCCCTACAAAGTTCGGCAAGCCGCGCTCGTACCAGGACTTTGGCGGCGCTGACCCTTCCGACCTGCCCTACGTGTACTCGGACCCGGAGGACCCGGCGCCGCCCACGCCCTACGAGGAGAGCGAGTCTGCGGACGGCAAGACAGACACGGACAGCGACCTCGATTTCACGGCATTTAGCAAGTGGCCCCCGCCGCCGCGGAAGGGCTACTTCGCCTTCCCGCCTCGCACGTCGTCCCTCAAGATCCCCGAGACGTTACTCCTGCACACCCCCTCTACCACCTCCCTGCCGGACGCGACCAGCGCCGCGACGGGGAAGAAACTTGGGCCTGCCCGGCTGAGGAAGCTGAAGAACGCCGAGAACAGCTTCGAGGCGCACGCCCTGGGCCTGGCGAACCTGATGAGGAAGAGCATCAACAGGTTGGAGCTGAGGGAGAGGATGAAGTGGGACCCGGACTTCCGGGACTGGGAAGGGGAGGCTGTGCGGAGGGTCGGGGTGGAGGACGTTGGGGATGTGATGCGGGATGGGGCCGGACGGATCGGGGAGAGTGGGTTGGGCGATCTAGGCGAGGATATTGCCATACGTTGGTTGGAGGAGAGGGTGGGAATGATATAAGCGGCCTGAGTCAGACCCGTTGACAGGCACGGGTCTTCTGCAGTTTTATGTACAAGTATGATTGAAGGCGACGCTCAACTCCGATATACCCCTCTACAAGGTCGCCATGGTCTAGGAACACTGGTAGCGATATCAGGATTGAAATGGCGATGAAGATAGTTATCTGGATATCAAAATATGTACATGTGGCTCATGTGCCCTCATTGCCAATGTGTAAATGTAAGTCGTCCTTGGCAATTGCCATAGATCAATCGATCAATGATCCGTCTTCATCCATGTATAGCTCTTCAGTGGTATCGCTGTCGGCCTCCTCTAGCTCGGCGTCGCTACCAGCCCTCATGGCAGGTTGCTGAGTCTCGCCACCATATTTCAGGCTGTCTGCTGAATCTTCATGTCCGAGGCCCTCGTCAATGGCGCCCGACAAAGCCATTTCAGGCTGGTCAAGTTGCTTATCCGAAACCGCTGACTCGGTGACGGGATCAAAACCACCTGGCTGAGCACCTGATTGAACCTCGTCATTGGCAGGGTTATCAACTGCTACCGAGATCCCGTCCAGTGACTGAAGTTGGTCCTCTTCATCGTGGCCGGCCTCCGAATCATGAGGCTCTGGCGTTGGTCCGTCATGATGAGCTTCAAGGTTTTCAGGCTGGCCCGCAACCACTGGAGTCTTTGCAGTAGGCTGCTCATGCTCACTGTCCTCGTCACTTTCCACTAAACGCGTCCTTCTCAAGCGCAGTCGCCGAGCACTACCGGCAACCTCCGGCTCATATGCATCGTGGTGATCAGAACCGCGGGTCTCCGGCTCCTTACCCTTGCCTTTGCCAATGATGGTGTTCTCGAAACCGCCAGGCTCGAATCCACCCGGTTCAAATCCGCCTGGTTCAAATCCGCCCGGTTCAAACCCACCTGGCTCAAAACCACCTGGCTCAAAACCACTAGGCTCAAACCCGCCAGTCTGGTCATAATCAGGCTTAAACCCACCACCCTCCCGATCCAACTCCACATCATCCATCTCCTCGTCTTCATCGACAGGGATGTCCTCCAAAGGCATGCTGTCACCAAACATGTCCTCACCAGCAAACACGCTCTTCCGAATCCTCAGACCCCGCAACAACTTCTTCCAGGTACCCAGCGCCCTCAGACTCCTCCTCTCCTCCTCCAACATCTGCTCCAGGTCCTCAAAGCCCCTAATCACAGCCCTCACGCCCTCCTCCGCCTCGGCGGGGACCACCACGCCGCTGTACACAGCCGTGCCTTTCCGGCCCTTCCAGTCAAACCCCGTCAGGGCAGGGGCGTAGTCGACCCCGAGCACGTGCGCAGCGTGACCCGCGCGCGGGTGGACGACGTGAGCGCCGCCTGCGGGGACCATGCTGGGGACGTAGGTGTCGAGGTTGCCGAATTTGTTCTTGGGTACGCGGCCGGCGACCACGGGTGGTGGGATGTAGAGCTGGGTCTGGTCGAAGGTGTAGATCGGCACGCCCTTGGCTGGGCTGGGCCCAAGGACGGGGTCGTCGTCACTGCTCTCTTCTTCCTCGTCAAAGGCGATCCGTCCTCTTCTCTGCGGCCTTTTCCTCCTTGGGAGTACCTTTACTGGCTCCTCGCCGAGTTTGATCTCCCGGCCCATTCGGTACCATTTATCCGCCGACCGTGCGACCTTGACGTCCCTTCTTCGGTAAATCTTCTCCAGTGGCCCCTTGCTCCCTGCGCCCACCGTTCCAACAACCGAGGCTCCCGGAACAAGGACCTCGTGCCGCCGGAGGTGTCGTTGCAGAGCATAGATAGGATGATTCTTGAAGTCAATCACGTTTCTTGGCAATGGCTCCCTTGCCTCTAGACCGTTCAACTCATTGTTCTCGATCTGGTCCAGATCGGTGATAAGCCCGGGTGTTCTGTATCTCTTCAACGCTCGGCGCCACCACTTTCTCCCTTCCTCCGGCACCATAGGCCCGTCAACGCGCATCCGTCGCGTTTTGGCATTGAAGGCCTTTGCGTAACGACGGGTCACATCTTTTGCCGCGCCACCTTCCTCGAAGCATACGACGTAGGAAAGGCAGTTTCCGCGGTCGGAGGCGGGAGGCTCGAGTTTGTTGGCGCGGAAAAGGGTTCGGGGTACGAAAGGGTCAACAGGCTGCCACTTTTGGTGCGCTGCATCGAGGACTTCGACCCAGTATACGGGATACTCGGATTCTGATGGCTGCGGCTGCCTGGGAGTTGTTCGACGGTTGCTAGGGGATGACACTGCAGACATGTCCGGGACGTGGTAGGCTGTGGCGTTTGGGTGGCCAAGACGAGAGCGAGGAGACGGTATGGAGGTTGATGGGGAAGTAAACGCCTGTACAGCCTCTACCCGGACTGGAGCCGGTCTAGATGGAGCCTTGGCTTGACGGCGTTTCGGCATTGTAGGGCCGCCAGGGACAAATCCCAAGGGCTGCAGTGAGAAAACAAGCCGCGCCTCTACGCCGGCAGCTCTCAAGACAGCACAAAAGAGCTGGGCGCCAACATCTCGGGAACCGCTTAGGTTCCTAGTAGCTCTTCGGAAGTCAGCCTTCTCTAGGCAGGAGTCTATGTCATCGGGAAGTTCGTACTGTGGACTTCATCAGCAATGGAATAGTTATATTGATTGGTCAGGGATCTACATACGTCCTCCAGTTGCTTCACGTCCTCGGCCCACAACGACCTCCTTAGTCCTCGTTCCGTGATTGTAAAACGCTGTTGGAACCTGTCCATGACCATCTCCAAGCCCTTCTTGAGGGACTCAGTCTGGCCAAACTGCGTCAAGTGAGACCCTGGATTCAGCCACTGCACAATTTTCGCCGTCAGCAGGGGCCGGAGGTTTTCCTGCACGACAGGGTCGTTGCACCAGTGGTTCCTCTTCTCCGCGTGTGCCAGCAAGCATAGTAGATGTGTCCTGTGTATGTCGAACCGGCATTCCTTCTCTTCCTTGCTGATGGGCTTTCTCCGGTCTGCATTCCGCCTGGACGGCGTGAGAGCCTCTTTGGCTGCCGTCAGGTTGAGCTCGAGTGTGTCGCTCTTTTCCTCCGCCTGACCTTCATTCAGGGAGATGGCCCCAAGGTCCACATCCTCGAATTGTACGTCCTCTTCTGACTCTTCGTCGCTCGAGTCTCGGTATGTCGTCTGGAGGGTCGGCTTGGGTATCTCCACGTCCTCAAACTCGACATCTTCGTCGTCCTCGTCGGATGCCGTGTCTGCTTCTCGATCTCTTTGAGACTCGGCAGGTGTATGCGCCTCGGGTGCGCTTTCAAGTCTTCGCCGTCCGGTCCGTCGTCTCTTCAAGGGACGCTCGGGCTCGTCTGACGTCATGCGGTTGCGAAGCGCACTGGATTCGCGCAAGAGTTGGGTGTAGACAGGGACATCCGCTTGTCTCGCTGACGACCGAGTACGCCGAGGCGATGGGGGCTCCCTTCTTTGCGCTGCCTCGGCTCTGTGAGCTACGCCCGTTCCAGGACCTGTAACTCGTCTCCGTCCTGCCATGGCTGCGTCGTGTGGCGCCTTGGCAGGGCAGGGTAGCAATGGTCGATAGAAAGCCACAGAATGTGACTAGACATGAGTGTGGGGATAAAAGTATTAAGTTTCCCCCATTCTGAGTTGCTGCGACTGCCAATAGTTCATCAATCACGCGTCCAAGGTATTGGAAGTAGAAGGGTAGGAAGGCGCGCGGAGTGCTGATGCTCGCGTAAGCACGTGAGGTTGCTGACTAATAACACTTTGTACCCCTGTAAATACCCCTCCTTGCTTGACGTCTGAAAAGCATCACGTTCAGGTCAACCAGCGACAACCTCATAGTTACTGTATATATTCTGCGAGACAATCAGGACACTAATAGCCTCTACGTAACACCTCTGCATCCCTGACCAGTCAGGCAGTACGCCCTGTCCGTCGGATTCATTGTACAACCCGTGGACTCTCTAGAGACTGATTGGTACCGTATATCGCCAAGGGTTGCCTGGAGTTGTTTGAAGTTGCCTGATCGTCAACGTTGTGCTATCTCAATCAGCTTACGACCAATTCGGGCTGTTCGTTTCCCGAGACAAGGCAGCAGAATATCAGGAACTTCATAGATTTAGGGCATCAGCTTGAGTCTTGGTGAAGCGGCATCCCGAGTTACTGCCTCTTAGCAGCATTGATCTGGACTTCACTTACTTTTGATAATTACCAATCTCGTATTACACTTTTCAAAATGGCGATCACAGAAATCGGTTGCATGGTCACAAAGCCAGGCGTCGATGTCATAGACGAGAGCACCCCGGGTGGCAAAATCCTAGTGACAGCCTGGAAGAAGATTACCAGGCAACCCACTGGTCCTTTCCATATCTACTGGGGACTGGAGGTTGAGAACCCCTCCAACCTTTGGTCATTCTTTGACTTTGCCTCGGTGGAGGAGCACCAGAAGTTCGGCAAAGAGTAAGTATCAAAACACCCGTAACAAATCTCCCTCCCACCGTTGTTGGGCCCGTCGGCTGAGCACACGAATCCAGCTTTGGCGGGGACATTGTCCAGGATTTCGACAAGATCATCGACCATGGCGTCTTCACAGGCAACAAGCACATCGCCACAAAGCCCTACCCGCCTTCAGCCCTGAGGTCGCCCGTCACTGAGATCATGCTGGCTTGGTTCCCCTCGGACATATCCCCGGAGGTGAAGGAGGCGAACACCAAGAAGCTCGAGCAGTTCGCTCAGAAGGGCCTCGAGGCGTGCCCGGATATCCAGGCCATAAACCTGGGCTGGGGATTGGAGAACGATTTCCCGGTTCGCGGAGGGGAGGAAGGGGAGAAGGGGAGCCTGGTCTCAATGCTCCTCGGCTGGCCTAGTATCGATGCACACATGAAGTTCCGTGATACGGATGCGTTCAAGGAAGCTATTCCTCTGATTAGAGGCCTGGAGGGCGTGAAGAAGTTGACCATGTTCCACGTCAAGGCTCGGGTTTTGGAAAATGAGACAAGGAAGCAGTAGGTCAGTGGGACAGGAGGAAGTAGGATAACGATCATGTGAAAGTCCAAGATAGCCCACGGCAAACGACTGGCAACACCCACTTCTTCATATGGCTTGGGTCGAGTTTGCTCCCACGAATAGCGTGTAGTGTGAAAACACCTGCAACTGGATTCGAAGATGACCAACAAAGTAATGTTGCCTCTGCTCCCGGTAAGACGGAATAAGTGCCACGAACACTCAGAGTATCATGGCTATATCAATCCACCGGCTGTCTCATTCAGCAGCATACCTTCCCGCCACTCACTGCGTGGTCCAGACACACCGAGACAGTAACCACTCAGACTTGACACAGTAAACTCGCCGGTCTCCGTATAGTTCTGAGCAAGCCCAAAGGTGCCATCCATTGTCCCTGATCCAAGTCGATATAGCTTCACCCCTCCTTTGGCACAAGGCTCACCATACTTGCCCGGAAGTGTCGTGTACGACCCGCAGACCGTCTCTTCTGGTCTCGATGCCCGACACCGTAAGGAGCACAGCCATGAATACTATGACGAAGACGGAATAGGCCTTGTACCACGTGGTAGATATACAGGGTATGATGGTCGTCCTATGTATCTCCCCGTGGACGAAGTAATAACCGTATATCACAATACCCGGCACGACGATGACGGTGTAGTACAGCGCTACAAGCCACGAAGTAATGGTCCAGATGACCCTCGGAAACACGCCGCCAGGGAGGAAGGGCGTGAGGTACATGAAGCAGACCACAAATGCGCCAAGAAATGGGGTTATGTAGACCGCCCTGAATATCCTGCTTCCCCAGACATGCACAGCTGATAGCGTAGGTACTATCACCTGCGGTACGTCTTCCATATAGGGCTCCAAGTAAGTGCCACTCCTTATTTGTTGCTCGATCAAGCTGTCCGTGGAAAGGTGACTCTCGCTCCTGTGCACGGTGGACTTGGAGCCGGACAAAGTGAGTTGCAGGTTGAGCTGGGAGACAGATTGCGAGTTGATGGTGAAGGTGTAGTCGTGGGTCAACCAGGGAGCAGCGAACAACCGCAGGAGCCCACAGATGGCGAGCGGGAGGAACAGGCCGTTGATAGCATCAAGCGCCGTGTATCTCGGATCCTCGCCGAAGTCGCTGGACAGAGCTGCGACGGCCTGGACGCCCTGCAGGAAAACCACGACGTTCTTGACCATCTCGAGGGATAGCAAGTCGACCCTGGTCTTTCGAGGCAGGTGGGTGGCGTATGGTAGGCATCGTTGGACCATGGAGTCAGTGCCATCCCACCCCTGAGACGTCCAGAACAGCGCGTTCGTCGCGGCGATGTCAATATTACCCCATGTCTTTGAGCGAATCCGGCGGTTGATGATCGCGGCATATCGCCACAGAATGGATATAGGGTTACAGAGAACGATCTGATCGTGCCACCGGGGGCGTCGATCATGTAGATAAGATGGTGATGGCACGCCGGAGATGATGTGTACGATCAACGGGGCGAGACCGAGGGTGAACAGGGACACGAGGTCAGCCAGGTGCATGCCTCTGCTTCCCCATGACATAGGCAGGATGGTATACATCTTTGAGCTCGCCTTGAGATGAAAACAGTCTCTGAACATTATCTGTGGGTGACTTCTTTGTCAGTCTCGTCACCGGCTCCCGAAGTCGTCGAGGTGCGCTTACATTACGCAAGGTCTAAGGCGAGTATGTCTCAATACTGTTTGCGCGCGGCCGTTAGGTCCGGATTAGCTGAGAAATACCGGAATGGACGATTTGTGAGTCTAAGTACTCGGTATTTCGTGTCAGATCGGTCGTTCTTCGTTTGCACTGGGTACGCGTGTTCTATTCAAGTCTGGCCGTAACCTTACGGAGACAGCTACTGCAATTCCGCTGGTTGAGGGCAAGCCCCCTTTTAATCGATTCCAGCGGGGTGTTACATTCATTTTGGCCCCCTACATGAAGTTGCTGCACAGTACACTTAGGGTATCGGAGCAGTAAGGGGTGTTGAGACCACTCTGCATGCTCTAAGTAATGCTGCAGTCAGCAACACGAACCAAAAATAAAACCAGTACCAAAGATGGAGGGTGTCCAAAAAGGGTGACTGTCTAGGATTCCCTTACCTATTTGTGGCAAAGCTGAACATATATATACCTTACATTCGGCTGATTTATTGGCCGATCATTTCATGCCTTGCTCAGGGCCATGTGAGCTACATTTATGCTCATCATATTTTAAGGGACATAATTATCTACTCGAGTATATTATCGCAATTACAACAAAAGAGCTCATAATTGAATTGTGGGATGTATAACGGCTTCTCTATATCTTCAGCTCCTTCTCCCAGTGCCCCAACCTTATTTGTTGATGGGGAAGCCGATTGACTCCGTACATGCATCCATCATGTCGAGTTACTTAAGTATGGGAGAAGATCAAAATGAGGAAGTAGCTCGACGGATTCCGCGGAAAGAGGGTCAGTATTCACTCTCACAAGCACTATATGGAAATGAAGAAAACAATTACAGGTCGGTACATACCGTCTTTTCTCACGACATCATTAGAATGGTACGAGAAGGGTCCTAAGCACGGAAACCTTCTCGTCCCCATCCCCATTCCCCCTCCCCAAATCTCTGTTCAGGAGTGATGCTCACAAGTCCATTTTTGCCCTTGTTTCTAGGTGTCTTCCTCTGGGCCGCGGGCTTCGCACTGCCCACTGCCATCCGGACTCTTGTGATGGTGCATGTCCGCCCAGCCGACATGGCGCTCTTGTTCAGCTGGCTGGCCGTTGTAGAGACTGTGGGTTCGCTGTTGGGCTCCGTGGTGCTGACATGGGCTTTGCTGGTGGGTCTGAACACCGCGGATTCAGATATATTGCTTGGACTGCCCATGTTCATCTGTTCGGTATGTTATTGCTACAATTGTGCTGTTGCTGGTAGTGGAGCAGTGGGCTAACCTGAATAACAGGTGTTGTACTTGCTACTGGGAGCGTTTACTTGGTCTACGGATGTTGCCGGCATGGAGATGGGCACGTAGCCCGAGCTGGGAACCCAGGCAGTGCTATTGATTTAGGCCGGGAATGAATGTCTGGGCCAACGCGTGAAGTCATTGGTCATCTATTCGAGTGGACGACTTTTTGTTCCAAACAACTTGCTTCGGCGCTCCTCAGTATCTTGGCAGCCATGCCCCGTGCCTTGCTCATCATATCTGTACCGTAAAGGGGGACCGGCTTTCCAGGCTATCAATCCGTCCAAGTTGAAACTCCAAGTGACGAAATGCCGCACTCGGCTGATACTGGGGGACTAGACATATCGTCAGCACCAAGTGCCATCTCGGGCCTGGACGAGGGATGTGCAAGCAAGGGGGAGAGACACAAACATACCCATATGTCCACACAACCTGATATCCACAAAAGTAAGGCCCCTCTCCGTCCGCGTCCTGCCCATAATCCCACTCGCAGCCGGGGCCGTGTCAGCCGGCGGCACGTAAAAGTCCCCATCCGGCGCGGCCCACGTCATGTTCTGGATGGCGAGCAGCGTCGCGTTGGGGAGGATGACGAAGTCCATGTCGCCCTGGCCGACGACGACGCGGCTCAGCCTCTCGATGACCCGCGGCAGGACCGTCTGGCTGGACCACAGGCCCTGGGCGCCGGTCTGGTCCGTACCGTTGACGAGCACTGCGGCCCAGCCGGTGCACTCGGTCCAGACCGTGGTGGAGGGCGCGTGAATCGCCGTCTTGACTTCGGGGCGGTCGAAGAAGACTGTCGCGCCGGGTGGCGTGTAGGGGAAGGCGCCCGGGGAGCCGAGGACGTCCCAGAGGGTGGGGCAGGTGTTGGCAATGTGGTAGGGGTCCCAGCACTGGTAGGGGGTTTTCGATTAGTTTCAGGCTTTGGTTGAGTGTGTGTGAGTGTATGTGTTATGTGGTGAAGGGACATGAAGGGTAGCTATCTCACTGGATTTGCTATAAAGGCGTTGTCCGCGATGATATCGTAGAGGTTGAATTCCAGGTCACCACTTGCCGCAGGGTCTGGTGGAGGTGGCATGGGCCCGAGAGGCGGAAAGACGAAATGCTCGTCGATAAAGTCTTTGTACCCGCAAGCCTGGTGTTTGTTGCGCAGGTACGCAGTGAAGGTGTCGTCAAAGGCAAACATGTTGGCCCAGAACTCACAGGTACTGTAGGCAAACAGGTTGCGGCTGGCCTGTCGGGATGCCAGGGATGGATCGTAGATGATGATGCCGTCCAGGCTGTAGTCGACAGCATTGCTGTCCTTGGCAGTGATCATGGCGTCGGCAATGTAGGGCACCATCATTCCTGAGAACCCAGTGCCCACGGGCTGATCGATCCAGACCATGTTGGTCAGGCGATGCCAGCTAAAGGGATTTTTGATGGGCTGGAAGGTGCCAATTTGCCACAAAAATGGCCCGTTTTCTTGCAACAATCCCTCCAGCGAGCTGCAACCCGGGCCACCGTTAAGCCAGACAGTGATGTCACTCGTGGTATTGGGACTGGGATGGGCAGATGGGAAGAACCAGAAGTAGAGACGTCTGTCTTCGTCAGGTGCATCCGAGACGGGGAGGAGGCCAGCATAGGACTCGCCGATATCGAAGGGGACATCAGGAATGGCAGAACCGTTCACGGCGAATTCTGCCCCGGGGATTGCATGGTCAGTGACTTGGTTGGACTGAGGCGGAGCTGCCCGGGAAAGTCTGATATAAGATATAACGAGACACACCT
Organism: Cytospora piceae; assembly: GCA_016508685.1. Taxonomy (NCBI): domain Eukaryota; kingdom Fungi; phylum Ascomycota; class Sordariomycetes; order Diaporthales; family Cytosporaceae; genus Cytospora; species Cytospora piceae. The sequence continues at coordinate 1,742,981 of JADMLE010000002.1, read as the reverse complement.
TTAGTTCTTGAGTTCAAAAACGTATATTCAGACTCTTGTTGATCAACAGAGGGGCGTAGACGGTTCCTGTTGTCCAAGACATGTTGTATACGCTGTTGACGAAAAGCAGCAGGACCAAGATTTGGCATTTCAGACTCGTTACAGAAAGTTGCCGCGACCACATCACCTGGATACAGACATGCCAATGAACAGGCTGTTTGCCATGATGACAATCTCATGGTCTTTTTTTGCGTGGCAGAAAATGGTGTTTCAGTAGAGACAAGAATTTGGATCCATCTCTCCAGGTGGAAAGTTGTGCAGGCCCCAGAGAGAGAGATGGGGGGGGGGGACATGTAAAGTACTTAAAGTACATTGTCTGAATGTCTGAATGTCTGAATGTCTGAATGTCTGAATGTCTGAATGTCTGAATGTCTGAATGTCTGAAGTACTTATGCATGTCTCGAATGCGATGGGCGGGGTTTTGCCATTGGCTCTGATGTCCGAGACATTAGAGCCCAGTCAGCTCCGAGTTGGGACTAGACTCGGCGTACAGTATTATTCTTCTATATTTGTTCATCCTTTGTTCCGATGACTCCCAAACAGAGTCACTGCCTGGCGTCTTCCCTCATCATCAAGTTTACATGGAAGAATAGAATGTGACAAGAACAACAAAACATACTGTCAACGTCAATCTATAATCAACATGGTCAACTGTGCGCAGTCCGACGCTTCGTTCGGACCGTCGGTACCAGCTGGCTGCCGGGATGGATTCGATTTCACTCTTGATTTTGAGCAAATCATATTGTCGTCGGTACCGTCCTTCATCTTGATCCTTGTATCTGTGCATCGCGTATCACTACTTTGGCACTTGCCCAGCGTCTCGTACAAGACGTGGAACCATCATGGCCTTAAGCTGGTATGTTAACCCCCCCTCCCCAAGCACCCGAAGATTGCCTCATTCAACATTGATATCACTAACAAATGGCGATCCAGATAAGCACGGGCATATTGGCATGCCTACAGCTTACGTTGCTGGTGCTCTGGTCCCTCACCCAGAATACATCCGCCTACTACGCGTCGATCTGGCATGCGCCTTGGGCCTTGTAGCTGCTGGATGCCTGAGTGTTCTATCGCATCTCCAACACACGCGGACCATTCGCCCCTCCTACATCATCAATAGCTATCTGTTCTTTTCCATCATGTTTGATGTCGTCCAGGCCAGGACCCTGTGGCTGCGTCCATCCACGCCCGTGGCAATCTCCTGTGTCTTCTCGGCCGCTTTGGCTACCAAACTTGCCATGGCATATCTGGAAGCACGGGAGAAACGGCCCATCTTGCAACCATTTGACGACAAACCATCCCCGGAGAGCACGGCCAGCTTGTACAATCGCAGTGTCTTTTGGTGGCTCAACCGGCTGTTTCTCACGGGCTTCAAAAAACCCCTGACCATGGAGAATCTCTATCCGCTACCACCAGACATGGCATCTGCACTGCTGCGAGACAGGTTGGCTAAGACGTGGGAAAAGCTGTCGTCCAAGGAATCCACCGACTCGACAGATGATTGGGGATACCCATTGCTCCGTGCTGCAGCATCTGCTCTGAATTGGCCTCTTCTCGCCCCCGTCGTGGGTCGTCTGGCCTTGATAGGCTTCAAATACAGCCAGCCGTTTCTACTGTCAACAACGGTGGACTACGTGCAGCAGGAACCTGCCAGCCGCCCCAGGAATGTCGGCTACGGCCTGATGGCAGCCACTGCTCTCGTATATCTGGGAATCGCACTGAGCACCGGGTTCTACAACTACCACGTCTTCCGGGCCACGACACTGCTCAGGGGCGCCCTGGTAAGCACCATATACCGCAAGACTCTCTCGCTCAACCTCGGCGACGCCAAGACGGCAGCCGCCTTGACACTGTCGACTACCGACGTGGACCGCATCGGCTTGACGCTCAAGAGCGCCCACGAGATCTGGGCGAGCAGCATCGAGGCCATCTTGGCTATCATCCTGCTGCAGCGCCAGCTCGGTTGGGCCTGCATCGCCCCCGTAACGCTTGCCCTACTCGCCACCGCGGCCAACGCTGCCATCGGGCGCCACATACCCGGCCGCCAGCGAGAATGGGGCGCCGCGATCCAGAAGCGTGTGACGTTGACGTCGTCGGTTTTGAGGAACCATGAAGGGCGTCAAGATGATGGGGCTGGTCGACATCGTGTCAGCCATGGTTCAGCGCTCCCGTATCCACGACCTGGATCGGTCCAAACACTATCGGTCCTTCTTTGCATACATGAGCATGGTTTCAACGCTCCCGACCCAGCTTTCCGCCCCGCTGGCGTTCCTGCTCTACATTCTCGGCGTGCAGGCCCACAGCAGCAGCCATAGCCTTGTTGCCGCCCAGGTCTTTGCCTCTCTTTCGCTGGTTGAGCTTCTTACAACGCCGCTGCAGGAGGTTCTTTCGTCCATACCGACCTTCCTTGCGTCGCTGGGCTCATTTAGCCGTATTCAGTCTTATTTGCTGCTGGAACCCCATGTAGACCACCGTCAGACGCTACTACCACCCACACCTGCGGCGCCTGCGCGCGATGAAGGCGTTGTCTCCTTCCATGCAGCAACGTTCCCCGTCGGCAAGGACGGACAACATGTGCTTCGCGTCATGGACTTAACCTGCAAAGTCGGCTCGCTGACCATGGTCATTGGCCCTGTAGGCAGTGGGAAAACGACGCTGATGGATGCCGTGCTGGGTGAGATGCAGCCGTCTGGCGGGCTCATTCGGTCTGCCACCAGCAGTATCGCTTATTGCAAACAGGAGCCGTGGATCATCAACGGGACGATCCTGGAAAACATCGTTGGGCCTTCTGGCCAGCGAGGTTTCGACGAGGCTTGGTACCGTACCGTGCTGTGGTCCTGCGCGCTGGACAAGGACGTCGAGGAGATGCCTGGCAGGGACCACACCCCCGTTGGCAGTCGCGGCGTATCGCTGAGCGGCCGGGCAGAAGCAGCGATTGGCATTGGCACGAGCTGTCTATGCGAGGGAAAACGTTGTGGCCCTGGATGATGTCCTTAGTGCATTGGACGCACGCACCGAGAAGTTGGTGTTTGAACGCCTATTATCCAAGGATGGCCTGTTGCGGCGGATTGGGACGACCATTGTTCTCGTGTCTCATGCTGTCCATCGTTTGGCCTCCACGGATCAAATAGTTGTTCTGGATCGGTCTGGTCAAGTTGTCCAGGTCGGCACGTTTGAGGAAGTTGGCTCCTGTGATGGATATGTGCGTGAGATTCTGGCTGATATACCCAAGCATGGGGGAAACAGAGAACAAGACGGGCGTGAGGTCGAGGCACCCGTGGACGTTATTGGTGATCAACCCCGAGCCTCGCCAGCTGCTAAGGTCGAGGTTATCTTGTCCTCAAGTGCCCCCGCAGCAGGAAAATCGATCAAGGAAAAAAAAGCCAGCGAGTCAGCAGTACTTGTTTACTACTTTCAGTCCATCGGCTGGTACCGAGCACTGTTCTTCCTCCTTCTAACCCTCGCGTGCGTTTTCTGTACCAAGTTTCCCCAAGTCTGGGCAGGATGGTGGGCCGACACGACGAGTCCCAACAACGGTTCCTTCCTGGGCGTCTATTTCGCCCTGGGGCTCCTCGCCGTGGCCACCAACGCCGTGGCCATCTGGACCATGATGATCGTCATCGTGCCCATCTCAGCGGCCAAGCTGCACTGGCAGCTTCTCGACGCCGTCATGCACGCGCCCATGTCGTTCTTCGCCGCGACCGACTCGGGCACCACGCTCAACCGCTTCAGCCAGGACATGTCGCTCATCAACAGCCGGCTGCCTGTGTCGGTGCTGCAGGCCACCTCGGCCGCGTCGCTATGTCTGGCCCAGCTGGTCTTGGTGGCGACCGGGTCAACTTATTTCGCCGCCTTCATCCCCGCCACGCTGCTGGTCCTCTGGCTGCTGCAGAGGTTCTACCTGCACACTTCTCGCCAGTTGCGACTGCTGGACCTGGAGCAGAAGTCTCCCCTCCTGTCGAGCATATCCGAGACGCTAGAGGGCCTCTCCTCGGTGCGCGCGTTTGGCTGGAGGGATGAATTTGAGCGCCGCAATCTGCATCGCCTCGATGAGTCTCAACGCCCTTTCTACCTTCTCTACTGCGTCCAGCGGTGGCTCAACTTGATCCTCGATCTGATCGTGACGGCTTTGGCGGTGTTGCTGGTGACACTGGGCACCCAGGTTCCGTCCAGCACATCGGGCGTCACCCTCGGCGTGGCCATGCTAAACGTCCTGGGATTCAGCCAGAGCCTGTCACAGTTCGTGTACAACTACACTGATATGGAAACGTCTCTCCAGGCCGTCGCTCGCGTGAAGGACTTTGTAGACACCGTGGCACCCGAGGACCTCCACAAAGAAACACGAAAGCTGCCACAGGAGTGGCCTGTCCGCGGCGCCGTCGAGTTCCACAATGTCACAGCGTCCTATGACAACAAAACCGCCACCAATGTTAACAACAACAACACGGATACATCCATCTCCCCAGCCCTAGACAATATCTCTTTCACGATTCCGCCAGGCCAGAAAGTCGGCATTTGCGGCCGAACAGGCAGCGGCAAGTCCACCCTGCTAGCCACGCTCTTCCGCATGGTGGACCTGAGCCAGGGCCACATCCTCATCGACGGCGTCGACCTCGCCACCACGCCGCGGCAAGACCTGCGCGCCCGCATGGTGGCCATCCCCCAGGAGCCTGCTTTACTGCCCGGCACGGTGCGCTTCAATGCCTCGCCTTTTGCCAAGGATTCACTTGACGACGACGACGACGCTGCCGCTACCACAACTACAGACGAAGCCATCATCGCTGCCCTCGAGGCGGTAAGCCTCTGGCCCTCGCCGATTCGGGACCGCGGCGGCCTCGACGCGGACATGGAAGCCCTCGCGCTGTCGCAAGGGCAACAGCAGATCTTCTCGCTCGCGCGGGCGACGTTGCGCGTCGACAGCAGCCCGGGTGCGGTCGTCGTGCTGGACGAGCCGACCAGCAATGTGGATGCCGTCACGAACGAGGTCATGGAAGGGGTGATCCGCGACCGGTTCGCCAGGAACACGGTCGTGACGGTCGCGCACCGTCTGAGCACCATTGTCGACTGCGACCTCGTGGTCGTGCTAGAGAGGGGTGCCGTAGTGGAGTTGGGGAAGCCAGGGGACCTGTTTGCGCGGAGGGGGACGTTTTGGGGCTTGTGTCGGGCTCAGGGGGTTCGGCCTGAGTCTGAGGAGTATTAACTTCACTCAACATGACGAGAGCATCACGGGATTTTATGACGGCGAGAGAATTGATTTCAGATTTCGAGGGACAATTGAAGTTTCCAAGGGATTTCCTCTATAAGTCGTATGTATCGATAGTGTTCAACTAACTAATATTCAAATTGATCATACGTCGATCAATGCCATGTAGGACCTTGTGCAACTGAAATCAAAAAGGCCCATGACCATGATGCTCCCCATGATGGTCCCCCTCCGCCTTCAACGCCATCATCTCTGCGGCCTCCCTCGCCGTACCGTTGAAGACGACATGGTCCTTGACCCAGTCCACAATGGGCTCCCACTTGCGGCATTTGTGCAGCGTGTTGAAGCTGGGCGACTCGCCGCCGAAGCCCTCGGGGTCGTTCCAGATCAGGTACGGCGTCACGTCGCCCGTGCACATTATGTTCATCCGCAGTGTCTCGATGCAGTGGTCCACGTGCCACCGCACCTGCTCCGGCCCGCCGTGCCACGAGGCTGTCTCGCTGTAGTCCCAGTCCTCCTTGTAGGTGTACTGCCGGATGAGGTTGAGGCAGTGGATCTCGTGGAAGCCCTCGAGGAGACCCACTGTGGGGCTGTGGGGCTCGCCGGGGTTCACGCGGCGCCAGTCGCTGTTTCTTCAAAACGAAATGACACCCCCCCCCTGTCAATTCGGTTTCTCACACACCATCCTAGAACTTCAAACTAAACTTTTAACTTCACTTAATCCACATACTTTTACTAATATCTCTACTAGTTTATAAGCTACAGTTATATATTCTATATAATTCGATAGATCTAATATAAGGCTACTATATATATTAGTATTATATATATTATCTTACTTATATAGTACTTATAATTGAACGTTATAATAAGTTTTAGCTATAAAACTACATATTTATCTTTATATTTTTAAAATTAAGACTTTAGTTTATATACCTACTATACTATATAGTATAGACTATCTTTAGAAGTAAAGCAGATATAGTTATTAAGTATAGTTATAGTTATTAGGCTTATAATATAGAAATATATAGAGATTTCTAGCTATATCTTTATATTATAAGCTTTTAAAAGTATACCTTATAGTAAAGTATATATTATATTAATCGCTATAGTATTAGGAGTATATTGATATATATATCGGCTTATTATATATTATATATGTTGAGTTATAGTAGAATATGTATATTTTGAGTTCAAGTTTGAAGTTCTAGGATGGTGTGTGAGAAACCGAATTGACAGGGGGGGGGGTGTCATTTCGTTTTGAAGAAACAGCGGTTTCGGGGTCTTGCTGCAAGGCGTTTATCTTGCTGATTGGGACGGGGAATGCTCCGTCTGGGAGATGGTACGGGAGTCCCATGAGATTAGAGTCTGCTTTGGCAAGTGTCATGGTTGGTATAGATTCGATCGACTCACAGTGCCACAGGTCTGTCCAAGCTTGCTCCAGGTCTGCCGTGGGCTTTCCCCTGTACTTGGTGGGAGCAGTGGAGAACTCATTTTCGTAGACCTTCCATTCATATTCGACGGCGTCCATGACGGGAGCTAGTTACTCTTGAGTCAGTCATATCTCAACAGAACCACATTGGCTGTGACACAAGACGTACAGTAGGCATTCATGTGCTTGGCACATGCCATGTCAGACGGCTCTCGTGACCGCAGCATCGCAGAGCTGGCGAATACCAGAAGAGACAGTGCAAAGAGACTGCCGTTGAGGTATAAACCCCATCCGCGAAGGTGAAGGGCTCGAAGGGATCCTCTGCGAGTAGTTGTATCCTCATCGGTAGACTTATCGTCGACGAAGGGGGCGGTTTGGTCTTCGGAGGAGCTGCCGGAGACGAGTTGGAATGATTGTCTCTCCCGCTGGCTCAACCTGCTTGCAATATTTCCCATGGTGTTGTCTTGAGGTGTACAGACAGATACTTCTGGACTGGGGGAAGAAGAGTGAGTGCCTGATTGAAGTGTCTGTCTGTCTGTCTGTCTGTCTGGCTGGCTGGGTAGAACCCAAGAGAAGGGAAGACGAGAAGATGCTTGGGACGGCTTCGAAAGGCTAGGTGGGTGGATGGGAATGACAGAGAACCCTCAATACTCTCTAAGTTCCCCTCACTTGCCACTCGACTCCGTGTGCTTTTGTCTTCACATCTCCGTGTGAGGCAATAAGGTCAGTCTATAGTAGTATTCCCTGTTATAACGATATTATCCGTTAACACTACGCCGCCTCATCCTCGTTGGCTTGGAGCATGATAGATTATAATCACCATGTCTCAGAAGTCATGTAAGTGGCAACATGCAGTCAGCATCCTTTCGACTAAGTACTTTCTTTCACCGCTCTGCTTTCCCCTCGCACGACGCCTGATTCCTTTTCCATCGTGCTGATTGGGGGACAACACACCGAGTCGAACTGTATATTCGGACTCGCATGCTTCTTTGATCGTTTCTACGAATGAAAGTTGATATTGAGGCACTCGCGTTTGCGGCAAGGCTGACATGTCTCGGAAGAAACAGGCTGACATGTCTCTAGGCTTGAAGCGGAAGGTTACATGTTATCAAGACAATATACCGCATGACCAAACGATTCCAAGATTTAGAAGTCCGAGTTTTGGAGCATGGTCTCATGAGGGCTTGGAGATGGTCCTCCCTTCAAGTCTCCTGCTCTATCTTCTGGGTACTATATCTAAAGCTGCACACACCGCCCCCAGTTCCTCTTCTCCTTCATTCTCATCCGAAGTCATCATTCCAACATTTCAGGTAAAATCCAGCATAACCTCCTACAAGTCACCATCACGGTCTCACATACCTCTTTTGACCATGAAGATCACCTTTGCCATCCTCGCCCTCGTGGCCGCCGCTACCGCCTCCCCCGTCGGCCGCGATGTCGACTGGACTGATAAGTACGCCACCAAGGAGTAAAGAGTTGGCTAGCACTCCGGGTCATTGTCACATCCAGCCATCCTGTTCAGTCTCGTATATTCACTTGAAGCATGACTCCAATCTTGCAACGCCCAATGATTGTGACGCGTGACTTCCTGCATGGCTCAGCAGGCATCGAACTTGGTTGATGGATCAGTGGAGGAGACACAGAGTGCTGTATGCTTGGGCGAGAATTACCGCATATGCTTGTATTGTGTTTAGAAGCTCAATGCCAAAAGCCCCTGCTTCTTGCACTGGAAAGGCGTTATGATATGTTGTGCCACTTGTGAGACTAGCGCCGAGTTTTGTACTTGGTTTGATCGTGATAAGCGAGGGTTTAAGCAACGATTAGGCCTAGGTTTGCAACAACCTTGAGAGTCCTGCCTACTCAAGTACTCAAGTGTTCGGGGAGGAGACGATCCCCTCGCAGGTTCGGACCCGGCTCCTTCGCTACGCTTCTTACTTAAGCGATGTATATTAGCTATAGCTATGCCTATATTTGCCTCTTGAATTCAAGTAATAACCTTATCTATCCAGCGGCGGCTACTTTGTAACGATATTTTCTATCTTACAATAAAGCAACACTTCATTTATTCCTTTCTTAAGCTTGCAGAGGGCCTGGGGTACGAAATCGAATGGGACGGTCAGCTGTATCTTGGTTTCCTCCCCTATATCATTTAGTGAGTCGTTCCGTTCTTTTATCTCATTTCACAGTGATTTCTGATAAAACAACAAATACCTTGATATTTGAACGTTTCCGAGCACTACCATGTTTGCTGCTATTCAGCGAAATACTTTTCACGTAATATTCACTTCGCTCACCACAAACATCGTCATGATTCTCTCCATGTCCCCACGGTTAACTGCGGGATGATCTATATGCTTTGATATAAAAAAGGAGGACGAGCCTAAATAAACCCATCTCTAGACCACTCAGATCAGGAAACACTTGAGGTGCCGCTGTCAGGTCCACTAAACAAAAGTGTCATGGAGCCCTACTATGTAGTCTCCCAGGGCATCTCGAAAAGCGCTCTGAGGAACTAGCCAACAGTGGACACACAAATGTTGTGTTGGTCTGTGTCGGATGCCTGCCGATGTTGATGCGATGTTGGTAGCAAGGAACGGTCAGCTGGCTCCCCCGTTGTCGCGAGGATCGTGTCAACAGGTGTGACTTCAAAGCCTTGCCAAGTCAGGTGGCACTAATTTGTGTCCACGTATGTATGTATGTATGTATGGTCACTTGGCCAAAGTGAAGCGACTCCATCACCATATTGCATCACTCGTCCGTTGTGACTTCCATTCCGAACTTTACATATAAGCCTTTTCCAAAGCAGTACCAAGCTGAACCAAGAAGACTCGCCTCAAACGTCTGAACAAGGGCACTTGGGTTTCCTGGGAAAGATCGAATCCACCAGAGATACCATCAACGGCAACGGAAACCACCTGGGCAAGAACGAAACAGTCACGGCATGTCCGATCAACATATCAAGGACCTCGAAATGTCCATGGGTGGGTAAGTTCTCAAGTCCTCATCACTCCTTCTTCCTGTCTTCACACCCCTGGCTGGCACAACCCTTGGGCTTGACAGGGCTGAGGTCATATACAGAGCACTGAGAGCTAACGCTTGAGGTCCCTAGAATGCAATTGGACGATTTCGTGATCATTGTCACTGGACCCGACGGAAAACCGGCTAAGCCACCTCCTCCACCTCCTCCACCTCCATCTCAGCCACCCTAGATGCAGGAGACGAAGAGATACCAGTAGGATGAGCTGAAACGGAAGCACCCGGACCTGTTCATACTATTTTATTCGACGCGGAACAGAAGATAGCAGCACGAGTACCTACGGGCGAAATTGATTCTTCTTTTCTTTTCTGGCTTCCAGCAGAGGCACGGCGAGGGCGGCTGCTTGACATTCAAGGTTGAGCTCCGAGCTTAGCAGGCCCGGTCTCTGGTAGGTGTTAGATATATGCATGGAGACAGCAGCACCGGACTGATGGGTCATTGTATTACATAGCTCCGTTCGAGGCGGGCGGTGAGGCGCATGGCTAGCTGTCGATCGAGCATCTGGCCAGGACCATGGTGAGCGAGCTGCTGGACAAGAGCAACCAGCTCATGGACCTGAGTATGTCGGAGGAACATGAACATAGAGGGCTGCCAAACCGGTGTATTATCTTGATGTGATGGGCGCTGAACAGTCCGCCCTTGATGACCAATTTTGATGGCACCCATTACCACCAAGACCATGAACTTTTCACTACTGGGACACTACTGGGACAAGCATGTTGCGGCAAAGTCTCTTCTTATTTGACTAACGAGTCCATCACGAGGACTTTGTGTCGTAACTATGTCGCTATGCCCTATGTAAGTATGCGAAAACGCAGCGAAACCTGCCGCCACCATCGAGGCACTCCACTCACACACATTGATATGTGAGCAACCGTCATGCGACGACGTGCCGTGCCTTCAATGTCATGAAAACGCCAAACCGTAAACCGTAAAATGTTCCCTGTAAAAGTACAACGCATCCCCTGACCGTACACCCTCCCGTATCCTACACACAAACAAGCCACCTGAGTAGTCTGGTGAGGTCTATTTTCCTGTGCCCCTTCGCCGGGCTGACCTGCCCCTCGTAACGCCGCAGGACAAATCAAATGATTCGCACAAAACAATACTTCGCCGGCAAGATAAAAGAGGAACAAAACAACACCGCTGTCCGGTATCGTCCTCGAGGCGCTGTCCACCAGACTGACGACAGACCCAAGCTGACTGCTTCGTCGACTCCATGATTTCGATGCCCCTTCACTAGGCTGACCTGCACTCTCAAAACGCAAACTGCAAGTCCATCCTTCATAATTCTCAGAAACTCTTCCGCGTAAGTGTAAACGTCAAGTCGATCTCAGTATGTAGCCCCAACCCAGTCGAGCAGGGCCACAAGAACTCTCAACGTCCACATGCCGATGCCGTAAGCCCTGATGACCATCCACAAGCTCAAGACAACGAGCTTCTCAAGGACGGCGCTCAGAACGACAAACGCAGCAACAGTCGCCCTCAGCGCAAAGCCGCAGCTCACGCCAAGAACACCACCATCAAAGCCAAAACAGGCTCGCGATGCAACTAGTCCAACCCTCGCGATGCCACGCTGCAGCATCTCACGCCTGCGAATACGGCCACCCCCGGGTGTCTTCGCAACGACAGCAGTGGGAGTAGAGGAAGTCTGCGAGGCGCCAACTAGTCAATGCCCGCCACCGCCGCCCGAGGACGAGAGTGAGAGCAGCTTCCGGTTCTTCTTAATAACCTGGTTGAGGCTCTTCTCCATCTTCTCGGCCTCCTTCTTGGCTAGGATGAATGCCTGCTCCATGTCCTCCAAGCTCAACATGGGGAAGTTGGCCAGCGCTGGTACGCTGCTGGTGCTGCCAAGGGCCTTGCCGGCAGAAGTAGCGGAGGCCATGCTTGGCAAAGGAGGATTGATCATGGTGTTCGCCATTCCGCTGAAGTCATCGGTCGGATCCAGCTGGGCCAGGCTCGAGCCAGCAGGCTGTCCGGACAGCTCCGCCGCGAGGGCGGCCGTGGAACCGGGTGAGCCGGAGGACGCAAAGTTGAGAATCAGGGGAGCGAGGGAGTTCAGCGCATTAGTGGCGTTGGTCATGGTAGGTGCATATTGCGGGATGTTCTGGCCTTTGCCGTTGTTGTTGGGATCCGGAACGGCAGCCAGATTGTTGAGGTTGGCGGTGCCGAGATTCAGACGTGGCAGAATGGACTGGTTGATGTTGGCGAGTGCTTCCTCACGCGTCATCTTCTGCAGAGGATCAGAGACAGTCGGCAGAGCTTGACCACCGGCAGCAGGAACGGTCAATCCCTGAGCGAAGTAGCCTGGCACGCCATTGGCTACCGCTCGGCCCTTGATCACGCTGAAACCGTTACTCTGCTCGTGGCGCGAGTGTACGTACGCTGCGGGGTCGTCAGCCGCGGCCGCGATAGAGGCCTGCAGCTCGAGGTAGCGCTCCTCTTCTGCGGGAGACAGGTTACGAACGCAGTTGCCATTGGGTGTGAACAAGACCCGCGAGCCGTCAACGATCTTGTGCACTGTGTTGCCAGAGAGGAGGGTCTGCTGGTCCTCCTCGGTAATCATGTGCTTCACCTCGGTCACACCGTCCTTGGGGATAACAGGTGCATACTGCTCAGAGCGGTGCGAAGTGCTCGTGACCGTCTTGAGCAGAGAAAGCGCCTCAACATCCGTAATGAGTCCCTGTTGGACGAGCACCTGGAGGACAGCAGCAGGGGAAGGGAGCGGCCTATCAGCCACTGGCTTCGGTGGCTCCCCAGTGGAGGAAACGTTTCCATCCTTCCGTCTCGATCTAGGGACCAGCGGCTCTTCGAGACTCATAGACTCGTTGACAGCTTGACGGTATGTCGACACCTTCTCCTCGACCGCGGGCCTTTCCTTTTCCTCTTTCTCGACAGGCTCATCCTTTTCTACTTTCTCTACCTTTTCTGCTTTCTCTGCTTTCTCTGCTGGGCCAGGCGACTGGGGCCGACTCTCAGCAGCTGGGGTAGTCTCCTTCGACGCGGCTGACTTCGGCTCTTTCTTCTGCTTCTTCTTGCGTCCAACAATAGGTGCGATCTCGACCTCAGGTTCTTGCTTGGGCTGGGCCACGATCGCAACCGCTTCTTTCTTCGTAGCCTCCTTCCTCGCCTTTCGTTGCTGGCTCTTGGTTGTCGATCGAACGGCAGCAGAGCCGATGCGTGAAGGTCCAGGTGGCGGAGAGTTGGTACGAGATGCAGAGACAGACGCAGAGACTATCGACGCAGAATCTGAGTTGATGTCAACGCTACCGGGAGTCTCGGGTCGCTGCAAGCCGCTGAATGCATGTCGAAGAGGTGGAGGTGCCATTGGAGTGGCAGAAAATGGCATCGCGGTCTCTGCCTTTGGCGTCGAGACGACGCGCAAAGTCTTCGGCGCAGCTCGAGCCGCAGGCGAGGAGATGGAGCTTGGTGTCGGGAGAGCTGGGAAAGCCGCATCATCTGGCCTCTCGACCGCCGATGTCACAGTTGAAGAAGGGTTGGACATCCCTGCAGCTGCGGCCACTCTAGTAGCTGCTGCAATATTCAGGACACCAGGGACGACCCTCTTCTCGATCTTCTTTTCCAACTTGGGTGTGGATACCGGCTGTATAGGAGTCTCTGGCACGGCAGGCGTCGCAGCTGCCTTGGGTGTTTCGGCCTGTACCTTCTTCACGACCATCGGGGTCTTGATTGAGGGTGCCTTGGTTGGCACGGGTGTGGAAGCTCGCGAAACGGGTTTGGCAGACTCCAGGGCTGGGAAGTCCTCGTCCTGAAGCACAGCCTTCTTGCCCTTGGTCGACGTAGTTGCGTGAGATGCAATCTCTTTCGACAGGCCACTATCCAGCGCAAGTGCCTTGATACTCTTCTTAGCTTGAGCGCCAGTAGTAGACTCGAGCGACTTCTTAGTAGCCTTCGATGAATCGGCGACTGAAGCAGGTGATGCTGGAACAGCCAGTTTGAGTGGAATGATGGGAGTAGGAGTGGCGATGGGAACGATGCCTCCACTAGGAATTAGCGGGGTCGCGATTCCTGGTGGCGGTTGTGAAGGCGTGGCTGTCCGTGGAGGGTGACTATGTGCGGTGAAGCCTAGTCCTGGAGGAGGAACTGGAGGGGCCATGGTACCAAAGCTTGGGAACGAACCGGCAGGCGTCGAGACCGTCTCCTCGATTGGGTCATCAGACACCAAGGCGTCGACAATGTTCGTGGCGTCGTTTAGGAAAGGATCATCTTCTTCTGTAGAAAAGGTTGTTAGCACAACTGCGCCAGCCAGATTACGTCAAAAATACAAAATACAAAAAGTACAGAAATACAAAATCGCCGCAATACACAGGGCAGCAGCTAAGGGAACGCCACAAGGCAGCACGACGACACCCCCGAGAGGAGATTTATATACAGGAGGGCTCAAGGTTATGTCACGGCTTCCGTCTAGGCGATCCCCGCGGGCGTCTCGAAGAAAAGGAGACACGTTATGGTTGGCAAAGAAAATGTTCTCTATTTTCCCCAGGAATGCGTGCCGTATCAGCCCCCGGAAAGTTGACCGGAAACTGAGCACGTGATGTTAACGTACATGGTTGACCTTTGGAGAGGGCGAGATGGCTTGCCTGACGTAACCCTGAGCCCGAAGGATGTGGAAGATGTGTAGTGTAGAATGCCAATCCTGTGAAATAACGCCTTCGAAAAGGTCTCCTTGGAGAATGCCTTCGACTCCTTTTTTCCAGATGCAAACGTGACGAACGCCTGTGCAAACCCCCGCCGGCCAGTAATCCGCCAGTGGCCAGCGGCTTGCGATGCTCGCTCAAAACTCGAAGCAGTCAAAACTGCTTTGTCCATAGTCCGTCGTGCTGACCTGTAGCCCGTTCCCTTGGCGAGCCGAAAACGCCTGCATTACAAATTATACAGAATATTCGCTCCAACATGAAAACCAAAAAGAAAATGATTTGCCGCGTGGTGCACAGGGAGGGGAAGACAGAATCTGCGTCTACCATCCCCGGTATTGCGGCTGGGAGTTGTACAACATATTGGGGTTGTACCCACCTGAACCCGCCTGGCCTCCAAACAGTCCCGATCCGACTCCGGCATTGCTCTGTTGATGGTGCTGAATTCTCGCCTGCAGGATGCTCGGGTCCGCAAGATCTACTAAGCCACTCCCCCCAGAGGAGGAAGTGTTAGCGTGCCTGTGCTTCTTCCCCTTCTTCTTCTGCTTGGCACCGAAGTCTTGGTATGCTCCATTGTTATAGAGCGCTGCCAGGAGGCCGGCGGTAGCAGGAGCTGGGGTGGAGGTGGTGGAAGGTGGGTACTGGTTGGGAAAGGAAGAAAACATGTACTCACGCTTGCTAGCATCATGGGCCTGGCCGACTCCTCCAGCCCGACCCCTAATGAGGCTGTGGAGAACCTCGTTAGAGTCCTTGCCACCGAATCCGGAGTTGCCAAAGGCATTGCTCTGGCCAAACATGCTAGGCGGTGTTCCTGTCGACTTGAGTCCGGGAGGAGGTCCAGGCATGGAAGTAGTGGAGTAATACTGGCCACCCGGCTGAGAGTGGAAGGCAGATGGCATCATTGAGGCTTGTTGCGCCATGATGCGAGAATTAGTAGCCAGCTTCAAGGTGTTAGCTGAGGCTGGGTTGTCATTCGCAAAACTGTAGCGAGAGGTCTGACGGCTGTGACCCTGGCCCTGGCCCTGGCCCTGGCCCTGGCCCTGGAATAAGGAGGATTGAGAGGCGTTGATGCCAGGCGGCATGTTGCCTGCGAAACCGGCTTGAGGTCGCAAGTACGCCTCTTGCTGTGGGGTCATGGTACGGTTGCCAACAGAGGGAATGTTGGCTGCACCCTGAGCGAAGCTTGAGCCCATGCCTGGACCATATAAGGGATCGGCGCCGGTCCTCTGAATGGGTGGTTGGGCGATAGATCGACGCGGCTCAAACGCATGTCCCTCACTGGCTTGGTCATGCTCCTCAGGCTCGCCACCTAGCGCCAGGCTGCCAATCTCAGGTTCCACCTCAGGCTCAGCGGGCTCCAATGGCTCGGGCTGTTCATCTTGCTCTCCATTTAGGTGCCGCTCTTCCTCTTCTCGCATCGCCCTGCGCCTCTCGCCTCCCCGGGCATCGAACAGTGGTGGAATGGTGTTATCGGGGGTGACAGGTCTAAGCTTCAGCTCGAGCGCACCCATAGACTTGAGCATTTCCAGGAGCGCCACATCGTAGGGGTTCTTGGGCTCGGAAGACTCAGCAGGCTCGATAGGCTCGGCGGGCTCGGCGGGTACGGTGTTGTCCAGTGTAGCATTTGCGGCTGTATCTGGAGGCGCGGGTGCCTCTTCCTGAGGTGTAGACTCAATGGCTTCCTCGGTCGCTTCGGTTGTTGCGGGCAATGACATGGACACAGCCGGGCTTGACGCTGCACCACTAGTTGCATGACTGCCACGTCGGCTGCGTTGTTGTGTACTGCGGGCCCAGTTCGCTGTGGCAGGCAAGGCTGGAGCATCACCGTCCTCAGATCCGTCTTTACTAGAGGTGCGAACCATGGTCTGGGACGCCGGATATGACTGGGCCTGTGTCTGCTGTCGAGAGGCGGACCGCGATGATGCGCCCGCAGCATAAGGTCGTTGTTGTTGCAAACTGGCCCAGGATGAAAGACCTTGTCTTGTGAAACTGTCCTCCTCTTCACCAAGCTCGTGCAAGAACATGCACTGGCGGTTGGTGCACTGCTCATGTCGAAGCCAAGCCGAGCAATACTTAGTCGTACCGAGTTGGGCCTTCAGTGTTCGATCACCGTTTTGGGAACCGTTGACGGCCTGAATGCAGCGCTGAGCATCTTCCTTCTTCTCGAAAGTCACATAAATTCCGAGAGACTGGTTCTGCCCGTCCTGATTCTTCCGGTTACTAATCGAAATCTTCTGGATGTTGCCATACTGCCCAAAGAATTGCGGTTGCCGGAGAGTTTTCAAGAGCTCGTCCTCTCGTACGGTGGGGGTTAATCCAGTGACGTAGACAAGGTTCTTCTGAACGACGCGAATGCCGACGAGGTTTTTACGCGCATCTTTTTCAGAGTCCCGTTTCTGGACTTCCTTCTGGCCTTGTAATTCGGCGCGCTTCTTCTTGGTGGTTTGTTGTCTGGCCTTGAATTCGGCCTCCCTGTCAGATTGTCAGCAAATTGGCCTAGTGGGGTAATGCACAGAATGACCAACTCTTCAGCCGTGACAGCCTTGTACTGTATTGTCTTGTCGTCATAAGGTCGTCGGCAAGCGGGACAGAGGCCGTTCATATTGTTCTTGAGGTTGTGGTAGCAGAATTGGCACACCTGGATCGAGAGGTCAGCAAGCGGTAATAAGACTATGTAACCTGGAAATTGAATTCTTACCTGATAACCGCAAGGACATGGTCGGAAGTTCTTGTCGGAGAGATCGAACTCCTCGATGCAAAGAGGACTGGAGGCTGTCAGTAAAGGTTTGGAAGTTGAGTGAGCCTAAGAGGCTGCAGAGAAGTGACGGGAGGATCGTTAGCTTGGGGTGGGCAGGTGAAGGCTTGCTTACCAGGTGTCCTCCTCGTCATCGAGGTATTGATCTTGAGGAGCCATGCTGAATAGATAGCTGGCTGAAAGACAGTCTAAGCAATAATTCTATCGATTTTCGTGTGGGAAGCGCGTCGCGCGTCGAAGAAGTGGTCTCAAAAGAAAGGGCGTGGTGGGTTGTGCAGGTTGTAACTAGACAATCTGCACGTCGGTCAAAAAGGTCAACCGACACAAGCCTGAATCAGACTTGAAAAGGCTTGTCCGAAGCAAATCGCGCAATAGACTGAATGTAATGACAGGTGCGCAGTCTGGGAATGCTGGCCGTGGTTTGCTGTGAGGATGCGCAAACGATATGGTGCGGCGTGGTGAGGCGAGGTGGTTGATGGATTGAGAGAGAGCGGCAGCAGCTGGTAGTCGTGGTTGGAATCAAAAGCCTTCAAGCCTTCCACGCCATGGGAAAGAGCAGAAAGCACGCTAGCACCAAAATGAGACGGCCCCACAACAAGCCTTGGTGGGCCAATGAATATTACGGCACCTATGATTAGGTAAGCAAATAACCGTTGCTAATGCCTTGCGGCTTCTCAAGATGCGAAGAGATGTCAATGATCAAAAGCCCAAACAAGGCCCCTTCCAGGCTTTCTGGGGGCTGCACTTTACGATCGTACTAGCTTATTATCTGCAGCATATCTGGCCAAGTCTCTGCTGGAATGGAAGGTAACCACAGTCAATGCACGTGACAGATCAGCTGAAACCCCCGGAGGTCGGATGGGGGAGCAGCGAATGGGCGGCGCCCGCTTAATCATCCCCGACTACTTCACCACTTCCCCAACTTTAGCTTCCAGAGTACTTCGAGGGCTCGATAGTCACCACCACCCTTAGACCGCCCGTGGACCCTTAGAGAGGTCTGCTATTCCCAATTGACATTCCTTCAATCATAGCAAACCCAACGAAAATGGCCACCAAACTTGGAAGAAGCAGAGCATTGGCTCAGGCTCTACGACCAGTCAGACTGTCCATCCAAAACCCCCGAAACGAAGCCGCTGCGCGATGCTTCTCCGTGACAGCCCGCGCCAACTCCTACGCCGTCAAGCTTCCCAAAGATGCCAAGAACATGCGGTTGGCAGACCGAGAGGAGCTCGGCACACTCGAGGCGCCCATCGTCAATCCTGCCGATAAATACCAGTCCAAGGCCGATAACCTGCACAGATACGGTTCCTGGCTGATGGGCTGCTTGCCCAAGTACATCCAGCAGTTCTCGGTTTGGAAGGATGAATTGACCATCTACATCTGTCCCTCAGGTGTCATACCTGTCTTCTCTTTCCTCAAGTGTAAGTGTAGTCTTCCCCTGTACTTAGTTGCCGTTTGGTCGCGTCTTCTGCTGTCACATGCTAACACACTGGTCTCTCCCAGACAACACCGCTGCCGAGTTCACCCAAGTTAGCTCCATCACCGCCGTCGACTTCCCCACCCGCGACCAGCGTTTCGAAGTCGTCTACAACCTGCTGTCTGTTCGACACAACAGCCGTATCCGCGTCAAGACCTATGCTGACGAGGCCGCTCCTGTCCCCTCCATCACGAGCCTGTACGAGGGAGCCAACTGGTACGAACGCGAGGTGTACGACCTGATGGGCGTCTTCTTTGTCGGCCACCCTGACCTGCGCCGCATCATGACCGACTACGGCTTCGAGGGCCACCCGCTGCGCAAGGATTTCCCGCTGACTGGATACACGGAGCTCCGGTACGACGAGGAGAAGAAGAGGATTGTCACGGAGCCTTTGGAGATGACGCAGGCGTTCAGGAACTTCGAGGGCGGATCGAGCGCGTGGGAGCAGGTCGGCACGGGTATTGATCGGAAGCCGGAGGGTTTCAAGCTGCCGACGCCTAAGCCCGAGGAGAAGAAGGAGGAGCCCAAGAAATAGACGACGAAATGAGTTACTCCCTAATGTGTCAATAATACTACGATGTTCATGAACCAGCATGGGACACCGGACGATTGTGTCGGTGAATGACAATGACTCCGGATCGAGGTGATGAGCCAACATTGGTTAGCATCGCTTATAGATCAGTCGTATCAACAATCTGACTAAAAACCATGGCGCCAAAGGGAGAAGATACGGAGCAGCAGCAATATGAACTCAGCCATTACACGGAAATGATGTCTGCTTGGCTTATTTACTCAAGTTGGCAGCAGGCATTCAAACCTAGTCGCATCGTTCAAAATATTGTGGAGTCTGTTGATGTGTTTCCAAGTTCCCCTCTTTCGCCTCCTCGGCCACTATCTGTTACAATATCACATCATACATATGTTGTGAGCTTTTGCGGCCGTGCTGAACCTCAACGCTGGGTCGTTAGCACGGGCGGTGTTCCCAGCTATTCCAGGCTCCCAGCTCCATCCCGACTGCAAGCAAACGATACAGTAAAGCGAAGCACGAAGCAAATGGAGACAAGACGGTTGACCAACCATTGGCCGACACCTGTGATGCTAGCGGTAGTTGGGCAGGCAGCATTGCGAATAAAACGTTCCCATTTCCAGCCTGGGTGTTCCAGTTGATCAATAATCATGGAGACGCAGGCCATGACGTGCCAACAGTATTTGAACTCCAACAATGACGTTTCTCTTCACTGTTGAGTCCATGCAGGCTTGACTTTTAAACAAGTGAATGAGAACGTGGCTGGGCGCCAGGCCAAACATACTACGTATTGACCCCTGGGGTCTGTATGGGAGGAGGGACTCTTCCCTTTGCACCAACGAAATAGTGAGTGAGTACTTACTTAAGTACCTAGGGTAGAAAAGTAAGACCCATCTATATACCAGGTCGTTCATGCCCGTCTCATTATGTAACATAGAGGTTCTCACTTGGCCTATCTTGCTTTCGACGTCCCTGCCAGTCTCGCCTCGAATTGTCTGGGCGCGAGAGACCCGAAGTGCTTGGTCCTATGACGCTTGAGACAGACCTCGGGGCTGAACCACGCGGCTTACTGAGAGTGGATGATAGATAAGATGCGACGCATCGGTCACAAGGCCAACCAGGTACCGGTAGCTGCACATGCCTGTAACCGCTCCCCACGCCCCCGTTTCCCACCGGTCCCCTCCGTGCGTCTTAGCCAGCCTGGCGTCTTCGCACGGGTGCTCCATTCTCCAGGCACTAACTAACATTGACTGACTCCATGAATCCATGAATCCATTCCCGCCACACGCTCACACAGACCTTCACAACATTGCACCATCTCCCATCAACTTCGCACTCACTCTCTCGGGTCTATCGCTTCGTCCCTTATCTCATTTAGCTGCCCCATTTGACGGGTAATTTACAGGCTACTCCAGCGCCTCTCTTTTTTCTGCACCCTCTCATCAGAGAGGTTCGACGACCTTCCGGTTTTAACTGGAGGTCACAAGCAGAGAGGGTTCTCATGACTTACTTGACTGTGGCCGACCATCCACACTCGACTTGAGTCGTCTTGACTCCGTCACGACACATTGCTTGACACAAACTCTCCTCCGTCGCCACGACACACGATACAGCACATCACAGCACAGCACAGCACAGCATAAGTCCACTTATCTATGAGACGGCATCCTTCCTCGCCCACCATGATGGAGGGTCAGGACTACATGGAGGATGAGGAGGCCGTCTTCCATTTCGACGACGAAGACGACGAGATTGCCGCCATGAACACACTCGCCGACGAGGATCTGATAGAGAACCTGGAACCGCTGACACCGGTTGGTTCGGCCGACCCCACCGCTCCAGTAAACGCCCCCGGATCTCGAAGGCCCCACTCTACCAACTTCTCCTCGGCCCAAGCATGGCAATTTTCTGAACACACCTCACCGCCGCCGTCTTTGTCTCACTCACCCTCGCCGCGTGTTATACCATCTAATCACTACCGCCCCGAGAATCACCGTCGCTCTTCGCGCCGTTCTCGGCAAACTCAGCTTTCGCGTCAGGGGTCAGATCAAAGTCTTGGACAGCGCGCTCACCGACCACAACCCATCCATAGTCAACACCATGAGGACCTTCAGCAGCTTGACCCGTATACTTTACAGCAACAGCAACAGGTCTATGCGACGCCACCTGATTCCCTGCCTTCAAGACACCAGGATGTCCACGTCACAGATGCAGAGTTGGTCACAATGAAAGAAGCTGGCGACTTTGTTGAGATCCCTGCCGAGGACTACGAGCAAATGTTCAACGGCAACGAAGCGGACCGCATCACTGCGCAGAAGTTCCAATCCGAGGTTGTCCGCGCATTCCAGCAAAACGGGAGAGTCGTGTTTATGGTAGGCCAGGCGACTGCCCAGTGGTGGCTCAGCCCCGAGATGCAGAAGCGTAGGAGGGCTGCCGGGCGGAGGGTGCTGGACATTGGAGGCGCAGTGGCTAGTGGTGCCGGCAATGTTATTATGAATAACACTCCTGTTGGGGGAGTCGTCAGGTCGGTATCGAGCAACGTATCTGCGTTTAGGGCCGCACCGTTCCGCTACACGATGCAGGGGCTTGGAATCATGAAGAAGGATGCGGCTGTTGCTGCGGTCACGACGTCGACGAGCACAGAGGCTTCCATATCGCCTGATGGTCTTTCGACACCTAGCAATGGCAGAAGCGCAATCCCAGAACCAGCGATAGTCGAAGACGGCCCCTACGACGAGTTTGACGACGAAGAGGGTATGGGCATGTTCGGTGCTCTAGACATGGATGGAGACGATGATCTGTGAAGAACTCCCGATGTCGAAAGATCGCCGGCGGCTCGATGACCTACGACGACTGGACGAGTTTGAGGACCCACATCACTGTTTCTTGTCATCAATGGAACCCCTACTGCAAACCAGGCACGGGATGCAGGCGAGCGGATATTCCTCGATTACTGGTCTTCCTTGAACGGGTTTAGTGGAGCAAGGCGTGTCGCTCACAACTCCACAATCCGCTGTCAGCTCACCTTTGTTGCTGAGCGCTCGGTGATTTTCCTCTCAGTTGGCGGCAGTGGACACTGACACGGTTTCGACTGGGGCATTGTCAATTCCCAGCGCTTTGGACGCTCGCATCACAACGAACCAATAGTGGCGTGGGAGACATGCCGCCAACGCTCGAGCCCGAAGATTTGAGACGTCTGACCATGCATCCCAGTACTTGTACTTTTTAGGGGATGAGTTGCTTGCTGCTATTTACACTCATACATACGGTGTTTGGGTACGGTCAACTTGATTAAAGGCGTTTGTTTGGTTATTGGCTTATGGATACCTGGATTGCGAGCAAGCCTCCTCGTTTATGGGCTTGCACATCAGAGCGGATGCAGCGACTGTTGAATTGATTACTCTGCGTCAATGCTTGATCGTCCGTTCTGATTTTGAAGTTGTACATAGACCTCTGGTCTGTCTTTGGCGTTCAAGGGAGCAGGAAGGGTCTTCAGCGTCTATTGGGCTAGCATTAGAGCACGGTGGTGTTTCTGACCTCATGGGCGGCTCAATTGAAATTGGTCATGTCTACCAGCATAGGTAGCAATGCTCAACAATGTGTTAAGATTAAGCTCTAGGCCCCAGTGCACACCGTATATCATATTTCGCTTTGACATAGCCCCAATGTCCAGTTGGGTACTGGCAGCACTGGACCGCAATGACTACGATGCCACCCACAACGCTCCACTTTTCGCTAGCGTTTCGTACTACTACAATGTGAAATACGGAATATCTACGGGGCCTATTCGTGAGAAAACATGCTAATATATGGTGGTTTTTTTTGGTTTTGTTTTTTGGAGACTGATAATTATGTGACACAAAAAGTCCGACAACTAAGCCACCGGAATATTGTAAGATCGTATCGACTGCATGGTCATGAGTGAGGTTCTAGGTCCCTGGGTCTCACTAGTTGACAAGTACATTGTGAGTACGTGTGAGCCCCGAGCTCTTCATTCATTCAAGATGGGTATGCTGTGGGATATAGGGGCAATAGTAAGCATCTAAGAGCTTAGAAACTCGTCAGTAAGTCCAAGAGCTTCGGGTATCTTGGAGATCTGAACATGCGTTAGCTTTGCTTCGGGACTAGTGTCAGGTTTCTCTAGGAGGCCAAAGACATACCCAAGCCCTGACACCGGGTCCCAGCCCCTACTGGTGACGAAACCAGTAGTGTTGCAGCCAGGAATACTTCCAACAGTAATATCGTTGAATACCTCAGGGTGTTGGTACTGTGTAAAGGTAGGCAGATTAGTATCCGCACAAAGGTTCGCCACAGATTATCATCAGAGTATGGGCGGAACTCACCAAAACTGGATTGACGAAGCCAACAGTAGATTTCCCAGCCGCAAGCCGCTTCTCATTGACCAGGGTCAAAACCGAAGCAAATATCGGAGCAGACAGAGACGTCCCGCCCACAGTCGTCCAGGTACCCCCGTACAAGATAACCTGGCGATCTCCCACCGCAGCAACATCAGGATAAGCCCGCCCGCCCCGGTTGAACACCCCACTAGTGACATTCGAGAAGTCCCCATAATCAATAGTCTGGTTGTAGCTGTCGAACCCAAGCGAAACCTTGGCGAGGTACTCGTCTACGGCGGCCTGCTGGTACTCGGGCGTGGGGAAGACGTTGCTGAACCCACCGCCGCTCTGGAACCGCGTCGTGGAGATCTCGTTGAGTCTCTCCCACGGCCTCCGCGGGGCGGAGGCGTTGTACCGGTCGAGCTCGGTGGATCCGACCGACAGCACGTACGGGCATGTGGACGTGTAGAGGGGTATGAACACTTCCTGGCCGGCCGCGTTGGTCGGACAGGTGTCGGCGAAGCCGGTCACGCCGTCGTCCCCTGAACTGACCACCGTTGTGACGCCCTGGAGGGCGAGCTTCATCCACTCGTTGCACTGGCGTTGAATGTAGTAATTGGGTAGACCTGGCTCCACTCCAGCGTAAGAGATGGAAATGACATTCGTCGGCTCGTACACGCCACACTGGAGCTGGCCCGTGTAGCCACCAAGGTGAGGGTCCGGGTAGACGGGGTCGGAACACTCAGAAATATCACAGTCACCTGTCTCGCCGTATGCACTGTAGTTGCAGTAGCTGCCGTCAACGGCGTCAAGGAATGCTGTTTTGGTCACACAGCTCAGTAACTACTCGAAAACAACGACCGTGGGACAGAAGGAGGACATCGAGGGACTCACTATTCCAGAACCCACCGAAGTCCCCGGTGTATTCGTAGTACTGATCATCTTCTTGGAAAAGTACGGTCTTCTGCGGCCAAATCAGCGGTATGGCGGCTTCGAAGTCTAGGTCTGCTTCCTCGCCGAGTTCAATAGGCCATGGCCCGTCGTAAGGGTCCTCGTAGGCACCGAGGGCTCCATCGATCAAGCGATTCTCCGGATAAGTTCCGTTCGGTATGTTGAGATAGCTCGAGGCAAGAGTTAGCAAGGCCATGGAAACTCATGGTTGAGGTGAAACTCAGAAGATGACTCACGGGTAGAGTGTCGAGACGAACCCATCCAGGTCGGCTTTACTGTAGTGTTGGTCCAAGGCCTCGAATATTCCAAGCTCGTTGCCAGGCACTGCAGTAGTGCCTTGGGGAATATGATACTGCTCTTAACCGAAAGTCAGCTCGATGGCAAGGCTATGGGCACACAGACAGGAGACAGGTTTACTTTGAATACAACCAGCAGTGATATACTCGGCGCAAGTGGACGAGTTCACAGCCTGAGGATCGATGACAGCCGCCTCTGCTCTGTACGTAGGACCGAACCTGGGTTTCATGGACCCCTTGGCTCTCTTCCCAACAGAATTCCGGAGCCTGACACCTGGGGTCACATAGTCGATATGTTCTTGCACATGGACAGGGACGTGGTAGGATTCTGTAGCGAGATCTTGGCTGCCATCGTCGCTTTCCCAGATGTGAAACTCGGCGAAGAGAAGATCCTCAGCTTCATTAGCAGAAGCGTCCAACTGAATCCACTATGTTCCGAGAATTATCAGGTTTTGACTCTTTAAAGGGTTGGGAACGCAGTTCAAACTTCATACCTGCTTATTCACGGATTGCCCGATTCTGTCTCTGGAGATACCGGAAGAGACCAACCAGTCAATGACAATGTCAACAGAGAATTCTTCAGGTGCAAAGAAGTCGATGACCTCCTCGGAAGTCATATGTTTCCCGTAGTTGTTTGAGCCCGGATTTGACCTGTACCCGGAATATCAGCGGTCATGTCCCAACGATTACCCGTGCGGTGTGGCATCCCAGGTCAAAACACGTACAGATCCATAAGCTTGTCATGTCCCGCCTGTAGGTTGGACTGCTTCAACCCGATCCGCATTGGGAGTATCTTATCAGCCGAGAGTCTCTTCTTCCTCGTCCAACTCTGGGATACCGGAGGCATATGCCGCTCGTGGAGGACATGCGTGCCCGGGATTTCTCGCTTCACTGGCAGAACATCTTGAGCAAGGGGTATGGCGGCTGCATGAAGAGCGAGACCGCCAGCAAGAGCTGCAACAACTGTGCGGCACAGCATACTGGCGAGTTAATACTGCTTGTTTATGTCCGGGAACTGGGTTCGTGTCTGGGCCCTTGTTTGAGGCGATGGAAATCCAGTGCTATACAGTCAGTGTAGAGACACTGGAAATATCGTTCCCCTATCTCGACCACCTCGCTCCAACTTATACAACAGTCCAAGTTGACTCCGGCCCCTCTTTTCCAACTGCCCCGATGACACCGACACCGTATTCATGATGGAATACTGTACGAAGGAACGTCCGAACAGGTCTCGGTGGTGGGCCAACTTCGGTCTATGCCAAGAGGGATAACTGAATCTGTAGACTCGTAAAGGCACAATGACCTATGTACAGTTGGATTGCAGTATCTCGTGAGTGTGGCTCACGCCCGCCCCTTGTTGACCGCTGTATGTCGTGCAATGCAAGGTATCAACATGTGAGGGTGCAGGTGCAAGGTATCTCCCCTGTTCGTGTCCGGGCATCCTTCCTCTTTTCGAGAGTACTACTTTATCGATGCATGGCTAATGTAGCCACATATGCAACCGTAATACTACATTGCATTATCACCCATATCGGTCGTTCTACGCGCGAAGCCAACTGTCTGTGCCAGCACTGAGACTTCTCTCTTCCAGTCCTTCTCCCACATGTGCACCACCTTCTCTCACCTCATCGGGGATGGGTGGGGAAATGTTTGTTGGTTACATCCGAGCGTCTTGGAAAAACCGGTCAAATGAGCTGTCTCTGGTGACAGCATTCGCAATTTGGTGGACTTGCTACGCCACCAAGTACCTTGAGGAATATGCTCCAGATGGAGCATGTGACATGCGTGTCCACCGGCCCAGTCTCTAAGACTCTCGCTGAGCGTCTCTGCATCGACTTCTCTTGAATAGGCACTATATAGCCACTCAACAGACTGACTAGAGATAGAGGTTGTGCAGATATAGTTAGATAATGGTCCATGAAGAGTGCAAAGAGTACAGCAGAAGTCTTCGACCGGCAGGAAAGATCCAACTCGCGGTTGTATATCAGGTCCGTGATGCATGCGCACAGTAACAAATCCGGTGCCATTGTGCCATTCTAAGGCTTAATGCGAACTATAGCTTCATAGTCCGCTGCTTCATCATATGTTGATTGACAGGCGTCAAAGGCTGCTGCCCCGTCAGCACCCTCAGCACATTCTCAATAGCCAGCCTCTCAAACCCAACCGTCGTCTCGAGAGCGCCTCCAGCAGTGTGGCAAGTCAACGTTGCCTGCCTATTATTTACCAGCCTTGCGTTCGGATGCGGCTCATTCTCGAAAACATCCAGCCCCACGGCATGCAGGTGTCCCGACTCCAGCGCATCCGCGACAGCCTCTTCGTTCACGAGACTCCCCCGAGCAATGTTCACAAGCCTGGAGCCCCTCTTCATCAGGGCGATCTGATGCCGATCAATCACCTTCCGACCGGCCTGACCCGGTGCCGCTACCACAGTACAGTCCGCCTGGGCCAGCAGCTCGTCCAACGTCTCGCAGCGGCGCGCTCCGATGGCGGCTTCCTGCCCCGCGGGCTTGGGGAAGACGTCGTAGTAGAGGATCTTCATCCCGAACGCGGCGTAGGCCTTGTGCGCGATCTTGTACCCTATGTTTCCCAGCCCGATCACGCCCAGCGTCCGGCCTGCCGGGTTATGCGCTGTGAATTGGGCGGTGTGGTGCGCGTCGGTAAATATCTCAGGGTCACCTGCGCGCGCGGCCATGTTGGTCCACTGCATGTTTCGGAAGACCGAGATGATATGGTATATGGCCATGTCAGCAACGGCCTCTGAGGATGCAGATGCTCCGTTGCAGTACAGGATGCCGTGCTCCGCTAGTACGTCCACGTCTGCCCAGTCGTACCCTGCTCCGGCCGAAGCGAACAGCACGAGGGATTTTGGGAGGAGAGGGATGAGCTCTCTGTCCCAACGGCCCATCTCGCCGCCTGTTGCCCACCATGGTCGGCATATGGCACTGAAGTCGCCCCATTTCTTCTGTTGCAGGGCGTCGAGGAAGGCATCACGTTGGCGCTCCTCGAGGGAGGGGCGTATGACGGTGAACCTGGAATCGAGCTCGGCGTAAAGCTTTGTGTTGTATCTGATAGGGTCTCCAAGGTGTAGCACAGTTGGTTTTGTGCCGCTGTCAGTCATGGCGCTAATATAACGTGTGGGGGTTCCAGCAGGGGGGGGAGGAGGAGGAGGGGAAATGGGCCATCAGATCGCCAAGAGGTAAGATGATGAAGATGAAGATAACAGATCTTGATGGAAAGAATGACTGAATTTATTGTTAAATGATTATATCTGACCAGTTGAAAAGATGTTTACAATGAAACCTCCAAGAGCTTGGTGATGCCATTCCGAGTTTGGGTGAGGACTCTGTCCCGCTCGCGGAGCCCCAATCTCGATTCTCTCCTCCAAAGTCGGGGTTTCTTGACGACATTAGCGGATCCTATGAGCTGCTTTTCAGCTGTATGTACACTTTCTTCAGCATCGGCCACCTCGCACGTGCCATGGCTGCACTGCGCCGAGATCATGACACTATATATGCAATCTGATCTGCATCCGTGGACTCATGTGAAGCATGTGAATGCTCAAGCTGGAACGAAATACCAGTCAAGCCCCTCGCACTGTTACTCCAGTCATTCACCTGACATGGCTCCCGATCACTGGTTGCCGGATAAGACCCAGTATCTGGTTCCCAGTTCTTTGCAAACAATAGGTCTAAGTATAGAGTTGATCAGTAATTATACATGTACTTAGTACTTGAGGGGTTAGTATAAGGACCCAGGTACCAATAGTGAGCCTTCAAGGCCAGGTATCGGAGCATTTACAGCCGAGATACTGGGTCGCATCTGTACGTAGGTAGCATTTATATGTCATGGCATGTGCTCTGCCTGTTCTTTGGCCAGTTGTGGGCTGGTGATATCTAGATCTAGATATCTATCTATCGATCTCCCCTCGCTCTGCCCTGCCCTGCCAGCTACCGCACTGAAACATTTAGTCCTGCACCTGGATCAATAGCTTAGGGGGAAAAAGCGTTTACTTAGCATCATCGGGCCGTAATGACTGTTTATACCCTTGCTCACGCGACCCCCGGCTGCGTTATGTCAGCCCTAGGAGCTGACTGTTATTATTGCGTTTTGAGGGGTGGTCAGTGGCATGGTTTACCGCGCAAGGATTATGAACAGCCTAATGCACTGACTTGCAGGAGAGCCATACATGTACAAGGCCCAAAGCAGTGAGAGCGGTGGCCCCTATTCAGTAAGGTCTTGTGGGGCCGTTCTGTGATATCAGGCATACCTGCAGTCCTAGCTAATATTGACCGTTAGATTGCCAGAGGTCACGTTCTGTCGAGCCGCTATACGGGTGAGTAAGACACACCGTCACAGACATGAATGAGTAGGGTGCTGGGGCCATATAAAAATAGTGTATGCGACCTCTGAAGATGTGCAGCGGTTCCAGATACCAGAAATCTTACTACTCCGAGATCAGAACTACCGGTAATACACTCATTCGCCAATCGATCAGCAGGCAGTGATGACCCCTCAAGCCACGCCACTCTTATCAACGTCTTCGCCAAGGGACAAAGCCGAAGACATCACCTTCGCCGTGGAGATCAAATGTCTCATCCGACAACGACTCCCCAAACCCAACCATGGGAACAACTTGGATAACATCCGGCCGTTCGTCCCACACCAGCCGGAGGAGAGCCTCCAGTCTATGACCGACGCCGAGAAGCAGATACAGCAGAACACATGGGCAGCAGTAGCCATGGCGCTCCACACCCTCCCCGGCATAGAAGCCACAACCAGCCACCAGATCAAGGAGCAGAACCTTGACCACGGCGACTTCTGGAAGACGCACTGGATAGTCTACAAGGCCAACTCCGCCGTCCCGCCGTACCTGAGCTTCGAGGACGGGGACCCTGACCGCCCATTGCTCGACACCACGGCACCAGACTACTACAACTACGTGTGGATACCCTCGGAGATATGCTCGCCGAAGTTGAACTGGACGCGAAAGGACGAGGCACTGGAAGCCACAGGCAACGTCTGCGAGGCACTGAGACATAGGTTTGGGGCCGTCGCCAACCACTCCTGCGAGGTACACGTCCACGTCGGAAGGCACGACGGGCTGTTCTTATCGCTCAAGAACATGAAAAGGCTGGCCACTCTGCTATGGCTGTCGGAGCCGATCCTTCGAAGCCTGAAGGATCCTAAGTCTCGCAACTTCGACCACATCTATACGTGGAGTTTCGCCTGGCGGCAACATAGCCGTCTCGGCCTTGCCCTGGATGCTGATAGAAACCCACAAGGCGGCCAGGCTATCGAAGATCTTTATACGGGGGCGCCAGATGACTTGGAATCATTCCTTGACAAACTGCAAAACGTCCAGAGTTCTGGCAACCGCTTAGTCGGCGTGGACTGCCCAGCCTTGAGAGCCATCTGGCGGGCATCCAGTCACGAAGAGCTTGGGAGAATGCTGTGCGGCCCGGACCGAAAACATAGACGCCTTGGGTTCAACTTCCACTCACTGGCGGGCGAGGATGAACGCGGCCGAAACAGTCCAAGGACGATCGAGTTTCGCTTCCTGGAGGGATTCAACGACAAGGATATTGTTTTGGGTTGGGTGCAGGTATGCCTCGGCCTTGCGGAGCTGGCGATTGATTGGACGAAGGACTGGGAATTTCATAATATGGTGGTACTGCTGCTGGATATGCCGGAGGATTGGTCCCTGGATGCGAAGTTCGCTGCTATGATACATGAGCTGGGACTGCCAAAGGCGACGTATGAGCCGCTGCTGCAAGTGATTAAAAGGAATTATCCGCCTGGCCCGGATGAGCCCGGATAAGTGGTAGAACAGCATTGATAGCCCGAATTGATTTTCGTCGAGGATGGCATTCCTAGGCCCGAGAGCTTCAAGAGTGAGTTACCTTCGAATATGAAAAAGAAGGTTCTGATTTTTCTCTCCCTTCTTATATCTCTTCTTCTCTTATGAGCCGGTGCATCATTAGTGCTCCTTCTTCCTCTTCTTTCCGTTCTTCTCACCCTCCTCATTTTCTTTCTCCTTATCCTCCTTTTTCTGAATGACGTTACCATCATCATCCATTATGTCACTGTCGTCTTCCAGTCCCGCAAACTTCGTCGCCCCATCACCCCTGAAATCCACGACGCGTTGCCCATAGAACATGTGGCACTTCGCCTCAAACGCCTTCCGTCCCTTGGGCGTGCTGATGCCCTCGATGAGCGTGGGAAATAGCAGAATCATGTTCTTTCCCTCGTCCATGATCGGTGTCCGGCAGAACCCACACTGTACCTTGCAGGGAAGGTGGTGAGTCTGAGACTTCTTCGAGGGGTCGTACCAGCCGATGTCATGGATGCCCTGGGTGAAGTTGATGTCCTCCTTGTGAAAGATGGCTGCCCACTGAAACGGAGCTCCGTGGAGACGCTGGCAGGTCGTGCAGTGACAGTACTTGGAGGCGAGAGGTCGGTCACGACTCAGTTCGTACTTGATACGTCCACAGTGGCATTCTCCTCGCCATTTCACTTCGAAGCCCTCTTTCGAGTCGTCATGGATGCGGTAGGGTGCATTGTGCTTCCACTCGTCCTCAGAGCGGTGTGTCGTCGAAGAAGCTTGGTGCTGATGGGGCTCTGCGGAGGGCTGGCCACCCCCGGGCTGGTTGTGAGGACTCTCAGTATTAGGTGACATCTTGTAAGCTGGTTTTGAGTGTCGATATGTGGCGATGACACCTGTGGTTCTGAGGAGGATGTTGGGTTGTCTCGTGGCATGGGCTTGGGAGAGAGTTGTCAGGTATCTCATAATACTGCACACAATGAGGCTTGAAGGGTAAACTCGACAAAAGCGAAAGGGGACTTTATTTGCTTTTATATTTTCCGTCCAATTGGGCTTCGAACATTCGCTTCAGTGACGTCTCGACTCTCTGGCGCGGTTGGCGTTGACGCGACAAAATGAAACCCCTTTACGTCACCATTAGCTTAACATGGCGATCTCTATCTCACCGGAGCTTTGTCTCCAGCAGATCCTACGAAATGTCGTCAAGAGGTCAGAACCGTCACAGAAGGCGAGCGTAAAGCGTTGCTTTTTTAATCAAGCTGTCGACGAGCGTTTATGGCTCTGGATCTTGACATCCAGGGCTTTCCGACCACCTCGGGCACACATGGTTATGGACTTGTGTATTTGATGAATCCGTATGAAATAAGTGGCTTGAAGACGTTTACTAGAATTATGAAGTCAAGTATCCCATGTTCATGTCTACATATGTACAATGTGTCTCGTGAGCTGTACAATACTGACACCTCAACAAAACAATAAGCGGTTGACCAATACTCATTATATAGCCGTAATCTAGTGTTGAGGCGGTGTCTGCCGTAAGGTTTATCCATGGTCGGCATGCGCCACATGAGGTAGAAATGTGTCCAGGGCAATCCGTTCTCGAAGTATATAGCACATGTAGAATACACATCTACACCGAAAGAGGTACATATGTAGCGTTGGATTAGTGCAACTACCGTCTACATCCCACTATACGGGATCGGTTGGCTCTTGAAATATACTATTGTTTCTATTTTGTCGGACGTCTTCGTTGGACGAACCATCTCAAGGCTCAGGAACATTTCAGGAAAACCCGTGGACATCTTGCACCAGGCACTTCTAGCAACGGAGCAGAGCAAAAATCGAGGACATCCATGATCGCTGAGACTATCCCATATATTGCGTCGCTATAGGCTCTTACCCTCGATAAAGTCATGATGTGAGGTAGCTGGCATTGTCTATCTCTACTGGAGTACCGTCCTACAGACGGATATAAGCAATACGCCTGAGAAGGTGAGACGTAGGCATGCACTCCGTGAACTATCAAAAGCGCCTCATAATCAAAACACTACACCCTCCGCTCAGAATACTCAACTTGGGTGGCCTCGGCCTCGGCCATCTTAGCATGCTCCGTTGCTATCCCAAGGTCCTCAACGCCAGAGAAGTCAGCCACGCCAAAGAGCTCGTCCATACGCTCGAGCGACAGCTATTCGGAGAAGGGGTCAGTAAACTTGACATCAAGACGTCGGATTGGGACACGTAATAACTCACCCCCTTTGTCTCAGGGACCCAGAAAGCAAGAGTTGCCATCGTGAAACAGAAACACCCATAGATGAAGTACGTTCCGTATCCATTCGCACCCACATTTTTGAGCATGAGCGGTGTCACTCTCGTCACCACCAGGTTGAAAAGCCATTGAGTGGCAGCCGCCAGGCTGACCGTGTATCCGCGAAGCCGGTTCGTAGGAATCTCGCTGACGTAGATCCAGCAGACAGGACCCCAGCCGAACTGGAACGCCGCAGCGAAGAGGTACACCATGACGAGGGCGGCTGTTCCCGCCGAGGACACAGCCGCGCCTTTCACGGGTGGGTCGAAGCGGATGTAGAAGCCCAGGTAGAACATGAAAATGCACATAGCGTAGCCGGTCCATACAAAGGACCACCGGCGGCCGAGGGTATCGGCCAGGAAGGTTATAAAGATAGCGCAGCTGCACATCTTAACAATGCCGTAGACGCCGGTAGCTAGGAGAGACTCGGCGTTGCCGATAATGCCGAGGGAGTTAAAAATCTCAGGGGCGTAGTAGTTAATAGCGTTGGTCTAAGTGAAAAAGATATGTTAGTACTCTAGATAGGGCGAGAAACAATAAGATGGCTGGCGTAAGACTTACTCCTGTCCATTGCTGAGCTGTCATCAGTCCAATCGCCATGAGAACACGCTTCCTGTTGCCAGGGATAAGCCAGCACTCCTTCTGCATCGCCCAGAACCCAGTGCCATGGACGGATCTGCGTTCTTCCTCTAATTGCGTCCTCAACTCGAGGAGTTCCTGCTGGATATAGGGGTGTTCGACAGGCAAGTGTCGGACACTAGAGAGAACCAATGATGCCTTTTCCCAATTATCCTTGCTGGCGAGCCAACGCGGTGATTCAGGACAGAACATTATGCTGATGAAGATGAGAAACGGAGGAAGCGATTGCATGGCCAAGGGAACCTGCCACGAGGCATGGCCCTGAGGTTTGACGGAGTGTCAGCAGATAACTCTGGTCAGTTGATTTATGATTGACCAACCTTGATATGGAGAAGTGAGCCATAGTCGATGAAGAAGGCAATCATGGCTCCCATCGTCTCGAAGAGCTGGTAGAAACCAATGAGCAGTCCTCGGATGGCACGGGGCGAGTTCTCAGAGACGTAAGTTGGCGCAAGCATCGTGGCGCCTCCGAGGCCAACACCCTCGACGACCCTCCCCGCGTAGAAAGTCCCAAGGTTCCCGTTCGAGAAGGCCTGCATGAAACCACCGGCGAAAGCAAAGAGAGAGGTAATCATCAAGCTGGGTCTGCGACCGAGCTTCTCGGAGAACGGAAGGGCGCCAAGTGCTCCGACGATGGCACCTGCCTGCATCGTACTGACGAGGTTCGCGGACAGGTTGGCGCTGGCATCGCTGGAGAAGCCGGCGAGACCAAATTTCTTCTTGAAGTCGGGGAGAGTCAAAACACCACCGATAATACCCGTGTCCATGCCACTGTGGTGATGCGTTAGCATTGTGTAATGTGGTAGTGTGAAAGAGGAGAAGAATGGAGAGAAAGCCAACGTACAACAAAGTGCCACTGAAGCACGCTGCAGCTGCCAGAGCAAAGACCCTCCAGTTGTAGACCTGTGGAGGGTCATGCTTGATGGCATCGTTCCTGACAATTCTCTGGAGCCAAACCATGTCGTCGGTCAGTTGCAAAGCCAAGTGGGGGCAGTTTCGACGGGATTCGAGGAGGCAAGGAAGAGATCCAGACGGCGGAGGTGTCGAAGAAGGTAAGAGGTAAGTAGGTACTTAAGTACCTAATATAAAGGACCGGATAAAAAGCCCCTCAGTCTGATGAGTGTTTCAAAGCTCTAAGATACGAGTAAGATCTGCCTTCCGGCTTCTTTGGCAGAACGGAAAAGTAACCTGGGAAGCCCATTCCAGAGACACCACAGCAGGGCTAGACATGGGACGGCAGTCTGCAACCTTCTAAGGTTAGTCTTGTGCTTCGATGCAAGCCGTAACGTGGTAAGTCGTGCACGCTGGCACCATACACTGCAGTAAGCTTGTCAGACCCTACTTTGATGTGCGCCAACTCGGACCATCTTCGGAGCATATCTACTATTGCTGAATGGCTGCTCAGCTCCAAGTCTCGCCGAAATCTATCTGAGTGCGAACGTGGGAACGGACCGGATGGACAACTTCCCCATGACAAATAGCCGGCTCGTCAGCTTTCCATCACCTGTTGGCAAATCCCGTGTCCAGGTGGTAATAATGACTCGGCGAAAGCAAAATAATAATCATAATACATGTCTGCAGATCGGGACAAAGCCCCAAGGCAAGGAGCTTCTCCTCATCCAGCACTCGACGACCATCAGAACCTCCCACCCCTCCATCTGCAATTCCGCGGGAATCCACGATGCGTCCTGGTCGTACGTACAAGGTCAATTTGATAAGGAATATGGGTGGCCTGTGAGTCGTTACACCAGCCTCAAAAGCTCTCATCCGTGCTCCTGTGTGGAAGCCTACATCGTGAGAGGTCAGATCGTTCCCTTGATGCTCCCCGTCGACATGAGGCTAAAACGCCGTGATACGCCAGAAAGCGCAACGAACCGAGGTCTCCGGCGCCCTTGTGTGGCCCCAAATACCGCGCCAGAGAAAAGCCCCACCAAAAAAGTGTCTCACACTCCCTTGCGGCACTGGTCGAGCGGAGTGAATCCTGCGCAGCGGCGTGCCCATGGGGTCGACGCCATGTGCCGGTTCCAGACCATACCATGACAGCAGCTTGAAAGTCGGGGTAAAGACGGCCGGGGTTGAGGAAGCCCGCCTTTGTTTGTCTCGATCCCCTTCTCCAACACACAAATGATACATGTACGTACTAGCATGGCTGCGGGGACCCCAGGGAAGATACTGATGACAATACGTGGGCAAACCCCCTTGAAATCTGCCCTGTCCTATTACCAACGTTGCTCCTGTTGAACGACATCACCATGCTGCTGCGGCACGAGTCGGTCCGTCAATTTCCTCTCGTTTTACCTCCCACGCGGCTGTCAGGTTAGAGATCAGCAAACAACGGCTTTCTCAAGCGAAACAGGGGTTGGAAATCAAATTTGGTCACTTACATGCCATGCACTGCGGAATTGGCCGGGTACCTACAGCGAAAGTGACGGGATACAGTAACATGCGTATCGAGGTGCGGGGGAAGCTTAACAACGCCTTTGTCTTCCCTCATGGCTGAACTGTCGGACGAGGCGATCTCGTTTCACCTGCTCATGGAGTGATGTCTCCTGTGAACCTGACAAACTCGACCATATGTTGTGGTAAAAATGAGACGAAATGAGACATCAGGTCGAGGCGTTGTGATTCTCAGCCTGGCAGCTTGTCTTCCCATGTACCTTGAGTAGGTAGTAATACGGCAGTACTTGGGCGTGGCTTACATACACCTAAGCAAACTATGTACATGATTGATAAGATGTCTACCATGGGTATCTGTAGAAGGGAATATTGAGCTCTCTTCACCTCTCATTACTTATGACATACCTTTGGCTTCGTAGATACCGGTCATGTCTTCAACTATGGATATTCAGGGTTGAAGGTTATATGTCGGGCCGAGCAATATTGACATCGTCTTCCACGGTTTGGCCACGTGATGATTGTATCAGTCTCATAGCAAGTAGATCCATGGATGATAGTGTCTTCATAGATGAGAGTTTGACGCCAGTTCATGGTCACTACTGGAGTAAGTTCCATGTTGATGTGAGATTAGATTGCAGTCCATGTCCCATACAATTGCATCAAAGTAAATAAATGCCCGGTAGGTGAAATCATTTACTACTCTATTTCCAACCAGCTCTACAAACATACCATGATTAATCATCGTTTTTCTAGAGATCAATAAACATTAATGAGAAACAGTCTGTACAAGAAATCGAAGAGATATTGTTATATGGTAGAGAGCTGGAGGGACTGGATATTCTATCATGATTAGGCATAATAATTACCTAGGCCCCTCCAATCATACCAGAGAGGCGCGACACGGGTCTTACAGGTAAGTAACTATTCACTGAAGTACATACTGGTACATACTGTAAGAAGGTCACGATATGGGACAATAGACAATAGATGGTATAATTAGAGTTAGACTAAAGGTGGTAAATACAGCTGTGAGAAAGAGGGAGATTAGGCCCATATATATAGGACGAATAAACCAGGTAAACCTGATTATTAGTAATATGGACTACGTGTTCCCTGAGGGAATACGGGTGCTTAAATATGTAACTATTTTAGTTGATATTTCGTATTTACTTGGGCTGGTTATTAGCACTTACACATACTATCATCGTCTCTAGTAACACATGGTCTTTCAATTGTTTGATGAGTCTGTACCGGGTAACACCCACACTAGGCAGCAGCAGCAGGCAGCAATCAGGCTATCCCGGGAGGGGTAACAAGTAGAGGAGCCTTCTAATTCCCCAACTCGTACGTGTCTCTTGGCAATTTGCACTTAAGTATCGTGCCTTTTTCCAACCACTTTCACGTTAGGAGAGCTCCAGGGCTGTCACCACTAATCACAACACTCGGCCATCAAGCAATATGTTCCCTCAAGGCGGCAGACGTGGACGCCGCAATCCCGCGAGGCCCAGCAGACCTCCCTACCACCGTCCGCCGGGACAAATGGACTGGCATAACGCTGCCCAGGCTCTCCTTCCCACCTTGATGGAGTCACGGCTCAAATCTTGGGGCCCGACCGACATCAACGTCCAGCAGGATTGTTTATTCTACAACGGCCGCATTCCGCAGGAAATCACAGACTTGATCTTCGAGTTTGCCCTCTCTCCGGACACCCTTCCCGGCCCACAATCCGAATTAGACCCCCGCCATGACTTCTGTGTCCGGTTCGACCACGAACGAAGTAGTGATGAGCCCGAACTTGAGCCTGCGACTCAGCAGCTCGAGGCCGCGGGAACGTCGATATCCACGTCGTTGCATGTGGGCTCTCAAGTTGGCGGCGACTTTGACCTCGATGCCTATATCATCCACTCAGAGGCCAACTCGATTCCCCGTAAAAGGGAGTCGGGCTTTGACTGGTTTCGTCCCGACAACACCGGCCGCGTTGTCTTCAACGGCCATAAACTCCTTCGAACTTGCAGACGCATTTATCTTGAAGCGAACAAGCTCCTCGAACAAGCCAGAGACGTAGTCGTCTATAGTGGCCGGGAGCCGCCGTGGGGCCGGAGTCTCGATGACTTCGTCTCGCGACTGCAACAGAATTACCCTAACCAGCTCCCCAAAACCCATTCGATTCGTTGGTTTGCACAGATGTATCTTCTGGTGAGTCTCTTTTTCTTTCAAAGCTTGGTCCAGCTTTGTAATGCTCTCGTGACCGGATGAGGAACCTTTGCAGAAGTGCTCTCACCGACCGATTGCATTGATATCGAGGCCGAAACGCGACAAATCCACCCTCAACGTCTCTACCTGGGTCTCACTTCCCTTTCCTACGTCCCTCAGCCCACTAACCGTCGTTTTTTTTCTTTTTCTTTAGGAGGCATCGGTGGCAACGTTTCTCCCGAATAGAAACAAAATGTTAGATCACGCCGATTATCACGACCGTACACATCTGTTATCCCAACTATCTCAAGGGATCGCTCCGGTCGAACCCGTCTGGCGAACCTTCCACAATCTGGAGCACTTCCACCTGACGATCCGCCGCACCGACTGGGACAGATGGGAGGACAATAAACCCTTGGCCATTAACCCCTATCGTCGCAGCGGTGGGGAGCCACCGTTGACGTTGATGCGCCGGGATATGCACGCGAGCATGGTGGAGGGTAAGCAGCCCCAGCATGATATCTCCTCGACCTGGTCTACGATGTTCCG
This sequence comes from Cytospora piceae, assembly GCA_016508685.1. Lineage (NCBI taxonomy): Eukaryota > Fungi > Ascomycota > Sordariomycetes > Diaporthales > Cytosporaceae > Cytospora > Cytospora piceae. Next base: position 1,704,366 of record JADMLE010000002.1, on the reverse strand, counting down.
CGCGATGTGCAACCTGAAAACCCTGACCATCTCCTTCGAGACTTCTGAGGACAAGAAGGACGAAATGGAGGAGATTGTGGCATGGGCGAGGACATGGCGTTTTGAAGTCATGAGTCGGCGCTACTGGATGAAGGAGGATGGCAATGAGCCGGAGGCATATCTCGTTACCGAAGACAAGCCTGTGAGAAAGATGAGCTGGCGTGGGTTGAAGCACCACTGGTCTGACTTCTGTTCCGCTTGCGGTGCCGGTAGAGAAGTGAGGCCGGACTGTGGCCACTGCCTGAAGAAGCACAAGCTGCTCCAGCAGAATAAGGGTCCACGTTTGCTGGTGTGGACTTTGACTTGGAGGCCGGAGCCCGTGGACAGGTCAGTCGACTTGGAGGGAAGGGATCCTGGTCCCTCAGATCTTCCGTAGGATCACATGTAGATTTAATAACGGAACGTCATTACCACATTCTCGGTATGACAAGATGGTCCCCTTAGCGGGAGGCTTGTGCAGTACCATATCACCCTGCGGCTGAAAATACACAGGAAATTTCCTCAACGTCCATGCATCGTGCAATCCTGTTCCAGGCCTCATCACCATCCTCCGGCAGGAAAATCATCTCAAGCAGGCGTGTCATAGCAACCCAGGGCAGTTCCTCCAGCCAACATGTACAAGCAAACAGCCGTCCCGTTCGTCTCCCCGTCGACAGGGCAATCCGAACCCCTGATGCACGCATACCCAGTCCCGCAATCCGCGTCAGAGGAACACGTCGTGGTCGTGCAGGCGACACAGAGGTTGCAGTAGTCAGTCCCATCGACATCTGACATGCAAGAAGAAGATGGATAACTAGAGTTGCAAGGGGAGTAAGGAGTCTCGAGGCTGCTGATATTATAGGGGACGATGCCAGACGGGCACTAATTGTCACAAGTCAACCCATGACCAACGGACCGGCAGCATGAAAGAATAGGGATCAACACTCACATTGGCGAAAGCGCCCGTCTGCGTCGGGGTCGCGCTGGTGGAGGTGGTCGTAGATGTCGCGCTCGTCGCCGGGCAGACACCACCACGGTCGTAGAACGTGTTCCCAGCACTCGCGTACGCGACATCGCCGCTCTCCACGGTGTAGTCGTAGAGGATGCACGCGGGCGTGGAGGTAAGCCCGAAACTCAAGCACGCCGAGTTGGCATCGCACCGCGCAAGACAGCCCGAGTACGTGGCCGACGCGGCATCGGCGTAGTATGCTGGAAGTAGGTCAGTCACAGCCGTGGTCGGAATCCTCGCGCGGCAGAGTTTACTTACCGATATTCGTTCCATTGTCCCAGCCCACGAAGCCGGTGCAAGTCGGCGTGGCAGTAGTCGTGGGCGTGGTGCTAGTAGACGTCGTTGTAGTGGTTGTGGGACACACACCGCCACGGTCGAAAAAGGTGTTCGGGGAGCTAGCACCCGCGATGTCGTTGCCCTCTACGGCGTAGTTATACAGGATACAGTCGGGAGCAGCAGCATTGTAAGAGAAGCTCAGGCAGGCCGTGTTGGCATCACACAGGGCACTGCAAGCCGCGTAGGTGGCAGAAGAAGCGTCGGCGTAGTATGCGATGTTGCTGCCGGTGTCCCATCCTGCGAAGCCGCATGTAGGCACACTGGAGGATGATGTTGGCGTAGATGTCTGCGCGAGGCAGGCACCTGCGAGCAGGGGAACAGCAGCGAGGTACTTGGGCTGCATCTTAGTGTATTGTTACTGGCAGACCTGCTGTTGATGAATTCCCAATGGTACATGGACGAGAGCTTTACTTGGCCAGCCTGGCAATACTAGCAAGCCTTCCTCCTTAATATACTGACACTATCCCTCACAGACCTCCGACCTCCAGACCCTATTATGACTGATCCACTGCGTCGTCCAGGAGAAGCTCACGAACAATTTAGAACATGGCCAATCGACTGCCGTGGTTTTTCCTTTTGGCGGTTGAGGGCAGCCGCAGGCAGCCAGCCGTTTAACAGATTGCGGGTCATGGGGTGACATTTGGCTTCTTCTGGCAGGAATGTGGTGTGCCTCCGTGAGGGGTTGAGGTAAGCACAGCTCGTATAACTGCTCGATGATGGTTTCGTTCCTGACTTCGATAGTTCGTTCGTCTGTCCCTGGGGACAGTCCAGGGAGTTCCTCCAATCAAGCGCGCCAACTCTTCGTATTGGCTGAGTGGACGACGCGAGATGCACCCCGTTCGAGCCTGGGCCGGCCAAGTTGGTGAGGTCCGCAAAGATTCTTGCAGCCAAGGTCACCATCCGGATCAGGTCAAGGCCTGATATCGCAGGATAACAGCGAAACTCATAGGAATTCGCATGCTTTACCCAGAAGAGGCAACGCTACTTGTCTGACATGCATAGGATGAGTGGATGCGCAACACCCTCGTGTTGACCAAGCAGTAAAGTCGCTCCGGTTCAGCCGAGGGTGTCACTCTTGACCACACGATTTCTACTCCGGGAATAGCATGATGGCCAAAGAGGGAACGCAGAGATAGGACACATTTGTGTCGGTAAGGAGACATTGTAACAGATACACAGTCTTATGACAGGGTCGTCCGTACTCGGAGTAGTGAGAAAACACCAACAAATATGAGTGCAATGGGTGCTGGGGATACTTCGATGGTGTCTTTTCGTAAGAGGCACTGCCGTGACGCACAAGAGAGCATCAAGACTGTAGCACTTGCGCGAAACCAATGCCTATCAAAGAATCCGCTGAGTACGCGAATGGGTCGTCGGAGTCAGGGTTTGTCTTGACGTGGTGTCCCAGGTCTGAGAAGAGACGACCAGTCAAGTGGTGAAGCGAACCGGTGTGCTCATGTATGTTGTCCATGGGCGAGACGGGCCATGAGGTGACCAGCGAATGGCATAGCGTATTGGTGTTTTGTTTCATCAAGGGAAGTCGCCGCGGCATTGTTGCATGTGGATAGGAAATTGTCTCGGCTCTTGAGCTGGGTGCTTCATCTGAGGGAGAAACCAAAACGCTGACGCTTCAAACTGTTTCAATGTTTGGGCGCCAGGGTCAACCGTTGAGTCGGTGGTCAGTGGTGGGGTCTGCATGGATCTTACCTACGGAGGCGCACATATGATAAACGGAAGCACCGGAGGTACGGTACATACAAGTATGTACAGGGTCCGGACCGCTCCGTTTACTCGGCTCCGACTTATCTGATCGGTCAACCCCGGAAACGTTTTGGCGGGCTGCGGGCTTGCATGACCGACACATATCTCCAATTCTACCGACGGAACGAGTTGCTCCCTGCAAGCCGACCTCACCGAATAAATCGATTGAACAAACAAAAAGTTCACCAGCCAGATCCAGATCGAAACTTACCCGTATGTAGCTAGGTACTTCAATAGACTAGATCCACATCGTTGTTTAATACTCCTCTTCTTCACTCCTTCACGTCTTCTGTTGCTTCTCCTGTTCCATCTCATGCCGACATAAAACACCAGAAACGGCTCCACTACAAGGTCTTGAGACAGAATCCACACTCTGCCGGTGTCGTGATTCATTTGTCGCAGGGAACCATCACCGAACCCCACCACCTTCTAGACCTAGATAAAGTCTAATCACTTCCCTTGGGAGCCTGGGGAGCCCGTCCTTGGCATGCCCTTATAGAATTCCAACCCATTGGACTGACTCTACACTACACTAACTCTATTTACTAACATACACTTCGTCAACCACACCCTGCCCCCACGATAACGACAACCACGATAACGACAACCACGATATTGACCACCATCGCAATGGGATCGACCAGCACGATAGCGGCCATGCGCCCACCCATTGCCTCCCTTCTCCCACCCCTGATCCTTGGCACTGCGACCTTCAACCACCAATATGTCGACGACCCGGCTCGCATGCCCTACCAATCCATCGTCTCCCGCGCTCTCGAGCTCGGCATAAAGGCCTTCGATACATCCCCGTACTACGGTCCCTCTGAGATCCTTCTCGGCGATGCCCTCCACCACCTCACCAGCCCAAACGAGGCAAACGCCCAGATCCCCGACTCGACCGAGCAAAAATACTCGCGCGACAGCTATATGATCTTGACAAAGGCTGGGCGCATCACTGGAAACTGCTTCGACTACAGCCCCGAGTGGATCAGATACAGCGTGCTGCGCAGTTTGAAGAGGCTACACACCCCCTACTTGGATCTTGTCTACTGCCATGATGTGGAGTTCGTCTCGCCGGCCGAGGTTCTCGCCGCGGTAAAAGAGCTCAGGAGACTGCGCGACGAGGACGGAGTGGTCCGCCACGTTGGCATCAGCGGGTACCCAGTGGACGTCCTCTGCGACCTGGCCGAGATGATATACCGGGAGACAGGGGAAGGTGTCGATGCCGTCCTGAGCTACTGCCACTGCACCGTGCAGGACCACCGGCTGGTCGAGGGGTTCCTGGACGGCGAGCCCGAGCCCGCGCCCGCTGCGGACGGCACCTCCGAACCTCTCCCGCCCCTCGTGAGGTTCAAGAAAGCAGGCGTCTCCGCCGTCCTCAACGCCTCCATGCTCGGCATGGGCCTTCTGACCACCCGCGGCGTCGACCACGGCCCCCAGGCCGCATGGCACCCTAGCCCGCCGGCTCTGCGCAAGGCATGCGCCGACATGGCCGCCACGGCAACGGCCGCGGGCGAGAAGCTCGAGCGCCTTGCTATCCGCTGGAGTCTGGACACCTGGGCTAGGGCGGGGGCCAAGTCCGGACTGGGTGTCAGCCTGAACGGCGACGACAAGCATGAGAGTCTGAGCGACAGCGATAGCATCGGCGGGAGCGTCATGGGTATCACCACCCTTGGCGAGCTGGAGGAGACGTGGGATGTTTGGATGAGCGTGCTGGCGGAGAGCGTGCCGCATGTCTCGCTTGATGATGAAGTTGCCAAGGAGGCGTTGAAGGATGTGGTTGTCAATGGGGACAATGACCTGCAGACTGCCAGCCTGAGGCGGTCTGACCAGGTGCAGAGCTTCGTTAAGGAAAAATTGTGGCCACTTCTGGGAGATTTGAGGAACCAGAGCTGGCCTTCGGGGTTGGAGGAGGAGGGTTTTGCTAACGAAAGGAAACCCGAGGAGATGGGTACGGTGCCGACGGATGATGGGATCATGGCTGAGTACGCGGCCAAGAAGAGATCTTCATCATAACACAATCCAGTGTAAGGGAAACGAATGTCGAGAACAGCTCATGAGTATCCCTAATGACAGCTTTTACGAGGCATCGTGTGTTCTGATCCCAGTCAGACCTCAGGATCCTGAAATGGATACATGGTTTTCATACAGCAGCTCACAGACCACAGACACGTCTTCAAGATGTGAACCGTGGAGTCATTGGCATCCCCAGTCCTAAAAGTACTTGCATATCTACTCCCACGAAAACACACCGTGTGTAGAGGCTCCAGTCCTCCAAAGTCGGCTCATTGAGCTTACTTAGTACTCGTGCAGAGTGCTCAGCCTGTCGATAATGAACTCGATCGTTTCCTCAAACTTGGCAAGGTTGCCAGCACCCCAGTTGTTCCTCAGCCACATGGTCTGGGTGTTCTCAAGGATCGTGGCGATGAACTCAGTCAAAAGTTACTCCCATCATTCCCATTCTGGTTGCCCGTCGAGATGAAGTTGACCCAGTACTGCGACAACTTGGCCTCAAACCTCGTAGTCCTCCTCGGTCCACGTCACAGTGTCATAATCGGCATACGGGATGTTATTGATAGCGTACCACAGCTCAGAGCCGTGGTACGCGCCGACCCCGAGCCCTCAGCAGGCGGCCGCGTCCAATAGTACGTGTACACATCACTGCTCGCACCCCCAGACGCCCAGTCCCACACCCACAGCCAGGATCCCACGCGGCTGAGGTCCTGGAAGAAGCCGTTGAACGCCTTCCCGGCCGTCGTCGAATTGTCCCCGGCCGGCCACAGCGAAAAGCACCGCGCGCTGGAGTCCTGCATGGCACTGCCCATCTGCGACGTGTACTCCTCCACGGTGACGCCGGTGCTAGGCGGCGCGCGCCCGACTCGGCGATGATGCTGTGGGCTAGGCCTGTGGTCAGCGGGGGGGGGGGTACATGATGTCCAGGGCGCTGGCGGAGTCGGCGGACTGGCCGCCGACTACGACCTGGTCGAGGTTGCCGCCGAAAGTTGGCGATGTTGTCGTGGACACACCTGAGGGCCAGCTGCTGGTCCATGAGGGCGTAGTTGCCGGTGGAGTTGTGCTCGTCATCTCTCTGGAGGTCAGGGTGGGCGAGGAACCCGAACGCGCCGAGGCAGTAGTTCATGGTGACGGCGATGACGCCCTTGGAGGCCAGGCCGGAACCGTCGTACGTCTTGACGTCGTCGGAGCCGCCGGCCGCCGAAGATCCAGAAGTATACGGGCAGGTTCTCGGAGGCGAGGTCCTCAGGGTCGTCGTACGTGGGCGTCCAGATGTTGACGGTCAGGCAGTCCTCGCTCATGGCCGTCTTTCCAGATGAGAAGATGGCGGCGGAAGAAGGCCCCTGCATGGACTGCGGGCCAAACTCGGTCGCGTTGAGGATGCCGTCCCACGGTGCCGCGGGCTGGGGCGCCTTCCATCGTAGACCTCCTACCGGGCCGGCGGCGTAGGGAATTGCCTTGTACGAAAAAATGGCAATGTAGCGGAAGTTGGAGAGGGAGCCCTGAAGGTAGCCCTGGGTGGTGTTGATGGTCGGCATCGACGTAGCTGCGGTTGTTGACTGGCGCTTGACCGAGTTGAGACCATCGGTGCTAGAAGAGAAGGTGGTGGCCACGAAGGTGGGAAGTAGTGTCTGCTTGGTCCACATAGTAGCAAGGGTGGAGAGACCTTTGTGTTCAGGGGGTGGATAGGCAAAGGCCCTTGGTGTGACTCAAGTCCCTAGAGTCTCCTAAAAAACGGCTCCGAGTCGAAAGAGAAGAAGAGTCAAGTCTTGGGCTAGACTTAGCTTTGTACCTGCCATCTCTTCCATCGGTGATGCCTTAATGGGAGCACATCCAGAACCTTGGAACGCTCAGGGAGTGAAGACTGGACATTTGATGACGACGCTGATGAATATGCCATGGGCCTGAACCTCGAGGGAACATGATCCGGCATGGGTCGAGAATACTGGAACTCGGCTGGGATTCAACCGCCCACGTCCATATCCGAGTGCGATGCCAGAGTTTTATATATACATTCAAAAGGGAAGTCTGGGAGGTCGTTGCTCCATCCCACCCTTTGGGTTGAGATGACAATTCAAGAAGGCATAAGGGGGGTTATTCTATCTATATTTGTCTCGCGCACATCTCAGTATCATACATAAGTATGTAGAGCTGTTATTACATTGTACCTACTTAGTCCATCGTTGTGGAACATCCCGATGATTTGTCCGCCATGTTCTTGTCTCTAAGCACACTATCCACTACCCGCCAACCTTTCATCCTGCACACCTGTGTTATCTCCTCGGTCGCCTTGGGGATCCTTCTTCACGCCCACTCCAATCTCAAGGTTGGTCGTTTGTACACGAAGCCTAATCGTCCGTACTTGTTTACCACAGCAATCTTATCATAAGTGTTGTGGTCCTCACCCAAAGGCTTTCGTGTCACAAGCACATAGCCCCTCCCCACGGTATCCTTGTCTTTGTGTCCCATGATCCAGCTCAGGCCGCTGCGCACAGGATACCTGCCACCTTCCTTGAACTTGTCGCTATCCAGCATATACCAGCGCTTGAACCACAGCTGCCTGTCCCCCCGAATAGTGAGCCAGTAATTTCGGAGGATCTGGATGAAGTGGTAAACCGCGGCGCTGTGTTCATGAAAACGCGTCCTCTCCAAGTCGCTGTCACTGAGCCAGTCATCGTTGTCGAGGACGCCGGTTATGAACTCGTTGATTCGTAGGATCGTGAGAGACTCGGGAAATAGGAAATTCAATTGGGTAATAGGGTGTACCTTCAGATCGACCATCTTGATGTGAAATTTGTGATGACAATTGAATAGCACTTGCATTGAGACGGTGAGACTATACAAGTGCGTGAGCGTGTTGAGGTTCGTAAGGCGGTCAGACCCAAGACCGAAATAGCCATCTCCCGGCTTGACCTCCCAGTCCAGCGACAAGTGGCGAAGGCCCTGGCCGGTGGTAGCCAGGAAGCGTCCGAGGTTCCAGTTCTGAGTGGGCGCGTAGTTGCAGTTCCATGGTCCCGGGGTGTGGAATAGGAGAGTAAGAAACTTGGATGGGTCGAAGATGGGCTGTTGTAGGCTCATAAGATCCCACTCTGCCGGTCCAAAGCCCCTTAGGGTCTCTCCCGGTCCATAGCGGCTGGGGGTGTCGGGAATGGCGTCAAGCCTGTGAACGTACCTCTCGGGAGGACCGTTGCTAGCCGAGTGGCCATTTCCAGCGATGAAATAGGCGCTCCACCGTCTAGTAGGAGTGAGTATATGCAAGGAATTCAGGGCAGGAAAACGTGCGCCGATGAAACGTGGCTCCAGCCAGGAGACGAGGCGGCGGTTGTAAGACTCTGGACATCTCTCAAAGCTCGTCTCAGGGTGGTGGGGTACCGAAATGTTTAGGGTTTTGAGACTCTCAAATCGGATCTGCCCTGTGTAGGGCCCGTCAAGAAGCTGGCCTTGTGGTATTGTGAGGAGCTTCAAGCGCGGGAGAAGACGCAGTATACCCTCGAGCATCTGGCTACTGACGCGGTTGTCAAGGGGAACTGTGTAATACTCTCTTGGTAACGAGCCAGCCTCGTCATTATAGCGACTACTCAAGATCGCATTGATAGATTCGTCTCCTGCATTGAAGTAGGCATAGGCAAGACGGGGAAGGTGTTGGCAGAGACGCGGACCGCAGAGTATTTCGACAAGCCGGACAAGACCAGGGTTCTGAGTCAGCGTGAAGAAGAAACAGCCAACTGACTTGGCTGTTGTAAGGTATGGGTTACGGTAGAGGATGGTCGTGGCCGCCGCTCGCAACTGTCGAGAGGTTTGACAGACGTTAAGGAGGTCCTTTCTGCTTGGCGTGAAGACTTGGCCATATAGAGTATTTTGGTAGTAATACCATGGCAGATTCTCAACTATTTGAAGTAAGACTTCTTGGGGGACCTTCTCGATGGGGAGGGTGTCGATGCGCATCTTTGCGAAGCGACGGATGAGGTCGTCAATCGGTAGTTGATGTCGGTAAGGAGGTTTGAGATGGCGCAGGCGGGAGTTTGAGGGTGTGACCCTCTCCAGGGAGGGGAGTTCGTTGTCTCTATCGTCGTGCTCTTGCATTTTTGTCTGCGACGATTGGTAACAGGTATGTCTTGGTTGTTGATGTTGGTGTTAAAGAGTAAACCACCCACGGCGCTCAGGTGGTTGGCAGTTGGGATAGATGTTGGCAAAGTTGTCGACTTTTCGAATGGTGATACGCGTCTGCCACACAACCGCGACGCGGCTGGTCATGGATTCAATATTAGACTCGAAGTTTCCAGAGTGTATTGAAAAGGGATACAGTGGAATCGGATTGGTGGTAGGATGGTAGGATGGATGCTAACTCTATGGATTGTTCCTGAGAGCGGCAGTGCTGCCCACCACAGACAAGTCTTCTCTCTGCTCGACGATGGACTTCCCTTTGGTTGCGATGGCAGTGTTGAGGTTAGGGTCAACTGGTTGTATCGAGGTGGGATGGATTATTTCCTTAAACTGTGTGATATATTTGCCATGGAAGGGACATGCGCCTCCTTCACATAACTTTAGCTACGTACCTAGGTATACAAAGGTAGCTGGGATACCTATGATTAATGACCATGGTATTACTATCTGCTGTCAATGCCATACCACTTGAGTATGCTGTCCTGAACCTTGGAACCTCTTTCTCTTGAGTATGTACCACCTCCTCCTGGATCTGATACACAACTGTTCCCATTCAATATTGTGCTCAACTTTCCCAGTTTGAATATACTAGCCATATGCACTCCCTTGAACCGAGTTCCTAAGAATCCTCTCCAGCTACCCTCTACATTTTATCCCACTATAATTGAACTCGTACTTGTTGCGACTTGCTTCTCAATACGTCTTTGGGTACTCCTGGTTAGTTCGACTGGGCGTTGATGTCAACTCTCTGTGCGAGAGCAGGATAACTACTCACCATACCTAGGTAATCAGTTGACACATGGGCACCTTTGGTTCTCATGTTTCCCCTGAGAATGGTCTTCCATATACTTCTTCTTCTTCTTTTGTAATCGTTGCCATCGGTCTCGCTCGACATTCCTGTCAGAGGAGGGAAGACCTTCCCCTATATCCAAGTGCATAAGGGTGGATGCCAAAAGCCAAACGGCGAGACGAACCCCAGGCAGTACTTGGGTACATATGAAAGGTATTGCCCGCTGATGATAGACTTGAAGTACTCAACGATATAAAATAATCACCCATTGACATGACACCAGTGGATGCGAGAAATATGCTTGAAAGGTTCATGTGTATCTGGCCTCTTGGACGATGCGCCATGAGGAAATCCATCGCTTGGAGGTGCAATGCTACCCATGCTACATTACACACCACAACAATTCCTCACTAAGTGGTAACACAAGGAATTGACTACAATTCATTTGTCAATCCCAAAAACCCAGTCAATCTTTCTGTCAGCCTCATCTGCAGAACCTAGTTGAGCGCCAAACAGGGACCCCCAAAACCGCCCCTGGCGCCGTCCCTTCCCTCGCCATGACCGCCGATGAGCAAAAGACAAGAAACCAGGGCTCCATTCCAAGAGCCTACCGTGCCTCTGAGTTGGTGGTACTAAATGAGAGAGAAGAGAGAGAGTAACAGAGAAGACAATACATGCGTGCAAGCAAGCAAAAGGACCGTCGCTTTCCATAATCAAAGTCACCATTCTAGCCGCCGGCTGGCAGTTTCCTATCATGCACTGACCAATCGTATCATTGAGTCACCTCCTCTGGAAGCTCCACCGTCTTTGTCCCCTCGAAGCTCAGTTGCTTGAAGTGGCTTCCATCATCGTCTTCTGGCACAGGGGTTTCTGGGGTAACCATCAGGTGCGGTGGTTCCATGGCGCCGCCGCTTGGGTGTGCCTGCTCCGAGCACTCAGCATGAGTCACTTCACCCTTGGAGTTGAAGGAGTCCTGGTTGAGTGTCGTGATACTAATCGACAGCTTGTCGGTCTCGGTGTCCTCCCCCTTCGAGGTAACCTCGGACGGATCCTCCGCATGCTCCGCGCGTGCCTCGTTCATCGAGCTGCACTTATCGGTGTCATTGTCGAAAGGCGCCGTGACCGTCACATTCTCGTCCTCAGCATGGCTCTCTCCTATTTGGCTTAGTCGGCGACCAGCATTTACACCATCCATCTCGACACCAACCATCTCGGCTAAGCTCCGATAATTAAACATGGGTTCTGTGCTGGCGCTGGGGTCGTTGTCCTGCTCTCCGGATTGTCCGGCTCCCCCTTCGTCGCTAACGTCGCTCCTGCTGGCGAGAGACAGCCCGCTGGCATGTGGGTCTTGCTGTTGTATGTCGCCTGGTGTGTTGAGATAACTGCCTGTTTGGGAGTCAGGCTGTGACGAAGACGCAGAAGAGGCGCTGCTCATTTGCCGCAAATGAGATGGTCCAGCGGGTTGGTGAGGCGATGGGACAGGTCTTGGCGAAGCGGTAGGCGGTGGAGCAGGAACTGACGTCGGTGTCATGTCGGGATGCAGAGCATCAACATTGGTCTTCCCAATCTCAGTTTCAGATGGCGTTTGTGGTGGGCCTCGGTCAACGCCTTTCCCTTTGTCGGTGGGACTCGTTGGAACAGGATTCGGAGAATTTGTTGGACTGCCAGCTGAAGCCATCGCGTGTGCTGTCGTAGCCTCGACTCGCAGATTAGATGCCGCGCTATTGCCTCTCCTTCGACCAATAGCTCCGAGGCCTGAAAGGCTCATGGTACTACCAGTCGACGAGCTCTGACCGCTGCCAGAGTACGGATTTCCTTTAGAAGCAGCCTTTGCAGCCTTGCGCTCATCCTTCTCCTTCCTCTTCGCTTCCTTTCGCTCCTCTTTCTCGGCTTTGCGCTTCCGCTCGTCTTCAGCCGCCAGAGATAATCTGATAGCCTCGGCAAGCATCATGTTTTCAAGGTTATCCATATGGCTCTGTCGATGATCCTCAGCAGTGCCACGACCGGAGGAGGTCCTAGGGCCGGGATCAGGACCTGATGACGGTGCGCCTCCCGGACTGCCTGATGGGGGAGCGCCATTATCACCCGCGTTGCTCGGTTCGCTATTTGTGTTCCTCCTACCGAATCGGCTTATCCTACTGAACCCCCTGGATCCGGAGTCACCCATCAAGAAGGCGGCTGTATGAAGAGCCGTTGCAGCGGCAGCGCGCCTCGCCAGATGATTTCGTTGTGCGGCGAGCTTGGCTGCCCAGTCAGGTCGGACGCGATCGGTGGTGATAACATTCGGTGCATTCGCGGACAATGATTGCGTGCGTCTCCTAGAGACAGCATTTCCTGAGGGTGGTGGAGGGGTTAACTGCGTGGGAGAGGGGCTGGAATTGAGGGAGCTACTAGAGCTCATCGCTGTGTTCATCGCTGCGATACCAACGGGCGATATCGCGTAAGTTAGACCACGACGGAATGGGGGCGCCTCGTATGTAACACCGAACTCAGGTTGCTGGCAGTAGGGGCACTGAGCAGGTTCCGAGATAAGTAGGCCGGCTTCTTCCTCGGGATCAGCATTCGGATTTTCTTGGTCGCCATGACCCTCTGGGAAGTGCGGGTCGGGTCTCTTTATTTGCACAAAGCATTCACTGCAGATAGGCTGATCGCAGCATCGAGTGTGGTTGAGGTAGGGCGGATAGTAGAGGAAGCAGATGGGGCACTCGCTGCCTTCTTTATATAAGAACACCTCAAGCGGCTGCCCATTGACGAAGGGGTCATCGGGAAGCTTCAATTCTCGCGGGGCAAGCTCGGCGCTTGAACCATTCCTCGACCCCAAGCTAAGAGCTGCAGCAAGAGCCTTGGTCCGAGGTTTGAACGGGGAAGAGGATCCTTTGTTGCCTGCGCTGGTCGATGACCCCATAGCAGAACCGACGTTGGAGGCGCTTCTGTCGGATGCCACGGATTGAGTCCTGGGACCCATTGGCACCGTGAGATTATTGAAATTCTGTGTGGAGTTCGAGGGCGAATCGGGAGATGACACCGGCCGAGGGACGAGTTCTTCAGGCGGTGTTTGGTCGGCAGGGGGGATGGGAAGACCTCGGGCAGCAGCAATGATTTGATGCTCGGTCCACTGTTCGTCGAAGTCGTTAAGTCCTCTCCAGAAGGGCGCCATTTTCCTTTCGATCTGCAGATTCAAGGAAGGATCTTGTCAGTACTGGGTGCGTAACAATGGCCTTGGGCCCGGGACTCCGTCTGGGAACGACACGGAGATTCAGAAGAAGGGTATCGCACCTGTATCTGCCGGACGACTTGTTTACTGTAATCCTCGGGACCGACGTAGACACCCATTGTTACCAGGTATCCACCGTCGACGCTCTCTTCCCTGATACTCCTTTCACGATCTTTTACCCGCTGTATCCTCTCTCGCTCTAGCCTGCGTGCCTCGCGTTCTTGTTTCGTCTCACGCCTTTCGTAGGATGGATCCGGGCGCGAGCTCGAAGAAATTGGGCCTATGCCCAGTAGCGTGCCGATGTCATTGCGGCTGGTCCTATTTCGAGACCTGTGGCTGGAGCTCGATCGATCATGGGAAGAGGCGGAGGGGTCGAAGGCGGGAGCGAGGGAGGTTCGATGATGGCGATGTCCGGAAGAGCCGCCCGCATCACCAGAGCGCGACTCTTTGGCATTGGTGTTGCCCATTTTCGCAGCAAGAGAAGCTCTGGGAGCTTCCGAATCGTGACCGTGGAAAACCTGGCCGCCCTGAACCTGGAGCCGGGGTTGGAGCCGAAGCTGAAGGGCCTGTACAAGACGTATGTCTGTCTGATGGGTGCTGCGAAGAAGTGGCCTTGACGTATGTCTGTGTCGATGGACAAGACCGTCGAAGGGCGGCGGTACGAAAGATACGAACAGATCCAAGGGAGACTTTAGTGTTATCCGATACAAGTGCTATTGGTGAAAGGTTTGGAAAGGTCGAAGTTTCAGATGTTTAGCAAGTTGTGACGTCGCTGCCGCGGCAGTTCACCTTCACCTTGTTTGATTGAACGAGGAGGTTGAGGGAAGCGGAGAGAGTGGGGAGTAGAGTGGATTCACGTCCACCGCCCGCTGACACTCAAGCACGTGGATGAGGCCCAGAATAGGTTCCGGTCCCTGCGGTCAAACAGGTGCTGGATCTGGAGAGGTTGTGGGAGTTGGTGTTGGTAGGTATTGTTTTTATTGTCAATGTAGAGATGAGACTTCAACTTGGGGGGGGGGGGGCAATAGACAGACAATATTGTCCCAAGTGGCCTCTCAAGATCAGTCAAGCTACTTAGCACGTACGGATCCGTACGCAGACAAGGAACCGGGCATGAGGTTAGACAGCAATTGGGGAGACAACCTGGACAACCTGGACAACCTGGAGACCAACATGAACCCCAGCTCCACAGATGGCGGCAAAGGCTTGCCAAGGCGCTGGTTAGTCTGTGGTAGTGCTGCGGCTTTTCTGCTTAGTCCCTAGAGGTTCCCTAACAGGCAGAACAGGCTGACAGGCGACAAGGATGAAGCAGAGATCCAAAGAGGAGACCTCATCTGAATCGAGAATGGGTTTTCCGTGGTTTCCGTGATTAGGTCAACCGACCGTCAACCACCAGATTGTTAGTGCACACTGTCGGGTCACGGGCCCCTGTCAGAGTTCAAGGACATGTGCTGGTCCAGAAGGGCTGCCAGGACCTGAAAGACAAGGATAAGCCGACCTTGGAACCTTAGAAACTCCAAAACAGTCCCACAACAAAGCCTGCGGATCGTAAGTTACATTGAAGTCAGGACATCTGGACAGACGGAGGCACCACTTTTATTTCAACCTCACCATTTTACCTCTCTCACTATTGACTAAATTATTTCCCAAACGCTATTATTAACCAACATGTCATTCTGTTTTTACCATTCATTACGGCACAACTAAGCCCCGTGAATAGGTATACCAATAACCAATGGCGTCTTGCCAGTCACTGCTCTCTGCTTATTCGATTCCAGTCGGGGGTTGACCTCCAACCTCTCGGTAACCCTTAACTGTGACTGTGCCGCTGCCAGTCAGCTCCAGCTTTGCTATCAATAGTCCCAATGATCAGTACACATATACCGCATCGATTCCTTCTGACACACATGGGCTACAGACAGTTTCCTTCGGCTAGCATCGACACCTCATGTCCCTCCGTCCGTCACCACCAGTGCAGAGCGTTTCACCGTCCTTCGTAACATGTAGATCCAATCGAGGGTGGTCAAGACCAAACGCGTGATTAGAAAAGTTCTTCACCAATCCAAGCTACCGGCCGACAACATGTGTGCCTGAAACAAGGCCAATGAAAGTGTGAGGCACATGTGCTTATCACCGCCCATGATGGTGTGCCTCCGGTAGTGGTCCGTATGTGGCGGTTGAATGACATTGGAAACTGTACCGACTTTTATATGACATGACATACCGGTTTCTTCCTTCCACGGAAGAAAACGTGACAGTACTATTAATCATTGGCTGCCGGAAGACTACGCCGTCCGGGGGTTGGTCGAGTCCGTCTCGGGGTCGGATGCCGGTGTCACGTCTGTCCAGGTGGCAGTCCGAAGATGGAGCCATACACATACCGCACCGTTGAAACTATACACAAAGACATACAGAATAAGGTTTCAAATTGGTATCGAATCTCAGGTATGCTCTTGTATCCCTGGCGGTGAGACTGCAACTTGCTCCTCGTGTCCCCCCTTTCCCTACCCCAACCATCAAAATCGAAGTGTCCGGCGTGTCCGGCGTCAACACCGCAAAAGGATATGACTGGGTATATCCGAAACGAAATTCTTCAAGGGTTGATGAAATCACGGCGTGCGCTTGAGAGAAAGCCCCGTTCCCCGTCAAGAGGAATCAGTGAAATGCAGGGCTCACTACAAGTGTTGCGGATGACCCTAAGCCGGATTCATCTGCCGTAAGCCTCAGACACGGCGGATGGCTGGCTTCTCGTACTTGCTAAAGGGTATGTCAGTGATGCCTCCGGCTTGCTTCATGGTTTTCCGTTGAGCCCCGAGACGCACCTAATAATCCACCAAGCATGAAGCAGACCTGGAATCCAACCCAGTATGGTCAAACAGATGTTGATAAAGAAGTCGGACCCGCAAGCACGCTTGAAGAATACCGCTAGCTGGACAGAACGTCAGCAAGAACTCTACGTGAGTAAGGCCCTACTGGAGAGGGAGCTCACCGGTGGGAGGAAGATAGCAACAACGTAGTCGATCACGTCTGTGGTTGATGATGGCGGACGAGACATGGTTGCTGTTGTATGTGTACGGGGTGGATGCAGCAAGTTGGTAGACAGTAAGATGGATGTTGATGTTGTGGTTCGTAGAGTCTAGTCGTCCCGAAATGTGTAGAGGTTAGTGTTGGGCCAATATTCCAAGGTTCCAAGTGGTTCGTAGAAGTCTATATGAACTCAGGTGTTCCTGTCCAAGTGGCAAACCTTCACACAGGCGTATCTGGGTTAATATGTATCTTGGCATATATCATGGTCGAGGGTCGATGGCTGTGCTGATTCCCCGTCCCGGGTGCCCGGTTGTTGACAGGCTGACAGGGTCGGACGATGACGTCGTTGTGAATATGCATATGTGCTGATCCTGTTTGACGTCGCCTCGAACACTATGGTGCAACGGATGCAACGGCAGAGTTTCCATAAGATCGGATCCCCTTGAAGTCCGTCTAGATCGCCGGGTCCCGGCAAGGGGTTGTACTACCTAGGTAGCCACCCCCCCCCCCCATCAGCCAGAGCTCCTGGTCCTAACCCTCGGCTCGCAGGTAACGGAAGCCATGGAGGTTTAGGAGCGTTCCAAATATTCTCATTCTTCAGGAGCCATTTGTTATCTCATTGACTAGTGCATAACAAGACCTTGGAATTGTAGCTATTGCCGCAGTCCAGTGACCCATATTCAGGTGTATATTCATACCTAGTATACAATAGGGCCTACAGGACAATCACGGCCTAGGAATAGTAATCAGCTTGCGAAGATGCACCTTTGTAACGAAGATATTATATCTCATTTGTCGAAATGATAACAGGCTTTTCATTCCCTCCTTGTGTTCCTTTGTGGGAGAAGGGGGGTCATAGTCTTCTGGTTAGTTGAGAACGTCTGAATGTTGAGTAATTATTGTCCTAAGGTCTATCGCAAAATCAAGCAACATGTCAGTCATATAGATTTCACCCGCTCAGGCGCCATTGACTTATGAGAGCTTGTTGTTTCGATTTCATAGATCCCTCGGGCGATAAGCTCCATTTCACAATAAGCAATTTACTTACAAGCTGTAGAGTTGAGATTCCCACCTGGCATAGCACTCACTACATCAACCGCAATCAATGTCACGGAAGAAAAGCATTGAAATAGAACCTGATAAATGGTATAGCATTTCATCAACTTATGTGAGTAATCTGGGTTATAGAAAGTCTCACTGGTCTCCCAATAGTATAAATTGTACAGTATCAAGTCGAGTCCTTTGATAGTCCTGATTTTCAACTGCAACTTACCAGAGCATATATTGTCACGAAACTTGTCATTATATTTAGCCAACCGACCAAACAGTCAGATGTCATATTCGATAAGTGTATTTCTGCTCGCGCAGCTCGGTGTTAAGAACTTCCTCGGCGAGGCTTTAGCGTACACTCTACCCATTCTCGAAGGAAGTACTTCGATATACTGCCGTGACTGAACATCAAATAACGAGACTGTAGCCGCCACATCCAAGAAGAAAGGAAATTGTTTCGGCCTATCTCAATACTCCTCTTAACGACGTTGAAGAAGCAAGGGCCTTGCGCCTTGCTACACCTACTGCCGTCAATTACCCATCTAATTGTGTTCATCTGATGGCGAATCCATAAATCCAGAACATAACCACGATAAACATCAAAAGCGGTTGCTGATTGACGATTTATTTTGGAATAGTGATCCTAACCGCAAGAACTAATAGACCCTCCACCAAGCAACATCTCCACAGACGACGATGGTGCCAGGTGTATAAAGGAGTATTGCGTCTTCTCAGAAAAAATGGCAGTGAATATTGAGTGTTACGGCTAAACGTACGTATCTGAGGACATTGAACATGGCGATCTAGCAGACCAGGGCTCAAGATGGGAAATCGACGCCTTGCCGTCTACATTCGTGGACATGTTAAGTTCCCAACGCTCATCTTCAACAATTAATTAACATATGGGATGCGAAGAACGATGATGACCCGCCCAAGAACTCAAGATTCCGGGACATCCTGATAGAATTCTGGCAGACCAAAGTTGGAACCAGCGCGGGCGACACTCCAGTCTTTGTATTTTGATTCCGCGGAAGAGGAGAGCACACCGGCGGTCCTCGAGAAGAGTGTCGAAGATCTGGGTAAAGGATTTGGCGAGAATTTCACTCTGCTCGAAAACTCGGCAGATGAGAGCGAGAGGCTAGGTTACGTGACGATTGTGGACCGGGCGAAATTGGTCGGGGTTGTCACGCTTACTCTGACCGAGTTGCAAGTGTTTGTGGGTAGAGATATAACCTCGCTAGCCGTCCATGTTGGTGCCATGTCGTACGCCTCGAATAGCCTCTGCGTTAGTATGAAGAAAGTAATTACTTGGCTTGAGTCTCGCTCCTCAAACGGTTACAAACTAAGAAAAAATCAGCTTCTTGATCATAGCTTTTGCGTTGTCCTTCGGGAACCTACTTTAAGTTCAATTCTTCGAGATAATCAGTTGTCCATTTCTTCACAGCCGTGTACGACAGTCTCTCAAAATGGAGACCCAAATTTCCCCCAGTCAGCGACTGGACACTCCGTCAATCACCTCATTATCCATTGAACCAGGCGGTAGGTCAGCTCACTAATAATAATACGTCTAGCCCTATTTGCCACAATGACACTGCTTTTGGACCTTTTGTCTCAGGCTGCCGAGGAGACTTCGACTTCACGCTCTTGTTTGAAGAGATTGTTTTCTCTATAGTGCCTTCGGCATGTTTTCTGACTTTGTCGGCATACCGGATCTGGTTTATGACAGGAAAGCCCATGATCAGTGTCGTTTGGGGTTCGGTTCTGGGATGCAGCAAGCTTGTAAGTCTTCTCTGCCCAGGTGGTCTTCGTGCTCCTGTAACGGGTCCTACACACCCTTCAACAAACTTACATCTCCTCAGCTTGCGATATCCATATGGGTCGTCTTGAACTTGGCCTTGCTCAGACTTTTTCCACGGGAGCCACTGGGCCTTGAAACTGTCAGGTTGGCTTCCGCTGCCCTGTTGGCTCTTGTTCCGCCTACCATGGCCTGGCTGTCGTCCTTGGAACAAATGCGATTGCCCAGAACATCTATCCTCATCAACTCATACCTCATCATTGCCTGGTACTGGGGATCATCCGTTGTTGGACAATTTTGCTGGTCTTCGGGCCCCAGCCCTATGCCATCCTCTTCACCGTTGCGACAGCGATGACTGCCATAATCGCAATTCTAGAGTCGACTCCGAAAAGAAGTTGTCAGAAAACATGGCTCGAAAACCCATCTCCAGAAGTGACAAGCGGCCTTTACAGCTTATTATTCATGTCATGGCTGAGCCCTCCGATTCTGCTCGGCAACAGGAAGATCACGGAAGGCGGTATCGATACAACTTGAGTAGACAAGATAGGAGTGTATTGCTTAAGGCACGTGAGAGATACGGTTGCAAAGGAAACGCTGGCTATCGTCAACCAATGTGAGGCCGACGAGAATGTCTTCCCTGCTTGTAGCTCAATTTACAAAGACATAGGATACTTGGGGACGAACAAATCAATGATATTGCGGACTAGTCACGGGAAATAAGCGTCATATTTTCCATCAACAACATATACTATTTCGTTCCCAAGACTTATAAAGACTAGACTAGAATCAAATATTTTGCCTCACAGTTCAGAGCAACTGTGGTCAGGTAAAAAAAACCATGCCAACTTCGATCTCACCTCATCCCAGTCGAACTACCCGAAAAAGGCGTGAAGCTCGTTAAACCCCTTAGTTGTTGCCCCAAGGCCAGCCGCCGCCACCGAAGGGGCCGGTGCCGCCACCAGGGCCACCGCCGCCACCAGAGCTGCTGCTAGACACACCACCAGTTTCGTACAGGGTAGCAGCGGCGTTGACCTCCTTGGACAGAGAGGTGTCGATACCGAAAGCTAACCAGCCCAGAAGACCATCCTCAACTGTGTCACCGAGCAAGACATACTCGAGGTAGGGGTCGCTGCTCTCGGCCTCCTGCTCGAGAATGCCGTCCTCATCGTTGGTGGTCAACGGCTGAGTGTTGGCAGAGTAGGTGTCGGTGGCCTCAACTTGGGTGATAAGGTCCTGGTCGAAGAAGACCTGGCCGACGTGAGAGGCAGTGGTGTCCAGGACGGTTCCGTTAGCCTGGGCAGTGGCGTTGGGGTGGACGAGGACGTGGATGTGGGCAGTGCGGCCGGTGTAGTGGCCCGGGAAGAGCGTGTCGAAGGTAACAACACCGTCGTCGTCGGTGGCCTGCAGGCCACGGAGGAATGTGGCGTCGAGGTTAGTGGTGTCGGTGTCGGAGTCGCCGTTGTTCTGGGCCGAGACACCGGAGTAGACACCCGTGGCGTTGGTGTCTGCGTACGACATTGTCAGTAAGGAGCCCCAACGATGATACCCAGGAGGCCGTATTCAAGAGAATGGCATATAGAAAAACTTACGCCAGATCTCAGTGTAAACATCCGTGACCGGCTCGCAAGTGTCCACATCGAGAACCTGGAGCTCGATGTGCACAGCAACACCAACCTGCGTCTCAACGACATCCGAGCGGATGTACTCGCCAGCAACGTAGTACGGTCCCTCGGTGACCTCAGGGCTAAGCACGCAAGAGTTGTTGCTTGAGAAGATGGTCTCCTCGTCAGTGGAGAGAGTGTAGTTGGCATCGGACAGATGAGTGCCATCAACGGCGTCACGAGCTATGTTTGTCTAAGGTCAGTCTCAAATCTTATGTCGTGCTGTTGCGAGGTTTGTAGGTGTGGTGCCTACTTCTAACAAGGCCCTTCTTCTTCTGCAGAGCAGCAACGTGGTTGGCACGACGCTGGATGTTGCGAGCCTCAAGGCCGCTCCTCTTGATCTTGTCGGCGCAGTGGCTCAGGTCCTTCTTGGTGTGCTCAAGGAGCGTTCGGCGCATGAACTGCTCCCGCTTGATGTCGTGGTTTCCATGAGCAGAGACCAACGACGCCGCAAGGGCATTGACGAGGAACGTAGAGAAACGCATGGCGATCTCAGAGAATGTCTTTAGAAGTTATGGCAAAGGATCTAGGGAGTGACAGATGCCGGCTTCTGGTAGGATGGAGACTGAATGAGAACACATTCAATCCTGTCGTGGGTCTCTGGCTTTTATACACATATTCACCCTTACTCGCTCATCCACCCCTTGTTGCTCTCGTCGTCTAGAACCATCGTGAAGGCTGTATGGCTCGCACCTTGCCAAGACACAACTCTTCCAGTGTATGTGTGTCGCGTGCTTGACGACAGCTTATTGCCCAGTGGCGGAATATCACGCTCACACCCCAAGCCATTCCTCAGAAGGCAGGCAATATCATCAACATGGCTCCGAGTAACGGATCTGATTACCGCATCTGCTCGTGCCGGGACTGCATAGTGCGTACATAATCGAGTTAGAGGCCGCTTAAGCTTAAGATCGGCGATATGACAGGAAGGTCCAGCCACCAATCTTGTATCCTGGACATTATTCGATATGCATGATACAAGCATAAATCCCGGGTAGTTTCTTCTTCAGGGACAGTGCATACGTATATGAGAAACCGAAGGGCAATGATTGGAGCTTAATCCTTGGGGGCGGGGAGGCAACTACCCGGGGTAACACGGCGTTTGAACCGTATGGGAATGTCCTGCATACAATGTATAATGAAACGTCGACGCGTAAGCAGAGTATAATAGGTCGTTGATTTGTTGCGACGCTTGCGCCAAGGAGACTTGTCCTGGATATCGCCATTGTGTTAAGTTGCAGTGAACGCGGGAGACAGGCATGCGGATTGCACCCGGAGTCGTCAGCTCCAGTCCTTGGAACCAATCAGACAATTAACATTAGATAAATAGCCTCGGGATGGAAGGGCGCTCGGTACTTTATATACCCAGCTTTACACGTGTGTGATGGATGGGTGGTATTCGACAATACTACAGTGTAAAACGTTTATCGCGTGGAGCACTGCCCCACGTGTACTGCTGCTTGACCGTTGAACGCCCCAAGATCTGGCCAGGTGACAATATGACAAGCGAGGACGCAGCACGGGCCAAGAGATCGGGGCAGAGTATTGCCAATCCGGCTTCCCATCACAGTACCACGGTATGTCAGAGTCGAGAGCCGGATGTTAATGGCGGATGTCTGTGAAGCATACCGCCTTTGCGCCTCCTTGAAGTTGACCTTTGGCGTGGGACACCGCCTGAGTTTTCGACGAGCTTGCGTCAGCGAGTCTTGGCAGACGCACCGGGAGAGCGTCACTGCTCCGCCTGCGAAACCAAAGAAGAAAAATATTTCGTGGACGGCATGGCATGTACCTGGTTCGTTCATATTCCACCTGATGTTCGGCTCCGGGCCCCATGTGACGGTCCATGAACGCACAGGGCCTGCGACGTAGTGCCAGGTGGAGCCCCGTAGCCCCGAACCACAAGACAAACCATCGTCAAGGAGAGCGATTGATGAGGTGATTGTTCAGCTGAAAAAGATCATAACGATGAATCCAGAATTCCAACAGCCATTGTATTCTTGTCAGCCAAGGTCGAACTGAGAGCCGACCGTTTCTCACTTGATTGTTTCCTTCCAGAATGACGAAACATGAAACAAGTTGACAGCAAATGCAAATGCACAAGATGTTTGGGAGGTTCTGGTAGTATGCGAAAGGGGAAGCTGAACGCCCCCACTGCATAATCCCAATACCTTCTCATTAAGGCTACCTGTTATGGTTATCCGGAGGAGCCAAGCCCGGTGCAACCTGGCTATAATCAGCCGGGGTATTGAGAACGGATCGTGGGGTGCAGTTGCGTGACCGGCGAAAGACGATAGCGGAAAGTGGAGGTGGAATTAATGCAGGGTCGTGCCATTGGTATGTATTTGTTTGAGCAGAGATGGGCATAGATACTTCGGGACTGGGGCGAGATGTTGATGTGAGCTTCCTTTTCAGACCGAGACCCAGATTTCGGGTCCGAAGACCGACCCGAGCTTGGAGAGAGGGGCGATATGTTGACTGAGACGGCCATAGGTGCCGCAGGGGAATAAGGTGGGAAATCTCCTATCCAATAATAACAGCCAATAATAGAAATCATTGATAATAGGCCACCGGGCATGTAATATCCCACTGTCCAAAGGCAAGTCCATACCACCGGTACCACGGGCAAAGACCTAGCGGTAGGGATCCCGAGGTCGACGACTCGATGAGCACCCTGTAAACAAGCAAGTGAGCAATCGTCAACTACACAGTAGGTGCAAAACTCATTGGGACGAAATTGGACAGAGCTTACAGTCACACCTATCATTGGTTGAGCCTTCGTTATGAATCATGCAATATCCACCGCGACAACTTCGGCACACTCTTTGTGTACGGTCGATGCATAGCGAGCAGTTGCTACCGCATTCCCAACAGCTCTTCGCTACTCTGGCCTGAAGTGCAAGATGTGTAAGCAAAACTCCCGAACAAGTGGCACTAAGGCTCTGGTGTGATGGAAGAGGCCAAAAGGTGGTTTGCATGCGCATGGGGGTAAAACCTTCGCATACAATTTGGTCGACCTCTTTCATGGTGTGATAGGGGCTGGCGAGCTGATAAGGAAACAGTCGTAGGCTACGGAAGCCTGCCCAACGACACTCGAGTTCCGAGGAGGGAGTCCTTCCACATCCGCCTCACGTCCCTATGTCTCGGAGCGTGGGGTAACGGGAATGCCATTGAAGGCTTGGTTGTCTCCCTTCATGCACTCGTCACAGAGACCATCTCGTACCTTGAAAAGGAGGCCATCCGGGTCCATCTGTTGGCAATGCTCACACCACCACTTGTTGCAGCCCCAACAATATCGGTCACGGAGGCACTCCATACACCGGGCAATGAAGCGCGGTTTTGGGTCGTTTGGTCGACTGGTCTTGGACGGGTTGATGTCAGCTCCGGTTGGGCAGCTCGCTACCTTCGTGTTGCTGCAATGCATTGGCGGTGGAGCCAACATCGGGAACCTGCAGGTAACGTCATCGCTGTCAATACCAGCCGAGTCTCCCCAAGCTGTCCATCCCTCCGGCGCTGACCCGCATCCGGCGCAGGCATCCAGTGCATGGGTTGCAACTGCCCAGCTCGAGGGCACTTGAGGAGAAGGAGGGTTGCTAGGCCCGATGTTGACTCGCCCAAACACGGGCGAGTTGAAGTGTCTAGGACCCCTACATAGAACCGCGTCAAAAGAAATGAGTCCTGCGCAAGCAAGTATCGTCGATGCCCACTCCGTCGGAACAGGACGGGTCACTATCGTTCCTTTTCGATCGTACCAGAGGTCGAATGGCTTGTGTAATACCGCTGAAAGGGCCTGGTGAGAACGCTGGATCCAGCTAGCGGCTGTGGCATTGCCTCCTTTCCCTATCGCCGTAGTATTCGCCGGCAAGGTAGGTGGGTCCTTTGCACCAAAGATGTACAAACCCTTCAACCGTGGTGTTCCTTCTGGGCGACTTGGGCGAACTGCCATTTGCAGTACCGCGCGGAGTTTGGGCTCGTTCAAGTTCTTGACATCTCGCAACGAAAGAATGCGAACCGAGAAGGACGGGTCGCTAATGATTTCATGAACCAGCTCGGCGGTCACAGACAGACCATCCAAGATCAACGTGGACACATGGCGCAGAATGTGCTGTCGACGCAAGGCACAAAAAATGAGGCGCAAAGGGCCGGAATAGAAGCTGTTTACAAGGCATCAGTATCGTTCTGTGAGATTGTGAAAGGGAGGGTATGCTGACTCATCTTCCGTTATATTTTCATCGAGCTGGACGTTGCGCCATACCTGTCCTCCTATAGGACAAATGTCAAACTGAGCCGACCTCAACAGGCTCAGATCGAGACGTCTGAAGACTCCGGGCGTGCCATACACCAAGTTCCGGAAGGACCGACAAGTCGCCGCAAGTTTCACGGTGGATGAAGGTGATAGGTAGTCAGCGGTTAGAAAGAGCAGGAGAGGGTTGGAGAGGAGAAAGAGAAGAGTGCCCTCTTGGATCTCGCCGGGCAGCGCAAGAGCGCCGTTCCCGTGCTCTTGGCTGGTTGGGGTCATCTCAGGATAGCCGCCTGGAGACGATTGCTGGTGCGAGCCACTGGTAGCAGTGTCTAACAGCTTCAAGAAAGGGGCAAAGATGATCTTGGCCCCTGAGTCCCCGGCGCAAATGGGGCTGTGGAGCGACGGAGACTCGCACAGGGTCGTGGGTGTCAATGATAAGTACATGGGTCGTGATGGGATAGTGAGCGCTAATCCAGAAGCTCACACGAGAGGGGGGTAGGTACTTGGTCTCTTGAGATTACCAACGTGATGGATCTCGTGGAACATTCGAGGTTTCGCAACGTCAAAGTCGTGTAAAGTACGAAGGCATAGGTGGAAATGCGCCGAGTTATATATGCTGTAATGACATGTAAGACGGGATTAGTCCACTCGCCAATGAAGAGCAGCGAGGCTTTATCTGGACCAAGAGCTGGATAAGTATCCCGCGTATCGAGACTCCCTGTGCGACTGAATATGCAGACCAGATTTATGGTGTTGTGGTACAGCTCTTGTTCTTCTTTGCCCGCACTCCTGCTCAAGACGGTAGACAAGGAATCGGATGCAGGCTGATTATCACCCCAATATGTGTCAGACGTGGGCTGCTGTGGCTCAATGGCTTCACAACCAAGCGATACGGCTGGGAGTGACCGGATCACTGCTTGGCAGGGGCTAGAGGGCGACTTGGCATCAATGGCGTTTGCCCATGTGAGTGTCAATCATGTACAATTTGTTGTACTCAACATCGAGCCTGCCCAGAGACAGGCAAACAGTAATCCTCCCACGAGACAGTTGACAAGAGGAGATTTTATTTTGGTCCCTGAGATGACGGTCGGTTGTGGCACAGTTCAGACGGTTTGTTGTTTCCAAGATATAGCCAGAGCAATGTGCAGCATGCAGTGTGGAATCAGTGTGGCAGCCCGTCAACCACGTAGCTTCATGTAAGTGGGTGGAAGACCGTGGGATGTGAGAAGCGAGGTCAGCCGCAGACCAACTGGTTGATATTTTCGACGGTCTGGAGTTATTGTTACTCTTTCCACTGCAGAATATTAGACTGACAAAGGCGGGTAATGTGCACGACGATGACTTGATGTTATGGCGCGTGGTGGTCTGTTGCTCAAGGGCCGTGATAACCGTTTACCGTTTGCCAGCCGGGAGATCGGCACCGGAGAAGCCGAGGCCCGGCCGAATATACCTTGTCGTCATCAATCTGCCTACGATCTCCGGGGATGGAATTCGAGAGAATCTATCCAAGAGGCGGACTGAGCGTTGCTATTCCACAGTTCGACACCTTTCCTTCTACTTTGTTATAATTCACTTATTCATCCTTCAGTGCTTCCCGACTTTCTGTAATCGCCATGCATGCTGTCAACACGGACAAGCCTTTCCCCACTGTGATATCTTCCACTGTTTCGCCCCCATCGTTGGGCCGTTAACGACTTGACCTGCGCCCGACAAAGTTATTTCCTTAACCCTCCTCCCACAACCATACGACCACACAATCGCACAAGATGACAGACCAGCCCATATCTCTGAGGTGGTCGGCTGCCTACAATGTCGTCTCGCCGTCTGAAAAGGCTGCCAGAGGCCTCGAAGGCGACAAGATCCGTCTCCCACAATCCGCCCTCGAGAACCTCCTTTCCGAGTCAACGAAACAGACGACGAACCTAGGCTCGGCCTACGACCCTTCGAATCCATACATACGCTCTGCACGACCCGAATACTCCGATTCCCTGGCCGGCTTCACTGGCCAGCTGCCAAATCCTCTTATGTTCCGACTTGTCAACCCGAACAATGGAAATATGGTGTACGCCGGCATACGTGAATTTTCCGTCGAGGAAGGCGAGGTAGCACTGAGTCCATATTTACTGGAGGCATTGGACCTTAAAGAGGCAGACCTTCAAGAGGGACATACAGCAGGCGATGATATCGACTTGACGGGGACGAGTGGTGCCGCCGGAGGAGGGCAGATAAGAGTAGAAGCCAAGATCCTACCTAAGGGCACGTACGTGCGGCTACGGCCATTAGAGGCAGGATATAACCCAGATGACTGGAGAGCGCTACTCGAACGCCACATGCGCGGTGCCTTCACGACCTTGACCAAGGACACGGTCCTGTCTGTCCGCGGTGTAAAAGGAGAAACGTTCCAGTTCCTGGTTGACAAGTTCGAGCCGGAAGGGGATGGTATTTGTGTCGTTGATACCGACTTGCAGGTTGACATCGAAGCGCTTAACGAGGAGCAAGCTCGCGAGACGGTGCGCCAGATCATGGCCAAGGCTCAAAGAGCACCCGGAACAGCTGATGGTAGTTCGGTTGGTGGCACGATCGACATCTGGAAGCCGGTCCAAGGGCAGGTACTGGACGGTGACTATGTGGACTTCGAACTCGATTCCTGGGACAAGAGCCGGGATTTGGAGATTGGGCTAAGTGGAATCCAGGACGGTGACGAAATCGATCTATTCATAAGTCCTCGGACGGCTCGCTCGCGCATCGCTCCTCGAGACTCGGAGCACGTTTTTGGGGACTTCTCAACCCCGGATCAAGGAAGCAAGAAGATTATCCTGTCTCCGCGCAATGCTGAGTTGGACGGAGCGGATGGCTTGCGAATATCGGTCCACGGTTACTCTGCTACTGGCGAAACACCAGCAAAAGCAGCACCTAGGCCATTCACTTTACGAGCGAAGGCCGTCCTGGACGATCCAGCCCCACACGGCACACCGGTCGCACAGCAACACGAAGCAGGCGAAGATCAGTGTAAGAACTGTCTTCAATGGGTTCCCAAAAGGACCATGTTTATGCACGAAAACTTCTGCCTGCGGAACAATACCGTTTGTCCCCACTGCAAGAACGTCTTCCAGAAGCGCTCCCTAGAATGGCAGAATCACTGGCACTGCGACCGCGACGCCAGCTACGGCAGCAGCGCCGAAAGCAGGCTCAAGCACGACTCCGTCTTCCACACTCCACATGCCTGCCCCAACTGCGGTCCCGAGCAGACATTACCGTCCCTCCCACTTCTCGCCCGCCACCGTACGACGATATGCCCCTCCAAGTCTATCCTCTGCCAATTCTGTCACCTCGAAGTACCGCAGGAAGGCGACCCGACCGACCCAGCATCGGAGGCCGAGACGGCCATATCAGGCCTCACGCCACACGAGCGGGCTGATGGTGCGAGGACGACAGACTGCCACCTCTGCGGCAAGATAATCCGCCTCAGGGACATGGCGGCGCACATGGGCAATCATGAGATGGACAAGAAGTACCGCGAGGCACCACAGATCTGCCGGGACAAGCTCTGCGGACGAACGCTCGACGGCGTCGGGCCGCGGGGCCAGATCGGCGCCGGCACGAGGATGGGGCAGGGTCCGGGAAACAGCTTGGGACTTTGTTCGATCTGTTACAGTCCGCTGTATGCGTCTATGCACGACCCGGAGGGCAAGGCACTGCGGCGGAGGATCGAGAGGAAGTATCTCGCGCAGCTGATGGCGGGATGTGGGAAGTCCTGGTGCGCGAACGAGTGGTGCAAGGCGGGACGCAAGAATCTGGGCATGGAGCCCAAGATCGCGGCGGGGGGTGCTGCGGCGTTGATACAAGAGGTCAAGCCATTGGTCGAAGATATAGATGATAAAGCGAAGCCTATGCATTTCTGCGTGGATGAAGGCGGGCAGAAAAGACGGCTGGTAGCAGAGGTGCTCGCGTCTGAGGGGCTTTGGGATTTGGAATGGTGTGTTGCGGCTGCGGAGGCAGAAGGACCCAACATGGATAAGGCGAGGGAGTGGTTGAAGAATTGGGCGCCTGTGAGGGGTATTTAGGAGGTTGTGGGCGCGTAGAGGTCATTACTTATGTACTCTCCAAGACTCGATACCCAGGAGCATGATAGAACGTTGAATCAAGAATACCCACCAAGAGAACTGCTGAATTTGTTGTACATGAAGGGTGACCGCCATGGTTTACGGGTATGTCCAAAAACCAACTACGATAGTAGGTTGATCATAGGTAGTAGCAGAGCACATCACAATCAGTCCGGGAACTACATGTAGAATATTGACCAATTCAGTATGCTGCCTCGTAAAAATAATGATGATCGATGCTTCTACCCCCCTCCCCTTCTTGCAATTTTATATTCTCCACCCTTGCTCCGAGATAGCAAGAGAAGATGCAGGCTACCGTGTAAGTTGTCGAGCAAGAAGATCGTCCAGCCTGGCATTGAGCCTGGTGGATCCATGCAACATGATGAGGCCAAGACAATGTTGGCGCCACGACAAGCGAGGTCGATACTGACCGACTCAGGCACATGTTCAGGATGTTCAACGGTCCAGGTGGCCTTGGTATACCACCTTGTTTTGGGCCAGTGAGTGCTGGATGTCTTGGGACGAACCACTTGAACATTGTGACTGTTCAGATTGTCAGGAACCGGATCCGTCAGGTCGTATAGGGTCTACCGTGTGACATTGTGGAAGGAGAGGAAACAGGAAACAAAGAAGGATGGATGCCTGGATGCTTGGGCAGCGTGTAAAGACCAGTTGACGTCTGGGAGCCCCGTTGTTACAGTGGGCACTGGCATTCTGACATGTGGAGATGCACGGGCCGCTGTCCGGGGAAATCAGCCGCAGTGACAGGGGGCTTTTACTAGCTACCTACCTAGGTACCTAGGTAGCTACGTACAGTAGGGGCCGCTAGGCTGGTAAGCAACATTATCCCTGCAGGCCATTCTGATCTTGAAATCTCCGACCGCGTCCGGAAAGTGGTTAAATCAGTCCAACGCGACACTGCAAGCTTGCGCCAGCTCGCCGCACCGACAATGGCACCCAGAAAATCAAAGCCCGCTCCTCCTCCGCCGCCTTCCCGCACACTCGTCCTCGACAACGGCGCGCACACCCTCAAGGCCGGCTTTGTGAGTGACGATGGGACCATCGACGAACCGCGCGTAATACCGAACTGCATCGCACGCGACAGGACGAGGAAGACATACGTCGCGTCCGACCTGTCCAAGTGCAAGGACTTTGGCGAGATCACATTCCGGAGACCTGTCGAGAAGGGGTATACCGTCAACTGGGAGGCACAGAAGGAGATATGGGATCATGAGTTCTTCGACAAGGACGCGACGCAGAAATGCGACCCTGCCGAGACGAGGCTGGTTCTGACCGAGCAGCCCAATGCACTGCCCGCCTTGCAGGCCAACTGTGATCAGATTGTCTTCGAGGAGTTTGGCTTTGCCAGTTACTATCGTGGAATAGGTATGACCGTCCCTGGTACACTCTCCCCAATTGCGCCCATGCTGATTGTCTGCTAGCGCCAACTTTCAACGCATACCACGATATCCAGACCATCTTCCGCACCCCCGAACGCGACCAGAATGCCCTGGAAAAACTACCCGCTGAGATGATCCTCCTGATCGATTCTGGGTACTCCTTCACCACCATCACGCCCATCTTCCAAGGCCGGCCCTTGCAATCCGCCATCCGCCGCCTCGATGTCGGCGGGAAACTCCTGACGAACTATCTCACACGCATGCTCTCTCTTCGCCACTACGACATGCGTAACGACACGTATATTGTCAATGAGATCAAAGAAAAAACATGCTACGTTTCACTCGACTTCAAGGGCGATCTAGAAAAGACATGGAAGGGCACACGAGGCGAGAAGAGAGAGCCATACCTCACAGGAGGCGGCATAGCGAAAGACTACGTACTGCCAGACTTCCACACACGAGCGAGCGGCATCGTCCGGGACTTCGACCCAACAACTACCGCCAAACAAAGGAAACTAGCAGCAGCCGCATCCAACGAGGACATCCTGACGCTGCGCAACGAGCGCTTCATCATCCCCGAGATCTTCTTCAACCCGACCGACGTCGGCATGCAGACGCCCGGCCTCGCTGACCTGGTAAAGCAGTCCCTGGACTCTCTGCCCGTTGGTCTGTGGCCCGGCCTGCTAGCAAACATTGTCGTGGTGGGCGGGAATGCCTTATACGACGGTTTCATCCAGCGCCTGCAGAAGGAGATTGTCCAGCGGGTGCCGGACGAATGTGTGGTCAGGGTGGCGAGACCGGCGGATCCTATTTCCAGTACCTGGCATGGCGCCGCCAATTTTGCGAAGCATGAACATGTGGAGAGATTGGCAGTCACGAAGAAGGAATATGAAGAGCACGGAGCTGGGTGGGTCGCGAGGAAGTTTGCCGCCGGTTTGGGTGTGGATTGAGCATCATAGTAGTGATGGTTCAGTCTATAGCCGGACTTCTCGCATTTCCTGCAGATTCCCCGGCGGTATGAGAGACATCTTGATATCCAGGCCACCAGTTCTAGCCGCGGCCGGGCCCCGGTCAAATATCCTCAATATCATGTCAGACGACACTTTGGAAAGTTGGCTGGGGTGTTCAGCGCCGTGTCGATGGTGTTGTCGGCTCCGTAGGCCGAGAGGGCGGGAAAGCGGAAGGGAAAGAGTGGCATATGGCCAATATCTGGTAACGGTGCCTTGTTTGGTGAAGGGTGCAAGTGAAATCCACACAACCCATCAACGCACAACCCCTCAACTCCTGAAAGGCAATGCATAGGTGTGTTCACTCCCGCCCATGTCATGGTTAGTTTCCTTTCCTACGGGGACATTCGCTGTACGGCGAAATTGTCGAGCCCAGACGCGCCTGAAAATTCACCGGACTTTCCTCCTCGATTCGCGATTGTGGCTATTATCACAATCACA
This sequence comes from Cytospora piceae, assembly GCA_016508685.1. NCBI lineage: Eukaryota > Fungi > Ascomycota > Sordariomycetes > Diaporthales > Cytosporaceae > Cytospora > Cytospora piceae. Next base: position 1,672,337 of record JADMLE010000002.1, on the reverse strand, counting down.
CCGAGTGGCTGGCAAAAATCAAGAAGAAAGGGAAAAAACGAAGAAAGAACCCTTTCACCACGCCATTTTCAGGTTCTGCGGAACTGGAAGGGCAATGCGACATCAACAAGATCATAGTATGGGCAGGGGCCAGTGTTGACTTGAGGTCGCAGCACGCATCCCTGTCTCACGGGATGCCAAAAAGAAGAAGAAGAAGAGAGGAATTGCAATCTGTTACTGCTATATATGGTCATCGCAATCTCTGAAGCAAGCTTGAAGCAGCATAGCAGTACATGGTGAAGAAACTATTGCAGATCAAATAATGGCAAGGGAGCAAAGCCTGGAACTGAACCATGAATGCACCCTCCGCCTGTGTATCCAATAGGACTCCCCAGTGCCCAGCGAATGAAACACAAGAATGCCCTGAAAAGTCAAGTGCAACGAATATATACATCTCTTTCCAACATGCCCCCACCATCACTTCTGACCTGAACTCGCCACCTCCTCCTCGACCATCAGGTCTCCCAACGTGACCTAAATATCCGCTGGAAGCAGAAACGACAAGTCCACACTAGACATTCGCCGTCGACACGGCCTCCCTTTCCAATTTGACAATTGGCCTCCCATCTACTAGCCTGTCTTCGGTTTTTTCGATGCGCTCCCGCCCTCATCAAGGCCGGCTTCAGCAGCCGTTCGCGTCCTGCCCGCGCTCGACGAGGGCTGGAGGATCACATCGGTCGTCCTCGTGTCCAACAGCGGGGCATCCGGGATGGCCTCCTGCCACATGTCGAAGTTGAGGTTCTGGGGATAGATGTAGAACGGCAGGTTAAACCTGATCGTGTTCTTGAACGGGGCATCCCGCGGCAGGACTGGGAGGCCGCCCTCTGGTGGCTGCGGGCCCGAGAAGGAGAACCGGACAGGGTACAAGCCCTCGGCTGTGCGCCTCGAGACCTGGATGCTGACTCGAAGGTCCAGTTTGTCGTTGTCATGCTGCGGTGCCAGCGGGACCCAGTAGTCCCGCGACCCCACGTCCTGGCTGCCGCCGGACGGGGTGAGGCGGATGTGCAAGCCTCGGTTGCGGCACGCCTGGGCTTGGTTGGCACTGTTGTTTTGGCATGTCTGGTCTCCGGGAAGCTGGCCGTTGAGAGGACAGTTACAGGGCCGATCGGTGTTCTCGAGGCTGGCGATGAGGTTTTCTAGCTGATGCAGCCTTTCTTCCAGGGCCGGGTCTAGAGCCTCCGGGGGTGTGTCCTCCGGGGGTGTATCGTCCGGGGGAGGTGCCTGGCCTGTGTTGTCAGGAGGAGGTGCCTGGCCTGTGCTGTCGGGAGGAGGTGCCTGGCCTGTGCTGTCGGGAGGAGGTGCCTGGCCTGTGTTGTCAGGAGGAGGTGCCTGGCCTGTGCTGTCGGGAGGAGGTGCCTGGCCTGTGTTGTCAGGAGGAGGTGCCTGGCCTGTGCTGTCGGGAGGAGGTGCCTGGCCTGTGTTGTCAGGAGGAGGTGCCTGGCCTGCATTGTCAGGAGGAGGTACCTGGCCTGCGTTGTCAGGAGGTCCCTGCGGCGCATTCGCTCCAGCAGCATCGTCTGCCTTAAGAGCATCCACGTACGCCTGCTTGAATTTGCTCCTAGTGCCGAGGCCTCGGGCGGCAACCATGTGTCTCAACCCACCGATTGAGTATACATCATATTGCACGGCCCTGGTTGGGGTCAGATGTTCTCTCAGAATACTCCTCCAATCATCCACGGTACTTTCACGACCCGGTTGTAGAAGTCCCTCGGCACTGAAAGCAGTCCTGAACCGTGCGAGGTCAGTCCAGTTTTCGAAGCCAGCATACGGACCGTTGTTGTCTCCCGCGTCTGACCCATCTCCTGCGCCTGAACCGTCTCCCGAGGCTGAACTGTCTCCCGAGGCTGAACCGTTTCCTCCTCGGAGACTCACCGGGCTGCCTCCTGTCTCGCCCGAATGGTCTCCCCCGGTGGCTGGATTGTCTCCTGCCGAGACGGTGTTGTTTTGGCTGCCAGAACAACAGCCGGGTGTCGCGGCGCTAGCACCACCCCCAGCGGGAGCGTTTCCGCTCGGCTTCCATTGTACGCGGTAGGTCGTTATGTAAGGCTCATACGTGGCGTCAGCTGGGGGATCGTTTGTCGCCCCAGCACCGTTACCGCCGTCACCACCATGAACATTTTGGCTGCCAGTTTTCGACGCTTCCGCGGTTCCTGTAGGTAGGGTGCCAGTCTGTGGCTGTTCTTTCTCATAAAAGAAAAGCCTTGGCTGGCTTTGGTCCTGCCGAACACTATCCAGTCCGTTTACCAGGTCCACGGACCTGGGACTCGCCTGCTCATCTAATTTTTGCCAGTATACACCAGTCGCGGTTTCCCGGCGCAGGTAAGTATAGTAGTGGCCTCCAGTCATGCCTTGCTCTCCGTTCCCAGTATTCAGGCCACCTTGCCAAACAACCGCGGCTTTAAGGCGGTATACGGCGTTGCCCTGGTCAGCCGGCCTCTCGGACAGGTTGGAAAGATCGAGTCGATCTTGATAGTCGATTTTGCTAGTGAAGTCTAAGACCGTTTCCCTGACGCCGTTCGCATTTAGCCTCGTCGTTTGGTGCGTAACGGCGATGGACAGGATATCTGGCAAGTAGAAAAATTTGGAGAATCTGCTTGTTACCAGTCCTTGGTCACAGGTAGGACACCGTTCGCTCTCATTTTCCCCAGGGGTCGCATACATTGCTCCGGTGATTGCATCGGACAGAGTCGTGGGTCCTTCCTCTGGGTCGTGTACCACGTGGAGGGCGTATTCCGCTTGTGTCCACTGTGGAGGGATGGCACCGTTTAGCAGAATTGGCTTCCGCTGCTTCTGGTGACATGAACAGTCATATGCGGTTCGCGTGGCGCGCTCGAAGCCAACAAGGCGCCGATACGCAGAATTGGAAAAAGGAAATCTGCCCATCACATTAGCAAACAGCGGCATACTTCAACACCGTCTCGTCTGGGTCATACTCAAAGAAGTCCACTGGTATTTCGGTCGCAGTGAGCCTATATAGGATATACTCGAGGAACTCTACAACGTCTTCCTGGGCGACACGCCCCCCGAAAGCATTCGTGGCAGCCGGGTTGATCACCGGGGTGGCAGGGTTTGCCGGTGTGTTGGTGATTGTATCCCAAACCGCGTTTAAGTCGGTGACGAGCCCAACCGTGGGATCACCTGCACGAAAACGAATTGCGAGGTCGAGCATTTGGCTGAATATAGGCCGGTTTTCTCCATTCAACAGGGTTTCTACCGCCTCAAGCAGTTGCACAAACCTGTCGAAGCTGAAAAGCGAATGTAGCACTGCATTGCGAAAGCATACAGACCCTCCATTCGGTAGTACTGTAAGATATCTCCCCATGGGCAATACATCATTCGAAATAACACCCGACTGGAAACTATCGATCAGCCACAATTGCCATGGATCCAATTGAAATGGACTTAAAGGTGGAAGGGGGTATTTGACACGCTAATTAGAGGTCAACAATCCGGCACTTGGGTACTTACCGTATCAGCTGTAAGAACGTTTCCTGCTTCATTTGTATCGCCCGGTATTCCTGCCGTAGGTTGATTACTTCCAGGGACGGCAAGCTGGTAATAACTGGGCACGACGATGGGCGGTGGAGGTTGAGCAGCCATGTTTGCTACGCTGTCTACCACTGTAATCTGGAGCAGCACGATGGAATTCAGTCTACTGCGAAGTCGAAATGCAGCAAGTCTGTTAAGGAAGTTGCGAGACACTTTCTTTTCATATTCTGAGCTACGGCCACCTCGTTATAGACTCCTGCAATCGCATTGTTTATGCAGATGGGAGCGGCCATAATACTGACAAAGGGACGAGAAAGGCCACAAAGGACTCTTGAGATATTCCAACTGTTGCGGCCAACACCTTCCGCAAACGGACATGCCATCGCTCAACAAGGAAGGGGAAAAAGGAAGGGGAAAACAATTGGGAAGGATTAAAGAAAGTATGCCAGCTTAGAATGGTATTTTCGTTGCTTGATATCTTGATCAAATCGAATTTAGCCGATGAACATTGACACATGTACCCGCCAGGGGCCACTGATATTTTGAGATAAAGAGAGCTTAGAAAGAGAATAGTGATGGGTCGTTTAGATCTTTGAGCCTTTTTCTGCTCTTTATTGTCCCGGGCTCTCTCTTTGGAATATATCTACATGAAGTCCAGTACGGTAGCGGCAGCTGGGAGATCAATATTCGACTTCACCTTCGCACCTGCCCACTAGAATTTATCAAATCATGCGTGACCACTGGCGAAGATTTCGGCGAAGATTTCGGCGTGGTTTCTTTGTCATAAGCAAGAGGCACAGAATGCATATGTAAGATACTAGCTGTTGAACAATGTACGCGCCATGGCCGCTATCAAAAGGATCTCATCCTCCCTGAACCTTCCCCGTCGCGCTTGACGGATATACTTAATACTTAAGACATCATTGCCGCAAATTTCGAGGTACTGGGTGGGTGTATACCTGAGTAGTATTTACTGGGCAAGCTGACAGCAATAGCTGCGTGGATGTATTCGTGGCTGGAAGGTGTTTGGCTCTACTCACATTTTCGAGACCTAATTATCATACATGATATGTATAACAATTCGAAATTTTCATTCACTTCTGTCCCATAAATCCTTTCACCCTTTACGGTCCTGTCACACATATCTAAAGTCAAGCTCCCGAGTTGACTCGACCATCGCAAATCTTACAGCCTCTTCCTAGTATCTGACTCGTCGAGCCACTTTTCTGTTGGCCAAAGATGCTCCGCGCCACCAACCCGCGACCAGATTTGTCACACTTTGCAATAGAGTCATATTGTAAACTAAAGCGCGACATTTTAAGGAACTAAGTCTGCCTAGTATAGTGGTCAGTACACATCGTTGTGGTTCTTAACAGATAACCGATGAAACCCATGTTCGATTCATGGGGCAGACACAACTTTTTGCCAATTCTGTCTTGCAGTCCGTGGATATTTGAAGTCGGTTGGAAAAAGCAAACACTGAACCGTTATTACAGAATCAGTGCCGACGTGCGATCCTCAAGACAATGGTAAACCTACATACATCACACACAACCCAGTCGATTTTCCCTAGGTTGAAGTCAAACGCGTCTATACTGTTCCTCTATTATATGGTGTCATCTATAACTATTCCTCCGAAAATAATACATTTCGGACGGCCGCTTCCTCCACCAGTCCTATTGTTCCCACCAAAACCACCACTTCACTTGTTTGCTGCCGTAGTATTTAGCCGGAATGTCGAACTCGTGTTGCGTCCTAGAATCCATATGTATTTTTATTAGACCCATCTCATACCGGCTCTTGCCCAGGTGGCTGGAGTGGTGTAACATTCTCCCGGGTAAAGTTCCAACGGGGAATTAAGGCTGATTACTGAAATCTCTCCTAAGACTATGTGACCACCCTCAAACGGATTTTGCATGGATTGGTTTGAAAAGGAGCCTGACAAATGCTATAAGTTCCTGCAGCTATAATATTCTACCAAAAAAAGGCGGTAGTATTGGTTCCTCATTAGGTCCGACCGAGGCACATTTCGTGGATCTGTTCGAGCCGTTTGTATTGCTGGCAAGCCATTTGACCCTCGTTCCTACGTTTGTTGCATCTCATCAGCTAACATGGGGCGTACTGGCTGCCCTCCGGGCTTAAAGTCAGATACCCTAAGAAATATATGCAAATACATTCGGGGGGTGGATCGCCTCGGCTCAAGGGAAAAGAACAATTGCAAGTTCCGGAAGGCCGGCGCCGTCAAAGTGAGACGCAGGACTGTTTAGAAATTGAGTTGCCCGGGAGAGCAACACCATTGTCTCTGGACTCAGCATAAATTGACGGCCGTCGTTACTATAATCTTGTCAAGATCTACCGGTATATAAGACTGGACATCCCCGAGACAGAACCCGTTCAGGCATGAAGAGGCTCCGTCGTTACGTCCCTAAATAATCCACAGTCATCCTTCCCCAAGACGACTGAAGATGTGGCCCAGCCCGAAGATGGCGTATCTCCTGCTCTCGGTCTATTACGGCCTGCACAGCAGCGCGTCGCCAACCGACAGCGACGCGCGCCTCGGTGAGCGCCAGTCCTGCCCCAGCATCCATGTGTTCGGTGCCCGCGAGACCACAGCCAGCGCCGGCTATGGATCATCCGCCACTGTCGTCAATGCCATCCTCGCGGCTTACCCAGGCTCTACCGCCGAGGCCATCGGCTACCCAGCCTGTGGTGGCCAGTCGTCCTGCGGCAGCGTCAGCTACTCCAGCTCTGTCCAACACGGCGTCGCCGCTGCCGCGACCGCGGTAAACAAGTTCTACACCCAGTGCCCGACCACCCAGCTCGTGCTTGTGTCGGGTACTCCCAGGTATGCATGGTCGCCCAGCCTTCAAGAGACAAGCCTTGTCGATGGCTTCACGTGTTGACTTGACCTCGGGATTGCTGACACGTAAAATGTATATAGGGAGCCGAGATATTCGACGTTGCCCTCTGTGGTGGTGGCGATCCCAACCAGGGGTACACCAACACTGCCGTCCAGATCTCTTCTGGCGCTGTCAACCAGGTCAAGGCAACGCTCTTGATAGGAGCTCCTACATACGTTTACGGTCTCTCGTATGATGTCGGGACTTGTACTGCCGGAGGCGTCAGTACTTCCTTTTCCCTCATTCGGCATGAGACCCCATACTGATGAAACCGTCGTTACCAGTTCGACGCACGCGCGTCTAGCTTCCAGTGTCCTTCTGCTTCCAAGATCAACTCATACTGCGACGCTGCCGATCCCTACTGCTGCGATGGAAGCGGCGCGAACACGCACCAGGGCTATGGCTCTGAGTATGGCTCTCAGGCCCTCGCCTTCGTCGAGAGCAAGCTCAGTAGCACTTCCACCGGCACGGCGACGACCTCTGCACCTGCGACGACCTCGACGGCCCCGTCTACCGAAGGGAGCTGTGACACTCTGTATGGCCAGTGTGGTGGTGTTGGGTGGACTGGGCCTACTTGTTGCTCTTCTGGGACTTGCAAGGCTGCCAACTCCTGGTACTCGCAATGTTTATAGACACACAATTCTAGTGGGATGGTCTGGGGGTGAATGGGTTCTTTTGCACATACTTGGACTAGAATGTACATATGTCCTTCCAAGGAAATTACTTGATGGTATCCTTAAACACATAATTTCCGAATCTCGACGTGTCTTGTCAGCCCTTGCTTATCCTTACTTCCCTATCGACTCAACGTATTCTCTGACCAAGCTCTCCGCGCTTTCGTCACGCTTTAATCCCAGCTTCATAGCCGTAGAATCATCAACTCTCAGAGGCCATGACCTCAATATCCTCTCCGTCTCAGGATCCGTCTCCTCTCTGATGAACTTCAGCCTCTCCTCGCCGCCCACCTTGGCCAAGGCATCCAGCAGCTCCTGCACCGAGACCGAAACCCCGGGAAAGTTCACCCAACGGACGTGCGGCGGCAAAGCATCGCTCGGCAGCTTCAGCACCCTCAGCAGGTTCTCCACCAACGTCCCGGGCCCGGATAGCACGGCGCGGTAGCTCCTGTCCCGGACCGGGACGGTGCACTCCTGGCCGTTCATCGGCTCGCGGATGATCCCCGACAGGAACGAGCTCGCCGCCTGCGTGGGCTTGCCCGCGCGCACGGAGATTGTCGGGAAGCGCAGCGCGAACGCGTCGACCACACCCCGCCGGTGCAGGTCGTTGAGAAATAATTCCGTCATGAGCTTGTGCGTGCCGTAAACGCCTGCAGGCGTGGGCGTCACGCTATCCGTTACGACGTCCGGGAGAGGCGATCCATACACAGCTTGACTGGATGCGTAGATGACGCGGACGCCCTTGTTTGTCTCCCCGAGCTTCAGGAGCAGAGCCCGGGTGGCGTCCAGGTTCACCTGTAGGCTCAGGTCCGGGTCGGCTTCGGAGCCGGAGGACATGATGCCGTGGAAGACGAAGACGGCGGCTAGGGGCTGTGACGCCGCGATGAGGCCCTCGAGCGACGCCGGGTCGCTCATGTCCGCCTGGATGGGGACTGCGTTGTCTGCATTCTGCGCGCCGGACGGGACGGAGGGGGAGACGACGTCGGCGATGACGAGTCGGTACTCCGGGTGTTTGTCCAGGAGGGCGGCTGTGAGCCGCTGGCCGATGAAGCCTGCTGCTCCGGTGATTAGAATCGTTTTCTTCTCGGAGGCCATGACGAAGTGCTAGGCAACCGTAATGTCTGTGAAGGAGACAGGTTTCAAGGTCCGTATGAGGCCGTCTTGCTTGTGCAATGTTCGTCCGATGTCCAAGCGGGGATGCACCGTAGTTCACGACTTACATGTCCGGGCCGGATTAATTATGAACGGGAGATTCTCACTTCCTCCCACCTTGATCATGCCGGGAATAGCCAGGTACAGCGTATGGCACCAGGTCTGGCGATAATGTCATCATTCAATTTTACTTTGAGTCCGGACCCCACTCCCTGCCGCCCAAACAAACCTAGCATAAATGGATCCAGGGTTGGGGCCGACCACGCCACGATTCCGGTCATCTGAATGGACAATCCTCATGCTTCAATATTCTCTATACCCCCCGATGCAATATACCACTCGCCAAAGAAGACCGCTAGTTCCCAACACGAAGACAACCGTAACTCCAGACATGCTATACAATACAGTTCTTATAACCAATCGATCTCGTGGCGACTACCCCGGAGCTATGCAGCAAATGTGACTATTCAGGAGAAGGCTCTGCCTCCACGTCTTCCGCAGCGTTCACTCCATAGATGTCGCCAAACTTCTCCTTCAGGAAGGCAGAGACCTCAGTATTTACCATCAGCTTACTCCTCAAGAACCCCTCATCACCCTCGATCTTCAGTCCGCCCAGCCCGGTCGCCCTCGACAGCGCAACGTACACCTGGCCCTCCTCAAAGGCCTTGCTGAGGTTCACGATGACCCGGTCGAGCGTCAGACTCTGGCTCTTGTGGATCGTCATGGCCCAGGCCGGAGCCAGCGGGATCTGCGTCCTCGCAAGCAGGCAGTGTGGCTCTTCGTCTCCCAGCTGCGCGATGCTGCACTCCGCGTAGACGGTGCGTACGACCCCGTTGTGAAACCGCACGACAGGCCACTTCTTGATGGGTGCGGAATCGCTGGTGATGAAGTTCTTGATCTCCGCCTCCTGAACATCAGCGTGCGCACCCCTGACAGCCCTCTGGCCGGGCCGAGCCTCGATCTTTTTCTTGCCACGGGCATCGTACGTCTCCCGGATCGGCATGTTCTTCGGGTCGTAGTTCTCAAAGCCCTTGATGAGCCCTTGGGAGCCGTTGCAGAGGCCAGCCTCAAGGTCGAGGTTTGTCAGAAGCACGACGAGCATGCCCTGTTTGAGCTGCACACACTTTCCCCACCGGTGGTCCTCCAGGGCTTGCAGAGGCTTCTTAGTATCAGGCGGTCGCGCTGTCCCGGACTCGTTCCCCCACTCGCTACGCCTGTTCTTCCATTGGAGTTGGGGGTAATGATCATTCCAGAAGAAGTTATCGTGACACCAGTACGCGTGGTTGATACCACGAAGATTTTCGAACCGCTCGCGGTTGACATCGCTGGCTTCTCTGCGGGTACTGAACAGCTTCGTCGCTTGTGCTGTTCGGCACTCGTGATGCATGAGGAGCTTCATCTCTGGCTCGGTCAGGCTGATCCCCAGCCGACATTTCTGAAGCATGCTGATGAAGGTTTGGTCGTTTTGGCGGTGGATCTTCTTCAGATGGACATGTTCGAAGTTGCATTCCTGCCACGCTTTGCTCCTGAATGCCCACTTGTCCTCGTCAGGGTACTCGCCATGCTGCCTACACACGTGAAGCAGCTTCCCGCCCTTTCCGGCCTTCTGAGTCATCTCTTTGCCGCATTGGAGGCAGTGTTGGAACGGCTTCACGGGAGGTAGCTGGCAAAAGTCACCAGTGACGACGATTTGGCAACCGCCGAACGCAGGCTGCTCTCGAAATTTCGGCTGGTGTCTTGCGGTCTTCATGATAAAATTGAGCCTTTCAAGGTGTAGGTTCTCTACCATGCTAATCTCGTCAATGACAAGGACGTCGGTTTTTGTGAGTCGCTCAAAGACATTCTTCCCGTGCGCCCGTTGCTGTAACTGCTCAATTGGAAGCTTGTGGGAGTCCGGCGTCCAGCCCGCAAAGGTCCAAGTAGTGGCACCGCCAACGTTCAGGGCCGCCCTCCCTGTTGGTGCCACGATGCGGACTCGCTTGCCCTGGTCTTTCAGCCGCTTCACGAATGCTTTGAGCACAGTCGATTTTCCACACCCTGCTGAGCCGGTGTAGAACACGTTCTTTCCACTTTCGATGAGTCTCACCAGATCTTCCTGTTCGGGACACAATGCTGGTTCGTATGTGGGGATCACCGGATTAGGTTTTTGGGTCCGTTTGCGTGCTGTTTGCTTATTGACGTTCTGAGCCTGCTGAGGCGCCATAATGGGTTGCGGAATAGCAGCCGGCTGGGTCACTGATGGCGGCCAGGCAGTGAAGTTACCATACGTGGTGTCCTGTTTGTGGGGAAATAACGGGACTGGGTTGTTTGATAGACCATACATAGGCAGCTGGGATGGTGGCATGGTGGCATGTGTGTAAATAGGGGCCAAGACGTTCTGCGCCGGCCCGTCCAAGTCAACAGGACAGGAAGCAGTGCCCGGGGGCGGCATTTGAGATGCCTGCGGGGTATATCCAAGATAGCTGCTTGCCGGGCTCGGTCCGTTGTACCTATGCCATTGCTGATGCGGCCACTGCTGTGCATGAGACGGGACAAACATTGGGTCCTCGTGGCCAGGCGGGTGGGAAGGAGGTGAGATGTCGAAGTTGCGAAGCGTGCACGACTCATCATTCGAGAACGTGTAATTCCAGCCTGGTAGGTATGAATTGGGAGGCATTATGCTTGACATACCAACTCCAGGGTTACGTCGTTCAGGTTCTGGTTGGCTCATGGGAGGAGGTTGAGTCCATCCGGGCTGATTGTACCACGGGGCCGGGGCCGGGGCCGGAGTTCCCATAGGCGGAGGCTGCCATTGCTGCTGAGGCCACTGAGCAGGGGGCATGGCTTGATCCGGAGTGGGCGAAATATGCCACGGTTCTGCGTCTGCAATCGGCCTGCCGACAGCAGCCTTCGAGAGAGCCCTCGCCGAGCTCATGCCTCGCGACCGGGACGGTGACGTGGCCGTACTCCCCTGCCGGAATGGTGGGACTTCTGGATTCCCAGTCGGGCGAGTCTGGCCTTTGATACCATCTTTCGCATCGTCGTCGCTCAGCAGGTTGACAACATCCAACTGGCCAACAGCAGAAGGGCCCTTGCGCCGCCGCTTTGGTAAGGGGGCATCAGGTCCCCGACACTCATTTTCGACCTGTTGAATAGAACGTTTGGCTGCGATGGGTTGTGGGTATCCGGGTTGACTCGGTGACGACGAGGGCGGTGGGGTCATCAGAAAGGCCATACTGCGTTCATTGAGTTAAAAACAAGAGTGCAAGAGCAGGGCAACAAGGGATGATCAGGAGGCTTTGGGTGGTAGCAGGGACTCGGGACCGCAAGAAGACGCGTCTCGGCGGTCGTGGCACGCGTCAAGCCCACTGCTAAGGGTTATGGGCCCCCGCTACATTTTGGCTCCAGGGTTTGACCCTTGAAGATCGGCTGCCAGAAAATACCTACTTGTAGAGGGGGGGGTCCCACGACAGGGGGGCCCCGGGGGTTTATCACCAATCCAGTCAACTACCTAGGTACTAGGTACCTACCCAGCCTAGGTAGGTAGGTATCGTGAACCACTCTCTTTCCATCCTTTCTTTCCACCCTTGCTGAGTACCTACAAGTAGCCCCCATGAACTTTCCGGGCCATATACAGTATACTACCTAGTACAATCTCTAATGAGGCGTGTGGGTCATCTGCATAAATAGCAGACTTACGGTCAAAGGACTCATCGGTGGAGATGTTGTAGGCCTACCTTGGTTACCTACCTGGATCTACAGGAGGGAGATGCAACCTTTGGGAGAAAGCTGCCGGCATCAGTGCCGATTTGCCCAAATTCAGCATCCTGCATCGATGGCGGAATCAATGCGTACGGAGCCGGGATCCGTTAATCACGAAACAAACTTCAATGTCCTTCTCTTTCCCCTCCAGCCCCCTCTTCTCAATTAGGTATTCTAGACCTGAAGCTTACGGAATCCGTCTCGCTCTATCTCTTTCTGCTGACATCAGCGTGCAGCATCATGCCGACGCCGACGATACTGACTGGATGTTTAGGTGCTTAAAAACTCTTTGTTCCCTTCTTCCTCACCTTTGCCACTAGCCAATATGCATCCATCTACTCGGTCACCTTGCTCTGAACGCTACCATTGAATATGGCTGTCAAGAACGGTGAGACGTTTGTGTCCAGCGCTGTCGTCAAGGATGCCCGTGATGAGCCAGGACCCGGAGCCACCGGCGGGCTGATAAGCGACGACGACGGGGAGACCGCCAACGACCAACCCCATCCAGAATTAGACAAGGGCATTATACGCAAAATCGACCTGCGGTTGTGCACCATCGCGGGCATTATTTGTTCCCTGGATTTGATAGATTCAGGAGTCATGTCGTCGGCATCTGCCACTTCCATGCCCCAGGACCTCGGCCTCGTTGGCAATCGATATTCGACCGCAGTATGGATCGTCACTCTGGCCCAGGTCGTTTTCAAACTGCCAGCGACTATTGCAATGCGCTTCGTCGGCCCCCCCGTCTTCTTCACCTGCACCACCATTCTATTTGGACTTGTCACGTTGTGTATGGCGTATGTACAAGATTGGAAGCAGATGATAGGCCTGCGATTTGTCATGGGACTGGCCATGTCTGGCGTTTATCCTGGTCTGGCGTATCTAATATCTGGATGGTGAGTTCAACGAAGTAGATTATATGAGGTGCATCGGTTCACTGACCGCGTAAAGGTACCCACGAAAGGAACAGCAACTCCGGTTTGCGTATCTTCAGTCCGGGCAGGTTATCATCGTTGCAACAGGGAGTATAGTCAATTACGGACTGAACTTCCTCGATTACTCTCATGGACTCCGTGGGTGGCAATGGATGTTCATCGTCCAAGGAGCCATCACCATGTTCATCGGCGTTGTCACCTATCTGTGGATCCCCGACTTTCCCGAGAATAATTCCAAGACGCTCTGGTTCCTCACCCAGTCAGAAGCAGACCAAGTCATTGCGACACTGAACAAAGATGGCCACGACGCCGGACCCCCTGAGCCTTTCAGCATGACCGCCATCCTCACTCCCTTCCTCGATATTAAGCTCTACGCTTTCAGCGTCCTCTTCTTCCTACAAAACGTCGTGTCAACTGCCCTGTCTTACTTCATTCCAACAATACTTATCGGTATGGGCTTCACTTCGGACGACTCCATCCTGCTCTACGCACCACCATATTACTATGCCGTCATCCCGGTTATCCTCACCTCATTTGTCGCCGACCGCTTGGCTCTCCGCGGGCCAGTCATAGTGTTCAACGCCATATGCCTTATCGTGGGAATGTCGATGCTCGGGTTCCCTAGCAATGTTGCAGTACGCTACGTGGGTGTTTTGTTTGCTACGGGCGCATATGTGTCAAATTGGGCAGCGATGAACGCCTACCAAATGAACAATGTCACCGGGCAATGGAAGCGAGCAACAGTTGCTGCTACTGTCAGCGGGTGCAATGCGCTGGGTGGGATAGCCGGGTCGTACATTTTCAAGTCGTCCGAGGGGCCGTGGTATCCGACTGCCATCTGGATCAGCATTGGCAGTCATATCCTGATCATTGCTATCGTCATGGTATGCGGTGGGTCGTTTTGGAGAGCGAATAGAAGGGCGAGCGATGGCAAGGGGATCATTGAGGGCGTCAAAGGATTTAGGTACATCTACTGAGACAATGTGCGGCGTGATATTTGAGCATGTAAGCAATTGCACAGGAAGGCTTCCAATTCTACGTCTTCCATGCCTTTCGAGCTACAAAATTGCCAGAAGCGTTGGACTGTGCATAAATTTAAGTATACACAACAAAGCTCTCAGTACTTGTTCCTGTTTCCCCTGCTGCCAGTTGACGTGTGTGTACCCAAGTATCTGGTAGAACACCTGGAATCGTTATCAACTCATTCCAATCAATGCTAATCCCCCTCACCCTCTATCCAGCCTTGAACGGTCTAGGCGGATCGATGCCGGTTAGTACTTCCCCCAAACCAGTCACCTCGTCTATATGTAGTGCTGATCGGTTACACTTGCACTTGTGCGCCCGCATCCCATTACAAACCGGTGTGGTGCTGAGTGAGGCAGGCTTAGCAAAATGTGACACTGTGCCTCGACCACTGCACTTTAGGGTTTCACAATAGAGAGGGGATTGTGATGAGGACCGTCTAGATAGGTGGATGAGTTCAACGCCTTGAAGAACTGGCCTGACAATTCATGAAGCGCCATTGTCTAGCGGGAAAGCGAGGGCCGGGGTGACGATGTACATACATGCCCCTCATGTGCTCAAAGGCCGGTTTTACATGCAGGCATGTCACATAGCCAACCACCTGAACATGTGATAAGCCTCATTGGTGCCTTAGGGTGAATAGAAGAGTTCGCAACACCCAGGTGATGAAATGCAATCGGCAGAAGGTCGGTCGTATTGGGCAGCAATGTACTTTGTATGCTTCGGTTCCACCAAAGGAGGGGGTGTCTGAGTTGTTCTCTCACATGGAACACCTCTAATCCTATATATATATATATATATTCGGGAGGGATTCGCATACAGTCTATTTAATACTTTGCTCCCAAAGGCTTCCTCGGTGCTACACTGGTTTTGCAATATCCCGCGCCAGCCCAATCACACAAGACCACAGCTTCAAACCATCCGCCGAACTCGAGATGTCTACTTTTGGTGTGCACCAGGTTCGACACGTAGCCAGGTCTTCAATCGAGTTTCTGAGACTAACCTTACTTGCAACAGTTGAAATTCGACGTATTCCAGGGCAACATCATCAACAATGAGATTGTTGGCACAGAGACTACCCGTCACTCTATCAATCCTTCCACGGGACAGCCTCTCTACGACGTCCCTGTTGCTAGCAAGGATGATCTTGATGTCACCGTGAAACACGCGAGGGCTTCCTTCAGCACGTGGTCCCAAGCCAGCTTCGAAGAGCGATCCAAGCTCCTGCTCGCCTTCGCCGATGCCATCGAGAAATATCGAGAGGACTTCGAGAATCTGACGACCAAGGAGTCGGGAAAGCCGATAACCCTCGCCAAGACAGAAGTAACAATGGCAATCAGCTTCCTTCGCACCTTCGTCAAGATGGAAATCAAAGATGAAGTCCTCGAAGAAACCGACGAGCGCAAAATCTACCAAACATGGATGCCCCTTGGCGTCTGTGCTGGTATCATTCCCTGGAACTGGCCTCTCATGCTGGCGGTTGGGAAGATTGGACCGGCACTCCTCACTGGGAACTGCTTCATCGTGAAGCCATCGCCCTACACACCATATTGTGGTCTCAAGCTCGGCGAGATCGGCAAGTCCATCTTTCCGCCCGGTGTGCTCCAAGTCCTTAGCGGCGATGACAGCATAGGTCCCCTCATCACAGAGCATCCGGATATAGACATGGTCACCTTCACTGGATCAATCAGCACCGGTAAGCTTGTAGCACAGAGCTGTTCGAAGACACTCAAGCGCTACGTTCTCGAGCTGGGAGGGAACGATGCGGCTATCATCTGTGAGGACGTGGATATCGCCAAGTGTCTTCCGAAGATCGCGTCACTGGCTTTTTTGAACTCCGGACAGACATGTATGGATGTGAAACGCATTTATATCCATGACAAGATATATGACGAGTTCAGGGACGCCATGGTCCAGTTCACCAAAGAAAACATCAAGACTGGAGATGCGTTCGCGCAGGACACCTTCGTCGGTCCACTACAAAACAAGATGCAGTGAGTATTCTCAAATGATTTCCCATGCAGATTACAGGTTCCTCTCTGACAGATCTGAAGGTTCGATCTTGTCAAGGCAATGTACGAAGATGTCCAAAAACGTGGCTGGAAGACAGCCCTCGAAGGCAAAGTCCACCACGATAAACCGGGTTACTACGTCGAACCCGCCATTATCGACAACCCCCCGGAGGACTCTCGCATCGTGGTCGAGGAGCCACTCGGGCCCATGGTGCCACTACTCAAATGGTCGGATGAGGACGACGCCGTTGCTCGTGCCAACGCATCCAACACTGGGCTCGGGGCCTCCGTATGGAGCAAGGATGTGACCAGGGCCGAACGGATTGGGAGGAGGCTTTCGGCTGGAAGCGTGTGGGTGAACTCACATTTCGACTTGTCTCCTACTGTGCCCTATGGCGGACATAGAGAAAGTGGGATTGGGACGGAATTTGGTATCAGCGGACTGAAGGAGTACATGAACCCACGCAGTCTCTGGGTCATCAAGAACACATTCTAATGGGATGAATCAGTTGACTGTTGATAGACCTGGGGTCCAGTCTGTCTATGCAATTTTAAAATTTGCTGTTTAGGCTGTCTTTTTTTAGCTAGCGTAAGGCTTTATTTTCGGTGTCCTCGACTCTAACCTTGGATTATAACACCCGCCCTCCCTACACAAACCAAAAACAAGAGAAATCAAATTCCTTCTGGCCGACATTGCCAAATCTTTACATCAAGTTGAAAACACGCAGACAAGGTCTTTCACTGCGTCCCCACAACAAACGACTTGGTTCACCCACAGACATAGCGCTTCACAACATCATGCGTACTCCCACCACATTTAACCTTCTTGTACGCCCCCACGCACGCCCCGAAGACCGACCTGTCTGCGCGCAGGAGCTTGGCAGGCACCTGCGCGTAGCCGGTGTCCGGGTCCGTGCAACCATCGAGGTAATACGTGTTGCCGTCGACCTCGAACTTGGCCCCGCACGCGGGCAAGCTCTCCGGGGCGATTCTGACGTTGTTGTCGCAGGCGCTGACGCCTTCGGTCCAGGCGACGTTGTAATGGACGCCGCCCGCCTTGATCTCATTGCCGATGGCGATGGCGCCGTTGACGGCGGCGGGAAGGGCCATGGAGAGGAGCACAACGACCGTATTCTTGGTCTGCATATTGTTTGAGGGGTGATTTTTTATATGGATACTCTTGTTAGGTGCTGTGTTCTTGTGGTGCTCTGATGGAACTTGGTATTTGATGCTTCGACGGGGGCAGAGATGGTTTGTTCTCCTGATGAAAATATAGAGCCACCTACGGGGTCGTCGAGCACTTATATGTACGGTTTTCCAATAAGAAAGACACCACAGCCTCTTTTACCTTTCGCAATTAATGATGTCAGCTTGGAGCGGCACAAATGATTCGCATCCATCGCCAAATACGAGAGTAAGCACATTCACGTAGAAGACATGTCTTATATTTTACGTGCAATATTATACCAGCGAGCAACCGAAGGCGATCTACCTGTCACGTCTCAATGTGCTGGTATTACTGTGCCGACTTCTGAGTGCCACATAGTACAAGAGATGGGTATTTTTTGAGGACAGCGTACATGAGCGCTGCACTATGATGTTTCTTGATGATTATTTGTAAATCAGTCAAGAGAACGACGACAGTTGTCACAGCGGCGGTGAGGATAACATCGCGAATAAGAAAGTGACGCCCCTAGTGCTGACGACAGACTATATGTATCAGTTGCTGAGTCTCAAGTCGTCAGCGACTCACGTTGTGTCAGTGCTGGTGGCTAATTTGGTGCTGCTTCTGTCCACGTGGAAGATCTCTGTCCTGGCGGTGAATTGTTGAGAGGATAAATGCTCGCAGAACGATGAAGGTGTTTTCAGAAGAGCTCTCAGAGGAGGGGATGCTCTTGTGTGGGGGGAGGGTGCAGCCCGAGGGTTATTCCCTTGAAAGGTGCCGCCGCAGTCAAGCAGGACAAGTCGTCTGAGGCAGGCACGTCCCAGCAGTTCCAATTGCAGAAGACTTGCAGGTGCGGGTGGAGTCTACGGCTGGAGCTCACCTGCTGCACCTGGACCTGGGCATGCCCACCTGCAGCTTGCATGAGTGAGTGAAGCTACAGAAGCTACCATTGTCTAGGTAACGAGTGCCTTGTGACTCCGTAGTCACACCGTAAGGCTGCTCCTGAAAACCGTTTCTCTAACTTTTCGCCAATATACGGAGGCAGAACTTATAGTATCAACGCTAGACCCTCTGGTGTACCAGCTACTACCGGTAGCAGTGTCAACAGTGGTCTCCCTGGCGCCCCTATTAGTGGAAATTTACAAATCCTGCAAAAGACCTCGGAGCTGCTCAGGATTCATAGATTTAAGCTGATTTAATAAGTTGCTTAGGTTGCTTTCTTAGCCCATTTGTTGCTTATCTTGCTTGTCTCGGTCCTGCTTGTTGTAACGTTCAGCTGGTAAGCTATCCAACTATGCTACACGCCCTCAAAAGGGTACAATTTTAAGACAGATCCCTCGTCCTATATTAAGCTAATATAGGCGACTGTGACTCGTAACACAGCTTTGTATCTGCCTGCTGCAGCTGCAACCGTCACACTTCTCTCGCTCCTGCTTGTCTTACTCCTGCTTATTATAACGTTCAGCTGTTAAGCTATCTACACGCCCTTAAACGGGTACAATTCTAAGACAGTTCCCTCGTCTTAGATTAGGCGACTGTGACTCGCAACACAGCTTTATGTCTGCCTGCTGCTGCGACCATCACACTTCTCTCGCTTCTGCCTGTCTTGCTCCTGATTCTCTCGGTCCTGGTTCTCTTGCTTCTGTCTGCTGCCGGCTCTTCCTTTGGCAGCTCCTTCGGTGACCCGTTTGATGGTGATAGCGATAATGGCTTTAAGGAGATTCCGCGTCCTTCCAACTTTCGGCCTTTGCCTGACAAGGACGACCTTCAGGACAACATTATAGATACAGTCGCCGAGATCTTAAGGAAAAAGGGAACTACTAAGGAAGAGTGTATAGGGGTCAGGGCTGTCTTAATAATAGGGACTCAAGCATCAGTCGGATTTCCACCTACCATGGGCCACCACTACTTCGGAACCCCCATCATTTCGAAATGCAAATTGATAGTGCCGCCACGTAAGCGCATCAACTTCACGACAGTATAAGTAAACAGCCATTTAGTATAGCAACTCAATAATAATATAATTCTCATCCTCAGAGACCAAAATTTCAATCTGTGTATCGTACAGACAGTTTGAATGCCCACCCGGAACGCGTTCTTGCTTCCAGAGGCTGTTCATCTTCTGTAGGCTCATCCTCATCACTCTCTTGTATATCCTCATCCTCAACCACTATCACCTTGTCTTCTGGCTTAATCTCGGATTCTTCGGCTTCCTTATCTTCCACTGTATTATCGAGGATTTCGTGAAGCTGTATGAATTTGCTGTTGGTGTTGGGGACAGCCGTGCGCCTCTTCTTGGTTATACGCTCAATTTGAGCCTCGAGTTTACGAATATGTTGATTGGCGAGGGTTAAGTCAGTAATTTTAGAGTAGAAAGCGAGGCTAATCTTTCAGTATTTATGCCGCTCAGTTGCTATAGCGTTGGGGCCAGCCAGGTCCATAATATCACGCCCAGGCTTGGGCACCTCGTCGTCGAATTTCTTATCTTCCAGCGGCTCAGAAGCACGGCGTTTCTCCTTAACCTGCTGGATTTCTGGATAGTGAAGCGCCTTATAGCAACTAATAGGCCAATTGCCAGTTGTACACCACCCAGATTTGATAGTGACCGGCGTTATCAGACCAGACGTATCACTTCATGGCCTATGAAGTACCCAGTGTCGTTCAGTCGAGGGGTATTACAAAAAACCACACCAAACGTGTCAAGTTCGATGAAGAAGGAGGGAAAGAAACGCAGTCTGATAACAAGGAGCATGAGAGATCGTTGATGAGAGAGACGGAGCACTATCTGGAGGCGCGGAAGAAGATGATTTGAAACGGCTTGATTGATATTATTTCAGTTCAGGAGTCGCATATACAACGTATTTCGAGGGGCCAGAGGAATCGATATTTCGGTCAGCTGGATCGATACCTATAGCCTGAAGCTATGTGTGGAATACATCAAGGCCGCCAGAAGATTGTCACCGGATAATACGATCAGACGTTCTAGGAGTTTAGTCGTTTGTCTCGTGTGCTTGTTGAACTTGTTGATAATGATATCAAGTCTACAGGACAGCCCTGAAGTACTCCACACACCGACGGACAGATGTCACCTTAGACTAATGTGCAAAAACTTTCAACTCATGCATCCTCGAGCAAGGGACTACACGACCGGCCATTTCTCGCCCGGCTTTAAGGAATGGCGAAAGAAGCCTAGAAGATCTCGCAAAGCGGGGCGGCTGCATGATCTCCACCAAGTCCTCTCGCCTCACGTTGTAGATATATAGGTTGATAGACGGAACAATCTGAAGAAGGGAGTCTCCGAGTACGGAACATGTTTCCAAAAGACCCGAGTCAATAGTCGCCCACCATTTGACCACCCTCCAACACCATGAAATTTGTCAGGTTTCTGTTGTTTGCCGGTGCTCCACTAGCAGCAGGCCAGAGCTGGAATATAACATGCATTATTCCCGCATCGGGTAACGGTAGCGATGATGCTCCATCAATTCGACAGGCCTTCAATGACTGCGGTCAGAATAGCAATATAGTCTTCCAAGAGAACACAACCTACAATATTCACACGACGCTACAGCTCCACAATCTGAGCAACGTGCAGGTTGACCTAAGAGGAACCCTACTTGTATGTGATTATTAGTGGTGTTCTATTGTGTTCAAGTTAGCTAACGGAGTACTGCATACCAGTTCTCTACCGATGTTCGCTACTGGATTCAGCATGGCTCATATCACGATTTTCAAAATATTTCCATAGCTATGGAGTTTTCTGGACAGGATATCACGATCGACGGTCATGATACGGGCGTTATAGATGGACAGGGGCAAGTGTGGTATGATCTGGCACTTGCAATCGGAGGACTTTACGGGAGACCTATTCCGTTTTGTCTCCGGAATGTTCAGAATGCTATAGCCAGAAACTTCAAAATTTTGCAGTCCGGAAAATGGTAGTTACCAGTGCCAAACTCTGCCATACTCGAGCGACAAGTGCTGACATTCCATATAGGAACTTCGTCATGGTTGAGTCCAAGAACATATTAGTCGACAACATATATTTGTCAAGCACCTCAGAAGACTATCAGGCAAGCTTCAAACACAAGTACTGGGGTTCTGAGGAGACTGACAGGGAGACAGGCAAATCCAGGGAATCTCGGAAATACAGATGGCTTTGACACCATCAACAGTGACAACATCACGATTCTGGTATCAAGGCCACGTCTGACACTTGCCGGAACTCAGCTAATTTCGGACCCTAGAACAGTTTCGCCAATACGGGCGACGACTGCATCAGCTTTAAGCCAGGTACGCTGCCTAAACCTTTCAATGTTTCATTACTAAGTTCTTGAACAAGGCTCAACCAATATGTACGTGAAAAACTTGACCTGCATAAACACAGCAGGAATTGCCATTGGGAGCCTTGGCCAATATGAGGGTGAGTATGACCTCGTAGAGAATATCACAGCCGAGGACGTGACGGTAAGGCTATCTTTTGTCTCTGTATGTCATTGCTGCACCAAGCTCAGATGTCGGTAGCTCATCGGAAGCCGGAATGGCGCGTACATCAAGACCTACATGGGGAAGGCAACATACTATCCTCCTCAAGGTGGAGGGAATGGAACTGGAGCTGTCAGAAACGTGTGTAAGTGGCCACCTAATATCCGCTTCAGCACTGATGACAGATGCTCAAGGATTTCACAGTGTTCAAAAACTTCCATATCGAGAATATCACAGCCTCGCCAGTCCTCATTCAACAGTGCAGCCACTGGGCCGGCTGGAATGTCCCCTCCTGTGCGGACTATCCTGCAACTGGGTTCACCTTTGACAACATTACGTGGTCGAATTTTACAGGATGGATGAACGAGTCTGTGGGGGCAACGACGATATCGTTGGCCTGTTCCCCTTACTCAACATGCTCAAACTTCAACTGGAGTGGCATCGACGTGGTACCGGCCAATGGCACGGCGACAAGGACGTGCACCAATATCGAGGGTTATGATGATGTGTGTCAGGAGGCAGTATGAGTGTCTCTGAATCACGAGCCCGGGCCTCCTTATTCCAATTTCAAACTCCTACTGGAAGTGTTCGGGTGGTCCAGCGCGTTGCCAATGCTTGGGGCCAAGCACTTCAATACAAAGCCTCACGAATATTTGTTAGCATCATCTGGTTGGAAAAGAATATAGACGGGCTCATCCCCCTCCCCCTTCCCTATCCGGGAAATCAACTGCGAAATATTTAAGGATGTGGAAATTCTGGATTCGAGAAACAGTGTACTTGAATATGAGTCGCGTCTTGAGGTGTATTTCGGTGTTCCTCGTCCCGAGAGCAGATGAATCCTGCGCACTCGAGCACTAAGTTAGCACCGAACACCACGCCGTTTAATGTTTCGGCAGCTCATAGCCCTCTTCAAGCTCTTCTCTCCTGTAACCCTTGCGTCAGTAAATCGACCCATAGCTAGAGCATTCCAATGATGAGACTCACAAAAATACGCCAAATTCCGAGACATAGGCCAGCCAATGCTTGATAAGCGCGTCGAGTATTTCCGGCTCCCGTTCCGCCAAGTCATGTATCTCGCCCATGTCCTTCTCCAGATCATAAAGCTGCCACTTCTCAGGTCCTTTGGGCTTCGGTATGAACACCGCCTTCCATTTCCCTTTTCGTATAGCTTGGTGGAAGAATAACTCCCATCCAATAGATGTATCGGGGCCATGAACATGGTCGATCTCTCCTTTGAGAAAGGGCGCCCATGATTTGCCCTTGATAGGCACTACCTCTCGACCCTTGAACTGAGGCCCGGGCTGCGGAACCCCAGCAAGTTCGAGAAGAGTCGGCATAATGTCCATAACGGTTGCAAATGCGGTGCTGATTCGACCGCCTTCCAGTCCAGACTGAAGGCTGGGATAATGTACCACAGCGGGACACCTAATCCCGCCTTCGGTGACATAACCCTTGTGCATCCGGCTGGGTGCAGTAGCGGCCTGGGCCCATCGTGGACCGTACCATATGAAAGAGTCCTTGTTACCAAGATTTTCCAAGTCGTTATTATACTCCTTGTCGATCGATTTCTTGATCACCTCTCCCGTCATGGGTATCGCTTCCAATACTGATCCCTCGGCACCGTTATCGCTCATGAACAACACAAAGGTATTGTCCCATTCGCCGGCGTCCTTGATTTGCTGAAACACTCGCCCGATGTTTTCGTCCATTCGATCAACCATGCCGGCGAAGACTTCCATCGTCTTCGCAGACCAGGATCTTTCCTCCGGTGTCATATCGTCCCATTCTTTCTGGCCCTCAGCGATCACCGGATGAGGCTCCACATCTTCAGGCAGTAGCCCCAGATCCGTCTGCTTCTTCAGTCGCTTCTCCCGAAGTATGTCTGGTCCGTCATCGTACACTCCCTTGTATCTTGCAACATTCTCCTTTGGCGCTTGCAACGGCCAGTGCGGCGCAGTAAAGGGCAAGAATGCAAGAAAGGGCTTCTCCTTCTTCGCTGGCTCGTCCTCCCTCTCCCTCAGGAACTGAATCAGCTTCGTGGCATAGTAGTCACTACTGTAGTAATCCTCCGGAAACTCTTCAGAATTAACGCGCTCGTCATCCTCGAAATACAGGCTTGCCCAGTGCTTGAAGACAAGGCTCCCATCCTCCCTCCTCGGGTCATAAGCATAATGGCTCGCACCTCCCGGCAACAGCGCAAAGCTCCGGTCAAAGCCCCTAGCCCAGGGGCTCCTCTCCTTGGTCAAGCCAAGATGCCACTTCCCGGCCATGCAGGTGTAATACCCAGCGTCCTGCAGGACCTCCGGCAGAGCGGCCACGCGGAAGTTCAGATAGCCCTCGTATCCCGGGCGGGTGGACCAGGGGACGGGAGGGTCGCGGCCGCGGCCCCAGAACTCCATCTGCCCCAGCCCGGCGATATGGTTCGAAGTGCCCGAGAGAAGCATGCTACGGGTGGGGCTGCACATGGAGGCCGTGTGGAAGTCGGTGAGGCGCACCCCGTGAGGTGATGACGCGAGGGAGTCGATGTGCGGCGTGTGGATCTCGCTGCCGAAGCAGCCTGGGTCGGAGAAGCCTAGGTCGTCGGCTACGACGAGGAGGAAGTTGGGGCGCTTGGCCTGGGCTGGGCCTGGTGCGGCTGCCATTTTCGTGAATGAGTTATACTGGATCAAGGGCTCAGCTGGAGGCAGAACTGAGGAGAGGAGACCTGATATGGGGTTCTGGCGCGGTGGTGGAAAAGAGTGCAGCGTAGCAAGAAGTCTGGTTGTTGAGCTGCAGCATCATGGATCGCATCATCTGGAGCCGGAATGGTGAGCTGCCATGAGCACCACTCACAGGTCAGCATGGCCAGTTCTGTATCTGCTGCGATAGACTTTGTATCGAGAATTTGTTCGCGCGAACATGCTATACCTGGATAGCAATATTGCGAGTGTCCCTGGTACCGCATGTCGACGAGATAATAATCACTCTAGTATCGAAGGCAGAGCGATCCGGCGATTCGACGTGTTGACCCCTGCGACATCCCACGATACGATGCGCGACACCATGTCCCTGCCGCCTTGTGTTAGACCTCGTCGACACCTTGGGACCGAGACTTGCTCCTCCTTTGTTCCCACATTATTTTGGAAGCTTTGGAGGTCGTTCAAGCCGCTTCAGATGCTTGGAGCCCGCGAAAAGGGTGGGCGCCTGGTAAGCCAAGGTTTTAACCCTGAGATACCCTTGATAGGCCTCGGGGGATCGGGGGATCGGCATTCCTGGTCGAGCAGTCCCTCCAACACCTCCACCCAGTTTCAATATGGCGGTCAAGCAAGAAATCACTGGATAAGCATATATGTAAAGCTGAATGTCTCCATGACTGATGCTACAAGAAGGACAACCTCCCCCCCCCCCGGAAGCCGACGAACGGTCGGCACGATCGGCCTGAACTCGGAGGTGCGGGGCCGGCTACAAGTCGATCTGCAGTGGCGCTGCGGCTTCCGTCGGGCATCGTCACCTGCATCGATTTATTGCCATCGTCATCAACGCTGTCCTGAATCCCTCATCTGAAAGCTCAGGATCTTGAAGAAACCAGAATCTATCACACCAGCTGGCAGAAACTCCCTGCCACGTTCCATAATGGCCTCATTCACCACCTGGGTACCGGACGTCGAGCCCGAGAGCGGCTTTTCCCTTGCCAACATCCCCTTCGGCATTGCGACGACACCGAACGACAGCAGTCCACATGCAGTCACAGCTATCGGCTCCAATATCCTCGACCTGAAAGTGCTTTTGGAAAATCCAGAAGCGGAAACCGTATTTCCGTGTCTCGAAGGGCATAAGCATGTCTTTTCCTCCCCATCTCTTAACGCCTTCGCAGAGCTAGGGCGAGATGTCCACAGGCAAGTCCGCAGCACTATCCAGGATTTGCTGTCCGTGGACACAAAACACCCGGAGTTCCTCAAGGACAACAGCGCATTACGAGAGAAGGCCCTTCTGCCAATAAACAATGCAAAGATGTACTTGCCGATGCAGATCGGTGATTATACCGACTTCTACGCGGGGTACCACCATGCCTTTGGAGTAGGTTCCATGTGGCGGGGACCGGACAACGCCTTGCAGCCAAACTACACACATCTTCCAGTCGGCTATCACGGAAGGGCGTCCAGCATCGTCGTCTCTGGATACCCCATCAAGAGGCCGATCGGGCAGGTTGTCGTGGATCCGACCGCAGAGCCCAAGCAGCCAGCTGTCAAACCGAGCCAGAAGCTGGACATAGAGCTTGAGCTGGGATGCTTCATCGCCCGGGGGAACGGCATGGGGGCGTCAATCGATGTGAACAAGGCAGAAGAGCACATTTTTGGGTATGTGTTGCTGAACGACTGGAGCGCAAGAGACATCCAGAATTGGGAGTACGTCCCCCTGGGACCGTTCAATGGGAAGAACTTCGCCACAACAATAAGCCCCTGGGTCATTGTGCCGGAGGCGCTGGAGCCATACAAGAGCGGAGGAATCGACCTTGGTGGAAGGCCGGGATTGCAAGATTATCTGAAGGAGGATAAGGCTGATGGCTTCTTCGATATCAAGTGCGAGATCGACCTCACTAGTGAGCCCTTTGCCCTGCCTCAGTGTCCGCCCCTCAAAAACTGACAGTGAACAGCTCCCGAGGGTGACACTTCCACCATCTCCAAGGTCTCGACGAAGAACCTGCTCTGGTCATTCCCTCAGATGCTCGCCCACCACACGTTGGGAGGCTGTCCGATGCGGACTGGTGACCTGATCGCCTCTGGCACCATTAGCGGCACAAAGCCATCCGAGTATGGCAGCCTGATTGAGATGAACGAGGGCGGAAAGAAGGAGGTCCTCTTGTATGGCATGGATTCGCGGAAGTTCTTGAGGGATGGCGATAGCGTCACGCTCAGGGCGTCATGTGGCGAGAGTGGGAGGAGAGTCGGCTTCGGCGAGTGTGCTGGGAGAATCTACAGCGCCCGGACTCGGTAGGATCATCCACTGAAGGGAATACTATACACACATTTCAACCGGCCCAAAGAGACCTGTTTATTCACCATTGATTGAATAGGAAACTGGGGAGGTTGCCGGTATCCATCACGGTCTCGGAAGTCTTTTTCACCTACTCCGTACAATCCTGTCTTAATGCCTGGTGTGCTCAGTCGACCGTAATCGTCTACGACATGGTGCTTCACATATATTTCGTTCGACCTTCAACTATGAGAATCTTATCTGTGTGGCTTGAGCGGAACCCGATATTATGACGACTTGGCGGCCTTTAGAGAGGTCGAGATTCAAAAATCCGAGGCAATCCACCGTAAACATTACTGAATATCTAAGTATGGCGTGTTGTTTTCTAACCCTCTCGGCGTCTCTTTTTCTCGATGCCTTTCCCACCGTTATCGGACAGATGGTAGGAGGCCCTGGTGGGTGTAGCCGATGGGCCATGGGAGCAAACATGGTAGAGCAGAAGATCTATATTAAACTAACTAGAAACGTAGATTTAGGTGTTGACCATCTGTATTTCCAGCTTCATGGCTGATGCCATGTGGAACCCCAGTTACGCAGATGTTCTTCAAGCGGGACCCGCCGAAGGAGTACCAGGGAAACTCACACTACGTTTCTGAGAAGTCATGCCATGGGCATCCGGTTTCCCTCCATAACTCTTGCTCTCAGTATGCGCCGTCCTGCCTGATTTTAGAGTTTTAAACCGAGAACCATTAGCAGGAGGCAGGCAGGCATCAGTATCAATAC
This sequence comes from Cytospora piceae, assembly GCA_016508685.1. Classification (NCBI taxonomy): domain Eukaryota; kingdom Fungi; phylum Ascomycota; class Sordariomycetes; order Diaporthales; family Cytosporaceae; genus Cytospora; species Cytospora piceae. Next base: position 1,644,989 of record JADMLE010000002.1, on the reverse strand, counting down.
AACCTTTTGCAGGTAATCAACCCCAGCAAGCGAGCTGATTTGGCCGGTCAAGAAACGGGACTAAATCAAATGTGGGACTTGTGATCGAAGGATCGGAGTATACTGCAATTGGATAGCGGCTAAGTGTTCTTTTTTGCCGGGTATGGGGGGGGGGGGCTGAAGCTTTTAGAAACCAGGCCTCTATCAGCTGGGGGGCCTTGCAACCGAGTACATAGGCTGAGCTCCGTGATCTCTGCCAGATTTTGGAATACTTAACCCAAGTCCTTTCAGCACGACTTCTGCTGCTTTACCAGCCTACAAGACAATCGAAACACGCAAACCAACGCTTGATTCTCGTCGCGCATTCAACATCCTCTCGAGGTCGTTCTTCTCGCCTGTCCCCAGCTGTACGACATCATCTGAACCTCTTTCGAAGGTAAGCTTTCTCCCTTGACTTCATTTCTTCAGTTTCACTCCTTGCAATAACTTCTATTTCTCCTGGCTGGAGAGAATCACGAACCCATCAACATTCATTCCGGTCCGTTCTTACTGACAGTCTCTAGATGGCTTCCAACGGTCGCCCCCGAACTCGACTCCGTCAAACCGGTCCAATTGGCCGAGCAACTTCTCCGGTAAGTCCTCTGGGTCCCTTCACATTGTCTTGGGCTCTTTCGTTTGCCAGTCTGCCGGTGTTCTCTGACCAAGCAGACAATTGTCCTTAATGACTTCACCGTAACGTGTTTTGGCGCCCTTACACGAAGCTCGATGGCCTTGACAATACGTTTTACATCACTAACTCTATTTGCTTCTCACAGGTCGCCCGTGCCAGAACACTCCATGAGACGCAACTCCACAATGCTGAGCTTCAGGTACGCCTCCGCCCTTGCGTCCTCTATGGACCGTCTGATGGACATAGCTCGCCTGATGCTAACCCTCTGTTTCAGAGCCTTGTAGGACGAGCTCTTCGCATTTCCGAGGAATCCAAGCGCATTGCCGAACAGTCCAACCGCGCTGTCGAGCGAACCAAGCTCATTCTTGACAGGTCTCTAAGAGCCCAGAGCTCGCTTCAGGCGACCTTCCTGGTGGTTTTTGTCGTCCTCGTTTGTATCTTGTCAACTTTTGCTTTCAAGGTTTACCAGGCCATCGATTGATGGTAGGTCAGCCGTCCGCTCGTCGCATGGAACTGCGTATGGTGCTGAGCATGGAGTGGTGACTAGTCGGCCTCTGTTTCATCTATCAGACACAGGAAACTAGCCAGGCGAATACTATTCAAACTGCGTGTATACATAGGTCCATGCTATCTGTCTGTTCTCCTGCTTCGTGTCATAGCCAGCCAGCTACATTGAGAATTTACTTGAGCAATGATGTCGATAAACATGTTGCCCTTTGATCACTGATTGAATATGCTCCGTTCTGCCCGGTTTGACAGCGTGGAGCTGACAGGCAACTGGTGGAGGGGTGGGCATAGCACTCTTCGCAAGTAGCCCAAGCAGCCGGGCTGATTTGGCTGATTTGCATCAAGACAAGAAATAGACTAAACCATATTTGGCCTGTGCGATCCAAGGATACCTAGGTACTTTAGCATTTTGGATAGCTGTAGATTGAAATCATGCTGCAGTTGACACCCTATGAAGGCGAGTCCTCTATCCTGTCGAGGCTGACAGACTGTGGCGGGGGACTGGCTGGGCTGCAACTCTTCTGATTGGCCAGGAAATTTGGTACCTTGGTATTGTACCATTCCATTCAACTACACATTTTCTGATTGGTCCGGCAGCTTACTGCACCGTGCACTCGGCGCCCAAATAGGGAAAGTCAAGCCCTTGCAGCCCAAGGCTGATTTCTGTGATCTCTGCCGATACTCTGAATATATATACCCAGGTCCCCCCACCACAATTTCTGCTACCTTTTTTAACTTCCACAACCACCCACACTCGCATCGCGCCTTTGACGCGCTTCACACGGTTCAAGTCTCCACTTTCTTTCGCCTTTCCACCGCCATGCAATACCATCTCAGCTGTCTTCGATGGTAAGTTTTCCCCTTCCTTGCTTTACTTCCATTACCTAGCCCGCAAGAACTACAATTCTTCTCACCTGCCCTGCCCGACACACCGAACTACCATGATCCCGTCAACAGCGTCATGCGATCTTGTCGCTAATTATCCCCAGATGGACAATAACAAAGTTTTCCGCAGTCGCCGCCATAGGCGATTCAACCAGGCCTGGGCAACTAGCGAGCCAGCTTCTCCGGTAAGCCCGCCTTTCGAGGTGTCCCTTTTCCTTGTCTTTTTCCATCGGATCCCTTCGCAATGTCACTGCCAGGAACATGTGAACGACTGCCTCAGGCGCCTTCACTTGTCAGTTTGCCGATCTTCTCGGGCCAGGGCATCAGCCTTTGGAGATACTACCGATCTGATCTACGGCGCTGTTTGTGATGTGGGGAATGTCAATCTTGGGAGCCCTGAGAGCAACCATGTTGTGTTCCTGGGTGGTGTTCGGCACATTCTCTGGCAACGAAAGGAGCTGGAAACCCTGCCTCCCGTTGAAGATGTCCTCTCACGGGGTATGGCTTTCGATACTCAGGGGGACCCTTGGGTTTATCATCCTGTCAGTGTGAGCTCTTTGGGCCGCTGCGGAAGTCGGCAGTGCCGATCAGGATATGGCTCTTATTGAGCCAACCCCCGTGCCCTCCCTCCTTGGAACCTGTGTACAGAGTTTTGGGTGTCGCCTTGCTTCTACGACTGGCAGGCGAGGCTGGACAAAATATGCGGTGCACTTCAGCGACAAGTGAAACACCCTCAACAACCTTGAGGGCCCCTCGCGGACCATCACTCGTCACAGATCACAGGCGGCTTCGCAGCCAGGCACGGGATCGGGTTGGCGTCTCTGTGCGCAGGCACCATGACGCGTTTTGGGATCCTTACACAAAGCTCAAGCGAATGGCTTACGAGTAGTGTTTCATTGCTGACTGGGTTTATACTTTTTACAGGGCTTCCGCACCAGAGCACACCACGATTCGCAATGTCAGGATGACGGTTTCATTCCGGATGCCAACTCTCAGGTTCGCCTCCACTCCTTCCTACCCATGGGCCGTCGACTAATACTTCTCGTAGGACTCAACTCCTCAGGGTACTACTGAACGGCTCGTCACGGCCGAAATGTTTATGGAACTTGCCGAGAAAATCGACTGCATTAACGAGCGAATGAACCGCAAAGATGAACAAACTCAGGACACCCAGCAATGGTGCCTGATGGGCGTCATCTTCCTCGCTCGTTTCATCTTGTTTTTTCTTTGGCAGGTTTACAAAGATAAGAAGGAGCCCAATATTCACTGTGGGAAATGTGTAGATTATCACACTGGGCTGTGATACTTGGGCCTGAAGGGAGGCCATTCGGGGATGCTGTTGCATTTCAAGGTTCTGTAAGTAGGATACCACATGCAAGCAAGCATGTACAGAGTATGGTACTTGATCAATGCGGCTTCACTGGAGTTCTAGGAGTGCAAATCAACTTTACGCAATTCTTTGGCAAACTCTCTTGACTGTAGTGCTAGTTCCTCCGTGTGTATTTATTGAGCTTCGCGTGTTGCTATCCCCCCTCCACCCAATCTCTCAAGCTCTCCAACATCATCAGTTGAGAACCCTGTGCAAACCCATCCTGACAAAACAAGGAACACGATGATGAACGGAAACGTCGGGCTATGTTGCGAGCCGCGTATCAGCCAGTCGTAGGAAGCATCGGCGAGTAGCTTTGCGAGCAGGAACAAGTACAGCATGCCGAAGAAAGGCTTGAGAAATGGCAGGATTAGTCCAAAAGAATTGGGTCTGGGCCGCTCCGAGTCTGGGCCTCGGGTAGGTGAAGGAGATTCCCTTTGCAGTTGCGGCTCCTGATGGGCGAATTCATGATCCTGCCAGTCCTGCCTCTGAGGTCGCGGTACCTGTAAATTATATCCGTGCTGTCATGCCGTCCGGAAGATTAGCTCATGTATTGCCCTATTTGAATCATAGGTTGGTATTCCCCACCTGTTCTGGTTGCTGATGCGGCCTCGCACTGTAGCTGTTCTCTTACGGAGGGGAATGCTCGTATGGATGGCGCAGCTCCTCTTCATCATCCGTTGTCTATCGACCAGGTAAGTCTTTGGCCTTAAGTCGCAGGGGATATGATGAGATCTGTGCCTTTGAACACATACCCGCTGCTCTGGATGCACCTCGCCTGCGCCTGCCTGACGGCTCTTCTCTCGATTTTGCTTCAGTATCTGCTTGATGGGCCGATATTTTGCTTTCCGTCGGCTGCCCATCTTGATTGTGGTGATGGGCTTGTCCCGTTCGTCGAAAAGAATCAGAATCGTCTGCGGTCGAACAAGTTTGGGGGCACCGAAGAGCTGGATGAGATGATGAGTCGTTGCTCCAAAGTTGAGCAGGTGATTGCGCGCAGATTGCACCGCTGTCGCTTGGGAGGGGGGAGGGGGCGTGCGTGGCAGCACCTGGGCATGTAACAACCTTGGAAGAGAGACGACAGAGGTTTCTTTTGATGGCAGGAAACCTTTTGCAGCACTGCGACTAGCCCTGTCAGTTGGGCTCCAGGCGCACAAGCTTGGCTGTCCAATTGGCGAAGGCAAACGGAACAGCTGAGATGTATTCTGACCTACAAGGAAAGTAACCCACAACAAATTTCAATTGAAAGCACAACGACTAAATCAGATGTGATTGTTTCTGCTGTTCCCGCTGAGGAACTTTTACACCTCAAGCAAAGAATTTCAAGCCATGCGTATTTACAAAATGCAATAAACCCGTAAACGGACGAGGCTGCGCTCCCCATGCGACATATCTGAAGCCGCGAGAGACTGGCAGGCGAACTTCCGATCTACACCCTCATTCTTTTCGAAAGCTAACCATCCCTAAGGTTCGATTTCATACTAAGGCCACCGAGACGTCTTCCAGCCATCCTTGTGTATTTCCATCCCCGACTCGTGGCGTCCCCCTCGTCAGTCAATTACACACTCTACAACTACCACACTGGGGCCAGCTTGCCTCTTCTTCCCAGTTCACTCCTTTCCGGTCCAAACCACGGCTAAATCCGGTGTCATGTTGGTTCTTCCTTGAGGCATTGCCAAGGCTTCATTGCCAGGGACGCATGTTGGAGTCCATGGAAGACCGAACGGACCTGAAGGCTGTGATCACCCGTCTGATACCACGAGTGCACCCGCCTGGCTTGCCTCATCGATGCCGCATTCCTATGAAGAAGCACCAGAGCTGATGCATCGGCCAGTGGGAAGCCACCAAGGACTCAAGCACCTGGAGATATATCGCTTCAGGAGAAACACTTCGTAGCTCCAGATATCTCTTGGAAGAGGGAGCAAGCAAAATTGTCCCTACGCACTTGCCAACACGCTCGGTCAAGCATCATCACCGCCTCTCCGATCTCGCACAAGTGTGGGGATTCGTGCCCTTGGACACCCTTCTCGAAACATAGTGTGTCGTCGTTCTCGGCTTCACTCGAGTTCTATCCAGCCTTACAGAGGGTCTGTCCTTCCACCACCCGTGTACCTACTTAAGTAGGTATCTGGAAGCCGACGCCGTGCTTGTGCCTCGCAACAGCTTCACAACGGGGGCCCCTGGCCGCAGCAGTTTCAATGGGGTCGTTTCCTGGCTGCACACGATCAAGCCCTATATTATGTGCCTCATCTTTCTCTTCCTCGGCGCAGTCATCGTGATCGCGACTTCTCTTGCCGCTTTGGGGCTCTCAACTCGAGCAAGTGCTGCGTTGTACGTTCCGACGTTGGTCTTGGCAAGCCTCGTCGCCTAGCTGGACTGGCACAACGCGCTGTTCAGGCTGAAGCACCTGGCATTTGGGAATATCACGATACCGGAGTGGAATCAAATCCACGCTGGTAGAGGCGGTTTCTGGTTCGCTATTGCGACTGAAGATTCCGGCCCGAACGGTGAACACATATTTAAGTATTTCGATGGGAACCCTTGGGACCTCGGTATTCGGTCGAATCTCCACCAAGTTTTTGGTAGGCTCTTGGGTTACTTGCTGCCTTGGACTCAGCCACTAAGATTTGGTCGTTACGCCGAACGCTCCCTGGTTACCGACCTCGAAATGTCTGAAAGATCCTGGATATGGGTTAGTCAATGCAGGAGCGAGATAATCAGGTCTCGCGCCGCTGGACTGAGATCTGCCGTTCTGGACCGACGGCCAGAGGGCCACACGACATGACGAGGTCATCGACGGGCGCTGGGATGTCATTGTCTCTGCCTCCTGTTCCTCTGCGCTCACCTCCTCCTGCTCACGCCAACCACTCCGCCACTCTTTGCTCCCCACGACAACGAAAACCCTCTCCCCTTGACTCCGCCTGCGGAGTAGGGATATATATAGTGAAAAGTTAGGGGTTGGGGTGATATTGGTTGTGTGCCGAGAGGAGGGAAGATCAGATCAGGCGATGTATCAGCTATAAGGTTGGATTCGTTCCTAGCACCTCTAGTGGTGGTCACACTTTCAATTGGCTAATTCAGTGGTCTGTACCGGCAGGTTGTGCTTCCAAAGCGCCTTCAGCAACCCTCTCCAAAGAGCCTTATCTCTGCTAGTAGCTTGTTGGAGGTCTGTGCGACCTGGACGAAGGAGGATTCGTGGTGCTGTAGGTATCCGTCCCATGCCACGATATGGAGGGCTTGGGCTGGGGAAGCTCTGGGATGGTTGCACCCGTTCTAGATCCAAGCACCGGCCAAGGGCGGTGGCATCCTCCTATCCGACAGTCACTCTGGTGTTAATGAGATCGAGGGCTGTGGATATGTGCGCGATGGCCGAGGAGACAAGCTTCGAGTGGACTCGGTCAAAGCATGGCTCGGTGACCCTGAGAGGGACTGGAAAGGGGAGAGCCAAGCTAGGTGCTCGACGATCTAAACGAGGAAGTGTGAAAGGGTCCAGACCCATGATATCCCAAGGGGAAAAGGAGGAGGAGGACGAGAAGCTGGGGCCAGCTGGAGATGGCGACAGCTGGGAGCCATCTGGCTTTGAGTGCCAAGTGGCGGGGTTAAGACGGTGTCTAAATCCTTCCCGAGCGAGCGGGGCGCTGCAGCTCAACGCTTCTCGAACATCAACGGAAGCCGATGGATTGACTTACACGCTGAATCTTTAGGCACTTCAAGCCCACCCCCCCTTCCCAGAAAAAACAACAACCACCAACAACAATGGTTGGAAATCGTGGTCTTCCAGCATGGTGACGAGATGTTGCGCATGCCCTTATCGAGCTCGAACCCCCCCCCCCCCCAACCTCCATTGATATGCAACCTTTGACCGGCGACCTGCCTTTTCCGTGGTTTCTCCACCGATGCAATGCAGACGCGCTTATGTAGACACCTCCCTTGCTGGCGGGGTTCCGGCAACCAGGGCTGGGCTTGGTCCTCCCAGCCATCCATATCGGCTCTGATGCCATTCTGGGCACTTTATTGTGAGACGAAATGACCTCATCCTTGCTTGAACTCTTTCATATCGGCGGAGATAAGGGCGGATCAAGCATGGACGGAGATGCATAAAGAGGGTGCACGACCTTCATCCAAAGCCCGTGTATGCCCTGCCGTTGTTTTTCTTCATCCCTCCTCCAGATCACCCACCCGTCAAGCTCGTGCCCACCAGAGAGCGTCAAGATGAAGGCAACTGGTTTCCTCCTTGCAGCAGGCCTCCTGGCCAGCTCTGCTGTTGGCAAGCCTGCCAAACAGCGCTCTGCATTTGCGGTCAAGGACTCTCACAACGTCCCGCGCAAATGGACCGAGGTACGCCGACCAGATGCCGATCAAAAGATTGCCCTGCGTATCGGTCTCAAGCAGGGCTCCTTCTCTGAGCTCGAGCGCCAGCTGTACGAGGTCTCTGATCCTGACCACCACCGATACGGTCACCATCTCAAGGCCCAGGATGTCCACAAGCTGCTTGAGCCAGCCGACGAAACATTGGACCTTGTTCATGAGTGGCTTGCCGAGTATGGCCTCGACGAGTCTCAACTGGACTACACGCCGGCGAGGGACTGGGTCACCGTCACCCTGCCTGTCGCAGATGTCGAGAATATGCTGGACACCAAGTACGCTGTGTACCGACATGACGACGGCTCCGAGATGGTTCGCACTCCACAATGGTCACTGCCACTGCACCTTCATGACCACATCGACACCATCCAGCCGACCAACTCCTGGTTCCGCGCCAAGCCCAAGGCATACGCCCTGAAGGTTGAGACCCTGCAAGACCAGAAGCCCACCCTGCAACTGTACTCCAACGCCTCGGTGTCCGACGTCTGTGTGTGGAATTCAGTTACTCCCACCTGTCTCCGGACTCTATACGAGACCATTGACTACCAGACCCAGTCCAACGACACCAACATCATGGGTCTATGCGACTATCTTGGGGAGACAAACAACCGCAATGATACTTACAAGTTCCTCACCGAATACCGCCCCGAGGCCAAGTCTGGCGCCTATGATTTCAAGTTTGTCTCCATCGCCAACGGCACAACGGCGCAAACCTACTCAACTGATGACCTTGAGGAAGAGACCGGTGTGGAGGGTAACCTCGACGTGCAGACCATGCTGGGTATCGGGTGGCCGACGAAGCTGGTCGCCTACACCGTCGGCGGCAGTCCTCCCTTCAATCCGGACCAGGCCACGACCAGCGACACTAACGAGCCCTACCTGGTCTGGTTGGACACGGTGCTCTCCACATCCGACAAATCTTTGGCTAAGGTTATCAGCACATCGTACGATGACGACGAACAAACTGTTCCCTTTTCATATGCTTCCCGCGTCTGCAACGAGCTGGCTCAACTTGGCGCCCGGGGAGTCTCGCTCTTCTATGCCTCGGGTGACGACGGCGTTGGTTCCAGTGGCGACTGCGTCACCAACGACGGCAAGAATAGGTCAACCTTCCTGCCTGAGTTCCCATCGTCATGCCCCTACATCACCTCGGTGGGCGCTACCATGAACTTTACCCCAGAGGTCGTGGCCCACTCCAGTTCAGGCTATGCGGGCGGCGGTGGGTTCTCCAACTACTTCTCGCGTCCGCTGTACCAGGACGGGATCGTCGATGCGTATGTTGAGTCTCTTGGTGGCAAGTACGCCGCTTACTACAACCAAGACGGCCGCGGGTACCCCGACCTGGCGGCTCAGGGATACAAGTACACCGAGGTCTGGGACAACCGTAACGTGCTGGTCTCGGGTACCTCGGCCGCCACGCCAACTATCACCGCCGTCTTCGCCCTCGTCAACGATGCCCTGCAGGCCGCCGGCAAGAGCACGTTGGGCTTCCTGAACCCCTGGTTATACAAGAAGGGGTACAAGGCATTCACGGACATCACCTCGGGCAGTGCGGTCGGATGTACCGAGATTGGTGATGGCCTCGGGTTTCCTTCCCAGAAGGGCTGGGACGCTGTCACGGGCTTCGGCACGCCGAGGTTCAAGAGTATATTGGAGGTGCTGGGCATTGGGAACGCGACGTTCACGGGGAAGAAGCAGGGCTGGAGCGAGGCGAAGCAGGGTGACAGCTGGAGTCGCTCGATCCACCACCCAAGATCAAGATACACCTGATATAACGACGACATCCTTTTCAATTTTGGTGCCACTTTGCATACCATTCAGCGGTATTGAAGATCTCAATAATAAGCGTACCTATGTCATATATTATTGGCAAACAACTCGTTCCATTCCTGATATATTTCACGTGGAGGTCGCAACGCGCATCTGACTGACCGAGAAGTTTCGTCCACTTCACCACTCGTTACGCTCTACAACCGACTCAAACACTCTTCACGATTCTGTTCGATATGCTGCGTTTCTCGTAAGTGCGATAGCTTTCAATACTATCGGCGTGGGATTTGTTTCTGGAATGCATCGTTGAATGTTGACCCCTGATGCGGAGGAGCACGCATTCTTCACTCGGGGGTGTTCGTAAAGATCTGGCTATGTCTCACAGTCTCACAACACATCTTCCTTTGTCCGTTTTCTCTTTCCGCTTTTTCCAAAAATGAGACCGTGTTCCAGATAGTGAGGGGCGTGCACGACCCACAACTGAGGCGAACTGGGTATTAGAATAGTAAGTGCATTTCTGCCGTCTAGACCCCAAAAGAAAGTCAGATTGGACTAGACTTGGTGACGGGTCCTCTTGCTGGAGATGACTGGCTGTTCATCGTCATAATCATCATCATCATCGTCCTCCTCCTCCTCCTTGTCATGCCGTCGCTTAAGGCTTGGGTTGGTCACAGCACGGCTGTTCATCATTCGCCCGTATTTGTTCTCGACGGCGCTCTGCGTTCTTCCGAGACGTTCCTGGAGGTTATGAACTGAGTCAGTAATCAAGCGCGTCAGTTCAATGTTCAGGGAAGAGAAACCCACTGCAACAGCCTTGTGTGTCAGGCCAGACTTCTTGAGCTGGATCATCTGCTGTAGTTCGTCGTCATCCCACTTCGTCTTCGGGTCCTTCATCGCCACGGGGCTTTCACTGTTGATAGTGATCGATCGATCAACAGATGTCTCCCGCGATGAATGGTCATCCCCTGCCGACGACAAGCTTGATGAAGACGAGTCGGTCTCGGAATATGTGTCTGGAGTACCATCGTGCTGCACAGTCAGGCGGGACAACCGGTCCACCTGGCCGTCTTGGAGCAGCTCGGGCTTGAAATCAATGCTCAGCAGGCTCTGGACGCAGACGTAGAACCAGCGCAGATTGATATGTTGTGGCCTATGCCGGAGTGAGTAGCCCATTTTCAGATCTCAAATAATACTCGCTCGGTTGGACTTACTCAGGCTTGTCTCTGTTGAACGTCTCGGCGAAAGTAACAGCCGCGTCGCAGGCGATCTCAAGGTGAGCGACCTGGACGTCTCGAGCGCGTTCGCGAAGATGGAAGATCTCCTGGATTGCGTCTCCCACGAGGGTCTTGTCGTTCTCGTCGAGGCTCCTATGTCCACGAGAAGTCAGCGCGCGTGAACCCAGGGACTTTTCGGCTCAACTCACGCATCTGGGCCGAGATGGTAACGCAGGGTGTGTTCGATCGCATTGGTGGCGATGGCCGACAGGCGTCTGGATACAAATATTACCTTCGTGTCTACCAAGGGAGGTTGCCTGCTTGTGGACTTACTGAGCATCCATCTCCGAGACTTTGTTATTGTGATTTTGCATAGCAGCGACGATGGTAGGAGGACGTCAAGTATGAGTGATTGAGGTCGGATGCTTGCCAGGTTGAATCAGTGAAAGCTGCGCTGGTATCAATCCCGGAAGGTGAAAGTCGCAGAATAAGGGGGTGGGGGTGGAATAAGTCCGCACGTGTACGAACGCGATTATTTCCCCCGTAATAGACTGGACAAGAACCCGCGTTCCCAATGATAGTGTTCGCTATTGCACATATATACACAAAAGCGCTCTCGAGGGGGAAGGCAGACGATACCAGTGCTCTTTGAAGGAAATGCCCAGATGTTGCGATTCAGCTTCCAGCCTACGGGAGAATCTTCTCTAATTACGGTTGTCAGCCTGCAAACTTCATCGTGGTACCTAGAAAGGCATATGACCAGCACCTTCCGGTAGAGCTGTGGTAATGTCAAGTCTATGTAGACAACGGTCGGTATATTCTCCAGCCAGGCGGCCCACCAAAGACTCCATACCTCTTACAAAGCGACCCCTGGTTGTCGATCTTAAGGACGAAGAATCTGGTGGGCCTGCAGGACATGGAACTTACGGATGAAAGCCAGGTATGGCCTTGAGAAGGTACCGCATTGGAACATGTTTCAGCACGGTGGCATTGATGTCTTCGCCGGACAATAGAAGGATTGTGCCTTTTGTTTTCGTCTTTTGATACGGTCGTATATATTGAAACTTCGATGTCATCCTACATAATGAGTAAATACATGTTCCTTCGAATTTCTAGGAGTAATGCCACATGCAAACATTGTGTCTTTGTTATGATATATCCAGTGGAGGTAGTTCAAGACTACATGTTATCCACGTACTTCTAAGACTATGTGACTCAGGGATGATAGTGCGAAACGTGAAAGCATCACAAAGGGATAGAATCATTATACATGCCTCATAAGTTTGTTTATTTTCGCTACTTGTAATCATACATGTAGATTCACCTTTCCAGGCAGTAAGCTCTGATGCACACTTCATCCAGACTCTCTAACCACCATACATGTGCACGATGTACTCCATGGGAATTGTGCTCTTGAAGAAAGCATCACAGTGTTGCTAAGACGTTCAGGTCACACCGTAACGCACAACAAATCCTTCAATCGATATCTCGGTGTACTCATCACCGCCCAAAGATAGTCAGAACAGACAACAAGCATAACAGCCCTCATAGTTCATTCATGAGAAACCATTTCATAGCCCTGTACTGATCCTCTGATATGGGCAGAATCTCTTCTCTCGGTATAATGTATTTCCCGTCCCTGGCACCTAATTGTATCACGAATGCCCAGTCCAATTTGTGAATGGTATCATGAGCCAGCTTTGCCATGTAGTCCAGGCTTGCCCCTGACAAGTCCGCCAAACGGGAAGCGAGAATACCTGTCCATTCAGTGCAATCTTTCGTGCAGAGCTTGTTCAGATAATCTATAAGCTTTTCTGCCTTGTTTTTATAGCCCATCTCTTGCGTAAAACCCCCGTTTCTGGAATAGAACGGCCACATGACTATGAAGCTCGAGTTAGTTACTTCTGTTCCAGGAAGAAGGCGACGCAAAGAGAGAAAGCGTCACTCACCCCTCTGTCCGTTGGCCTGCCACTCGATAGAGAGCTTGATAAATTTGCCTTTCATGAGGCCCATAATAGACCGAACCTCCTGCGTATCTGCGGGGGCTTTCCCCTTGAACGTAGTCTTGCATGGCCAGTGTGCCCCGTCGCCAAGCATACCGACATCCCAGTTCATCGGCCAGTTACGGTTGAGATTCGTGCCAGCACAGGTGGTTGCTGCTCGCAGCTGGGCATTCTTCTGCCAGTTGCGGTTATCCTGCTGTGTTTCGGCCATGCCTTTTACTAGTCAGTGGTGGCTGCCGGCCAAGGATCATAAGGTCATACGCAGTCCGCAGTCCGCAGAAGGGTGAAGGGTGAAAGGAGGGGGCACATGGGGGCGTAAAGGCGGGATGGGAGGTTGAAAAAGTTTTGGCTCGCGACTCACCGTCCGGATTGACGACGGGAAGAAGGTAGAAGTCGTATCTTTCAAGTAGGGATAAAGCATCCTTGTCACCATTCAAGCAATCGTTGATGAACGCGAACATGAAATACTCGGCGGTTGCAGTGGATATCCAATCGCGTCCATACACATTTGCCTGTTGGGTAAGTAGTGAGGTCAGCATTACAAATGTCTCCGAGTCTTCGAGATCAGTGACAGGGTAAAAGGAGAGACCGTATAGCCATGCAATATAGCTTCAGCCCACTGTCACTGCATGGACGTCCCAGACTGTTTGCCTATGGGTCAAGGGGTATCGAGGAGTCGCATCCGTGGACTTACGTGAAACCAAATAACATCTTGAGGGTGTGTCGCATCGTGATATAAGTGGAACGCGCGAATGTCGCGCGAATTATATGTCTCGCCAATCTTCAGGTTCGCAGATTTCTCTGGGAAGCAGGACAGCAACGCTTCCCAGAAATCCTGGTGTTCGAAGAATTGATGGTAACTTTCGAACCACTCCTTAAACCACTCTCCGCGCGTTTCAAGGCAGGGATGTAGCTCTAATGTGCTGTCTGTATAGTATCGGCCATGTCAGCAAATCCTCCAATACGTTATTCTCAAGCATTCGTTGCCGGTTCTCTGACACTCGTACTCTACTGTAGAGCTGTCACAGTAGTGACAGGGGTTTTCGGGGAAAGAAGGGGAGGGGGGCAATGGATATATCAGAAACCTTCAGGGTTTTGAAGGAAGACTGGGCAATTAATAGCACGAGGGTTGATTATACATACATCCAGCACTCAATGTTTTCATCCCCAACTCTATCCCCGAGCCTCCACTCGAGCCTATCTCCGACTCCGCGTCAATATCGGCACCCAGGTCATCGTGCAAGATAGACGTATGAAGGCCAAGTGCTTCGAAGGCGGTGAGATTGTCTGGAGCAATGGCCACGCTCAAATTTCCCAGGTTATCGGAACCGTAGATAATGTAGTTGAAGTCGCTCAGGTGGTCCTCAAGAAAATCCGTCTCGGTTCCATTGCCCATGTTGATTCGAAAGACCTTGTACCCGTGGTAGTCAAAAGGGGACGCCGTCACCAAGGCCAGAAGCCCAATGGCGGTAAGTTTAGGTAGCTTCATGGCGTTGTTATCTGTATGTCGAGCCGGAAAACGTCAAGAATACAGTCAAGAATGGCCCAGTCGCACGAAGATGAGTAGCAGTATTAGACAGGTCTCCCCTAGGTTCCCTTTATTTATCAACCATTATTCTGGTACTAGCTTCCAAGCACGTTGCCCAAGACCGTACTCAAGGCCTACTTGTCGTCGAGGTGCCCTAACGTTGTCTAGATATGAGCACGGTATTGCTGCGAAACTCAGTTGCGCCGTGAGATCTGAAGGTCTCGATAGATAGATCCCAAAACACACGTCCCATGACCATGGTTGGTTCTACAGGCGCAACGGCGCAGCCATGCGTCCTTCTTTTACCCACCATCAATGGCAATTGTTCAGATGTGTGCATTGTTCGTTGGTTGTCTAGTCTCTAACTAAATCGGAGGTCCGGGATGGCCTCGGGTAGAAACTAGATACAGACTCTGATGGCCCGTGCCCTGAAACGGTGTGGGCCCTTCCTGACAGCAATGTTCAAGGACGTGCCTCAGGGTCCGGGCGTGGGTCCAGCAATACGACCAGTGGAACCTTGGATACGGTATATGCCAACACGTGCCAGCACGGACGCCAGCCCACGCTCGTGTTCTTATGTAAAGCAGGCAGGCAAGCTCGTGCTCGGCCCCAAACTTTGGTGAAAGTTGCTCTGCAACTGTGTGTTGTACAAAGTCACTGGGTGGGTCTGGTCTGTTGAGGGGCACGTTGGTGGCAACGAAGCGTATGTACTTGGCGAGGTATACGACTGGCTGTACTTTCCAGATGTCAATTGAGAGGCGTCGGCAGCAAACAAAGTGCGTTTATAACGAAGAAAGGTTTTGGACACGATCATAGCGGTGTCGTCAATTTACTCCGAGCTGCTGATCAGGCTGATGTGTTCATCGGCAGCGTTGAGACGTATGTACTATGTAGATCCTTGCCACGCCTGCGCGTTTCCTCTGCCATTGTAAGGCCTGTATCAGGACAAGAAATGGGAGACACAAAACATGATGAGGTCAGTAAGGCGAGTGAGGGGTGTACAGGATCTGGTCCTCATATGCTGGCCTTGGCTGCTTGGGAGTCGAGTCGATCAATATTAAGGGGTTAAGGGGTGTAGTTTGTTGGTGTTTATACATTTAGTAAGGATCGGCTGTACATAAGTATTTATGGAGAGCATGATCATGTGACTGCCAGGCCACATATGTGTGGTCGTAAGTACGGAGCTGGTACACGACGGCCCCATGGTGGTGGTGTTTTCCGACATACAGCTTCGTTAGGATAACATTAACAGCAGCGAGCTGGTGACCATCCATAGGCGATAGACCACGGATAGAATCGGCGGGGCCGTTCAGGATAACAGACCATGGCGGTTATAAGGACATCAGAACTCAGCCACTCAGAGGAAAACAACAATAAACTTCAGAAAGTAGAGTTCTTAACTTTGCAAAAAGTACCATCTCGCTTTTTGTCTCCTATCATACAGCGAACCTGTCCCCTATGTTCCTCTATAAACCGATACCAAGATGCCCCTGTCCAATGCGTTTTTGTCTATCTTCAGCCGTACGTCTATCGGGGTATAAGGCGTCTCTATTCCCACATCCAGCAAATAAAGAAAAAGGTTCCCAGAGTCAATACGGACGTCGGTATCGCAAGAACCTCTAATCTATTGCTTCTTGTTCTGGGCCCATCTCATAGCACCTGGCACGTTAGGGTCCTTCTCCACGTACTTGCAGTTCGTCCAGACGGACCACAGCTGGCCCATGAAGGAGCGCTCATCACGGTGGTAGAGCTTGCCCAGCTTGGGCTTGATGGCCTCAGTGGCCTCCTCGGCCTTGTAGAAGGGAATGCGACTGCGCGGTTGGTTAGTAAACAGGTAGGGATATAGCATACGGGCAGAAATGATACTCACGGGAAAATGTGGTGGATAACGTGGTGGTCGATGATGTTGTGGAACAGGTGGCGTCCAACCCAGCCGAAGTCGCGGTCGACGGTGGCGAGCGCTCCCTTGACGTAGGTCCAGGAGTCGGCCTCGTAGTGGTGGACGTCGGGGTGGTTGTGGTGGAGGTAGGTGATGGCCACAAGCCAGTGGTGGACCCACATGTACGGAATGATGTACAGCAGGGCGACCGTCTGCCACCCAACGATGGTAGAAGCGTAGTACTGAGCCGCAAAGTTGAGCGCGAGACCCAAGTCAGAGAGTCCAATGTAGAAGGCCTCAGTCGGTCTGAAGACGGCGGAAGTGGGCTCGAAGTGGCTCAGGCGGAATGAGCTCTTCTCGTCACGCTGCAAGCTAGCCTTGCCAGCCGTGGCGTTCGTGAGAAGGTACAGCTGGAAGCCAACAATTTGGTGGAAAACCAGCTTGAGCAGCTGAAGAACGGGAACGTCCTCAAGAAGTTCCGAGTTCAGGATCGACTTCACCTGTTCCTTCCGCGACCTGTCTTCAACAGTCTTGGGAACAAAGGCCACTGTGACGCCTCATGTTAGTCGTGTTCGTAGCTGGGAGAGCGATATCGAGCGGCATAGCAGTTTTTGACGCTGCACGCCGCCAGATGTCAAGATATTTTCGAGGCGTTACTTACTGTCCTTCTCCATGTGGCCGGTGAATCTGTGGTGACGGTGGTGGCTGAATTTCCAGCTGAAGTAGGGGACGAGCAGAGACGAGTGCATCAACCAGCCCATGAAGTCGTTAAGCCTGGTGCTGGTGGAGAATGCGCCATGGCCGCACTCGTGACCCAGGATCCAGATGCCAACGCAGACGAGACCTTGGAGGTAGCCGTAGACGATCCAGGCTGCAGAGCGCAGGTAGAAGTCCTGGATCTGGGGGATGAAGGTCAAGGCGGCCCAGCCCAGAGAGAGAGCCATGCCATAGTCACGGGCGACATAGAGCATGGATGTCACCTTCGAAGGCTGGAAGCAGTGCTCCGGGATCCAGCTCTTGATGGTGTTGACATCAGGGAATTCCTGTTCCTGGTGCTTTGCCTCAAGCTGGATAGGGGCGGAAGGTGCAGCCTGAGAGATGAAGGTCAGCGACAACGTTGGGGGGTTTGAGGTTTTGTGTATGATCATGAGATTGTGACCATGAGATTGTGACCATGGGATTGTGACCATGGGATTGTGACCATGAGATTGTGACCATGAGATTATGACCAGCAGTAACACAGTAATATTGTAGAGACCGGGCTTACCTTTGCTGTCCTGCTCCTCGTCTGTATGGTTTCCGTTGCGGTAGCCATTGCTTCTTCTTCTTCTTCTTCTGACCTCGAAGACTACTACTGAATTCGACGACAAGTCCTGGTCGTTGTAGGTTGTAAGGGAGAGCAACTGAGCCGCAAGAAGAGTCTTTATCCGTGGCGCATATTTGGGAAGGGGGCGCGACTGACACGATATCAACAGTTTTTACCCTAGACCGCTCAGGCCGATATCAACAAGTGCATAACCCCTGTCAAGGTGGATAAATTTGGATTTGAAAAGCGCCTGGGCCCCAGGGTCCATGGGGGAGAGACCCGGGGCCCAGGACCCCTTGAGAGGAGCCCCTGACTCCTGAGTACCTAGACTACTAGGTACCTTGGTACCTAGGTACTTAGAGGGAGGCCCCAGAGACGCTCTTAGCGGCGGTGAAAAGGAGGGAAAGAAAAAAAGAGGAAGGTAAGTAAATGCATGTGCAATGCGCCTCGCTTTGCTTGCTGCAGCCCGCATTGGCTTGACTCGAGTCGTCATCAATGCAGCGAGAGCCCATTGACAACTCACAGTGATTGAGGAGGCGAGAGAGAAGCCCGTTGAGAAAAAAAAAAGCACCCCTAACCCCATTCCATTGCATAATTAGCACCTTAGGCACACTAGAATCCAGGGTTCCGGGCCCGGGCCCCATTATGGATCCCCTGAGTGAAGAAAATTCG
This sequence comes from Cytospora piceae, assembly GCA_016508685.1. Lineage (NCBI taxonomy): Eukaryota > Fungi > Ascomycota > Sordariomycetes > Diaporthales > Cytosporaceae > Cytospora > Cytospora piceae. Next base: position 1,626,842 of record JADMLE010000002.1, on the reverse strand, counting down.
GAAACGCCCTCAGAAGCACTCAGGCATTCAGCCTCTGGCCCCGTGCTGGCCCTGAACGCTCCTGAACACCTTACGCTTCTAGACAATTTTCAGCCAGCCTAGAATAGGAAATAGAATAGGGACCACTACCGGAGGTAATCTGGTAGTCTGGTAATCTGGCATCTGGATCTGGGGGGAGTCTACATCTAGCATCTAGCGGCTACTGTGGCTTCCGGTCCCTTACTTAGATTGGCATGTCGATCAGAAACACCTTCTTCTACTACAAAACAGTTGCCACATGCCACACCACGCAGACTTTCACATGCCAGACCCCGCTAAGGATGAGACCCTGCCAGGGGTTCGACCAGCAAAAAATTGAAAATCCAGGGTCCTTCCGTGCACAAAGGCAGAAAGGGTCCTATGGAGTCCCCCCTGCGCCCCACGTTATTCGTTGTATGTATGTACTGTACCGGTACCTCTTCCTTGTCTCCCTTCCTTTGCGCCTTTTCCCCAGTCCCAGTCTGCCATGTCAGTGTGTGTCCGGATCCACATATGCACGATTAGATATTATTGTGTACTAAGATATCGCAATCACGTGTCGCTTGTTGCAACGAGACCTGCGTACGTAGACTACGTGCTCTGGCTGCCTTTTCTCTTCCTTTCCTTCCTTCTCTGTTTTGGTGACAGAGGTTGCGAAGCAACATATGTTACGACTTACCTAGGTAGTTGCACAACGACCTTATTGGCCTCGGTCTACGTCGTCCCTCAGGTAATCAAGTAATCAAACACATAAGTAATCAAAAAAAAAAACTACCAAAAAAAAAACAACCACAAGTAATCAAACTCTCAGGTGGGTGAGAGACCACTAGGTACGTACTCCGCCGCATTCACAAAAGTCGCGTCAGCTCCGCGCGATCTATTCGTCACCGGTGATGCCGGCACCGTTATTTGTGACGCTCAAACACATGACAGGTTGTATATGTGCAACCAACAAGCACAAGTTCACGTCGCACTGCTTACACCTGGCCATGTACGGATTATTGCTGTCTGAGACACGGCTGCATGTCAAGGCTCGGACCACTCTATTTCTGGCAAGACTTGCCCGGGGGAGGGGGCACTCCAGGGCTCACAATGCGCTTCTGACACTTTGCGCATCGTACTGACAGACTGAGTATCCTGCAAGAATGAAGAATGTCCATCCCCCTTATTAACCTACATTTGCATAACGACCACCCCGAAGACAGACATAGTCCGGTGCAGAGACTAGCTTCGGCCTTGCCCCGGACTCAGGAATTATGTCGGGTGGACCGGTAGGGGCCGGCACGGCGGTGTGCCCAAAGCTGGTTAATCTGTTAATTTTGCAAGCAATGTGAAAGCATCCACAACTTGGAGGATCAGCACAGGCATCTCCTATCACGATCTCACGATAAACCTTATTTTAACGAACTACGCCTGGAGACTACCAACCTTCTTACGCTTTGTAGTGATGCTACTGGCTCAAGGTTCACTTGGCCACAAACAGACTGTGGGTCACTACCGAATTGCGCTGACTCTACATCAATATCCACGTATAGTATTTGACCTAATGCTTGGCTCAAATTCAAGGGAGACCACGAGTAGAGGAGTCATCCTTTTGAAGGCGCTTCTGGCCGGAACAGTGCCAAGGTCTGGGTTCAAGAAAGACCTCCAGGGCTAGGTCGGCCAGTTGTCCGAGAGGCAGTTTCATTCGGACACGTTGGCCCAACGTTGTAGATGACGACAACAACATTCAGTCCCAAATGTCGAGGTCAACTCTTGCATAAAGGATTGTATGTTTTGCAAAAGATTATCTATGGGAGAAACAAAGGAAGATGTACAAAGTACATTCATCTCGGTAGAGAGAGAACCCCTTCTTGACTGGAGGACTAAAGACAATCGCCTCCTTCTCATTGGGGCCCTTCCTAGAAACAATGGGTTTTGTCCTCGCTTCAAGATTAACTGTCTTAATGATAGCATGGTCATCAGGTATGTGTTCCTCCGTGCCGGATAATTGTCGTCTCTCGTCTTCACTGTCCTAGTCAATTAGCAAGAACACTTCAACATCTACCTTGCCACACCAGTCTCGCAAACAACAAAATGGACAAGAAATCCCGTGCCCAACTATAGTCACCTGCTTCGATAGCATCTATGACCAACGCCCTTCCAGGCTAGGCTGCGGCCAACCTGGTACTTCAAACGGTGAAGGATGCACCAACCGAATGCTACGGCAAGAGTTCTTCGTGAACCACCCTCTCCCAGAGGATATTTGTGCCACACAACCCTCCCATACGAGTACACCTGTGCCAAGATGCTGTACATGGTGGAGAAGGCGCAACAACCTCAAGACGATCAGTGGCAGAGATCAGGCCACGGAGCAGGAGCAGCAACAGCAACAGCAGCAGCAGCAGCAGGAGGAGGAGGAGGCTACCGTCGAGCCCCCCGCGAGGAGGCCATCGAGAAGTGGGAGGCGGCCAACGCGAGGCAGCAGGAGGAAGCTGTCTATGACCTGGAGAGTCTTGAGTTTCTGAAAAGTTCCGCGCCTAAGTGAAGGGTTCTTATAGTTGGGTCGATGGATTGATGAATTGGGTGGAAGTTCTCGACTGGTTTGTGTGTGCTGAGTATAACTTCGTAATTGGTTGTTTTCTCCCGACGAGGCACTTTGACCTTCCTCGCAATGCCTTCCCACAAGAACTTCACGATCATCTCCAAGCTATTAGGTTCATTCCTCCCGAGAATAACTTGTGGTTAGCCTGGTCAAGACGGCCCTGAATCACCGCGAAACAGGAGCCCAAACTCGTGGGAGGACAGCCATCAGGTGTTCTCCCCATCAGATGGTCCAGGATATGGCATTTGAGCCTTCGGCATGATCACATTGAAAGCCTTGGGGTAGTTTGGGCATGAATAAAATGCCTGGGTAATTTAGGAGGTGGCCGAGCGCAGCTCCCTTCGGGACGACCTGCAACGGTCCATCCGGATCAAGGACCATAACGGCGTACCTAACGGCCTTGGCTATTGCGCTGAATGGGGGACTCCATTCTTTGACGATTTGTTCCTTGTGAACTCCCTCAACCGCGTCAGCCATCCAGGGGTGTCTCATTTCGACAGACCACTTCTCATCTCCTTCCTGAACGGGAAGGATCGTGCGGGTATCGCCATCGTGGCAGTCCCCCTCGCGCCCTTACCCAAGCCCCACCAGCCCGCATCCTCTGCCACGCGTTCGTACAGACGTCCCCCGACGTCCACTATGTCAAGCCCATCTCAACCGTGACGGCTGATCGGAAAGCCCACCCGTCCTGGGAGCCTGACGCCAACTTCGCCCATATGCGGAAGCTCGATACGGGTGTCGACCAGGAAACCTGGCTAGAACGGTGGACCCAGCTTCATAGAGCGGGATCCGCAGTCAGATGATGGCGATGTGTCCCTGGACCCCAGTTGGGGTCCCACGACCTCGCGAACGGGGCTTATTCTCGTTCTTCCCGAGGGGCATGACTTCCTGGAGCATGACCATGGAGCTCGACTGCCGCTACCGAAGGCCATAGATGATGGGGTCACATTGGCGAGAGACTGGTATTATGCCCGGAAGATGGTCAAGATCGCGCACGCCCATCGTAATGGCGCCCCGACGAGAATTCCCAGGCCAGGAGCGCAGGGAAACGGTTTAGTCACGGGCACAAGCTCGATCCCACGTAGGCACACAAGCATTGAGTCGACCGTCCCACCATCCCAGCTGGTCCTACCGTCACCCTGATGTGCTACCAAGATGTCTTGATAGGCCCGTTGCGAACGGCTGGCGCAAACTTGGTACCACCGTCGATATGAGCCACCTCGGCTAGGTACTCAAATACGTAGATATGCAGCAGGTAAGAGTTCTCGTGGAGATCGTGTCAGTTGAGCAGAAGGGACTAAGAGGACAACCCCTCCCCCCAAAAACAAACCACCAGGGAGAAGGCGGTACAGGTGAGTACAGTCAATGATGAGTATTCTCAGCCAAGTCGATTTCGCGTACCCGTAGAGGGACAATCATTCCCTACGGTGGTACAGTAAGATGTCCCTCACGCGTGTAACAAAACCCTTACCCCATGATAAACATCCTGGTACCTTAGTATCCAAGATCGTGTGTTCGCGTGACCTCAGCATAAAGAGGACCCTATACACGGGCAACCCAGCTTCGTCAGAGCAAAAATGATGGGCAACGGCTGTCCACAAACATACGTAGGCCCCAAACAGCCCATCACCAGCTCGTAGTTGCCACGACAGTCTGATGGTACTCAAAATGTCATTGGCCGCCCAGAGGCCAACAAGACAGACAGGAGCAGGCCTGAATCGAAAAGTTGCTTTCATGATGAAAAATGTATAATATAGTTGTAATATACAACGGATCCATAAACCCCCACGCCCGCTCAGAACATCTCCTTCATGTGCTGATAAACACCCTCCCCATCATCAAGATGCCCAAGGTGCACATTACCCGCGTGGTACCCGCCGCTGCCGCCAGCATTGCCACCGTAGAAGTCATCACCGTGGTTGCTCCCACCGAAGTGGCCCACGTGGGCGCCGCCGCCGGCAAACCCCTCGAACATCCTCGACATCTCGGTCGTCAGGCGCAGGCCGTTGTCCGGGTCGTCAGACGGGGGTATTGTTCGCCCGGGAGGGCCTCCCCCTCGCGCCTGCCCTCCAGCAGGCCCGGGTGTCGTGCGCGGTGAGCCACTCCCGCCCGCGACACCGTGACCGCCACCGTGCGGCGTCAGGCTTCCCATCCGGCTCGGCGTCCGATGCTGCTGTCCGCCATGGCTAGATATCATCCCCGGGCTCGGCGTCGGCTGGTGGCCACCGCTACTCGCCGAGCTGTGGCGGTGAGTCGAGATAGGTGGTGGGGGGTACTGGGTCTGACCTCCCCTTGCCATGCCGGCCATGGTCAGCGCTACGCTTTCCCTCTGCCGCGGGTCATCATCCTGGAGCAGTCCCAACCGCGGGGCATAAGCCTCCAGGCTCTTTATCGTCCGCCATAGCCGCTGGCTTACCCAGCTCTTGGCCGACATGTCCTTGATCAGTTCCAGAGCCAAATGGAACTCCTCTCGGCACTGCGCGCTGAAACGCAGGGGCGCGTGGGTGGAGGCGAGAAAGAGGACGGCGATGGCTGAGGTAAGGAAGTGGTGGTAAAAGACTTGGATGCGACGGTACACGTCCGTATGGGTGTTGAGGATAGTGAGATATCGGATGGTCTCCTTGGAGAGGTCCACGGCACGTTGGGCGAGTACGGAGTTTTTGTCAATGCTGGAAGCAGAGTGAAGGACTGGGGTGTACAGCCAGATGCGGATCTGCCGTACCGATTAGCCAAACAAGAAACACATGCCCCGGAAGAATGAGCCGGCCCTACCTGGTTGAGCCTTAAACGCGTCCAGATCTGGAGACGCTCGACATTGTACGTTGGCGTAGACGGCGACGGCAGCTGATCATTGAGACCCGAAATCTTGATATCCTCCGGAATAGTGTCGTACCACTCCATAATTTCTCTATCCAGGCTTTCAAAGTCCTCTGGTTTCAAGTCACGGATAAGGACAGAGTCAAAGTAGTCCACCAACCTCCATATCTTGGCACCGAGCTTCGAGAAAGTGATCATAGAGCTGAGATACGGATGGTCCTCCTACAAAGGATCAGCATTCCTCTGCGATAGGGAGGGAAGGGGGCAGCAACAGCAGGAGCCCTGTGTTAGTGGGAAAGAAGTGTGCCTACAGGGTAAGGAAGCTGCGGATCGATCTTGTCATCATGGACGACAAATGGGAACCCCGTGCCAAAACTCCATCGACGGTCGAGTACGTACGCGGACCAGAACGTGTTGATGGCGTTCTTCCGTTTTTGCTCACCCTCAATCTTGGCGATGACCTCTCTTCGGTGTATGCCCATTTCGAGGCACAACCGGGCTACCTGGCCCATAACCCTCCAGGCCAGAACTTCGTCGTTAGACAGGAATCTGTAGCCGCCTACCAGCGCCAAGAAGGGCAGATTCGTCAGGTCGCTCGGGTCGCTCATAAGCATTGTGTCGGCGATGGGCTGTATGCTGTCCCATAGTCTGAGGGCCCTTGCGCTGTAGCCATGTTCCTCCACCACCAAAGCACAGCACATGATGATCTTGAGCGTCAGTGTCTTGATGTCGTTCAAGCCCTCGTCCTGGCCGACTGCTGGCGCCGCAAGCCCATGCTTCTTGGCCGACTCCATCCAATTAGCAAGCACGTTGGCATGGTTGATCACGTCGTGAATGTTGACCACGGGATACATGATGCCGACTTCTTCCTGGTGGAACCGACACAGACGTATCATCTCGTCCCTGTCGAAATCCCACAACGGGTCATGGGGCCCTGAATTTGGCGTTTCGCTCACGGAGAGCCGCGGGGGTCGAGGAGATGTGCCGGTTGTTTCTTCCATCGCAATGCCGTTCTCCTCGGCCCCCTCCGCGTTGGCGTAGCCCATGTTATGTAGCGTATTCTTGGCAACATCAACGGTAAACGAGGCACTCGTCGGTCCACGAAAGAGAAGGGGGGCACGAAAAGGCGGCAGATCGGGCTTGTGCATCGAAGACATGGTATTGGACGGCGACGGAGTCACGGAGGCGGTGGTCGGAAGCGGCAGGACCCTGTCTTGGATCGGGGCAAGGCGAAGAGTCTCCTGGCGGAGAGAGTTCATGTTCTGGAAGAGGGTGTCCACCTGCTCTTGCAGGCGGGTCACGGTGTCGCTCATCTCTCTGAACTCGTCCGAGTCTTTAAAGCTGTTGGAGCAGCAGTTGGGAGCATAGAGGCATGACAGGTTGAGGTTGCCGCATCTTTGGCACGGGGTCTCGCCATTGCACTTGATCTTGCGCCGCTTGCACTCGTTGCTACGATACAGAAACACGACGTTAGCTTCGTCCAGATGGGTGCTTTCCAGCGGAGATCTTAAGGATACGAAACTTGGGCGACAATCTTGTTGCGCCCAGCCCCTGATCATGCCAATGAGCCATGGCAGACGAGTTGTGTGGGGCGTACGAAAGCAGAGCTGGGCAGGGCAGCGACTTACCAAGCAATCGAGATGTACTATACAGTTTGAGGACAAGATTAGCCCCTAGATCACAACTACTTCGTGTCGCAAAAGCTTCTAGAGGAGCACGACACGAGCTGAGAAAGTCCAAAAGGAGACTCACCCTGTTTCTCTTGCTTCTCTGCTGTTTCAGAGACGCATCGTCCATGCCACCATCCTGCTTCCGCTTTGCGCCAGAGACCGCAGATCCAGGAGAAGCAGTGGGTCCTCCAGACAACGAGGGAGGATTGAAGCTCCTCGAGGACTGGGCGGCGTCGTGGTTTGGGTTGTAAGGCAGAGGTGAAGGGTGGGCGGAATTGCTTCCGACGGCGGAAACAGGCGACCCGGCGCTCTGGCTGGGATGACGTGGAGTCGACCTGAGTGCGGCCCCGGGGCCAATACCCATGGAACCTCCTGCCATTCCAATTGGGATTGCTGCTGATTCGGCTGCTGCTGTTGCTGCTGCGGAATGGGCACCAACTGGAACTGGAGCGGCTCCGGGTAAGAAAGATCTAAGGTCGCTGACCTGTGTCTCGAGATGTTCCATGGTTCGAGTTTCGAGTTCGAGTTCGAGCTGGCTGGGCTGGCTGGCTGGCTGGGCTGGCTTGTTTCCCCCCTATGCTTTCATTGCTATTTTCATCGCGGGACGGGAAGATCTTCTAGGACAAGCCGCCCGTCCAATCGCCCTGTGACTCCGTGACTGGGAAGGCCCTTTTTTTCGCCCCAGGCTCTAGAATTACTAGAGATTAGCACAAGTACAGGAGACCCTTGGACCAGCTTGGGCACCCGGCCGAGCACCTACGCACCTACGCACGCACGCACGCACACTCACTCGCACAATCACATACTCTGACACTCACACACCAACTTCTAATATGTACCCAAGTAGATTCAAAGTATACGAGATTGGCCCGGAATCCTTCATCACGCCTTCAGCTATACCCAACAGAATCATCTCAGCACTCAATAGCCCCACCCAATGTCTCGGATGGTAGCCTGCCAGCGGGGTATCACCAAAGGGGTTTGTCGTCTTCAGACACAAACGACGGGTAGACAGGCGAGGCGCATGGCCCATGGTTGTATTTAATCTCATTCCTAACATCTATCTCTCTTTTAAGGCCCGAAGTAACCATCGGTCGGTACCGGTGGAATCTTTATCGGCCGGTCTTTAGTAGACACTTCAACTTGGCTGATAGAAGCGACACACTTCATTTACCTATAGCACCTCGGGCTTAATATTATAAGAGGTGATCTCTGTTTCGGCAAATCATTCGACTTCGTCGCTGGGAGGGGAAGCGACCATGTCAAACATCTACGACCAGCAACATTTGTTCTTCGCGCCTCGTGTGATCTTGACTATAAAAATGTGTTATGTATCAACACCGAGCCGCCTTAGGCACTCCGTGTCAACACGTAGAATCAACTAAGACGCTTGCTCTTTAGTCCCTCATGATCCAACCAACCCCTCTCGCCTCCACATTCTGTTCTCTCAGTGCTTAGCCACTGCAGAACTTTACTCAACCGCACCGTAAATGGTCTCCATAAGGATACCAGTGATTTGGTAGGGGTCAGCGTTGGACGCGGGTCGTCGATCCTCAAAGTAACCGTAGCCCTTAGCAGCACATTCGCGGGGGATACTGTTGGGATGTTAGTCTAGGTCAACCAGATATGACTCGGGATACCTACCGAATTGATGCTCCACGGTTGGCGACACCCCAGGTGAACTGGTCAATAGCACCAGTCTCATGTCTGCCAGTGAGACGCAGCTCGTTGCCCTCACCGTAGACAAGGATGTGCTCCTTGTGGCGACCCTCGAGCTTCTTGATAGCGGCCTCGATGTGCTTCATGCCACCCTCCTCTCTCATCTCCTTGGATGAGAGGTTAGAGTGGAGACCGGCACCGTTCCAGTCACCGGGCATGGGCTTAGGAGCGAAGGTAACGCGAGCACCGAACACCTCGGCGACACGGCTAGAACCAAGTCAGTACATGCAATGAGACTGGGGGGAGTATCTGAAGAACATACTGGAGAAGGAATCGAGCAATCCAGAGCTGATCACCCATAGCGATGCCCTCAGAAGGTCCGACTTGGAACTCCCATTGTGCGGGCATGACCTCGGCGTTGGTTCCAGAGATGTTCACACCGGCGTACATGCTGTCTCGTATTAGCAGACATAATTCTGAGATGACCCTCTTGAAGACCTCGGAAGAACGCCAACATACCAGGCCTTGTAGTGAGCCTCGACAATGTCACGCTGAACGACCTTGCCGGCACCGACACCGCAGTAGTAAGGACCCCTTCAGTCACCCATGTTAGTAAAATCCTCAGAATAGACGAGCGTCTCCAAGTTCCATTCCCAGAGCTGTGAAACAGTATTTCGGAGCATCGTGCCTCCTGAAACGTTCACTCCTGAGACATTGTCCCAAGGGCTCTCTAGGCCAGAACCCTGGAGTTTAAGGTGATTGGGGAAGCTGCATACTGAGGAGCGGGGAAACCGTGTGCGGGCTATTTTACAGTTAGCCTTTTATTTTCAAGTCGTTGCGGGAGCAGGTTTCGTTTGCTTACCCAGCCGAATGGCCTGTCGTTAAGGTCCAGAAGAGTGTACTCCTGTTCCAGACCGAACCAGGGCTCGTGGGCGGCGTGCTTCTCCATTAGCTTAGCGCACTCGTGTCGGTGGTTGAACTTGTTAGGAGTTCCGTCGGACATCCAGCACTCGGTCAGAACGAGAATGTTGTCGCCGCCCTCGGTGCGGAAGGGGTCGGGGTAGACAGCGATGGGCTTCAGGTAGACATCGGAGTTGTCGCCAGGGGCCTGGCCGGTTGAGGAACCGTCGAAGTTCCACTGTAAGAGAGAAGGAAAAATTAGTATGCCAACAATTCATTCTCTTGACGCAAGTATTGGGTACAACGCACCGTTGGGAGATCTGAAGGCTTGTAGCCATCTGGCTTAGCAGTAAGGGTGCGGGACTTGGATCGAACGCCGCCCTCGCTGTCGACCCAGATGTACTCGGCCATAATCTTGCCTGGTTGGAGTTAGCCGTGAGAACCGCGCAAGAAGAGCCAAACAACACGGGAATGTGACATGACATATCCCGCCCATTGGCCTGCCACAAGATGTTCACCCCTATCGAGGAAGTAGAGACAGCCCAGGGGGTGAAGGATCCTGTGTGCGAAGGTCGAGGGCTTGTGCTTGTGCTTGTGGAGTTGGGGCAGCCATACCCTTCTGGTCGAGGCTCAAGAACGGCGCCAGCTGCAAACACATGTAAGTTTCCGCTCCACGGCCAACACGCCATGATGATGCGCCCAAGACATTGCTTCAGCTTACGTTGTGGGCCGAGCTGATTCCGTATGCTTCTGGGGACGCCTGTACACATGATCGAAGTCAGCTAATCGTTTACTCTCGTGGTGGTGGTGGTGATGGTGGTGGTGCTGCTGTGCCGTTCCTGGCCGCGCAGTGATTCACGGCTGATTAGATAAGACGGGGGATCCCGAAACAACGTACCATTTTGAATATGTGACTGCCCGGGCTAGGCTAGGAGACTTGGTATGTAGGTAAGGGGGTAATGTCTCGGAGTTGAGGAGGGGGTCACGACGATGTCGTCTACAGCAAATGGATGTAAGACGCGGGAGTCGTGAAAAGGAATGAAAGAAAGAGACTAACGAGGCATTAAGAGGCGGGGGGAATAGGTAGGTGAACCTTTTAGGCGGAATCAAAAACTGACAAGGGTCAAGTAGTCACCCGTCCGTGGACTTGGGTGCAGGGTGCAGGGGGTGGCCTTGGGCCTTTTGGTGGGGGACCCGCGGGCACTTCAGCCGAACACAAGGCCTTCAATGTTGCTGGTTTGCGATGATGACTGGCGGGAAGGCTCTGAGGAACGCTAGGAACGGTGTTGCTTCCTGAACGTACGGACGAGTATACACCTTAAGCCCCGCTGAACGTGGCGCACGGATCATTGGTCTCGTTTTTATGGATGACAACATCTTGTGGTGGTTTTTTTTGTTGTGATTTCTTCAGTATTATGAAGTCTCACCACGTTACAATGCCATCAGATTTATGCCCCTCGACGGTAGCATTCTGTGCATCTAAATACATGCCTACCTTCTGTAGTACCAAGGTGACTTGTAGAGGCAAATCGTCTTCTCCGTACCGACGCTGTTCGGGTGGGCTTGGAGATCGCAATCGATTTCTTTGCACGATTCTGTTAGCACAACAGCTTTGCGCACAGTGCTGTGTACCTCTCCTCCTTGGTATAATCAAGGATCGGTACGGATAGAACGGGCCCAAGTGACTAACAGTTGCGTCAACCCCAACATAAGCTGGCCGTATCGAATATCTGATATTTATAGATACGCAGATACGCAATCCCGATGTACTGTCAGACTGTGTTAGGTTTACTGTCTCCCGTAGTCTATCTTTTACGAGGGCGCCGATACCGGCCACATGCATCTGGACCATGTCTCGATGCACCTAGACATCCTGCACTGCCTGCAGCAGCGTCTGATGACTCCTGCAGGTCCTGAAAGGAATGGCCCAGAAGTTAAGCTGACCCAAAGCTAATCCTGGCTGATCTGGCTGATCCGTCTGCTCTCACCCTGTTGCCCTGTTGTCCAGCTGTCCTGCTCACCAGCTTACCAGCTCGGCTGCTCGGGTCCCAACAAAGACAGAATTTCGTGTTGTATCATGGTTGCGTTCCCTTTTTGGTCTATGTTTGTGGACCACTTAAAACTATGTAATTGCTTGCAATGCTGGACAAAGAGATTGACACCGATGGCGTAGAGGCGAAGATGTTAGGTAAACCATGCCCAATTCAATTGTGATGGATCGTGGCTTGAGCCTATCAACGGCCGCCAGAGCCACAAGTTCCTGCTGCGTTATCGTCGATATCTCATTGGTTACCAGTCAAAGAAAATCGTCATGTAAGTCTACCGATTCGTACGGATTCGCATCCTTTTGGCCCTTGAAATTGCCCACCATACCGGCATCGATAATAAATCAGTAGAGCCGATTCGCCTGCCACATGCATCTAGTACGGCTGCCCCGACGACATACCCGGTCCGCGTCTCCTCCTCTCCAGCCTTGCTCTATCCGGAACTTAAAGCGAGCCAAGCGATAGCCACATTGATGTGACAGCAAGCTGGCGGAGTGGGGGGCCCCGAAGCTTGCAGCTATCTTCAAAATGGCAGGACAACGAATGGCTTGGATGGTCGATGCGCCTGGGGCTGGCTGGGCAGACAACGTCTTTTAACCTCTGCAAATGATATTATGTCAAAATTTGCTGACCATCAAGAGATAGTCTCACCCTGATGAAGAACCGATAAGCATGTGCCGTCTGCAATCTCTCTCTCTTCTATTCGGTTGACTATCTGCCGGGGATGATCTATGATCATACAGGATGCCATCGTTGCCCTGCGCACTCGCGGACCTTGCCCATCGGAGCCCCTATATCGACAAAATACTACTAATTGCTTACAAGGTTTACTCCACCCTGCTGAGGGGATACCCATACACTGCCTTTTTGAGGGCGGCGTGGTAGGTATACAGGATGCCATCGTTGCCCTGCCGAACGATCTCCGGGATCGAACGCCCGCCCTTTGCTCCACACACCAAGTCTCGACCGGGCCTTTCTCAACCCAGCTCAAAACTGAGGATAGCCTCTGGTTCTCATCAGCCATACGGGATGCCATCGTTGCCTCGCTGACAAGCCCGGACACATCACCATTCCGCGGCCTGACCCCTTTCGGTCCCCTTCCGAACCCCCTTGCCTATCTCAGGTAAAGACGGGATGACCTAAATCTTCTCTCCCTCTAGGATCGGCTTGGCCTCGTCGCTCTTCCACCAGCTGACGCCGGGCTCACCGGGGAACGTGAATCTGTCCATGCTGTCCGGCTTCATCTCCACGCTATACCCAGCCTCCAGCGGCGTCTGGTAGTACCCATCCTTGATCACGGACGGGTGGAGGAAGTGCTCGTGCAGATGGTCCACATACTCCAGCACCGACAGCTTGCCACTAACAACCACATAGTCGATAGTGCTCAAGTGCTGCGTATACTCCGGCAGACCAACACCGCCCGAGTGCGGCACGATTGGCACGTTATACTTCTTGGCAATCAGCAACACAGCCAACACCTCGTTGACACCGCCCATCCGGCAAGCATCAATCTGGCACACATCGATCGCCCCGCTCATGAGCAGCTGCTTGAACACGACCCGGTTCTGGCACATCTCGCCGGTAGCAACGCCGATGCCGTATGGCTTGAGCGCGTCCCGCACCGCCTTGTGGCCCAGGATGTCGTCGGGGCTCGTCGGCTCCTCGATGAACCATGGCTTGAACTCCTTGAGCTGCTCCATGTAGCTGATGGCCTCGGGGACGGACCACACCTGGTTCGCGTCCACCATGAGCACGTTGCCCTTGTCGTAGCCGATGATCTCGCGGGCTATCGACAGCCGGTGGCGGTCCTGCTCGACCGAGCCCCCGACCTTGAGCTTGAAGTGCCTGTACCCCTTGCTCAGCGTCTCGCGCAGGAGGCCCTTCATCTTCTCCTCGCCGTAGCCCAACCACCCCGCCGAGGTCGTGTAGGCGGGGACGGCCCTCGAGTTCTCGGCGTCCTTGATGCGGTCCGCCTTACCCTTCTCGCTCTCCTTGAGCATCGCGACGGCCTCCTCGGGGGTGATGGCGTCGGTGATGTACCGGAAGTCAATGCACTGCACGAACTCCTCGGGCGTCATCTCCGCCACGATCCGCCAGACAGGCTTTCCCAGGACCTTGGCCCACAGGTCCCAGATGGCATTGACGACGGAACCCAAGGCGAGGTGGATTACGCCCTTCTCCGGCCCAATCCATCTCAGTTGCGAATCGTTGACGAGGTGCCGCCAGGTCTTGCCCCAGTTGGCCACGAGGTCGGATAGCTTCTTGCCCTTGATGCGGTCCGCTACATGGTTGATGGCCGCGCACACAATGTCGTTACCACGGCCGATAGTAAACGTCATGCCATGGCCGGTATAGTTGGGGTCGGAGGTTTCAAGGATGCAGTAGGCGGATGAGTAATCGCCAGCGGCGTTCATGGCATCACTGCCGGTCTTGTCAAGCGATGTAGGGAAGCGGACATCCCGCGTTTTCCAGCCGGTGATAGTGATGTCCGTGGAGGCCATGTTTGAAATTGTGTTAATACCAAGGTATGGACAGGAGTAAGGGGAGGAGACGTAAGGTCATAAGGGAGCGCGAGGCAGGAGGTAAGAGAATTAAGGGAAAGGAATAGAATTTATTTAACAAACCACCTTTCCCATTTCAGCAACGTCGTTATTATATACATGGGACTCTAGCTGGAAATGCCGGCATTTTGTTGTCCGTCCACGGGTTATGTCTTCTGACGGTATCCTGATGCCGGCACCACACCACTTGTTTCGCCCGCCTGTCACCTCGCATTGGAAGGTATCGTCGTCAAATGGCGGGGGAGGGGTTCAATTGAGGGGGCATCATAGTGGGGTGTCTCCCCAGTTCTTTGATATCAGCATGAACGCATGATTGATGGAAAAACTATTTGCCGCATTCAACAAGCAAGGATCATGCCTCTGCCCCCCAAATTCTCCGATGGCAGGATGATCACGAGATATTATGTTGGAAAAGTATCCTCGTCTTCGAGAGGAAGCTTGGCCGAAAGAGTCCAGACTGGTCCTCGAATTCTGCATCGCTTCTCCTGCATGGTGCCGGCTTCCGAGGGTTTGAGCATGATACCCCCCCCTCCGGTTGAACCCCTCGGGGTCAGGGGTACCCAATGCGTGTTGAAACTCCATACAACCCAGGGCGGAACGAACGGCTTATTTCAGTTTGTTTAGAACTCTCTAGTCTTCTACGAAATGGAAGTATCATGGAGCGTACGGATTTGTATGGACGTCAAGACTAACAAGTTCGACCCGCAAATTTGACTTGTCTGCCGGACCAGGACCCCGGATCAGGATCCCAACCAACCTGCCAACGTCTTCAGCTTCGTGAAAATCGATAGGCTGAAATCTCACCTCTGAGAATAATTGTTTTATGGGCTCGACTCACACTCTTCTTGACATTGATTCTGTCCAGATGACTCCGCAAGAAGAAGAGAATCCACGGCCACTTCCTTACGAGATCTAGCTACAGGAACAACAAAATTCTGGCTCGCCATATAGCACTGGAGCCCTAAAGATGTCCCTCCCCGGCCTGATATCCCTCTTAATCCTCCTCACCGTCACCCTCCTCGGCGGCTTCACCCGTTCCACCCACGGCAAATACACACCCGCCTTCTACGCCTACCAGCTCGACCGTGCGCCGGACAACGCCTCCACTAGAATCATCCCGTACGTGGACTTCACCTTGTCAGCACTGCTGGTCTTCCCAAGCACGCGGAGTCTAGCTGCCATGCTGTGTGCGGTGCTGCAATTCATAGGCGTGATCTTGCGGGTGAGGGAGGATAAGAATGCGGCGCCGGATCTGGCGCTGTGCTTGTGCGGTGTCTTGTTGATGCTGGACTGTCTTTTGGCTCGGTGATGGGGGGTTACGGAATGGGACGGGAGACAGGTGTGGTAGTAGGAATTCTTGTTTTTGGTGCGGTATGGGTGTGAAGCAGCTACATTTGACGATGCTAGCTAGTATGTCCAATCCCTGGTCAAGCAGCATGCCCAATTTCCAGTATCCCAAGAGTGCCGTAAGTTGTACACAGAAGGGCTCCTGATTGCCTGAAGATCCGAGTCTCATTTGCCACTTGTTAAGATGCTGAGACTGCTTGCTACAAGGATGCGTGTCCTGTCTCAAATCCACTTCATTGTCTCCTCCGGATTCCTCCATGATGTACACTCCTTGCCCCAGCTGGGACTATTCCTTTGGCCCTATTCTCCCATCGGCCATCACCTCCGTCGTCGACTGCCTTCCTCTCGACCTTGAGCCGTCCAGGCCGTCCGGCTCTGGGCTGTGTGTGTCCCAGTTCGACACAGGCCAATCTAGGGCATATCCCCCTCGACAGCCGGTCTCCGACTCTTCTTTCCCCGGTGATGATTCCGCCATCATTCACCCTTAGGTGGACTCTGAGCCGATCCACCAAGGAGTAACTCGCTCTTCTAGCCGGGGCAGCGTTTGTGCTGAATGGTTCCGACTGCAAAGACCTATACGAAGCCACTCCAGACACACTTCCGCAAGGCCTGGCCTAGCCCTTTGTTTCGTGGCCGGCTTTAGCCACCTTTAATATCTCGTCCTCCAGCCCATCGACATGGACAAACTGTATGCCAGACCTCTCCAAGGCGTCCCGGCCAGTATTCTCCTCCACGAATTTCTTGGGCTCCATGACGCCAACATAGACAGTGCTTATCACCCCAGCCAGACGCAAGATCCTCTCCGAACACGGGAGGTTTCCGCTCAACCGCTTGGAGCACGGCTCCATCGTGGTGTACAGGGCCAGAGTGGACGGAAGGACCTGCCCGAGCTCTGACTCCGGCACCCCGTGCTTTTGAGCCAGCTTCATAAAACAGCACTGCTCGGCATGGGTATTCCCTTCGAGCTCTAGAGTGTAGCCATCAGCCAGTGCCTCGTTTGTGGCCTGGTCTACCACCACCGCGCCGACCCTGTAGTTTGTGGGTTTTGGGGGAGACTTCCTTGCCAGGCTGAGGGTGTACTCCATGTAGGCACGGTGGTCACTGGGTTGAATTCCAGACATTTTGAAACTTGACTTGGAAAAATGCAACTGTGGCGGCATATGTAAATAATAATCTCATTGAGATCCTAAGTGGGAAGTTCCCCAGAGATACTTTAAATAATGGTAGGGTTGACGTTGAGCGCCTGCCCCGCTGGAAGCCGCCACTGCCCCCCCTGTGATTCAGCCAGTCACTCAATTAAACCCCTGGAAGCTCTGTGACGCGTCGAGTCGCGTCTCCCAGTCCTTCTTCTCTTTCAACACACATCGGGGTGATATACGCAATTCGAAGCACACACCGCATCCAAAATGTCTGACATCGAAGATAACATGGACGCCGAGCTCCCTGTCATCGACCCCTACGAGGTCCTCGGCGTCGAGCGCACCGCGACGCCCGACCAGATCAAGTCGGCATACCGCAAAGCCGCCTTGAAGAACCACCCAGGCAAGTGAAAGATCCCCCCACGTCCAAATTCCTCATTCTAGCAACCAATTTACACCCCCATATCCAATCTGTACTAAAGCTGACGACTGTTTGTCACCCCCAAAAAAAGACAAGGTCCCCGACGCACAAAAAGCCGAAGCCCACACCACCTTCCAGACCATAGCCCTAGCCTACGCCGTCCTCTCCTCCCCGGCCCGGCGCGCAAAGTACGACGCCACCGGCTCGACCTCGGAGTCCATAGTCGACTCGGAGGGCTTCAACTGGTCGGACTTCTACCGGGCGCAGTTCGCCGAGGCCGTCAGCGGCGACGCGATTGCGAAGTTCGCCGCGGCGTACAAAGGCGGGGACGAGGAGAGGGACGACGTGCTCGCCGCGTACGAGGCGCACGAGGGCGACATGGACGGGGTGTACGAGAGCGTGATGCTGAGCAGCGTGCTGGAGGATGACGAGAGATTCCGCGGGATTATCGATGCGGCTATTGAGTCTGGTGATGTGGAGGCCTACAAGACGTATACCAGGGAGAGTAAGAGCAAGAGGCAGGCGAGGGTCAAGGCGGCGCAGGGCGAGGCGGCTGAGGCCGAGGAGTATGCGAAAGAACTTGGTGTGCACGACAAGCTCTTTGGGGACAAGAATGGGGACGGCAAGGCAGTAAAGGGAAAGGGAAAGGGCAAGGCGAAGGGCAAGAAGAATAGTGACGACGCACTTGCGGCTCTGATACGGGGCAGGCAAAAGGAGCGTGGTGAGGACTTCCTTGACCACCTGGCTGAGAAGTATCCCGGTGGCTCCAAGAAACCCAGGACGAAGAGGAAGGTCGAGGAGGAGCCGGATGAGGAGGCCTTCCAGGCAGCTGCAGCACGGTTGGGAAAGAAGAAGACGCCTGAGGATCTTGCGCCCAAGGCCACTAAAAGGTCGAGGCGCTGAGGTTCATCTCGTCTCATGGGACCTGTGCATTTCGAAACACCGGCGTTAAGAAATTGGATGGGTGGGACGATGAAGACGCGCTGTGCTGCAGCGACTGATAAAATAAAAAACTACCAGAATAATGCCACGACTTGATGAGCATAGGGACTTATTCGCTGCTAGAAAGTAATGATACCCAGAGTTCAGTGCGACCATTCTCGAATTTTCCTTAAACGTCGCTTCGCATGCCCAGCCGTTCACTAAAGGCCGGGTGAGAATGAGCTTAGCTATCAGGCGGTGTCCTCGCCGCCATGGAACTATGATTTGATACAGTGTGGTCCCTGAGTTCGGGCATGAACAAGCCAGCTGCTCCTGGTATGGAGAAGACCACGATTCCAATAGAGGGGACCCTCCTTTGTAGGTCTCTCCGACGCGACGAGCAATGGTGTCGATTTTCCTCAACTCATAGAACGCCCCGACAGCCATCTGCAGAAGCATTTACAAATCCTAACCACTATCTGTACTGTACAAAAAGTAATGTAAACGCTCCCTTACTCAAACCTGTCCCCATCTTGACTCCCTATCGAGCCATACCCACGCAAACTACCCACGCAAACTGGGGAATCAACGACGCTATTGTCTGCGTCCAAATACAGTAGCAGCACGTCATCCGACATTCTCCATCGACCATGCTGTACATTCCAACCCGAGCGAGCATAGTCCCAATACAACTGTATGTCGGCACATGGAGCGTCGAGGCTCCTACGTAAAGTGGAACCTTCGAGCTCTGTACTGGCTTCGATGAAACAAAACCAGGTGAATGGAAAGCTGGTCCCGTGGCTTAGATCATATCACAAGTTGTCTAGCCGATGACCTTGCTACATCGATCTTAAAATATCGCCAAAAGGTTGTTGAGCGAGTCGCTGGGGGTGGCGTAGAAAGCCACAGCGATGATGACATACAGCGAGAACAGCATCGCTCCCTCGAGATAGTTTGACTTGCCGTCCTGAACGACGTACGTAACAATGAGAACAGAGATGAAGAATGTAACGGTCTCGACTGAACAACGCAGAACCAAACGTGTCAATTTTAAAGCCCCACGTGCGACCAGATAATGTACGAGGAACGGGGTTAACTTACATGTCTCGAACTGAAGGTCCATAGGCCTGTCGATAATCCAGCCAAGAAGAACGAGGAACGGCGTGACGAGGAGGGCAATCTGCACACTGGATCCAACAGCGACTCCCATAGCCTGTGCCGATGTTAGCGTCCCTGCTCGCGAGACAAATGGAGACAGACCCAAACTTACGAGATCCATCTTATCCTTGATAGCCACGACGCAAGCTGTGACGTGTTCTGCGGCATTGCCAACAATTGGAATCAGAATCAGGCCGATGAAGTTCTTGCTGACAGCCCCAGTCGCGACAATCGGATCAATGCTGTCGACGAGGTAGTCCGCGCAGAAGGAAATAACGAGTGTTACACCAACGAGGACTGCTGCTGCAGACCAAGCGCTTATTGTATCATCCTCCGCGCTCTCCTCCTCTTCGTCTGCTTCGTCTGCCAAGACTTCGGAGACTTCAGGGTTGAAGAGGTTCTTATGGGTCTTCAACTGGAAGTACAAGTACAGGCAGTACATTACGAGCAAGATGATGGCTGTTGCACGCGACAGAATCAGAACGCTCTGCTTGGCGGCTTCCTTATCCTTGTCTTTCTCGAGGACAATAAACAGAGCCGCAGGGATCATCATGGACGCCGATGATAGAGTCATGAGCGAGCAGGTAGTTTGCGCTGTGCCGGAAGCAAATACCTGTTCTGAGCCGTTGCCATTGCTATCGCGCATGTTGGTGATACCGCCGAGAAAGAAGCACATGCCCAGGACGAGGAGCAAGTTGGAAAGGATAGATCCGAGCATGGACGACTTGACAACCTCAATCTGGTTGTTCTGAAGAGCGATGACACTAACCTGTACAAACTGTCAACCTCTGGAGGGTTTGCCATGAAGATTGTTAGACTCACGATTAACTCGACAGCATTGCCAAAGGTCGCATTGAGCAGACCGCCAATGGCTTCGCCCAGTTTTGACGAGAGCTCCTCTGTCGCAAAGGAGAGGCAAGCAGCCAGGGGGATGATGGCCAAGAAGTTGAGGATGAAGACAGCCGTTGGGCTCCAGTCCGCGGCACCGGCGACAAGACCAAGCGGAACGAAAACCAGTAGGACGTTGACATAGTCTGATATTACAATTAGTACAAGATACAGATCTGGATCATTACGAGGTTCTGTTTGCAATTTAGATGGTAGAGACACATACTGCTGAGTAGAGTGACCTTGACGATATTGAAAATATGTGCTGGCCATTTGACAAAGAAGTTCGGGCTATCCACTCCGGGTGTCTTTCTCGAATCGAGGAAGACTTGGCCCCAGAAGCCTCGAACGTTGGGAGAAGCGCCGGCACCATTGGGATTGGGATGGCCGATCAAGGGAGTCTCTTCGTCAGTCCCGCTTGGGCCTCCATCGGTATCATTAGCACTGGACGCGCCAGCCTTAAGAAAGCTGGGTCGCATTATCTTGAGCTGTTCTCGAAAGGTGACGTTTGCTGTTATTACGGCCGCATGGCCACCGATTAGCTTTCCTCAGCTCACAGTGTGTTTCTAATGGGGAAAGGAGGGACAATGATGACGACTTGTTCACAAGCAAGCTCGGTCGTAGGTAAATTACCAAGGTATGTGTGGTGAGGAAAATAGGATCGGTATATGTGTTTGAGATGGCAGAGGGAGTGACAGAGACATTAAGGAAACACAGTAAGCTGTGCAACGAAGAAGTCTCGCGGATGGCTGTAGGGTTACTCACAAACCATGATAGGGCTGATATAGTCCGATTTCCACGCTGATCCCAAGCAGATGGAGTCAAAGGAAAGAGCCAAGGACGGACTACGAAAGCATCCGAGAGTAGGTGTTCCTGGTGATGATGACGGACGCTTGGCTTTGCTGGGCCGAGATTGTGGCAGGAAAAAAAACCAGTTGGACCGAGTCGGAGTGCCGGCAGGATGTCTTAGCACGAAAAATCCAGTGGTAGACAGGAGTATTAGACAGGACTGTAGACAGGAATGGATGGTGGCAGCTGATTCAAACAAAGTAGCAGTAGCAGGAGATGCAGGGTACACGAACAACAGATCCAAACGGCAAGTTGTAACGACGTCAGGGCCCAGAAAAAATCCTGCCCCAGCTGCGGCAGAGTTTGGAATTGTTGAATTGTTCTAGGTTTCCACGTCTCCGAGAGGTGGACGAGAAATGGAGTCTAGGTAGATATGAACCGAGTTGACTTGACGTTTCTCTCAAGTGGCTGAAAGAAAGACTGTCTGAACATACCTAAGATATGTATGTAAGATCGTCAATTGATATCCATGATCTCAGGAACTCTGGCGCGTCTCGGCAGTGAAGCTAAGTGTGGTTTGTGGGTCGTTTTGGGAGGAGCATACTACTGAGACGTACGTCAGATTGGTCAATGGAGCCAAAACTTGAGGGGACCTCAAGTGCTCTGGTGGGGAGCTACTGGTACGTTGACATGTCTAAGAATGAGTGGCTTGAGATTTGGGACATTTGCACTTATTTGCTCTCGGCAGGAATCAGGATCGACTGCCCAGGTGGATCAATGGCATCCATGGATTGGCTTCCAAGGTTGACCTTGGCGACTAACTTGGAAGTACCGACATACATGATGCCCAGGCATGGGCGGCCTCAATAATCTCTTGGGTGTAACACTCCAAATGCATGTGCTGGAAGCCGCGTACTCGTCCTGTCGTCCCCGCCCCCCAAAGTCCTTATCGATAAGCCCGTGGGGCGTGAGCAATGCGTGCCATGTGGCATGCATTGGAAATCCATAGTAAACCCTGCAAGATCAACGATGAGCGGCAGTTTGTCTGATAAGTAACCTTGGGAGTCAGTCAGTACCTACCTAGTCTTGAGAGAAAATGACCAAAGGAGATCTTCCCATATACCCTCAGTACTGCTTCCAACTCTCCGAGACCATCAGGGGCTTCTGTCCCCTGCGGTCTATCGACATCGAAAGCTTGACAAGGCATCCAGGCTTCGAAGGTATGCCGAGTCTTGTCATCGAATTGTTCATTCGCGCTGACAGCCTGCAGGGCAGAATGTGTTCTTTTATCTCAACCACCCAGTAAAATGGGTCCGCATTATTGGAATGGTCATCGCCGTCGACGAATTCGGCACTCGGCGGATCTACACCGTGGATGACAGCAGCGGCGTGTGTATCGAGTGTATCGTCGACGTTCCCAAATTCGATCCCAATATCAGACTGGGCTCCAAGGAACAGCCTGCGACTGGTAAACCCCTTGTCTCAGACGAAGTCGATGTCGGGACCGTGGTGGACATCCAAGGTGGTTTGGCTCTGTTCAGGGGCGACAAGCAGATCAAAATCGAAAGGGCGACGATCATACGCTCGACGGAGCACGAGGTTCGATATTGGAAGAAGGTCCAGGACTTCAGGCTCAAGGTGCTGGACAGGCCATGGGAGCTGACAGATAAGGAGGTGAGGAGATGTCGCAAAGAGGCAGTGCGAAATGGGTAGGTGTGCTTGATCCTCGTGTCGATTAGAGTCCATGGCCCATCCAGTCTGGAGCGATGGAGCGATGGCGTTATCTATTGCTGGAAGATGGCAGTCGGCCAACCGATACCGCATGGGCCAAGTCCGAGAAGATGACACCTTTGACCGGCATCTGCTGCTGGAGGCGCTGATAGCATTAACAAGTTGCATCTCTTTATGGTCAGGGTGATGAAGAATGCCGATCCGTGCGTCGATGAAAGCTTACAGAAGGACACCCCTTACCAACTGCTCCAGAGTTTACGAGAGATCATCAAGCCTAGCTCCCACCCAGTCGTGTGGTGTGTGGCCTCTCCTGTCGAGGGTACCTTGGAACGAAACCGCCGTCCGACCGAGGATCTAAGCAGGGCAGGCTCGCGATTGGTGTCGATACATGGTGAAGGTCTCTGCGAGGTCTTCCGGCTGATGTCTCAGCAGCGAACTTTGTGAGGCACGGGCCCGGTATGTGATTCAGTGCACGCTGATCCTGGTAGAAGATACAACCTTACTGGGTCATTTATATATACGACCTCGGCAGAAGCAGAAATCACCCTCATCAGCCATACCAAGATTTTTGGTTTCTGTCGAGCTAAAAGCAGCATGGCCATCACGGGTCGACCTGGAAGCAACATGGGATTAGATGGGAATGGGAAAAGGAGGCATATGCGATAGGAGCTGGCTGACAGCTGCCTTTACGACATTGGCTTAGGTCGCAAGCCAATTCCCCGCCAACTTGGAGCGTTTGCATCGAGCGGGTCCGGTCAGCATCCAGGCGGTTTAAGCCAAAAAGATCACCTGAGAGAGGCCGCTATGTGTGCGGATGGCTAGTAGGTGTTCGCTAGGAAAGTTGCTTGTTGGTCCTTACAACGGAAAGCCGACAGAGTTCTTCGCCGAGACAGAAAAGAAGCACCCGGAACTGCTGAGAACTCGATATGAGGGTCATTATGTGGGCGCATACCATCCACAACACTGGGACATTCGTATGGTGGCTGTTTACAGCCAAGCAGTCACGTTGGTATCATGTCCTACTGGACTTGTAGAGAAAGGTCCACAAGCGTGGCATAGCAAGAAAATACAGTTATAGCGCTCCCGACCCCCGACCCTCCCGCATCTGCGGTTGGATGATCAGCAAATAGTGTAGAATTCCAGATGTTCCAGTGGCCAACAGAACTGAAATCAAAGAAAATCACTCTTGCTCGTGGAACCAAGACTGCGAAGCCCTTGTACAAGTATCTAGCCATTGTCGTAGCTCAACGCGATATTGCTCGATATCCGCGGTGATGCAAGGGCTTTTACCTTACCTTTACTGTAAACTCCCCCTTGACCACCTACCTGCGGGTTTTTCTTCCCGGGAACACAAGAGGTGTGGCACCGTGCATGATCATGCATTGCTAGAGACCGCCTCGGCGTCAAGCATGCAAACACGAGGCGCCGGCATGTTTTCCTACCCCGTTCTACAACGCGGCCACGTGGAATACTCGTGTCCCATATGTAATCGTGGGATTACGTGCTGGAACCGGCCCTTTGCTCCAGAAGTACCTCGGCATCATTTATGTCCGTTGACGTTGACGCAATCCTGCCTTCAAATCTGTTGTTCCAGCAATCCCCCTAGCTGTGGAGAGAGGAGTGGTCAGCGAGGAGCGGGCATACTGTATACTACATATTTATAGTCTCAATTGTGACTTTTGCATTGCGATGAACAGGGACCACATGGTATAAATAGAAACCTTGGACAATGGACGGAAGTGTCGCAGGCTAGAAGGTCGCATAGACGTTCTAGAAGACCAGACGGAAAGAAGAAAGATAGACAGAAGGCTTGATAAGGTGCGGAATGTTACAGGTGATAGGTCTATTGCGTATGCCCATCTGCCCACATGCCGTTTCAACGTCGGTTGAGGTTAAGGACGGGACATGTAGATTGGCAGGCTAGACAACCACACTCTGTTCGCAACGTGTGGTTGTCATCGTGTGATCCGACGAATGATCAAGGAAGAGGCAGATTACAGGAAGGACAAGACGAGCAGCGGGTGGATATTCCTGCAAAGGGACATGAGCAAGACAAAGGAGTATGACAGTGACAGAGACAGAGACAGAGACAGAGGCCGTCATAGCCTTCCAAGAAGAAACAGAGCCCAGGATAAGACATGCATAGGCGAGTGTCGGATCTACTGTATAATCCATACTGCAGGAAATGAAGACTGGGATTCCGCATGCGAGAGCTGTCCATTGCAGTTGAATGTGCTGTCTCGGCTCTTGTCATTTCATCCTTCCGTCCATCCATCCATCATCCATCGTCCACCCACCTCTGTGGCTCGAAACACGAAAGAAGAAAAAGGAGGCAGAGGATCCCGCTGCCCGTCAATTGACGCCTTTGGCCAGCTGTTCTGCTCTCTACTAGGGCTGTCAAGCTTGGAACCTTGGGGATGTACTGTGGTACGCTTGGTAGGTGCTGCACTTATGCTACCTCCTGCTGGCTGCCGGCCGGGACTCACCGTCTGTTGCTCCTCAGGTCTTTCGACTGCCCAGGTGCCCTGAAGCTGCAGCCAACCCGCCCGTAAGTGAGGATTTACATAGAGATCCGTCGGTCGCTGCAATACCTAGGTATTTTGAGTGTGACGCACCTTCTCAGGTTCTGTACATCCGTTTTGCACATCCATGGATCCCGAGGTCCTCACAATCTGTACCTAAGTACTGTGCATGATCATAGTAGGTACCTACCGGTATGGACCTACTTGGATCAACTGGTGTAATATAATATATAGAAGTTGCACCACGCTAAGGCAGCCAGTGCCTGCTTTTCAAGGGAAGTGGCTCTTCGCAGGCGCTCAGGTGATATCCATGCTGCTATAACTGGGCGCTGGAACACGCTGAATCTTGGATTTTGCTGGAGTGTCAGAGGGGTCTCCTGCATTTCCGGATCCCGCATCCCTGTACCTGCAGAAGAGCGGGCCAGTCACAAGGGCCAGATCAAGCTTGGAAGAAGGTTTGCAGTGGCACTTGCAATCCACAGACCGCCCACACACCACCCAGCCTGCCAGCCCACGCTTGGTTTGCCCACTAACTGAGTGACATGAATGAGGGTATGATGATTGTCCATCAACTTCGGTCATCAAAGTCAGTCATCAAGTCAGTCAGTCAGTCAGGTCAGTCAGGTCAGTCAGTCAGTCAGTCAGTCAGTCAGTCAGTCAGTCAGTCAGTCAGTCAGTCATTAGCTTCTGCTCCTATTCCTGCTCTACACTATTCGTGCTCCTGTACCTAATCCCGCTTCTGCTCATCTTCTGAATGGTCTCACCTCATCAGTCAACCGATCAGTCAATAAATCGATCAGTTAATCAGCCTCTGCAGCTTCTCACTGCATTCCTCCCTCGGATTTGACTTCCATCTCCATCTCCATATCTATCTATCTCCATCCACAACCCTTATCCTAACCCAGAACGGTCCGGGCCCGTAACAGAAGTGCAGTCCTGTATCTGCATCTGTCAATTCCCTTTCTTGGGAACCTGCAGTCCGGCAATTTCCTGCCGTCTCTCCGTCTGCGCCGCAAGGCCAATCCATTCGCTGGTTGCCACTGCTTGCTCCTTTCCCACGCCGAGAAGCTTTCCTCCATCCAGAAACCTTACCCTACCACACCTACCACCACACTACCGATCCGAACGAACCCTGGAAACCTTGTCGGACATTGCACAACGTGTGCCTACAGTACATACCTACCTACATACATACATACATACATACATACATGTACTGATCCTCGATCTGCTAGTTTCTCAGTCTCAGCTCCTTTTGTTATCAGGTGCCCTTGAGTGGCCCTACACACGTTACGGATTATCTACATAGGCTGTGCCTTCTTGGTACTTATTTTCCAGGAGGAAACGAGCTCTTTAATGCGCAGGCCTATGCTCCCGTTTGGATCCACAACCTAAACAGGCATACACACCGACTTCGTTTCGTCCGCCGACAAGGAGACTGATCCGATACTTACACTACCTACCGCCATCTCCACGAACGATCGTCCATTGCCATCTCCTCTTGAGTCTCCTGCTCCTCACTTGCCATCGTCCGTCTAAACTGTGACCATCACGACCCCTGAGATCCACAAAAGACGGGTCTCACCCACGATATCATCTCCACTTCCTGTCTGGTCCTGCTCCCGCTCCCGTCCCGAACAAAGCCCTGTCGTGTCAAAGCTTCTCGACCTGGAGCAAATTCGACCGGACGAACGAAACAACTGAAATGTCTACGGCTGGACCATAACTCAACCCACCATCCTTCGAATTCGAGAGCTAGGCCGGTCGCTCCAATGGGTAACAGCCAGGGCAAACCCGTCGAATTCGACGGCGAAGGTGCTTATCTCTCTATCCAATCCTCGCCACTTGGCCTACCTACCTTTTGTCGCATTGTCCTGTATTTGTTTATCTGGCTGACGAGTGCATCTCCGCCTTAGTAAACCTCAACCACTTCCGATTACTGCGAGTCGTCGGCCGAGGAGCCTTTGGAAAAGTACGAATTGTCGAGCGGAAAGATACAGGCCTCTCGTTCGCCTTGAAGTATATACGTAAAGATGAAGGTGCGCGAGCCAAAACTTGTTGTCCTTAGTACCACCACCGGTTTGGCTGACATCGTGGGTGTACGGTATAGTCGTGCGATCCGAAAGCGTGCGAAACATCATTCGAGAGCGCCGCATGCTCGAGCATGTAAACCATCCTTTTATCTGCAATCTGCGCTACAGCTTCCAGGATATAGAGTACATGTGCGTCCGCATCTCCGATTCCTCGGCCCCTCGTTGCATTGCGATACTGACGTTAGACCAGGTACCTCGTCGTGGACCTCATGAGCGGTGGCGATCTACGATTCCACATTTCCAGGAAGACATTCACTGAGGACGCTGTGAGGTTTTGGATAGCCGAGCTGGGCTGCGCTTTAAGATACATACACGGTCAAGGCATCATACATCGTGATGTGAAACCTGACAACGTCCTCCTTGATGCGGATGGTCACGTCCATCTTACAGATTTCGTACGAAAATTTCCCCAGACGACCCCATTCGTCTCATACTGACATGCTGCTCCATAGAACGTTGCGTCGGATATCATCCCTGGGAGAGTCCTGACGAGCAAGTCCGGAACTCTAGCGTATCTTGCCCCGGAGGTCTACGCTGGACATGGATACGACAAACGGGCTGACTGGTGGTCTCTTGGCGTGCTTTTCTACGAATGCATCTACAACAAGGTCAGTGCTTGTTCATCCCCAATATTTCACCAGCTCTAGTTCGTCGTTAGAATCCCACGGCGCGCACGATGGGGAATCCAGCCTGCCGAGAAACAAGTACACGTGGGCGGGAAGTTAATGCGATAGCACAGCGACCATTCGAGGGAAATTCAGAGAACGCTCTGAGCAACGTCATCCAAGCAGCAAACCCGAGGTACC
The DNA here is from genome assembly GCA_016508685.1 of Cytospora piceae. Lineage (NCBI taxonomy): Eukaryota > Fungi > Ascomycota > Sordariomycetes > Diaporthales > Cytosporaceae > Cytospora > Cytospora piceae. The sequence goes on along the minus strand of JADMLE010000002.1, from coordinate 1,598,773 downwards.
CCATAACACAACCACCAGTTTCTCTACTGTGTCTATACGCCATCAAAGACGCATTGACTGCAGATCCGAACAAACGACTTGGTCGCACATGGGAGAGCTTTATACACCATGACTTCTTCCGGGCCATCGACTTTGAGGCGCTGGAAAGAAAGGAGATTGAGCCCGTCTTCATCCCATCATCCGATAAGACCAACTTCGATGCGACATACGACCTGGAGGAACTCCTGCTAGAAGAGGCTCCCCTAGAAGCCCGAGCCCGAAGGCAGAAACCAAGGGAACGACTCAAGGACGATGCCACGGAGAAAGAGATAAGAGAGGACGAACTATACAAGATGATAGAGTCCGACTTCCGGCCTTTCGACTATACAGTGGCCGCATATAAAAAGTGGGTAGCGACTTGTTGCTCGCAACGTGGTGCTCTTGTGCTGACACTGTCGACAGGATGACGGAAGCAGGCGCGCCAAACGAAGAAGGCCAGCCCGGCGCACCAGGAACTAATGGTCTAACAGATGCACAACAGCCGCAGGCGCTCACTACGAACGAAGCACGCCCCTTACCGCAAGCGACAGCCACCTCGAATGGTGGCAATCAGGCCGGACCAGGGCAGCCACTTGGACCATCGCGATCTACCGATGCCCACTCACACCAGCATGGCAAGGGTGCACACGCAAACAGAGATCGCAAGGGAATTGCTGTCCGTCCACCTCCACTGCCGCCGTACCCGAACTCATATACAAACTCGAAACCTGGAAAGGGTGGTCCCAAGGGCATCTTCGTCGAGAGCCCTACTGGCGGTGTTCAAGTGACACTCGACGGTGGTGGCAGCTGGTCTGACCTCGCTCGACAAGACGCGACCCTACCAGCCGATGCAGCTGGCGGCCCAGGACAGGAGGGTGGGAAGGTCGAAGCTAGCTCTGGCGGCGTGTTCGGCTTCCTGAGTAGGAAGAAGGGTAGGGGTGGTAGCCCCAAGCCTAAGGAGAGGGGCGTCCTCGGGAAAGAGGGTGCCAGAGTCGTCATCGGCTAGGCGCGATTGGGGACATTGCGTAACTGGAAGGAATCATCATTCGCTTCTGAGATGGAGGATCGGGCATTTCACAGCCGCCGGGTATCTGAGCCTGTCGCGCCAGCTCACCATTTGAGAAGGGAAAGGGCAAGACACCGAGGCCGGCGGACCTGCTCTTGTTTTCAGGGGCTCGAAAGACCGTGAATGTGCCGATACCAATAGCCCGGGTTGGCACCCATAAAGTGGCTACTCGAAGACGATGGGTCCAATGGTCGACACGCAGAGGGCGACAATCGAGAGGACTACCCACAGTCCGACGGTCTAGAGGTGATGGTCGCAACACCGAACAATCATTTTGGTCTGTTACTGGGGTCGGACGGTCACATACGAGGCAAAACTCGATACCACTACTTTGTTTTTGCATGGAACGGCGGCGGCAGCTTTTCTTTCGACTCGTCATAGCGCCGACGTTCTGCGGTTGTTTGGTGTATCGTTCCTTCGGCGTCATTGTTAGAATTGGTGGCTTGGTCACAGAACATAGTTGCATAGGTCCCGGATTTGGGGGTCTGGGAGTTGTCGCTGCATGAGCTAAGAGTGATGAGGGAGCCCCGTTCCTTTTTCCTGCGGCCTGTTTTTTGTCATTTTCCGCATCACCAGTCTTGGTCAACATTAGCATCAAACAGCATGAATAGCGGTGGCTCGAACAATTGGGCGAGCTCGGTGTCCCGAAGAACACCGACGGGATACCATGTCGCTGCATGTAGGTAGGATAGCAATTGAAATAATGGAAAGCGTTTTGACTTGAAATCATGATGTTCTCCCAGTGTCGGACGGTGTATGTATGTGTGGATTGACATTCACCTATACTTCAAGTATAACATACAACTACCGTGTCAGAATTCTAAAATTATAGTCAAGCCCCTGAATGAGTCTCGGTACGATACAGAAGATATCCAAGGTTTATCCAAGTTTAATACTTGTCTGCTTATATGCAAGTGCTGCTACCTACAAGGGTACGTACGGTATACATTTCGTAAGGGATCAGGGTTCGGGGTTTCCATTACCATCCCCCCCGCCTTGGCTGGGGTTGGTGTCATTCGGCTTGGCCCAAGCTCGTGACACTCTCGATCCGGAACCAGGAGCTGGAGCCTCATCAGCGCCCCCCCCCCCAACCTTTCAAAACATCTCACCAGCTCAACGCCTCCTGAACACCGATCAACTTCTTTATCTTTCCTAAGCTTATCATTGGCTGTGAACCTACCAACCGCCGGCCGGACCTCTGACGGGGAAAGAAAAGGAGCAACGCACTATCAGGCATCGAAACGGGATACACAGGGAATACAATCACCATGGATCTAGCCTACGACCACATCGTGGAGGAGTCGCTCCCCAAGGAAGATGACGGCAAGCGAAAGACCAGCGGCGCCGAGCAGACGCAGCAGAGCCTCAACGACGAGATACAGGATGCTTATAAGGCCTTCTCCGCCAGCCCTTGGGGCGCAAAGATCGGTGGCTTCTTTGGGACTGTTGTCAAGCAGGTACGTCTAGAAAGGGAGCGGCGGAGGGGGTAATCACGCCGTCCGTATATATGACCCTGAGCAGCGTAGGACTAACGTCAAGCCTGGGACCTGCAGGGCGAGTCCGTCTACCAAGAAGCCCAGAAGGAGCTCACCGCCGCCGGGAGCGAGGCCCAGCGCGGGTTCTCAGGGCTCACGAGTGCCGTCATCAGCCGGACTAGGGGTCTGTCGCTGGCGGGCGGCGCAGAGCCCTCGACCGAACAATCCGAAGAACAACCACAGGGAGAAGGGGAGGGGTCCAAGAAGGAGATGACCACGGACGAAGCCCTCCAGGAGTCCGAAACGGTGCTCTCGCGCCTCCGCTCCGAGGCCGCCAAGCGGCTCAAGGACGTCCAGCGGGCCGAGGATGCGGCAGACGAGGCGCTCCTGCGTTTCGGCACCAACATCCGGGACTTCCTCCGCGAGGCGGTGTCCATCGCGCCCCCGTCGGTGTCATCGTCCTCGGACCCCAACCACACGGCGGCGGGGGGCCAAGGCGGCACGCTGTTCGAGAGCAAGGACGCGGCGGGCAAGCGGGTGATCCACACGAGCCGGTTCGACGCGCAGCTGCACGTCATCCACACGTCGACCGAGAGCTTCACCAAGGACCCGGCGACGGGCGACTGGGACAGCTGGGGCGGGGAGTTCGACATCGCGAGCAGGACCGAGGAGATCGCCCGGGACCTGGAGAAGTACCCCGAGCTGAGGGCCACGATGGAGAAGTTGGTGCCCGAGACGATACCGTACGAGGACTTCTGGAAGAGGTACTACTTCCTGAGGCATGGGATTGATATCGCCGAGGCGAGGAGGAGAGATCTCTTGAAGGGTATGTCATATCTGTTTCGATCCCGTTGTTCTATCTCATATGTTTTGTGGTATGCCTGGTATTGACTACTCTACTTCTAGCTGCTTCCGCCGAGGAAGAAGTTGGCTGGGACGAGGATGATTCCGACGACGAGGCTGCCGGCTCAAGCACTAAGGCTCCTGAGCACAGACGACCGGGCTCTACTGAGTCGTCAACGACCATCCACCCGCCTTCCACCAAGGCCTCATCAAGCCTGCTCAAGCCGACCGAGCCGCGCAAGTCCAACGACGAGAGGTCGCAGCCTGACAGCGAGACCAGCTACGACATGGTCGGCGCCGCGTCCGGCAACCCGAGCAACGCACCGAACAGCCCGAAGGAGGGCCGCAAGGCTGATGACGAGAGCGACGAGGAGGATTGGGAGTAATTGCAGCACATTTCCTCGCCTGTATTTGTAACCTGATGGGTGGGAGTCTGGCGTTCTGAAGATTCTGACGCGGGTATGCTCTATCTTCCATGTGGACTTTTGTTGTCTGTAGCCGGGTCGCTAAATGCGACGATAATCGCTGGGTATCAAGTATGACTTTCTGAAACAATGTTCCAGCCTGTCCGTCCCCATACCTTCCTTCCCTTGGCCCCGAAGCACCTCTTGACTTATGCATGCCCTTCTGGATGGGTACACCATTCCATTGGCCTTCTTCAACCCTGTGTTATCTCTTGCGTTGAACCTTGGTGAACCCATCGTCGTCAACCTCGGGTGGCGCCTTCTCCTTCTTGGGCGCCTCGACCAGGGGAGGCGCATCATCCATATCGTCATCGGAGCCATCCTCCTCGCCGTCGGTGTCGTCCCAGTCGGTGTCCTCGTCCTGGTCCTCGCCCTTCTTGAACAGGCCCTCCACCTTGGCGCCCTTCTTGCCCTGCCACCTCGTCAACAGCTTGTCCACCTCCTCGAAGCTGCCGCGCGCGCACTGGGTTCGCAGGCGCATGACCTCGGTGGCGACGTCGAAGGCCGACTCGTCGTCGACGTTGACCTCGAACTCGTCCAGCATGACCTGCAGGATGAGCGTCTCGATGTACTCGACGTCGGGCTCGCCCTCCGCCGCCGCCGCCGCCGCGTCCTCTTCTGCTTTTCTTGTGGACTTGTTGGAGGTAGATGTGGTGGTGGTGGTGGACGACTTGGTGAGGTCGGGGAACTGCTCGACAACCTGGCCGGCGAACCAGTCGCGCTTGTCGGCGCTGTCGGGGCCGCCCCAGTTGTTCTGCACGGCGAGGGAGAGGGCGGGCCAGAGGTTCAGGGAGAGGGCCACGCCTTGTTCGAAGCGGGATTGGCAGGTTGCTGTGTTGTGGGAAGGGGGGTCTTGTCAGTTTCATTCTCTGTAGAGAATTTGGGGGGGGGGCGGAGGCGGGGGCGGGATGTTGTAGAGAGGGTTGCGCCGACGAACCTGCTGAGGGGGCTTCTGCTGAGGCCATCTTGTTGGATGATTGATGAGGCACAATTGATCTTGGATGGGTGAGGGATATGGCCAAAAGAACTGGCTACTGGCGAATGTTTGAGAGCGTGAGAGGGTTTGTTGGAATTCAAGGATTCTCGATATATGGGAGCTGTTGTTGACGAACGGGCAGCTTAGAGTTGGCTGGCCATGGCCATTCAAAAAAAAAAAATTCGAGAGCGTACATCGCTATCGATACGCCTGTACCTCATCAAAGATACACGCCCCCAGCGATAACCAGCGATAACCTTGCAGCCCTGGTCGTTATCGGGAGTCGGTCTTCTGGGTTCTGGAAGGTTGGAGACCAGCCGTTTTCACTGGGCCTTTCCATACATAGTATAGTGTACAATGACCTCATGCAAGCAAGTACCGGGCTGGGCGCTCTTGCGCTGAACAGTCACACGGGTTTCGGATCACGGATCAAAACGGAGTGCGGCGGAAAGTTATTACAGTGGGATTTCGGACAGTTAATAATGAGCCATATATACTCCGTATGCAGATCTCAAGGAACACCTGAGCATTGAAACCTCATCAGGCACGACTAGCACAGTACAGTACCCTGAGTACCGAGCTGAGTGTAGTAGCTGCAGGTGAGCAGCTGAGCACCAGGGCAGGGCTGGAGGGGAGGGGGGGAGGGATTACCGGTACCACTAAGGGACACGGGGATCAGCCTGGGCCCTGAGTCAGTGTCCACCGGCCAGCCGGGATATGATGTATGCAGATGAAGGATGCAAAGATGTACTCTGCAAGATTTGAGGATCCCGTAGTTAGGGAACCAGGAATATAGGAGGTAGTCTGTGAAGATCGTCTGTCGTTCTCGGTGCTATAAGGTGTTATCTCTTAAATACGACGGACTTTGTAGCATGTCTTCTGCATGTACAAACAAGACGGGCAGGCAGTGGGAGGAGGAGGAGGATGACGACGACCCCTCGTAATTTGTTGTTGAATGCAGTAGAACAACTTGGGTAACAACTTGGAGAGACGGACAGACAGCAGACAAAATGGTCTGACGATGATGACCTGCTTGCTCCCTTCCAGTGACTACTTGACCTAAGGCACGTACGGTTGTTATACAATAACGGCACACACCCGAGCGCCCCCTCCCCTTTCTGCCCATGGCGGGACTGGTGTGCTGCGTGCTAGGTATCGAAACGGTGCTCCGGTGCTGACAAATTGAAAATCGGTTTTCCAGGGTCCTCCACCTGTACCGCACCACTATTCACCGTTGAAGGAACCAAGCTGGAAGTCAGCCCCCCCCTCGCGCCCCTCCACCTTGCATTCATTCTCACCTCACTTTCGCCCTTTGTTGCCCTTTTACCTGGTCTCAAGCCTCAAATCCTCCCTCAAGCTGCAGGAATCACACAGAAAGAGCCCGTCGGGAGTTTCCCACGCCACTTGACACATATCACCAACTTCCCCCTCGTATACCTATCGCTATCGATTCGGTCCAAAAGAAAAGGGCAGCGTTTCGCCTCTTCCCATCCATCTATCTGCATGGACCCTGGCGTACTGTGATCGGTACGATCGTCAAGGCCAACCAACAACGTGAACCTCGACCTGCCTGTCAGCCCCGTGCCTGGACCGACTTCGTTTCTTCACAGCAGCCTAGAACCATTCCTACGTACTGTAGTGGTCTAGTGTCCGTTCTGTGCTCGACACTGACTGACTACTTCTGGTTCACCGTTCCGACCGTGTCCGCCTTTTTCATCTTCTCTTCTTCTGTGCTCACTCAACCTTCACGTCGTCATTCCTCGTCGAGCATTCACATCGTCAAACAACGGGCTTCTCCACATCGCTCCCCAGGATTGTTTACCTCGCCCCGACTGGCCTGATTATTGCTGGCCTCTTATATCTCCGATTTCCAGTTTCCCTTCGACGCTCAGATCTGGAACTGGGGTTAAGCATAGAACACAAGTGAAACGCTAGTGGCGAACATCTGTCATCCCATCCGATCGGACAAAGCGGAGGACCACCACTGAATCGACAGCCTTCAACCCAGGCTTTCCACACCAACCAACCACTTTACATCGTCAATCTCTTCATTGCCTATTACGATGGCATCGACCAGCAATCCTCTTTCCCACTTTATTCTAACCCCTCAGCAGCAGACTCTGCTCTTTGCTGCCCTCAATTCCAACAAGCAGTCATCCGCCTCTCCCGTCAATGGCAACCTGAACATGTCTCCTTCATCTCTCACCGAATCCCCTGTCCAGAAGACGGACGCCAATGGCTTCCAGGAGAGCCCCTTCATCGACTATGATTACGACTTGAATGGCGACACGGGCTTCGACTTCGGCTTTGCTGATGGGTCCCACCCCAAAATGATCGGGGACCTGCCAGGATCAGCCTCCAGTTCCAGGTCCGGTTCAGACAACAACGACCTAGAGAACACAGAGAAGAGAAGCCACCCTGATGATGAGGATGATGACGAAGGAGGCGATGCCAAGAGGCAGGAGACCGGAGAGAAGCAGCCCAAGAAGCCCGGACGCAAGCCACTTACCACGGAGCCCACCTCGGTAGGTCTGATCCGTACCACGTCGATGGAGTATTTCAAGCATAGAATACTAATGAGTTTTCCGCCATATAGAAGCGAAAGGCACAAAACAGAGCTGCGCAGCGTGCGTTCCGGGAACGTAAGGAGAAGCACCTCAAGGACCTCGAGACCAAGGTTTTGGAACTCGAGAAGGCCTCCGCATCAACCAACCATGAGAACAGCCTGCTTCGCGCCCAGGTAGAGAAGATGACGGCCGAGTTGAGCGAGTATAAGAAGAGGTTCACTGTCATGGTCAACAACCGGACACCCGACCTGTCCGGCCCAAGACCGACCTTTGGCAATGCCGTCATCAACAACCTAAACGACGTCAACTTCCAGTTTGAATTCCCCAAGTTCGGTCAACTCCCCGGTCCGTCGCCGCCGGCGTCTAACGGTGTCTCAACAAATGGCCGGACTTCCAACTCACAATCACGCCGTACCACCCGAAGCCCTAGTGACGGGACCAGCCCCTTGGAGAAGGCTTCCCGTAATGGGTCGACCGGCTCAAACCCGACCAAGAGTATGGACGCGCAGACGAAGGAGGACCTTGCCAAGTTCTCCGGGATCTTCAGCCCCCCGCTGACCAACAACGTAGTAGCTTCTGCGTCCCGCACCAGCACGGATTCACACAACAGCGGTGCTCCAACCACGACCTCGTCACCTTCCGCGTCATCACATTCCAATGGATGCTCAAATGAAAACTCATCTTGTGGGACATCCCCTGAGCCCTACAGCAACCAGTCGCCAACGGGGTACAAGCCTGTCGATACACTGATGACGATTGGCGAAGACAAGCAACCTTCCTTCGCCAACACAAATCAAGGTAAGAAACGAATGAAGTTGTTGTATTGTGCTGTTTGTAACGAATGCTAATATGTACAACAGATTACGGTCACTTCGCAAACATCGATATGAATGATCTGAACTTCTTGTCGTCAACCAACAACTTTCAGTTTGACCCTCAGTTGTTCGGAAGTTATCGCGAGCCTCAGGAGAACATTTTGGGCACTGGCATCGACGACGGCTTCTTCAACGAGGCGTTCGATATGGACTTCACGACGCCATACTTCGCGCCTAGTCCGGTAGCTCAGAAGAAGGAAGCCCAGAATGATGCTCATAAGAAGACGGATGATCTTCTTGCACGGATCGACGCTGCCAAGAACGAAGACGAGACCGAACTTGTCCAAACTAACGATGGCCAGCTGTTGACTTGCAACAAGATCTGGTATGTTTCAGCATCACGCCAACGACAGAAATCAGAGACTGACCAGTGCTACAGGGAGAAATTGCAAGACTGCCCAAGGGTCCAGAACGGCGACTTCGATCTTGACGGTCTGTGCTCTGACTTGCAGAAGAAGGCCAAGTGCTCCGGGTCCGGTGCCGTGGTCGATGAGAGCACGTTCAAGAACGTCATGCAGAAGTATCTCGGCAAGTCCGACAAAGAAATGGAGGCGGGCTACAACTGCAGAGGCGACTTCCAGGCCGAACGGCTAGTTCAGCAAGTTTCAAAATAATGTGCTTCACAGGCGGTGTTGGAAACGGGTCACTTGTACACCACCTCTTACAATGAGTACGGCAACTTGCAGGGCGGCTAGCATGCCTCCGGTAGACGCCCACGGATATGGACAATGGTTCGGAATGGACTGGGCCAATATGTCGAATCGGCGCAACGGAAAATTGCAAAGACCCAAGGAGAAGGGTCCCCGAGGGGGGAGGTGTTTCTCTTTTCACATATGGGCTGGCGTTTACGGTTGAATGGATATAGGCTGCGGCCTACGCGCATCATGAATGTTTGGTTGATGGCAAACAAGAGCCACGAGACGTCGTATCACATTCGTTGAGGAACTGAGAAGAGGAGAGTATTTGAAGATGCGATGGTCCACAGGGTACGATAATGTTGACCCCGTTAGTGCAATATTACGTCTGAACAGTGATGAATGAACAACTCGTCTTTGCTTTTGAACACTACCAATACTTCGATATCTTTCCTGGATGTATGTTTTGTGAGAAGGGTGAAATCAACAGGGCTCGAAGCGTCCAGCTGACCTTGGAGCTGCTTGCCTCGAGACGTCTCATGGGCGTCTGCCCCTGAGAGCCGAGGAATGGCCCCTTTCTTCTGGTTTCCTTAACTGACACCCTCTATTTGGTCACACCGGCTCAATGAGACTTGCCTTATGGATCAAAACCTGGGTATCAATCAAGATACGATGCTCCTCAAACTGACATGTAGTTTCTTGTCCTGCAAGCCATCCCATGTTGAGACTCGGTAGGAGTGCAACGCCAGATGCTACGTCAGACTGAGCCGAGCCCTTTCACTACCTTGTAACCGACCGGACGAGGGGGTTAGGGTGGCTGGGTGGCTATATCACGCCGACTCGGTCTATAATGTGACGGCCAAGCACAAAGGAGGGGAGGGGGGTTGGTGGAGGCAACTACGTGTGTTAATCCCGGGAACTCCTTCAACAGCCTTTGCTCCAGGATTGTCATGTCCAGCTGCAAGGGCAAGTCGTCTCAGTAGCAATAGAAGTCCCTGTGCAAACAAAGTCCCGTGCATATACCTGGAATGATGATGCTGGTCGGTGTGTTCGTTCGTTCGTATCCGCCCTATCCAATTTCCTTTTTTTATTTCCTTTTTCTCCCCTTCGTCTTCCTCACATACCCCCCAGCGTCCTGCCCAGCTCCTCCCCCCTCTTCGCCGCCGCCTCGACGGCCCTGTCCACGACGGCCGCAAACCCGGACGCCTCGAAGCTCTCGAGGGCGGCCTGGGTGGTGCCGTTGGGGCTGGTGACGTTCTTCCTCAGCTGGGCGGGGGCCTCGGAGGCCTCGACGAGCATCTTGCCGGCGCCGAAGCACGTCTGCTTGGCGAGCCGGGTGGCCTGCTCCTCGGAGAGGCCCTGCCGCGTGCCGCTGGCGATGAGGTGCTCGACCATGGCGAAGAAGTAGGCCGGGCCGGAACCTGTTGGGGGGGGGGTGTTTAGTGACGTTGGAAATTGGATTTTGTGTTTCTTGCGAAGAAGAAGGGGGAAAAGGGCACTTGAGAGGCGGTAAATGAGAGAAGGGGAAGGGGAAGGGCAAGCACAGGGGGCAGGCGGGAGACTCACCGGACAGGCCAGTGACAACATCCAGCAACTCCTCCCTGTCGACCCACTCGGTCGCCTTGCTGACGGTGCCCATCAGCGCGGTGACGAGGCCCTTCTGCTCGGCCGAGACGTCATCCCCGGCAAAGATGCCCGAGGCGCCCTCGCCCAGCAGGGCAGGCGTGTTGGGCATGACCCTGACGACGGGCAGCGACCTGCCCTCGGGGGTCCTGCACCAGCCGCTCAGGCTCCCGCGCGTGATGCCCGCGGCGATGGAGACCAGGAGGGGCAGCTTGGAGGAGGAGGAGGAGGAGGAGGAGGAGGAGGAGGCGAGCTCCTGGCAGACGCCCTTGGCGACCTGGGGCTTGACGGCGAGGATGATGATGTCGGCGCCCGAGGCGGCCTCGGCGTTGGAGGCGGTGGTCTTGACGCCGAGGTCGGCCATCTTGTTGCGGTTGACGTCCCAGGGCTCCGAGACGTGGATATTTTGCTTGTCGAAGCCCTTGTTGACCAGGCCGGCGATGATGGCCGCGGCCATGTTGCCGCCTCCTGTTTTTGGTGTGTGTGTGTCAGTATCAGTCCGTGCGTGGCTTTGCATTGAAATGACGAGTTTGAGGACTTTCGTATATAAACGAGCGTATTTATTTTATACACACAAAGTCTACATGTCATGGAGTCCGCCTTGCTTCTATCTCATGCTCAGTTTCATTTTGGGACATGACGTACCTATGAAGGAGATGTTCTGGGATGATAGGTCAGGTGCCATATTTTACGACTTTATGAATGCTGAACGAGAAGATGAGAAGATTGAGAGGGACGAGAGTGAGTTGAGTTGGCTTGCATCAATTCAATCACAAGGCCAAGCAAAGGAGTCATGTTATGTTCGATGCGGCCGAACCTTAACACACCAGTGGAGGCTGGCCGCTATCGCTTGGTAAGGGTTAGGCTTAGGGTTAGGGTCAGACAGCTTCGTCTTGGGAGATGCTGTTGATATCCATCCAACTCTTCACTATATACCTACCTACCTAGGTACTGCTTACTTCAGTAGATTCTTGTCTACCGACTCAAACCGAACGTATGTATACACACACACACACACACACAGTGGGTAATAACCATATACATGCGGCATGTATGCTTTCTTTCGTCAAAGTCCCCAATTAACACGCAAGTTGACGTGGTGCTGCTGTCCGATAAGGCGCGTGGAGAGGCGGGGAGAGGGTCCCTAACAGGGGTAAGGAGGAACATACTGTACACCTGGGCATATGTACAGTATGTCTGTCTGTCTGTCTGTCTTCACCGAAACACCAAACATGGCCAGCCGACGACAACGCTGGGCGGTGAAATATCGATGACATCTCCGAGACCGAGGCTTAAAAGCCCCCCCCCCCTCCTCGGAGTCCCTCCGTTGGTCCGCAGCCCCATGCGCACGAGTAGAAAACAGAAACACAACACACGCGGCCCACGAAGTGGTTTCCCATCATAGCGAGGCATGGCGAGGTGTATTTTTCCATAAGTGGGAGGGCGATGCGGGTTAATATCTCAAAACAGGGGTCGGTCGAATAGGATGTCTCGTATCCCACACAACAAGAGCTGCAGCTTTCCGTCCAAGCGTTTCGAGAGGGTGGTGGTTTTGGTTTTTTTTTTTTAACAAAGAAAGGGGGGCCTTACTGTTTACTGCGTACGCATCATCTCTCGAGGAACAAACACCCTGGCCGGTTGTTAACGGCTGTTATTCCTAGTTGCATGTATATGATATATCAGACAGACCTTTGGGCGTACTTTTGATATTATCAAGGTTCACCGAGAAAAGGAAACTGAAAACCCCCCCCCACACACTGTCTATCTCTATCTCTCTCTCTCTCTCTCTCTCTCTCTCTCTCTCTCTCTCTCTCTCAGGTCTCATGCATATGGCCAAGTATACAAATTCCCCGGTCAATCCGTGAGCTCTCCTCCTTTTCCCTTTTCTCACTTCACCCGACTTCCCCAGGTTTCGCCTTCACTCTGTTTGGTCGCTTCCTCCCACCCTCCCAGTACTTATTCCCACTATTAGGTGGACGGCAGTACTACCCTCACACACATCAATGCATTGAGCTACCTCCATCACGGCCTAAGCAAAGTTTCCCACTACTAGGTGGAAGGACAGATGTTGATATCGTACTGGGCGGCCCCCCAATACACTCGCTCCCTTAACAACCACTACAATTTCCTTGCGTTCGATTCAACACCAAGGACCAAGTTCTCGGTTTGCGAACCTTCCCCAAGTACCTACCCACGCACCCTCTTTTCCCGCCATCGTCGAAGCCCCCTCCCCTCCCTCCTTCCTTCGGGGAAGGGCCAAAAGAAACCGCAGCGCAGCAGGAGAGGAAAGAGGGAGAGAGAGAGAGAGAGGAAAAAATTACTATGTGCACCCAGATCAACACCCTGTTCAACTGCGGCCACCGCGCGTTCAGCCGCTTCGACAACTGCCCCCGGTTCGGAAAGTCGTGCCTGGGCGCGGGCGCCAACCACAGGGACGTCCGCGTCGACCGGATGTGCAACGACTGCATGTTCCGGGCGTCGCAGGCCAACACGCCCGACGGCGGGTCGCCAGACGGCGGCGGGGCCGGGGCCGGGGAGAAGAAGTCAGACCCGTGGTGGGACACTGACCCGTGGAAGAAGTATAGGAAGGGTTAGGATGGGGGTGGGTGGGTGGTGTTGGGTAGTAATGGACATGAGGGGATGGTCGTGTCAGTGAGCCGTCACCAGGGAGGGAGGGGGAAGGGGTTGCCGGGTGAAGGTTGGGGCCGAGGGACATCAATCAAATTGTGAGACATGGCGTATCGGGTCCCGTACCGGTGAGTTGGTGTGCAGGTGGTTCATGCTCGTGGCTTGTGGCAGGTTTCACTGGAGTATATTTGATGGCGCATGTCGCTTCGGGATGGGATGCCATTGGGTAAAAGGGGCGGGCCAGAAGACAGAACTGCATTAGAAGGCCACAGGCAGGTGTACAAATTAACCACCTAATAGGATACTAGATGCACATCGTGGGATAATGCTAATGAGGCCTTGGAAGTCCTTCTCGAGAGGTAGTCACCAGCCGGTCCTCAGGGGGTGTTCGTGTGGAATGCCTTGCCACCTCCCGTGGGCTTTTTGTCGCTGTACTCCTGGGTAGCTTGGTGTTGAGATCCTCCTCTCGGAACGCACCTGGAGTTAGTTCGAGGTGATCTTCCAATCCGTCCTCCAGACTCCGGGACAGTCGTTCTGGCGATTTCGGGGCCGACAGCGCCGTCTCTAACGGTTCGACTGGCACTTCACTTTTCACTGTAGCTCCGTTGAGACGGTCCAGAGACTGCTACCGAAACCAAGTGGCCAAATGATGATATTTATTATGGTTTACGGTCGCAATAACATGTCGTTACCAATGCCCTTCTCTCAAGTTAACTTGTTGAACGCGGCATGCCATGGGTGTTTCTCCTTGGACCAACGATAGTTAACGGGCGACTCGCTGCCCACGAACACAATAGCATCATAGAGTGCACATCCCACGATGGCTCCAGACAGATTACCACCCCACTTTGACAGCAAAAATGTTAGCGGTTTTCCTCTGAGAAGCGTACTTCGGGGGAAACAGAACACGTACCGGACCATACGCCCACCAACCGGTCTTGAACAGATGGTCGGTTTGGTACCCGACGGCCAGAGCGACAAGCCGTGGGCCCAGGTCTGAAGCTGGGCTCAGAGCCGCTCCGGTGTTATACCCAAGGGTCATCTTCAGAATGGTGACCAACAAGCCAATAACCTGAACATCGAAAATATGTTAGTCTTCCGCTCATGAGGGCTACTGCACGCGATTTTCTGCAAGGACTTACAAAAGCGTGCATTCCAGCACCGGGCGGGTTGTTCTGGTCGTCACCAAGGGACAGCACGGTCACCATCAGGACCGCGGCCCCCAGGAACTCCGAGAAGAAGCCCGTCGCGGGCGATACCCACGGCTTTGGCACAGTGAACCAGCTCGTGTATGTCTCCGTCATGCTCGGGTCCACCTGCAGGATCGCATCGCGGTAGAGACAGTACGCGAGCCAGCCGCCCGTGAACGAGGCCAGGATCTGTATGACGACGTAGATGCCGCACCGCTTCCATGGGAAGCCACGGTAGATGGAGAGCGATATCGAGATTGCCGGGTTCATGTGGGCGCCGGAGACACCGCCGCCGAGGTAAATGCCGAACATGAAGGCCAGGCCCCATGCCCAGCAGAGCGTCTCGAAGGTGCCGTATTGCGCTGATTGGTTCTGCGACAGGTTGACGCTGAGTGTGCCGCAGAGTCCAAGGAACACGGACATGGTAGTCTGCATACAAACAAGTGATTAGTCACATGTACCTGGACGTGAGGCAACAGCATATCGTGAGTTATCGATCTCTGACTTACACATAGAAACTCGGCCAAAGGCTCAGGGTACTTCGCACGCAATCGAGCCCAGCGGTTCCGCATCGCATTGGGGTCAACCTTTCCCTCCTCGACCTGACTGTCCTCGCGCTGCCCGATGGTGTCTGCGTCGACCTGGAACCTCCTCGCCATGTCGGTGCCCTCCTCCTGGTCCGTCTTCGATGGTGTCTTGGCGGCCCGCAGCGATTGTGTCTTGGCCATCCGCATCCAATTCGGCTCTTCTTCTGCTGACAGCGTCTTCTCCGACTCGTCCGACTCTGCTGCTGGTGTCTCATTGGGCGCCGTGCTCTGGCCCTGCCTCAGGCCCTGCTCGACGTCGTCCTGTCGAAGCTTGGAGGCGTCGGAGCGTCCTCTCTTCCGGACAGTATGGGGTAAAGGCTGGCCGAGACTGAAGACCGGTCCTCCCTTTTTCTTGGCCTAAAGTGGTAGTGAAGGTTAGAACGAACAATCTTGCTACATCTGGCATTGGACAGGATGGGTGGATAATTGGCAGGGGCCCGTGTCGCTGTGCGCCGCTTGTTTACCTGTTCGGAACCCTCCGCATCGGCGGTGTCCTCCTTACGAGGAAATGTGTCACCGAGACTGAAGTTGGGTCGCTTTCTTTCTTGGTCGTACCAGGGGTTGTGCTCGTGATAGTCTGGCGACGCAATCTCCCCCTTGGGCCTCTCACGTCGCTTGTGTCGGTTTTTGTCGAATTCGCCCACTAGCTCGTCAAGCTGTAGCTTGCCCTCCTGGTCAAGCTGTGCCACCACGTTGGCCATTTTGTAGGCCGTCGATGGGTTCGCCGTCATCTTGGTGATGGTGTTCGACGCCGTCGTGGACATGTTGTTTGATGCCGGGGTGGACATATTGTTCGATCCCGGGGTGGACATATTGTTCGATGCCGTGGAGGTGCGATTGGCTTCTGGACGAAGTGGTGGACGACGTTTCCCAGTCGGCTGTGTCTGGCCTGTTTGTTCTTGTTGTTCCTGGCCATTGCTGTTGTCATTTTCATTTTCAATAACCTCCAGTGGGGTTGGTGTGTTCGGTTCCATATTTGCCCGTTCGTCAACTTCACGTCGTTCTCTCTTCTAGTGGGCGATCTTCGGTGGGCCGTAGGAAGACTCCCGGTGAGCGTCCAAACTCTATTGACAGATGATTCGATCCTTCTTGGGCAGGTTTTCCCAGTAGCGAAACCTTCCTGAAATCGCCGTTCTGATTATTATGGTAGTTGTAAGAATCGAAAGTAAATTATGTACCGCTGGTTATGCACAAATCTGCAAACTGATAACTGTTCTGTTCGAGTTGCCCGGATTAGTGAAATAGGAGCAAGATCAGACCTTGTCGCCACAGTTCCAAGCAGCAGCCGTTATACTTGTATGAAAAAAGGCACCTGGACACGCAATCTGGGAAAACAGACATCTCCTCCACAGGTCGCATCTCGCATCTCGCATCTCACCCGCTGACGTAATTGAGGATCTCAGGTTGTGAACAGAAACTTTCGGACAAACTAATGAATATTTAACACTATGAGCCGCAGTGTTTGCTCTAGCGGAGGTGTTCTCCGTCGTCTTTGTGACGCAATTCTTTGCGAATCGCCTTGATCTTTGGCGGGCTCTGACAAGTTCCGGAGCTTTAGTCCGCGTGGCCCACATTACAAGCATCCTGATGGACCTTGGGTGTTGGATGTGAAACCGCGGCGTGAATGATTACGATACAGATACAGAGGGGACGCGAAGGCGAGTTGAAGAGGTTTGCATGAATTCGAGCCCGCTAGTCGTTATCATATGTAAGGTTGATTCGGGCATGGGAAAGTCCAATGCGATGGGATGGGTAAGAATGTCTATTGCCGCGAGAATGGTGCAGATCGCTGGTTGAGCCGCGTCAGGCGTATCCGGAAGACTCAATCCTTGGAAAACTGCCCATGTGGGTCCCTGAAACAAGCTTTTCGCCTCGCGATCGTCGTTTGATCGGAAGGAACTACCCGAAATCTACGGGACGATTCCGGCCATCTGCGTTGGCATATATTTGATCTGTCAAGAAGGCCGCCATCAAGGTTGAGCAAGGTTGTCGGCAATGTGGTAGCGTGGATCTCACTCGGCCATAGCAATGGCATCCTTGCTAGGAGTTTGGGATTGTCCGTAAAGAATCGTAAATACTATTCAGATAACGCCCGGAGCGCCAGATATGCTGGTCGTATTTGGCCCTCGTCGTCAACAAGGTATGTACGTACGTAGGTAGAGACAGGACAACATAAGATAAGCCTGACAGAAGGAGTACTAGAGCGCTCAAATGTTGGGCTTGGCCATAGGTGCAATAATGCCCTGTTTGACGATGACCCTGGGCTTCGTAGCATCTTGGAAGGACTCCTTGGTCATCCATTCGGGTCCAACCGGGAGACGCAGAGACCGCTCGTACTGCTGTCGGGACTCGAAGGGGTGCGGAAGCTGGGATGCGAGATACTTCTCGTTCTGTTGACAATGAGAGTTAGCACGTAGTTCGTTTCAGGCAAATAGGTTTTACAGGAGGACAGTTCGAAGCTTACCTTGCGAATCCGTTTCTCGTTGACAATGACCCTCTCCAACTTAGCATCCTTCCTGTCCTTCCTCTTGATACCTTCCTTCTTGGCCATCACCTTACCCTTGTTTCGCTTCTGTGCCCGCTTGCTGATGCCCTCGCCGGCCCAGGCTCCCCAGCCAGGCATGGTGTTGTCCACAACCTTCTCGTCATCCTCAGACATGATGGCGTCCTTCTCAGCCTCGAATTCGCCCACAACATCCTCGCCTGCGAAAGCGCGGCTGATGAGATCAATGTCACGGACAGCGAGCGGGTGGTGGATTTCGTCGTCCGAGGAGTCATCATCTCCAGCTTGGAACACGGGCTGCTGGCCTGTTGTTATGATAGATGAGGCTTTGGTCTTAGAAGCCTTGGAAGCCTTGGAGGCTGATGCTGGTTTGCTGGCCACCGCGATGTTGCTGGTCAAGTCCAGCTCGGTAGCTGGCGCGCTGCCGGCCGTCTTCTTCTTCTTCTTTTCGGAGACGGCGGTTTTCCCGCTCGACCAAGCGCCTGCTGCACCCGGTGCTGATGGCGTCTCAATGTAGTCTGCTGCAGATACGTCGTTCACGTAACCATTCGAAAGTCCGCCCTTCGAAGGCTTGACCTTTGTGCCGTTGCTGATAGCATCGCTGCTCGGCGCGACAGCCTGCTTGACATCTCGCGACAGACCCTTCTTGTTCGCCAGGCCGAAAGACCTCCGTCCGACCTGAACTTCTGTGTCCTCGTCCTCCTCCTCCGAGCCTGATCCGAGATCCCGGCGGATCTGCGAGACAAGTTCATCGTTTGCTTGTTTTCTTTGCGCCTCGGCTCTTTGCATGAATTTGAGCTTCATAAGAGCGCCATGCGGACCGTCGTCTTCATCAGCAGCGTCGTTGTCCAGCGCGTTGAGATCCCTCAGGAGCCTGGAGTTTCCGTCCTCGTCGCCTGATGAGCTTGTGGCATCTGAATCGTCGTCGTCGCCACCAGCACCTCCAGCCTTGCCTTCTATCCTCTTCCTCAACTCCTCGTCTTTCCTGGCCATATCCGTGAGTCCGGCGCGGTAATCTTCATCCCAAACAGCACGGCCGACCTTGGAGCCCATCTTGGCCCACTTGCTATCCTTGTGCCTCGCGCCGACTCTTTCCAGCGCTCTCCGCCGATGAGCTGCCTCACGCTCCTCCTCCGAGTCTATCTCGCCACTGGCTACCATCTCGGCATGTAGCTTTTCTTCTTCACCAAGCCTCTCCTTGCGATGGACCCTGCGATATGTCTTGGATTTGATCTTCTTGATGCGCTTTGAGCGCGCCTGCTCACGAGACTCAAGCTCTCGTTCCTTGCGCCTCTGAGCCCAGAGGTCCTTGAGATCGGAGCGGGATATCGTCTGCTCCTCACCGTTGGCATCAATCGTCTTCTCCTGCTCTTTCTGCTTCTGCTGGTCGGCTGGTCCGAGGCCAGACTCTTCCATGATAGACATGATGGTTTGCTCCAACTCGTTGCCCGCAGTTTTCTTGGTCAAAGGAAGTAGCTCGCCATGGTCAAGACCGGCGTCGGCAAGAGTATGTGCAAGGGGAAAGACAAGGTGATCGGCGCGGCGGTTGTGCTTGACGGTCTCGTTCCACCTGTCTAGTGTCTCATTTGTCTTCTCCTGGGCTGCGATTCGGAGGAGCTGGTCCTGTTGTCGTCTCGGCAGGGGAACATCGAGCTTCTTTGAGGAGCCTTTCTTACTGAGTTCGGCCTTCTCTTCCTTCTTGATGAACTTGACTGGCTTCTTGATCAGGGGGTCCTTGACGTTTGCGAGACCGAGGGCTTGTAAGCTGATGGCTTGTTTTGATGAGGGAGCGCTGTCCTCCTCCACCTCATCCGCGCCGGCAAATCCTTTGATGATATTTTGTAGCTCGCCCAGTTTCGACGGGTCTATGTCTTCGTCGTCGTCTTCTTCATCTGACTCGGTCGCTGAATCTTCCTCCTCGGATCCGGACTCCGTGTCTCCTTGTGACCCCTCGTCATCGTCCGAGGACTGATCCAAAGCGTCTGCGAGGTCGATGGCGTCGGAACCCAGCGACTCCCCATCGTCACCGTCTTCATCGACCTCCTCTTTCTGGGCGCGACTACCCCGGAATGCGTAGCCCTCAAACTTCTCGTCATCGCTGTCCGCAAAGGCCTCGTCACTCTCGATCTCCGAGTCGTCATCATCCCCGTTCACGCCGACGTGCCACTCGTTGCCCTCGCTATCACTGCCGCCTTCGTCATCATCGCTACCGTCGTCATCCTTGTCGTCGTCATCCTGGGCAGACTGTCTTGGGCGCTTCTTGCGGGGGCCCTCGTCCTCCTCGTCTTCATCTTCATCATCGTCCTCGTCTTCGTCGTCTTCATCCCGGCGGTGCTTTGCACTTGCTCTTGGTTGCTTCTCGGGGTCAAGTTCGAGATCACGTCCGCGTCGTGTCAGTCGGTCGGGCTGGACCTGCTTCGAAGCGATGGAGAAGGCGTCGAGGGCGTGCGCCCGGGCTTTCGTTTTAGATTTTTGGTTGTTTCGCTTTCCAGATGCGGGCTTCGCATTTCCCATAAGAGAGCGACCGTGGGATTGACGTCCAGGCATTTTGATGGCTTGGTGTGTCTCGGAACCGAGAGCGTCAAATCCTATCACACTGTAACAGTGGTGTTGCTTGCTGGTGCTATTAAGAAATTCCAAAATCTTTTTGGCTGTCAGCTTATCGATAACAGCCTTGCATCGGATTGTGGGGCTTGTGGGGGAAGCTTTCTCACTTTGGAGCATTTCCCGCTGCGGATTTAGAGCGGCAGGCAAAGGGCGCCAAATTTCCGCTGGAAAATCGATTGAAACTCAACTTCAACTACCCGATTCACGTCCAGCTTGCGGGGAATCGACGCGGCATTGGACGACCAACGAACGCAAGTAATCGACCTCCACCAACGAGTCTGCCATCCTCGCCCCCGAACTGAGAGTCAACGCAAAGTCCTGACCTATCTGCGCAATCCGCCGGCACACGGCCACTCTCGGCCAAAATCCACCCACCTCGAATCGCACCGCGACCATGTTCAAACCAACCCAAGCGTTGTCTCGCAAGTTCCGCAAACTGCGACTGACAACCAAGGACATCAACAAGGGATTCTACAAGGGCACAGGCACAGGAAACGTTGGTGCGCACGACAAATGGGGTGGATTCAGAGTCGACTACACCAAGGTGCGGACGTACGCAGTCCCGCCGGGGCTTGACACGTTCAAGGTTCGTGTTTACCCTACCTTCTTCGAATGGGAAGTACCTCCGTATGTTGAGCTGACTGTTCCTATAGCTCACGCCCTTCGTTACCGAGAACGTGAGGCCAAAGTCCGGAATGGAGGCCTACAAAGAGTACGGCGTTGAAGGCCCGAGGAGTCCAAAGCTGTACCTGGACAGGTGGAAGGCCGAGAATGGACTGGATTGAAGTGTTGGTTTCTGCAGACTGGAGGGTAAATTGCTATGGGAAATGATCTTCACTCCCATCAGACAGAGGAAGGCCGAGGAAGGCCAGGCTATGCAAGCCTGAGCTATAAGTGTTCACGAACATGGCACTTTGAAGTGCGCAGCATAGAGCACCGTACATGTACGGGTTCTGTTGATACCACTTGCGAAGATAGATGGCGTTGAATAGACGTATATCCATATCACGGTCTTGGGATAATACAAGGCTCACATCTGGTTATAGGCTTAGAGTACGCCCCTATATCAATGCATATCCCACAGGTCCACCGGGTTGCACGTCTCAGTCAGAACGTCGTCAAAGTTATTGAACGAGTCCATTGTCATGGCCAAGTCCATGAAGCCAGAGAAGTCGGTTGCCCCGTTGAAGGTCTGGAACCGGGTTTGTTGGTCGGCAGGTGACGGCGTGTGGCCCGAGGTACGAGAAGCATGTCCCTGGTCTTGTCTCGGCGCCGGCACCAAGTCCTGAACAGGCTGCTGCTGTTGAGAACCGAATGGGCCAAGCTCCCCAAAACCCGTCAGCCTCGCCACCAGCAAATCTGCCTTGGCGACAAGGTCCCTCGTCACCGACGCGGCGCTCCTCGCCACAGCCACATTGTTGCGCCCAAACAGCTCAAAGGCCTCGACGGCGCGATGGGCCGCCCGCATCGCCGCCGCCGTAGAGGGCCCCAATGGGTGTGCGACGAGGAAGCCGACAATGGTGACGGTTGCGTTCCACTGCCACAGGAAGCATTCGTGCCAGCCGTCGAGAAGGTTTGTTTTCGAGAGGACTTGATGGACCAGCTGCGTGTGAGCAATGGCGTGTGAGATGCAGGCTGTGGTGCACGAGGCTGTGAAGGGGGCATATCCGCTGCTTTCTCTGGGGCTCGGGTGTGTTTCATGGCTGCCGCTGCTGTTACTGCCGCTGATGGTATCAAAATTGATAAAGGGGCGGTAGAGATCTATGACCATGAAGTGGTACACCAATCCCAGGCAGATGCGCTGCCTTCGCAACCAGA
The DNA here is from genome assembly GCA_016508685.1 of Cytospora piceae. Classification (NCBI taxonomy): domain Eukaryota; kingdom Fungi; phylum Ascomycota; class Sordariomycetes; order Diaporthales; family Cytosporaceae; genus Cytospora; species Cytospora piceae. The sequence goes on along the minus strand of JADMLE010000002.1, from coordinate 1,576,898 downwards.
GCGGCGCCACCGGCCCACTCCCAGCCCCCATGCCGTCCTCCAGCTCCATGGGTGTTCTATCTGTCGAGAAGGGGGCTCCGCCGTTCCGCCGAGGCGCCTTCATGCCTTTCGGGAGAAGGTCCCTATGCCAGGAATGAAGAACATCAATGCGTTGGGCGAGGTACTTGGCAGCCTGCTCCAGGACGCCCAGGTCTTGGTAGGGACTGGCTGTCCCGTGCGAGTATAAAAGAGAATGCGACGACGTCGTACAAGTCGGCATAGACGGCACGAGAGGTCGCGATCAGCTTTTGACAGCATACGGCATAACTCAGCCACATAACCTCAATCTCACCTCGGTCACTGTCGCCCGCATATGTCCCCAGTGTGCTCCCCGGCTGGCTGGCCGCCTCTTGGCCATCATCAGGAAACGGGCATAGCAATTGGACCTGGTCGAACCTGAATGGCCTACCCAGCTTCATGCACGTCTTGGCCTCGGCCGTTGCGATGCCCCACCACAGCCGTTTCCGCAGCTCCCTCTCGCGCAGCGGCAGACATATGGGCGGCGCGCCCGGCCAGACTAAGCGTTGTGTACGCCATGTTCTGGAAGGAAGCGCAGGAGAGGTAGATGGCCGTGTAGAGGTGGCACTGCAGCGTCGCGAGTGTCGGGGACTCCAGCTCGCGCGCTACAAGCGCCTGGCTGCGGCGGTAATACCAGCGCCCTGCGAGGGTAGAGCTGTCTCGGTCGATGGTGTGGTCGGCAGCGCTGCCGGCTTGAGGGATGTTATTATTGGCGGGACGGGGCATGAAGGCCATACCGTATTGCATGCACAGGGCGAGCACAATATCTACCATGGCCGACGGACGGCGCAGATGCGTCCCCTGCGCAGGAACGGTCCATTAAATGCTTCCGCTGGTTCCTCATCTGCGTGTCTATCTTCTCAGCCAACCTGCTTTACGGCCTTGACACAACTATCTTGACCGATATCCAAGGCGCTGTCTGTACGTCAACATCTTTAGTTCCCTGGGCACTTCTGAGATGTGGAGAAAGATGCTTGACTAGTAAGTTCTACTAGCTCGATGAGCGTGTGACAGCGGAGCAGTTGGACAATGTCGAGCAGATCGGCTGGCTGGGCAGCGACTTTTATGCTCGGCTCAGGCGTCACAATCCTGGGCAAGGCCTTTGGCATTTTCGACACAAAGTGGCTCTACGTCGGCTGCCTGCTCAACTTTTCTGCCGCTTCTGCCCTGTGTGGCGGCGCTCCCAACATGAATGCTCTCATCATTGGCCCGTGTCTGGGCTGGCGTTGGCGGTGCGGGCATGTATCTGGGCATGTATCCGGGCACACCGTAAGTAGTATATCCGTATAGCTTTCCTTGATGTTCGAACAGGCCCCGTCATGCGCGCCTTGCGGGATACGTGCCGTGAGGGATATCACATAGCACTTCGTGAGGTACACGGTTTATGGGACAAATGCTGACGGATTTCCGACATCCAGAAACCTCGTCATGGCCACGAGTACACAGCGCGAGGCGTCGCTGTATGTGGGGGCCATTGCCTTGGTGTATGGAACTGGTTGCATCCTGGGTCCTGTTGTTGGCGGGGCGCTGGCCGTCAGCAGCGCGACGTGGCGGTAAGGATAGACTACACAGAGGACATGACCCAAGGGCAAAGGAAGTGCCAATTGTGTTTTTCCCCACCAGATGGGCCTTCTACATCAACCTGGTAATCTTCGGCGCCATGAGCCACATCTACGTCTTTGCGCTGCCCTCGATGTCCATGCAGGCCGAACAACGATGGACCGACAAGTTCAAGGAGCTTGACTGGCTCGGCGTTGTGATCTCGGCCGGCATGTACGTGTGCTTCGTACTGGTCTTGACTTTTGGCGGCGCCGAGTGGGCGTGGTCGTCCGGGCGCGTGATCGCCCTGATTGTCGTCTTTGGCGTTTTGGCTGCCGCATTCGCGGCAAGCCAGGTTTGAGCACCTCTGTTGACCGACAGGCGTTCGCAGCGGCTGTTTCCCGTCGACTTCCTGGGCAACCTGCAGCTCCTACTGCAGTATTTGTGCATGGCAACCAGCAGCGCGGCGCTCTTTGTGGCCATCTACTACATCCCGCTGTGTTTTTTCTTCGTACATGGCAACAGCGGCATCGAGGCGGCCGTACATCTCATGCCCTTCATGGTTTATTTACGTGACGGCGACGCTGTCGTACGGGTATCTCCTCCCGCATGTGGGCTACCACTGGGCATGGTATCTCGTGTCGGGCGTGCTGCTCGTCTGCGGCAGCGCGGCTATGACGACGGTGGGGGTCGACACGCCGCCGGCGCTCGCGATCACGAGGCTAATCAGCATACTCTGGCCCTGCGCCGCGTTAATGAACTGGATCGACTCGGGGATCCGCGCCGGCTCCACGAGCACCGTCGACACGCCGTAGCTTGCCTGCGTCATGGTCTGGCCGATGGCAAGGAGGATGGAGAAGTCGTACACGTGCGCCGTCTTCCAGAATGTAGCGCTCAACGGCATGGAGAAAGCGCTAGCCGGTCTGGAGTATACGGCAACACAGATCCAAGGAGCTATCGCAGGCGCCGACAGCTCGCTGCTACAGGAGCTGAGCCAGGCCGACGAGAGAAAGGCCACTGAGGCCATCATGAACGCCATTGGAATGGAATGGACTTGGACCATTGCGGCGGGAACGCTGCAGATTACGTGTTCTCTCTTGTTGAGCAAGAGGAAGCACTGAGGCACCTGGGCAAGTGCCGGAGCAATGAAAAAAAATATCACATTGTAAAGAAGCAGTGCTGCCTGGGCCGCTAGAATCAAGTACCTACTTAGGTAGTTACATGTGTGTTGGTGATACCCTAGTCCATCTGGCAAAAGCAAAAACGGGGCCCACTTACAACCTATATAGTAACCTATATAGACGGACAATTAGATTCCGTACGGATAAATCGGAATGCCCCGATAAGCAGATATAGTATACAAATATTAGGCAAAAGGGCTCAAGCCTTCATGAAGAGGTTTCCTTCTGCCATTGCAATCAATTCACATTCATTTACCCCATACAATTTTAAAATATGCAGTTCACTCGCGCCTGTTCAAGACTCCAAGGGTTCTACTGCCAGACCTTTTGTCTCACGAAACTTTGCAAGCTATGGGATTTAGAATACAATACCCGTTCCACTTGATAAATAAATACATTGTTTCAAACCTTCGCCGCTTGAGTTAGAGTCTCCCAATAGTCTTATTTACCTACTAATAAAGGGCTACAATATATACAGACTAAGGCAAGACTGTATAGCCTAGCGCAAATATAGACTTAGGCATCGCCTTATGTACAATAGTATGCCGGAAGCAAAAACTAATTATATTTTTAGTTCAGTCGAACGAGAAATGCAATATCGTAGGTTGCTATTTCCAATCACTCGAACGGTGTCTTGTAGTTCTCACGAAAGCCATGGTTATTATTGAGGATGGCAATATAATAGGCCAGCCGTGAAATTCCCTTGAGCGTAGCCTAGGCAGCCCCTAATACTCCCAGAACTTCGGAGGTGCGACTTTTCTTGTCTAACAACTGACTGTACTATTTCTAACTTGCATTTGTTTAGCCTGTAGTGTCGGGTTCGGCTGGTTAGAAGCGAGTTGGGTATGACATGATCAGAACCAAGGTGGTCAGTTACAGAAACGCTCCCTGTTCTATTCGCAGGCACCTGTCTGTATCGGGGGTCTCCAACGCCAGGGAATATCGATTTTGGCGCTCAGGGATGGCATCCTGATGAATTACAATGCCATCCGGAAAGCGGGCCTCCTTCAGCTTTCCTCGACGTTTAAGTTTGAGTCGGGACCGCAAAGCTTCGGTATTAACGCTAATATGTTACATAGTCCATCTCCAAGAAATCAGCCTTGTTATGGCACTGAGGAAACCACTTTCAAGGGTGCTAACAGTGCTTTCGATAAGACCCAACTTACTTCGGGGTCCTTTCCCATGTAATTGTGTGATCGGACATGCCGGGGGGGGGGGCCTTATTGATGGTAATCGCCATGGCAGCACGGGATTGCCAAACCGGACGAGGTATCTGTCAAGTATATTTTCGTATTCAAGAGAACCAGATTCTGCCGCTTGAAGCTGATCGCATGTTAGCTGTAATCAGGTATAACCTTGGAATGAGGCTTGTCTGTAGAGCCAACTGGAAGCTGCATGTGGCTTTCACTGGTGACCTATCCCTCAACCATTCATTTGCGAAGATATTGAACATGTACATACTGAGGGGGGGGGAAATGAAAAAAATATAGCCATGATTACATTTAAGGCAATGTTGAAATGGTTGGCCAAATGATTCGGTAGTCCCCTTTTTGTTTCTCTATTCGAATTCGCACTCACCATAATAGGACGAGCAGGAAGACCATCGGTCTAAATTCCTGTAAAGTTTTAGAGGCCAAATTCCGCTGGACGAAAGGAACTATTATTGTCCAAATTAAAGCAGTTGCATTTCTGTAGGCCAGTTGAAGCATGCTGTCCAGTGACCCCTAGACGAAAGTCTTAGCATAGTTCATATAGCACTCAGCAGTGACGAAGCACTTGAGTCAACAAAAACTCCGTATAACTACACTATGGACAAGGGCGCTTGAGGTCAATTTCGTTTTACTCAGGTCAGTGTACAGCTATGTTTGACTGAGATATTATTAGCTGTGACCCATGAGAAACCGACCAGAAGTTGGAGCCGCCGCTCTCCATAGGAACTCGAAAGTCAACTAATAGTGACTTGTTCTGGCTAGCTTGAGCGCAGACATATCAAGAGGCATAAATGGCCCTGAAGCAACGAGAAAGTCGCGGCTTGCGAACTGATTGCTACAAAGACCATGTACTCTACTACAAGGAAGTACCACGAGAACAACGGTAATGCTCGTATTACCGAACAGAACCGGATAATATTCATTTACCGGGCATAAATTCGTTGACGACTCCACTTGCACACAAAAATGCCACATCCCGGGCACAGTCCATAATATGCAAGAAGGCATACTGCGCGGCAGGCCGCAAATATACTTAACACACAAAATGTTGAGCACGCTTTGACACACTATCATCTATGATGCCAACAGCCAATACTGAACGATAAATAGTTGTGCCAATCAACCAATACGGTATGGCTTCGGACCATATTCAAGAACGGGCGGTATAGCCACTGACGGTAAACCGCAATGTCGAGCATTCCTTGTACAGCAGACACCTTACAGGACCAAGGCCACAAGTCATATCGTGATATTGTTCTTACTCTCAGATCCTTACGTTTTGAGAATGTGGTATTTACGTAGAGTGCTCCGCCCGTGCTGATTTGCTGGAACGCAACTTCTCAACAGGAAACAATGGAGACAAGACGTCAGTCTCGCCACCATACCCCGTAAGCATTGGGCCGCCCTTTGTTCCCTCCCATACAAACTTGATTGAGAATATACCCGCCCAGACTCGGTAGCCAACCATACCCTACCGTCGAGAAATAGAATCATAATTTCTTGCGAGTTGTAACGTCGGTTACGTAGTATTCGTCCATGGTACGTTCATATGACTTGAGACTGGTCCACGGAAGAGGGTCGAGAAAAGATAGTCATCCAACACCCAGCATGGACATCCCACTCCTATTTGACGGTCTGACGGTACTGATGGTCATGTTGGATGACCTTGGTCCTAAGTATCTTGAAGGCAAAAAGCGAGAGCACCCTGCCCCTGCGCCGCAGGTACCCTGATGATTGTCCTTCGGTATCTATGGCACTCAGATTAGAGAATCAGTGACTAGAGACGCCGGCCGTTCGAAGCGATACTTTGACTCTTTCGACATGGTAGTGGATCATGTCGCCATTCGAGCTACAGTCGACCATAGACATAGTCGCGCGACGGCTCGCTATTATGCGCCAAGGCTGGACCGGTATCCTATATCTGATATCCAAATCCCTGGTTGCCAAATAGGGTGAAAAGGATGCCCCAGATCATCATGTTGATTCAACTCCATCGAGCAAATGAGCGATTGAAACGTAAGCCATTTCTTCAACCGCCCGTCCAAAGGAGGGCTGAAATGACGAAGGTCCCCTCTGCGCGTCTTCGAATGGGGCGAAGATGTTATCTATAGTCATCAGGGAAGTGATATCATCGATTGAGCCCAGGGTGATTCAACGTGGGGGATTTTCTGCGGAGAGATCCAATAGGACCCTGATGAAGATTGATGTAAACGGCGATAGGCAGATATGCCCAATAAGAGGTCGCGGAGAAGTCGGAGAGGGTGGTGGCTGATGGGGTCCGGCCTCGTTTCATCACTGCCTTAGATTGCGGCTCAAACAAGGCCTGCAGGAGTGATATCATCCGGAGGTGACCTCCGGGAAACCTGGTGGCCGGCCCCCCGGGGAATTCTGGGGCTCGTCAGTCAGGTACTCTAGGTACTCCGTTAGGGCCCTTCGATCGACAGATAACCTTGTAGTGTAGGGTTGTGCAGTAATTGGGTTCGATGACGGCGGCCGAGTGCCACAGCAACCCACTTCAGCCACTTGCGACTCGTTGTTGAGCCTTGTCGGGATGCGGCTTAGATTCCTTGCAGGGAGTGATATCATCCGAAGTGGGGGCCCTGGGGTTCTTCGCAGGCCTTCAGAGGGTCGCTTCCGGCCCGGGGCTCTGGAGCCCAACAATGTCGCGGAGCAGGCGGAGATCCCACGGGCCTTGGCTGCCTGGCGTACCGGGTTTTACTGATGTAACCCGCCGTAGGTACGTACCTGATCCGTAGGGCTCGGGTATGTAGCTAGTAATAGATGCAGTAAGTACATATGCTGGGGCAATCTGGGGGGGGGGGAGCTCCACGTTGGTCAGTTGATCGGATCGATTTGACAGGTGCAGGTGTGGATATCAGATGCTGAGTCAGGCAGTGATATGCAAGATATGAAGTCAGTGTCGCGTTTCGAATCGTCGATGAGGTGTGGCGGAATGTGGCCAAAATACGTACCTGTTCCTTCTTTTGTGGATGAAATCATGGTGTGTGGCTGTGGCTGAGACGGATCTTTGATCGGAGTCTCCAGGTACATACAGTATGGGGAATGTGGCCAGCGACAATCGCATGTGTGAATGTTTCTAGCGACTGTGTGGGGGTGCCTTTGTCAGCGTCGTCTTTTCGGACCAAGAGGTCCTGTCCTGGCCGTTGCGTTGGCAGTGGCAGGAAGTGGCCAGAACGCTGCGAAATCCACGCGGACGACAGAGTCCGGTCCTCGTGATGCCCTCGCGATATGAGGAGCGGCGCGTTGTGGAACACTTCGGCGTCGTCAAGACGCTTCCAGGGGAATTGATAATATCGTAGCTTTTATTGACATTTGACAACTGTCAAAACTCCGAGACCACAGGTTGAACGAGAGCCAGCATACAACTGCAGCCAAAAGTAACCCGACAGGTACCCCCGACCTGACTACCAGAGTCTGCGAGTTTCATTATCAGACGCCATTTGTTCGAATCTTCTCCCAAGTTCTGCTAGTGACTAGCCGCGGACTTTTTTTATGTGCACTAATTATGTATGTACATAGCTAGTCCGGAAAGTAGTACTCAGGCTGAAACTGCTTATTTCGGTACCGGCCCAACACTCGTGGCGGTTTTGATTAAATCAGGAAGCATGAAGCTATCGTGATAACAGGAGTAGCCTCCCAGCCCTCCTCTACCCATGAATGCAGGGCGCATAAACCCCGTTCAATGGCGATAGGACTGCTGTCGCCTTCTCCGGTATGGGAGATGGAGGGGTGCACAATACCGCAGTACCGATATCTTTCAGCAGATGAGACAGCGTGGGGCGGCCATGGCCAGACCTTGAATGTTGTCGGTTCTACCACCCTCCAAGTGATAGTCCATATGTATGCCGTCGTAATCAGACTTTGGAACCCCAAAGGCTGGACGCGCATAATAATACCAGCCAAAAACAATACACTTTGCATGCCCGGCAATGTGCAATTTTGTCCTTGAACTTCCAAGACATCCAATATCACAGCCTCAGTCTCCTCTCTTTTCTCTCCTCCGCGGTTCCGGGGGGGGGGGAGGGGTAAGTAAGTACTTTTGGTTTTCAGCTCACCACCTTGTTGACCGGATTACCGAAACGGGGTTGTTTGAGCCTTGCGTTGTCCCTCGTGAGTTGACTCGGTGTGAATCCAGGAGGTTCTATCTCTCATGCATGCAACTCGTTTTGGAACTTTGGTGCCTCTTCCGATCACGGCTGCACCAAGTCATATGGTTCAATGTCGACATGCATTGCATCGTGATCCTTCCTGTCCCCGAACCTTCTGGCCAACCCCTGAGAGGGTCGACCGAAGGATTTGTGACTTTTCCCTGGCCCGTGAAGATCGTGAAGATGGGAAAGGAAGGTCGAAAGGCACTTGCCGGGAAATGACCGTAGTTCTTCTGAGAAATAAGCAAGGAGAAGGAGGGAAGGGGGCGAAACACCAGACGAGAAGTCAGCAGGGCATACTTTGGTGTAGTGTACTGAACCAAGGTATATAGATATATATATTATATATATGCATATGTGCTTAACTTCGAGTGCTGCGCACCAACTTGTCGGTCTATCATCGGAGTGTCTTTCCGGAGCGGACAGTTGGCACTTTTATAGATAGTAGGCCGTAGGACCTTACGGTGGCATGTTGACGATGCCATCATCAATGATCAGACGATTCCCATCGGCAGAGGAAGCTTCACGCTAATCTTTTGGGGGGGGGGGGGGGAGATTCGATGAGGTTCTCTGGCCAGTCTAACTATCTGGCAGGTCTCAGGTCCCAGGTCCCATCAGGTCTCAGGTCCCAGGTCCCATCAGGTCTCAGGTCCCATTCAGGTCTCCAGATGTCCGATCTCAAAGCTCAAAGGAGAGTCCGTTATCATGCCCCACATTGAACTTCGAAGGCCAAGACGGCACAGCTGCACCGCGGAGGTCGAGAGAAGGTTTGCGGGGGAATTGCAGGCGGTTCCCTGAAGGCCGTGATGAGGAATGGGGTTGTGGAAAGATCGTGATCAAAAGCCCCATGAGCCCAAGATGAAGCCCAATTGGCAAAGCTCCAGTCCAAATCTCGCCGGACTCCACTGCCATGCTGACCTCTTCAGCCCCTTCTGCCCCTTCTGCCTCCCCCCTGCTCCCCTGTAACCCCAGGGTGCCAAGAGGCGTCGAGAAGCCTTTCCTGTCTTTTTTTGGTGAGGGTCTGTAGGCCTAGAATGTTCGCAGTGTCCCGGACTGTGCACTGTCTACCCCACCCATCAACCAATTCCACCAATAGCGTTCCATTTCCGGGCTTTTGCAGGGGAGTTTTTCAGGGGCCACCCATCGACTGCCGTCGACTTTTGAGCTGCGAGAGCCCCACATGCCCACTGACGTGCACGACCAAAAAGTGACTTCGTGACTTCGGGCCCTGCGCAAAAGACCGTTGCACAAAGTTACAGAGCCGTGACGTTCTCCATCCGCCATCCTTCCATGATCGGCATCGGCCTCTTCTCACCCTCGATCATTGCGACCAAGAAAGCAACTGGCACACACGCCGAACCAACAAACCCACACACACTCACACACGCACACACTGACACAATCTGACGAGCCTCACACCAAGCACGTACCCACACACACCCCATACGTACGCACGCGACCCGTCCTCCCCCAGACCCAACTTTGCTCGGCAAGTCCAAAATTGGAAATCCTTGGCCTCCTGCTCTGGCTTTGGCACACCCGACCGATTTGATTCAAATATCCCCGTTTTCCATCTCTCTCGATCCCGTCTTCTTGTTTGTTCGACATGTTGAATAACTCCTTCCACTACTCCTCCTCCTTCTTCACTATAACTACCAAACATTTAAGACTCTCTCCAAACCTACTCCTGAAACCACTTGGTCATAACCATCAGTACCACCAACGCCAACACCAATACCAATACCACCATACCAGTAAATCTTCAACAGCTTCGCGCCTCTCAAAACTTCCATCCTGCTAGGCCAACGGGCTGCTTGCTTCTCCATTTGCGCCGTACCACACCGACGCACGCAGCCCTATTTCTTGTGGACAAATCGCCACCACTCCCGTCCCTCCAACAACTCGTCCCTTGTGTCACCACACTACTGTCCACACTTCGAGTAATCTCTTTGTGCAACCGCCCAAAATGCTCACTACCGCAACAAGAAAGTCCAGCCGCATGGTCCCAAGACTGCGTGACCACAAGAAGCAGCGCTCTTTTGCCCATGATATTGGCACTATCAGCCTTGAGGGAACCCCCATTGATGAGAAGCCCGCAATTGAGTTTGTTGAGAACCGTTCGCCAGCTACCACCCCTGCACCTCGAACCGAGCGCGTGCAAGAGGAGCACCTGCCAACAGATATCAAAGAGACACAGGTCGAGAAGGAACAACAGTGGTTCGTCGGCAGCATTGACCAAGGCACCACCTCATCTCGCTTCCTCATCTTCAACGGCGAAGGCGAACCCGTTGCCAACTATCAAATTGAGTTTGATAACCTCTACCCAGAGTCAGGGTAAGCTTCCTTCCTAATTTTGCCCCCCCCCCACCAAACTTGTCCCAGTTTCTAACAGCACCGCCCACACAGATGGCACGAGCACGACCCTATGGAGCTGCTTAGCACCGTTAAGGACTGCATTGAGGGCGCCATGGGCCAGTTCAGAGAACTAGGCTACTCGGCCAAGGACATCCGCTCCATTGGCATCACCAACCAGCGCGAGACGGCCGTTGTCTGGGACACCACTACCGGTGAACCGCTTTACAATGCCGTCTGCTGGCCAGACACCCGGACAACCAACATTGTGCGAGAGCTCAAGGGCCGGCCGGGTGCTGATGACCTGCGCGAGACCTGCGGGCTGCCTCTGAGCACATACCCCAGCAGTGTCAAGTTGATGTGGCTCGTAGCCAACGTCCCCGCCGTCAAGGAGGCTTACGAGGAAGGTCGTCTGGCCTTCGGAACTGTCGACTCCTGGTTGATCTACAAGCTGAACGGTGGTCATGAGGCCGAGAACCCCGTCCACGTCACCGACAGCACCAACGCGTCCCGTACCATGTTCATGAACATCCGCACCATGAAGTACGACGAGAAGTTGCTTAACTTCTTCGGCATTGATCCCACCAAGTGTGCCATGCCCAAGATCGTGCCGTCTTCAGATGCCAAGGCGTTCGGCAAGCTCACCAGCGGGTCCCTGAAAGGTACCCAAATTGCTGGGTGCCTTGGTGACCAGTCCAGCGCCCTGGTGGGACAGTGTGGCTTCCAACCCGGCCAGGCTAAGAACACATACGGCACAGGCTGCTTCCTCCTGTACAACGTCGGCACCGAGCCCGTCATCTCCAAGAATGGTCTGTTGGCAACTGTCGCATACGACTTCGGTAACGGCCAGGCGCCTGTGTACGCCCTCGAGGGTAGTGTCGCAGTCGGCGGCTCTGGTGTCAAGTTCTTGATCAACAACTTGGGCTTCTTCGAAAAGTCGAGCGATGTCGAGGAGGTCGCCGCGAGCGTTCCCGACAACGGCGGCGTGGTCTTCGTCACCGCCTTCAGTGGCCTGTTTGCTCCTTACTGGATTGACGACGCCAAGGGAACCATCTTCGGTATGACCCAGCACACAAAGAAGGGCCACATTGCTCGCGCCACCCTGGAAGCAACATGCTACCAGACCAAGGCCATCCTCGACGCCATGGAGCAGGACAGCGGCAAGAAGCTCCAAATCCTTGCTGTCGATGGTGGTCTGTCCAACTCCGACTTGACCATGCAAACACAGGCGGATATCAGCGGCATTCCTGTCGACCGACCCGCCATGCGTGAGACCACCGCGCTAGGTGCAGCCATCGCTGCTGGCTTCGCGACTGGTGTGTGGGCGAACCAGGAGGCGCTGAGCCAGGTGAACAGGAAGAACAGGAAACAGTTCGAGCCCTCGATCAGCAGGGAGCATAGCGACAAGATGTTCAGGAAATGGGAGCAGGCCGTCGAGATGAGCAAGGGTTGGGTGCAAGAATCATGGCAGTGCGAATAAGCTTTGTCTGAGCATCAGTGCCAACTTCAGCGTGCGTTTGATTCGAAACAGGTAATGGGATGGGTTTAGGATATCAGGAAATGGGAGGTGTTTACAGGCGCTGGAGTTTAGGATGGGATACCTACCTGCTACTAAAGCAGCCAAATACGATCAGAATCGTCAATCAACCTTTATATATGAGCTCCTTCAAATCCGCCCCTGCTTTGTGAAATATGTCCCTCAGTCATCATCCCACTTGACATCTGATCAATCGTATGACGATGCCTGAAGGTGACCCACCTCTCGGGTTTCGAAGTAAGGTGGTGGTACGATATATGGCACGTCTTGGTGGCTTGAAAAGTATTGTTAATACGAGGCGATGGAACTTAGGGGAGATGGAATGAAAAGAGTGGGGTTCCAATGAGGGAGGGAACGAGATGACCCCGACGCCTCATTTACTTTAAATAAGTTCACCCCAGGCTTCGGGATCAATCGAACCTTCAGATGGGGGAAAAGAAGACCGTACTGTTAAGTTGAAGTGTGTGTGCTGGGTTAGGAAACTCGGGAAGGCGTTCCGTTACTTTGCCTGGAAGCTTGTCCAACCACACGCGCACATGCACAACTCGGGGGTCAATTGGTTGGCTCTAACACGGGGACGGATGGTCAGGCCTCAGGCCGTTGGAGCGGGGGTCGCAGTAAGTGCTACTTTCACTTCGATTTGATTGATGGACTTGATCGATCGATCTATCTATCTATCCAGAACGTGCTCATGTGATGGGTTGAGCTTGCATACTGCCCTGGAGGGGGGTGGCAGTAAGGACTATGTGTTGCTATCTATCCTAATTGGTGGTTCACACTTGGCCAGTCTATATAAAGAGTAATTCAAAAGTAATGTTATGCCGTACTCGTCGATGCAATCTGAACATTTGGGGGTAAGGCTTTCTTCCTCCTTGTTTTTTATGTTTCTTTCCGGGGGCAAATCAATACTCTCGACGAAAGTAACAACTCAATGAGAGCGGGAAATACAGAAATGGCGAAACAGGTCGATATATATATATATATATATATCTAGCGACCAGCGAGAGCTAATGGTCACAAAGTGTCAGCATATTATGACCTAACCGGGTGGGCGGAACTGTTCTCAAGATCAGGGGCATCGAAGGGATCAACCAAACTCACCAGCAGCATAAGCCAGATACCACGTCAAGCTCGCCCCTCCGTCCAGCCAACTCGCATCGAAGCCGCTCTGGCTGAACCATTCGTACGCCCGGTTGGGGTCGATGGTAGCCAGGTTCCCGTACAGGATCCCCTTCCACCCACCAGCTACAGAATCGACCCTCCCGTTGCTGAAGTACTGCTCCCACTCCTCAAACACGAACTGCCTACCCCGGACCAGCTTCGTGGCCGGGATGAGTGGCAACATGTGAATCCCCTGGATATACTCAATGTTCGCGCCAAAGTATGTCGTGTGGTCGATCTTGTTCTCAAACAATATACCAGCAACCTTGTTCCCGACAAAACTAGCCGGCTCGACCTTGTTGTCGCTCTTGTACAGGAAGTAGTTGTTGACGGACCGCTTGAGCACCGACAGCTGCAGGTTCCCCCTGGCAGCCATGTTCAAGTCACCGCTGACCAGACCCCACATCTTCACAGCGTACGCGGCCATGACGTCCTCCGAACTCGACTCCTGGTCGCGCCCGTCGGCGCTCTCGTAAAGCCCGTGCGCGAAGCTGTGGCCGTGGAACCAGTCGAAGTTGCGGTTCTGCGGGAACCAAGTGTCCTTTGCCGAGGGGTTGGCATAGTCCCGGACCAGGGTGTTGACGTATTCCTTGTTTGCGGCCAGCCAGTGGGGGTCCAAATGGCCGATGATGGCCGCCGCGAAGACGTGGTAGCCGTAATGGAAATGGTGATCGTTGTAGTAGGTGTTTCCGAAGTCAGCTCCTCCATCGCCAGTCTGGTACGAGGCGCTCGAGACTACACCGCCCCAGGCAGCTTCAAGGTCACGATGTAAGCATGTGTCTAGGACAAGTTGCTGAAAGCGATCTAGGGGCTACTTACATTCGTATACCAGTGGGAAGATCTGTTTGTTAGAAGCGAACACGGCGAATGCTGCCTGTAGTTTCTGGAGACCAGCAGCTGTGAGTTCCGAGTTTCCAAGCATGTCGTAAGTGACTGAGAGAATCATAGCGAACTTTGCCAGGGCCTGCCCAATGAGAGTATTAGCAAAATGTAGATCGAAAACAACCTGGTCTTCTCAGCTGAGCTTACCTTGCCGCTGTAGTACATGGAGTTGAGGTTCGACTGGGCACCCATATCCTGACTGAGCTCTGACCGCGCCACCTCGAGGATCTTCGACTTTGCTGCATCGGAAAGCTGGCTCGTCTGTCCCCTACTATTTGTCCACGGCACGAAAGACATGCTGATGGGCAATCTAGGCTCGACCATGGTCCATGTATCAGCGGAAACTGCGGTCGCGATACCTTTGGTAGTTGTCTGGAGCTGGAGGCTGGGGTGCACCGCTGCTGCAGTGGTGGTGTCGAAGGATTGTACATGGTGAGGCAAAGCGAACATAAGGAGTGGCGCGCCTCCCAGCCCTGCTTTCTGGAAGCCAAAGGAGTATGCTCCATACATTCCCCTGGCGGTTCCAGACAGTGACACGCCCGTTGCGTATTGGCCACAGGCCGCATCATAGAGCGCCTCGCCGTTTCCGGGGTCCTTGGCCACCTGGATCGTACCGGAGAAGGTCGAATTAGATCGCATGAGCCCATTGTTCACAACCTGCAGCTCGAGAGGGCTGCCACTCGTGCTGTAGGCATATAGAAGCCAGGTTTTGCCGTCATTGAGTTCAATCTTATACTTGGTAACCCCCGGCCGAGGCTGTGTGTTGGCCTTGGTGACGCTGAGGAAGAAAACTCCCGTCTGGATGACGGGCGTCCCCCCGCTATACTCTGCTGTTATGAAGGCAGAGCCCTGGACCAGAGGAAACTGGACCACTGGCGCGAGTGTTGCACTCTGCCTGAGTTGGACGAGTGCGGACATGTCCGTGAGCTGAGTGGTTGTCAGGCTCGTGCTGGAACCAAGTTCCGCCGCGGACAGTATCAAGGACTGGATGCCTATCGGGTTGATGAAGTAAGAGGTGGATCCATATGCATTAGTAGGCCCGAACGAGAACTGGTTCGCATCAATGTGTGATATAGCGAGACCCCAGCTTTGGGCAACACCTTGTCCTTTAGCCCAAGCGACAGAGTATGGATGGAGGACGGTAGTCGCAGACTGTGAGCCGAGGAAGAAGTTCTGGAAGAACTTGTTCGTGGAGATGGGACTTGTCTGTAGAACGCCAAGCCGAGCAACCGGGTGGTCGCTCCTCTGTCCGATAGAAGATGGAGGTGCACTGGTCGCAATAGGTGCGTCAAAGATGTCGTCGGAGACTCTGGCCACGTCCATTGCGGATGCTAGCTTGATGACCATTGTTGGTACTGTGGATATGAGGCTTGTGGGCGTTGGGATTTCGCTGGTCAGCAAAGGACCATCGGTCAGTCCTCCTACAGTTTCAAGGCGCGTATGTATTGTGCCGACTGTGTCTGCTTCGATCCTTGGGGTTGGCAGAATCTGGGCAGTTCCTCCTGCCAAAGCCTTGGTAATCACCGGGACGGTAGTGCCGGTGATGAGGCTCTTGGTGGCCTTTGTATTCTGTGTGAAGGCTCTCAGCTGCTAGCTTCCACTATGATGAAGGGGACTGACTTACCACCGGGTGATATGACACTTCAGATATGACCCTATAAAACTGGGGTGGGATTCTTGCTGGATGCGATCCGGGCCTTTTTGGGATACGTTCGTCTGAATACCCTAGACAGGATGACAGCTGCAACGCCGTCAGTAAAAGATACAATATCATCATTCTCGTTCTGTAGGATCTAGAGCTCCTGGCTTCGGAGGCAAGGAGCACAAGTTGAGAATTGTTTCCTCTTCCAACAAAAAGAACGGAACCCCAGTCCTATCAGTCGTCGACTGGACGACGCTTTCCCACAGTATGTATGTATGGAGAAACCAAGCCATAACCAACACGGCAATACTTCCCAAGAGAGTAAGACACCATCTGGGACAAGTCTGGAATGAGGGCATGGGACCCAGACAACCGGGATATCGAACGCCTCGTATGGTACCCTTGAGCGGGAAGGTTCATGAGAGGTTGGTCATGCAGCGCGGAATGTAGTATCTGGGGCTTAGGGGCAAGAGCGGGTTATTTTCCCCCTTCTTTTTCTTTTTTTTCGATTTACCTTTTGAGGTTGTGACTGGAATGGAATGGTGGTTGCTAGACCCGATGCTAGAGCAACGGCGATGTGGCCACGCGGGTACGTAGGGCGAATGTCCGAGAACCGTGGTGAGCGAAAGACTGACTAATTGAAGAATATCAAGGTCCAATCCACGGGCACCGACAACTAGACGTGATGGGTTTATTGCTGCCAACGAGAAGAGAACAGCAAGACTCAAAGCTGGATGGATGTTTTATATTCGGAACCAGAAACCCAACAATTGCAGAAGCAGAGAACGAGTCGCGTCATAACTGGATAGTGGGTGGAGGCGACGCTCCCCCCGGATGATTGGAGTCCTCATAATCATGACTGCGCCTCGTGATGGGCGTTTGATGGAGACACGAAATCCTGGAGAAGCTCCTTGTGCCCAGAGATGGATAGTGGTGATAATTTATGGACGACCCAATGGAAGATGCCGCCTTCAGCAAACCGGACTTTGGCCATGGTCGTTGGGCTGTAAGGGGCGATCCGCTGTACGTGCCTGGTGATGCGCCGCTATATTAAACCTTCCTCAATAGCCCGTAGAGCCATCACTCTGCATATCATAGAGTAAGCTGATATGGCTAGCCTCTGATATGTGATCTCGTCTTCCTCGAGAATCCTCACTTGATCAAGCACGAGGTGAGAGAGTGGTGGACGAGAGATTTCGGTCATGTAATACTGCAGCCTGTCGAGCATCTGATGAAGAACAAGGGTGAGTTGAGGTCGACGGTGACCAGGATGTGTCCGACACTCTTCCAGAATGCTACCCCCTCTCGCCGCACCCCCCCTAACCTCCCCCCAGTCCATCCACAACATTCAAGAACCCTTACCCTGGCACCCTGGGTGCCTGGACATGACATTACGTCAGCGCCTCCAGCTGCTCTATAGGGCAGTCACTCACCTCGCGTACATGTCGCGTTTTAGCGCTGGTGAGCTGCCGCCTTTAGTCCTTCCATTTAGTCGCGTCTCACCTAAACAATTTATCCATTGTTGCTGCCTTTGAACATTCAGCCTAGCCTTGCTCAAACTGCTGCCCTTCACGACATCGACCACGTACCTAAATACGCAAGCAGGCACTGTTCACCCTGCGGAATCATATATTCTCACAACCCTTTCCACTTCCTGTCAGAATACCACTGTACGGCACCTCCAATCCTGTCGTCTTCTGACGCGTCAAGGAGGTTGAAAGGAGACAAGATGGCTTCGCGAACTGGTGCACTGTTCGACGAGTGTGCCTTCGCATTTGTGCCAAATAAGAATCTCACGGACAACACCATTGACCTGGTACGCCAACAGCCTTGTCCTCTTGCTATGGTGAAAGTGGAAGTGAACCAAGTTGGCTAATGCCTATAGTGTAGTTGAAAGACACTGTACAGAAGTACAGCGCAATCGTCATCGAGAGAGATGAAAATGGCTCTATTCCAGTGTCTGAGTGTACCCACATTGTCGCCGACACGATTGACTTCCCCGAGTACGATGAGGCCATGGCAATGATGGTTCCTGTAGTCATACCGGAATGGGTCAACGCGTCGCTACACAAAAACCGCCAAGCGCAAATCCGTCCTTACTCTCCAGATCCACGACTGATATTCTCTAACGTTGTCCTGACATGTGACGATATCCCTATCACGGACAAAGAGACGATCGCCGGCGCAGTCCTAGCTATGGGTGGTATGGAATCCAAAGATCTCGGTCGACTGGTCACCCACATCTGCGCCTTATCCATGGACGGACCCAAGGTGCAACTCGCCCAGCAGAAGGGGTTCAAGTGCAAGGTTGTCCTGCCACACTGGTGAGACATCCTTTCTCATTATGTTGCTCTCCACTCTAACCCTTGACAGGTTCGATGACTGCTTTCGCCTTGGCAAGAGGATAGACGAAGGGCCCTACTTGCTTCCCGACCCAGAGATACTGAGCGCTAACCCCGATGATGCCATTGCCATTCCCTCAAGCCAACACCTGGAGGGGGCTGCATCAGCGCGGCCCGATCGACCGCCGATGACTGCCCATTTCCAGCAAGGAGCCCGCGAAAAGCTCACCGTTTTCCAAGACAAGAACATTCTGCTGTCTTGGGATCTCGGTATAAACGGCCAGCTGCAAAATACCTTGAAGCGTCTCATCCAAGATGGAGGAGGCCAGTTGGTCAGCAATGAGGAGGAATGCGATTGGTTCGTGTGTCAATACCGTGACGGACCGGAGTACATCAAAGCTGCCCAGCAAGGCAGAGACGTCGGAAATCTTGCTTGGCTCTACTACCTCATTATGCACAACCGATGGACCAATCCACTCCGGCGACTCCTACACTATCCCATACCTAAAGGGGGCATACCGGGATTCCAGGGCCTCCGAATCACTCTCTCCAATTACGGAGGCGAAGCGCGCATGTATCTCCAGAATCTCCTCAAAGCCGCAGGCGCTGAGCCTACCGGCTCCATGAGACAGGACAACACGCACCTCATCACCGCGCGCAAGAGCGGCGAAAAGTGCGAGGCTGCTGCAGACTGGAATATCCCCATGATCAACCATCTCTGGATCGAAGAGAGCTATGCCAGGTGCGAGGTTCAGGCTATAACCGACCATCGTTACACACATTTTCCTCCGCGGACCAATCTCGGCGAAATCATAGGCCAGACCTCCTTCGACGAGTCGAAACTCCATGCGAAATACTACCCCGGAGGCGACGATGACCTTGACGCAGTGGCTCGCCGGAAGAGGAAGATCCAGGATTTGGCCAAAGACAATGGATACACTCACGGTCCCGCAGCGGGTGTAGTGGTCGGTCGACAGAAGCACCCGGAGTTTGATATCATCAAGGACGATGAAGCCGATTATGCTGCAAATACGACCAAGAAGTTTGGAGTGCCGGCACCCCCGAAGCCCAAGCCAAAGCCACAAGCCGCTGCTACACCAATTAGAGGCCGACATATGCTTTCCGGAAAAGAGAACGACACATCGTCCGTCTACTCGAGCGGCAGCCGCAGTGCCAAAGCTTCTGCTTTAAGCAAGCTGCAGAACCTGGCACCAGACATTGCGTTGTACGAAAAAGAGCGGAAACGGAAGTCCAGTGGCAACACGCCATTCGGCGGCAAGCGTGCCGCGAACTTGATCGAGCAGGAACAGGAAAAGGAGCGGGAGAAGAAGGCACTGGGGAAGTCGCGATCTCGCAGCCCTGCTCACGACCAACCGGAGGATGATGAGGAATCTGAGGAGGAGGAGGAGAAGCGACCAGCCAAGAGGCAAAAGGCCTCTCTGCCGCCGGTCGATATGCGCATAATTTTGACTGGTTATCAAGGATGGATCAACAACATCAAGAAAGAGGATGCAGACAAGGTGAGTCTCATACGGGAGCGAAATGATGTTCTTATTTTGCTAACCAATGGTTACAGCGGAAACTTCGCAGTATGGGCATTCAGATCGTCCAGGAGAACGCGGCGTGCGACTACCTTGCTGCACCGCAGATGGTCCGCACAATCAAATTCCTCAGGGTTCTGGCTCGCGGCCCAGACGTCATCAACTCTAGCTTCATTGATGCCTGCCTCGAAGCCGGAGAGCGCGTCGCGGTCGAAGAGTACAAGCTCAAGGACAAGGCGAACGAGACCAAGTTTGGCATCAAGCTTGATAAGTCCATCTCCCGGGCGCGCGACAATAAGGGCCGTCTCCTGTGGGGAGTCGCCGTATACTGCACCAAGGACATCAAGAGCGGTGCCGACAGCTATAAGCCGATTGCAGAGGCCAACGGGGCCATCTTCAAGACGTATACCGGACGCGGCGCGTCAACCATCAAGCCCACAAAGCCGGATGAGGACTCACAAGGGCCGGAGCCCGTGTACCTGTTGACGTCGAACAGCAAGGCGGAGAAGGACCTTTGGCCGAGGTTCGAGAGAATGGCCAGGGATGGCAACATGGAGCCGCGGGTTGTAGCATCGGATTGGCTGCTGCATGTGGCCATGAGCCAGGAGTTGAAGTTTGATAAGAGGTTCCTGGCGACGAACTATTTCAAGGGAAGGTAATAGTCTCGGTGGCCGGATGTCATATTTGATCGGGTTTTGGTGGCCTCCGCCTTGGGGTGGATGCTGTGGTTTTGTTCGGCGATGGGCGTTTTTGGGTCCTGTGGCATGTTCATCCACCTGGAATGGTTGTTCGAGCTTCGGGTATATCCTCAGCTTATAGGTTCTGTATCATAGTCATCGCGATAAGCCATGATTTGCGATATTGATATCGTGTAAAACCCGTCGGGCGCGCGTTCTTTTCCTCAGAAGAACTTGACACCTTGCGAATCCTCCGATCCGAATATCTGTGCCTTCCCTCTCCTAACCAGTACGTTCAGCGCTTTCTGTAGTAGGTCTTGATCGAGGCCATGGAACTCTGTGTGTGTCGTGAACAAGTCAGCAAAGCAAGATCATATCTTGACCAAGTACGAGGCGGGCGCGCCCGGAAACTTACCAGTCCCCTTCGTGCCCTCCCCTTCCGTCAGCTCATAGAGCGTCAACACGGTCCCCTTCTGCGCCGTCTCGTCGACCCACGCCTCAATCACCCCGGCCCACTCCTCGGGCGTCCGCCAGTACACCCACACCACGTCGCCGCCGCCCTTGCCCTCCTCCTCCTTGCCCACGTACTCGGCACGCCCGTCCCTGCGCATGAAGTCGATGACCTCCCTGACGTCCGCCAGCGCGAGCCTCCTGTTCAGCTTCCTGTTGTGGAAGAGCTCCTCGGTGTCGACGGTGGTGGATGTGCTGGAGGTAGGGTTCGAGGCGGCGGCGGTCGCGGTGGACGACGTCGGCGAGAGGCTGAGCTTGAAGATGCGGTGGTGTTGGCAGTAGGACAGGACCAGGGAGGACCACTTGACGAGCTGCGCGTGGAGGGTGTTGAGGTTCGTCTGGCGCGTGAAGAAGGCCGGGAAGAAGTACTCGCGGGGAAATTGGAACGGTGCTGGGCTTGGGGAGGCCATGTTGGAGAGATGGCTCTTTGCGGCGGATGGTATTTGTTTTTGTTGTTGGACCTTCGTTTGGGGAAAGTCAAGGGCGGGAAGTGGGATGGAGAGTTGAGACACCAAGCATCACAAGGTTCCCCCGCGGTCGTCATTCATGGTGGGGCTTGTCTTGAAGCTTCGGGAGTTCCGATGTTTCGGAATCCCGCGTCCTGGTCTCGGTCTAGTACCAAGTCCTCGGGTCACACAGCACAAAACAATATAGGGGGAGATTTGGGGACAGCTATATCACAGTAGAGACAAAGCAATGTTAAAGAGACAATACTATTGTATTTATGCTTAAGTTCGTTACATTCATTAGACATTTCCTCATGAGCAGCTGCAAACACACGAGAACCCCCTTCCCCCTTACTACATCCATCCCCGATGGAGAGGCATCTCCTCCTGTAAGAGCTGACATCTATGTACCCGTGTATTATACCCGCCCCGCGTAAGAGCAGGAGCAAAATGACCGTCCTTCCACGAATGACTCCTAAGTGCGGATGACCATCTGCAAGAGCCCCGAATATGGAGGTGAAACAAAAATCCCGAAACCAGGAAAAACGCGTCCTATGCCTCCATCCATCCCATTGTTCCAAACGATCGATGATTTATGCAGTTGTTCGTCGTCGTTATTTTCCCTTTCCAAACTCCTCAAGCCCACCATGATAACCGACCATGGCCGCGGATACTCGTCCATGCTGATCTCGCGTACCTTCTCTTCCATCCCTCACTCGCTGCCGACATTGGCGAGAAGAGCAGCTCATCCCGATAAAGGACAATTCTCCATAACCTGTACTCTCGTATCATCGACCCATTTCGTCCACTTCTCATCCTCCCACTAAGGGGCAGCAGAAAGCGGCCCATCAAGCATAAAGTCAAGCTTCGGCATTTCTAGCCGTGGAGGCGGTTCTTCAGCCGCCTTCTTCTTTGCTCCTGCCCCACCCGCAGCCTTCTTGGGCGAGTTGCTGCGCGACTCGGGTGGCGGACCATATCTCACATCTCGTACGTCCCAGCCATCATCAGCCGCCGCCGCGACCCATGTGCGGAGGGCATCGTGCACAGCAGGGTAGAACTTCTCCTTGCAAAGGCGTAGGCTGCCGCCAAGGCATCGTTCCCAGCCGGAGATGCGGAATTCCTCTCGCAGGGTATTCCGTTCGCTCTTAGTCGGCGTGCACGCTAGGATGGCGTTCATGATATCCAGGTGCGATGCCAAGTAGTTCGTAGCATCCCACTCGACGCCTCCAACGTAGGGTGCGGCGGGGACGGGTGGGCGCTCCTGGGGGAAGTGGCGGGTCATGTAGGCAAGTGGATCGTTAGTGGTCGTGGCGTTCGGCGCTCGGTTGCTGCTGGATAGTGCAGTATCAGTGTTGCTGGCAGTACTCCGAATGTCCTCGGAAGACTTGTAGCCTGGCGGTAATGCAACAACGTTAAGCTGGTGGAGGAAGATCCAGAAGACTTCCTTCGTGACGTTGACCACTTCCTTGTTCCAAACTCGGTATGGTCGCTCTCGTCTCATCTCCATGACAAAGTCGATCGGTCGCTCATCCTCCTTTGCCTGTGGGTCGTGGAGATATGAGAGCACCGTACGGGCTCTCGTCAAGCGCTCCTGGGGGGTACCGCGTTGGATGTAAGTAAACAGCACCGAAGTGATGATATTTCGTGTAGTAAACTCGCTTGGTCCTTTCTTCTCCGGGTCGAAAATCATACGGAGCAGGGCCGGGAAAAGAGTCTCCTGGATAGAATGGAGATACTGCAAGGCCAAGGCGGTCGTGCACAATGCTTTCAAGCAGAGTAGGTTTTCATGAAGCAGAGCATCTTCGTGCTCCTCCCTGGATGGGATCAAGGTCAGATACGTAGGTCAGTTACAAGGCAGGTGACAGACTTACCTCCACTCAACCTCCATAATTCGATGCAAGAGACCAACAATCTCTTTCATGCCGCCCTGCTTGATGAATTCCTCGGTCCAGGCAACTCGCTCATTCCGTAGTAGAAGACGTAGCTTGTGGAGCTTTCCGACTTCCACAGACTCGGGTTTCTGGACCTTGCGGAGGTAGTTCACAAAGTCAGACGGCTGCTGGCCGGTGACTTTGGCCATAATGCCGTTGCTGGAGTACGAGCCAGCGGAAGGCGGTCTCTCGCTGACCGCACTGTCCGCCGACTTGTTCCTGGTGTGGCCTTTAACAGAGGGCTCCTTCTTCTTGCCCTTCGAAGGCGAGCCTCCGATCTTCCAACTATTCCGCGAGAAGGTGAAACTCCTTCCACGGGACTGTTTCTTCTCGGCATCGCGCACCGACTCCCTGCTATTATCTGCAGAAAAGTCGTCGCTTTCGTTAGTCGGCGGGCGAACCAGGCTCTTTCCTTCGCTTTCCGCCCAATCCTGTCTGACGAACTCCATCTTGACCGTGTCGTTCAAGTTCCGCATCTTGTACCGCTGATTCTCAGGGATGTTGCGCCGATCCAGCATGGCCTCCAGGTGCTTGTCGATGTCCTTGGGATTGAATTGTGGCGTGCTCGGTTCCTGGAGTGGGGGAGTGGGCGATTTTGATTTTTGGCCTCCTAGACTCGAAATAGCTGAGAGGACTCTGGCGCGCGATATGGACCGTCCTTTGGCCCAGGTCGAAGGACGCTGGCTGTCATGCGGCTCATCCGCCTTGGACCTGCCCCGGTCTTCCGTCCTGTCGTCCATTGGCGCCAGGAGATCGGGCTTCGAGGAGTATTGTGGCTGGAAGGAATTGGGACGTTGCTTCAGTCCAGGGTATCCATCTGATGCTTGCGGCCGAAATGAGTTGTTGATGTTCAGCAGACTGGTGTGGGTGAAGGGATCAAGAGACATATCGTACGGTGAGTTAGGGACCGAAGCCGTTTGCCCAAATCCTCTGCCAACGAACTGAGCATAGATAGGGGTTGGAGGTGAATCTGCTGGGTCCGATGGTTTTCTATTTTCTTTGTTCTTGCCTTGGGGATCCGCGGCTAACTTTGCCAAATTCTTGGATGACCTGGGGCGAGACAGAAGTCCGCCTAGGTTTGTGGGTCTAGGCTTCTTCGGCGAGGTCTCCTTGGTGGTTTTGTCCTTGGAAAATTTAGCGGAAAGGGTTGCCAGACTACCTTTTGTTGGAGACCTAGGGCTGTCCAATCTGTTGTTGTTGATGGCGTCGCGAGGAGTCTTGGTTGGTGAGTGGGGGCTGGCAAAGTGGCTGTTCTGCTGGCGAAGGCCAAGAGCGTGGGTGTTAATTGACAGCTTCTGGGAGGCCATGTATGGTGGTCTGTGATTACTGGGCCTGCTGTTTCGGTCTTGCAGCTGGTTGCCCGACAGAGTGGAAGGGTGGGGTGAAGAGGGGAGATTGACGCCGTCAGTACTGTTATGCCTCTGCATGCATGACGGAGGTGCGGCGCCAGCTGAAGGTTTGTTTTGTTCGTATTGCTGTCGACGTTCTGAGAAGCTGTAGCCACCAGCCTTGTGGATTGCAGCCATGCTGTTGCCTCCTGGCTGTATATGTAGGCTGTATGTATGTATCGAACAGAGAGAGGAGAGAAAAGTGGGAATGGGAATGGAAATGTGAATGATTGGGTTATTTATTGGAGAGTGGGAATAATGGAGAATGAGACTGAGAATTGACGAAAAATAGAATGGAACGTGATGTAATTCAATATGGATGCCAGCAATGTTTTGCCTGTTCATCCAATGTTTTCTTTCAATGGTCACATGCCATGGCCTTTGCTGATGCTGATGCTGATGCTGTTGCAGTTACAGTTGCAGTTGTAGTTGTAGTTGCGAAAAGGGCAACAAACTTAGAAGATGGATGGATCAGTTTCAATTCAATCGATTCAGGATATGGGCACACTGGGAGAGCGGGTTGATTTTGTTTGACGGAGGACGCGACGCGACGGCCAAAGGAAGATGAGATGGTGCTCGATTGATATTCCAAGGTTGTAAAGCAACGATACGGCTCCCGATGGATCACAAGCGAGGTCAAGAAGAGAGCGCAACTTACAGGCACTTGGGCGCTTTCAATTGAGCAGGTAAACTTGATCACTGTGAGAGAGCCAGGCATCCGTCTCCGTTTCCCAGAACACGGACCTCAGGCGCCAAATAATTGCCCCGTTGCTCCAGTGATGGGGCTTATCGACTCTTATCGCCAGCCACTTATGAGCTCAGTTGTGGGCTGTTGGTGGAGATTTCCCCACACTTCTCTCTTACCTAACCACATGCATACCTAACCGGGCGGGTCCTTCTCCGTTTCTGAGGCTCTAACCGCAACTGTCACGTTCTACGGACGATAATCTCCAAGTTTTTGGCTGATTGTAGAGGTACGTCCGTACTGTGAGGATCACGGTATTGACCTTGATCTTGAAGGCTTGCTTGTCTTGTCTCACTTTGTCGCAGTTCGACATCCAACCAAATTAATTGATCCCTCTTGGAACAAAACCGTTAAACAATAAAAGGTCGAGACTGTTGCTAGTCCGCCTTCTTCACGGGATTCTATTTCCAATCGTTGATCATGACATTGACGCCCATTCCACAGATGTCCCGTTCCCGTCTCACCAGAACCTTGTCTGCTCTTTGTCAAGCCCTTCTGAGTGGGCCCTGGACCTGTGACGCATTGTTGATTTTACGGTGCCTGGAAACCAAGATTTATGATGCCGATGGGGATCCCGGTCAGTTGGCAGCTGGCCCCCCCCCTCCACCAGTTAGTTCCCAGCCACCGCGCTGCTGCCGCCCAAACCAGCCAAACCCAGTTTACCGTCACCGCTTGGGGGCACCATTGTGAGGAATTTCCAGCGCTGGACCGCTGATCCCTGGAAACAATACCCCATGCTCTGGCGTCGTATCATTGCAAATCCTTCCGCTGTCGTGCTCTCCGTTCCTGAAATCCTTCTTCCTTTGCTTTGCGACTGGCATCCCTCAGTGGTTACAAAAGGTGCTCAAGCATATAGGAGACGGCTCTATTTATGGCAATTATGGCAAAGCCACACTATGGCGGGTATCTTGTCGTGCAGCCAGTGCAAATTCCCACTTGGCAGGCCCGCATCGGTCACACATCGGTCTTGATTAACTATACGCTGTAGGAATCTTGTCCATGGGCTCTAGCACATGCACAGTAAAGCAAAGACTCCCATCGTGGTGTTTGACAGGCACTCTAACATCCAGGGACAAATTGATAACAAGTCAGAATGAGGGAGTAGACATTCTTTGGAGCCCCCTCACTCAGATGCATTCATAATGAAATATGGGCAAAGAAACCCGCAAAGGCCCCAAAACGCCCAGCCCATTGGCAGCATTGAACCTTCTTGATCTCTCCGAATATTGTTTGTGCTTGGTCACATTACCCTGCCATAGGCCACTTACCACACCCGGGTGCCTCATGGTGCCAGTCTGTATGTTTCGACTCTTATGAGCTACTACTGCCACCTGCTTCAGCCTGCGACTGTGAACCACTGCCACCGTCCGCAGCACTGTTGTTCGGCATTGACGCGCTACTCCTCTTAGTAGCCATTGCCCTCTGCCACTCCGGAATTTTTACACTGGCCGCCGGAATGCCACTGCTAAACGGCGAGCTCCGGCCGGTGCCCGAAACATTGCCCTGGAAAGACGATCCGCCGGTAGGCGTGTCGTTGGTGGCAGCTTGGCCGTTCGCCGTGCCGTTCGCCCCATTTTCATTGCCTGGTGCGGACACCGGAGCAGGAGAAGCAGTCGGCGGTGGTGTTGCCGCCGATGGCCGGTTCAGATAGTTGTTATTGACCGGAGGTTGTTGACTGGTCATCCGCTGGCTGATGATGGTCTTGAGACTCTTCAGCTCGGAGTTGACTTCTTGTAGCCTAGTATCAGACGAACTCTTCTGTGCGTCCAGGGCTTTAGGGATGGAGTCCTTCAACCCCTGGACATCATCCCGGATGCGCTGGGCCTCGTCTTCTCTCCTCCTGTTAGAGGACTTGAGTTCACTGATGACCGTCTCCAGCTCAGCCAGCGTATCGTTCAGCTTCTCGTTCCGTTGTTGCTCGGCGGCCTTGATTTCCTCCGTGTCCTTGGACAGTTGTTCCACGAGTGTAAAGGCCTTTTCGAACTGTTCGTCGATAGACTTCTTGTCGGACTCTAGCCTTTCCGGTGTCGGTGGTGCGACAAGAGGGTAGACGTATCTCT
Organism: Cytospora piceae; assembly: GCA_016508685.1. Taxonomy (NCBI): domain Eukaryota; kingdom Fungi; phylum Ascomycota; class Sordariomycetes; order Diaporthales; family Cytosporaceae; genus Cytospora; species Cytospora piceae. The sequence continues at coordinate 1,549,527 of JADMLE010000002.1, read as the reverse complement.
GCTATGTGTCAGCCATTCTACATCCATCACTCTTCCGCACAGTCGTCATCTCCGTACCTTGCCCAGTGTGTACAGTCCGTACCCTACACCTCCAACCACTGTAGCCATGATGAACCAGTCCCTCCAGTCCCTCCTGGGCACCTCAGGTGGCTGTGGCGGCCAACCATATGGTGGATACCCTCCATGATATGCCGGTGGTTGTCCGGGCACAGGGCCAACTGGGGGTGCGGCGTATGATGGTGCGGGTGCCCCGGGTTCGCCTCCGGCGCGGGCGAGTGCGGCGTGCACTTCCTCCTCGGTGAGGTTCTTGGCCTTCAAGAATGCTATTCGGTTCTCGACTGGCGATGACGCGACACTGGGATCCTGAAGGACTGAGGGTGCGAGGTGCGTTAGCGATGGAGGGCAACAGACAGCGCGGCACTGGTGATGGCCTCATGTCGCGATGGAGACTTACACTGAGCCTGCGTGACGTCGTTAGCAATGCAAACGGAGTGGCTTGTGGGTTTCTACTCGAGGACTCACCGCAGAGGCCACTATTTCCTCACGAATTGTCATGATGGGCAGATTGTTCAGCCCGCGTCATGTCGATAGAAGACAGTCAAATTGAATAACAATCGCGGATGACCGTTGACGAAGGCTTGTGATCAGCGAAAACGGATGGCGGACCGAAGCCGAGGTTCAGCGGCTCTCAAGGTCGGCACCCCCCCCCCGGACGCCTTCGCCTTGTCAATTGTCAGAGCCTGGGGAGTTGGGTGCAGCAGACGCACGGGCCACCATTCAATGCACCGGCTACAGCAAAAACCCCTCCAGAGCCTCGCTGATTGGTTCATACGCAATGTTTACTCGCGTCCCAGCAACGAACCGGCTCACTCCACGACGCTCAAGGAACCCACCACGACCTTGGGTATTTACATAGTACGGCCTGGCAGACGTGACTTTAATTGTTTGTGACTTTGGTCGCGCGACTTGTCAACACTCATCAGCTTTTTATCCAACTCTCACTTCCCCAGACGTCGCGATACCGACCATGTCGCAAGAACCCGGCCTGTGGAGTGTGCGCCGGCCGAGAGAGGTCAGTACTTCCCGTCAACTGGTCGACCCTTTTTATTACCCACTCGCGCGAGCCCGAACTTTGTCCTCTTCAACAACTCCCCCGTCGCCACACTTTGCCATAATATATACCGTACTGACGCTGATGTCGTCGCACAGACTCTCGGAGGCATTAGCTACAATAGCGCAATCCCACAGCCAGCGTCCGCAATGAAGCGCTCACATTCCACGTCCATGGGCGGAGCGCCGTACTCGTCCGGCCACACTCGCTCTGTCTCGGGATCTAGACAATCCCTGGCAATGTCGAGGCCACCGCAGCCGCTCTTCACGCGTTCTTCCTCCGGTGGAAACCTGGCAGACATGGGCCCTCCATCCATAAAGCGCATGTCCATGCAGCCCACCAGTACGAATACCCTGAAGTCCTACACACCTGCAGGCATCCCGGGCCGCGCATCCACCGAAGGCGAGCGACGGAGCAGTGTGTACCGCGGTCGAACATCATCACATGCACACATCGGCAGCCACCAGAGCTTCTTCCAACAAGCGCCACAGCCAGCAGGTATACCACGCGATCCGCGCCCTTTGAGGGATCGAGCGTACCAGACGAAAATAGGCCAGGAGCTTCTTGACTATCTAGCGCAGAACAACTTCGAAATGGAAATGAACTACTCGCTGTCACAGAATGTCATGAAGTCGCCGACTCAAAAGGACTTCGTCTACATGTTCCAATGGCTTTACCACCGCATCGACCCCAGCTACAAGTTCCTCAAGAATATCGACCATGAGGTCCCACCGCTCCTGAAGCAGCTCCGATATCCCTACGAGAAGAGCATCACCAAGAGCCAGATCGCTGCAGTCGGTGGACAGAACTGGTTCACTTTCCTGGGCCTGCTTCACTGGATGTTGCAGTTGGCGAAAATGCTGGATGCGTACGCAACAAATCGGTACGATGAGGCGTGCCTGGAGGCTGGCGTTGACGTGACGGGCGACCACATCATATTCGACTTCCTCAGCAAGGCATATAGGGACTGGCTTGCGATGGATGAAGACACTGGCGATGAGGACGCCGAGAAGGTCTTGGCGCCGCACGTGGAAATGATGGCGAATGCTTTTGAAAACTCCAACTCGAAGTATCACCAGGAGCTAAAGATGTTGGAAGCGGAGAACCAGAGATTACAGCGGGAGATCGCAGAAGTAGAGAGGTCGACACGGGACCCGGCAGAGCTTGACAACCACTACCAGATCATGGAGGAGGACAGGGTCAAGTTCGAGGAGTACAACAATCTGGCTATGCAAAGGTCGGATAAGTACGAGAGCCGAATACAGGTCTTGCAAGAAGAGCTGCAAACTATGATGCAAGAACTGCACGAGGCCGAAGAAGAGCGGAGAAACCTACAAAAAGTAGTCGACGACCAGGGAATAAGCATGGCGGATATTGACCGCATGACTTCAGAACGGGAGCGACTACAAAAGGGCATCGAGTCTGCTAGCCAACGGCTAGATGAGGTCAAAAAGAGGGTCGCAGACAAAGAAGTCGAGGCCAGCAGGAAACTCGACGATCTCGAGCGCATGGTTGACCGTTACAATACCCTAGCCTACCAGATTGGCCTGATACCCGCTAGTGCAGTCAACGCCAAAGGCAAGGACTACGAGCTCAAGGTCACGGTCAACGAGGGCCCGAACTTCACGGCATCACAACTCAAGGGGTCCTTCGGAGACGGCTTCGAGAACGAGCGACTGCTCGCCGACACCCACACGGGCTACCAACCCGCTCACATCCTCAACCTCGACCTCCGCGGTCAAGTTAAGAACGCCTTCCTCGCGCTGCGAAAGGAGATCTCGGAGCGGCGCAGCCATTCCATGGATACAATGATGAAGGACCACGAGCTGCTTGACAACATCAGGGAGGCGATGGAGGACAAGAGCAACGAGGTCGATGCGCTGGAACACCGAGTCCGCGCGGCGGAGGAGGAGCACGAGAAGACCAAGGAGGTCACAAACGCGCAGAGGATGGCGTCGGATGCCCAGATCGAGAAGATGGAGAAAGAGTTGGCCAAGATGAGGGGCAACCTTTCCGACTCGGTGCAGCTGATGGAGCAGCGTGAGATGAATGTCAACATCGAGTGAGTAGCCCTTTGGAGGAGACGGAGTGTCGTGGGTACACTGGTGCTAACTTTTTCACCTCAGGTATGAGCAGCTTACTATACGGGCCAATGCCCTGCGGGAGGAGCTACACACGGAGATCACCCGCATGCTGAACGACGTCATCAAGTTCAAGATGCACGTCCAGAAGAGTCTTGAGGACTACGAGGGCTTCGTCACAGATGAGCTCGAGAGGGAGCTTGCGAGTGAAGACCTGCCGGAGGAGACCCAGAGGGTCGATGAGTGATTGTGTTCGCTATGTATTGAAGCGTTTTTGTGACGAGCAGACGACTTTGTGTTTCAGGTGTTTTACCGGATCGGTTTGCGAAGGACGGCTCGGTTCATATACCTTTTGTGGATACCTCATTGTATTTTTCTATGGTTCCAAGACATATTTTCCCCCCTTGATTTTGACCTCAAAACAAAACATATCAAGTCCCGGACTCTACCGTGAAGACACAGATGTATAAATTATATCTGCAGGTCGTATCCATTATGAAAACTTGCTACACAGGGGAGAGCTGCATCTTAGTCACTAATAGGGGCAGCGACTACTGCGGCTGGCCGTAAACACTTCTGCATTCATCCCATCTTTTCCAAGGGCACCTAGCAACTCGTAAGTGAACAAACATATGTAGTATTGCTGGTCAGTTACATGTGTATCGGGACGAGGTGAAGTGCTTTGGTACTTAAGTACTTCTGGGCACAGGCGAGGTCGGCCTCTTATAGATCAAAAGCAAACGCGTCTGCCTGGTCGACCAACACTATCCCTTGCCGAAGGAAAAAAGTTTCATTTTCACATTTGCTCCTTGTACAGTGCTTGCTCAATTTCTACATCTGAGCCAAACATTCAACATGCCTCCACCCATCATGGCTGGAATGAGTGGGGACGATTTCCCTCAACTTTGCCATGGCTCAGGTAGAAGAGAGTGCGCGACGGATGAACGAGGCAGAGAATCGCCTGGGAATGCGAGCGGACAACCCCAGAATGACACTTGAGACAATGATGGACGGCTTTGGGGACGACCAGTTCGATGATGATGACTTTGACATTGATGAGCCTGATGGCCTTGTTGGCCGAATCTTACACGATGTTATGCTGGAAGCCGGTAGTGACGAGGAGAAGATGAAGGAAATAATATACCAGCATTTAGTGATAGTGCGCGACCTGCTGCAGGTAACAGACGGCGATGCAGAGGCCGTCCGCAGCATGATCGGGCTGCGGACAGACGGGGTTAACGATTACGACCTGGTACGCGAGCAGAGTATGTTGGACGTCCACAACGCTGTCAACAGGCTATGGGTCGACGATGATGGGCCGTCACAGAGTAACCGACAGAGGTCGATGCACCAGACGGACATGGACGATCTGCGACAGAGTTTCGCTCTGCTCATCGAGGCAAGATCTATACTCAAAGGATATTTCGTGGAAGTCACCCTGGCAAACATCTTCCAGAACCCATCAATGCTGCGCAGGTCCTAGCCCAGGCAGGACCCATGAGCAAACGAGTGTGGGCCAACGCTCAACATCTGCAGGCCATCGTCGACCGACACGAGGTCGGCCTTCAACGGCGATGGGAGAAGAAACCAAAGGTCAAGCGTCGAGAGATGCTGCAGTCTGCATGGGCCTCGACTGATAGCCCTCCGCCGCCACCTCTGGCTGGTGAACACCGTCCAGACATGCAACACATGCTTCATCGATGCAAAAGAACACGTGTGTCGGCATAACGAGCACGCACCAGAAGCGAAACGCCATCTTTTCATGTGGCCGCGCCTGAACCTTGAAGACCTGTGCAAGACTGAGCCTCTTCTGCTGTTGATCAATGCCCGCGGCCGAAACTCCCCTGCGATGTTTGCCTTTGCAGACCTCGAGCCAGTACCAGCCGTCCCAACGGCAAACAATATTAGCAAGGATGGGACCGCGGCATCATCTTCCTTCATGACAACACACCTTGAGGCTCAGTATCATGTACCGGCCAAGCTCAACATGCGATGCCTCCAGGGTCTGGTTGCCGCTAAACTTGGCGAGACCGAGGATACCCTCTGGGCAATGCGTGAAGATCCTCGAACCTTCGCCACGATGCTCCTGAAAATGTACGAAGGACACCTCGAGCTTCTACTCGACGATTTTGGAAAACGGCATCCAGCGCTAGCCACAGCCAACGGCCGCAGCGAGCTCATGGCCCAGGTCGTCCGGGCGCTGTTCAGTTACTATGTGCCGGCGGTTGAGGTCTGGGGTTTCTTACATGACAAAAGCCGCCCGTCTTGCCGAACTTAAGGAGAGTCTGTTTGACAGCGCTGGGGTCCTTCCTGAAGGTGAGCTCCCTCCCCAGCTAGCCATGGCTATCTATTCGCTCCTGTTCCATCTCCAACGTTTTGTCGAGAAACCCTTGAGGGGTATCTTCCAGCGGGCGAGGCTTTCACCGCCTTGGCAACACCTAGTTCGACTCGCCTCGCACAAGCCATCCACCTCGCGCGGCGGGCAAGAGAGTCCTGAAACCATTCCGTCTGGAGCCAAAACCACGAATCACGAGCGGACTACCTCTACTTGGTGAGTCTTATGGCAGAGCCTCAAATGCGCACGAATATGGGCTTGCACAACTGCGTCGAAGAGATTGAAAACATCGCCTCTGATCCCGTCGGACGCAAGCTCGTCTCACAACGCCGATGCCATGCGCGCTGCTGAGGACACCCTGGATGCCTTCTGGGTCGCGGCACTGGCCGAGTGAGAAGCAAGGGCCTCATCACTCGTCGCATCAAGCAAGTGCTCGTCGACGGACCGAGGCTTGAGCGCACCCCAGCTTGGGTGGAGCCGCCAAAGAAGGCCCAAAAGAGAGGGCCGCAGGACCAAAACACAGCCCAGCCGTTCGGTGGCATGTCCGCTGGTGCGGAACGGCGTTCCAGCATAGAGAAGCAGCCAAAGGGACCCAGAAGCAAGGTCAAGAGCCGGGGTGTCGCCCGGCCGCCCCCGGCAGAGCTCGAGAACCTCCACGTCAACGAGCCACCACAACCCGCGCAGCCGCGGTTCTCCGTCGACAAGCGCGTCTTCAAGGTCTTCGACATGCTGTTCTACCGGCCCTTCGGCGGCGCCGCGCCGCAGCCCGGGGAGATCCCCTGGGTCGAGTTCACCTATGCGATGCACCAGGTAGGCTTCAGCGTCGAGAAGCTCGGCGGCTCGGCCTGGCAGTTCACGCCGGGGCCGGCCCTGGACGGGTGCGAGTGTGTCCGCGGCATCCAGTTCCACGAGCCCCACCCGGTGGCCAAGATCCCGTTCCGCATGGCGCGGCTGTATGGTCGGAGGCTGGCGAGGGCTTATGGGTGGTGTGCGGATTTGTTCCAGCTGAAAACTGAGTAGGACTGCGGGATGTGTGTGGTGTTTTCAACTGTACTGATAAGGTATATGGAGCATTGGTTCGGTATGCCGTGCAACCACCATTGCATAGGGCGTGATATCGTTTCCATCCCTCCCCCCCTCCCCCCTCCCCCCCTCCCCCGAGAGACGGAGCGTGCCACTGAAGAAGTTGCCATCTGACTCTAGGTGTTATCACTCGCCTCTGTACAATACACAGATGCTTCATTCATGACACATAAGAGCTGAAGATGCGGCAGCACTGACTTGGGGTTTGCGCAGCTGCGGTGTCTCTAATTCGGCGCTCGAGGTGAGAGAAGCCTAGCAGACGAGAAGGGTTACAGAGTGAGCCAGTATGGATCCCCTGTGGCACATCTCAATCTGGTCGGCGGAATTTGCGATGCTTCAGTATGCCTTCGACGACTCGACGACAGATCGTAGACGAATCTAATAAGTGGTTTGCTTTCCTCTATGTTGGGTGTCAAAGGAGAAGACCTTGCTCGGCTGTACATACGCTCAGCTCCATGGGGTGGGTCCTGAACGCTTCCCGTCTCCTTCTCCAACGTTTTTAATCAGCCATCATTTATGTACGAATAAACAAATGTGACGGACGGTCATGTAGCCTTTTTTTTTTGACTAGAACAACACACAAAGTTTCCACTACGCCCATCACGTCTCTTCTAAGACCTGGACGGTAATTAGAGTGTTCTCACGCAGGGGACTTCTCATATAGACATTGCTGTCAGCATACTGACGATTCATGGTCAGATGAGGAACTGCAGCAGTGTTGATCCTACGCATGTGCAAGGTCGTAGGACTACAGACGAGTGCAAATATAATGCTGATAAGGAGTAAGCGGGCAGCGAAGATGGGTCAGGTGTGATTCCTGAAGCACATGCTGACCGCAGCACTAACGCATCAAGCAAGCAGTAAGACAGTTGATAACCGTAGTCGAAACCTTGGCAGAACAGTATTTGGCAGGGGCCGGTGATCCTTATCGGGTTGATGGTGCCGACTTTGGCTGATGTATCCTGCGTCGTGCCGTACATATAACCAGCATAGTTGGGAGAGTTTTCTTGACATGCCTCGAGAGGGACATTCCCGCCTGACACTCGAGAGGCTCTTGCCTTGCTCGGAGCAGCCCTCGGTCGTCCGCCATCCCTGCACCACCGAGGATGGTGTCATGCATCCGCTCTCAGGACCCTGCGACTTTCTATGATCGTCGAGGCTTGCTTCGGAGAGGTCCTTGTCCACAAGAAGCCTCTTCTAGCGCCCGTCGTGGATCAGATTTTTACGTATTATGCAGTAAGTCGATCCACAAGGAGGAGATGTTGACGCACATTGATCAATCTGATTAGATTGATAACTCTAATGCAGTAAAAAAAAAAAGAGAAAAAAAAGAACCTCGTTTGGATCCGGGCATGGCCTCATTCGTCGTCGTCGTCGCCGACAGAGTTTTTTTTCTTCGGCCCCGGCTTCGGAAGTAGCGCTGAAGCTCGACATCTCCGAAATGAAGTGAAGGGTTCCCCCCCCCTCACCTCATGGTTTCGAACAAGACGAGACATGACCTGACTTTGCTGACACGGAGGTCGTGATATATGTATTATGGAGATGATAAGACGAGCTCCCTGTACCTGAGTTGTCATTTATGAGGGGTGAAAGACGAGGGTGCCGAGATATCCATTTCATTTAGCCGCACTGCCCGGGCCGAAATATGATAAGAGGCACCAGAAAGCTTGGGCCATACATGTTCGACGGTCCCTGCAGCAGGTGAGATGACACGAGGCCGGTCAAGACGTCGTGTCACCCTTCCAGCCTTCTTCTGCTCGAAGATGGCACACTCTGACACTCTACTGTACTATGTACACAGTTCCTAACGTACCGAGTCCTGTCTAACAAAGTAGTCAGTCCCGTTTCCATGCTGGAGGTTGTCATTTCTGTCGAATCCGCTTGAACTTACTCCCGACGCTGTTAAAAAAAATACTCGCCGCACGGGCTAATGTTAACAACACGCGCATATTTCAAACAAAACCTTTAACACATATCAAGTGCTTTTTCTCTTCTTAGTACCGGACCCTCTGCGACTACACTATAACCTCTTCACCTTTAGGGGAAAACTCTAATCCTCTGCTCAGACGCCTGCGGCGCCTAAATTCGATGCAATAATCTGGGCTGGCGGTATCGAGTTGTCAGACCTTGAGTAGGTGATTATGATATGATTAGTCGCCGAGGTCTGCGGAGCGTATTATAGTCTGTACGGGGAGTATTTTTGATAGCGTCGGGAGTGTAACCTTGGAAGTTCAGCGGATTCGATTTATGTAGGTAGCTAAGCAGGGATCAACCTGAATCAACCTCATTCGATAAGCAGGGGCCCGTTCGATAAAGAAAACCATAGCCAGGCTTATCAGGGTCCTCAACAATGCTAGCATTGCGAGATTGCCCACATTCAACCGGATTCCAGGAGGGCTACAAGTAGTAGAAACGCTTCATCAAATCATTGGATTCCGGGTGCCAGCTGCGTACGAGCTTAAGGCAAGAAATTCCATATGGACTGGCGACTCTAACAATCTCTTGCGGAATTAGATGGTTTCTCCATGGTCTTGACTGCGACAGCAAGTTCAGGAATTGTTGGTGTTGGTTTTGGAGCCCTATTATCCTCTACCCTTGTCATCATCCTCCACTCGCCCAGGCCGCAATGCAGCGTGCTCCGTCTCGTCCAGTCCTCTCCCAGATATCCCTCTTCTATAAGCCAGCGTTGAGTTTGAGTCCATCAGAAGTTGTCCTCAAAGAACTCCCCATCTAAGATGATCAGCAGTGACTGCAGACCCGTACTGTAGATAACAGGTGATTGTGTGTGCTGTCTCATGGTGTCCTGTGCTTCTCCCTACAGGTTGGGTTTCACAAAGAGCCCAAGAAAAAGAAAAAGTGACAATAGAAGGGGCGGTGTATTGTTCTCTCATAAGTACTGATCCGTAGTGGTTGTTGTTGTTGTTGCTGTTCAACAAACCTTGGAAGTTAAGCTGCAATGCAGCAGCACAGCGCCGCATGCAAGTGAACAGGGGCTAACAAATTGGACCCCTCCATTTTATCAGCCAGAGCCCACCCCAGCGGCCCCAGCACTACAACCTACCTAGGTAGGTACCTAGGTACCCTGTCCTGGCCCCAGCCCGTGCCAGCTTAGGTGCTTAGGTACATAGTACGGATCTTCTTAGGTACCTAGTACCACTTTCAACAACATCAGCGCAATTTCTGCCCGTTGGCTACTTCCCGCCTTCGTCCGCTTATTACTTTTAGTACTTGAACCTCATCTTCTTCCTCTGCCCAATTCCTCCTCCTCCCCCTCCCTCTCACTCCATACTCTTTTATCTCCTCACAAACCACACCCTAAGCTTCAACATGGCATCCCGTCCCCAGAACATCGGCGTCAAGGCCATTGAGCTCTACTTCCCCAGCCAGGTACGGTGCCATCTACTTTTGCCAACGCGCCCCGACGTCGCACCAGCGCGCCCCAACCTCAACATCAAGGCTATCTTTGAATCCGTGTCTGGACGGCTGCTAACTACTCGTCAACACCAAACAGTATGTCGAGCAATCCGAACTCGAGCAGTTCGATGGCGTCAGCGCTGGCAAGTACACAATTGGTCTCGGCCAGACCAAGATGAGCTTCTGCGACGACCGCGAAGGTGGGCTACCTCTCCCGAGCCCCTTTTCATGACTGGGGGTGCACCCTGGCCGGATTTGGACCAATTGGCTGAGACAATCGAATTACAGACATCTACTCTTTCGCCCTGACCGCCGTGTCCAACCTCCTCAAGAAGTACGAGATCGACACAAACTCCATCGGTCGTCTCGAGGTCGGTACCGAGACCCTCCTGGACAAGTCCAAGTCGGTCAAGTCCGTTCTGATGCAGCTGTTCGGCGACAACACCGACATCGAGGGTATTGACACCATCAACGCCTGCTACGGAGGCACCAACGCCTTCTTCAACAGTGTTAACTGGATCGAGTCCTCTGCCTGGGACGGACGGGACGCTATCGTTGTTGCTGGAGACATTGCCCTTTACGCCAAGGGCAACGCCCGCCCTACTGGTGGTGCCGGCTGTGTCGCCATGCTGGTCGGCCCCAACGCCCCAGTTGTCGCCGAGCCCGGTCTGCGTGGTTCCTACATGCAGCACGCCTACGACTTCTACAAGCCCGACCTCACCAGCGAGTACCCCTACGTTGACGGTCACTACTCCATCACTTGCTACACCGAGGCTCTGGACGCTGCCTACCGCGCCTACTGCCAGAAGGAGAAGAAGCTGCAGCCCACCGCTGCCAACGGCAACGCTTCCGCCGAGGGCCCCGTTAAGACCCCTCTGGACAGGTTCGACTACATGACCTTCCACGCTCCTACCTGCAAGCTCGTCCAGAAGTCGTACGCCCGTCTGATGTACCACGACTTCCTGGCCGACCCTGACAGCCCCGCTTTCGCCGATGTGCCCAAGGAGGTTCGGGATATGGACTACAAGACGTCTCTGACCGACAAGGTCGTCGAGAAGTCCTTCATGACTCTGACCAAGAAGAAGTTCCAGGAGCGTGTCAACCCCGCCATCCAGGTCGCCACCCTGTGCGGTAACATGTACTGCGGCAGTGTCTGGGGTGGTCTGGCCAGCTTGCTCTCCCACGTCTCTTCCTCCGACCTGGACGGTAAGAGGGTTGGTCTTTTCAGCTACGGCTCCGGTCTGGCTGCCAGTTTCTGCTCCTTCAAGGTTGTGGGCAGCACAGAGCAGATGTCCAAGGTCCTGAACCTTCCTGCCCGTCTGGAGGCCCGAAGGAAGGTCGCCCCTGAGACCTACGATGCTGTAAGTTGCACCTGATCCAACGATGCCGAACGCTGTGATGCTAATGCTGCGTGATAGATGTGCAACCTGCGCAAGAAGGCGCATCTGCAGAAGGACTACAAGCCCGAGGGTGATGCTTCGACCATTGCCCCCGACGCTTACTACCTCGAGAACATCGATGACATGTTCAAGCGATTCTACTCTGTCAAGGCATAAACGGCTTGCATTGGTACCATAGAATCCGTCTCTTTTAATTCGCATAGGATAGAGGCGTCTGCTTTAGGGAGCGGGTCGCGAATCGAGGAGAGACACCGCCCCGGCGCAAAACAACCACAAAACACTTTATATCACTACTTTAGGTGTCCAGCGATGCACTACGATATGCAGGCTCACGGCCTGCTCTAATTGATGATACATGATGGATGGCCCGCTCGACGGACATATGGCCAGCATATGTACAAATCACGGGATTGTTTCGGTGTTCTTGAGAGCATCTACACTAGAGCATAGACCCGTTATGGGAGCACTGAAGTTATTAGTATTCAGTTTCTCGATTATACTTCGTCCCATCGTCTTTAGTGCCTAATTGTGTGATCTGACGTTCCCATGCCCTCTTTCCTTCCAGCTTGGTCTCTTTGGGTGACATGGTCTATTCTCTAGTAAAATGGGTATGGTATGATATAATACTGTCCAGTACACCAAATCAAGACCTTGATCGTACAACAAGTTCTTCGCCCACCCTTACTCATCCCCCTTCTCCCCTTTCCACTTCCACTCCGCGTTCCTGTGCAACAAGTAGTCCTTGCTCTGGATACTCTTGTAAATCCCGTAGAGGCCACCAAACGGCCACACGCCCTTCATGCCCCCCCTCTGGCTCTTGTTCTTCTCCAGGTCGACCTTGACCTTGTCGTAGACGCTCGGCAGGCCCGCCTCGTCGGCCTTGAACTTCTTCCGCAGCGCGTCGTACCAGCCCCTCCCGCCGTACATGTCCCAGAACTCGGGCTCGTCGTAGTACGTGTGGGCATACAGCCACTTCATGCCGCCCAGCTCCCTGACCTTGGCCTCGAGGTCCCTGTTGGCCTTCACGAACGCCTCGTGCTCGGCGGGGCCCCAGCCCCACACGCCGACGTTGAGCATCATGTCGTCCTCCTGCCCGGCCCCCTCCTCCTCCTTCCCCGGCGTGGTGGTGAAGGGGTGGAACGTCGGCGGGGCGCACCTCTTCAGCGGGCACAGCCACAGCGGCCAGATGCCCAGCTCGCCGGCCGTGTAGTCCACCAGGCGCTCGGCCGTGGCGAAGGGCATGGCGACGTCCTGCACGACGAACCGCGCGCTCTCGCCCGACCCGTGCAGCGCCCGGTACAGCATCCGCGTGTGTATGAAGTCGTCCAGGAACCAGCGCGTCAGCCGGTTGAAGGGGACCAGGCCCCGGAAGTACTGCCAGCCCGCCCGCCCCACCCAGAAGCCCGCGCGGTCGTACCGGAAGAGGTACTCGGCCAGGGGTATGTACTCGTCCTCCTGGGCGTCGCGCTGCTGCCTCGACGTGCGCTCCTCGACGTGCATGTAGAACCAGGGGTCCCCGGCCCTGGAGAAGGTCCGCACGGGGGCCGAGGGGGGCTTCTCGTCCGTCATCTGCCCCGTGATGACCACCCCGTGGTCCTTGCTGAACAGGATCCCGTCCACGTAGTCGTTCCCGGGCTTGCCCGTCTCCTCCCGCACCGCGGCCACCGCCTCGGCCACGCTGCGCGTCCTGCGGTACCGCGTGCGCACGAACTTCCTCGCCGCCACGAGGTTCACCTCCAGCAGCGTGGTGACGCCCAGCGTGCCCACGGCGCCGGCCGCGCCGCGGAAGAGGTCGGCATGGGGGCCCCCGGGCGGCGGCCCGGCGGTGACGACCTCGCCGTCCGGCAGCACCACCTCGACGCTCGACACCGTCTCGTCGAAGAAGCCGTGCCTGAAGCTGGAGCTCTCGCCGGCCGTGCCCGCGAACCCGCCGCCGGCCGTGATCCCCGGGAACTCCATGACCACGGGCGGGACCAGGCCGTGCTTGAGGGTCGACTCGACGAGCCTGTCCATGGGCACGTTTGGCTCCACGAGCGCGGTGCGCCGGCTCGCGTCCACGCTCAGCACGTGCCGGAGGGCCGAGATGTCGACGGCCTTGGAGCGCGCGTGGCCGGCGGCCGGCCGCGTGCTGTTGGTGCTGCCGTGGAAGATGCGGTAGGGCTCCTTGGCGTTGTAGAAGGACCGGACCGTGGAGGCGATCTTCTGGACGAGGGTGCGGTGGCGATCCATGGTGAGATATGTTCCCTTTTTGGTTTTTTTGGTTTTGTTGTTTTCGTTTTCGTTTTCGTTTTCGTTGTGTTTTTTTTGCCTCGCCCCGGCGGTCAACCCTCCTTCTATATAAGCCCCCTTGGCTTCTAAAGGGGGGGGGGGCCGGTCAATGAGTTGAGGGTATAATACAGGGAAGAACGTGAGACCGGATGTGTATAAATTGAGAAAGAGTAAGTACGGCTGGGTGAGACGGGGCATGTATTTATTTCTTACTGTGTATACGACTCAAACACAGCTCCGAGACTTGAGCGACCTCGGGACCCCACAATGCCCCGACAGGGTTCCGGCGCCGGTTCCGAACGCCCGGGAATGTTTCTTTTTCTATGCAGACTTTTGGAGGCGATGTTGCATAAGGTGGTAAGGTGGTAATAATAGGCCGGCCGTATTATAGTTGGTACACATCGACCGAAAGTTTTCCCAGTGTCCGTCCCAAAGCAGCAAAATCGTGCATATCGGCGTCCTTGACGATATATCGAAGACAAACTGACAACCATCTCACGGATGCCAGGACTCGAGCTTATGAAACAGCATGTGGTCTAGTTAATCGTTATTCTATAATATATTCTGCTTGGGTGGAGATTCCAATGCTACTCATCCATTCATTATTCTCAACCGACCAGCCCATACTTCCTTAGGACCTTATATCCAAAGTGCATTCCTTATGTACTTCTCGCCTCGGGTATATTGAGCGGGAAAAGACCACCCTGAAGTGAAGCCAATATAAGAAATTAATGCCAGACATTTTCCAGGGTATATCCCTCTTCGTAAACCACGAGCCATGCATTTCCGATCGTGCATGCAATGAACACATTCTCACAACTTCGCCGCAACGTCCCCCGTCGCCTTTACAGGAGCTTGCTCCTTGCCCAGATTTCTCAACCTCTCTCTCAACTGCTCCTCAGTGTAGGGGCTCAATTCGGTCGGGTCGATATCCACTTCCTTTAAAGTATGGGCCTGGATTGTCTTGAAGGTGGGTTCCACGCTCCCAGGTCCCTTCTTGATGACGTCCGTGATAAATCCGGTCCACGCGTCAACACACCTCACAGACATCGGACTTCCCTTGAAGACCATGGGGAAGCAGTGAGGCATGGCCTCGTACTCCTCGAATATGACCGGGACGTTGTCGGAGTGGAGCTTCACGGCCATGTACTTGTCCTCGTCCGCGAGCAGTTCCCACCCGCACGAGATGTACACTGGCGGGCACCCCTCCCAGCTGCGAGCCGTGAGCAGCGTAACCAGTGGGTGTGTGATTAAGGCGTCGGCACAGTAGAGCACCTTCCTGGGCGGGTTGGCCGGCCAGGCGGCGCATGATGGCCGTGGGATCTTGTCGAGTCCCTGCAGCATGGGCAAATAATCGAATTCAGCGTTCGTCTTGCACGAGGGCGATGAATGTGTCAGGTCCAGCCATGGTGAACTGAGAGCAAGGCCCGCTGGCAGTGGGACAGCGACTTCCTGGCCGAACCACTGGACCTTGGTGTTTGTGCGCTTGAATTCGAGCAGAAGCTGTGTCAAGGCCATGCACAGGTTGCCTCCAGCGCTATTGGTCTTGGGTTAGACAATCCATCTTTATAAGACGAGGCTAAACCACAGGGAGCAGATCTTCAACATACCTGTCACCCGAGAATACGACGTCCTCCGGCTTCACAGCCTCGTGGAAAGCACCCATCGGCGGGTAGAGGAGATTCAGATACGACAGGAGCGCATCGATGAGCGCAGCCGGAAATGGGTTCTGCGGCGCCAGCCTGTACCGCACCGAGTAGCAGCGTCCGCCTGTCAGCTTGGCCAGCAGTTTCGTGGTCGGTCTATGGGAGGATGGGTCCATAAGATAATAGGCGCCACCATGAAGATAAAGAACCGTGACCTTGCTCTTCACCTCCTTCATCATCTCGCCGTACTTCTCGGCCTCAGTGATGGGTGGCAATATCGACTGCGGTGTCGCGCCTGCCCGGTAGCCTGTCCACTCGGCCTCGACAGGCACAACATCGGACCAGTCGACATTCTTCAACGACGGTGGCGGGCTCCCATCGCTGGCGGGCTGGCGCAAGTTCTCGATGGCGCGGATGACGACATCTCGGATGCTGGTTTCCTTGGGGGCGGGCGCGGTGTAGTTGGCTACCCAGATGCAACCCTTGATTCCCGGGTCTCGGTTGAGGAGGTTCTGTGTGTCAGAAATGCTCATGGGCTTCGAGGGAGTAAGGAAGGATCGTATGAGGGTGACTGTTAATTCCGTCTTCAAGTCGACATATTTCGACGATGGCGACATCTGTAGCATGTGGAATATGGCCACCCTGGCGATCATAGGAAGTCGGGGTAGCAGCTGCAGGAGCAGCTTCAAAGTGGACGCGTCCATGTCGAATGAGACGGGTTTTCCCGTATGAGGAACGACGTCGTGAGGAACAGAATCAGGTCTAGCAAGATGACCGCAGCAGGGTATATAGCCACAACAACAAGCAAGTGAGGTTGGTTGAGCGTGGTATCAATGGCCAGCAAGAAAGACGAGTAGAATAGTAAGATGTTCCTGCTGTGAGGGGAGGAAGCAAGAATGAAACGTTGCAAGAGAAGAAGAATACTTCCGAAAGGAGAAGGAAGGGGCAAGCAAAGGGCATATACATAGTACCACTAAGTACTAATTCAAAGTTAATACCTGCAGAGTACCTGAACCTTTCGCAAGTGTGGGAATTCTGCTTTCCCCACGGTTTGAAGATGCAACACCCAATCCAAGAGAGGATGGACGGCCAGGATAGCCAAGTATGGGGAGGAAGGAAGACGCTCGGGAGAGCTCATTAGCTCGTTCCACAGTTTTAAAAAAAAAACCACCACCGAAAGATGGTTGCCGAGTCCCCACCGAGCGAGCCCAGGCATATGGATTTGTATGGATTTGTATGGATTTGCTGTACCTCGGCACACATTTTGCCACGAGACTTCGGGGATGATCAGGAAAGGCGTGCGTTCTGATGTAGTCTGCCGGCAAGGCGTTGCCGACGTCATTGCTGCTAAAAGTGGTTGGTGGTGGTCATATGGGAACGAACATCTCTTCGCTAGGCTACCTTAGGTAGTCATTTCAGAGCTGGTGTGTTGCGAGGTCTTCTGGTCTTCTTGTCGCCCCCCATCGAGACTCGAGACTCGAGCAAACTCATGTTGGGCAGACAAAGAAAAGAGAGATACATCCTGGATCCTGGTGACTTCTTTGAACCGAGGAGTAGATACTAGCGCCCGGGAGGTTGGTTCCCGGTTTGGACACGATATTTACCTTTTCACAGGATTGGATGATTGGATGGGTTGAGGTTGAAAAGTTAGCTACCTACCTACCTAGGTAGGTAGGGTAGGTCACTTGACAGCTGTACCTACCTAGGTACCTAAGTACCTAGAATATAGTTGACCTGTAACCACCCAGCAAATACCTAGGTAGGCTGGCACGACAGCTCAATCGCGGGAAGGCCAATGCGCCTGCATTTGCTTCCTACCTACTGTAGGTGACCTGAGGTAACCTGGGGTAACCTGAGTATCTAGGTAGGTAGTAAACACTTGAAGTATGCATCCTGCCTCGCAAGGTTTTCCGGTCTCGCATATGTCTCTCTCGACTCTGGTTCTCGCAGATTCGGATCTGGTCTGGATTTGTCTGGACGGGCTGGGCTGGAAGAAGAGCAGAGCAGAGCAGAGCAGAGCAGAGCAGTCATCATTCATCAGTATCAGCAATTCTCTCATCTCTCGATCCGGGACTGACAACAACTAGGGGGACATGATGAGAGAGGATGATCGTACATCGGGAACATGATCGATTCGCAGTCGCAACGGACTCCCGATATGGTTTAGCTTGAGGCCCAGTTGTTCTCAAGGCAGGCCCACCTTCCAAGGTCCCCTGGACAAGGGACCCTGTAGGTACCCCACCAACACATTTAGACGATATTTGCCCGTTCAACTGTTAGTGCTCCACCGCCCTTCCTCCTCCTCCCCCCCATCCCACGCACAGTATTGTATCTACGTGCTTCCACGGGGACGACAACAACAGGCCATATGTAGAACAGAAAACAACAGAACAGAACACAGGTTCTCGGTCGAGCCGATCGGAAAATCACCAATGAAGAAAAAGGACAACCCTACTCAACAATACTACTCTGTACGGCGGTACGGCAGCCATTCACCACGCCTGGCCAGGTCTTGGATGAGTTGAGCCTGGCCCTCAACTTGGCTCATATATCGCCGATGAGCTAGCAACCCATCTCGACTTGTGTGCTCCACATATGGTCGCCAGGAGCTACGTTGCAGGCTCAAGTTTTGTTTTAATCTCATCGCAAAACCCCCCGGGCGCGCCCATGTTGATGACTTGCCAGAGATACCCTACCTCACTGCCGCCGGCCACCTGGGCATTCATACGAAAACCAAGGCCCCTCTCGAACGTCCAGGCACCCCCGAGACATATCGGACCAGATTTCATTTTAAATGCCGGAACCTCGCCTCCCGTTGACTCAAAGGCTCCAGGCCGGTATAGCCCAGCTGGCTCGATCGAGCCTTGAACCTGGAGATGATAAATCTATCGGAACTGACCAAGCAGAGAGAGAGATATATATATATATGTATGTATATAATAGAGGCCGATGAGATGTGCGATAGCGGCCGCACATGTTGTCTGGTAACTCGACAGAAGAGAGCGCGTCTGATGTTTTCCGCATTGTCTTAACAGGTTTCATTCTATAGGATGATCTGTCATGCCGTACCATCGTGGCCACATGCCTGCGGAGCCAGATCGGGTCGCATGTCTGTGCAACAGTCCCAGACGAGATTACCTCCTCCCGGCGAGGTCATCATGTACACATCCTCGCCCAAGTGTGTGTCGATCTGAAACAGCCGTCTGGGGTGGTGTTTTTTTTTTTTGGGGGGGGGGTCGCTCTCAGCCCCATGGAACTTGGGCAATCGTTCCACGCCCGCAACGTTCGAGTTCGTGATACCACGGTCTCAGCCAATCGCGCCAAGCAGCTGCCCGAGGTTGGCAGCCCGCGTAGGGCCAGGACCCTGCTTCCGTCGTGTTACGTATAACGTGGCTGCTATATACCTTCAGTGGCTGAAATTTAGCCTCCAAGGTGGCTTTGGCACATGAGACGGCTGAGACATATGCCCATGTGGGGAGCTCTAGCACTGGAACTGTATAAATAGCCGCATCTCAGTCCAAGGCTCCCAGCATGGACAGAAAGATGCAAGATAACGTTTCGTAATGTGCATCTATGTCACGTAGTGTGTAGGTATGGTGTCAGACATAGGGGCTCGCCATCACACATGTGTTAACGGGGAGACGGGTCACTGGACGAGCAAATGCAGCCAATGTCACAGAGTTGAATTCTTGATGTGGTCATGGGCCCTGTTCCCCGGTAATCAGACCCCGATGCGCCTCTAGCCCCTGCTCTCCTGCACTTGAGCCACCAAAAAACACAATATAACCCTCGGGCTCCTTTCCTAAGCTGTACCGTATCCAGAGTCTGTTCCCCTGGTTCGCGGCCGATTATCATCTCCACACTCCTTCTTCACGTCGACAAAGTCGTCCGACCGGTCAGTCGCAGCCGAGGGTGGTGCCTTCAGGCCGTCATCGTTCGTACCGATGGCCTTGTCGACGTTGATCTTCACACCGATCTTGGTCTCCTTTTTCGACTTCTTCTTCTCGGACTCGGACTCAGACCCAGACTCTGAGCCGCTGGATGAGTCCGAGTCTGAGCTGTTCGAGCCATCTTTCTTGCTCTTTCGGCCACTCTTCTTCGACTTTGACTTGTTCTTTCGCCTATCCTTCTTCTTTTCCTCCTTCTCGGCCTTCTTCTTCTCTTCCTCCGCCTTCTTCTTCTTCTTCTCCTCCTCCTCCGCCTTGGCTTTCTTCTCCCTCTCCTTTGTCTTCCGCTTCTCCTCTGCCTCCTCCAATAGTTTGTCGGCCTTCTCCTTCCTCCGCTCAACGACCCACTCCTCGGCGGCGGTCAAAGCGCTCTCAGGATCGCGCTTGTTTTTCATCAAGTACCCTTGCAACTCGGCCGGGCTGAACTCGTGTGCTGGGATCTTCTCGGCAAACTCCTCGGCCAGCCTGTCAACCTTCACCGTGATCTCGTCCCGCCTCGCCTTCTCGGCTGCTAAACGCTGCATGACCTCCTCGACATCCTTGGGAGAGGCACCTTCTGGGCTTTCCAGGACGGAGTCGTCACCCTCGAGCGGAGCAAATATGGCTCGGAAGATAGCAGCGATCATGTCTGTGTCGGCGAGGCCGAATTGCACAATCATGTCCACGCGGCCGGGGCGGATGAGGGCTTTGTCGAGCTTCTCCATGTGGTTCGTCGTCATGATGAGAACACGGCCCTCCTGCGAGGCCACACCGTCCAGGATGTTGAGGAGGCCAGAAAGGGACAGGCGACCATTGTTATTATTGTTGTTGTTGTTCATGTTGGCGTTGCCGTTACCCCTGGTCAGCTGTCCGGGGACCATATCGTCCTTGTCGTCGCCACTGTTATTCTGGCCCTTTTCCTCCTCGCGCGTGTGTGTCAGACCTGCGGTGTCGATATCCTCCAGCAGGACGACGCAGCGCCGCGGGAGCTCCGCGAACAGTGTTCCCAGGTTCTCCTCGTTGGAGGTGATGCTACTCAGGCTGACGATGTAGATCCGCATCTTAAAGAACCCAGCCAGCGCCAGCGAAAGAGAGCTCTTTCCGGTACCAGGTGGGCCGTAGAGCAGGTATCCTCGGCGGTAGGGGATACCGCGGTTCGAGTACCATCGCCGGGTTGCCGGCTCGAGGTAGTCCCTCACATCGTCGATCAGATCCTGCTTGACCTTCTCGTTGAGGATGACAGTCGAAAAGGGCCTGCTCGCGCGCGCAAGGCACCGCTGCCATGTGGGAGTGGTAGTCCCGGCGGGGACAGTTCCCCGGTAGATCAGCGTCTTGTGTTCGTCCCTCTGGATGAATTGCGACCGGGCCTCAAGCAAGAGCTCCTTCAGCACCCCAGGGTCACGACCAAAGCAGGAAATGGAGATCTCTTCCCGCTCGCTGACCATCATGTAGCCTTGCTGGTCACGGTTCTTGTCCCGACGGAAGATGCAGACTCGGCCCCTGTACCAGAAGTAGTGGCTGCCAAAGGTAGGAGTGTAGGCAAGTGCCTTCTTCTTCTTTGCCGGCCGCGAAGTGTCGTTTTCGCCTTCCTCGATGCCCTCGTCGTCTTCGTCGTCCCACCGCCACAGATACCATGACCGCGAGTTCAAGTTTGTGTTGACGACGAATCGCCGTGCGCCTTGGGAGAACCGCTGTTGGGCAACCCACGCCATCAACATGTTGTATATCTCATCATCTGTCCGAATATCCACAGTCGACATGAAGTATGATTCGAGTTGGCTCCAGAAGGCTTCGGCGAAATAGCGCCATGCAAACGTGATGCCGCCGAGCAGGAGGACAAGGGGTATGTAGAGGTTGAGGTCGATCTTGAAGTACTTCTCGACTGCGCTTGAAAAGACGGAGAAGCCTGGGAAAAACATGTCCAGTAGAGCAAACTGGGCTGGCTGGCCACTGTCTACTCCCGCGCCCGTCGTCCACTGGCAATCGTTAGGGGAAGCCATGATGCCGTTGATGAGAGGGACCAAGAGGAACGACGAATTCGAGAAATAGTGACAAGGAGGGGTTAGTCTTTGGCCCCTAGGTGGCCTGTAGCTATCTAGGGCTCGTGGTATGTGAGGCTTTGAAGAAGTGAGGGCGTAAGCAGTGAAGGCGCCAGTGGGATGTTGTATGTGTTGATGTTTCGTTTGATCTGAACGCAGCAGTCGAGCAACTTTATAGTTGTTCTAGATATTCCCAATATGGTTTTCCTTGCCTTACCTGACCAATTAGCCCATTGACCAACCCATTCATTGCATGTGCAATGTCGTCGCGGAGTAAGACAAGGCTGCCTAGCAATTGGCCTCGTGGCTGTGGCTTCCACTGAACCCAGACAGCAGTCACTGCATCACTGCATGATGACTGCCTGCAGCTTGCGTTTATTCACCCACCATCAGGCAGGCAGCCCACTCAAACAAGCTTACAAGCTTATCGTTTCCGGCGACAGATTTGGGCTTTCTGGAACGAGGCCAGCTTTGAAGGATTCAAACCCGCCGCGACTAGCGAACACAAGGACCAGATAATTCACAGTGCATACATAATATGCGGTCAGATGTGGCATATCCTTGCGTGTTGCACTGTAACATCCATAGATGTTTCTCACGCCTATCCCGTCTTACCTGCATGTGAGTGTATATGCTTGTGATGCAATGAAAATCCGCTCAAAGCCGACGCTTGTGAACTTGGCTGCTTCCTCCTGTCGAGCTTTGTTTGCTTCAGTCTGCCTTCTGCCTAGTCGTACAGGGACTCCTGGTCGTATGGCAGTACTGAACTGGTTGAACTCGTTCGCAGTTCTTTCAACCAACTGGGTCTGATAGATACCTAGATACCTACTTCTGACGCAACATTATAGGAAAAAGAGTAATTGTTGGTGGACGAAACGAGGCCAATTGGCCAATGACTTCAGGGAGGAAGGGGCAGTGCATTTTGATTCAGAGAGGCTCTGCTGAGGGCTACCTCCACAAGAACGCGGGGTATGCATGGACACAGCCTGACAGCGCTGCAGCCTGCAGGTTGCAGGTGGTTGCAGGTTGCAGGTTGCTACTGTAGCACGTGTGTACCTAGGTAGGTACGGAGTGACCAGCAGCAGGGGGCATGGGGGGCTTTGGCAACCGTTCCAATAACCTACCTCCTTTGAACCTTGGAAAATACCTAGGTACATTCCAGGGGGAAAAGCGGGAGATGTCTGAGACAAACGGGCAGACCGAGAGGGTTAGGGTTGATATGTTTTCGGGATGGCCGAAGCTCAGCCCTTTTCTACCTCCTCTGCCCTCGAGTTGCATTCAGCCTCAATACTGACTTAAATACTTAGGTACTTGATTGAATACTCAATCTACTCAAGTATATTAAGTAAATACAATGCTGATGGTATTTCTGGAGGCCAGTGGATTTAATGTCTTTTGATGCGAAGTGTCGCCGTATGACTCCTTCTGGCGCCGCTTCTTCGAATCTTAACATTGTCGTCGCTACATTTGCGTTCAAAGACCCAGAACCTTAACATACAAGTGAAGGTATCGATCATGAGTCATCGCATCAAGACGACCACGAGCCTCGCTCCTTAAGATGTTCTTTCAACGACGATTCGGCTATGAGCTATGGAGATTCTATGAGGCACCCGGGCCTGACCTAGTTGGGATCATGTGTGCACATATTTGACCATTTGGACTTTGTTGTCAACTAATGTATCTCTGGAATATAAGGAACTAGACTACATTATATAATAGTATAAATACTCTGTGGCTCAGGGCCACAAGCCAAAAGCCAATGCACTTGAACATACGGCTTATCTGGAAGTCTTACAGGATAAATACTAAAGCACTTGCTCTCTTGACGTCTGGATATGACTGCAGATAACAGGCGAAGTCCTAAAAAACCCGGCCATACAACGGCTAACTTCAGGGAAGTCTCATAATCAAAGTCTTTTACTCGAGGCTCAGATCTGGCCCGGAGTGGGAGGAGTTCCTCCATCATCGACATCCTATGATAGCTTACCACATAGTGAGAATACGATGCCCAGCTGCAAGATTTGGGAGTTCTCGTAGGCTATGTCGGTGCCGATAGTCAAGTCAAATAACAGAGAAAGAGCGATATCTCGCGGAGATAATGACCTCGTACCAGCAGTCAGGAATCAGCGGAGAATATGTATACTTGTGTGAAGTCACTCGATTGCGACATAATCTCGTACTTCTAACTCATGCCAAACAACGCTTATGCGAAGTATCTATAAAGGACACTATAGACTCATTAATACTATCCGGTGTAATTTGTTATAGATGGCTGCCTATCCTTAGCATTTAAATCACTTATCCTGCGAAGGCGGGGGACCTTCAGCACTGAGCTTACGGAAGATCTGAAACCTCCGAACCAACATGCGGCGCAATCAACCGAGGGAGTTATCTCGAGTATTCCTGGGAGTGTTTGTTGTCCAAATTTGTCCTCGAGCCTGGAAATTCCCTCTGATGCTGATTTCGTAGCATGACGATAGAACATCCCATATCGGATTCATCCACTCTCTGTAACCCATTGTCTTGGTCCATTGACTGGCTGTATCTCCATGGTCGTGTCAACTCTTGTTACTGCAACCTAGAGCCGTAGGGGAAGTACCATCAGCTTGTGTCCCGAAAGGTGATTTGCAAGGACATGTATTTAAGGGTAAGCAAGAATGGGTTCGTTGTCATCAAGTGAAATGTTGTCGACAGAGGCTAATTTATGTACTAGAAGTTACCTAGATACTTAAGTATACACCAGGGTTCAACCCTCAGTAAGCTAGCAGCACCCCCCCCCCCACAATTCAATGCGGCAGGATGATTCATTGACCACGCAAGTGCTTCCCGGCCGGCAACGTCCCCAAAGTCCGGGGCAGCCCATCTCGAAATATCAACCGTCGCCGATCCGCGACGACAACCATTCGTTTCCGCAGCGTCTCACCACGACAAAAAGCCCGCCGCGCAGCCATGGCCAAGAAAAGTACGCCCTATTGACCCCCTCCCTCTCCGTTTCTTATATGTATTATATATACTGACGCGGCCCGCCACAATCAACAGCGAAATCCCGCGTCGTTTCGGTGCGCCTGCTCTCCATGGCCCTGACGGGCTTCTTCTACCAGTTCACCCGCCCGAGGACGTCACCGCCCATGAGCATGCTCAAATACGACCCGATAGGTACGACCAAGCCCTCGAATAGCCGGACTTCCTTCCTCTTCCCTTTCTTTGTCGGCCGTTGAAAGCCTGCCCCCCTCGAGCACCCTTCCCGCGCGCGCCGCGGTGTCGCCGGCCAGACCCCCGCCCTTCTGTCTTCCCGAGACCGCCGTCACACTAGAAACACGGCATTGCGGGAAGAAAGAGGATTGTGCGATGACACTGTTGGCCAACATTGTGGGAAGCTTGGGGGGGGGGGCGTGCCAATATCTATCCAGAGCGATGTGATCATACAGCTTGCTGACCGTGGAACCTCTGATGAATAGTGCGAAGAAAGGTGCTCTTCCTCGAACAGAAGCGGAAAGGAAACCGATAAACACGATCACTGCCGATACTTTTCCGGGGTATGAGTACGACGACGACGAATATGTCAAGGGTACAAAACGTTGCACGAAAGGAAGCATCACGTCGCTCTGTGCTCCGTGGCCGTCTCTGACTTATGGGATGCACGTGATGGAGCATGCGGAGACGACTTGGGTGGGAGGGATCGGGCTGGACGCACTCACTGGGGCGATCGCAGGAGGACTATGGATCTGCTCGAGGTCCGGGTCAACGTCGCAAAACGAATCGCAATGTTAAGGAGTTCGGGATCCAGACCATATCAGGACAGCGTTGGTCCTTTGCTCGTATATCCGGCGAGCTCTAGAAGAGGACAGGTCTGAAGGGACTTCACCCACAGACTGGAAAGCTGGACTATTGAGCAAATACGATTGATTTCAAGCTACGTATCGGACAATCCCATATTTGTAGCAAAGTCACCAAATTCCCCCAAGCAAATGTGCCATGTCTCCTTCGGCGCGCTACCGAATCTCATTCCAAGACAAATTTCGTCCACCCAACACGGGTCTGGGTACCTGTTTTAGGCTCATCACATCATCAATTACTCTGTCATGTTTGCAGCAATACCAGACTCCCCTCGTCCTACTTCAATCCGACCAGATTCAGTCGAGGTCAGAAATAAGTTTTGATCGTTAGCAAAGTCAGTGTCAAGGTCAACAAGGTCACATCAAAGTTGCCTCACATCCTGAGAATGGATGACCGAGTCCTGGGACTCCTCATTTTCGCGAGTCGAGCCGCGACGCTGATAGTAGGGTGCGTTCGAATCTTGGCTGGAGTCCTGAGAGGACATGGCTTGCCTGTTCGACGTTCGGATGCTATCAGGGACAACATCCGGGACCTGTGAGGCTTTGTTCTGTGCGGACAGTGAAACGCGAGTCGGGGAAATCGCTTCGGAACCAACCATGGCACTTCTGTGGCCTCTCTTGCGCGGTGCGCTTGGCACAGAAATATCTTGCTCTCGTTCTGTCCGTTGCTCTGCCGGAGAATGAGGCGTCGAGAACAAAGACAGCGACTTCTCCCTCTTGACGTCGGTTCTCATTCTCTTTCTAGACACCTCAGACTCCTGTGGGAAGATCAGCTTGCGTTTTTGCGGCTCTCGCGCAAGATAGGCCTCGCCTGTGTTGTTATCTTTATCAGAGGGGTTTTCGACAGCCGACTTGACATTCTGAGATTGATTTGGGGAGTTGAAACTGTCGGGCCAAGACTTAGTTCCTGCGACGAGTCGGTTGTAGGGTCCGCGGTTGAAGATTCCGCGGTTGTGCACACTTCCTGCTTCGACAGACTCTTTATGCACCCCTTCCTTTTCCTGGCGAGGCTTTGCTGCAGCGGCAGATCGACCATTGCTTCTAGTACCAAAACTGCCACGACTGGGACGGTCTGGCTCCCGAACCGCTTCTTCCTGGCGACTCTTTGCACCAGCTGATTGGCCACTGTGTTTGCCAGTAAAGACATTCCGGCCTGAATCGTCTTTCTGGGTGGGTTTGCTTTGCTTCTCATTATCGCCCTCTGCAACCAGAGAGTTGCTATCGGTGGGAATCCTTAGGATAGACTTCGGAGGGCATGACATACGTCTCTGCACCTGCTCGCTTTGCACCGAGGGCGGTCTTGGGGAAGGTGCACCTCTAAGAGGAGTCCTTATGGTCACCCGACGAATCCGGTCCAGAAGTCTGCCAGACACAGTGCTTAGCATGTCGCGCTGGAATCCCTCACCTGAGGGAGCGGCCTTTCTCTGAGCCTGGCAGTACTGGAAGATGGCCCTGTGGAGTATGTCGATCTGGAAGAATGGCTTGAAATTGGGATCGATGCCGTCAATGTCTCCCTGCTCAGCCTTCTCGATCGCATAGGCGAAATCCCTTACGCTCTGATTCTCTCGTACCCATTGCTTTAGAATGCTCAGTACCTTCCGTGCTTGCCTATTGTAGGTTTGGGCATCCTTTGACAGGTCGGAGACAGCCTTGTCTTTGTCTGCGAGCCTGGCTTTCAGATCCGTGATGAGCGCTGAATGCTGCTCCATCAGCCTTTGATGTTCGATCGTATTCTGGCTGGCCTCGTCTTTCATGCTGACTGCGTTGGACCGTGCCGCCTGCAGTTCGGATTGCAAGTTGCTTACAATATCAGAAACTCGTCTGTCTTCCTCTTGCATAGCCAAACTCTTTTGTCTGGCTGTATTGAGCTCAACTTGCAGTATTGCACGCTCTTCTTCGGCTTGGTCCAAGAGCGTTTGGATGCTTTTTTTGGCATTGTTCATGTCGAGCATGACTTCCTTCCGCGCCATTTCGACCGCCGCTTTTTGTGCTGCCCGTGCTTCTTCTTCGTGCTGTTGCAACAAATTTTGAAGCTGCTCTGTACTCTTTGCGTGCTCTTGGCTTTGCGTGGTAAGTGCTGATTCGCCTTCTTGAAGCCTGCTTTGGAGCTCAGATGCGAGAGTAGCTTTTTCAGCAAGCTCTCCCTTCAGCTTCTCATATCTTTGACGGAGCAACTTGGCTTCGGCGATTTCTGCCATATCCTCGGCCTGAGCCTGTTCCACCTCCGATATCTCCTCCTTGAGCGCCGCGAGCTCTTCCTCACGTTGTTGAATCATCGCCTCCGTTTCTGACAATCTTTCGGACAAAGCACCGCATTCTTCATCCTTCAGCTGCATATTGATCACCAGGTCCTCATTCTCGGCCTTGATTTGCTCGAGCAGCTCTGTAAGGACATCCTCACGATCCTCGAGCTTTGTCCAGAAGTCCTCCATATAGTCTTCAATACTATCGGATAGTCTCTGCACACTAGTCTGGGACTCCGCCTGAGAGCTAAGTACGTGCTCGAGGGTGCTACACACACGGTCAGGATTTGGCTAGCAAAGTATACCTCTTGACTTACGATGCAAAGATCTTCTCATTGGCTTCCTGCAGTTTCTGGACAATGTCGGTTGAAGGCACAGCTTGCTTATCGAGAGCTGACAGACGCTCAACAATAATTTTCAGTCTGCACAGTTAGTCCTTGTACTTCGTGAGCCAGGGTATCTTCACTTACTTAGACTGGGTCTCTCTTGCTGCTGTCTCATCTTGATTGACCTGACGCGAAGCGACGTCCGTCACCTTAACAGCGACCTGTTCCACCTGGGACCCGATGCTCTTTATGGCGTCTTGAACAGACGTTATGGCCTCTTGGAAAGAAGCAATGGTCTCGTCTTGCTGAAGCAACCTTTGAGTAGTCTCTCGCTCTCGCAACATGTTCGCATCCCGCTCTTGGAGTTTTTGATTCAACAACTCGATTTTGCCGGTGTCTAGCTCATTAGTTAATGAGCGTGAATAGTCGAAAGGCATAACTCACATTGCTTCTCCTTGGCCTTGTACTCAGCGATTGTTGATTTCACTATCTGAGTGAGACGCTCACGCGTTACCTCAACTTGTCTCCGTTCTTGTTCGCTTACAACCTTGTGCTTGTTCTCTGCTTCTCGTATTTGTGTCATAGCAGTTTCACACTTCGCGTTGGCAGCTTTGTACAGTCCTTGCTGCTCTGCAATGGCTAAATTAAGGTACTCTTTGTACTGGCGGCATTTATCTTCCAGTTTCGAAGTCTTCTCAGATCGATCCGCAAGTTGCTGGTTTGCAGCGGCAAGTTGCCCCTGAATCTGAACGTGGCTCTGTTCGAGTTGTTGAATGACGTTGATTTTACCTTCAGTCTGCTTCTTGTACTTGGACAACCTACTTTGCTGCTTCTGGGCACGACGTTCCATCAAGGCCATCTCCACATCCTTTTGCTTCGTCTTTTGTTTGAGGGTATTGAACAGGCTATTAAGAGACTGTACGACGCCTCCAGCCAGGTCTTCCAAGTCACATGGCTCGCGGAGAAGATGGTCTTGTGGGGAGGACGAACCCCGGCTGCTTGGCCCTGCCGAAGGAGGACCTTGCCGTCTGGTAGGTGACTCATTGTATGCATGGGGTGAGAGCATTCGTGAGGGTCGAGCTGTACCTGGAACGGACATACGGTGTCCGGATCGCTTCTTGCTGATGTTTGAGTTATGTGCACTTGAGCGAGATTTTGTTCGATGGGCTGGTGTGTTAACAGTCCGTACTTGACGAAGATCCCTCATGGGTCTATTGACCTGGGAGGCTTCGCGAGACGGTCCGTTACGAGGCAGATGCTCGGACACATGAGGTGAGGAAACCGACGTGTCATTTGGCAAGGAGAGACGGTGATTCTGCTCGTGAGATTCGGTGGTTGTTGCGCTGGTTTTCGAGATTTGTTGCTGGTAGTGCTGCGGATGCTCCAAGTTTTCCTGAGTGACTGCTAGGGATGACTTTCTGCTCCGAGAGCCTGTGTGTTGGTGTTGACGAGACAGGGCGGTCTTGCTGGATTCAGCACCACCTTGGTGTGCCTCAAGCATACCCCTCTCTTGTGATAACAAGGCCCGATCAGCAGAGGAAGTGCGAGAGGCTGGGAGCTGGTCTCTGGAGTCTGAAGGCATGTGCCATGGTTGGTTATCCTCGGAGGGGGAAGGCTTTCGAGGGATTGGCAATGACAACGGCTGGACCTGATCACTTGCTATAGCCTTAGGATTCTCATTTTTCAGTCCCCCTCTGACGCTGGAAATATTGTTGTCAAACGCCTCCCCAGGAATGTGATTTCTTGGCTTGGGGGGGATAGCACGGCTGAACTGTCCAAGCGTAACTCTGATTGGCTTGCCATAGATGAAGCTCGCGGCTGGATCAATATCGGTGTCCTGGGGCCGAGAGATGAGCCGGAGGCCACCGTCGTCAAGAGCAGGGGCTTGCTGGTGATTCTCAGGGTACTCAAGTTCAGATGGTTGTGTATCAGGCAAGGGATCCAATGCATTCTTCAGAGTCACTGATTCTTGTGAGTCCTCCTCGTCCATGCCAATGTGGTGGGGAGATTCATCAGGAGAGTCACGGTCTTGATGGATGGCGATGCCTGTTTCCATCTTGGGCGGGCAGGTCACCCAGACCAGGCAGCTAGCCTAGAACGACAGAATGGCCCTTGTCGGCCGCGGGAGAATGATACGAGATTTCCTTTGAATGGACTCTGGAGTGTTCCAAGTGCGTGGCTCTGGACAAGTTTATGCAGGTGAAGACAGAGGATGGAGTGCTTCGAGTTACAGTAGCAAGAAGGGACAGACTGGAAATCGATGAGGTCGGGATGGAGAAGAGCAAAATTATTTCGTGTGTTGGGCAGACATGAGAAGCAAATGGAAGCCATGTTGGAATTGGAAGGCACGCAGCAAAGCTAGGTACGTCTTATCCGGTAATACTCATGTGCTCTTGGGGTTGAGTCCTAAAGGGGAAGTCGCGACTTCCTCATACAGGAGACGATGGACCACGTGACAGTTTAGGCCGGACAACTACCATCCGGCCATTTGAGTGTACCAGCAATTCGTACTTCAAATGGAGCTCGAAATTTCAAATAGTTGAGTCCAACTTCCGTGAGCAGAATCGGACAGACGCCTTTAGAGACAGACTGGAGTGATTAGTGGTTGATCTTGCTCGACTGTGTAATCGGTTCTGACAACCTACTTGGTACCAACTTCAGTACCTACTTGATAGTTTGTAAGCATCATCCATACTCATATGTATGGGGAGCTCCCCAATCATTCCTGGACCATTACTTCAAAGAGTAACTGTTCGGATCAGAAGACATTGTTCAGTGTTGACCGATCCTGTGGGAGACGTGCTTGGAGAGACGCCACCCCAAAGAAATAGACGAACTCCCTTGCAATTCCTCGTGTCGACAATTCAAGGGACCACCCAAGGAAGCATGCTTAAGATGGAATACGACATCAGATTCCACCTTGTGAGATCTGGGGATAATTATAGTATGGCCTCGTCGGCAGTGGCAGTGGCTTCAGCCTAGAAATACAATCAACTTTGAACACCACTACCGCGATGTGGACGTAACTGATTTCACCCAGCAATATCCTAGAAACTGTGGGTTCTTCGACTGTATCATAGGGCTCAGAGAACCCAAGCTGCTACTGCATCTGGGCAGTAGGTAGATTTTGACTCCGGCTAAGACGTGCTCCGGCGGCAACTGCCCCGTAACGGCCGTCGTAGCTTGATGCCTCTGTAATCCGCAATTAGCACAGGAGCTACTGTAGTTTATAGGGAATACATGGTGTTATCTGCCATACAACCCCGTCACAATAAGGACTGTGACAAGGTGTATGTGCTCTCCCTTACAGTTGGTCGGCACATCATGATGGATGTTCGATAGAAGTAAGCGTCCCCACGTTGGTGACTCAAGTGAAGGTGGTCACGGACCCCAGGAGGGTAGCAGTCACATTGTGACCGCCACACTGTAAAATATGACTACCAAAAAAACCCTTCCAGTCGTTCTCGAATAATCCCAAGGTGAGCACGGCGAGGTTAAAAATCACGGCGCTTACAGCCACACCATCCCGGCCCCAAAACCCTGATTGGCCCTGTCCTTAGAGCCCAATTAAGGGGCAATGTGAAGAGAGCCCGTAAGCCTCGGCGCGTACGACTGTACACCACCAATGACAGACATATAGCTGGTAAAAGAGCTAGCAGTCCCAAGTCTAGATTCTCGGGTGCCCAATGGTAATAGTTCCCACCCGGGATATCACAAGTGCCGAGTAGGAGAAGCAACCACTATGGCACGCATATGCAGTCGAAACTCTGGGAGAAACAAGCGTGCCTGCATCCACTTTTTCTGGGACGCCGCTGTATGCGGGTCCTTGGTGGGCGAGACTTTGTTTGATACTCTCTTGAAGAATTCATGATATTGTCTAGGTATCTAAATAGGGCAGCTCTGCATCCGAAACAAACCCCGTGGGCTTTCTCTATCGCTCGTCTCCTGCCTGCTGTACAGAGCTTTCACTTGTTTGACCGTCAAATCTTTCCAGCCTCCCTTCTTCCATTCTCACGAATTTCCACCAGCAGGCATTCTGGTACCTACAACAACAATATCCGAATCCCCTGGTTTGGGGAATCCCATATAAATACTGCACCATGTCGGCGACCACGTCAGGGTATTTCCCGCTCGCAACGGAAAACCCGTATACCGGCAATGATGGCGGCACAGCCGGAACAGCAAACTCCGAAGGAAACGGAACACCCGATAACAACGCCGGCGCCTCTGGTGGCAGCACCGGCAACACATTCAGCGTATCCAATGGTGCACTCATCGCCATAGTCCTGGTCGTTGTCGTTGTAGCACTGCTTGGCAGTTAGTCCACAGCCTCCCCATACAACCTTCGGACGCTGACTTTGCATAGTTGCATCGGCGACGCTCTTTTACATCGCCAAGAAGAGGGAATGGAAGGTCCGCGAGGCCATTCGCAGATCCGCAAAGAAAGTCGTCACAGCTCTCACACCACGACGCAGCGAATTTCCCAGGTCCGTGAAGGATGGTTCGGTGAGGTCTGGGTGGTCGGGAAGGTCCAGGGGCGCCGTCTTTAAAATGTCGGAAGTACCGCCCACACCAAACTTGAAGCAGGAGGATCTCGAGAAGGGCGTTGCTGCAAAGGTGGATGTGAAGCAGAAGTACTTCAGTCGGAAGTAGAAGCGCCATGGCCACGGCTCCAGAACATCATCTTGAGCTGGCCTGGCTGCCATGGCGCCACGGGCGAAAGCACTGCTGCTGCCGCCGCTGGATAGTCCGCCACCATTTGTATGTGCATATGATGTTGGTTGTTCATTGAATAAGAGGGAAAATTGGCATTGGCGTGTATTATAGCTTCCTGAAAGTATTCGTGCTGGCACTTCGTCTTTGCGCAGAGCTTCTGGCTTCTTCTTGTGAAGGGAGCGGCTCTCGCTCCTTCCTTTGCTTCTTTTCTGGCATGAATGAAACTGATTTTTCGCCGACAATATCGCCGCGTATTTTACCAACACGACCGGACTTCTGCACGCGTGAGCCGAGAGCGACGTCCTTGGTCCTGCCGCTTTGACCTGAAGATGATACTCGCATTGAGACACCGTCCGAAGCTTTCCGGATGGGTTCGTCTTCTCC
This sequence comes from Cytospora piceae, assembly GCA_016508685.1. NCBI lineage: Eukaryota > Fungi > Ascomycota > Sordariomycetes > Diaporthales > Cytosporaceae > Cytospora > Cytospora piceae. The sequence goes on along the minus strand of JADMLE010000002.1, from coordinate 1,516,719 downwards.
ATCTGAGTCGTTGTCGGATGTGACCCGCAGTTGTCGGACGCCATCTGACACCTCTGTTTGCCCCTCAACGGTTGTGCTAGGATTGAGCATTCTGAATTCTCTGCTGTTTTCATCCACAACGAATTCCTCGTCTTCGAAGAGCTTGCCGAAACGCTCGTCTCCGAGCACACCGGCGTTGGTGTCCACAACGTCTCTCTTTTCCTGTCGAGCAAGAATCTTGTCGGCCAATTTCTGGTTGACCTTGACCTTCTTGGTACCCCTGATTCTGCTCGCGCGTTCCTTCTCGACCTTTTGCTGGATGCGCTTTTGGCGCTCCTCCTCGAACACGTAGGGGTTCGCAACCAGGCGCGCCTGCTCGTACAGCTTGGAGTCGGCAAAGTAACCATGCATATATGGACGCAGCATGGATGTACCGACGAGATGATCCATACTGAGCGATTTGAGCTCTGCTAGAGTCAAGAACTTGTAGTTGTCGTAGGTCTCTGTACGGGCCTCCTCGGTCATCTCTTCCACCATGTTGTCCAGGAATCCGCACCACTTCGGCGCTGAGCCGAGACCAGGGATATGGAACACGTGCTGTTGTTGTCCTTCGTTGGCAGTCACGAGTGTGCCTGTGTCCTTCACCCATTGGACATCGTTGAGGTCTGTGATGGGTTCTATGTGCGTCCACGCGTCCCCGCTTGTTTCGTCCCATATTTTGATGATTTTCTTGTCTGACGTCAAGATCTTCCTCTCTTCTGATGCTGTTTTGAGATGGATGATGTTTTGGATAGCATATCCAAAGCCTTGGTCTTTCCGGAGCAGAGGGACCGGTCGTCGGAGGTCGAAGATGGAGCATATACCCTGGTCGGTGCCTATTGCCAATCCGAGCCCAGAGTAGGGGTCGAAATCTAGTGCTGTCACTTCTCCCTCCAGGCCTTCAAGAACAGCTACCCTTGATTTGACGCGCGGGTCGATGAGCTCCACGGTGCCCTTGGTCGTTCCAAACGCCAGCAAGTTATGGGTGTTCTCGGCAATGGCAGCTGCGTTGACGCAACCAGCCGCAATGCTTCCTTGTAAACCTCCTTCGACGCCGTCGTCGCCGCCCACATCGACCTCATATGACTTCATGAACCTTCCGACCTCAAGGTTCAAACGGAAGACTTCGCCCGTGCCATTCGATCCGGTACCGGTCGCTGCAACAAGAGCCTCAGTGGAAGCGCGATCGTAGACGAGATCTCGGCCGTAGCGTGGCAAACGAATCTCATGGTGACATCCTGCCAAAGTATGGAACTCGAGCTTTCGATCGGATTGAAGGTGGAGGGACTTGGTAGCATCGGTGCTAAGAAGTACGAAGCGTTGGTTGAGACTGGTGGTGTGTCGTGCGTAGCTCAGGGAAAGCTGGTTGAGATCGTGGGTATGTATTTGCGGTTTGTATGTTCCGGTGCTCATAATCCATTGTCCATCCTCGGAGACTCTGACACAGACACTTGCCTCCTCGAATTCGAAGTCTTGGAGCAGTTCGACTCGGCTGGAGTACTCGGGATCATTTTTCAGACTTCTCTTCCTTCGTCTGGCAAGCCAGTCTGGTAGCGGCCTACCGGTGGATGCACCCGATACCGTGTATACTGGCACAAGGCCAGGAGTTGTGACCTTCATTCTTGCACGCGGTCGTGCTCTGAATTTATTTGGTGTGGGCAAAGAAAGAATGTTGGAAGAAGACGACCCTGGGTTTCTTCAAGGAAATTTTGGCCGAGAAAATCCTTATCGATCGTTATCGTAGACGTATCTACGACGGCAGGCAAGACAAGCAACCTTGGAAGGTAGTGACCACTAATCTGATATGCATAGCACTTCCAAGGTTGAGCTCCAGGCCGGTCGGGCGGGATCTAGCCGACCCTGGCCACAACTGACCCTTGCAACAAAGACCCCAGGCGACCCCTGCAGTTCGGACCTGCCCAGCAGCCCAGCTGCCCGCCGCCAACTGCATGTCAACTCTCAGCACGGATGAGCCGCCGCCACGCGACTTACAAACTTAACGTCGACGTATTGCTTCTTTCTGTGTTACCCGGCTGTCCTTCCGGTACAAACTTCTCCTCACCTACGTTGCTGGAAGGTGATCCACATCCTATCTAGCTCAAGTCGCTATAGCAAGGAACGATTCGCATCGCTTTAAGGTGCAATTAGCCGCGATTGCCTCGCTGTCTTGTGCTCCTCCACACTGGATATCCATACACACGTGCGCCGCTCGTCCTACGCTCCCAGCCCGTGGACCGGTTGAGATGGATTCTGGCCCTCCGAGGGCTTCAATCAACCCGGACCAGACTCATGCACTATCGCCATATCAGAAGTTGTGCCTGCAACACCAAGCTTCGGCCATCCTCGACGTCTCGAATGCGACACTGGCGTGGAAGGACGGCCAAGTTCCGCGTGCCTCATGAACGGCGGTAGTCTTCCCCTGAGGGACTCGAACTTACGAAATGGACCCTGGCGAATATGAGACTAATACTCTGTTGATTGTAAGTCCGATTCGTCATGTCATTCTCCCTCTGCCTCGCTCAAACGTGCTTCTGACACACTTCCAGGATAATGTCTCCTCCATCGCTTTCAAGATCTACGAGCCAGTGGTTTCGAACTCATCCACCTACACCTTCTCCGCTTCCGATGTCGAGTATACGTTGAGGAACGGGGGCAACCTAGTATACGCTGACGCGCTACGGCGTGTCATATGGTGCTTCTCACTTAGGGCAAACGATGGCTACTCGATCGGGCAGCCAGGGGAGCCGATCCTGGGCGCAAACCTCGATGTGTGCGGGTACAAATTGGGTTTGGTGGAAGAGGGTGGGCTCGAGCCCACCAGTCTGCTCAGAAACCGAACCATGGCTCCCAACTCTCTGATTACGCCGAGTTCCTCGTCTCCTAGCGGGCCCACGCATGACACAGCGATGCGAGGCGCCCAGACGCCAGGAGGCATAATGAATCTGGCAGGCTTTCCTCTGGAAGCAGATACGAAAGCAAGTTTCGGGCCTTCTGTGGACTCGAAGGGTTACGGTTCAATACCAGCAAAGGATATCCATGAGTACTTCATTGCCGCGGTTCTTGCTAGTTTGTCATACAGGTTCTGCACCAAGACCGGCGCAATTCCGCTTGATTCCAAGACCTTCGTTCTACCATCGAACGCAGCGGAATCCGAGACATCTCTGCCCGTGAGTGCGCCAGTGGTCGCATCACTGCGCGTTCACTTGACTACGACAGGCTCTCTCCTTATCGGCATGTCCTTGTCCCTGGCGCAAGGACTACAGGCCAACAGTGATGGTCTAAGCCTGTCACTGCCGCAAAATGGGGCCACTGTCTTCGCTGCTCCCTTTGGAGTCTTTGGGACATGTCAAATCCTGGCAGACGGTGACCAAACCTCGGTAGATGGCAGCGCGATTGATTCGCCTGACACCCAAGTCACACGTTTCAAACCTGATATGGATGGCAGATCTGGTCCATGGCGCAATACATGCTACAGGCTGCTAGAAATGCGAGGCATTTCGTCTGCCATACTGAACAGGTCGTCTTGGTTGAACATTCAATGTTTGCGACGAAAGCCGAATGAGTCGAGATCAGATGGCAAGCACACTCCTGTGATTAGTTCACAAACACATATATTGTGGCCAGCGGCCCTTTGCTTCAGGAAACGGGCGAGAAATCCTTTGGCCCTTAATTATACTGTTGATCCCGGCGGTACCAGTTTCAGAGATGGCTTTGACGCATTAGATCATGCGAGGGTCTGGTTTATAAGCAATGGCGAGAGAGAAGAATTGTTGGCGAGAAGGAAGAAGGAGAGAGAAGCAACGGGACCAAAAGAATCCGGAGAAACCGAGCCTCGTCTGCTGCAACAGAACAGCGTTTCATCACCTCTTGCAATGCGCCGGACAAGCAACACCGGTGCTGCTGGTGGTGCCATGTATCCGACGCCTCCAGATGGCGTCCAGAATCCGACAGGCGCAACCTTTTCTATAGACGGCACTACATCCAGCTCTGAGAGCCAAGTGCCTTCGGCTGCGCTTGTGGGCATCGACACGACAATGACCGCGCCAGGCGGCCTAGGTGATGCTTTTGACGACGAATGGGATGGCACCGAGTCTAAGCGAGATCAGTCTCTCATTCACGGCGATGACTGGGAACTCAACAACGACGTTTTCGTCGATAACGATATTACCGATGCAGATTTCAATTTCTTCGACGAGCAACCTGGCGTAATGGACGTCAGCCTGCCTGACTTGTCTGATATAGGTACTGCAGTACCAAAACAGGAACCAACAGACCAGTCTATGCTTTCCGAACCGCAAAGGCCGCCGGGTACTGCACCTCTCAAGATGAACAACTCTCCGACCCCTCCTGTGTTCGCCAAGCCGGCGTTAAAACACGCACGGAGTAGTCTGGGCGAGAACCGCCAAAGGAACAATGTGAAGATAGCGCCTTCAAGTGGGATCAAGAGACCGCCGAGCCCTTTCGATCCTGCCACTGTCTACAAGAGACTCAAAGCGTCGGTTGGAAGTGGCGTTGGAAGCAATTCAAACACTGTCAAATCACCGGCTCGTCGCGGTAGCGTGTTTGACAAGCTTGATTTCGATTCATCGCTTACCATCGTGAATAAGAAATATGAGCAGAGTGGTCGGTTTGATTTTCACTGGGACAACGAGGATGAGACCGCTGCTTCACGGAGATCGGGATCACCCCCTACCACCGATTATCTTCGGAGACATGGAAAGTCTCGAAGGACACTGAAAGAGATGCCCTCAAACTACGGTGCCCAGATTGCAGGCGTGGCGGAAGGCCACAATATCGAGTTTGATCCGGACAAGGATGGTAGCAGCACGTCTGATGCCGATGAAGTCAGCCTGGTATCAGATCAAGATGACGCCAGCGAATTCTCTGACGAACCATCATCCCCAACTAAATTGAGTGTGAGGCGCCGACGACTTGGGGATGACAACGAGTCGCTGGCCCCATCCATGAGAGATGTCGAGATGATAGATGAACCGCAAGCCTACAGCGGTGTGGACCTGTCCAAACTATTTATCAATGACCCGTCAGAAATGCCGATCCCACGCTATTTCGCGGATGCAGAGCCCGTTCCTCAACGGCTGGTTTACGGAGATGACGACTTCATGATGGTTGCACAAATACTCACAGAACAAGCTGTGTCTGGTTGTCTGAAGATAACCAGGCCGGATCTTGCTGCGGTCCACCTTGAGCTCTCGAGCCTGCAAAGGGACATCGTGCATGGAACACGCAACTCGTTGCAGACACTGCAGACAATCCTTCCCCCATGCCTGCAATCCGCGTCAGGTTGCCAGCTCCGCCAGCTGCTTGAAGTACAGGATGTGCCATTACTAGCAACGCCTAATCGTATGCAGCCACGTCCACCCGGTGGCCCAGAGCAACGTCCCAGTCTTGTTCAGGTCCCCCCGCCACACCTTGAGTTACGCAGGTACGAGTCCAGACTTTCCGTCCTCCCCTCGGCGGCCAAGTTCTGGGAAAGTCTAGGGCTCGGGCCGTCGCAAGGGCCCAAGGACGTCCAATCTGTCTGTGTCTTCCCGAATCTCGATGGCATGGCGGACAATGCTGGCATATTCATGGATCGCCTTCGCAGTGTGTACGAATCCTTGAAGCTTGGGACTTTTGAAATAATGTCTTCTTCAGCAAACACGCAAGATGGCCTTGTCCCCTTTGAAGTCGACAAGACGAATAACTCCCCAATTGCTTCTCAGGGCTCACGCTTCGGATCACCGCTGATCGAGGACATGGCCAAGCTTGCCGTGACTATATTCAACTCCACGGCCGTTTCAAGGAATTTTGTCATCTACTTCGTCTACACACCTGATAATCCCAACACAATCGTCGAATCCTGCGCAGCCTTTCAGAGGCTGTTCGAGATATACAAGAGGGCTCTCGCGGAGAGAAAGAAGCCAGCGCAAAACGAACTAGTGTTACAACTTGTTTCATTGGACGACATCACCACTTCGACGTCGATGGTGGTCCTGTCGCCACATGATTATGCACGAATGTGTCTGGAGACTTACGATCGTTGTACGTTGTTCGGAGGACCAATGCCGTCACCAGCGATCGTCTTGGAGCAGCCCATGACACGGGGTATTGACTTCCACCTGAGAAATCCACCGTCTGCGCACATACTTCACGAGAATTCTTGCATGCACATCGCGTATTCTCAGAGCGTTGACGAGAGATGGATTACTGCAGCTTGGTCAGATAACCGTGGTTGCAAACAGATGACTGCATCCTACTGTCTGGGAAGGAAAGGAAAGCCGCTATCCCGGTCCTTCGCCGAGATCGCGCATGAAATCTGGACAACTACTTACGACCTTACGTCCATCTGGAAAGTTCACTGGCGCATCATCATCACCAAGACCGGACCGATGGACCAGCAAGAAATTAGTGATTGGATAACACTTGCGCAAACGGAGATCAAGTCTTCTGTAACGCTAGTTCTGTTGACTGTGGACACGAATCCATCTTTGCAACTGATCCCATCCATGCCCAAAGTGCCAATGTCTGCCCAGTCCGCGTTCTACTCAACGCCTGTTTCAACCCCTCAAGCGTCGATGTTATCCCCAGAGCAGGTTGGCAACCCACCCACACCCAAAGGCGCGCCAACGTCCTCGCAGACCGCCACGACCCCAGGCGCAGACAACAACATGGCCGAGGCCGACTCGGACGTGAGCCTTGTGGACGTCACAGACACGACGTGGGCAGCGATAGCCTCGCACCGGCTGAACGTCTCGCACTCGCTGGTCGAACCCAACCCTGCCCTCGTCAGCGGCTACCTCATCAAACGTGGAGGATCCCGTCCCGAGGACCCTCCTGCCGTGATGGAGGTGAACGTGGTCCACGCCGAAGGCAACCCCCGAGTACACGAGATACTTCTCAGAGAGATGTTGACGTATTTCCGGGGACTGGGCACCATCGCCAGGGCCAGGTCGGTCACAGGCCAGGAGGGTGACGTGAGGCCGTGGCATGTAGCTGCGGCGGAGAAGGGGGTGCAGGCGCTGTACCAGTTGATGTGAGAAGGGAAGAGGGGAGAGGCCTCGGCAGGTTCTGAATCTGGTCTCCTGTTTTTTCTCCGTGATTATCTCTGGTCAATCGGCGGTGGAACGAGAAGGGCGGCATGTATGCCTGTTTGGCGAAAGGCACTCTGTGGGAGCGTTGAGCCTGGAATCATGTTTAGGATACCTCGCATAGCATGAAATCAACTGATAGAAGAACATTGGACGCGCCTTCTGTAGGGGCTTCGCCAAAGCAATGTATCTTCGTCCATCTTATTCGGCCAATCTATAACGGCAATTAGAAAGCACATATGACATGTTGATAACTTATTTTTGTTTTGTTTTGCTCGTATGTCCTGTCTATTTGTATATACACAGGGCAGATGATGCCCGACGAGTGGTTATCTCAGATTCTAACGATCAGGTGTGGATAAGAAGCTCACACACCCCCTCAACATCCTTCATTATCGCACATCCCTATCCTAGCTCTCCCAGAACCCGGGGAATAGGTACTCCACCCTCTCCATAGCCTCGGGGTCCCTGCCCTCGGGCTTCGTCATAAACTTGATGCCGCCGGCGCTCGCGCCCTCCCAGTGCTTGGCGAGGACCAAGTCGCTGTTATCGTGGTGGGACAGCTCGTCCAGGACGGCACCCACCAGCTTCTTGGCGTTGACGCTGTTGGCGCTCATGTACTTCATGACCATCTCGACGTGGACGTCGCCCTCGTCCTCCGAGGTGGTCCGCCAGCAGTCGTAGTCGGTCGCCATGCAGATCATCTGGTAGGCCAGCTCGGCCTCCCGAGCGAGCTTGGCTTCCGGCAGGGCGGACATGTTGATCACGCTGCCGCCCCAGGTGCGGTACATGTTCGACTCGGCGCGGGTGGAGAATTGAGGGCCCTCTGTGTGTGAGATGAGTGTTAGCCTGCCTGCCTGCCTGCCTGCCTATCTGCATTTATTCATCCATCCGTCCTTCTGGCCGGAGGGGAAAAGAGCGGGTGGCCGTTCTTTCTGTCCGTTGTGCGTTGCTTACCCATGCATATTATCGTCCCACTCTCGTGCAATGTACTTCCCTCTCCTTGCATCGCACCGGCACACTTCTTCACGATAGCGGCCATCTTGGCGTCAAACGGATCCGCGAAGCCCACATGTCCCACCAGGCCCTTCTCGAAGAAGGTAAAGGGCCGGATGCCCTTGGTGCGATCGATAACCTGGTCCGGCACGACAAAGTCCATGGGCTTGATGTGCTCCTGCAGGGACCCGACGGCGCTGAAGGCAATGACGGAGCGCACGCCGATGTGTCGCAGGGCGGCGATGTTGGCGCGGGCGGGCACCTCGTGGGGGGCGAGCTGGTGGTGGGCGCCGTGGCGGGCCAGGAAGGCGATAGGCACGCCGTTGTGCTCGAGGATGCGGATGGGGGCAGAGGGGTGGCCCCAGGGCGTCAGGGGGTTGACGGATGCCACGGGCGTGTAGCCCTCGATCTGGGTGAGGCCGGTGCCACCTATGACGGCGATGTGGACCGGGCCTGTCACACGGGGGGAGTGAAATGGTTAGCGATGCGGGCTTTTGGGGGAAGTTTCAGGGAAGGTGGGGAGGGCGCATGGTTGTACTCACGCTCATACGTGTCTGGGAGGTCGGAAGCCATGATGAAGTCTAAGGTTGTTGGAGAAACAAAGTAGGGGGGATGGAATGTGGTTGTCGCGGGCAGCTTGCTTCCTCCCCAAGAAAATTATAGTAACCCCTCCAATGACCAATGCGACGGAATCCTCATTGGAGGGGTCAGGGACAAGGGGTCCCAAATCTCATTCTGTTCACGCCCTCAGTGTATGTATATTTGTTAGGAGTCCAGGCTGGGCTCTGGCTCTGGCTGTTGACGCCTTTGAGTGGAAGGGTTAGGGTGTAAGTATGTAAGGATGCACTCTCACGCCAGGGTGACTCTAGCTTAGGCTTTGCAGAGACCCACTGTAAAATTCACGCCCATCTTTAAACTCACCCATATGTAGCGGCATCACTTACGTCGGGGAAAGCAGCACCTACTTTCCTCTTTGATCTGCATACCCACTTGATACTTACAGTCAAGCCAGTGAATCGTTCCCTCTCCTTTTCCATGAACACTACCTAGGTACTGTTTGACGTCGACATACCGTCGCTTGGCAGTACTTGTGAAACAAACCACACCCTCGGGAGCTGAGCAGCCGCCCGCGGTTGTCTTCCTTCAATGACCGTGTGAACATCACCATCGTCAACACCCCTCCAGCTGCCCGACAGCCCACACAAACTCTCTCACACTGCAACACCGGTCGCAAGCATGGCGTCCGGTGTGGTGGCAGATGAACTCGATCCCGATGTTCAGGCCCAGAGGACCGTCTCAAAGGAGTCAATAGAAGAACGATGTTTCGCTGCTGCCCTCATATGTCTCGAGGCACATTACGACAATGCCCCTCCCATGGGCCCTCAGACCAACGCTAAAGTCATATCCATGGTGTCACGCACCTTGGAGAAGACTCACGCTTCGAAGGAAGTCCGGTCAGTCCATTCTTTGCCTCATCATCCTACCCTGACTCCCACCTGCCCTTCAACTTGAGCTAAACCTATACCACAGAGAGGCCTTGTCAAGGAATGTTACCATATGGATGTGGCTCAACAAGATATTCTCTGCTGCAATTCCCAACCTGACTACTCGCTCCGTTGGTCCACTGGCTAGCCTGAATGATCCTGACAAGGGCGTCACCCCTCAAGAGAGCACAGCTCTTATCATCAAGAATTACCAAGGACTGAAGGATGATCTGCAGGTTCTTAACAAGCTTATGCATATCGCACGAAATCTCCTTGTTACCACTGAGCCTGAGGTTCCCCAGGACTTGTGTGCCGCAGCCCAGTATGACCAAATGGTTTATCAGACAGTCATCCTTTGCGTCAATGTTACAAGTAAGGGTTACGACGGCGAGGTCTTGGATGAGAACTCCAGACAACGCCTTAACGAGATAACGGAGCTATGTGAGTTTTCCCAGCCCTTGTTTCGGTTGTTAGGACCTGCTGACATGTCTCACAGACAAAAAGATACTGGTCACATCCTTGCAACAGGCACACAATTGGACTGCCAAAAACGACCGGAACAAGATGTCATTCTGGTTTGACGTCCTCTTTGACGAGGACGCCGCCCTCGAGGATCCTCAAGACGGAATGGGCGACGGCACAGGTTTCCGAGTGGATGTTGCGAAAACAGAAGTGTTGCACTGGTTGGAGCGAAACTCTACCATGTGTGATACCGCCCGGCGCCTTGTCAAAGACTGCGCTGAGAACCGCTCACACAAGCTCCCTGGTCCACTGAAATCGGACTCGAGACTGGCTTGGAACTGGCTGCCTCCAGGCTCCGTGGAGATCAGAGCCGATGATTTAAATGGCACAGACAAGGTCAACCCACATTGGAATCAGGAAGAAACAGACAAGTTCGAGCAAGACAGACGTTATGGACGGGTGTCGAAAGAGGTGGACACATGGTGGATCAGAGCACGAGACCCCAACTACGCCGACTGGGTTGTACCCATGCCATCTGTCGAATTCGCCCAGAAACGGACTGAAAACTGCAAGGAAAACCTCGTCAACAGATACGCGCACCAGTACCGGTCAGACGACCAGGACAGACACGGGTCCCCACAAGAAGGCGCCCAAGAGCCAGACTACGCAGAAGAGGGCGATAACCAAGCACCCGAAGAGTACGGCGAGGAGTACGCGGACGATATGGTAGAGGATGAAGATGTGGACGACGATGACTCCTATGGGGAGGGTCCTATGACCGGTCTTCTCACTGAAGTACCAAATATTCTCGATCCTAAGCAGATTGAGGCTTTGCACATGATCGTGAAGTCGTGCATTCTGGACGCCGCCGGCAGCGGTCTGTCAAGGGCAGGCGAGAATCTGCAGAAGACGCGATGTCGCATGTTCCTAGCTTTAGACTGCGGGAAGAGTCTCCTCCGAGAAATGCTCGTCTTCATCGCGGTTTGGGAGAAGGATGAGTCGTCCCTCATCTTCCAGATCACGAGTCAAATCGTGGAAGCCATCCATCACAGCGCCCTCATACCCTACGCCTGGAGCAATCTGAGGATACCAAAGGACATTGTGTCACCTGCACAGACGATTCTCCTTCGACTCATCAACTACATGTTCCGAGCAAGAATCAAGAATCCAGCGGAAGAGCATGAAGAGCAGAGGCAGACCATCACACTGGCCCACTATTTCTTCAGTCAATTCCGCAGCCGGATCGTCCCAGAATGTGTGGCTCTGATGAACCTCCAAGCCCAGATTCGTGACAACGTCATGGACCCGGCAGACTTCCCTGTCGACAATTGGGATATGGAGCGCGCTAAAGACGGCCTCGTCCAGTTCTTGGACTTCCTCACGACTGTATCTGAAGATGTGGATATGCGCAACAAGCTGATTGAATGGGAGGCTGCATACGACCTCCTGGCTCTCCTCAAGGGGCTCGAGGCCGGCGTGCCCAAGAAGCCCCTCGTTGATGTGCCCAACCGCTCACAGCACCGTCCAGTAGATCCATCCTCGACAACTGCCAGCGGTCACTACATGGCCAACGACCCACCGCCTCCTCCTACGCCACACGCGAACATCAGAGATACCCCACCCGCACACACCTTCCCGTGGGCCGGTGTCAAGGGTCAGATCTTGCAGATCCTTGCCTCCCTTCTGCAGCCGCCCCCTGGCCGTGGCAGCCCTGGCAACCCAACTGTGCAGAGCCAGATCTGTCGGCACAATGGCATAGTAGCCTTACTGAACTGCTGTACCTACGACGACCACAACCGCTACGCCCGCGAGCGTGTCCAGTTGTGCCTCAAGTGGCTCATGGACGGTTGTGAGGAGGCGAACAAGTTTCTGCGAAACTTGGTGCATAACACGCCCGCGCCAAGCGCACCCCCAGGCCAGACGACGAACCTTCGCATCGATGGCGTGGCAGGCGAGGTCAGGGTGCAGGTGCGCCCGGCATCGAGCGAGCCGGCGATGGCGACGCTGAACAATAACGGCGTCGCCGGTACCAGTGCTTCTGTGCCAGCCGTTCCTGGTCGGGCTACTAACCCGCCACCACCATCACCGCCGGCCATCCCTAGCAACAGCAACGCCAACAACGCGGATGCCAACAGTGCCGTTAGGGACCCACGAAGCAACATGCGAACATACCTCCAGGCTCTGGACTGGGCACAGGCCCAAATGCCGCCGAGGAGCAGGACCGATGAGCTCCTGCACGATATCATCAACCTCGCGGACGAGGCTGCGAGACTGGCCCTGGGCGAAAATGCAGAGGAAACAGAGGACGAAGACTTCATGTGAGGCAATCACAATAACTTGTGGGAGACGGTCCTTTTCCAAGTCTCCACCTGCCTTTCTAGTTTTCCTTGATTCGCTGGGCATTGAATTTTCTGACCTTTGTGGCCTTTTGCTACTATCTAGGTACTGCGTCATGAAGCTCACGGAACGACTGAAGAAGGAGGGCATCGATATCAACCTGCGTGATGCGCTAGGTGTAGATACGGATCCCAAGTTGAGGAATTTGCGGGGGAAGTTGTAATCGGGTTGAGGACCGGGCGTTTTCACATAGTTCATGGCAAAGGCTGGCTGGACCGATGGGCATTGAGGAGTGATGGGAGGGCTCTATTGGGAAAAGGCGTCCTGGCGTCCGCCGGTGGCATATTGAATGGCGTTGATGGATGGACTTTGTTACAGAATTGTAGGCGAAATGAATACCAGCACAATCATCATTACCAGACAGGCTACCGACGTCTTCAAAGTTTCACTGTACGATTTAAATTGTGTCGTGATTGTACTACTGCTCAGTGTATTTATCCCACTCCTCATAGATGTCGCTATCGAAGGCCCTCAGTGCCTGTCTTCCCAAACACGCCAGCCGAAGACGCGTCTCGTCGGAACTTCACGAAAATGGAGCTCAGGGTGAACAGGCGAGGTAGACTAGCTGAGACTTCTGACACTTTATCATTTTCCCACTGTAATGCGCAATTCGTTCTTCTTCTTCTTCCTTTCCCTTTGTATACTCTTTTGATAGGGATGAGTATCAGTAAGCTCTTGGGCGCTGAAGGAGCCGTAAAACCACATCTTTCCGAGGGTCTTCGGATAACTCCAAGAGTAAAGCCTCCGGACCGAGGTCATTCTGACGGCGATCCTGGGAATGCGGTTAGACGTGTCTGGCGGTAAACGTGTCTTTGACAAGTTTTATCAAACTCAAAAAAGACTGAATCACACACTTTTTTTTGGCACGTCGGTGTCGTGGATTTTCAGAAGGATCGTTCCTTATTTCCCTTTTCGGCACGCCGTGGATTGTGCCGCTATACCGATTTTGCCTCACCGTGGGAATTTCGGGGAAATTGATGATGATAACTACAAAGCTGATATTCTTATGTACTGTCCCACCAGAGAAATATAATATAAGTATGCCGTCCAGCCCATGATACTCATCGCACTCATACCCTTATTGTCTCCCTTCACAACAACGAAACGATCTCTCCTAGCGCCTACCTAGGGCGTACACCTCACAACAATGGCCGCCAATCTCGAAAAACGACTCCAGGAGCTTGTCGATACTAAGCAAATCCCCAATGCAAGCCTATATGCCTGCGATGCGACAGGCACCTTCTCGTACCACAGCATATTCGGCTCCTCGGCCCCCCCCCCCTCCCGGCTCGCCCCCGTTCACAACAGACTTCCACATCTGGGCCGCCTCGTCCACGAAGCTCTTCGTGAGCATCGCGCTCATGAAGCTGGTAGAGGAGGGCCATCTCGCCCTAGATGACACCGTCGACCTCCTCCTGCCGGAGCTCGCCGCGCTCAAGATCCTCACCGACACCAAGCCGCCCTGGGAGTACAAGACCCCCGAGAACAAGATCACCTACCGCCAGCTCCTCTCGCACACCTCAGGCCTCACCTACTACTTCCACCACCCGCACCTCATAGCGTGGCGGCAGCAGAACCCGGTGGAGCACGAGGACGTGCCCCACCGGTTCAACGCGCCGCTCCTGCACGAGCCCGGCACGGGGTGGGAGTACTCGTGCGGGCTCGACTGGGCCGGCCTGGCCGTCGAGCGCGTCACGGGGACGACCCTCTCGGCGTACCTCAACAGGATCCTCGAGCCCGCCGGCGTCGCGCCCGACGACATCACGTTCTTCCCGCTGACGCTGCCGGGCGCCAAGGTCCCCACCATGGCGCAGCGCACGAGCGAGGGGGGCTTCGTCGCCGGCGACCAGGGCGTCCCGCCGCTGCCCAAGGAGCCGGGCCAGACGTTCTGCTACGGCGGGCACGGCGGGTTCGTCCGGGGCGACGCGTATCTCAAGGTGCTGCGGTCGCTGCTCGCTGACGACGGGAGGCTGCTGTCCCCGCCCGCGGCGGCGGAGATGCTCCGGCCGCAGCTGCACGACGTGCAGAGGCACGCCATCAACAACGGGCTGATGTACCTGGCGCCGCCGTTCGAGCGGACGGCGGCGCGCGGCGTCAAGAGGGGCACGATGGACCATAGCCTCTGCGGCAACGTGGACGTCGAGGGCCAGCTGTGGGGGAGGGGGAGGGGGACTGTGATGTGGGGAGGCGCGCCGAATATCAAGTGGTTCCTGGACCGGGAGAAGGGCCTGTGCGGGTTCTTTGGTGCGGCGATGCTGCCGAGTGGGGACCCGACGTATGTCGATGTCGAGGTCGAGTTTGAGAAGGCCGTGTATGAGATGGCGGGTAAGAGCTCGCCTGGAAGCTGAGTTCGGGCCTGCTGGAGCGTCGATGGTTCCAAGAGCCGGTCGTGCGAAGTGAGGTCGTCCAGGAGGCGAGCCGGTCTGCGAGCCTGCCAGCCTCTGCTGTTGATGAATGAACATGGTTACTCTTTGGCTTAGATATCTTGTAGGATTATTCACTCTTCGGTATTTGATAGGTCACTCAGATACAAGTGCTCCCTCTTTTGGACATTCGTACTAAAACTGAGGTAGCAGCCCCCCGCTAGCCTACATATGAACTGAAGCTAGATAGAGAGATTCCTACAAGTCTATCAGCTCAAGCTTCTTTGACGTAAGAAGCCGTTCCTGCTCGCATATGAAGAGCATTACCACAGCAATTTTCAGGAGTTGTAAAAAGAGGAAGGATTTGTATGACTTACCTGATAACGCAGTCTCCGCAATACGGCCAATGTATTCGGATCCTGATATGGCAACTTTACATGAGATTCACATGCGACGTCAACAGTAAAAGTCCGCTATCCGAAAGGATGCTGTGGTGGCCATCAGAAAGCTGAATATTTCCCCAGCTTTAACGAGAATGGTCCGAAGATGACGCCTGTAACGTCGTAGTCGAAAGCCTTGCTTGCGTATTCCCAGACACGCCACCTGAAGACACCGTCTCCCATGTCCCAAAGCTTAAACACTCTCCACTCCCCCCTCCGTCGGAAACGGCCCCTTCTTCTTGCCCACCGGGGCCCAAATAACCCCCGCCAGGTGGCTTCTTCCACACGTGAGTCGGCAGACCAGTCGTGCTGCCCGCCTGCAGTTCCACTGGGTGCAGGTGGCTCCCTGCCATCTCGAACGGCCTGCCCCTCCCGCCCATCTCGAGCTGGTTGTACTGCGTGGCCAGTTCGTGGGGAGGATCCCGAGACCGCACGGACTTGGGCTGGTGTTGGTAGCTGGGCGCCCGACTGGCCGTTTGTAAAGAAGTTTCCCGTCGCTTTCTCCTGGCAAATTTGCGGGAAGTGCAGAAGACTATGAGGATGAGGGTGATGAGGAATGCCAGGGAGCCTATTACTATGCCGGCTATGGCACCTGGTGAGAGGCTGGAGACGTGGTCGCTCGAGGATGATGATGATGTTGGTGATGAAGATTCTGTTACGGATGTGGGATATATGTATACGACGGCCTGGGAACTGCTGGCGGGGGCGGCGGTGATAAGACTGGCCCGGATGTCGCGGTCGGTGCGCCCAGGCTGACGGTGACTGTGACGATTTGAGCATCGGCATTGCTGGATATTGAAGTATAGTAGTAGACCGGAACGAAGTCGCCTCGCTGGTCTGTCCCTGGACGCCACTTCTCATCTTGATCCGTAGCCCTCAGGAAGAGCTTGTCATGTGCCCCGAGCTTGAATGTTTAATATCAAACTGGAGTTTTATAAAATCTGCAGAGTATATTCTCTCCCAAGCTCAGCCCACCACAGATGATGGTGAAGTCCAGCCCATGCTCCTCGTCACAGTGCTGAGTCCGGACCCTGCGCGGGCGTAAGGGACGGAAAAGGATTGGCGTCGTCGGCAGTTGAGAAGGAGTCCGGTCAGGAAGCTGTCGTCACCGTGGATGGAACTTCATGGAAGGACGGAAATTAAACAGGCTTTCGCTAAAAGAAGATGGAGGGTAGGACAAGAGAAGGACAATTGAGAGGCATGATAGATACTTAGGTGTCAGTACTTGGGAAAGAAACGCTTGGGCAGCAACATGGAGGTGGAAAAGAACGAGGTCTTTCCGCCTCTTAGCCATCGTCCCACTCGTCCCACGCGCGAGTGGTGTCACGAAATGAATCAAGGCTTCTTTCTACCAACAGACACTCCTGTCCTAGTCTGGAAGTGTGAACGGAGATTGGATTCGTCAGGGGGATTCTTCTGGCAATATGGCCCTAAGCCGTTCCTGATTGCCTCTTGTGCTTTTTTCGACCAAATACGGGGCTCTGCAGGCGCCGACCGGTTGGAAATTCTGCAGCTGTTGGTTCTTTTGAGCTGAACTTTGGCCTGTTGGATCGAAGCGAGATGGATATTGATGATGATGAATCTGCACAATGCGATTGATTGATTGATTGATTCACCGCCGGTGACTGCTGCCCAGGTTCTTGATAATTTAGAAGGCATAACTGCATATGCAGCTGCCACATCCATGAATATATCAGGGCTTCTCCGTTAGTTGTTGCGGACAAGAGCCGCATCCCCAGGTTCTCGGGCGGGTAAAAGTTACCGATCAAATTGGTACGAATCCAATTGACTTTCGAAGGGCCCTTCGAAAACACATGTGAAAGAAAGTACCTATGTATGATCGGGTAATCAGTACCTAGGTATGTCTGTCGTCTCTTCTCAGTCCCACAAGAAAACAAATCTCACCGCCGACAGGGAAATCAAGTCAAGTGACTGTGACTTTACACAGTAGAGGTTTCACTGGCATGTGAAAAACGTTGGATGGCAGTAAGTAATAGTGGCAATTGCCGCTCGTGTCCCATGACGCCTGCCAAATTCGCCGGGCTCCGGCTGTGATCCAGTCGGGCTCGGAGCTTCAGTTGTGCCTCGGCATCTCGAGCGTCCAGTCTAGAATACTACGTAGCTACACCGAAGTACGTATGAACATTGAAACATTAAAACAGCTGAACACTTGAACATTCCTCCTTCTACAACACAAAACACAATCACTACTCTTTCTTGCCACGACAACACTGTTGCTCATTTATCAACCCACATCTTATTACCTCAGTCAAATCGAGCAGCATCCCCTCTCCCCATCTTTACGTCCACCTTACCGGAGACATCACCATCATATCGCAAACATGGGTGGTAAGCGAGCTCGCTCTGCCAAGGTGATTCTGGAGGACGTCGAACTGACCCCGTGTCATCTCAGCTATCGACAGACTCTCAGCCGTTGCCAGCCAGCTCAACAGCCCCAAGCAGGGCAAGGAAAAGCTCCTCGAGAAAAGCCCAGATGATGTGAGACCACACCCTTCCTTTGTCTTGTGTGGAAATTCCCAATGCCCACAAGCACGCGATTAACCTCTTGCTACTCCCCGCCAGATCGTCGTAACAGCATGTCTCCGGACTGCTTTCACCAAGGGTGGCAAGGGCGGCTTCAAAGATACCATGGCCTCGGACCTGATCGCCGGCGCGCTCAAGGGCATCATCGACCGCTCTAACATCGACCCTAACCTGGTCGAGGACGTCTGTGTCGGCACGGTGCTCGCCCCCGGCGGTGGTGCCACCGAGATGAGGGCCGCCACTTTGGCCGCGGGCTTCCCGGAGTCGGCCGCCGTGCGCACCCTCAACAGGCAGTGCTCCTCGGGCCTCCAGGCCTGTGTGGACGTGGCGAAC
The DNA here is from genome assembly GCA_016508685.1 of Cytospora piceae. NCBI lineage: Eukaryota > Fungi > Ascomycota > Sordariomycetes > Diaporthales > Cytosporaceae > Cytospora > Cytospora piceae. The sequence continues at coordinate 1,498,594 of JADMLE010000002.1, read as the reverse complement.
CAGATCCGCGCCGGCATGATCGAGATTGGCATTGGCGCAGGTGTCGAGTCTATGTCCACGCAGTATGGGTACGTATCCGGGCCTCTGCCTCTCCCCCAGGCCAGAACCTCGTGCTGATGAAGGTGCACTGAACAGCCCCGGCGCCGTGTCCGAATTCTCCGAGCTCCTCGAGTCCCACCCCGAAGCCGCCAACTGCAAGGTCCCCATGGGCGTCCTGTCCGAGCAGATGGCCAAGGACCGCAACATCGACCGGGCCAGCCAGGACGCCTTCGCCGCGTCCTCATACCAGAAGGCCATCAGCGCGCAGCAGCAGGGCCTGTTCCGGGAGGAGATCCTGCCCCTCAAGGTCAAGTACGAGGACCCCAAGAGCGGCGAGGCCAAGGAGATCGTGGTGGAGAAGGACGACGGCGTGCGGGCGGGCATCACGGCCGAGTCCCTCGGCAAGATCAAGCCGGCCTTCGCTAAGGACGGCAGCATCCACGCGGGCAACGCCTCGCAGATCAGCGACGGCGCCGCCGCCGTGCTTCTCATGAAGCGCAGCACGGCCGAGAGGCTCGGCCAGCAGATCCTGGGCAAGTACGTGGCGGCGAGCATCGTCGGTGTCAAGCCCTTGCTCATGGGTATCGGTCCGTGGAAGGCCATCCCCAAGGTCTTTGAGCTGGCCGGGATCACCAAGGATGACGTGGACATCTTTGAGATCAACGAGGCTTTCGCCAGCCAGTGCCTGTGGTGCGCGAACGAGCTGGGTCTTCCGCTGGAGAAGATCAACCCCAAGGGAGGTGCTATCGCGTTTGGACACCCGCTTGGTTGCACGGGCGCGAGGCAGGTGTCGACGCTGTTGTACGAGCTGAAGAGGAGAGGGGAGAAGATTGGAGTCACGAGTATGTGTGTTGGAACCGGCATGGGTATGGCGGCTGTCTGGGTCGCTGAGTAGTAGTGGGATCTTTTGGCATATGATGATTGCAACGATTGCTTGGTCCGTGTATAAATACGAAAATTCTGGTTCATAGTTGCGTGCAATAGCGGTAATGTGCTGTTGCGCTTCCCAGATAAGTCTTCTCCCAATAATTCATTCCAGGTCTTGTATGTACGTGAGCCTCAGTCAAGCACAGTAGCAAGTGAAGGGGTATCAGGTCTGTAGGCAAGTCCTACAGACATTTAGATGACTACAGTGCGTAGACGCAGGACCTTTGCCCATAGTCATCGATCGTACACTAGCAAAACCATGCCTCCTACAGGCTCTAGCGGGCATTCTCCTTCTCGTGCTTTTTTCCCACGGGGATGAAAGAGTCAGACATAAGCCTCGAAAGCCGCGGTGGGGTCTCCCTCTAGAAGCCCTCCACATGCGTACCAACGCCCTTCTCCCTCGCAAACTCTACAATCTTCATCCCGACCGTGAGATCCATCAGCCCCAAGCCGACGCTCTTGTAGATGACGTTACCCGCCTGTAGCCACTTGGCCATGTGATCCTCGCGCTCCCTCTTCTTCTTCTCGCGCGCAGACTCCGAGGTGCCCTGGCTGGACTTCCGCCTGTGGAAGAGCGGCAGGCTGAGGCTGCTCCGGTTGGACGGTGATGCCGCCCTGCTGCCCTGCCTGCTGCCCGGACGGCTGCTGTGGCGGCTGCCGGAACCCTCGGTGGGGCTGAAGGGCGTGGCTGTGGACGGGGTCGTGCTGATGTCGAGCTTCTCAAACGCGGCGGAAGGCGCCGCGTCAGCCTCGGTGGACACTAGGCTGCCCGAGTCGTCGGAGGAATCCTCGTCCATCTGGATGCGGCGAAGCATGATGAGCTCTCCCAACCTGGGGGGGTTTTCGCGTGAATGTTAGCCTCTGGACGTCATCACTGAAGGGTTGCCTGCGGGGCTCATCACTCACTCGATAAGTTGGCTCGGGTTCAGTCCGCCTTGTATGATCTCACCAGCCTCCTGCATCGCTCCGTCCAACGTATCAACGATCACCACGCCTCCCTCTGCCGCGTGCTTGTGGTAGTGTCTCTGCCCAGGCTCAGGCCTCTTGACAGCCTGGAGCAGCAGCTCCACAGGCAGCTCGATCATTTCCGGCGTGTAGCTGCCGATGGCGACGATCAGCCTGCCCTTCCGCCTCCCCTCCCCGCTCGTGAGTATCGAGTGCTCAAAGAGCGGCTCCTGGCTAGGCGTGCAGCAGAATATCACGTCCGCCGCCCGGACCTGGTCCCGCAGTAGCCGGTGGAACTCGCCGTAGCCGGGCGTCAGGACGCCGAACTGACAGTCGGGCCACCCCTCGCGCTCCTTGATGTGGGCGGGGACGGAGTACAGGCGGTGCAGGATGTCCTTGCACGACTCGGAGAAGCGGCGGTTGATGATGTTCACGTGGCGGACGGTGGTGCCGCGGAGCATCAGGGCCAGGCGGACGTGCCAGTAGGCCTGCTCGCCCGAGCCGAAGGCCGTGATGGTGTGGATTCTGTTCCTCCGCACGACGAGGGTGGCCGAGGCCAGGGCCGTCCGGAAGGCCGTTAGTGTGGAGGCATGCAGGATGCCGACGGGCTGGCCGGTCTCGGAGAAGACGGTGATGGCCCCCGTTGGCTTGATCTTGGGCTTGCCTGTAGCCTCGTCGTTTTCTGACCGTGGTGGTGAGAGCGTGATGACTATATTTGTCATGGGTCAGTTTTTGTTACCTGAGTACCGATCTAGAGCGTACGTACCCTTTACTCCGACACCGGCGGGGCTGCTCGACGGCATGAAAAGCGTCGTCGCTCCTGTTGCTGCAGAGTTGACGGACTGTCGATGAGGCTGGTGAATGTTGGCTGATGACTGGATGCCAACTGAGTAATCATGAAGAGCCCCCTTAAGGTTCGTATAGAAAGCCTCCAGCTCTGCAACTGTCAGAGACTCAAGCAAGAGCTTGATCTCGTCGTCTTTAAGGACTGTGAACGACATGATGTCGGATGAAAATGCAAATAACCACCCTTCGTGTATTCTTTGAATCAATAAATTGTACAAATGAGTGAGGTGAGAGACGGATGTAAAAATAAAAAAAACGGTACGGCAAATGTTTCTCAATGCATTGAAATCGTTCCGGTCGCTGGGACCGTTTTGCGGAGAATGTCGCGGGTGGTGGGAGGAGTGACGAAGTGACAGAGTGACAGGAGGGGGCGCAGTAGTAGTGGGGTTATGCTACCGAAAAATGACATGTGAAGCCATCAACAGCGCGCCGGTATATCTGGGTACTTACCTTCCCAGCTTCCTAGGTCGGTACTTTACTTGGGTATATGAAAACTTCTTGTGATTTCGCTATGCTTCAGATGTTGTCTATCTAAGAACTACACGCCACGCTTCTCTCAAAACTCTACAATCAAACCATCATCTCACATCACCCCCAAGCAACCAAACTTCCTCCCTCAATTTTCTATCCAGACGAACCCTTGCTAATGTCTACGTAACACTGTTGCGGTTAAGGCCTAAGCCAGGACTGCGAGCCCAAGGTTCTTCCCAGTCTGTACCATGTATCTATTCCAGAACCCATATACTCCATCAAATATCAATGATCAGTAAATAGCACACGCCCGACTTTGCCGCCGACTTCATCGGCTGCCCATGGACACACCACCGCCTCGAAAGACCAGCGGCGCAAGCTTCGCCTTTACAATCTCGTCCGGGCGTCCTCGTCCGGGCGTCCATTGGCTTTGGCCTTGGAGTTTCCGAATCCAAGGTCCCTGACCTTCCCAGATCCGAGGTCGAAGAAGCACCCATGGACTTCCAGCCCCCTATCCCTAATGGCCTCCTGAACCGTGAGGTTTGCCATCAGCACACTCACGCCCGCCTCGACGTTCAGCTCCGCCATCCGCGCCATGCGCCCCTTGTGATCCTGGACTGAGGCGAGCTCCTCGGCGTGGGCGTGGCAGACCGCGTTTAGGGGGGTGAGCCAGCTGTCGAGGACACCACCCACGCGTGATCCGGAGAGGGCGGCGGCGGCGCCGCCGCAGGCCGAGTGGCCACAGAGCACGATGTGCTTGACCTTCAGATGCGCGACGGCGTACTGGATTACTGCGGAGACGTTGATATCCGTCGCGGAGATGATGTTGGCGATATTGCGGTGGACAAAAACGTCACCGGGCTGCAGGCCGAGGATGGTTGTCTCGGGGCAGCGCGAGTCGGAACAGCCGATCCAGACTGAGGGAAGGGCGATTTGCTTCTCAGTTCACTCCGTGTCTGACAGGAACAGGCCAAAGAAAGCGACAAGGTACTTACGGATCTGTGGTGACTGACCGCTGGCCAACTTGGGGAAGAAGTCCGGGTTCTGGTGCGCCTTATAACCAGCCCATGCATCGTTCGAGCTTAGGGCATGTTCGTAACTGTCCTCTGCGTCGAAGTGGGGCGTGGTCAACGATGAGAGCTCCGTGAGGGTGAGGAAGTGCGTGAGAGAAGGGCGGAGTATGTGGTCGACCAGTGTCGAGTCCACAATCTGATGTGCGTCGTCCACATGAGCTCCTTGAGGCTGAGACATTCCTGTGGATGCGGTTTCTAGGAACTTACGGTTGTGGTCCATTGCCCGGTGATGGTGAGCTCGTGTCACCAGCCAGAGAACCTGCTCTGCCGTGCTCTACTGCTCATACTTATATACCTTTGGAAAATGACGTCTCGTGGCATGAAGTGGTCTATGGGCTGCCAGTATAGGTCCGGAGCAAGGTCGCCAGTGTCTTGGACTTCACTATGCCATCCCGAGTGATACCTCGTCTGGGCAGCGGGGGGGGCATCGGTGAGCGACAACTGATAATGCACGATGTGCCACCGAGTCCGATTTGACCGCTGATACAATCAATCGATGCCAGTAATACGCTCAGCCTTTAGTCCGTTCGCGAATGTCTGTGCCCCGTGTATACAAATATAGGGAAGTGATGCTCGCATATGGGTATGCCGTCGGTTTGGAACTGAAGCCGAAAACTGATTCCAAAATATCGTAGGAGGGGACCCGTTGATGAATACCGGGCCATTATGAAATGAGAGAAGCAATGAGAACTGGATAGATAGTGTTACCGCAATCGCCAAACTCACGACAGACAAGAAAAGGCCACGATGCTCGTGACTTGACACTTGCCATAAGAGCTCTCGGATTGTTGTCCCAAGGTCCGGCTTGGGACCGTGGAAGATGAAACATCTTCAAATCTGAGCAGACCGCTAAGATGGCCATGGTCGGTCGCTCTTGGTACTGCCGAGTAGAGTGTTTGCAGAGAACAGCTTGGATTTGGAACGAATGCAGAATATCTCAGACACATCACTGACCTATGTAGAGCCCATCACTGTCAGAACTGAAAGTGCCCGGCTCTCCGTTAAAGAAAACCCCCGCTCGAGCCAGGGTCTGTCTTCTGTCGGTGTTCATTACTGCAGTGTTGTAGGCCTGGTATCGTAAATGGAGTGGTTGTCTGTATAGGATTGGTCCGGATTCAACCTCCGTACTTTCATTATCTCTGTTGACGGTTCTACAATGTCTGACAACACGAGTAGGTAATCGTTTGAGTGCCACTGCTGACGTACTACGATTCCTGGGTCCTTGACATGTCTCACCAGAGCACTTCACGAGCGCAATACTATGTCAGGTTCCTTCATCTCGAGAGTCATATTCATGAATGGCTGGCTATTCGGCGGTAATGTCACACAATACGATTGCGACCGAGATGCTTCAAGATCAAGCAATTCCATTGTGTCCATAAACCGTTGTGGTATTTTCCAGACGCCGTGACCATATTCCCTTGCCGGCCATGCTTCCCATTGACAAAAAATCAGAGCTCGTCCGAAGAAATTTAGACCTTGATGGCGGCCTCGATGGCCTTGCGGTTCTTCTCAGTGCGCTTGTTGGCCTTCTCACCCATAATACCACCACCCCACTGGCGACGAGCGTTCTCGGAGCTGGCCATGTAGCCCTCCTTGACGGCAGAGACGAGCTTGGACAGCTCGCTCTTGTCCTCGGAGCGGACCTCAGTGAAAGCGAGGACAGCGGCGGTCTAGATTGGACAACAATTAGCAACTGGACTTTACATATAATTGAGCGCTTCTGTCTTACCTTCTTGTGGACGACTGTGCCGAGACGTGCCTTGCCCTTCACAATGGCGTAAGGGACACCCATCTTGCGGCAGAGAGCGGGCAGGAAGATAACTAGCTCAATGGGGTCGACATCGTTGGGGATCAGGACGAGGGAAGCCTTCTTGTTCTCAATCAGGCCAACAACGTGGTTGAGACCGTACTTGACAGTGTAAGGCTTCTTGGAGACGTCCTCCTTCTTCTTGCCCTCCTTGATGGCGGTGGCCTCCTTCAGGAGACGCTCCTTCTTCTCGACCTTGTTCTCAGGGCGGTACTTGTTGAGGAGCTTGAAAGCCTGGGCAGCAGTGTTCTTGTCGAGAACGTGCTGGAACTGGGCAATTGCCGGGGGAACCTTCAACCTCATGTTGAGGATCTTCTTCTGGCGCTGGAGGCGGACATACTCGGGCCACCTCACCATGCGGGAGAGGTTCCGCTTGGGCTGGATGTCCTGGCCGATACCGAAGTTGCGGGGACGCTTCTCGATGAGAGGGTTCTGACGGTAATACTCATTAGTTCACAAAGCCTTGGCAAGTCGAGGGCAGAGGGCGTAGAGTAGTGCTTACCTTGGGGGCCTTCTTGCCAGCCTTAGACTGGGGGAAGGGGGCGGGAGCCGCCTTCTTTCCGGATTTGGGAGGCTGTCATTGAGAAAAGAAGACATCAGCAAATGTGTTCCATTGCTTGGTGATCTTCTTTAAACTCTAAAGAACTCGCAGAAGGGCATCTCTGCCAATCCGCTGAAGCTCAAGCCAAGTCCTCACCTGCGTCCAAGGACGACAGGCGGATTTTGCATCTCGAATCTCTTCAAGAGCAATGTAAAGACAAGTCGACGACAGACATCAGCGCATAAAGCGCGAGTCCATCGTAAGGATCGTAACAATCATGTGCTTACCATATTGACGGGTTGTGGTGGCAGTTCTGGGGAATTGACCTCTCGAGTTGAACTGTTGGCGGATAGTTTCAGGAAGAAGGGAAAGAAGATCGCAGGCAAAAGTTTTGAAGTTTTTGGGCATTCAGTGGGCTAGGGAAACCAAGCTAACCGAAGGAGACTAGCGTCATTCCTGGTTTTTTCGGGTCGCTGCGCCACAACGCCACACCAACTTTAGCAGGAGTCAGGACAACTGTGATGGGAGTCGGACAGCCTTTTTAACTGGGCACATTGCGCCGAAGCCTACCTTGATCAGTGAGCATAAGAGAGAGTTGACGCTAGAAAACATATCATTACCGACCAAAGGTTAGGTTCTTGACGGCAAATATTGAAGTGTTAAATACGAACGACCCGACGACATGGCCCCAGCACCGTGCGTTCTCTGCAAAACGGAGCGGGCTCTCATCAAGAGACCAAAAAATCACCAGAAGCTATGCAAGAAATGCTTCATCCAAATATTCGAAGACGAGGTCCACCACACGATCGTATCATCAGACCTGTTCTTCCCTGGAGAGAAGGTCGCCATCGGTGCCTCTGGTGGCAAAGACTCGACTGTCTTGGCATCAGTTCTCAAGACACTAAACGAGCGGCATAACTACGGCCTGGATCTGGTCTTGTTAAGTGTCGATGAAGGGATCAGGGGCTACCGTGATGACTCCCTCGAGACGGTCAAACGGAATGCTGTGCAGTACGACATGCCCTTGAAAATAGTGGGTTACGGCGAGCTCTACGGATGGACGATGGACCAGGTCGTCGAGACGATAGGGAAGAAAGGCAACTGCACCTACTGCGGCGTGTTTCGACGGCAGGCCTTAGACCGCGGCTCAAAGATGCTGGGGATAAGACATGTTGTCACAGGCCACAACGCGGATGATGTTGCCGAGACGGTCCTCATGAACCTGCTCAGAGGTGACTTGCCTCGACTTTCCCGGGCAACGAGCATCATCACGGGTGACTCGAATTCGGATGTGAAGCGGAGCAAGCCCTTGAAGTACTCGTACGAGAAGGAAATTGTGCTATACGCACATCACAAGAAGCTCGACTATTTCACCACTGAGTGCATATACAGTCCCGAAGCCTTCCGGGGAAGTGCACGGAGTATGATCAAGAACCTCGAGCAAGTACGTCCAAGCGCGATATTAGATATCGTCCGCAGCGGGGAGGATATGGCACGATTGGTCCCAGGGAAACAGCCAAACAAGTGCGCATGTAAGGGGAAGCCGTCTCCTGCCGAGGTGACTGCGGAGGAAGAGGAAGATACAGGAGGCTGTGGATCTGCGAATGGCCGCAGCTCAGGGAACGAAATGGCGGCGATGGAAGCGCAGCTGAGGAAAAATCAATCTGCAAACGGCAAGGAGCTGGAAACAGATGTCACCGCAGCGGTTCCCCTCAAGGCCCGACCGAACGGGTCTAAGGAACTGCCCATACGGTCGGGTAACGCTGCCACGAAAAAGCAGGGTGTGTCGAAACAGGTGCTGGGCAGATGTGAGAAATGTGGTTACATGTCAAGTCAGGCAATGTGCCAGGCTTGCATGCTGTTAGAGGGTCTTAACAAAAACAGGGCACAGATTCAAATATAGAACAAGATACCCGACACGGTTCAATCGTGTCTCTGATGGCCAAATACGAAATAATGAATTGCTAAAGCCTTCGCCTCTTATAGAATCTTGTGGGTGTATTTAACAGCACCTCGGCAACTGCGTTCCTCTAATGCTCGAGACCGCGTGACACCCATCCCGAACGCCTGCGTCCATCATATTCGACATCGTCTCATGAAGCATTAACAAATGCGTTTCTCCACCTGTGATAGTCATGGTCAGTATTCAGCAACTCCACAACTACAAAAAACTGGTGTCATACCTTCCAAGGGTTGTTGAGCTCGTAGCCCACCGGTGCTAAGGGATTGTCTGATTGTCCCCGTAGGAATCCCGTGAGTCTCCGGTCACGGTTCATCACTACAAGCAAATACAGTCAGAACTGTCACGGTATGCCAAAGGCGCTCGACTGGAGAGCACAGAAGGGGATCATTCGAGAAGTCGCACTTTGTTTGTCCCATTGGTCTACCGAGCGTCTTGGCCTCTTGCCTCCATTCTGTTTGTATCTGACGATTGAAAGGCCAGCGCCGGAAACACCGAACATCTATATCGATTATCTTAGCTGAGGTCGGAAGAGGGAGGTCGAGTCTCATTTACAGCCAGGATGATTCCATAAGGAATGAAGGCCTCGAAGGGGACGGGCATTGTGTCGTGGTAACAGTCGGCGACCTGGCCAGATGATCAGTATACGCGTTTCAGATGCAAAGTCTCGGTGGATTTCACCTTCAAGATGTTATATCGTCTTCAATGTTGTATCTCCGTGTCCAAGTGTCGCGATGATGGAAGCTGGGGATCCCGGGGGTCGTAAGTCTGGCCGCCTTTCGTCTTAGTGGTTATTGTTGTCTGATTGGGCGCTCCAGCGGGGAGAGCTGGGGAAGTGCCCACAGTGATTATTGACGCCTAGACCACCAACTTACTACAGTGCGGCACTGTACGGACGTACAGTCCCTCCAATGCAGCTGCTCACGTTTCGCCCACTGCAGATGCAAGGGCCGTGCAGGGCCTCGACCACCGAAAGTAGTAGCAGACAGCCTCAACATTCGACGTTCGAACGGAAAGCATTCGAGCACACCTTGGCCCCAATAACCAATACACGACAATCTTACGCGTTCATACCAATCACGTTGACATACCCTCTACCTTGCATCGAAGCTATACGACAGAACCCTCTGAAAACTGCGCCTCGAGCACCGTGCACACTCCGAAAAACACACAGTCAACATCAATGCCTTGCGCAACTGCCTCTTGTCGCAAACCGTATTGTTGCGAGACGAGCGCCCCGAAACTTGCGATCTAAGATCCCCTGCGAGGAAAATAACCCAGGAATGGTCCAGGGCACTTGACCAGTACCTCTCTTTTCGCAAGAAGGGTGGAGCAGGCAACAGGCCAGCACTCGCTGGCTCGGCGGGCTTGGGAAGCCATCCAGAACACGACCCCAACGAAACTTCGCGCCTGGGTATCTGGTGTGCCCATCATGGCGGCAATGGGGGCCACACATAGCACCCATCTAATGGAGGAAGTGCCCCAACAAAGTATGACAGATAACGATGAGAGTGCTGCCGCCGCTTCGGAAGACGACGCGCCTGGAGAAGAAGAAGATCCAGACGCCGACGGCGAAGAATACGATGATGCTGAGGGGGAGGAAGACGTGGATGCCGAAGGAGAGGAAGTCGAAGACGACGGAGGAGAGGAGGGTGGACATCGAAGCGACGGAAGCGAAGAGGATGCCGAGGCTGAGGATGATAATAATTTTGAATATGATGCCGAAGGCGAACCCGAAGAAGAAGTGACGCAACGCACAGAAAATATCAAGAAGAGCCGAGAGGATGAAGATGAAGAGGGGGAGGAGGATGACGACGAGGAAGGAGTAGGCGCTGTCAAGCTCAGACCGGGCGAAACTGATGACGAGGAAAGTGTAGCCGAAGCCAGCGAGGGCGAATCTTACCATGCCGAGAGCGAAGGACATTCAGACGGAGAGGCCGAATGGGAGGACGGCGTCGAGAACGAGGACGAGGACGAAGAATCGGAGACTGTGCAAGCTACTCTCTGCAGATTCTGTGGACAAGACGAGGACAACGATCCATCCGAGGATTTCGAGATATTCCTGACATGTACCAGTTGCAGTGACGGCGGTCAGTACCCTCCAAACTAGACAAGTGCAAATCCGGATTGCTAACACGAATGCAGCCCATCAGCAATGTGCTCAAGACAACAAGGCTCTGAAAGACAAGCAGAGTGAGTAGACCCCACTCAACTCACAATCTGGAACATGGCTAACGTCTTCTCCCCCAGCTTCTAAGACATGGGTGTGTCCAGATTGTCGGCCGGGCTCTGAAGACGAACCAGACGACGAACTAGATGATGAACTGGACGACGAACGGGAAGATTCGCTTCCTCTGAATGGCATCATCAATGCCAACTCGCCGCCTGCTACAAGAAGGGCCGCAGCGCCTAAACTTGCCAGGGACCTCCTCCCATCTCAAAGAGGAGCAGTGAAGCCAGACTCACACTCCGTCTTCAATCAACTTGTTCTTGACGATGATCCCATGGATGGATCCCGTGTGCTTAGAAAGCGCAAGACATCATCAGCGGAAGCCGAGGATATTATGAGCTTCCGAAAACGACGCAAAAATACGGGTGACAGTCACAGCGTTGATGGCGTGAACGGCGCAATTGGAGTCGAAGAGGACAGCCGCCCACGGTCAGCTCGATCTCTACGACTTAAAATCTCGACGCAGGCTCCCGCAACGATTGTGAAGAAGACGCGGTCAAGTCTCGTTCTAAGGTTCCGTGTCGCACCACCAGAGATGAAGAAAATCCTATCACGAAAACCTAAACCGTCCAGACGTGGTGGACGGCGCGTCGCGGGCTCGAGGTCAGCCAGGGCTGTAGCATCGCGCAACGCTCGGCGGGAGGTGACTCCTCCACTCACTCCACTCACTCCATTCGCACCAAGCATCTCGCAGCCCTTTTACTCCTTTTTCGACAGAGATTTGGACGACAAGGGCAAGCCATATGGCGGTATTCTCACTGAAGCTGAGGCGGATACGTCGAAAACTGTGCCCGTCAACGAAGACCGCCGCCGCTTCGACGAGGCGAAGCAAAAGGCTGAAGAGGATTGGAAAGAGCGGCTACTGCAGATGCAGGCAGAGGTCGATGCACCCGCGAAGAAGTCCAAGAAGTCACAAGGTCCAGCGAGTCAAATCGAGTGTATCGAATTTGGCGGGTGGGAGATTGACACTTGGTACGCCGCGCCGTACCCAGAAGAGTACAGCAGGAACCGGGTGCTCTTCATTTGCGAGTTTTGCCTGAAGTACATGAACTCGGACTATGTTGCTTGGCGTCACAAGCTGAAGTGTCCGGCGAAGCATCCTCCTGGGGATGAGATCTATCGACATGGCTCGATATCCGTCTTCGAGGTAGATGGCCGAAAAAATCCGGTATACTGTCAGAACCTGTGTCTGCTAGCGAAACTGTTCCTTGGGTCGAAAACGCTGTACTACGATGTCGAGCCGTTCTTGTTCTATGTGCTCTGCGAGTACGACGATCTCGGCTACCACTTTGTGGGCTACTTTTCCAAGGAGAAGAGAGCAAGCAGCCAGAACAACGTGTCGTGTATTCTGACACTGCCAATTCACCAGCGAAAGGGGTATGGTAACCTCTTGATCGACTTCTCCTATCTCCTTACCAGGGTAGAAGGCAAGACTGGATCGCCTGAGAAGCCGCTTTCCGATATGGGCCTTGTGTCATATCGGAACTACTGGCGTTTGATCATGTGCCGCTACCTCATGGAGCGTTGCCCTGATGACAAGCGCGACAAGAGAGGCCTGAGCGTCAAGCAGATCTCTGACGATACCGGTCTTACCCCGGACGACATTATATCTGCCCTCGAAGGCCTGAGGTGTCTAGTTCGTGATCCACAGACCCAGCTTTACGCCTTCAGGGTTGACCTGCAGTTCTGTAAGGAGTACGTTGCGAAGTGGGAATCTAAGGGTTATGTGCAACTCGATCCGAGCGCGTTGACCTGGACTCCCTATGTTATGGGCCGCAGCAATGCTACAAATTTTGAACTCGCGCCAGCCATGCATGCCATCGCTCCCAGAGAAGAGGACGAGGAGCAGAAATCGAACGAAACTGTGATCGCGGAGATCATGGAGAATGGCGAGCCTGTGCCGGTCGAGGTCGAGGTCGAGGTCGATGCCAACGGCGTTGATGAGACCAAAACGGACACGGCTGACACTATACTCGAGTCTACCGAGCCGAACGAAGTCGGGGCAGACAGAGAAAACGCTGTGACTTCTGTCGACGGACCAGCACCAAAAGTGGCCAACATCCCGGATGGAAATACAGAAGCTGAACCTGTAAATGGCGAAGCCGCGCAAGTAAAACCTGAAGCTGCAGCCGAGGAAGACATTGAGAACTCATGGGTAGATGCGTACAACGACATCCCACCCACAAGATTTGTCGTATACCCGCCCATTCATGGTGGAAGGCGTACGGCGACTATCCGCACAGCAACTACACCACGACCCCCAGTGGCACGGACAGTTAGCGCATCGCGTCCGAAAGCACGACGACCGGCTGGCCGCCGATCCACGGCCCCGAAAGCTAGAAGCAGTAGCAGCGCACGTCGGAAGCCGGGCGGCACAGGACGGGGGCCAGGCCGTTGGCCAAAGGGCACCAAGAAGAGCGACTACGGGAATGCCGACAGTGGTCCTGGGCTACCTCCCTCGTGGGTCGAGCGGCAGCGACTTGCGTCAACGACTACCGAGAGCAAGGATACGAATCTAGCAAACGAGGTCGCAGTTGATGACCCTGATGCTGTACAGGCTATGCACCAGGAGGGCAAAAGGACGGTGAGCCCCCGGCGAGTCAATGGGAACAGTAGGACTTCTGCGAGGAGCAGCAGCAGCAGCAGGGCCAATGTCGATGGCGGTGGTGATGGTGATATTGATATGGAGGATGCTGTGGCTGGGGACGCATGATCATGGCTTCAGGATGGATCAGGGATGGGTCGGTGTGTCTTAAGGGTGACTTGCTAGCAGGGCGTTAGGAAACAGAGTGTATTACTATTCACTATTTACACCTTCGAGGCTGTCCATTAGGGTAGGTCAAGGGACATAACTGGGTTGATATCCACCGAGTTTAGAGGGTATGATCAGAGCTTCAGATGCTATAACGAGAGGATGCATGGATTGTTGAGTTGGCCCTCTCAATTTCTCGACTCTGACCTAAGCTTACGACATGATGCATCTGCAACTCGAACACTTGATATCCGCTCGTAGTGCCACCAAAAAAATACCCGGGCAGCTCGCTCATATTCGGCCCTATTCGGGCCGCCTGGAAACCATGTTCGTGATGTGATGCTCCATCTCGCAACGTCATAGCAACCTTGGTACGGTACCAGTGCGACCAGAAAAGACATCGAGAGAGCATCTGATCCGATGAGGGCTCTCTAACTACTTGAGTAGGTATCATCACGAACTTGTAAAGAAAGCCACGGATCCGTACCTATGAATTGAGCCACTCAGATCAATACAAATCTAGGCGCATTGCGATTGGCGACACACCGTTTCACGAGAGGCCTGGTCTCTTTACGTCACATTCAATTAGTGTACGTGCCCACAGCTAATCATATGCACCGCAGACAATTTCTACTACTTAGAAAGGCTTAGCGCGCAGGGACACCCAGTGGGTCTTGGTAATTGTTCGTCATGTTCTAAAATTGGCTGCGCCTGCAGTGAGTACGTTTGCGCTGTGGGGAAGTGCCCAGGTGCCCAGGTGCCCAGGCACGAGTGGCACATTTTAAAAGCTGGGCTGTCGATGAGTGGGCAGTCTGGCAGCCCGGTACTCCATTACCGTGTCAAGCTGAGACCAGACGGACTGCCCGCGGACCATTTGCGAACTATGAGCCTTGAAACCGGCATAGACACTAACACCAATAATAATATGCACACCTGGGGCACTAACTCCCTACATACACACCTGGAACATAAACCACCTCTCCCTGGAACTGGAAGAAAGAACGGCGCTTCCACACTAATATTTGGTTCTCCTTTATCGTCTGTACACACGTCCCTCCCGTACTTAATCATCCATCTTTCCATCAACGTTGACCCGCCCCATCCTCAAGCTAGAGCCCACCAGCCGACTTTTGGCATAATCTATCGTTATCGCACGGCGCATCTTTCAGGAGACAGACACCAGCCGAGGCCGTTAGTTCGCTGCGGTAATTCCAGACCTGGAGGCGATCCAGCGGCTCAATTTCCCGTGCCATCGAATCTGCGACTACTTCGTCACTTGTCAGAGCAGACCATTTGAATCGAACCAACCAAACAATACGCCCACTGAATCCCCTGCCAGACGTCTAGAGAGGCTCTCTTCACTCCTCTGTCAACCTCGCGATATTCACATGTGGGATATCTTTTATCAGCATCAATCTGGGCATTAGCTGAATCGCGTCGTCATCCGTTGAAAGGGGCCGCCGACTGGACACTGGAGGCTGTGGCTCGCCACCTAACTACCACCGCGCAAACGCTCAGCCATCAGGCATCTCCAGCATCAAACTCGCCCGCGACAGCATCGCTATCAGTGTCGCCAGGCGAGACCTGACCATCCGATTCCATCCAGAAACTCTTACGGCAGCCGAAACTCTCCCCTTCTCCCGACTAGCCCACCACCTCAGCCGCCAAGATGTCGAAGCTTATGAGAGGCGTCAAAAATGTCACCAAGGGATATTCTAATGTCCAGGTTAAAGTGCGCGAGGGTATGTCGGCCGGACTCACCACATTTTTACGGACCCAGGACCGGAATCGCAAGCTGACGTAGCCATCCAGCGACGAGCAATGATCCATGGGGTCCGACAGGAACCCAGATGAGCGAGATCGCCCAGCTATCCTACAATTCGTACGTCGCCCGCTCATCGACCTACTAATACGACGAGCATGCTAACGTGACCGCTTCTTAGGTCAACCGAGTTCTACGAAATCATGGACATGCTCGACAAGCGGTTGAACGACAAGGGCAAGAATTGGAGACATGTCTTGAAAGCACTGAAGGTACTGGACTACTGCCTCCACGAAGGCTCCGAGCTCGTTGTCACCTGGGCGAAGCAAAACCTGTACATCATCAAGACCCTTCGCGAGTTCATGTATATCGATGAAGAGGGCAGAGATGTCGGCCAGAACAGTAAGTGGCGCCACCAAACCTGCCGTGGTGGAGACCCTCTAATGCATTGTTTGTCTATACAGTCCGGGTAGCCGCAAAGGAATTGACATCTTTGCTGCTGGATGAGGAACGTCTACGAGCTGAGCGTACCGACCGCAAATCATGGAAGTCTCGCGTCACAGGCCTCGAAGAGTACGGCCCACAGCAGCCCCACGAACCTCCGCGGCGCCGAGAAAGGCGTCAGTTCACCGAAGAAGAGGACGCAGAATACAAGCTTGCGCTCGAGGCCAGCAAGTACCAGGAAGAGGAGGATCGCCGGAGACGCGAGGGCCGACAACCCACAGAGATCGACGATGACGACCTTGCGAAGGCTATCAAGTTGAGCAAGGAAGAGGAGGAGGCGCGCCGACGAGTCTTGGAGGAACAGAACGCCCAGTCATTGTTTGACGATACCCCCGTGCAGACGCAACCCCAGCCTACTGGATGGAACCAAGGATACCAGCAGGGTAGTGGAGTGGACTTCTTCGGAAACCCTATCGACCAAAGCCAGATGCAGGCCCAGCCCACGGGCTATATGCAGAATGCCTACACTGGCTTCCAGGCCCAGCCCACTGGATATCAGAACGGATATTCGAACGGCTTCAACCAGCCTCAGCCAACTGGTTACGATGCCTTTGGTCAACAGAACTTGCAGCCCCAGCCTACCCAGGCTTTCCAGCCCCAGCCTACTGGATACAACCCATATGCGCAGCAGCAACCTCAGCAGCAACAGCAACCACAGCCAGAAGCGTCACTGCAGCCGGGAAGCAACAACCCTTGGGCAACTAACAACCAAAACACAGGTCTGTCGCCTATGGCACCGTTGAAGACAGGCTCCAACAACCCGTTTGCCCAGCAGTCATCGTTCAACAGACCCCAACCGTCTAAGATGCCGTCAATGTCGGTCCTGGGCTCCCTGCCAGAGCAGAAGACGCTGTCTTCGTTCAACCAATCCTCGTTCAGCCAGCCTCAGCCTCAAACCACCCTCACTCCACCACCCACGCAGCCACAGCCCC
Organism: Cytospora piceae; assembly: GCA_016508685.1. NCBI lineage: Eukaryota > Fungi > Ascomycota > Sordariomycetes > Diaporthales > Cytosporaceae > Cytospora > Cytospora piceae. The sequence goes on along the minus strand of JADMLE010000002.1, from coordinate 1,481,802 downwards.
CGTCGAAGCCAATGAATGAGCACGAGGCCAGGCTCAACGCTCTTCTCGCTAGCGGCGAGGGACAGGATACATTCGGCAACGTTGGTGATCTCCGGATACCGGCGCAGCACACAGCACCGGGGACATTCGTCAATAGTGCCGGTGCTGGCGCGAACAAGCTTACGGCCGAGGCGACAGGCAGCAACCCCTTCCTCAGGCAGCAGTTCACAGGAATGCCGACTGTGTCATACGGGGCCACGGGCCCAGCTGGTATGAACGGCGGGTTTGGCGGACAGAGCTCCAGCAATCCGTTTGGCGCTCGGCCACAACAGCAGCAGGGCAGCCAGGGAGATCTAATTCAGTTCTAGGCATGATAGAGATATTGTAGTGATGGGGGCAGGTAGAGATTGCGGGTACGGGTACGGCCACGGCTACAGCTTCTTCTAATTTCTTGATGATGAAAGTAAGCCTACTGTGGGAGGAGGAGGGTTTGGGGTGTGTCATTCCGGGGTTGGTTGGCGCGTGCTTCTTTGGTTGGAAGCCTTCTATTCATTGCTGAGGCATACCACCCTCGGAAGCCCTAGGTTAGGTAGCATCATCCATCAAACATTATTCTTTTTTTGCTGGCGTCGGTACTGGCAGATCTACATGGTCACTTCTTGGGCTCTTTATATGTCACCGTGTGTATCGTCCCATGTGACTACCTGGGTATAACCATTAATGAGGGAAACGCAGCCTGCAAGGCAGCTTGCATACTGGACTTCGAATAATCATGCTCGAGTAGAAGTGAGTCAGTTCACCAGAATATGCTACATATGACTGCAGTCGTCCCATCAAAGGAAAGAAGTGTCAGTCACATGATGCCCATAGTAGCAAAGTTACAGGCTGCAAGGCAGATTTGGGAGCTTTGACCAATTGAAGAAGCTGTGGTGACTAATCCGAATTTGGACTAGGCAGGTAGTCTCAGCATGGGTGGTTAGAATTGGGGCCCACTGTGCCTCCCAAATACCTCCAGCGCCGCCTTTTCCACCCGACGACGCAGGTGAAGGACATCTGGAGCTATCATCATCCCACAACCGTCTTTTTACGGTGATCTTTCCATGACCCCAGTTTCTTGTTGATGCTGGCAGATTCCATATTTCCATCTGTCTTTCGTTCTTCATAAGGGGATAGTTTCCTCCTTTCTTGTTGGTATCAAAGCTGTTTCCTTGTCCCAAAGCAGCAAGTGAAAGGGAAAAAAAACACAACTACGAGACCTCGACCTTCTGCCAACCTTGCCCGTCGAAAGCGAAGCTTGACCAACGATCGCGACCACCACGCGGATTGCGACCGCTTGTCTTTCGATCTCTCGACCGACTACTCCAATTCGATCGCCGACTGCGACTCGAACCCCAATTCAGCGCGAAATCTTGATCTCGACGCGTTGGGCGCGCGGTCCACTGCCCTCGCGCTGCTGATACCTTCATCCCGTCGAGTATTTTCATCATCCGCGAACCCATCGCACCTGCGATAACCTCCAACATGTCTTTCGGGTTTGGCAGCGGTGGTGGCTTCGGCCAGAACAGCCAAACCAACAACGCCTTCGGCGGTGGTGGTGGCGGCGGTTTTGGTGCAAACACCAACACAACTTCCGGTACGTTCGTCCCATATGCTTCTTTTATCGCGTGATTTTCGCCTATTGCCCATGTTTCGTTTTGCATTTGCGCCAGGCCTCCATCGCCACCCGCCTCGGCTGACATGATGTCCCCGACTACCAGCCTTCGGATCTACCAGCACTCCTGCATTTGGAGCGCCAGCGAACACCAACACTGGAGGCGGCCTGTTTGGCGGAGCGACTGGTGGCTTTGGGAATACCGGAAGTATGATACAACAGCTTTTCCTTTGAACGATGCGAGCGCCGCGTTTCACTGGTCGTTCATGTCGCGAATATCTTTGCTTCATCGTGGAATGCGCCAGCTGTGTTTCCACAATGTCTCGCGTCAGGATCCTTTTACTCAGTTTCTGCATCTACAAAAGCCGGCGCTTTCCTTTCCCCTTGCAAGACACGCTCCGAGAAGAGCATTGTTCAGCTAACAATTTGCTTGCTTAGGTGCTTTCGGCTCACCGGCCAACAACACAGGATTCGGTGCGAAACCTGCCTTCGGTACGCCTACAACAACTACAGGAGGCGGTGGCCTTTTCGGCTCAACACCCTCGACAACTGGCGGCACTGGCTTTGGCGGTGGTGCATTTGGTGCTGCCAACAATACTGCAGCCACATCCTCGCCTTTTGGCGGCGGCGGCGGCGGCGGAGGCTTGTTCGGCGGAGCCGCTAAGCCAGCGACACCGTTCGGTACCACCACCAACACAGCAACCGGAACCGGAACCTCCTTGTTTGGAGGCGGAGGTGCATTCGGCCAAAATAACACTACGAGCGCGTTTGGCGGTGCAACGAACAACCCAGGTATCGGCACAAACGTTGGGGAGCCGCCCGGAACGGCTGTGGTTCCCTTCGCCCCCTATCTTGAGAAAGAGGGTACCGGCTCCGCGCAAAATTCCTTCCAGAACATATTGTTCCAGGACCCCTACAAGAAGTTCTCGGCCGAGGAGCTTAGGATGGTAGACTACACACAGGGCCGCCAATTTGGCAACGGTCCAGCAGGCGGCGGCGGCGCCTTTGGAACTACCTCCAGCTTTGGAACAGGCTTTGGCGGCAACACCCAAAACACAGGCTTCGGAGCTACCAATACTGGGGGTGGCATGTTTGGCAACACCCAGAACAACACATCGACTGGTTTCGGCAACACGGCCGCCACGAATACAGGCGGATTTGGTGCCGGAGCCGGAGCTGGGGGCGGACTTTTCGGACAGAACAAGCCTGCAGCCGGTGGTCTTTTCGGAAGCCCGGCTACAACGCAGCCACAGCAGCCACAGCAGACCGGTGGTCTTTTTGGATCTACGGGAGCTGCAGGTGGCTTCGGAACCACGAACAACACTACACCCTCGACCGGCTTCGGTGCCAACAACACTGGTGGTGGACTCTTTGGCAACACGGCCCAGAACAAGCCGCCAACTAGCTTTGGTACCGGCTTCGGGACCGGCGCAACGGGCGGTGCATTTGGAAGCAACACCGGAACGTCCAATGCCTTCGGTCAGACTAACACCGCGTCTACTGGCGGTGGCCTCTTTGGAAACACCAACACTCAGAACCCTGCGCCTGCTGGAGGCGGCCTGTTCGGCAATACCAATCAGCAGCAGCAGCAACCCCAGGCGGGCGGCTTTGGCAGTACCTTTGGCCAAAACACCCAGCAGCAGACTGGTGGAGGTCTGTTTGGAAACCAGAACAAGCCTGCTGCTACCGGTGGTCTGTTTGGCAACACCACTAGCCAGCAAAATACTGCCCCCAGCCTCTTCGGTAGTACAAACAACACTACCCCTGGTTTCGGTCAGAACAACACCCAGCAGCAGCAGCAGCAGCAGTCCGGGGGTTTGTTTGGCCAGAAACCAGCCACGACTGGCGGGCTTTTCGGACAGACCAATACAGCGCAATCTGGTCAGACTGGTGGCGGGCTTTTCGGCGGGCTGGGATCTAACAACCAGCAACAGCAGCAGCAAAACACTGGCTCGTCGCTATTTGGTGGCTTGAACAGCAACCAGAACCAACAAAAGCCATCGCTCTTCGGCCAGTCATCACAACCAACCGGCGGCGGCTTATTCGGATCGCAACCACAGCAGCAACAAAGCGGTGGTCTCTTTGGGCAACCAGCTGCTCAACAGCCACAACAGAACTCTATGCTGGGTGGATCTCTGTTCAACAACACTCAAAACCAACAGTCTCAGCCGCAGTCCTTGACTGCTAGCATTAGCGACCCCAGCGCGTTCGGCCCCCCGTCTCTCTTTTCAGGACTCGGAAACGGCGAGGTACAGAACCCTGGTCCGCTCGCAACTCCGTTGTCAGGCAAGAAGAAGGAGCGCAAGGGCTCTGTTTTGCCCATGTGGAAGCTCAACCCAGGGTCGGCCCAGAAGTTTGTCACGCCGGCCAAGAGGGGCTACGGACTTTCTTACAGCACTTATGGCTCTCCAGCTACTCCGTCAAGTGCAGGCAGCACGCCCGGCGGCTTCGGGCAGAGTCTACTCGGTGCAGGTAGTCTGAACCGGTCTTTGAGCAAGAGCATTGGAAGCAATCTGCGCAAAAGCTTCAATGCTGAGGATAGCATTTTGTCGCCGGGATCGTTCACTTCCAACATGGGACCCCGTCCCTATGGCAGCGCTGGTCTGAAAAAACTGAACATCGACAAGTCTTTGCGTCTCGATCTCTTCTCGACACCTTCCAAAGAGAAGGCTGCTGAATCATCCACCGGTCCGCGCAAACTTCCAAAGCGGGTCAGCTTCGACACAAGCAACGTTGACGTCGAGGAGAATGGCATGGTCGATGACGGCACTCCTGAGACACCAACTGCATCTGCTCAGGATCTCGGTTTCATCCGCCCCACGAACGGAAACGCTACTTCCGTGAACGGTACCAAGACGCGAAGCTTAGACGCTACGCCTGAGATGGAACAGGTCAGGGGCAACGAGCTCGCCGTTGTACATGAGGAAGAATCTCCCGCTCTGGCTTCCAAGTCTGCTGCGTCCTCCCCAGAGACAGGGTCAGCTGGTCTTTACTGGATCAGTCCTACGAAGCAAGAGATCTTGAAGATGAACCGCGTGCAACGCTCTGCAATTCACAACTTCACCGTCGGTCGAGAGAATGTTGGCCAAGTTCAATTCAAGGTCGCCGTCGACCTAACCAATATTGACCTTGAGGAGATCACTGGGGGTATCGTTGTCTTGGAGACTCGATCTTGCACGGTTTATCCGGTTGCTGCAAAGAAACCACCAGTTGGCAAGGGCCTGAACGTCCCATCTGTCATCTCTCTTGAGCACTCATGGCCCCGAGGTCGGGATAAGCGCACGCCTCTTGCGGAGAAGTCCGGTCGCCACTTCAACAAGCATGTTGAACGACTCAAGAAGATCCCTGACACAAAGTTCATCGATTACGATGCGGATACTGGAGTATGGACTTTCGAGGTGGAACATTTCACAACCTACGGTCTCGATTATGATGACGATGAAACCGATGGCGATACGACTCTTGGTGAGATCGTTCTAGAGGAGGCTGCCCTGCCATCGCAGTCCAAGCCATCTTTCCAGGCCGAAGATGACGCGTCTCCTGTCGCAGAGCCCGAGGACGCTTTCGAGTTCAGGAGCAAGCGCCGCGCTTTGCCGGGCGCCTTCGATTACACGGGGGCAGTCTCAGACGATGAAGAAGAACTCGCCGATGCCAACCAGCAGTCTTTTTTATCTAATCGCTCCGCGGGTTCTGCGTCCCAAGCCTTAGTGCACCAAGAGGACGAAGAAATGGACGAAGAACATGCTCTACCTGAGGACCAAGACGCGAGTGCTTACCTCGGGTATCATCAAGCCGCGGAGCCAGATTATGACTCGCCTTACATGGGATCGATGGCAGAATACCAAGAAACGCCTGGTGGCATCATGAGGGCCAGGATGCGTGCCATCAAGGATTCGAACACACCCCTTAAGCTCCAGGTTGCTGATGGTGATGACTGGATGGACATGCTCCAAAAGACCATCAATCCCGCGAAGCGAGATCGAGCTGCTTTGAAGACGATCAATGAGGAAGAAGTATACGAGGACTTGAAGGCCAGCACACGACATGATGCTCCTCAAGCGAAGCCAAAGGTTGTGTCGGACGGTCGTGGATTTGCGACAAGCATCGAGCTGATGAATTCTCTGTTTGAGAAGCCCAGGGCGTCGGTCAGGCCTTCTGCGCCGGCTCCCATCCCAACTTCAGGATTCAAGGTTGGTACTACATCTGTCTATTAGTGTGCACATTTTGCATGGGTTAGGGCGCTAGCCGCGGTCGTTGTATTTAAACGCATTCCTTTAATAAAATGTGCTGTTGCTAAGATCCTTTTTCTCTCATTCTAGTGGCCATACAAGAGGCAAGACAAGACTACCGAGGAAGACGAAGCCAACATGGACCCTGACGACAGAGCCTTCCACGACACACTTCGCCCAAGCTGGGGTCCGGACGGTACCCTGGTTCTCGCAACAGCCCCGAAGATCCTATCGCGCTCATCTAGGAGAGCGCAGGAGAAAGACGGCATCATGGCGATGAGCAGACTCAACATTGTTTCTGAGAATCGCGACGTTCGGTTCGCGAAGTTCCACAACGAGTCGTCCGCCAAGACTCTGAGCAACCAGATGGCCTTGACCCGTGTCAACCTCGTTAATCACGTACCCACAGTTTCGCTGGGTCCAGTCAGCTCCCTGGCAGCACTGTTCCACGGCCAGGAGCTGCAGAGCCCAGCAAACGCACATGAGAAAATGGTCTGGGACCTCGCAAGCATCTTGTTCGATCATGTCACCGACGCCGAAGGCGCCAAAGTCCCACCTTCAGGGCTCCGTCAGGCTCGCCGCCGCAACCTCTCTAAGTTCTGGCAGAACATCGTTGAAGATGCGTCGAACCGCGCTGTCGGCATGGCGCGGTCGCTCGAAGACAAGGCCATCGCGTCTCTGTCGGGTAACCGAGTTCCAGACGCTTGCAAGCACCTCCTCGATGGCAAGAATTTCCGCCTGGCGACTCTGGTCTCGCTCATCGGCACCAGCGACCAGATGATGCAGGACATGCGTGAGCAGGTGAAGGAATGGCGCGACACCAATGTGCTCTCCGAGTTCACGGAGCCAATCCGTGCCATCTATGAACTTCTTGGTGGCAATGTCTGCGCCGTTGAAGGGAAGAAGGGTGCTATGGAGAACCGTATGGAATCGTTCATCATCTCGCAGCGCTTCGGTATGGATTGGAAACAGGCGCTTGGTCTCCGTTTCTGGTACGCGATCACATCTTCTGATGACATTGTTGAGGCGATTCACTCCTTTGAGGACGACATTAAGCAGGACAAGGAGCCCAGGCCGCAACCGTGGTTCGCCGAGCAGGGCATTGACGCGCTGTGGGAGGATCCGGACATAGATCTGCGCGAGGATCTATTGTGGGGACTTCTCAAACTGTACGCCGACAAGGGTGTTGACCTTGCAGATGTCCTCCGACCTGAGAACTCCCAATTGTCTCCCCTGGACTTCCGCCTCTCCTGGCAACTGGGTCAGGCCCTCGTCAACACCGGCAAGGTATCCTTCGGGGAAGCCGCAGACGAGAAGGCGGACACCGCCACCGTCTCGTTCGCCTCGCAGCTCACCAGCGACGGAAACTGGCTCGAGGCTGTCTTCGTGCTCCTCCACCTGACCAAGCCAGCAGCGCGGGCCAAGGCCATCCAGGAACACCTGTGCCGCCACGCCCGCCTGATCGGTGGCGAACAGAGCGATGACTTCGTTACCCTGACACAGACCTTCAAGATCCCGGCCACGTGGGTCTGGCAAGCCAAGGCGCTGTACATGCGTAGCGTGAAGAACGACCCCAAGGCCGAGGTTGTCTACCTCCTGCGCGCGGCCTCGTACGCCGAGGCACACAAGACCTTCACCAAGCAGGTGGCGCCGCTCGCCATCATCGAGCGCGACTACGAGGGCCTGTGGGCCATCCTGCAGCAGTTCGCCGGCTCCGAGAAGACGATCGCCGACTGGAACTTTGGCGGCAAGATCTACCACGACTTCCTCGAGATCATCAGGCACGTCAAGCAGGGCTCAGCCGCGAGCGTCCCGCAGCAGGTCGTCGAGGGCCTCATGGCGGGCCTGCCGGCGCTGCACGAGAGCGTGCGCGTCAGGCAGGACGCCGACGTCTTGGAGGTGGCGGCCGTCGCGGACATGGCCAATGTCGTGGCGAAGGTGGTTGTTGAGCTGGCTAAGAAGGGCGAGGTGAGTCTTCCTGGTTTTCCGGGTGTGGTTTTTCAAGGCGCGAAGGCTAACGGCTCACAGACACAACTTTCCAGTGTCCTTGGCCTTCCGCTCACGGAGGATGCGTACTTGAAGTACTCGAACGAGTTGGCTTTTGCGTATTACCGGGACGTCATGGTCGGACGTGGTTGATTAGAAATGGAAGGGTGGACACGGCATAGCGAGAGCGGACGGAAGCATTATTTGCATTTTGAGGAGAGGATGGCTCTCCCAAGTTTGGCATGCGTGTTGTACAAATAAGAGAGAAAAGTGGAGGAAGGATGGGAGGAGAGCAATAAGGGTTTTAGCCGAAGTCGTCGCGAGGGTTTTAGTTGACTCTGTGCGAGCTGGCAAGGAAAGGCGAGATGGAACCTCGCTCGATATACAGATAGTAAATCTTACATGGTCACAAACAGAAGAGCTTAATGCCGACCATCCTGTGACCGTTGCCCCTGCCGGTACTTCATCTCGTCATTTGGCTTTGACTCCTGGCTGGCTTGTGTTGAGAGCCTGGCTCCAATTTGCCGAATACTGTTACAGTGATGCTCTTGGCGGGTTGTCTGTTGATCACGGTTTTATACCCGGACGTGGTGCTGATCAGGGACGATCTTGGCCATCCATCTATTATTACGCGACGCTGAGCGTCGTGTGTTCGTCCTAAGAGGTTGAGAGGGTAGCAGCACTGGAGCGAACGCATTATGAGTGAAGTAATCAGTAAGAAAATCAAGACGGCAGCTGTTGTGTAATTTACACGTTGATTATGGTATATTATATCCAAATGCTCAGCTATGCACATAAGCGACAATTGTCAATCTTGGCCGTCATTCATACAGACGCTCCAAGTTTTCATCAACGCCGGTTGCCCCATGGTATCCCGTGCAAAGAAGACAACGCCAACACGCCCGATATTACAACGGGTTTACTTGTGGAAACTTTTGACCTTCTCGACCTCGTCCCAACTGCCCATGAAGATTCCTGACCTGTCATGGATGTGTCTGGAGTATCGTTAGAAACTGACTCGCAATCATGTCATTTTAAGGAACACGGGTCAGACTTACTCTGGCACAACACCGAGCATACGATCCATCTCTGAGTTGACAGCTTGTCCGCCGGCTACTTACGCGTCAGTACAGGTTCAGCTAGCATCTCGGGGGGTTTCTCGGCTTACCGTTCTCAAACACCATGGCCATAGGTGCACATTCGTACAGAATCCTCAACTTGCCCTTGGGGTTCTTCTTGTCTCCAGGGTACGCAAACATGCCACCGTACAACAGCGTCCGGTATGCATCCGCTACCATGGAACCGATATACCGGGCGCTGTAAGGCTTGCCAAGCCCATCTTCGCCTTGCGGGAACTTGAGCGAGTCGAAGTACTCCTTGATGTTGTCCTCCCAGAACATCGCGTTACCCTCGTTCACGGAGTAGATGGCCTTCTGCTTGGGGATCTTCATGTTGGGGTGGGTCAGGATGAACTCGCCCACGCCGTTGTCCAGAGTGAAGCCATTCACACCGCCGCCCTTCATGGTGATGACGAGCTGTGCGGAGGCGCCGTACATCGTGAAACCAGCAGCCACCAGCTCCGTTCCGGGCTTCAGGATGTCCTCTTTTGTGCCAGTTGAGCCCTCAGCCAGCTTGTGAATGCCGAAAATAGTGCCTACTGACACACCGGCGTCGAGGTTGGAGGAGCCGTCGATAGGGTCGCAGGCGACGGCGTACCGTGCGTTCTTGTTCTCCTTGAAGAATATGACATTCTCTTCCTCCTCCGAGACCAGCAGGGCGCATTTTCCTGAAGAGCGCATGGCGGCAATGAACAGGTCGTTGGAGAGGACATCGAGCTTCTTCTGGTCATCACCGGTGGAGTTGGAGGAGCCAGCAAGGCCGGTCAGGTTGACGAGAGTCGCTCTCCGGATGTAGTAGGCAATGGACTTGAAGGAGAATTGCAGGGCATGGCAAAGCAGGCTGGAGAAGGGCAATTTCGTCAGTCATCAAAGGTGATCTCATCCTCAAGAGATCAGGGGCTATTCGGGTCGACATACGTGAAGTCTCCCGTTGCTTCCTTGACCTTCACTTGCTCTTCGGTCAGGAAGCGGGTCAGGGTGACAATGTCCGTGTTCACGGCCTCGACTTCCGGGCCGGCGTTCGAGTTACTGGATGGAGCGGCAGACATGATGACTATGTTGATGACGTGGAGATGGAAGAAGAATCAAGTAGGTTACTTGATGGGAGGTTCAGAAATAGGAACACGAAGCAGCGTGAAAGGAAGCCGCAACTTGGGTACGAATAGAGGTTATTTTCGAGGTAGGTTGGTGTGGCAATCTGGTGGGAGTTTGGTCCTTAGGTGTAGAAGGAAGTATGATGATGATGAGTGAGGAGGGTTATTGGGAAAGAGGAAGAGGAAGAAGAAGATCCGGAAGGAGAAGGAGCAGGAGAAGGAGAGACGAAGAAGCTTAAGTTATTTGTCACCCACACCAAGGAACACCTGAAAAGGAACTCACGATACCGGCACGGCCGGAGCGCATTCAGTCGAGCTATTAGATCATGGTCGCGAGAAAAGGGGGATCCAGAGTCCCAAAGTTCCAAGGCAAGGTCGGCAATGACCCAGCAGCTCGTCGAAGCCGAAATACTGTAGATCCCTCTTTGTCAACGGGCCCCTCCAGCCCCTCATCAGGGTCGAATTTGATCGGACATGGAGGGGCTTCAACTTCGGCATAGTGGCGGCTATGGGCCATGCTGATCGGGTTGATGTGCAGCGGTGACGTTTGTGCAGTGCTCAGATTGGTGCAGAGAGGCTTACAAAGCCCCGGCCGGAGGGAAAAAGACTGGGGAAAGCCCACACTGACGCTTGGACCCGCAAGTTTGGGGAACGTGGGAACTTCCAAAATGTTGGAGAAGTGGAGTGGGGTCGGCGGGGCACTACCTTTACTGTGGTAAACGTATGACCCCTGACCACTTCAGCCAGTTGACGTCCTTCTGGAAAAGTGATTAAATAGTGATGCAAGAGGATTTCCCGGAACACTGTCGACCACGATATCTTCAGCTACTGCCATTTGTGGAAAGATACAAAACTGACTATGGTCCAAAGAGCCAAGTTGATGACTAGCTTGGGCCCAAGTAATAACATGGATACTTATACAGACTAGGTAAAGTTGAAAACGGCTGAACGGACTCCATTGACCCTTGGGTGCTTCTCTATAAGTGCTTTGATAAGGGTTAGGGCCAGGATAAGCAGGGTTATCGTCGGCCGGCATGCCTGTGACAGCGGGCAGCAGCGCCGAACCACCAATTCACCACACAAGTCACACCTTGGACCTCGGCACATTCATGGATGCTACCGACAACATCTGAGTAAAGTGCGCGTGGAAGTCAAATGCCAATTGCTAACCTCGTCGCGTCACTCAATGCATTGCCATCACCGGTAACCTACCTCCTGATTTCAAAGTAAACAACCAGAACCACCCGTCCCTTCCTCCAAACTTCCAAAAAATATAAACACAACCTCCGCCAAAATGGTTGCCGACGCCCTCATTTACCACCCTAGCGTGGCCCACTACCAACGCTTCGTAGCCACCACCGTCGGCCGCGACAAGGTCCTGCGCACCATACAATACTTCGCCCGCTTCTACGCCTGGTACCTCTACCGGACCAATGGCTCCCCCAAGGAGATCGCCCCGTGGGACGCCATCAAAAAGCAGTTCGGCCTGGTCCGCAAGGTCATGCGCGTGGGCAAGAACGTCGAGCACCTCAAGGCCGCCGCCGCCGCCGCCGACGCCAAGGCCGGCACCCTCGACCCCGTCCTGCGATACACCACCGTCGGGCGACAGCTGGGATATGCGGGCTACCTGACCCTGGACATGGCGACGGTCCTGGACACGCTGGGCATCAGGAAGAGCGAGTCCGCCAAGAGGTTCCAGAAGGAGGCCTATCGGTTCTGGGCCTTGGGGCTGATGTGCTCCGTCCTGGCGCAGGTGTATACCCTGTACCAGCTCAAGCAGAGGGAGGCCAAGGTAGACAAGAAGGAGGGCGAGGGCGTTGTGGAGAGCAAGCGCATAGCAAAGTAAGTGTTGCGGGACTATGATTACAGTGATTGGGGACAACTCGAGGCTGACTTTTCATCACAGGGAGCGCTCTACTAGCCATTTACAGCTGCTGTCCGACCTGTGCGACTTGACTGTACCATACTCGGCGCTCGGCTGGGTTGCCCTTGACGATGGCATTGTGGGCCTTGCCGGTACGGTCAGCAGTTTGGTTGGGATGTCGACACAGTGGAAAAAGACGGCTTGAGGAAACAGAACTTTGTTGTGTATTGTATTGAGTACGATGTTCAGCATTATGAAAGATGACGCAGCGGCTTGTAATGATTGATTGGTGTTCTGGGCTGGAGCCCCTTTGGTTGGACTCATCTTGCAAACCGCAACGAATTGAGAGCAGCTTTTCAGCATTTGGTCTGAGGGTTTATAATTCATGTCTTTACGAGACATTGCATGCCAACCACTGTTGATTTGAATGAGAATATATCTGCAGTATCCCCCAGTCGTATCTGACAGTTATTGTCAGTCCAAGGACAACCCCAATCCTCCAGCAGGACACAAAATCAGCTATTGCGTGATCTGTTGATATGGAGCATGCCTACTGCGTACCATGGCTGTTATGTGTGTTCTTTGACGAGCGAGGGAATGCGATCATCATGGTGAAGTAGTCATCCTCCAGGCAAGCATCGGAAGCATTCTGGGGCTTGTCGGGGCTGACATGTAGGCTTTCACCATGTGTGTGACCCAAAGTCTTTTGTCTTGTTATTACTTATTTCTTTCATTTCCGTCTCATGTCCTCCTCCATTCTGCTGTGGAGCTTTGTCTGTTTGGAACTCTTGTGTTTGTTCAGAGAAAGTCTGGTTAGGGGCTGGGTATCTACAGGTGCTTATCATGCGTGGTTGCAGGAGGAATTGCCATCAGAGGCGCCATCAAAACGGACAGTCATATCGAGAAGTTTAGTATAGTCATCATTTCACCCGGTTACTCATCTATTTATATCCTTATAATCCAATTCTTCCACCTAGCTCCCGGGCAATACTCAAGAAGGTATCTGCCCTCTCGCTCTCGGGCTCCGCCACCACCGTTGGCTTACCCTCCTGTGAATGAGTGCCAATGTTTTGATGCAGTGGTATATCCCCCAGGAACGCGATGTCCTGTTCTGTACAGACTTTGCTTACACCGTCGCTGGAGCCGAATATAGGGTGATGGCTTCCGCAGTTGGGGCAGGTAAACAGGGACATGTTGTTGACGAGCCCCAGGATAGGCACGTTAACCTTCTTGAACATGTTGACCCCCTTGACGGCATCCTTGACAGACAGGGTATGCGGTGTGGTGACTATTACCGAGCCTGTGTGGTACTGTGAGTACGCTGAACATTTTATCCTGGTGGCAGGATTGAAAGGGAGCCCGTAGACTTACCGTCAAGAACGATTTGCTGTGTGATGCTCAACTGCGTATCGCCGGTTCCCGGTGGCAGATCGAGCACTAGGATGTCAAGACCACCCCATTCGACCTCGTGTAGAAGCTGTTGCAGCGCCTTCATGACCATTAGGCCACGCCATACCACCGGCGCATCCTCTCCGACCAAATAGCCCATCGACATTGTCTTGACTCCATAGTTTGAGAGTGGGAGTAGTTGATTGTCTAACCCATACCCCATCAGCCAACATGCAAACCATCTTCTTGCTGTCCGAAGACGAGCCTCGGGCTCGACATACTGGTTGAAAGCCGTGGCTCCTCGTTCAAGTTGAACAGTGTGGGAATTGACGGCCCGAAGATGTCGGTATCCAAGATACCCGACCTATGGCCCAGCCTTGCAAATGCCAGTGCCAGGTTTGCAGAAACAGTGCTCTTGCCAACTCCCCCCTTGGCGCTGGAAACGGCAATGACTTTGGCTACATCCTTTATCTTACGCCGTTCTGGCAGGCCACGCTGCATCCGCGGGATGGAGCCTGTGCGAGGGAGACCCTGGAATGGATTTAGCAACACACAACCACAAGCAAGAACAATGCTGTTGAAAACAGCTCACCAGAGGGTTCTCGTGCTGTAAGACGCGCAGGGTGCTGAAGAAGCGGCGTTGGATGGGCGTCATGACCGTCATGTTGACAAGGGAACCTTGGACATCGAAAACAAACGCTCAGTGACAGACAACTCGTTATGTTGCACTCGAAAGACTGGCAAAAGAAAGAGAATTTTATGAGAATTATGCCATATCATTGGGAGTAAAACCACGGATGCAACTCTTAAATTTATAAAGATTGGCCTAACTTTGTGATTTATACGACACCACATATACGTACTCAAGTAGTTTGTTTGTAGATGAGACAAGACATTGCCGTGCTTCAGTTGAGGCACACCTAAGGACGGGAGCTCCCTGACGCTGTGCGGGCCGTTATCTTCAGGAACCAATCACCCGCCGTTGTACTACAGGGATGTCCACCGCCTGAGGGCCAGGCACTCACTGGCACTTCAGGGACACTTGGACCCGCTAAAAAGTTCAGAAGCTCCAAAACTGCATTTTCTGCGAGCTCGAAAATTCCAAAGACTCTTTGCTGCATCTATCTGCATTTCTCCAAACCAGAGAGACCATGGCGCCAGTAAACACACGCGCGAAGAAGATCGCTTCTTTCGACGAGAAGCCCACCAAGGGTATGCGACCCGACTCCATCTTCAACATTTTCTTCAGGGAACCAGCGGTTGGCTGACCAACATCTTGCAGATTACGATCCAGAGGCAGAGGGAGACGTCTCGACCGAGGAAGGAAGCGACAGCGAACAAGAGAATGAGGATGCGGCAGCGACCGAACATTATGTCTCAGTTGGGTACGTCCCCCCCCCCCCTTGCCTAGCTCTTTTCTCTACACGAATGGTGGCTTACTTTGTCTCTCCAGCAAGAGCAAGCTCCGCCAAAAAGAAGCCCCTGCCCTAGGCCCCAAGTACAGCGGTGTCAGGGTGTCTCGTTCAGCCCTTGATGACAGTGACGATGGCCTGCCCGACGACGAGGAAGATTCCGAAGATGCAGAGGATTCCGAGGACTCCCAGGAGTACGATGACCCAGACACGGCCGACCTGGAACGGGACAACATCATCGATGATGAAGAGATCGATAGCGACGAGGCTTTCGATGAAGGCGAGGAGGCCATCTTCAGGAAGAAGGGATTCTCTTTCAAGGACTCCAAGAAAGCCACCAATGGGTCCAAAGCCTTGAATGGCCGCTCAAAGAGGGCCGTTGCGGCTGACTTCATGTCTGGGAGCGATGAGGAAGAACAAGACGAAGACGATAGCGATTCGGCAGGAGACGATGACGGTGCGCAACTGGACGGGTCTGAAACAGATGAAGGGCTCAGCGATGAAGAAGAAGAAGAAGGGTCATCGGCCGAAGAGGAGGATTCAGATGACGAGTCTGATGAGGATAATGATGATGACGAAGACGACGAGGACGAAGAAATGGGCGGTACCGACACGAAGGACGACCGGTCAGGCATCCGCAACTTGATGCAGGAAGGCCAAAAGTCCGTCGTTGCGACCATCTCGCAAGCAGCCAAGGCGGACGCAGAGAAGGGTGTCGCAGTCCGGCAACAGAGGCGGAACTACGACGCCCTCCTGAACCTCAGGATACGTCTCCAGAAAGGTCTGGTCGCCGTCAACTCCCTCGGCGAAGCGGCCGACGACGATGGCGAAGACAAAGAGCCTTACGAGGCGGCAGAGGAGGCCGCAATCAAGTTGTGGACTGCCATTGATGGGTTCCGGGCCAGCCTGCTTCCCGAGCAAAAGGCGGGCCAGAAGCGCAAGCGGGACGTCGATTCCACCACGTCTAACGAACAGCTTTGGGAGGACATGCAAGCCACCGAGGAGCGCGCCTCCGCCAAGCGGAAGAAGGTGCTCGACAAGTGGTCCAACCGGGTCAAGAGCACCACCACGACCATGAACAAGACGCGGCAGCTTGGCGCAGCGGCAGGGTCACAGTCGCTGATCTCGGTGCTCGAGGACCAGCTCGTCAACCCGGAGCGCCTGATCAAGCGCACCCGCGTCCCCCGGTCGTGCGCCCCCGTCCAGGCCGGCAGGAAGATGGCCGAGGACCCGGACATCTACGACGACGCCGACTTCTACCAGCTTCTTCTGAAGGAGCTGGTGGACCAGCGCACCAGCGACACGGCTGCCGGCGGCGACGCCAGTGTGCCCACGGTGCGGTGGACGGCGATCAAGGAGGCCAAGACGCGGAAGCAGGTGGACAGGCGGGCGAGCAAGGGCCGCAAGCTGAGGTTCACGGTGCACGAGAAGCTGCAGAACTTCATGGCTCCTGAGGATAGGCGTGGCTGGGAGGATGAGGCCATCGACCGCCTGTTTGGTACGCTGTTTGGGCAGAAGATGCAGCTGAGGGAGGAGGTTTCTGATGACGAAGGAGATGATCTGGCGGCTGAGGAGGAGGGTCTCAAGTTGTTCAGGAGCTAGATTGGACTGCCGACAATATACTCGGTCTAGTATATATCAAGGACGAAGGTCAAGTAGGGTCGGCCACACCTTTTTTCCTGTACAGCATGGCCAAATTTTACTCTACATATCCAGTCAAACCATCCCATGCAAGCCGGCCCACGTTAGAAATGAGAATAAAAGGACATGCAACACGAGGTGCACATGCGGACCACCTAATAGATCTGCCTGTTGTGCCCACCCGCGACCAAGCCCACCCTGCCTCCTGATCCTCGCCCATGCCCTCCAGATTGGGAAAACGTGATAGACAGCTAACGAAGTAGCCACTATGGATTTCGCACCATCAACGTTGCTGTTGCCCCCGGAATAGAGGAACAGGGAGCATAGCACGTTGGTGGATAGGAGTAGCCCTCCGTAGCTCTGGCAGATAAGAACAGCCTCGGGGCTCGGGTTTGGGTCCCGGAGCTGCTTCCGCGGACCTAGGAGGAATGACAGGGAGGCTGGTATCTCGACCAGAAGGTGGAAGACGAGGGCGAGGTTGGCGGAGTGCATTCTTGTAGTTGGCTTGATGCAACCCCGTCAAGGTCCTTCGGAAGTGATACCTCTTCGGATCCGGTTCGATACAGGCGCCCGGACTCGGCTGGCGCTAGTTGAAGTGTTGGCGATCAGGAGGATTCAAAGGATTTAAGCTTGATGATAACCTTGGAAGGATAAAGGTGCTGCGTTCCGCCCCCGGCTGGATCCGTAACTGTTACTAGCGAATCACTGGGAGTGAAAATACAGATAGATGTAGAGTCAAGCAGCTCTTCCCTTCCATGATTCATGATGGCGCGCACCTTTTGCCTTTGACGATCTTTATAGGCGTAATGCCCATGTCATATTGACGGCTTGGGCTGGGGAAGCTGCCCGCCTACTGCCAAGCAAACTGCAGGCAGTGCAAGCCAGGGGTCGACCTAACATTTTGAGCTTGCCAACAATAAACAAGCTGACAAGGTTAGTCTCTGGTACACATGGAAACCCGAGGTTCCAGTACACATGGAAAACCCGAGGTTCCAATTGCCAGATCTGAGGAGGTGCCTCGGTATCTTATCCAAGGTGAGCGGGTGAATGAGTGGCGGCCGGTGCAATAAACAAGGAGCAGCCTCCAGAGCTTCGATGATGAAAGATGAAAGTGATGTGTGCTACATTAGCCGTTTTGCATACAGTCTCACCGTAACCATAATGCGGGAAGGGGAAAGGGATCACTGAGCAACACATTGCACTTGCCTTGTTCTGTTCTGTTCCCTACTTTTGTTGGGATTTTTCTCTGCCGTCCTCTTCTGTCTTCCAACCCGTTGCTCCGCATACACACAGTAACGTCAAGTCTCTTGTTCCTGGGCCAACTTCGAAGTTGTTGCTCCTTCTTTACCTGTTCTTCCGTTCCGCACACCTCCAGCGTCAATTGCTATCTACTACGTAATATACCAGGCATCGCATTGACTTCCAAGGTTGTAAATTACAACAGCTCAATCGCACTTCCCAGCAAATCATTCCTCTACACGGAAACAAATCGTCTTCGTCATTTGTGTCCAAGCGAGTTACCCGACTTCTTAGAACGGCAGCTCTCATTTTCACCTGCACCTGTCAAAGTCAAGGGATTAACCATCGACCCGCTTCTTACTCTGACGTTGACAGACCGGGGAGCACGTGCACTCTGTACGGCCTATACCAGCCATTGGAACACAAAGATCCGGAGTAGGCTTTCAAGATCGACACCCGGACCTTCATTGAGGCCCTCACAAGTACGAGCAACTACATCTTGGTCATGTCATCCAACACCTTCGGGCAGCTTGGCCTGTCCATCACCGGGCTTGGCACTCAGTATCCTCCCTATGGCCTCAAGCCTGATGCTATAAACACCCTAGCCAAGCGGTATCATGCGGACAGTCCATCCATGAAGAAAACCCTCGCCATAAACCAGTTTACCGGCATCGACACGCGCTCGTCAATAGGCAATCCGGACCACCCTGTCGTCAACCACCCCGATCCCCCTTCCGTCGCAGATCTGCATGAGGTTTTCATGAGTGATGGGGTACCGTTGGCTGTGAGCGCTGCACGGAAGGCCATTGCTGAAGCCGGAATCGACCTGGAGGATATCGTAAGTCTCCAGATGCCCTCCAAGACCGACCGACTGACTTCATGGCCCGCGCGCTTTTGTCCCTTTCGAGGGTGGGCGTAACATGCTGACCATGGCTATAGACACATATTGTTTCAACAACATGTACAGACAGCGGCAATCCAGGGTTCGACCACTTCGTCTGCCAGGGCCTGGGAATCACCCACCAGGTCGAGAAGGTCCTCCTCCACGGTGTTGGCTGCGCCGGCGGGCTGACTGCGCTGAGGACCGGAGCGAACCTCGCCTTGGGCCACAGCTACCGGGGGAAACCAGCCCGGGTTTTGGTTCTCGCCCTCGAGGTCAGCACAACCATGGTCAGGAGCGAGCTGGAGAGCATCGACAAGCTACAGGAAACGAGGATAGGTGTGTGTTTGTTCTCGGACTGTGCCAGTGCCGTGGTCCTGAGCAATGGCCTGGGCGATGAGCTCTGTGGTGCTAGGCCTCCCGTGTACGACTTGCTCGGCTGGGACCACCGTATCATACCGGATTCGACCCACGACCTAGGTTTCGATGTTGACCCCGTTGGCTGGAAAGTGATCCTCTCACAACGGGTGCCGAAGCTCGCAGCGGGCGCATTGCAGCCCACCTTCAAAGATCTGATGTCCTCACTGAAACTACCACCACCATGGAACGACGCAAAACCCGCCGACTTCGATTGGGCCATGCACCCGGGAGGTGCCACCATCCTGACCGGCGCGGAGAGAGCGATGGGCCTCGTGCCTGAGCACATGAGGGCCAGCTATGATACGTACATCAACCACGGGAACTCGAGCAGTGCGACGATATTCGGCGTATTGGACCGCATGCGGTCGAAGGACATGGACGCTTGCACGCCGGACGGAAGGGGTCCCAAGGAGTATGTTGTGGGGTGTGCCTTCGGGCCTGGGGTGGCGGTTGAGATGTGCATGTTGAAGAGGAATCTGGGCCTGAGACCGGAGGATACGGGGCTGCAGACGCCCCCGGAAACGGAGAGTGAGGAGAGTGAGGGAATTAGCGAGAGGAGTGAGGATGGTGAGGATAGCGTCCGGTTCGAGGAGGTTGACATTGAGGCCATGGAGCATACAGCATCATCAGGGCGAGGAGGCGACGGCGAGGCGAATCTTGACAGGGAGTCTTTCATAAGCCAGGCGCTGGAATCTGTGGAGCTGGACTGAGGTGGATATGAATCTTGATAGTGATACTCTTGGGAGCCAGGCGCTTGCGTCCTTTTATAGTACTGAACCGGGAAATACACGAGCTGAGGCAGCATACGATTAGGTGTTTGGCTGAAATACATACCTCTCCCGTAAATGGACCCCACCTACTATGAATATCATATCATTGTTGAGATGCGTAAAGAGGGTATCACTGTCTTCTTCTAAAGCCACAAACCATGTATACCACTTAGCCCTCGTTTAGTTTGGTATCATCATTCAAGCACCCTTCGCTGAGTCCCCCTTCCACATTACGCATTCAGACACCAACAGCCAGAATGCTGATAAAGACTCTCAGATAGGCCCTGTAAACATCCAGATATGCTGTAACTCCAAAAAGGGGGTAGTCGTAGCAAAATTGCAAACATGCCGACTTAGGCTAAGCCAAAAAGCACTATCCCAGAAACCTCCGTTCTCCTTCCCGTCTTGGGGATTGGGGAGCAATACCCAAGAAGACACCACACAGTTCCCAGCCTCCTACTTCTGTCCCACAACTAAACTCCTCAGCCCACCCGATCCAGAACGAGGGTCGATGTCGACGTCGACTCAGGCAAAACAGCCCACTAAGCCTTGGTCTCGCCCGTGGCCGTAGCATACTCCTGATCACCGCTCGCCGCCGCCTCGAGAACATCTCCCTTCTTGAGGCCCAATTGTCTCGTGTCCCAGCCCTGGCTCTCGAGGTACTCCCGGAATCGGATGTCCTCCTTCTGGATCGTGTCCTGCCCGACATTCGGCAGCAGGAACAGCGTCAGCGCCGCCGAGAGGATGCACAGGCTGCTCGAGACGTAAAATGGATACTGCGCAGAGGTGGTGTCGTTGTGCCCCGCCCGCTCGATGTACTTGAAGATGTACGTCCCGATGAAGGCGCCAATCTTTCCGAAAGCGGCTGCAATTCCGTAGTACATGCCCCGAACGCCCGTCGCGGAAGTTTTGGAGGCGAGGAGGCCGATGTTGTTGCCGGGGCCGAGCTCGCCGAGGGAGAGAAAGATGCCGTAGACCACGGCGAATGCGCCGACCATGTGCGGCTGCGCGAGCGAGCCGTAGCAGCCTGCCATGATGAAGCCGACGATGGCCTGCAGCGTCACGCCGAGGACGAGCGTGTAGCGGGGACCAAGCCAGTCGGACACGAAGGCCCCGATCAAGGTGCCGGGAATGTAGAACAGGTTGATGACCGTGTTCCAGCCGAATATGGTCGTCAGGGGCGCGGTGGAGGAGTCGTAGATGTTGCCCAAGATGGACGAGGAGTAGAGCCCGAAGGGGTAGGTGAGGAAGTCGTAGATGAACCAGATGAGCGAGACGACGAACAGGCGGAAGCCGTAGAACTTGAGAACCAGCCACCAGGGGGTGCGGGTGTGAGCCATTGAATTCTTGGAGAACTCCTCCGGCTCCTTAATGCGCAGGCGCAGAACGAACAGGATGAGCGGGAAGACAACACCGATTCCCAGGCTCGTCCTCCACTGCGTGCTGTAGTGGCCATTACCACAGGCGGCGGCGACGACATATGGCACGAAGGCGCCTAATACGAAACCCCAGTCGATCGCAGTGTTGGTGAACAGAATGAACCATCGCTGGCGGGTTCCGGACTTCAGCTCACCGGTGCTCTCGGCGCACCCCACGGAGCCAGCCGGATACTCACCTCCGATGCCTATGCCGACGAAGAAGCGCCAAGCTGGATGGGATCAGTGACTGTCTCTCTATCTCTCATAATACCGGTTTGGTGGCTCATGGGGAACTGTGGAAAGTTGTGCAACCTACCGACTAGCATAGAAAGCGTCCCGGTGGTTGTGTTTCCATGCCAATATGAACCCGCACACAGGGCCGTAAAGACGATTAGAATGGCGGTGGACACCAGAAGTGTGTTGACACGACCTAAGTAAATAGACAGATCAGTATTCGCGATACTACAACACCCGGAATTCTGAGAAAGTCATACTCCAACGATCAGCCAAGTAGCCGAAGAAGAGCTGGCCAACGACAGTACCGGCAAAAGCGATACTGGAGACCTAGAAAATGAAGTCAGTTCAGAAGTATGAAGTTGCGCTTCGAAGGATGACTTACATTGCTGATGGCCGTTGAGTCGGTGTAAACGGTCCCAAATTGATAAGAAAGGACGGTCGAGACACTACCTATGACATTGTTCACGTAGCCATCCGAGCTGAAGCACGAATAGTCAGTAACGGCTTTTGAATGGCAAGGTTTTGACCGCAATCTACGATCCTGGAGCAAGACGTTGGTGGTCCATTGTCTTGGTTACTTACAAGAGACCAGAACCACAGGCAAATACGGGGAGGATTGATTCCATGAAGCTTTTGTTGTGGTCCGAGGCGACAACATCGCTGTTCTCGGTCTCAATTGCCCTGTCGTGGGTTGGGTCGGACCCCTTGAGAAATCCAAACCTCATGGTGTTGCTGGGAGCACCAGTGAGGTTCGATGAGGAAATGGAGATGGGAAGCAGAGCCAAGGGGACTGGCTATCAGATATATCATCCGAAAGTGGTAAATATCCAAGACAGCAACCCACAGCAAAGAGTCAGTGTTGAGGTGAGGAATGAGAGACACTGGCAATAGACGGAAGGAAGAGGCTCTGGAATGGGTTTCTATCTAAAGTAATACGTACCTAGGTACATATGTACCGTAGATTTAACGTTTTTGGGGAGGGGGGGGGGTTCCAGGTTATCTCTGAGCGTGCAGGCGTGCGCATGCAGCTCATCAGCCCATGCAAGTCAATGCAGGTAACCTTGGAAGTTATAACCTGACCTAGGTTATAGGAGGATACCTTCCTTCGCCCCTGGCTCGCTGGCCGTCCAACACTCGACCACACTCGACCACACTCGACCACGGGGCTGGGTCAACTGGTCGTTCTTTCTTGCCGAGATATGGCCTACGGTAAGTGCGGAAAGCCTAACTTAACCGAGACACATACATAGGTACATACATGGACGCATACTTAAGTACGCACCTGCACATTAGTTGATCCCTCGATCTGCAGATTTACAAGACCATCTTTCCATCAGAGATCGTGTGGCCTGTCGATATGGAACAACGCTCTTGGTGTTGGTGGACAAATGTCCAGTACTTCACCAACCGATGAAGAGGACGGCAGACTAACAGAAGAACGGAGGAATGCCTGCTACTAGCCATAAGATACGGCACCAAAGAAGGATCCGGCCGTATAGCCGCCACGGCGGCGGATGAAACTAAACGGTAGCGGTAGGATTAGCATCTTATCTTAACATCCTGTGGGGGCACGTGCTGTGCAGGGTGGCTTCGATTGGATATGCCTGATAGGTAAATAATCCGGGCAGTTCATCCTCCATGTCGATGTTGCCCGACAGCCGAACGTCTTGACGGCGGATGGACGCCACTTCTCAAGCTTCTTCCAAGCTTGTGTCAAAGGCTTGGCCGTCCAGCTAATGATGATGAGCTGTCTTGTCTTGTCTGTCCGTGGGTAGAGGCATGGCAGAAAGTAAACGCCAACTTCGCTGCTGACTGATGCATCTTGTAAGTTTGATGACGCCGAGACAATCTTGGAAATCCTACACTATCTTGCAGGAAGAAGATGCCCCACTGGTTCTGGTTGCAGTTACGGATCGATACCTATCGCCGAGGGACCCACCATAGCCAACTGTACAAGGTGCAGCGGTGTCGTATCACGGCCCAATTGCCGGAAGTCTGTCCGGCCGAGACACATGTAGATGCGGCAGTGTTCTGGTATCAAGCGTCCTGCGATGCGACAGATCTCAGCACCAGCCCGAGGTTACTACACCCGACAGCCTGGAACCTCGGGACCGGTCCAGTTCGTGTGAGGTCGTCAATCCTGGGACACTCTCTGCATGCACCGATCATCATCACTCTCCTAGAACTATATTGACATAGATCAACCTGCTTCGAGGGCCCAAGATGGCGCTACATGGTTCACGAGCTGAGAGGCAGCAGGTACCTAGGTACTACTTTATTCAGTATACAGAGCCAACCGATCGGCAGTCTTGCCGGGAGCTCATGCTCACTGTGGACAATAGCTTACCTACCTACCTACGTACCTACGTACCTACTTACCTACTTACCTACTTACCTACTTACCTACTTACCTACTTACCTACTTACCTACTTACCTACTTACCTACTTACCTACTTACCTACTTACCTACTTACCTACTTACCTACCTAGATAAGTACATGCAAGTTTTAGTTACCTAGGTAGTCATGTGCACTTGCGTACATGCAAGCTGCATGTAGAGCCTCGCCGACGATCTGACCTCAGCTGACAAAAAAACTGTCAAGGGCATCGGCAAATACTTTTCAAACCTAACGCCTGATGCATACCATGATCAGCCGGTTTAAGAAGTCGAGGAATGTCAGGCTGCCTCTCAGTATCGACCTTCAATCGGTTCCAACCCAGAAACCAAGAGGGAGTCCCCTTGTTTGTTGACACATCTGTCTCTGATCCCCGTATTGGGAGAACTCCAGTGTTTTTCCTACAAGCCTCTACCATTATGCTGAGCTACCTACCCCTACAGCGTTCAACGGAACACAATGCTTCAACTGGGTGCTTGCGAGGACCCGGGGGCATGGACGGTGACTTGCAGTAAGGTCAAGAACCTTGGAAGTTCAAGGCTCACTCGGTTCGGCATTTCAGGGGCATTGGGGAGACTGTGCCCGTGCACTGCTTGGAGGACTTTGAATGAACATATTCTCTTATTTGGGGATTGGTGATGGGCATGAAGCCTCCTCTATAACCTGGTTATCTATGAAAAGGACAGTTGGGAACAAGCAAAGGGCTCAGAGAATCAAAATGGGTGGTCCTGGTAATGCTCATCAACCGCACTCTTGGGCATCAGAGGAGCCCCTTAGGTTGATGGAATGGTCTCTTCGTATCTGAAGGGTCATTTGTATCGAATGGTCCAACACGATTTTAACATCGTTTCTCGTAGTTCAACTGACAACCTCCATCTCCTCAAATTCAGCATCACCTGGGCACGTACTGCTCCAACCTGTCTCTCATCCCAACCTTCTATCTACACACACAAGTGTACCTTTTCCTCTTCGTAAGTGACCACCTCTCTCTGCTGTCTTTCTGTCTGCCTGCCTGAGACGGTTCGCCAGCCCACCTCCTTCCACTCTCATCGGTTTCTGCCTCGCTACCTACTTAAGTAGGTGAGTGTGGACCTGCTCTTTCGACCTGTCTTCCTTTTGCGTGTTCTCTCAACCCCTCGAAGTCAAACTTTATAAAACTCTAGTTTCGCCCCAAATCTCTCACACTTGTCTTACTTGATCCCTTCAGCAACAGAACCTTTCTGTGTGCTAGACTACCTTCTAACCCCCATACCACTGATACCAAACATCATCCAGATGTGAGGGCGCCCTAACCTCGTCCACTATTCGTATTCTCTGGTTTTCCACCACGTGGTGAGAGCTTGCGAGACGCACCGCATTACCGCCGTATCCTCACGACTTTATCGTTCTGCTTGGTAAGTTGGCCGGGCTTCCCCTTATCATTTGCCATTTATACTACACATTTGCTCTCCCCGATCGTCAGTGCTGATGACAATATCCCATCTCCATCCGCGTTCAACCACTTTCTGACCTACTTTGCTGACTCTAACGAGCATCTACCTTGGACTTGTGTTCCGTGGGTGCTCTGCTGAGCACTACGTTGCCTTATCCATAAGGTCTTTAGCCGGTAAGTTCTCAGCCTGGTCTGCCCTTTACAACTTCAATTCTCAAATCTGCTGCTTTTATTTCTCCGCTCTTTTCTACCTACAACCCTTTTAAGCCTTTTCTCTGCTTTTACCTCAGCAAACGTACATTATCACATTCGGTTCTCGGCCTTACCTCAACTGCCAAGGCCAGTGGCACCAACACAAGGAAGGTACGGATATCAACGTGGAAGACCCGTCTCCTCCAAGGTTCCATGCCCTGAACTTCATCTGACCGCCGCAGGACGATCTGTATTTCGTCCGGTCTCTGGAATCTCAGACTGCACTCACTACACTCCCTGGCCACTTACGGAAAACACCACCGTTCTCTACCTCTTTGCTGTTGAATTTCTCTGGTACTTCCTTCCCCTGAGGCTCGCCGTTCAAACTTTGGCTTCATCAAAACTCCTCTCACTAGAACCATCACCTCACAGCTGCGTTCCTCTAGCCCTCACTCCCTGTCCCATTTACCCACTTCTAATCTGCTTGTCCATTCGAATTGAACCCCTTTCAAACACAGGACAATTGCCCAGATCCTTATTTGTGTACGGCCTTGTGAGGTCGTTCAAGCTCCGGACTCCCGCCTGGGATACATTGCCTGCTTGAAACACCCAGGTATGTGTTACTCCCCTTCGTCCTTGAGTTCATTTCCTGTTCGTTCGAAGCAAAATCCTCACATCCGGCCCAGTCTGATATTTCTCACATTGTTCCGTCCCAAGACGGACTTCTGTCTGAGAATTCTTTGGAATTCCACGTACGACTACTCATTTTCTACTACAACTTACCGAGGTATTGCAACCACTCTACGTTCACACCATCCTAACCATCCAAACCCTCTTCTCGCCACGTATTGATCGAAGATTACATGAGTTCATCGGCCTAGGATCTGCCAGGCTTGATATCCCGTCAATCACTGCCCGTGAGGCTCACCACTTCTCCTTCCCCTTGTTTCTCCCTAGGTAAATCCATAATCCTTGAAATTCCACGGTCACCCTTTATCCCAAGGGAATAACGGTCTCCGTCTCAAGAGCACTTTCCCTTTCTGCTCTGTACAATTCGCCTCGGTTCAATCGTCCCTACGATCACCTTCCGACTGTCTACCAACTCCACAACGGGCTAGTGTTCTTCATCACGGTCTTCCATCGCTTACGCAGCACCCCCAACCTCTGATCTCTTATGTTCGCTTGCTGACTTGCGAACAAGCAGAGTCACTCGAGACGCCTACGCCAAGATACCGGAAAGTCTGAATTCGGCTGTCTCGTGTGCTGTCGGCTCAAGTACAGATTCTCACAAATCGTTGCCTACGTCTGTATTGACGCCTCATCGGACCAGACAAGTCTCCCGCCTAGGTGTCTCAAGCAGAAGAAAATACAGAACTGTCAAGACTGCTTACTTAACTGGGGGTTTCGCGCTTCCTCAGTGGTACATGTCTTGACTTGCACGTTCAACAGGTAGTCACATACGCATCTCTTCGGCTAACGTCTGAGGCACAGTTGTCTTTCTCAGCGGCGTGTCCTTCGGAATTATCACCTGATCTAGTCCTTCCTTCCCTACTGGGCGATCGAGCCATATCCCCCTTTCTGACATTACCGACCCTCGTACTTGGTGGCCATGGACGATGACCCTCATTCCAACCAGGATCGACAGGCGCGCAGTGAGGAACGCGAATCTCCGATGTTCGTTCCTCAAGACAATGAGGACGGCTCGCCCGGCGCATCTGAAGGATCAGAACTTGCTACCTACTCGCCTGGGATCCAGATTCCTGCGGGCCAAGAGTGTCCTGGAATCAATCCAAACGAGGTGGTCGACCTTAGCCCCTTGGTCGAAGCTAACAAGGTCATAGATCAGGAAAACGCTCCCGAAATTGACGATGGAGACCAAGATCAAGAGGAAACCGATGAGGAAATGAGTGAAAAGCAAGATGACAAGCCAGGTGACGAGCCAAGTGAAGGAGATGGTGAAAAAGAAGACAACGACCAAGATGCCACAGACAAAGGCGGTTCCGACCAACGGCTCTTCGAAGGTCGGTGCAAAAACGAATGCGAACGGAAAATCCCTTTTATGAAGAAGAGACTTGCCAGAAAGGAGGGCTTGATCAAGACGAAGAACGACACGATCAAGACACTAAAAGAGACGATCCGTCGTTACGAGAGACAACTACGCGCCAATGGCTTCGTCCCAAACGGAATGCCTGGCCAAGCACAAGATCGTCCCAAGCGCGATGGCGGAGGTCGAAGCATTGCCCCTACCTGGCCAGATTTGCTGAGGCAGCACATCACCAACGGCCTGACGTATGAGAAGGCGTGGAAACAGAGCCAAAGGGAACTGAACATGCCGGTGAATCGTGCAACTATTCATCCCAATATTCGATTCATTCAACGAGATGCCAATAGCTCACTGGATGAAAACTCCAGCCAGAGCTCTCCAGCTATCCCGGAAGCGCGCCTACCAAGACAGAAGCAATCACGCATTTCCTTTGACGAACTTCCAAGGGAGGTTCTCTTTAGAATTCTTCAAGAGTTGCTCTGGTTTGATGGCTCCTTGGTTCACTGTTTCTCCCGCCTTGACCCATACGTCGCGCCTGATCACTTCCCAAGTGTACTGGAGCTTGGAAACAATCGGACGGGCATCCGCGGCCGTTTCTTCATCTCAGCAGAGAAGCGTGTCTCCCTGTCTCTCACTCACGACACGGTGGATCCAAATAAAATACTCGCTCCCTTGTCTGTATGCCGCAGATGGGCCTGGTACGGCAGCCACATATTTTATGGGCGCAACACTCTCGCCCTAAGCTCACTGGGTGAGTGGGAGCGTTTCTGCAATGGAATAGGGGCAGCACGTGTGCAACGTCTCCAGGTAGAACACCCTGAAATACTTAGACACAGAGGAAACCATTACTAACTACGGGCTTATAGAACGTGGAGCTAACGTGGATTGGGGGCAAGTGCTTGTCCTTTGACACCAGCGAGACCGGAGGCAAACGCATGAATATGCGAACGATGTCCCTAACCTGGTTCTGTGAAACAAGCAGCCTCAAGACCCTTGTGATCCATATTACAGAGACTTCAAAGAACTACATCAGAAGGCGATACGAACCGCTGTCCTCCAAGCTCTACATGAAAGGCAAGACTGCCGGGCAACCAAATGCGAGGTTGACCCGTGCGCTGCGGTGCTGCCACGGGATGGAATACATTTACCAACTAAGGGGGCTCTACTGGTTGCACGTCTACGACATGGATAAGACGGTCTTCACCATGGAGAGACACCCTGTGCGGGACAGCTCCTTCGTCATAGACCTCCAGCGTGTCACGACACAGGAAAAGGTTTCGTCACGAGCAGAAAACTCGTCGCTGCCCAATTTGAAGCGTTTCTTCCCGGAAGGTGGGTGGGAGCCTGTATTTTTCGACTTCAAGTTGATTAGACAGATTTTCCTCGAAGACACTGGCTACGACCCTCGCGAAAACGACTTGGACAATGATGCTACAAGCTCAAGAGGCACATTGAGCCCAAGTCCACCTCCAGAGGGGTCTGACGATGGAGGGTCAGACGATAGTTCCAACGGCTCAGGGTCTATTAGTCCTGGGCCAGGCCTGCCTACCCCACCGGCTTCGACTGGACGACACATGCGTCGATGTGCTACCCCGGCACCCGCTCAAGTGGAGAACTTGGATTCAGACGAAGATATTGAGCATCAGAGCGAGGGTGATGATGATGAGGAGGAGGAGGAGGGAGAAGAAGATAGCGATCAGGACATAGAAGATGGTCAGGGGCTCGACCACGATGATGGTGATTCGAGCGAGCAAGGTTCCGGCAGCGAAACAGATGATCCCGATGGCGATGACGCCAAATCCTTCAACACGGACATCGTCCGTACCCGACGTTGCCACCAGTACGTTCGCCAGCACCACGCATGGAAGCCAGCCGATGATGAGGATGCAGACTAGCAAGATGCAGACTTGATCGAGATGGTACCGCGTGCAAGATCTGAAGGTGGACATGTGAGCCATATCTCCAACGATATCTACCAACGGGTTACGGCCCGGATAGCGGAGCCGATCGTCATAGACGGAGACGATGATGAGGTACAGGAGATTCCCAGACCGGCACAGCGCCGCTCAACACAAACCCCAGGAATGTTCGTAACGCCCCACCCGTGGGAGGTCGTAGAGACATCTTCCAATGGTCGTCAGACAGTCGATCTCACCGCAGAACCGGAGCCTGGTCCTCTCGGTCGATATCGCAGCCGCGGTACAACGGACAGCGGTGGGTTGTTTGTGAGACAGTCCCACAGCGAACCCAATAGCTCGACTACTCCAGTAAGCCGGGCGGTATATGCCCCAGTTGACCTCACTCTCTCTGACGATGAAGAGGAGACCGATGGCCACGGGAAGACTGCCCACAATGAGGCTTCCCACAAGCAGGAGGACGGTGACGACAAGAAAGCTTCCCATACTCCTGTTTCCATGGGAGAGCCTCGTGGCATCAAGCGGCCCCGCAGCAGCAGCACCGCCGTGAGTGAGCCGGCTAACAGCCAAAAGAGACAGATGAACGATGCCCATCTCATCCAACAAAGCCGTTAGGCTTGCCCTGATAACCCTCAGGCTGTACTACTTGTACTCTCTCTATCTCACGAAACTGGCGGACTTGTCGTTCCCGTTGGCATCCGTTGCTCTATGGAGTTCTGCTTTTGAAACCCAGAGGCTACGAAAGTCTACTGTGGAGGCGTTCTGCTGAGTTTCCACCAAACACACGACGGAGGAGGCGACTTTGGTGCGAGGGGGCTCTTCACGATGCTGACCAGTTACCAGGATGCTCTATTTTGCGTTGCTTTTTCCTTTTTCCTTTTTCCTTCTTTTTTCTTCTTCTTGAAAACCTTTTGGACGAGAGGTTACTCTCCAAAGGCATGCCTCGAGGACCTTTTTGATGACCAACCTCCCACCCCTTCGCATCTTTACACTCATCAACCCCGAACACTATTCCGTCATCATGAATCAGCAGACACGACATATCCAACATCATCATCACCGGAGGGACGCATTCTCTTTCGAATAGCCCACCACAACATGAAGAAATAGCCAACCATTATTGATGATACCGGACATTTCTAGCGAGCAGCTTTACTTTGGGACTCCTTTTATTCTAAACTTGCAATGAGTTTCTGCAACACTTGGCAATGATTTCACTGATAGGAGCTCAATTCCAGACGTTGTTCAAAAACCTGACCTCTGAATGATTTTCGTGACTATAGTTTCTATATGCGTAGGCTCACACACTAAAGCTTCTTGCCGGGAGTACTAAATCCGCCGGATCCTCCTGCGGACCAGCTAGGTGTAAGTGATCCTTGCCCAGCCAAGCCTATGCCTACGGCCTTCCTAATCGGCGTAGATGGCCCGTCCACTTGAGATATAGGTGTGATACTCCTCTGCACCGCTCCTTGCAGCTCAATCCCGGTATTACTGCCAGGAGGCTTCCACCCCACATTATCTCCCGCCCTGTAGATCTCGCTGAGCATCTTCTTCGTGATGCCGGCATCCTCGAACTCGAGATACTTCTTGTATAGCTTCAGGGCAATGCGTGCGTCCTCGATGGAGTCGTGAGTGTCCACCTGGATGCCCTCCTTGAGGAGGTACCAAGCCAGGAATTTGAGGCTGAGCTTTCGGCGGTAGTTCTTCTGGTAAAAGAGGTCAATGGTATCAATGATCTGCGCCCTTGGCACCTGGATGTTGATAACACGGAAATCACCCCTCAGGCCGTGACCGATAAATTTACAGCCCAGGTTGAGCAGGACCCAGAGGCGTTTGTACGCCACTTTCAGTGACACGAGGCAGTGGTTGCTCGTCCGGGGATCCAGGTCGCCCGGCAGGATACCCGAGTGCTTGTGTAGGTAGTCGATGACTGGCTCCTTAACCTGGATCCAGTCGTCGATGAAGGACAGACCCTCGTCTTCTCCCGACCCACGGACCAGTGAAACGCGCGCCAGGGCGTGGAAGTTCGGTCGGATGACCTCTCTAATGCCATCGGATTTCATCTCCACTTCTGACTGCTTGGCCAGCACGAATTCCGTGTCCAGGGCAGCCGTGTACTCCGGGCCTGGGCGTTCGGTCATGGGGTCGAGTGTCCGGTATGGGTGGTTCTTTGCATCGGGTCTGTACATAGCGTCAGCAATGGTGTGTCTTGAGAAAGCAGGCAGGGGGAGGGAAGCGCACTTGAAATCCATATGCAACACCGAAGTATCGATGTTCTTGACCCAATCCGTATCAAGTTGGTTGTTTGCGGTCTTGAGCTGGTAGACAAGCATAGACGGCATCTTCCACCTTGTGTTGAATGTCAGAGCCTCTGCAGTTGACACTTGTTTCACAGAGAAATCGTTGAAGAGATGCCACTGGCTTTCGCCTGGTGCCTCGGGCTCGGCGTGCGCAACTGTGGACATTGTTAGTACCCTTGGACGTGTATAAAGACCTATCGGGAAGACTTACCATTGACCATAGCGACGAGGTGAGGTTTATGAGTTGAGCCATGGTCAATGCTGACTGGCGAAAGCGCCCCGAGGTGTCCTCTGTGCGGCAATCCGCTCTCGATATTCACTGAAAGCCCGATGAGCGAGTACACCTGGATATTGTGCACTCCCCGCTGCAGGTGCAGTTTTAGGTCCTCCCCTTGGTAGCAGAAAAAGGAGCCGTTATCCACTATGACACCGATCTCCTCAGGAAGCCATCCCGGGGTAGCCCACAGCATCCTCTGGTCAAGCTCAGCGTCGCGGCTCTCTGCCATGGGTACATTTAGGGCCAAAACCGATGGAACATCCTGAATAGTCTTTGTCGTCTGTAGGGACTGGTAGCGGTTGCAGCGGACACACCATCCCCTGAACACGGGCTCTCCCTCGACGCTGGTCTTCAAGACTTGGGAGAACGTAACCTTGGGCGCGCGGCCACCGCGGCCTTTGTTCAACGGATACGTCAAGTTCGTGACATAACTTGGACCAGTCCGGCTTGTCTCGTTTCTACAGTTCAAGCATGTGATAGTTGTAAAAGCAGACGTCGCTAGGACCTCTTCCATTGCCGAAGGAGTGGGCGACTTGGACCGGTAGTCATCAGCCATGGTCTGAAGCAGAAATCTAGCAAGTTGCTGCATCATCTTGGTGAGAGAGCCTTGCCTGGAGTCTTCCTCTAGCAAGCCCAGTCGGGATGCTGATGGGTGGATGCTAAGGCACTTCAGCAGGTTTGACGCATGGCACGAGGAACCCTCTGTTTTCTGCAACATGTCCGACAGATAGCCAAGCTCGCAGAGGAGGCACTTTTCACTCAGACAGTCTGTGGCCGCGTGCTGCAGGGCCAGATTCCGGACCAAGGGTGTGAAGTGCAAGACCTGAAGAAGGGAGTTTGCGTATGAGTTTGCGATATGGTTCTCCAAACCAGCGTACCGGGTCTGGTTATAGAAGCCGAAGTCGAAGTCGTCCACGCCATATTTGCTGAACTGGATCTCGACGCTCTGGTACAGAGCCGGGACTTCTGGCTTCAGACTCTCCAGCTCGGCTGTACCCAAAGCATCGGCGACTTTATCTACCTGCCCATCTGGAGCCGTGGTGCTGCTGGACAATTTGGCCGCATCTCTCGCCTTTTCGCTGAGGAACTTCGGAGCCCGTATGGCAAGACTGCTTTTATTCGCAGACCGTGTGTCCTCGGCCTGATTTCGATGCGTGTTTCGGTTATTGGGACCGTAGAAGCCAAAGGCTGCCTTGGTTAGATGTGCTACATCGTTATGCGAAACTTTTGGAGGCGGTGCTCCAACATCAGAGATAAATGTGTTTGGTAAAGCAGATGCGAGGGTCTCCCGGTAGTACGGCATGCCGATGGAGCTCAGGGGGCTGGTAGACTTAGTCAACGAGGTCGCGTAGGTGATGGAAACGACTTCAAACTCACGTGTTGTCCTTCCAATCAATTTGTGGTAGTGGTATCTCCTCGTCAGGCCATTCAGTGGGCTGTGGCAACTCAACAAAATGACATTTTGAAGGAGAGCCCCATAGATGCATATAACACTCTGTATCCGCCAAGGCAATAGCTTCGCCTGAAGGTGCGATCTCAATACCCGCGAGCAAGGACCCAACAACGTTTGCCTGTCGTACATTGCTAGTGTTCGGATTCAAGAGGTCCACAACATGTATCTGTCCACCCTGAGACGCAACAATTCCAGTAGTGAGCATGCGCGGGTGCATGCGGACGTATGCTGCAAGGGGCGGAAAGGGTATAGGGGGCATCGTGGACAAGTTTTTCAGATCGAAAACCATGACGAAGGGATCGAGCATGTAACTCGCTGCAGGCTGCTTCAGCGATGTACCACATGTCACGATGAAATCTTGCTGAACGTCCATGTCGTTGATGAAAGCCGAATGCGCGCGCCATTTGTGTATAACGTTGAACTTGACAGGGTCGATAATGTGTACGTGGCCGTTGCTCGTGGCCGCGCATATGTATCGGCTCTTCTTCATCTTGATGTAGTGGTCCGTGGTGGGAATCTAGACTCCTTAGACAACATTCGAGCTTAACGGACTGGGACAGAGGTGTTCCTACACGTTTAACTATTTCCCCCTTATTCACATCAATGACAAACATGGTGTCCTGTAGACCGGCGACGAGGATCTCGGAGGTAGCTTTCGAGGTAAAGCTCATACATCGTAAATCTTTCATATCTTCGGCGCTGTTGTGACGACGGAGGTCAGCACCCGGAACACACTTGGGGTCCTGGGGTTCTGGTGGCCCTGAGCTCACGTTATGTGCGGCCATATTGGCGGGCCCCTTCGAATAGACATATGGACGCCTCGGGCGCCTAAGGCGATGATGCCCTTCTCATTGAACAACAATTGATGCACCGCACCCTCAGAGGGCGGATGCGCGCGAAACGAAGTGTATCTTTGTAGATTGTTTCCGTAGAACGAAGTGACGCGGCCCTATAACGCTGTCAGGGGTTTGTTCTGAACTGGTACGAAGGACAATCGGTCTCCTGGGCATACATATCCGTTTCCGGCCCATAGAAGTTCTTGAGCTGTGTCGAAGGCGAGGGCCGTGACGGGCGTGGGCACCGACTGCCCTCCCGGTGGAGGGAGGAGTTGACGACTCAACTACAAGTCTCGGGGTCAGAACCAATGGTCCATATCAATAGATCCAGGTACCAAACAGCTCGTCATCCTGGAGCAGTTTCGCGATCCTCTCGTCGTTCGCGCCTTCGTCGCGCAAAAGAGCCGGTCTTTGAGGGCTCCGGATCGCGGCCGAAGGCGCAACGGCTGCTGGTGGTGGAATGCAGGGCAGACTCACCTCATCCCAATCCGCATCCATTATACCGAATCGCCAGGTGGCATCGTGATGCCTCGTTAAAACTGAGGCGTTCAGGAACTCGAACCCTCGAGATCAGGCGTGCGTGGGTAAATTGGGCGGAAGCTTGCGAGAGCTGGGAGGTAATGCGCCGCGGCGTCAGCGTGGGGTCGACGCAGGGGTTCCAAGCATGAAGGCTTATCGATAAGAACTTCATAACCAGCACTTGCAGCACTAGAGGTTCTCGAGTCACTCAATGAAATTCATTGAGTAACAACACTCGATGTTGACTATGAATCATTATCCGCCAGCCATAACTGGAACAACAGTGGCATGTGCAATCAAATACACAGGTGTCGTGTATACTGATGCGTGCACCTCTCGTAGACTCACAAATTCTTCAGCCGCGGTGCATTGTTCAACGACCACTGACAGAATATGCCCCGGGCCGGTGATAGCCCACAGTATCCATACTAATGGCATTCCGGAAGAATTATATTGATATTTGAACTCTGAGTGGTCTCCTGCTCTTCAACCACACTTAAACAACTATAGGGTGACGGGTTATGTTCCTCCTTCTGCAAATCCATCACTCAACAGCACAGCTGTGGCACGCTTATCAATACCGGCAGATGACGGTGATTAGAGAACATCAGTGATCGATTGTTCAACGCTGAAATAGCTTGCACCTGTCCGTCTGGCCTCTATGCTCAATATGCCGAAGGGAATATTCCCAGTCTCCCACCATCGAGTACCAAGATGTTTCCATTGCAATACGCGCCGGCCCTGGACACCAGATAGAGGATCGAACCCGCCATGTCGAGTGTATCCCCCATCCTGCCGAGTGGTACCACGTTGGTATCCAGGGGAATCAAGCCATCCGCAGTCTCCGAGGAATCGGCTCCATATGCTTTGACAAGAGGGGCCGACATTTCGCTGGGAAACAGCCCAGGCGCCAGACCGTTCGCCCTAGAACCAACCCCGTCAGCCGATATTCCCCATCAAAGGTTGATGGTGAGAGACTTACCGTATACCCCAGGTAGGCAATACGCCCGCCAACTGCTTCGTCAAATGCGTCGCTGCTGCCTTGCTCTGCGCATATGCCCAGCCGCCCGGAGCCTTGCGGTTGAACCCTGCAATACTGCTAGTAACCAGAACCTGGCTCTGCCATCCCAGGTTGCCTTGCTTGTTTCCCTTGTCCAGCAGTTCCAAAAAGGACATTGTGGTATACCACACCGCAGTCGCGTTGACATTGAAGGCCTTTCCATAATCCTCCATCGGGACGGCGAGATTCTTCTCCCGCCATTCCCGGATGGAGGTTCCAGGGGCAGGCTGGGGCACCTGCGGCCCAGAAACTCCGGAGTTGCAAATGAGGAGGTTGAGGTATCCTGAGGTCTTCTCGATCTCCGAGACGAGGGATGAGAGAGACGCCTGGGACGTCACATCGCCGGTGAGGGGGACGACCACATCGGGCTTGTTGATGGATTTGGCCGCAGCTTCGAGCACCTCAAGACGGCGGCCGACGATGTAGACCTTGGAGGCGCCTGCGTCGGCTAGGGCCCGAGCCATCATGAGGCCGATACCTGTTCCTCCACCAGTAATCTTACATTTCGGACGATATGTCAGCAGGTGCTTAAGTACAGCGAGGAAGGAGGATTGAATCGCGGAATCGGTGGGGATACACCGAGTAAGTAGTCACACATATCTCACAACCCCTGAAACGTCATCATATGGGGGGAAATGGTGTATCATAAAGTAGGTCACATACCAGGGCCACCATCCCCTTCACAGAGAAGAGGTCTGCCGTGTTGATGGTTACGTTTGACGAAGCCATGTTTCCCAATTCCTTGGCTGATATAATGTATGGGCGTGGTCCAATTCAGGAAATTCAACTGTAAACCGGACAGCAAAGAATAGGCGAAATCGTCAAAGTACACTAAAATATATATCTATTCCGCTCACATATGTATGTGTTGACATTGCATAGTCGTGAACTGGTATCTATATACCTAACCAGGAGACGATACGGCCCCGCCGCTTAATAATGTCCCTGATGTCGTAATTGTGACCTTCCAAGTTGCCGACTATCGGTTCTTCTGCATGCAAACCGAGCTTATCTCGAAACTCCTCACCTGCTCAACGGTTCAAGACATAGTCCTAGTCTGCTTCACTACGTGCTTTTGATAATTGATCCACACCATCTGTACGATTTTGTCTGATGGCAGCTCTGGATGATCGTTTCGCCTGGCTTTGATAATGGCTTGAATACACGCCCTTCCGCAAGTCTGGGTATTTATTTTAATCAAAAGTAATCTTCTTCCCCGAGTAGGTGGCCGTCTCTTGTGCTTCCTTGGCCTTCTTCCTCGCCTCCCAACTGGGATGCAGCGGACCCTCGTTGTCCTTCTTCCGTGGCACCTTTGGCACCTGCGGTTCAGCAGCATAGGCCGACTGCTCATCACGTTGTCCGCCCGATCTCCTCTCAAACGGTGTTTTGATGCCCGTCTTCCAAGGCGTCCTTGCGCCCCCATCCACAGCTCCGCGCTTAAGGTCCCATCCGTCATCACGGCTGGTTTTCTCTTGGGACAAGTGCTTTGCCTTTTCCTTGAACTTCTTTTCCCAGATTGCCTGTCGAGCTCGCTGGCCTCTTCTGTTCTTCCGCGCTACCGGTGCTACATCAATATCAGATGCCTCAGACTCGGAGCCAGAGATATAACCTCCCATCAGGCTGGGAAGGAATCCCCTCTCCGCCTTGATCTTTGAGGCCTTGGCCGGACGAGCGATGGCAGAAACATCCGAGTCTGATTCCGAACCCGATTCCTCTTCTGCCGAGACGTCTGAATCATCATCATCTGATTCCTCGTCATCCGGCTCGTCCTCATCGGATTCGGAGTCGCCGAGAGAAACGTCTCCATCTGACTGCTCAGATGCCGACTCGTCTGTAATCTCCATTGGATCGAGTTCTTCTTTGGCAGTGTCGTACTTGCCACCCTTGACGGAATCCTCATCATCAGAGCTCCCAAGTCTGTCGTTGAAGCGCGAGATGACATGTTCCACCCCTTTCTCATCCTCCTCGCCTTCTGATAGACCGTTCCATTCGGTTTCGTCCTCGTCTGAACTCTCATTTGCCTCCTCGTCGGAAAGGTCAGTCTTGGCCTTGACCTCCTTCTTCTCTAACACAGGAGCAGATGCAGACCGCGCAGGCCTGTCTGCAGGCTGTTCTTCAGGGTCTTTCCTCGTGACTGGCTCATCCTTCTTGTCTCCTTTTCTCGTCCTGCCCTTCTTCTCAGGCACAGATACGTGGAGTGCGTAACAGATGTCGGCGATAGCCTTCTCCAAGGTCTCTCTGACTTTAGGCTGGTTGTAGAGTCCGCTTGTGACATTGTGTAGGGCTGCTCGCTCCTCTTCCGTAATCTCGGGTTTCGGTACTCCGTTCTTGACTTCATCTGGTAGTCTAGGCGATTCGGCAACGGCCTTGATCTTCAACAGCGAGGAGCAGAGGTGGGCGTTTGCGACAGAGTGGAGGTCGATAGACTAGGACAAAAGGTTGGGTCAGTTTAGAGCTCGGCCCATTGAACAAGACAACGTGAAGCAACGCAGGGTCTGAAATCTGATAATGTGGCCTACCTTCAACACTTCAACCTCCTTCTCTATCCTGGCCTTTTTCTCTCGATTGGAGTGAGGGTCGCGTTGGCGCTTTGCCATGCGCTGGCGCTCGAAACCTTTGGCAACCTTCAGCGCGCGGAAGAGCGCCGTGTGGTGAAGCTCCAACTTCTCCTCCAAATCATTACGCTTTCTTTTGACCATCGTGTTGTGCCTTTGGCCAGTTGCGCCTTGCTGTCTGTATCGTTAAAAGGTCGACTCTATGGTAAGCGACTGCAGCTCTCCGAGGTTCAAGGTTCCTCTTGCCTGCCAAAATTTTGAAGATCCTCATTCGTACCCTGAACTCGTTATCGGATAGTACACTATCTACTTTTCGCACCAGCTTGGTGCAAATACCATAAGGAGTTAGCAGATATGACTCGCTACCAGGTAGACCTGCCACTGCACACTACATCTGTACTATTAGAAGCTGCGAGCACTTAAATCCTTGGCGGGGCAGGTACTGTTGCCCGCGAAAACCAGGGCGCGTCAGGGAAACAGTCGCGTCGCGCGGTGTGTTGCTAGCTGCCCCCAGGTGCCCAAAAGTCAACGGTGATCCACATTGTCGCAACCGTGGGTGATCATTGACTGAATCCCTGGCATCGAGTTGCAGGACGGGATCTCCTGAGAAACAATACCTACCCAGGTACTCAATTCAGAAGCAAGCGGCAAGCCTCCAATAAGGTTACTCTTGACCACTCTCGGGGGGCTTTTTGAAAACAAAGGATACTTCACCTCGTTCTTCTGTTCAGCCGTTTCGAGTCTGCAGCGCCGCACGCGCAGGCAGAGGATGATCGCATTCAGGATACATACGACTCGATCGCTTTTTGGCTTATCGTCGCATCCTTGAGATCGCGCTCCGGCTCCTACGACTTTCTTTGTAACGACGATTCTTCTTTTGCGCCCAGCTCGAAGACTCGTAGGCGATCGACCTACTCGAAGCTATACCATTCGGCATTTCCTTACCCTACCTAGCCTTTACCTACCTGCTTTCGCCTTGCGCTCCCGCAGTACTTGGCCAAATAAATTCAAAGAACCGCTTTCAAGATGATGTCCTCAAGGAATATCAACAATCTCCCTGCCCATGGCGCACCAACAAGAGACGACTTTGCCAAGCTAGACGAGCGACAAAGAGACCAGATAAACGATGTGGTATGCTTCCAACCCCCCCCCCCCCCCCAACCTGCCTGTCACCAGCGGCGCGCCTACAAGAGAAACAACTAACACGAGTCTCCCAGTTCTCCGTCTTCGACGTGAACAAGGACGGCCGCCTAGACTACCACGAGCTGCGCTTCTGCCTGCGCGCGCTGGGCTTCGAGCTCCCCAAATCCGAAACCTACCCCTACCTTGTGAAATACGGCATCCAGCCGATCGACTGGGACCCGAAGCGCGAGTGCACGCCCGTGTGGCGCGAGTTCACGCTGCCCATCTGGCAGGGCATCGCGGGCTCGCTGATGTACAACCGGGACCCGGTGGAGGAGTGCCACCGCGCCTTCAAGCTGTTCGACGTGGACGGGAAGGGGATAATCACCCTGGACGACCTGCGGAGGACGATGCGCGAGATCGGGCAGAGCATGGAGGAGCAGGAGCTGCAGTCGATGATTAAGGAGTTCGACAGCGAGGGCAAGGGGGGCGTGAACGTCGACGAATTTACGAAGATCATGATGACGAGGAAGCAGAAGTAGGGCTCTGCTACCGCGCATCCTGATAATCTGGATTTGAAGAAGGCCGAGTCTCGCGTCAGTGTCATGGGCGGGAGGAGGTAGCCATGGGGTGGAGCAAGGGGTGCATTACAGCAAGGGAATCGCGGAAGAGATACCAGGAGAGAGACGTTACTGTGTAGGGAGACTTATGTATACCTCCAATAAGAGCAGGACTATTAGTGTGGAGGATGTGTTCCAATGGCGCCTTCACTCAGTCATATGTTTTGTCTATCTATTATATCGG
This sequence comes from Cytospora piceae, assembly GCA_016508685.1. Lineage (NCBI taxonomy): Eukaryota > Fungi > Ascomycota > Sordariomycetes > Diaporthales > Cytosporaceae > Cytospora > Cytospora piceae. The sequence goes on along the minus strand of JADMLE010000002.1, from coordinate 1,441,568 downwards.
TCGGCGTCAGAGACTCAAGCAATGTTCGATTATCTTATGGGGAACCGCCCAAGTTTGTCTTGTCACCAAAAACTTGTTGATCATTTGAGTTTACATACGCCATGGGAAGAACAGTGCGGAGACCGCCAGAACCTCCGCTCATGCCGATAGCTACTTGGGTCGGCTGGCTGACGAGCACGGGCAAGTAGCTGAGAGAGCATCACGCCCTTGCACCCACCAAATAAGCGCCGAATGAATATGATAGGGCTTTAACTATGAAGCGGGGAGTCCTGCGCCATTTGCATAATACGTTCCCAGTAAATCACGCTTGTATCAAGAAGGGAGAGAGCCAGGAGAAGAAATGGCAGTTTGAAGGCAGGATCATACATGCTGGACAGTTAGTATCAGCATGAAGGAAGCAAGCGTGACCTGTCTCCAGCTCAGGCCAGCAGTAAACGGATTGTTCAACATCGTGAGGCGGTTAATGCATCACTCTTTCCATAGACGAGTAAGGGACGTAACGTTGGTGGTTGGTCATGCTCCTCCAACGCTTCGCTGACGGCGAAGATTTCTGTCTCATCGTTCATTCCAACGGGTAGTTATGAGCATCCTTCAGGTAGAGGATGATCTTGGTACCGCGGCTTGTTGATCAATAACTACCTAGGTACCTACCTATAGGTATTCCCAAGGTCCTCAAAGTAGGGGTGACCACCAGGGTTTTGACCCGCGATGTCTTTGTCAGGTTGGGGAGTTCTGCCACAAGCAGGTGCCAGGTTGGCAAGCGACAATAGCTGTAGCGGGCTTCCCCTATTCTCTCGCCTTTTGTCTGGCCGCTTTGTCTTTGTCTTTTGTTTGGTCTGTGGACAATCGCGTGACTTCTCTCCAAACTTGCCTTATTTTGATGGCAGTCTGTCCAACGCAGAACAGCGCCGCCGAAAACGTCCCTCGACGTCATCACTTACGCTGTTGCTAATAACAATGACGCTTGATGCGACTGGCATGGTCGCCTAACGCGCGGCCCGCTTATCAATAGACCCGTTGTTGTCCATCCTCTGGACCGACAACGACGATGCCCTCTTGGATGCAACTGGGAAGTAATTCGGTGATAACACGGCAACTCGACACAGCATCTACTGTGTAGAGAGCTGCTAAGCTGGTGGTGGATCGCTCCAGTCCGGCCCAGCGGCAAGGCGACATGCCGAGCCCCTCCAAGGTTTCCCCAGATTTTCGGACGGGAAGCGTGGGTCAATCCCCAGCATTTTGACGATGGGATATGCCACATGTCTGCATGTGCAAGGCTACCTACCTAGGTAAATACATGTTTTGTTCCCAGTACCCCGCAAATGCCAAGTGTGGGTGGGATCCATGGATGTTACTCATTTCCAATTACATGTTTCACATTGCCGGGAATTCATGCGACTACTGTTATGATACAAACTTATGAATCGTTTCGACCGAGAACCATGGATGTTATTGAAGATGACATGTCTCCCGGGAGACAGAACGAGAGAGTTCGACGGTGGGAGATACGGCCAAGCCGACCATCAGGGGGATAAGTTTGAGTGAAACAGGAACTGAGGACTGAAGGGAAGCACTTAACGGGAAATGGTCTGGGTAATCGGCCGCAAATGATTTGCTCAAGCTATTTTGATCCGCCCCAATCCCTGGCCAGACAGGAAGACTCGAAGCGGCCGGCCACACGAATGGTCTGCAGCCATGGCCTCGAACTTGGGAAGTCTGTTACATGTAACAGATGCCCTTGGTCGCATAAGCTTAGCTACCTACCTAGGTACTTGAGTTGGGTAGTTTGACGGAGACCAGGTAACACTGTCAAGCTTGCGTACTTTTCCGGTCGTCTCGACTCTGCAGACTACCAGCCAATGACCACGACGTCGTGTCTCTGCCTCTCATCCCCTCCCCCGATGCCCTAACGGCATGGTTAGTAGCCGTCGATGCTGCCCAGATCCTCGATGAGCCCCCGCACAGGTACCCGCGTTGTGTTGGAAGCAACCTTGGAAGCTTGGAGAATCTTGCAGCAAGGTCGTCAACATGCGGGCACCTCCAACGAAAGATGAGGAGCGGCCGGGTTGTATGGCCGTTGTCGATTGTGTCGCAGGCTACTTAAGTAGCTCGTAGAACAATGCTTCCCCTTTGGAACGAGCCACGGGCCAAGATTAGTTGTGCCTCGGTGTTCCTGTTTGACTCCAACTCGCCTTTTATTAGTCGTTGTTGCCGACCCTCATCAGCTCACATTATCCCCTCACTTGATCTCCTTCCTCCAGATCGAGAATCACTGCTCGACCGTTTTTCTATCTTGCCGCAGAGTATCTTGATTATCGCAGATTCCTCCCCTCCGACCGGTTTACCATCCCCCAAGCTTCATCAGACCGTCAACGCCCAGTTTCAAGTGACAAGGAAGCCTCAGCAATCGCAAACCCCACTTAGAGTCTTCCTGTGAATATCGTGAGCAAGTCTCAGTATAACAGCTCGACACGGACCAGAGCTTGTTGGTGTGATCATTGGGATCCGATCAGGGAACAATAAGAGAACAGAAGATAAGGACTGAAGGGGAAAAAGAACCGGGTTTACTCGTAAGTCTCCACGACTGAAATGGCTCCTGACTTTAATCGGCTCCCGTAGAGTCCCGGTGGACGTCAGTTCCCGTCGGTTGAAATGAGCTTAACTGCACCAGGATCCGGATAGCTGGGAAAGCTTCCCATGCATCTGCTCACTGCATGCACACCAAGCCAAATCACTTGCGCAAGTCAGGGTATTCAGCTCTAGTGAGCTGCTGCTCAACCCAGAACTTACCCACCCGCCTCCCCCCCTCCAACATAATTCGAGCCATATACCTCCTGTTCTTCCCGATGGCCAAGGATTGAATCGCTTCAGCCTCCTGTCAACCATGTACCCGATATCAGCCACATGTTCACATCAGCTGGTGGACGGTTCATGACCGGCGGAGATTTGTCTCTGGACGGCCCCATGGGCTGCAAGGTTATGCCATCTAGTCTGAGATAGTCATGGCACTGGACTGATGTGCCGGTCTATGCCCAAGTGGTTCAGACTGAAGAATTGCTGCAAGTAACTCGTCGCTCCCCGAAAGGCTTGCCTTCTTGCTGAGGAAGCGGCAACCGTTGTTGGATACCTCCTCTTGAATTCTGCCTCGGGGCTTGCCCGAGCCTGTTGAAGCACCGATCTACCAACCTCAAGATCATTTCGCCGCGTAAAACACGTCCTATGTCTAGAGAGCTGATGTTCTGACCTAGTACAGCTTCACCATACACCTTCCACTCTGGACCCTTCCCTCCCACTCCTAAGGTAGAATCGACATCCGACTCCTAGAGTGCGAGATCTCTCGTAACCTTGAACGACATATCTCAAACCACGCTCGAACTCATCATGTCCAACACCATCAAGCAGGCCGCTGAGGCAGCTAGGTCCAAGACCTCCGAGGTCATGGGCTCAGCGAGGAATGCCCAGAGCGAGGGCGCCGCGGTTGCCAACGACTTCCTACATACGCCATACATAAGAGCAGCATTGCCCTTCGTCAACGGAGGATTGAGTGGAATGGTAGCGACGTCCGTAATCCAGCCCGTCGACATGATCAAGGTGCGGATCCAGCTGGCGGGCGAAGGTGTGGCCACTGGCCCGAAAGCGACGCCTCTTTCCGTAACCCGCGAGATCATTGCCAAAGGAAAAGTCCTCGATCTGTACACCGGCCTGTCCGCCGGTCTTCTCCGACAGGCCGTGTATACCACTGCCCGGCTTGGCTTCTTCGACACATTCATGGGTCAGCTGACAACCAGGGCAAAGGCAAAGGGTCAACAGATCGGCTTCGCCGAGCGCGCAACAGCAGGCCTGTCAGCCGGTGGTCTTGCTGCTATGATCGGTAACCCTGCAGATCTCGCCCTCATCCGGATGCAGAGCGACGGTCTGAGACCCGTGGACCAGCGCAAGAACTACAAGTCCGTCATCGACGCCCTAGCCCGGATCGCGAAGAGCGAAGGTGTCGGCGCCCTGTGGGCGGGAGCGACGCCGACGGTCGTCAGGGCGATGGCCCTCAACTTCGGACAGCTGGCCTTCTTCAGCGAGGCCAAGTCTCAGCTGAAGACGCGTACGGAATGGTCGACGCGCACGCAGACGCTGACGGCAAGCGGCATCGCCGGGTTCTTCGCGTCCTTCTTCTCGCTGCCGTTCGACTTCGTCAAGACGCGGCTGCAGAAGCAGTCCAAGGGCCCCGACGGGAAGCTGCCGTACAAGAGCATGGCGGACTGCTTTGCCAAGGTGGCGAAACAGGAGGGCCTGCTGCGGTTCTACCGCGGGTTTGGCACGTACTATGTGCGCATTGCGCCGCACGCCATGGTGACATTGATCGTGGCCGATTATCTTGGCTGGCTTACCAAGTAAAAGGGAATGGAATGAATGGGTTCTTTGGCGTTCGGCTTGCTGTGATTTGTCTGGGTATGTCCCACCCATGCGTGGTCACTGGTGCTTGGGTCTGATGATTTGGATACGCATCCTGGTTATTGGGAACGTTTTGCGGCTTGGTAACCGCTAACCAGCTTGTGTTATGTCGCCTTTGTCGAGATCAAATTCGGTAGTGATCCCCGAGCATTGAATATTCATTAGTGGTATATAGGCAACAAATATCACCCAGGTACTCAAGAGTTGACAATGGAGAAGTGTGTAGTAATTGAGTGATTAGATAGATGTGCCCCACAGAACTCTAATCACGTCGCCGGCGGCGGCTGCGGCTGCGGCTGCAATTCCAAGGTTGCTGTGCAAGGGGGGGCGAGTGGGCTACCATATGCCTTGTTTACTGGGAATTAGCATTGCTTAGGATCGTTTGAGCCCAAGCCTGCCTTGATTGTTCTTCCACGACGGTACAAAACTGTTGGAAGACCCTCCTCCGCGTCCCTCGTGCCAAACTACTGAAGATCACCCTTAAAACCGAGCGTTATGTGCGGAAGACACGGCTGGACGGAGAAGCCTCCCCGTTCGCACGACTACAATGTCGAGCATCTGATTGGTCGTCCGCCTTGAAGGTACTAGGTACCTAGGTAATGACCTCAGGCCGCGGCGTGTTCACTGAATGCCCTCTAGCTGCCCCTCATCCACAACTGCCACATTGCTGTCCTGCTTATCAACAACGCATACTGCGACAGCCATATAAAGCCGACGACATTGAACCTGACTCACCTGTTATTGAACATCCGTTCTGTGGATAGAGACACAATCAATCCAAACATTCGACATATCGACCCTCCCGCGACAACGATCACTGCGGTGCCCCTTATCGCCTACGCCCATCCAGCCGGCTTACAAGTGGCAACTTCGCCCCGACACCAGCAACGCACCAGACATTGCGCATTTCTATCGAAATTCTCTCGTGTCTTTTCGGACTCTCTTCCACACTTCTCGCACCTTTAAACACGCCGTGATCCACAACGTGATCCACAGCGAGGTGCACTGAAGTGTTAGGAGGAGAGTCTACTGCCCCTCCTCCATTCTCCAATGAGTCACCACCTTTGGAAAGCCTTTCACGATGACAACGTCGATAAGTTCCGACGCCTGCTGGCTCCCGCCGGCTATAACGCCCAGAACGCTTCCAAGAGTCCCAACATAGGAATTGGAGGAGCCAGCAGTCCCGGCGCAATCGGGACTTCTCCAAGGAATGTCGCAAAGGCGCGCAAGGCATCGGGCTTTGGCCCGGGCGCAGGGAACGCGCGATCTGGCAATGCCAACTTTGGGCGCGCCGAGGTAAACTCCCGCGACTACGTTGGGCTGACCATCCTATTGCGCGCCGCCTCCTCGATCTCCGAGAATGCCGTCGTCTTCGTGGAAATCCTGCTCGACCACCCCGCTATCGATATCTACCTCCAAGATCCCGAGAGTGGCTGGAACGCCCTTCATCGCGCGTTATACGTCGGAAATATATCGATCGCAAGACTTCTACTGGATAAAGAGCGCAGGGATTTGGCTGGATTGACACTGGGCGGACCGGTCGCAAAAGTTGGAAGGCTTATCAAGACGAAAGATCATGAAGGGAACAGTCCATTCGACCTATACAACTCGACCATTGGTGAACGAGACTTGAAGGACCTTGTCGACATCGAGGATTCTGACGATGATTCAGAGGGCGAGGAGATCGCGATCTCGCATAACGATGCTCCTAGTCGGACTCCTGTCGAGCTCGATGGGACGGAAGTTTTTGCGTTTGGTAGCAACAAAAATATGTCACTTGGCCTGGGAGACGAGGATGACCGACAGTTCCCGGAACGCGTTTATCTCGAACGGCCTACCCACCTGATTGAGAGGTTCCATAATGAGTACATCGAGACGAGAGGTGATGAGTTGTCTGGCGAAGTCCCAACGCTCACTCAGAACAAGGAATTGCTGGTGCACGATGTGGTCCTCTCCAAATACCACAGCGCCATGCTGACGACTGATGTCGTTTCTAATCTCTACATCTGTGGCGTTGGACGAGGAGGTAGGCTTGGGCTGGGTGATGAGAACACACGGTTCACATATACTCCTGTTCAAGGCGGTCTTATGAACAAGAAAGTGGTACAGATTGCTCTCGGCCAGAACCATACCATGGCTGTTACTAATACCGGAGAGGTCTGGTCGTGGGGATCCAACGCTTACTCTCAGCTCGGTTATACTTTGCCTGAGCCTCCCAAGGGCGAAGAGCCCGTCTGTCTTTCGCCTCGGCAAGTATTTGGACCACTGAAAAAGGAGGTTGTCCTTGGTGTCGCTGCGTCGACTATACACTCCGTAGCGCACACAAATTCTAGTCTTTGGGTATGGGGCAGGAATGCCGGACAACTGGCGTTGATGGATGCCGATTCAAGGTCTTTGGAAGTACAGCAATCACCGAGGAAGGTGGCCGCGTCTCTTTTAACCGCAAGCATCATTATGGTGTCAGCTATCGACAAGGCGACAATATGCCTCCTTGAAAACCACACCGTTGTGGTCTTCACTAGCTATGGATACAACATCGTCAAGTTTCCCCTCGCTGAAGCTGGGTTTACAAACCATCGTCTAGGAAGGATATCCATCTCATCCCGGTACGATGCACAGAGGAACCAAATCAAATACATCACCTCAGGTGGAGACACTATTGTCGGGGTTAGCGGTCGTGGCGACCTCTTCTCCATGAATCTCACCCAAAAGGCAGATGCCCAGACTTCAACGTCGACGACGAATCCTTCTAAGATCAAGGGTGCTGTCAGTCAGCCAGTGTGTATTTGGAGTGCTCATAAGGATGGTGTGAGATCAGTCGATGTTGGTGAGCATGGCTCAGTCATCATCAGCACGCAATCGGGAGCAGTCTGGCGCCGTGTCAAGAGAGCCAAAGCGAAAGACACCTACGTGGCTGGCTCAAGTGAAATCAAACGAAAGGACTTCAAGTTCCAGCGTGTTCCCGGCATCACGAATATCGTGACTGTGCGGAGCTCAATATTCGGTGCGTTCGCTGCAATTAGGAAGGACTCTGAAGTCATGCGCGAGCAGGTCATCGTTGGCCAACAGACTCTCTGGGACGATATCGCGCCACTCAACTGCCTTCAAGACTTCAAATCCTCTGACCCCAGCCCTGACGAGAAAGACAAAATCAAGTTTTGGGGTGCTGCCGGGCTACAGGCGCAGCTTGGGTCTGTCGCATACGAGGTGCTGACATCACCTGATCTTGAAGCGGATCTTCAGAAGTATATGTCGACTTGGCACCACCGGCACAATGATTTGGACAGTGCCATTTGCACAACATCTTCCCCAGACCTCAAAATTCCTGTACACGGCTGGATATTATCAGCACGAAGTCCGGCATTGCGGCGGGCTTTGTTGACAGTCCGCAACAACGGTGCCCACGAGCTGCCGCTTTCGGACCTCTTGAACATTGAAACGGTCGATGGAAAGACTGTCTTGACCCTTGTTGGTGTCGACATTATTTCTCTGCTAAACATGGTCCTGTACATGTACGAAGATCGCGTTATACCTGCCTGGAATTACACTCGCCACGAACCTTCTTTGGCGTTCAGGTACCGCCAGGTTCGCGCCGAAGTCGTTAAGCTAGCAGGCCAACTAGAAATGGGCAAACTGGAGGCGGCGGCCCAAAGACAGGTCGATCCACAGAGGTCACTAGACCAGGATCTGCAATCTGCCGTCGAGGACCCTCACTTCTTTGATGATGCTGACGCACTTTTGGAGCTTGATGGTGATGAGACGCTGGGTCACAGCGCATTACTGTGTCAGCGTTGCCCGTTCTTCGAGGGGCTGTTTTACGGTCGTTCGCAAGGAATGTGGATTGCGAGCCGTCGCACAGCTCTTGGGGCTTCCGAGAGGATACCCATCGACCTGAAACACATCGAGCCAGAGACCTTCAAGTTCGTTCTGCGCTATCTCTATGGCGATGTTGGAAGTGAAATATTTGACGACGTGGTGTCCGACAGTTTGGAAGAATTCTTGGATATCGTAATGGACGTCCTCTCGGTCGCCAACGAGCTCATACTGGACCGCCTCTCCCAGATCTGCCAGCAGGTCATCGCCCGATTCATCAACACGCGAAACATCGCTCACTTCTTGAACGCCATCAGCCCGTGCTCCATTACGGAGTTCAAGGACGCTGGCTTGGAATATGTAACTTTGCAGATGGAGGATATGCTCGAGAACTACCTTCTGGGTACGTTGAATGCCTTTTCCCTCACTTGTCCCGATGGACGCTCCTCTACTGGGCGATATCCCTTTGCATAAGTGCCCATCTGGTGTCTGGGATACATCCCTATGATTATAGATCTAGAACTTCGTCCCGCAATTGCTGACACCACGATTGAATAGACGATCTCGACCCTGAACTACTGGAAGAACTCGATCAAGTTGTCAGGGATAACCAGCTTGCCCGATATCCATTTGCAAAGAGTGGTCGGGCTGAGATACTTCTCCACGAGCAATATCCAGAGCTTGCGCAGGATATTGATGAGGAAAGACAACGCAGAGTTAGAGAAATGGCATTCAAGGCCAATCAAAAGGATGAGGAGAAGAAGCTCTCTTCCTCGATCAAGGCCAAGTTTGGCAGCCTCGAGGATTTCTCCCCACTGTCGCCTGCTCCTGACAAATCAAGAGGCAAAGTGAAGGCAGGGAGAAACGAGCCCTTCAGTCCAAATCTCCGCCCCAGAGCGGCTCAGCCTGACCTCATGTTCAATATGGATGACGATGAAGCACCGGTTGACAGCCCGTCTGTCCGACCGCAAAGATCGTCAGATTTGAAGCGACAGTCGGAACTTGATCAGATACCTTCACTCTCAGGGTCATATCGTGACGAGAAGGGGAAATCTGTGTATCGCCCACTCGTGCTCTCACCGGAAGTCGGGCCCTCACTTGCGTCCCCTCAGGAGATGGGTGCTCAAAGCTCTACTAAGCCATGGGCTTCAGCAAAGTTGCCCACTGACAAGCTTGATCTCCGCGAGATCATGCACGAAGCATCGCCAGGTCAAGGTCACTCTGCCCTTTCTGCAGGCATCGCAGCACAGAAGGCAAAAGAAGCAGCGGCAAGGCCGCAGCAGATAAAGCTTTCGCAGAAGGAACGCAAGAGGCAGCAGCAGCTCCAAGCGGAGCAAGCTGCCCTGATACCGCCCGTCAAGACGGCTTGGGAAAAGGCATCCACATCTTCACCGTGGCAAACAGTCTCAAGTGGTTCCAAGTCCACTCTCCAGGAGAGCCCAGTAGAGGCGCAAAAGTCAGTTTCGTCGAACCCAAAACCCCTTGTGGTAGCCGAAGCCCCAACAAAGTCCATACCACGGCAGACTCAGTCCCCAGACACGCGCCACTCTGGCCAATCCCGAACACCTACCAGGACACCTCCCGTACGGCCGTCACCCAAGCCTGCCTCGTCTATGTCCAACTTTTCAGCCGACATGTCCTCCAAGCCCGTAGTCCCGCACTCCAAGTCCTACTTCAAACCAGCTCCCAAAGCGGAGCCGATCTTGGGTCTCAGCATGGCCGACATCATCGACCAGGAGAGGCGCAACCTTGAAAGCGTCAAGGAGGCGGCCGCCAAGCGCAGCTTGGAGGAGATTCAGCAGGAACAGGCGTTCCAGGAGTGGTGGGAGGAAGAGTCACGGCGAACCCAGGAGGAAGAAGCCAAGAGATCGGCTCGTGATAGGGACAGGGGGACAGAGAAGGGTGGTGCTAAGGGGCGGAGAGGAGGTGGAGGTCGTGGCGGGAAGGCGAGAGGTGAGAGAGGAGGTAGTAACACTAGTGGCGGTAACGCTGGCGCAGCGGATGCCGGTGCTGAGGGAGAGGCGGTGGAGAGGCCGCAGAATCAAGACCAGGACAGGGGAGGTCGGGGGAGTAGGCGGAGTAGAGGTCGAGGTGGTGCTGTTAGGGCTACTTTATGACATGAGATATAGGGAGAAGCCGCCTGGGGTTGGCTGATTTATGGAAAGACCACCACTTTTTGATCATACATGGGACTGTGCATGAATGCAGAAGTCATCGTGAGAGTGCCTGTGCTGATTGAATATTGGGATTGATGAATACTTCTGGCAGCATCCTACCCCAGCCTGCTTCCAGGTAGCAGGTTTACTCAAGGTAAGTATGGTTAATAGCTACCGTGCTTGCAACTCCCACAGAGATTGGTAGGTACAGTATATCCCTCCGGCAAGTTGACTAACTATTACATGTTTCCCGAGATGGAAACAAACACCGTTCGTGGGATCAAGCACGCTGCTGCGTCACAACTACACAACCAGCATATGCCGGTGTGCGACGGCATGGTCGACTGCATTGCTCAATCTGAGCGGTACAGTAGGTCCTGTCTATCTATTTATACCGCTCATATAGGCTTTTTTTCTTTCCAAGTAAGATGAAGTGCGACTACTACATTTACAATACCTGGATGGCTTATGCATGCGAACAACCTGTTTCCCATATGGCTATAAGCAGAGCAGAGGGCGAATGGTGCGAGTTCTGTTGCCACTGGACAGATGAGAACACCCACCGGCGACGAGATTGTCCATGGTTTACAGACGAGGATGGTCCTAATGGAGGGTGTATCGGGGGGGGGGTACTGGACTATGCGCCGCCGCCGACAATGTCGAGTCAGTAATTAGATGATGATGACAGCGCACAGGTTTAGGCAGAACAGTTGAAGCCAATGGCAAGATGCGATAAGGAGCGCCATTCTCTAGTCTCGACTTCACAGCTCAGCCTATGAACGGGGCCTTGCTGCAAGGTGGTGTTGGGTTGACTGGTGTTGCCAAACCGATGCGGGCTGCTTTCGTTGTCGTTTACTTACGTTGCTGACATAGGATGACAACTCTCATGCAGTGAGACTGACCGACATGCCGACCTCCAGGGTCCTTGAAGCCGTTTCTTATCTTATCTCTTATCTGAACGGTCGAGTCCCGATCACGGAATGTCGAAGTGACCGGATCACGGCCTCGGATGGTGTGTGGTGCAGCGCAGCGACTCAGTAATGATGGTTAATTGACTACCTACCTAGGTACTTAGGTATGGTAAACATTGCAGGAGACCTATAAGTAGGCACGGCGCATCACAATACGTGCGGCCGCCAAGCCATGCCAGAACAAGTCTGTTACTTGACGTGCTCGAGTGGTTACCTCGGGACTTACAAGGCGGGCCCGTGTACCCAGCGCATAACCTCGAAGTACCGAGTAGTAGCCTCTTGGACCGAATGTCAAAATGTCTCTTTGTCCTACGCCCACAACAATAGGTATACGTAGTTGTCTTTGCGAAGGCGTAGGTATGGTATCGAAAGCTCAATCCGAATCAACAGAGAGCGACTGTTTTCAAGCTATGTTGCGCCTGTATGGCTCTCTCCTTTACGTATGAGAATTATGGGTGAAGCTGTACCGGGTACATGATTAAAGAATAGACCCACGTGCCACTCGCCGACCAACGCTCCTACTTCGAAGTCGACGAAATCGGCACCCCCAATCACACCCACACCACTGCCACACCACACACCGTCTTCAATCCAGTGTCTCCCATCATTGACACTCCCAAGTGCCTGTGCATTTGCTTTTTCCTCTGCAATCTCGGGCACGCCCTTTTCATCTCCCTCATCTATTCCGCTTTAGATAGTGCTTCTGGGAGCAGACCACTAGGCTTTCAACAAGTCACACAGCATCTCTTGTCGAGTCGTGTCTCAGTTCGCAGAGCCTCTTCTTGATCCATCTGCTCTAGCTTCCTCGGCGCTGGATGACGAAAGAGCTGCCAGGATCACGAGGCACGCTTCACCCATGACTTCGACTGCCACCCTCAACGGACTCAGTCAACCCAGATCATCCTCAGAGTCATAGGTCCACCTTCGTAAAACGCCAGCTCTTGATAGTATCTGTACTGAGCTTCTTATCAACTCTTTGCCCGATTCTCTGTCTTGTGACGTCTTGACCTGCCTTCTGGGCACGCCTGCCCATCTTCAACAACAACCACCACCAACACCGCCACACCTCCAGCACCATTCACCTCCACCCAAACCGAGCCCAGACGCATGTTCATCATGCCTACGACTTTCTAAAACTCGGCCAACAACGGAACACAGTTGGCGACTGCACCAGAGCCCGCGAACCCCTGAATTGGACAACTGGATTGGATCGGTGCCTGCTCACTTGGCCAAGCAGCCCTCGACCCTCGACCTCCACCCACAGCGTTCTTCGTGTGTGCTATAGCTTCAACGAGTCTGCCTTGTGGTCCCCTCGACATCTCGAATTCCCCGCAAAAGTGTAACAATGGATGCCGATGTGCGGTGGAATCGCGAGTAAATACTCTTGTTGCAGCACCCGTTCACACTCGATCCTCTCGACTTTCTCGACAGCTGCCATCATCCACTCCGCCATCAATTCACTAGTCGATACTCTCCGCAAATACCGCTTTGCCTTGCAATCGTCCTGCGTCATTTCCAGCATATGCTGCACCGGCAGTTCACAATTATAATACGTCGAGCTTGACCTTGCCCCCAACGTTTATTCAGCATGCATCAGCATCCTAGACACCCGCCGAGGGTGTCATCCCCTGCTTCCTCACCCCAGACAAATCCAACGAGATCGAACAATCCCAGGGAAGGCTCCGGCGCTCAGATGAGAGGCCCACCGGACTCTCCGAGGCGAGGAACCGCGAGCTCTGGTGGGAGCGGAGAGCTCGAGCCCAGGGGTCCGAGTCGTGAATCCATCAAGAAGTTGGACCAAATCCTGCAGGTGCGATGGGACACATCCCTTTCTCGCCTTTATCTCTGCTGATGTTCTGTAGAATTTGTATCTCAAGGCTGCCGTAGTCATCGCACAATCCCGCATTAGGACGACCCCATTGGGGCCTAGCAAGATAAATAAATGGGTATGTTTCCTGAGAGCCAAAGCGTAGTTACGGATGCTGACGGTCGTCCGAAGTTCTCATTAGAGACAGACGAGATCGAAGAATTCCGAAATGAATTTCGAACGTGGAAGACTTGCAGCGCCTTTGAAAACCGGTTTCCGCCCATGGTTATCGAGACCTATTTAGACGCTTCTCGACTTTCCCCGAGCCAATGTCTTGTGGTTGTAGATGATAATGGCAAGAGGTGGGATGTGCTTGAAGCTCTGAATTCTTCCGAAACCAGCGACGACAGCCCTACGATGAGAAGACGAAACACAGAAGTCATATTGGAACGTTGGCACCTCGAACTCAAGCCTTTGCCGACGGGAGACATTGAGGACTTTGGCTCAATACTGCCAACTATTTACAAGAAAAGCATCATCTTTTTTAGGTCGCTGTTTGTGGCAAGCAGAGTAATACCTGCGTACAAATTCTCTCAGCAAGCTATGACGAAGAAGCCCCAACCCGCCCTGGAGGTGAAGTGTCGCATATTGACAGGCGAGACAGAGTCAAGCGGCTATGATGCGCTTCGGCAACCACTCAGCGACGGCCGCGAAGTGGTAACTGACTATGTGCTGGGAGACTTAGAAGTACCAGTAGGACGGTTTTATGCTTCAGCCACTTACCGGAACGAATGCCACTTCAGAGTCGACGATGCGGAGTCGTTGCTCAGTTCCCGCTTCATGGGAGTAGATGAGCACTTCTTTAAGCCGTCGTTGCCTCAGAGTAGGGACTCTAGCCGCCGGGAGTCCACTGCGGATATAGGATCATTTCCCTCCCGACGACACGCGAGAGGCTCTTCAGACGCTCAACAGACATATGGCAGCTTGTCCACCTTCCACGGGGCTGGAGCTCCAGGCACTAGTCCCATATCAGCCTTAAGAGCTATGAAGCCCGCCGGATCAGATACTGGCTCACCTACTGGATCAGTGCCAGCGAGCGTAGAAGAGCCATCTCATTCTTTACCAATCCGCCCATCAGTCCGGGGGAGCGACAGTCATGGAAGACGCCCTTCAGTCTCGTTTCAGCCCTTTAAGGCAGGCTCGCTGTCGGGCTCACCAAAAGTCCAAGAAGGAGAGTTCCCCTCGTCGCCACTTTCGGGACAGCGACCATCTGGATTAAGTGCACTTGCTCAAGCCCGGAAACGCAACTCGCTTACCGCCGGGATGCCGGCTTCCTTACGTGGCGGGCCACCGCCGGCGGTGGAGATCCCCGCGAGCTCATCTCCCAGACCATCAAGCGGTAGGATCAGCAGCAGCTTCAGCCATCGCAAGGGAAGACTTTCTTTCGGTGGCCAAAGTAGGGGCGGCGACGACGACCAGGCCAGCAGCGGGAGGCAGAGCTTATCTTCCTCAATTGCTCAGCCTGGGTCTGGCTTGCTGGCCGAGGCAAGTGGTCAGGCGAGTTCAGGATCTTTGAATGCCGACGATGATAACATCTCCGAATTCCTCAAAATACTTGATAGCAAGAAGACTCTGTCAAGTTTTGAGCCAGGGAAGAAGGGTGAATCGGCTTCCAAGAGAACGGTGGCGCAGCTTTCGAAGTTTCAGCACATGCGCGATTCGAACAATGCCCTCACGGACTCGATGGCATCTTCTATGCAATTGCAACGTTCGTCGAGCTCGTCGAGCCGTCAACTGACCAGCGTTCCTGGCATGGTTGCTCCAAACTCCATGTCGGTATCAACGTCTCCAGGGAAGCCGCTCTCCCCACACACGCCGCACACTCCAGCAATTCCGTCTCGGCTCAGTGAGAATTCGATCATAGACTACGAAGTGCAGGCTCAAGCTGCGCGACGGGCGACACGGGCCGCCCCCCAGATTGCCTCCATGGAGGAGGAATCGGCTACTGAGGTACCGCTCAGTCCCGAGGGAACAACGGCGATTGATATCCCGCTGCCGCTATCACCGAGGATCATGCAGAGCAACCGGAGGTCCAGCTCTGTGGCACAACAGCACCGTGCCATGGTAGAGGAAGATGACGCGGACCTCGCATTCGGCGGCAACCGCAGTATCAGCCTTGGGGCCGAGCCAACTGCCAGTACGCTGTTCGGGATGGAGCATGGCGAGTCTGCCGAAGACGCGGCGCGCCTGCAACCTGCGGCCAACATCCGGACCTCTGCGGTACCAGGATCTCCTGGCTCTATGGATCACGAGAAGAACCCGCCTGGAGGCTTGCTAGCCAGTAATGCCTGTAGCTCGCCCGTCCGTCTGCGGTACAGGAGTACCCGCGGCCGGCCGACGCCGCCCCAGTCTTCCAGGGGCAGCTTCGTGGGGGGCTCAAGCGGCCGTTACAGCATGGGCCGAGGTGACAATGACCCTGATGAGGAGCCTCTTGTATTCGACATGCAGGTGAGCGAGATGGGCCGCCGGAGCCTCGAGGAGGGTCGTGGCGGAGGGAGTGTGGGTAGTAGCTCGAATGACCGATATGAGCCAAGAGGAGTATCGAGGAGAGGATGGTGAGAGACCAACGGGGGAAGGTTTGCAATTTCCCTTGCAGGGACAAGGGTCATACATACAGAACGAAGGCAAACAACAGGACCGCTCAATGAGCGAGCGAAATCAGCATAATGGTCATTAGGAGTTTCGGAAGGGTACAAGTGTCTTTCATATCACATCAGACTGGACATATCATCTCTTCTCTATACTAGGGGCTTTGGGCACGGGGAACAATGCAATTTGGGTAGTGTTCTTGGATCCAAGGCGAGAGGGGAGCTCTACAACGGCGTTTGTTTGGGCTACAGCAGAACAAGACTATAATGCTGGCTGTATTGTTGAGGGTTACTTGGGACAGAGACGGGTTGAGAGCACGGCCAGAAGTTGGCGGTATTTGGGTGAGACGGAGAATCAGGTGTCCGCCTTTCGAGATCGAGAGCAAGCCAAGCAAGCCAGCCAGCCAGCCAGCCAGCAAGCAAGTATATGCACATAGTGAACAGGCAGCTGTATGCATTGTTGAGGAATAGGTCATATGCACATAGAAATAGAAGACATACATTGTGCTCGAGGACGCTTATGAGTGTGGTAAGGTGTTGCGTATACTGACTGTGATAATTTGACTGGCTTCTTCCTAAATGTACAGTCATGTGATACTGTTCTAGATCATCTAAGGCAGTGCTTCCTCTGAATGGACTAGAAACAAGATTATTGAGACGGTGATGAGTTGGGCATCGTTTTTCAGGATTCAATGTGTGGCGCAAGCAACGTAAGGCAGTGCGACGCAACGGTGATAAGAGGCATCCCAGCAGCCAGGCACCTACGGATCCGTACTTAGAGGTAGATCAATTGATAGGAGCATCCCTCCCCCACCGCCCCCAACCCCAACCACCCCACCTTCAGGGCTACTGCAAACACATGCCCAGCGTCTACAGGCGTCCAGCGGCAACTTTGTCAGGGGTTCCCAGGTGTGTGCGCCTGACCTTACCAGCTTTACGCGGACGGATTATAAGCACTGACTGCACTGCAACAGTTCGTCATACTCATCCACCTACAGCATCGTGACCTTACACCACCACTACTCTCTCTCCTCCGCACCGCAAGTCAGACACTTAGCGATAGTTGACTTTCAAGCACAAACCCGTATCGAACAGAAGAAAAAGACTCAGCCGCCACCACCACTCGACATTCTCATAGAGCAGGCTGCCACCATGTTCAGAGCAGCAGCTCCTGGGCCCTACGATGAGGCCGTCGGTACGTTCACTCTATGCACAAAGGAATGCAAGGAACCATCGCTGACCCTGACTGCCACACGTAGCCAAGGCGACGGACGAGAACCTCACCTCAGAGGACTGGGGCTCTATCATGGAAGTTTGCGATCGCGTGTCCAGCGACACTAATGGCTCACAGCAGGCTGTCCAGGCCTTGATCAAGCGCCTGGCCCATCGCAACGCCAACGTACAACTATACACTCTTGAGGTTAGTAACATTTCCTATGGGAGGGTTTAGACCCTTCCACCCCTCCCTCGTATGCACTGCCAATGCTGACCTCCCCATCTTCGACCACCCACAGCTCGCCAACGCCCTCAGCCAGAACTGTGGCAAGCCCATGCACCGCGAGCTCGCCAGCCGCGCCTTCACCGACGCCCTCCTCAAGCTGGCCAACGACCGCAATACCCACAACCAGGTGAAAGCGAAGATTCTCGAGAGGACGAAGGAATGGTCCGACATGTTCAGCAAGGACGCCGACCTGGGAATCATGTACGACGCATACTTCCGCCTTAAGCAGAGCAACCCGCAGCTCCAGCCGCCCTCTGCGCCACAGAAGAACAGCCTGACCGAACTCGACCGTCAAAAGGAGGAGGACGAGCTCCAGATGGCCTTGAAGTTGAGTCTGCAGGAGGAGGAGAGGAAGAAGTCCATCCCACAGCCAGCGGCCGCCGCGGGGCCGTCGAGTAGCAGCGCACCCCCTCAGGAGCCAGCCGCCGCCGCTGCCGCGCCCTTACAGCCCATGCCGTCGGGCACCACGGCTGCGACGGTCAGCCGGGTACGGGCACTATACGACTTTGTGCCCTCTGAACCAGGCGAGCTGGAGTTCAAGAGGGGCGATGTCATTGCTGTGCTGGAGAGCGTATACAAGGACTGGTGGCGTGGGTCCTTGAAGGGCAAGACGGGCATCTTCCCGCTAAACTACGTCGAGAAGCTGACGGACCCGACGCCTGATGAGCTCCAGCGTGAGGCGCAGATGGAGGCCGAGGTGTTCGCCGAAATCAAGAACGTCGAGAAGCTGTTGACGCTGTTGAGCACGAATAGTGCGCCGCGGGAGGAGGACAATGAAGAGATCTCCAAGCTTTACCACCAGACGTTGGCCATTCGCCCCAAGTTGATCAAGTTGATTGAGAAGTACTCGCAGAAGAAGGGTAAGCATGACTGGTTGTAACACTGGTTCTGGGGGATATCTTGACTGACACACATCGCAGATGACTTCACACAACTCAACGAGAAGTTCATCAAGGCCCGGAGGGACTATGAGGCATTGTTGGAATCCTCCATGTCGCATCCTCCACAAACCAACTACCCGCCATACGCCATGCGGCCCGCAATACCCCAGGGGTACGGCGGTCCAGGTCTCAGCTATCCGGGACCAGCAGCTCAACCACAAGAACCTCAAGGTTATGGAGCACCTTCTGGCCCAGGTTACGCTCAACAGCCACCCTCCCAAGACCCTCAGAGATTCTATACCCCTGCTCCTGCTCAAGGTTAGATCTCCTGTCAATTTCTTCATGTATATAATAAGCCAAGTACCGTTCCTGACCAATGAGACGGCAGATCAAGTACCGCATCAATATCAAGCCTACCCTCCCCAGCAACATCCTCAGTCTACACCATCTCCAGCATTCCAGAGGCCAGGCGCCACTCCGGCGCCGTTCTTCCTGGCTGGCGCGGAGGTTCCTCCCACGGGAGGACCGCCTGCTCAGCATTCGTACCCGCCGCTTGATCCAGGGCAGCGTGCTCCTTCTGCCGGACAGCAGCCTGATGTTCCGCCTATCCAGTGAGTCCCTTTTCGTGTTCGATCACCTGATCGAGCAAGTGCTAACGTGCCGATTGCAGGACAACTACCTCCCCACCACCAGCAAACCAATACGTCCCCTACTCCCGCCCACCAGTACCAGGGTCGCAAGCACCACCCTCAGATCACCCGCAACGGCCCCAGGGTGCATACGATCAACGGCGACAATCCACCTACGGCCCGGGCTCCGGGCCTGGTAACCCTCAGGAGCTAGCGACATCCGCCTACGACTCGCCCGTCGCATCACACAACCCCCAGGCCTCGGCAGCCTACACCTCATCTGCGTACTCGCCCGATGATGGCCCGTCGGCACCGTCCGCGCCCAGCGAGCCGTCATACCCTGCGCCGTCTGCGCCTTCGATCCCGGGTAGTCTGATGCCGGGCGGCCAGGCGCGGCTGGATGGTGCGCCGTCGCCGTTGCACCCGAGCGGGCCCGCGTTTGATTCGAGACAGGGCCTGCCGAGCCAGCATGGCGGGCAGCCGGCGCAGTATAAGCCTTATGTGCCGCCGCCAAGTGCTTATTAATTGTGGAGAAGGGTCGTCGAGGCGACAGATCTCATTTGAAGCAAGCTTAGGGAGAGAAGAGATGTGCTCACGGGCTTTTTTGGGGATGAACACTATCAGTGAGGATGCTGGGTAGGCAAGATGAAGGGCAGTATGGAACCGAAGGATCTGGCCCATAGGAAATGATAACCAAGGCCGTGTCCCAGGAGAGCAAGCCACGATGCTAAAGGGTGCGACACAGGCAACGTTGAATATCACTCGCATTTTATAAATAGGTAATACCTGTTGTATGCCGTATCATGATTCATACCTGAATACCCAAGTTCATAAGAAAGACACAAATAGTGTTTTGAGAATGCAGACCCAACGCCGCCTGCCAAACCCCCAAGGCAGACCCAATTTCCATGATTGTTCGTCATCCAGACCGAATCACCCGATCGACGGGGTGGTCAACATAAATACATCATCAACTCGTCTCTCGTCAGACTCTACACATCTGTGCTCCTCACCACCGCCGTCCGTAAACATCATCAACCTTCCTGGGCGCCTTCTTCTCCGCCGGCTTCTTCCTCCTGAGATCCGCCATGCCAGTCAACATGTTGTCCATGTCCTGGCTGACAACCTGGTCATCAACCTCGTTGTCATGTCTCGGTTTGAACAGGTTGAGCAGGTCCTGCAGGGACAGCTTGAGCGCGTCCTTGTTCTTCTTCATGCCGCCCTCGATGGCGTGCATGGCGAGGAGCCGCTTCTTCTCCTGGAGCGCGAGAATGCGCTCCTCCACCGTGTCCCTGACGGTGAGCTTGTAGACGACGACGTCGACGGTCTGGGTGAGTCGGTGGACGCGGTCTATGGCTTGTTCTTCGACGAACTGGGGAGGTGATTTGTTAGCACATCATGTGAACGGCGACGGGAGAAGAAAGAAAGGTGGGTGGCTGGATGCAGGGAAACTTACAGGGTTCCAGAACGGCTCGACGATAACCACCCTTGTCGCAGCAGTCAAATTGAGCCCCAACGATCCACACTTCAGACTGCACAGCAGAATCCGCGTTTTCTTGTCGTTACGCAGGCTGTTCAGGCTCGCCTCGCGGTCGTCGTTCTTCATCCCTCCATCGTAGCGCACAAACTCGAAGCCCTCCTTGCGCAGGTACGGCTCAACCAGGTCCAGCATGGAGGTGAACTGCGAGAACACGATGAACTTGTGCTCGGTGGCCTCCTTGTGCAGGATATTGACGATCTCGCGGATCTTGGACGAGGTCATGATGGGTTGGCCCTTCATGAGCCGGTGTGGCGCGTAAGGTATGTCTGATTCTGCGGATTGGGAGTCCTCAACGCTTGAGTCGTCTTCGGAGTCCTCTTCGGAATCCGCTTCTGTATCCATATCCTCCTCCTCCTCAGAGTAAGCTTCGGATCCGGACTCGGCCTCTGAGTCGACCAGTCTCTTGGCTCGCTTCTGATTCTTTTTGGGTTTGACAGGTTGGGAACCGAGCTTATCGATTGACACGAGACTATCGTCGTCAGAATCATTTTGGTAGTCTTGAGAGGTACGCTGGGTGGCAAGTTCGTCTTCAACGACAAAGCTGCTCATGTTGCTTGCTTCCTCGTCTTCGGAGTCATGAGCAGAGTCATAAGATCCAATGTCCTCGCCTACGCCTTCGGCATTCTCATCGTCCGTACCGCCCGCTTTGCCCAGGCGTAGCTGCCCACGCTCATCTCCATCGACAAGCCAGCTTCCCTCGCCGTCTTCGTCGTCGCTGTCCATAACGACATTTCGCCTCCGTGACTGGCGCTTCTTCACCTCTGTCTTGGCTTCCTCCTTCTTGGACTTCTTGGGCTTCTTGCTCTGGCTTGACATCTTCGGTCCAAGGGCCTCAGCATAGATTTCATCAATATCCGCCGAGCACTCTTCGCAACGAACACCGCCGCGGGCAGAAACCTCCCGGGGCAGGTCTTGCTGACACATGTCGCACTTCTGCGCCTGGATTCCCATGCCGCCGAAAGCGTCCGTAAGATCTTCAAGGCTGGTATCTGCAGCTCTTTGGTTGGATGTATCGGTGGAGAGGGCATCTTTGTCCTTGTCTAGCTTGTTCTCTACCAGTTTCGGGTGGTTGCAAGCTTGTCGCAGCCGAAGGAGCAACACCAATGCATTGGCGTAGTTGACTTTGACCTTCATCATCCTCTCAAGACTCTTGTCAGCGCGTTCTTCCAGCTTGTCGTAGAATCTCCGTTCAGCAGGGGAAAATTCCGTGGACACAGCCACGACCTTGCGCTCCGTGATCTTGAAATGTGAAACTGGGGCTTCAGTCGAGCCGTTTTTGGCGGCGGCCTCAAGAGCTTTCTTGCCTCCTGGAAGCAGTGCGCCCTCCTCCTTCAAGATGTCTTTGGTGCGGCGCTTCATGAACGACCGCAGGAGGGCATGGAGTCGGCTGATCGCAAGGTGGCCCTTGCCGTTCTTCATTGGCTTATCGATATTCTCTCGCCAATGCTGGAGGCTATCATAAGGCTGGATGCGCAGGAAGTGGACCAAGCTCTGTAGCTCGTCCAAGTTGTTTTGCATAGGTGTGCCCGTCAAGCACCACCTATATTCCGAACGCAGGTCGCAACATGCCTTTGTGGATTTTGCATTCCGGTTCTTGATAGTATGTGCCTCGTCGAGGATAACGCGGTACCAATGCAGACCAAAACAGCCGGCTTTGACACTGTCGGAACAGTGGTTGTGCTCGGAGACCAGAATCTGGTAAGTAGTAATCACGACATCGTACTTAGCGAGATCTTGATACCGCTTGGTGCGGTTCGGCCCGTGATGCACGCAAACGCTGAGGCGATGCGCCTTTGTCACTTTTTCCTTGATCTCTGCCTCCCATTGTCGGATGAGGGCCAGCGGTGCTACAACAAGGGTGCTCCTCTCCACACCATTGAGTGACTTCTTCCAGGTCGGATCGTCCCTATCTGGCCTAGAATTGCTGATGATGAGCGAGATAGACTGCAAAGTCTTTCCCAAGCCCATGTCGTCTGCAAGAATCCCGCCCTTGGGGACCTTGCCACGCTTCACTGGCCCCAGCTCTCGGCCCTTCATCCATTTAACACCCTCGACTTGGTGTGGCAGGAGTTTAACCATAATACCCTCCACTGTACCGTCTTCTAAGCCGCCCTTGTTGTCTTCCTTGTCTTCGTCATCCTCCAATCCACCCTCCAGCAGGGCCTTCAGGTCCTCATTCGCCTTGGCGGGGTCGGTGTAGAAGGTGTTGTTGTCGAAGGCAGCATTGCTGCGAGGGGCTTTGTAGTACGAGGACTGAACATACTCGGGCGGATGTGCGCCAGGGCCCAAGGAGCTGAACAATGGTGCCATCGACGACGAGTTGGTTTCGCTGGGCTTTCGTGAGGGCATCTTGTGGTCTCGATGATGCTCAGGTCGCCTCTTGGGCTGTATGAAGAGGTTGGAAGCGTTGGCTGCTTTCTGCTTAAGACTTGACATCAACTTTCCAGGCTGCCCGAAAACGGGCTGCTCTGAGTGGTTAAAGCCCAGAGAGTTAAGTGATTTATAGGTTGGTGCTACCGGGCTAGATGTCAGGTTCACCACTTCTTCCTCTTTTGGGGTTCTCGCTGGCTGCCGCATGGAGGAGTTTGAGGCGGGCGGGCCTGCGTTGTGGAGGGACATGTTGGCTGCCTGTGAATTGATCACCTCGAGATCGTCGTCCCCAAAGGACTCGGTGCGAGTAAGGCGAGCCATGGTTCGCGAGGGAACTTGAACAGGCTGGGAGAGATGTGCGTGTGTTGTGGCGCGTTACAGTTCGTGGAAAACACTAGTGGGGCTCCAGGTACGTCGAGTATCTCGCCACCAACTTCCTCAAGTCGGGCTTGTCATGCGTTTAAAGCTGTTCAGTCGCCCAGGCTAAACCTGCATCAGGGTTCTCGGAGTAGCCCCTCGGGAGTTGCTGAAGTCGAGTTCATTGGGTGGTAGAGGTTGCACGAGTAAGCTTCGCCAGAATGCAGGAACGCGTGTCGTGCAGTATTCGTGTCGTGTCGTGTCCTATCACGTTCTAGAGCCTGCAGGTTGAGTTGGCGTTTCCTGCGGGCGTGGAATGTCGAGTGTTGTTGATGCCATGGAGGGGCAAAAGGGCGCCTAAGAGTAAAGGCCCAGGCCTAAGTTCAAGTCAATAGATGACATAATTGAAATGGCAGTTGCTGCGGCAGCAAATGCTCCAGGCTGCACATACGTACCGGTACCCGTTTTTAACAGTATTATACGCATACCTACCTAATCACCTAAGTACCTAAGCAATTAAGCAGGTACTTAGGTAGCCACATTCTATGGCTTTTGTCACTTGTTCTCCCGTCACTTCAGTTCTCATGAGGTACTAATTATGGTATACTCTCATGATAGACGCGGATGCTCTAAGTTATGCCATCAATTCTGGTGCCGCTACCAATTCTAATCATAGAACACGATCAACCAAACGTAACAAAAACGCCTCGAGCCATGCAATGATCAAGCCAAGCAACCAACCGACATATTCGCAAGCTATGCATTCCTCAGTGGGTAGGGGTATCAGTATAAGGATCAAAGCCAACTCGTCGTTTCGCCTCGTTCCTCGCCTTCCACCGCTCCTCTCCTTTAAGACCCGTCGTCGACGTCTCTTCTAAAAAGAAGGACAGGATGTAGTCCGGTATTGACAGGTGCGCCGCCTGCTGGAATTCCTGAAGACTCGTGAGACGAATCAACATCTCCATAAGTGATAGGGTCGACGTAATCGAGCCAAATGGTGACCTGGCCATGAACTGTTCTTCTCGTTTTGCTTTCAGCATCTCTTCTTCTCTCGTTGTATGTGTACCTGAGGTGCTCCTTAGTTCCGAGGGGGACTGAACAGAGAGCGTCTTGATTTGCGCCATTAGGTTCGCATCCACCGACCCGTGCGATGTAGGCACAGGCCGTTTGGGTTTGATGGTTGGCACTAGCTTCTCATCCTCACTGTCATGCTCGGGCTCATCTTCTGCGTCGGATGATCCGTGATCATCGTCTTCTGTGAAAACCTCAAATGCCAACCACTCAGGGTCCAGGTGTGGAGGGAGATGCAAGCCTAGCGGATGCAGCTTCGCCACAGTTTTGGCTCCTGCATGACCAGGAAGTCCGCTTTCCTCCCGTAGTTGGCGATTGATCTCATCTTGGTCGTCGTATGCTTCACCTTCGTCCAACCGATTGATGGCTTTGGTTGGCGTGAACTTGTCCTGAGACATAATATGCTCCCCGACTTCAGCGGCACTTGGTGCACTGGCATCTCTCTTCAAAAGGAGTATGGGGTTGCTGCCTGCCTCATCAGAGTTTCCAATGTTGAGGATCCGCCCGCTATCCGTGTAGAAAATCCTGGATATCTGGTGGATTGGAATCGACTCTCGAATGCCCGCGCGAGGAACACCATCGTATGGTCGGATCTTGGCGTCATTGTCCTCATGTACTCTACCGTCATCCAGATCTTCGACAATTTCGATATGGTAGGTGTATTCGTCAGGCCGTCCAAAAGCTTGATCTTCCGGGTGCTTCGAGTCCTGACCTGGCATGTAAATGTCGCCAGGGACGTAACCTTGATTGTGGTCGAAGCCCCATCCCATTGGGGTCCTGCAAAGCCGCACACGAGCTTTGTGCAAAACTTCTTGCCAGATAGGCCGTCTCTCACCCTCCCCAAAGCCGTAATGCTCGTTTTTTCTCGGCGTGCCTGCTCTGGAAGGGTCGGGAGTGGAGGGCCCAGCATGCGTTGCATTGGCATGATGTGGTGTTGGTTGGGTATGGCCGACGAAGAGCATGTAAAGAGACAGATAGAAAGTTGGGCCAATTTGTACGGGTTGCGTGGGATCACTGGCAAACTGGGTGTCTCCAAGGTTCAAAAAGAAGCTGGCCTGCAAAAACCGTGATGGGGAAATCCCGGCGGGCATCGATGATGAGAGAGTTTCTCCTGAGGCGGTAATGGCTATCTGCAGAGACGGAATTTCGCTGTCGATGCGTGCCAGCAGGGCTTTGATAGCCCGAATGATGCTGAGTAGTTCAGCATAGTGTGCTTCAGCAGTTTGGGACTTGGTCCCCGACTCTCGCGAGCCTTCCTCTGCAAGGGCAGCATGTTCAAGTCTCCTGCCAAGGGCAACAATGTCACGGTGTAGTGACCTTGCCAGGGGAACAGCCGACTCAAGAAATATGTTGCCTCGTCCAGACCTACTAATTTGTTAGTGATCCATACCCTCTATCTCGTTAATTTATGAGCAAGAGCACTTACTTAAACTCTATCAAGTCTATGACTGGCGACAAAATCTTGATCTTGCCGTTGAGCTGGTCCTGCAGTAACTTTAGTTCAGCGCGGACGCCTCGATCGTCAACGGTCTTTAACAGCCTGGAACACTGGCCGATGGCATAACTTGAAGTCAGGGCAATTCCAGAGCGAATGGCATAGTTGACGGCATGAGCCCCAAGCCTCCCTAAGAGAGCGTCCATGGTTAGGTCAAGTAGCTATTGGCAGGAACTCCTACCCTACTTGACCGTCTTAGGAAGTATAGCAAGATGGTTCATAGCCTTTGCTAGTTGATAGGTGGAGACACAACAACGAGGATGGGTCCAGCTCCAAGCAAAGTTCGGTGCATCGAACACAATGCCACCAAAGCTGTAGACAAACAGTCGTTGTATTGTAAGAGCCTGGGGTGGGTTGCGCTGCCAATATAATCCGCACTGTCTTCAGGGTGTCGTTTAGTAGGTCTTGTCACTGTATTCTTGGGTGTTAACACTGTGGTGAGTCCCCTGAAGCCACCTGGGCACTCTTCCCCTTGGGCAGCAGCCTAATTACTGTACCGCCTAACCATGCCCATTCGGCGTCATGGTGGGGCAAAATTCATCCACCCCGCTGCCAAAAGTACGCACCAAATCTTTACTATCACAGCATCAGCCCATCAAAGTGTCGATAGCTACACGACAAGGAGACCTGTAAGACATCAACAGGTCAAAGATCACCAAGAACTAAGAACGGTGGTACAGCCTTAGGCTTTCCATTCCAAAAGCCTGATTCAGCGGCTCCAGCGTCGATCCCTGCACTACGGCAAGCTGTTTCTCCGAAATACCATCCTCAAGACACCGCCGCATCGCAACGTGTAGTCCACCCGTTTTCGACCTTCCACTACACTCGGGTCCCCATACAATCTGACAATAGCCATCATGTCGAACCTCAACTCATGGGAAGATGACCCTGCGGCCCAGGAAGAGAACCTGGCCCAGCAGGCTCAACAGATGAACTTGGGCAACCAAGGACGAGCGCAGCCTAGTTTCCATCCCGGTGCTGCAGCCTTCTCACCTGGCGCAGCTGCCTTCCAACCAGGACAGTCCTACGGCGCAGGCTATGGCATGCCTCAGTACCAGCAGGGCTACTATGGTGGCCAGCAGCAAGCCTACGGACAGTATTCCCAGTATGGCGGCCAGCAGCAGGCCTACGGGCAGTATGGTCAGACCGGTTACGGCAACATTCACGGCCAGGGTCAGTCCCGTCAAGGTTATGGCACCATGCCTAAACTACCTCACACATACAAATCCACAGGGTGACTAACTTAAACCAGGTCAGTACCAAGGTTACCAACAAGGACAGCAGCAACAAACACCAGCACCAGCGCCTAAGCAAACCCCGACTATTGCTAAGCGACCTACCGACGCCGCCGCCGCATCCTCCGAGTCCGGTCCCAAGGCGACTGTCGCCAAGGAAGGTGGAACCAAGGTCCTGAGCATTGGAGGTGACACTGCTCCCAAGCCGAAGGCTAAGGTCCTGTCGATCGGTGGTACGGTGCCCCCTAAGGAACCAAAGAAAGAGGAGGCCGATGAGGAGGCTGCGCCCGAGGCGGGGGCCAAGGTGATTGCGGCCAAGGCGATCGAGAAGACTGGCGAGAAGGCCGGATCGGACAAGGCAGCTTCCGGGAAAACCTCCCCCACACCTTCATCTGGACGATCCAGCCCTTCACGGAGTGCCGCCAAGGCCGCAGCTCGCGACGCCGCAGCCGTCGAGCAGGAGCAGACCGCTGATGTGGACGAGGACACCCTCAAGGAAATGTACGGCAAGGAGCACGTTAACATCATCTTCATTGGTCACGTTGATGCCGGTAAATCAACCCTCGGTGGTGCTATTCTCGTCGTCACCGGTATGGTGGACCAGAGAACGCTCGATAAATATAAGAGAGAAGCCAAGGAAATGGTAGGTGGCTGTCATGCAAAGCCACATGGACTTCCGCTAACCAGATCGCACAGGGCCGTGAGACATGGTACCTATCTTGGGCTCTGGATCTTACCAACGAGGAGAGATCAAAGGGCAAGACTGTCGAGGTTGGTCGAGGCTACTTCGAGACGGAGAAGCGGAAGTACAGTATCCTGGACGCACCCGGTCACAAGACCTACGTGCCAAACATGATTGGCGGTGCTTCACAAGCAGACGTTGGTATCCTAGTTATCAGGTGAGGGCGCATTAACAACTGTTTCGAACTTCGATTTCGAGGGAGCTGGGCATGGCTGACTCGTCCAAATAGTGCACGAAAGGGCGAGTACGAGACTGGATTCGAAAAGGGCGGCCAGACGCGAGAGCATGCTATGTTGGCCAAGACTCAAGGTGTCAACAAGCTCGTCGTGGTCATCAACAAGATGGACGACCCGACAGTGGAGTGGTCGCACGACCGTTACAAGGAGTGCACAACCAAGCTCGCCACGTTCCTGAAGGGCACGGGATACAACTTGAAGACGGACGTGTTCTTCATGCCCATCGCCGCTCAATCACTACTCAACATCAAGGAGAGACTTCCAGCTGGAGTTGCCCCCTGGTACGACGGACCTTCGTTGCTGGAGTACCTGGACGACATGACGGCTCTGGAGCGCAAGGTCAACGCGCCTTTCATGATGGCTGTGGCCGGAAAGTACCGTGACATGGGCACCATGGTGGAGGGTCGTGTCGAGGCCGGTGTGGTGAAGAAGGGCATGAAGCTCACCATGATGCCAAACAAGGCCCAGATCGACATCGCGGCCGTCTATGGCGAACAAGAAGACGAGGTCCCACACGCACAGTGCGGTGACCAAGTACGGATGCGGTTGCGAGGTATCGAAGAGGACGACATTCTCCCTGGATTTGTCATTTGCTCGCCGAAGCGTCTCGTGCACTGCGTCAAGCAGTTCGATGCGCAGATTCGCATCCTGGACCTCAAGTCCATCCTGAGCGCTGGGTTCAACTGCGTGCTCCACGTCCACGCCGCCATCGAGGAGATTACCTTCGCATCTCTGCTACACAGTCTCCAGAAGGGTACCGGCCGCAAGAGCAAGCGGCCACCTACGCATGCCAAGAGGGGTGACAGCATCATTGCGCGTATGGAGATCACGAGCGCTTCGGGTGCTGTGTGTATTGAGAGGTTTGAGGACTACCCACAGATGGGACGTTTCACTCTGGTAAGTGGACTGATGCCAATATACCCGATTCATATATTCCTCGATGGCTAATTCTTTTGTAGCGTGACCAAGGTCAGACAATTGCGATTGGAAAGGTCATCAAGCTCATCACTGATGATAATGCTTAAATGACTTGAACGATAGGCCTTAAGGGGAAGGGGGGTAAGGCGCAGAGGAATTTTTCACTTGAAGGCCATAAGGACTTAGGATGAGTGAGCATATTCATATTTCTTAAAGGTGGTAAGTTGTCATGAGCCATGATTTTGGCTCTATATTGCTCAGCCGTCTTAAAACAGCATTCTAGGCATGGTAGATGACTGTGATGGGAGTTCAATACAATGAAAAGTTAGATGCTTTGGAAGAGAGACGATCATTCCCCAGGTGGGGATGCCACCACCACGTGCAACCTCTAACAATCCACATATTATGTCCTGGTCTGCCCCGTCTCGATCACCTACCAGGGGGTGAACTACCCGAGTACTCAAGTAAACTCTCAACCATGGCGCCCTTTTCCCCAGCCGTGCTCAGATGATGTACGGCTGTCAATGGGTGTGGGGAAGAACAAGGCCTGCAGGGGTCCATCCGGGTTCCGATGCCGCTAAAGCCTGTGGGGGGATTTTCACTAGACTGACTCGAATTTCTGTGGCAGATAAGACCATCTACGTCTGCGTCTACCTCTCGGAGTCCAAGCATTTCTCATCAATACTCCCACATCAATACATCTTTTCCCCGACCACGCTTCAGACCCTGTGAGTCGCACCTTACATAGGAGCTTGAAGTCGGAAGGAGGACTTTGACTAATCTATTCTTTGACTTTCAGCCGCCACAATGTCTCAGGAGAAGCCTCTGCCGTTCATATACCAGTTCGCCGCCGGTATGTCGCGCCGCTGATCTTCGGTCGCAGGCCATCGTGAGAGCTGACAACTGACAATTATCTTTCTAGGCGCTGTCGCCGGTGTGTCGGAAGTACGTAGGAGCTCATTCTCTGCTCAATCGGCTTGCTAACCTGTGTCCGCGCTTCTAGATTCTGGTTATGTACGCTTCCAAACAATTGCCCGGACCTTACGGCTGGAGCACCGAATGCTGATCGCATGATCTAGGTACCCTTTGGACGTTGTCAAGACCAGAGTGTAAGCCCCTCTATCTCCACAAGAGGTGTCAAGTGCTAATGGACATGCCAGTCAACTGCAGACCGGCAAGGGAACCGGCGCCGATCACTACAATGGCATGCTCGACTGCTTCCGCAAGATTGTCAAGAATGAGGGGTACGTTCGCTATCAATGTTACTTGGGGCTCGGGCACAAGATACACGACAAGGTCCAGTTTGGGGGTGTTGGGAGGACATCCAATGTTAACATAGATACGCGCCTCCTCCTAGTTTCTCCCGCCTTTACCGCGGCATCACCGCCCCGATCCTGATGGAAGCGCCCAAGCGAGCAACCAAGTTCGCCGCCAACGACGAGTGGGGCAAGGTCTACCGCAAGGCCTTCGGAGCCGAGAAGATGAACCAGTCCCTGTCCATTCTGACTGGAGCCACCGCCGGTGCCACCGAATCCTTCGTCGTCGTCCCCTTCGAGCTCGTCAAGATCCGACTTCAGGACAAGGCCTCGGCCGGCAAGTACAACGGCATGATCGATGTGGTCACCAAGACCGTCAAGCAAGAGGGAATCCTGGCCATGTACAATGGCTTGGAGAGCACCCTGTGGAGACACATCCTGTGGAACTCTGGTTACTTCGGATGTATCTTCCAGGTGCGCCAGTTGCTGCCTCAGGCCAAGGACAAGAGGGGCCAGATGGCCAATGATATCATGGCCGGCACTGTCGGTGGTACGGTTGGAACAATCTTGAACACGCCCATGGACGTTGTCAAGTCGCGGATTCAGAACAGCGTCAAGGTGGCGGGTGTTGTGCCCAAGTACAACTGGGCTTGGCCAGCTGTTGCCACGGTGATGAAGGAGGAGGGTTTCGGTGCACTTTACAAGGGCTTCTTGCCCAAGGTGCTGAGATTGGGACCGGTGAGTCTAATTTATTCTCCTGCTGCTGCGTGGAGTCCTGTGATTACTGACAATTCGACTCCAGGGTGGTGGTATCCTTCTCGTGGTCTTCCAGGGTGTCATGGATTTCTTCCGACAGATGAAGCAAGACTAGGCATAGACTGGGTGGCATCTTCTCATGGCTCCTTTTCTGCATTTTCGAGTCCGGTCTCCATATTGCTTTGGAGTATTCGGCTAAGACAGATACCAAGCAATGCGCTTTCCCTCGAAATAGAAGCAAATCTCGGAAGATCTAGGAAATCAGTTTCCGGGAACCATAAGCTATGCTTTGAGTTGTCTCGTTCTTTAATGCGTGTGCACGATTGTGCCCTGGGTAACAAGCTCGTCTTGACGCCCTGGCGTGTCCGTAACTGGAGTACCAGCTGCGCGCTCGGACCAGATTTGCCTGCCGTGTGATTTAGTCCACCCCCAACTCCGTACTCCATACATAAACGCGACCTTGGCCCCCCCCCCCCCACATCACCTTGCCCGCGCGACCTTGCCCGACCTCGACAAGCACTTGAAAATATGGCGAACTATAACGTCGCGGCTCAAGCCGCGACACAAGCCCTCATCGCGCAGGGCAAGGCGGAGATCGCCATCGCGCTTACAGAACAGTTCCAGAAGGACATCAACGGCCTGCGCGACGCCCTCGAGCACGCCAACCAGCTGATTACCACCCTCAGGACCGAGAACGCCAACCTGAAGGCCGCCCTCGGAAACGCCGTCGAGGGCTACGACTTCAACAACCTCCCCGACGCCTCCACCACCTCGGGCGGCGTCGCGCAGGCGGGCGACAACCAGCACCACCCGGGTCTCCAGCAGCCGCCCCCGGAGGGCACCATCTTCTCCAACGGCGGGGCGTACAACCCTTCCAAGACGGAGAGGGGCAACACCCGGCTCAAGGAGGAGCTCAACCGGTGGACGCAGGCGCGGGGCTACTCGGTCAAGATCCTGCGGAGCAAGCTGGCCGGCACGCGGGCCAAGCTCGTGGTGAGCTGCGTGTTCGCGGGGAGCCCGCGGTACAGGGAGGGCCAGAACGAGACGGCCGAGGAGGAGCAGCGGAGGAGGGAGAGGGCCCGGACGGACGGCTACCGCTTCTACAAGAAGAGGACGTCCAAGCTGAGGGACTGCCCCATGCGCTTCATGCTGCACGAGGTCATCCAGGGGTCTGGGACCTTCGTGGTCAAGCATAGTGATGCCCCGGAGCATCAGAGGTGTAATCATGAGCCGGACGCGGTGCCGGAGGTGGGTGAGGGGGATGTCTCGGTCTTGAGTCCGGAGTAAAAGGTGTAAGAGGTTTTGGTATGCTGGTCTGTATTTTGTTCGGACAACGGTTTGAGTCCGGTACATAACCTACGGAAGTGTATGAGGGGCTCTCTCTTCCAGCTCGTAGGGTACTGCATCCTTCGCCAAGATTGGGGCAAGAAGCTTTGTAAGTAAACTCCCTTGCAAATTGAGAGTTGGCCAAGGTTTCACGGCCTTGCCCACCCCCTGGGAGGATATCTGCCGACGCGACAGGATGATCACAAGAATCTGCAACCGAAAGAAACGATTTGACAAGCACATCCCAGACATTGGTGGAGAAGACTATCATCCTGGTATAAAATAGCACAAGGGGAGGGAACCAGGGGAATAATCATCACTAAATTACGCAAACCGGGCGTCTTGTAAAGCAGGGGAATATAAGTCTGGTAACGCTTGAATCTGAGGATATTTCATTCTTATTCCATCAGGGCAGTGTCCAAGGACGATGACCATGGAAGTCATCAGCCTCGGGCATGGCCTACATGTGTACGCCAATAGCTCGCACAAGGAATCTCGACAGATGCGTCAAGATACTCACAACACGAATGCTCTCATATCACGTGCAAACATTCCGCGAATACGAGTCTCCTGACGTGTTCAGATTTGGTTGAGGCAGGCGAACGAACCAGCTGCAAAGCAATACTGCCTCTCGTTGACACGGGTACGAGAAGAGCTCTTGAATGGCATGATCCGAGGCCGGGCATGTGGGCTACTAGTTGCATCGAGTCCTCCAAGACACCTTGCGCCGGCCATGGTGGTGACAAAGTGTTCCGTAACATTATGCGTCTCGAGACAGCAGCTCCTATTAGGGCTCAGTATGACTTCATGAACGAGTATCTGGGGAGTTTGGGAGCCTCAATATGGTGATTTGTGCATAAGCCCGTGCTGTGGGGCCGACTGACATGCCGACAGACCACAGCATGGACTGTTCTATAAACGTCTTGTACGCTAATTCGACAGACATATACAGTTCGTTGCCATGAGAGAAAACCAAGTTAGCCTCCATCTGACAAGTTAGAGGTGTTTTACCGTGAATGAAGGAGTCAGAAGCAGACCCAACGCCACCAAGAAACCATGGTTGAGATAACAATCCCCGCCCCAGCGCCGTAACTTTGAGTCCGGTGGACATGAAAGGGTCTATCCGGGAAGCGGAAGGTCCTGCAGTAGAAATCATCTTAGTCAATGTCCTCATTAGGCTGGTATATGTGGCGACTCCGAGTAGGGTCCTTGCGCATGGCCTGGCCAGAACCAGTGAATCCGACTGTGTACATAGAAGTTAGTATAGCTGTGCTGAGAATTTTACGGGAACCAACAGAAAGAGGAAAAAGAACTGACCTCGACCGCCAACGCCGTCAGGGGTGCGGAACATGCTGTCCTTCTTCTGGGTCTTTCCGAACTTGGACTTGGAATTGAATTCCTGCCACTTGTTCTTGCCCTTCTCAAGCTCTTTTGTCGCCTTGATCTTCTTGAACTTCTTGGCAGGCTTCTCGCCTTCCGCAGCAGCGTTCTGCTCGGCCTGTGGGTATACGCTTGGGGCGCTTGTTAGGACGATGCCGTTATTTGAGACGGTGGATCCACTGGGCGTGGAACTCGACGGCGTCCCCCCCGGTGTGGCCGGGCTGTTCACACTACCGCTCGTACCGGAAGGTGTTGCGGCTGTGCTGCCTGCATCAGCCTTGCGCTTGTTGTTGATAGGCCGGATGTCCTTCGCGCGCAACGTCTCGGATCCGTCGTAGCTCTTGAACTTGACGGTGTAGATGGGCTGCGTCGACGAGCCGGTAACGGACGTGATGCGCGCCGGGTAGAAGCCCTTGTCTCCCGACAGCCACTTAGCAAGAACTGTATCGTTGACCTGGTAGGAGATGGGGGTAGCCGACTCTGCTGCTGCGACCGCAGCTGCCTCCTGTTTGTCCTTTTCCTCCTGCGCCGCCTTTTTGAAGGCCGGGTGGTTCTCCCGCGACCACTTCTCGGGCGCCGGTGGCTCGGGCGTGGGGGCCTTCTTCGGTTGATGTGGTGCGGATACTACTGCGCGTTTGGGTTGTATGTCGGCGATAGACTCATTGATCATATTAATCATCAAGTCCAGCTCGGCCTTGAGGCCGTGCAACTCGGCGCTTTCGGGATCATCTTGGAGGGAGGTGAGGACAATATCCAGCTGAGTTCTCGTTAGTGACTGCGAGCCAAGAGCAAGAAGATGGGTTCGGCACAAAGTCCGACTCGACTTACCTGTTCCTGGTACTGCTTCTTCTCCTCCTCGAGTTGTGCTAGCTGTGCACTCATTTTGAGTAACGTTTCCTCGAAGTGCCTGGGAATTGTCCGAGAATACCTCAGGGTGTGATGGAATGTTGTTGACACAGAACTTCGGCGGCAAGACTTTTGGTGAGGTTGATGATGGTGGAAGAGGGTTTCATCTACTCCTGCGACTTGACGTTGAAGCCGAGGGTCGATAAAGGCGATTACCTAAGTACGTAACCTCCTCCCCCCCCCCTCCATCTCTCTATTAGTCAACTCAAGGGTTCGGGTTCGATACATGGAGCTCCTGTCCCGGAGAATGCCTGCCGTTTTGCCTTGCCTGTTTTAGCTTTTGCTTCTTTCCGCGATGACCAAGACGGGAAGCCGCCGAAGACGGACAAACTCTAGAAGCTTGTGAAGAAGCGGTGGGCCTGAATCGGTTCGGCGCAAATTGACATGAGCGCAGCGTCGAAGTTACGTCGTGTCGTGTCGTTGGAGGATCGGGTCGAAATCGATTCGACAACAAAGTTGCGCGCCAACCTGTGACCGTACGAGAAAATCATCGGTATAATATCACATTCAGTTTATCATCTCGACGTGGCACAATCTTATTCATTCATCGTCTCGTGCATCAATTGATCGGCCCTAGTTCTCCGTCGCAAAACCATCGTCATTCCCAGATAATACCATCCTGGCATCCTCCTCTCTTCTCCCAAAGCTTCCCTCCATCTGACGGCACTCGTTGACCAAGCCTTACGATTCTCCTTGCGCACAAAGAGCCAGTTGCCCCTCCATCACAAACAGTCGGTCGGCCCAAGGAAAAGCAATACCCACGCGCCCTTTACCAATCCTTTCCCTGTACGGAGGTAATCTGCAAGGAATCTCCTTTGCCGGGACACACCGCCAGGAGTTGGAACGAGGTAACTCGCAGCGTGACAGGAGCTTGGGGAGCGACAGGGCGGATGAGTACGGAGCACAGCAGCAGTCATTTCAGGAACAAGCAAAAGAATGCCTAGGGACAGGGACCGAGGAGACAGCATCTCGCCGTCCGCCGGCCAATCAAAACGGCCCTCAAACCAGCAAGACAGCGAATCATTGGATAACGACCAGACGCAACTCGGTCCAACACAGCACAACCAACAGCAGCAGCGAACACATCATAAAGCTCAGAGACACCATGTTGCAGCCGGAGGTCGCTTATATGGAAGGGTTCCATCCTCGAAAGGGCTGCACAAGCACAACACATCCACGTCCTCTGCGAAACTCAATCGGCGAGTCACCTCTCCCTCGCCGGACCGCAGCACCGCCGGACTCGCATCATCGGGCCACCGCCGGCACCCCTCTTCGTCAGACGTCAAACTTTCGCGCGACCCCTCCTCTACGACCCTCAAGAACAGCAGCACTTTGCAGGCCAGCTTGAAACGCAACAAGTCCCACATCGAGGTTGCCAAGCGCAGCAAGCCATCGGGCCAGCTGAAGCGCTCCTCGTCAGAAAAGGCCGTCAATAAGCTCAAATCCTCCAAGTCTGCCGTACACTTCGACCTCGGAAACGACGGACAGCAAGAGGACGAGTGGGTCGATGCTAGCAGTTCTGCCTCCCCTTATCTGTCCCGACGCGGCTCCGTCAATACCAGTGGTCAATCGTCCGCGAATGCTCAGGGCACCTATTACGGAAGTCCAGCTGCCGACGACGACGGAGACGACGAACCAACGCCCCTGGCAGAGCCACAGAGGCTCCTCTTCGACGACAACAGGGAACACAGCAGGAACTTGACGTCGAGGTTGCTTCAACGGACGCCGTCACATAGTGCTACTACCAGTACGTCCAACATGACGGCGTTGGCACGGGCAACGTCGCCTGATAGTCGGCGCTCAAACAGTACGCTGTCCGTGACGCCGGCGCAGCCGCAGGGTATGGCTGGGAGCAACGGTCAGGAGGAAGTTACATCACGTTTTGTCACTCAGGCCTCGGCCGGTTCATACTTTACCACGGGGGGGGCTGGCCAGCTGGGCATGGAGCCCAAAACACCGCATTCCACGGACAACCTTCCTGGGTCAACTGTCAATGGCCTGTCACGGACCACTGAATACCTAGACGATGACGAGCTCACAGATGAGGAGGAATCCGGCGTCACGACCAGCGCCATAGCAACAACGGCCCGCTCTAGAAAAGTGGGAGCAGTGCAGGCCGCGCCACCCGAAAAAAGTCGAACCCAGCAGAAGATAAATCTACAACGCGCCAGCTCCTCCATGGAACCAGTCCGTCATCGACACTCGGGCATAGGAGGCTTCGCAGCGGAAGTGGCCGAGGTCGCCGGTCCCTTGCTCGGTGGCGCAGGCTACGAAGCACAGGACCCACGCGTGAACAAGCTCCTCGAGAGGACGGGGGTGGAGTACAACATTGTGCGGCGATATCAGAACCCAGTCGGCCGGAGTTTGGTGCGCCTTGCACAACTCCCCGGCAATGACAAGGCCAGAAGGATACCCCAACCAGGGACGCCTGGAGGCGCGGGCAACCGCCAGTCCACACAGTCGATTGGTGCGGGACAGTTCGGGCTAAGCCAAAGCTTCAAGGATGTCAGGGAGAGCGGCAGCGGCGCAAAGAGACCGGGAATTCCCAAGCGCGCTCACTCGTCCGTTAGGCCCGGCGGGCTGAGCTCGAGCGTCGACACAGACGACGGTGCTGCCGTTGCGAGGATGCACGAGGGCTCTGGACAGCGTCTCAGTGGGGCTAGCCTTGTGAATGGAGAGGATGACGATGGTATCCAGGCTATACTGAGGGGGATGTGGGATAAGAACCTGGACCTGGGTGAGAGTCACGACTGAGGGTTTTACTCCTATCAAGGACTTTTCTGGAAGGTCACGGATGGTTCGGGCGTCCCGGCATGGCGTCGCTTTGCGAGCATTTCCGAGGTTTTAACGGAAGGCAAGGGCAAGAAGAGGCCAACATCGGATTTGGAGGCCGGGTTCTTATTATGAAGTCGCGATATTTAGCAGGCTGTTAGCGAAGAATGTATTGTACGGGTGCAGTCCGCTTTTGGCAGACGAACGGCACGAGACGGTCAGGCCGGACAGACACTGGCAACGGAAATTTCGTGAGGACTTTTCTACGCCGTATAATCCCACGTCTCTCTGATGGCTGATGCATACGACGGCCTCTGCTTTCCCGATTTCTGCACCCGTTGTACGGACCTTTATACCCCCCCCCCCTCCTCGAAGGTGGACGATTGAAAAGCCATCTGGTATCGGGCTGAACAAGGCTCGTGATCGGGCTTCTGCCAAACCAGAGAGCGTATCAGCACACCACGAATCGATTCCTGGGCCGCATTTGAATCTGACCGACTGCCTTTAGGTTGGGTGACAAGTGGCACGACCACCCCAAGCCAGTCAATGGCGCTGCTCAGGATGTTACACGACACATCTCGTGGGCAAGCTCAGAATGACGCCCTCCATGCTTAGTTCCGTCGCTTGTCGTCCTCCTCCCCACCTTGACCTCGCTGTGTATTACCTCCACAAACAATCGACTTAAGCAGAACACCCCTGACACCAACTCTGCATCAACTGCTACGATACAGTCTTTAGAAATATTGCTCCGTCGCGGCTGATCGCCCACAATGAGGCTCCTCAACACCACCCACGTCTCTCAGGTTCAAGGGGCTCTTCGAAGACCAGTTACCACCCTACGCTATCCTCTCACACACCTGGGGTACCTCCGATGAGGAGGTGTCTTTCCAGGACATGGCACGTCTTCAACCGAAGATCCTCGAGAAAGATCGAGAAGACGGCTAATCCAAAATCGTCAACACGTGCCGCCTCGCGCTGGAAATTGGGCTCGAGTATGCCTGAGCGGAAAACTGCTGCATCGACAAATCCAGCAGCGCCGAGTTGACAGAGGCTATCAACTCCGTGTTCCGCTGGTACGAGAGAGCCAACATGTGCTATGTCTACCTTGCAGATGTGACGCCCCAGACGGATCTCGAAGAGGGCCTGGGATCCTGCCGCTGGATCACGCGTGGGTGGATGCTCCAGGAGCTGATAGCGCCGCGAGAGTGCCACCTGTTTGATGGCACATGGACTTGTGAAGGCCGCAAAACGAAGCTGAAAGAGATGCTTGCGGAGCTCACCAGAGTGCCTGGACCAGTCCTGGCAAACGAGAAGCTGCCAAGGGATTATTCGGTCGCGCAAAGAATGTCTTGGGCTGCCAAGAGAACAACCACTCAAAGGGAAGACATGGCCTAATGCCTCCTGGGCTTGATTCAAATCCATATGTCGATGATATATGGTGAAGGCGAGATGGCTTTCCACCGATTACAGGCGGCGATTATCAGAAAAATGGACGACGCGACAATATTCGCGTGGGAACCAGCAGATGCTGCTCCAGACACCATTGGCATATTGGCCGTGTCGCCCGCACCGTTTCAAAGTTTTCGGGAATCCATGAACCTGGTCGGTTTCCAACCAATGGAAATCACCTTGACGAACAAGGGCGTGAAGGTCGTCAACGCTCATATCAGCGTCACAATAAAGGACAAGAGCAGGCAGTCACGAGGGTATATTCTAGTGCTGAAAAGAGGAGCAACATGTGAAAATGAAAATCAGTGGAATCTCCTGCGAAAGATTGACGGAACGCTCTTTTGTCGCATGAATAAGCCCATGAAGGTATCCTCGCGACTGCTATCAAACCAACTGCATATGGGCAGCGGTACAGAAATCTACGTGGCCGATTTCTGCGCCTCCCCGTAACGCCATGTGTGATCCTGGACAGTAGGAGGTTTGCACTGCAGATCCTAGTACCTGATGGGTTTGAAATGATTTGGACCACTCCACAGCGACCTTTGGATTGGAAAGACTTATGCTTCTTGGGAAGCGACTGGGGCGCCCGCCTCCTTAGTGCAATGGTGTACGATGGGGGGCGTCCTGCATGGTCAAATCATGAGACTGGTGATACTTTGTGACCGCAGGCCCGACAACGGCCGTGGGACACCAGTCATGTCTGTATTTGAGAGGCACTGGTTTATGAAACATTACGACTACCTCGATAAGAACAGGTACGGTCACACGGGGGATCATCTCGCCTGGTAGATGATTGAAAACTCCTTTCCGTCTCTTCTCGATCATACAGAAAGCACAGAAATCTCCCTTGGGAATGCCGTGTTCAAAGTATCTATATCAGTAGCAAAGAAGATAGTCTCAAACCGGGAGGGTGACGTCGAAATGTACCAGGTAAGGTCGAAAATCGCAAAAGAAGAGTGGTTGAAGGAGGATGGAAGGTCACATCGACGAGGCTGGGTATCATTAGCATGAATGTAAAGGGTATAAATTTCGATATTTTCCATGATTTTACCGGTGACTCGTTCCTGATAACATCATATATACATGGAGTCCTCAGTGTTCCTTACGGATGGACAGGTACTCCTCCTCGAGCACTATCACCAAGTGCCTCCTATTTCTACACAATCCAAATATTCAAAAAGAGAGACGATATATCATCAAAATAGACGCCACCTAACGTGTCCGCCGCTAATGCAAATGATAGTGAAAGAGACCAACCCAAAAGGAAAGTAGAGAACATTAGAAACACCACACCCAACAACGCACTATGGCTTCGCGACTTGCTCCTTCCGGAAGAACTTGAAGAAGCCGAATGGAATGACCAGCTGGAACGCCAGACATATCCAGAACCACTTCTCCGAGACACCGGGCATCGCGCCCTGGCTGAAGTCAGGGAACGTGGCCGTCGAGTACTCGGCATTGGGACACGTCGCCCTGGCCAGCATGGTGACGCCCGAGCCGATAACCTGGGAGCCGATCAGCACGGCGAGGACGTGCTGTCTTGTGAGCGTGGCCAGGAGCATCATGCCCAGGCCGACACCCTGGATGGCGTCGAGCAGGCCGAGCCACAGCCACAGGCAGCGAGACAGGATAGCAGAGCCGAGAGCTGAGCCTGCCCAGGGGACGTACCAGCCCATGCCGGAGACACCCCAGAGCATCTGTGCCCAGCGGGGGGCGCCGAGGCCGATGGCGAAGATGGGCAGGAGCCAGGTATGCTCGTCGGAGAAGAAGGAGAAGCCGTATAGCATGATAGCCCATAGCACGACGAAGAAGCCGAGGGCGAGCAGGAATACGCCCCAGCCGGGGATAAACTGGGAGCCGAAGAGGAACTGCCAGTTACGGCCGTAGGGCGCGGACAGCCAGTAGTTCTGGATGATGACGGCGACGAAGAACCAGGGTACGAGCTTTCGGTGGAGCAGGGAGATGTAGAGACCGGGGATGGATTCGGGCGACTGGCGGTAGTAGCCGGGCAGACCCAGGAAGAGGACGAGACCGATGATCCAAAGCACGACGGCGATGGGGACACAGACAACGAGGGCGGTGGGGATGGAGGTGCTGGCGACGAAGCCGGTCATGGTGGCCTCGGAATTGGAGACCAGGGAGCCCCAGTACCAGAGCATGAGGGAGTAGACCTGTGCGATGCCGGCAACGATGATGGCGCGGATGATCCATTGTCTTGTTGGGGAGCCACCTAGAGTCGCACGTTAGGACTTGCACTAAAGAGAAAATATATGAAATAGTATGGGACGGGGAAGTCTTACCTTCGTCACCGAAGTTGAGGGCAAACATCACACCGCCACTGCTAGCACCCGCCGCGTACATGACGGTCGCAATGAGCTGCAGCGTCTCTCCGTCAAAGAAAGGCGCAATACCGAGGAGCAAGAAGGCCAGGCCGAAGAACAACCATGGTAGACTAATGGCGTACAACGACTTGAGATTCCGTATCATGAACCAGTACATGATCGACGTGGCCAGGTAGACAGAGCCGATAATGTACAGCTTGTCCGAGGTTTGAGACGCCTCGCCAGTGAGCAGAACGATCTGGTACGAGTTGACAGAAAGGATTTGGCCAAGCGCCATGAAGAAAGCATAGACTGGCCAGTCTCCGATGCGGATTGAGAGGATCCTGGGAGGGGCTCGTTAACATACTGAACTCAACCAACTGCGAACACAGCTAGAAATATGTTGAGTCAACTCACTTTTTCAATCCTGTGGGCGCCTTGTAGCCGTCACCCAACAAAAACTCGTCATCGACATCTGGGCCGAGAGGTGAGCCCACTTCCGTACTCTCATACGTAAGGTTACTGTGGGGAGTAATACTGCGGTGTCTCTGTCTTCCCCGGCTGACGACAGAGGAATCTCTGTCCTTCCCGTCCCTGCTCTGGGGCCTCCTGCCCATCGGGCTCCGTGTCCGGCTCATGTCGCGTGACAGGCCCAACTTGGCCTCACGGTACCGTTTGAACCATTCTTTCTCGCTCTTCTTGAGGAATTCCTCGATACACAGTTCGCTAATGGAGTTCTTGGC
This sequence comes from Cytospora piceae, assembly GCA_016508685.1. Taxonomy (NCBI): domain Eukaryota; kingdom Fungi; phylum Ascomycota; class Sordariomycetes; order Diaporthales; family Cytosporaceae; genus Cytospora; species Cytospora piceae. The sequence goes on along the minus strand of JADMLE010000002.1, from coordinate 1,399,843 downwards.
TGTTATGTTAGAGAGCATCTGCTCGAACTCGGCGAAGAATTCGCCGTTGCTATCGTTGAAGGACAAGTCGACCTTCTGTAGCTTCATATCTTGCCGCTCGCCAACGACGTCCGAGAGGGAGAGTTGACTGCTGTTGCGGTTGCCTTGCTGGTAGAAGCTGGGCTGAGGGAGAGGCAGGCCAACGAGAGAGTCATTCATACCGGGGGCAAAGCTGGGGCTTGCCGGGACGCCGCCATCATTCTGGGCGCGCATGGCGAAGCTGTCGAAGGATGCAACGCTCATAGTCGAGTTGCGTGTGGATCCAGGCTCGAGGGTTGCCCATGGGAATTTGGGCGTGAGACCCGGAGACGGGAGACCCGGAGACGGGAGCAGGCTGGGTGATCGGAGGCCAGTGGGAGTAGGAAGACCGGGAGATGGCATCCCAGAAGAGTCGGAACGCAGTAGTGAGCTGCGTACTGCACTTGGTGATGATATCGAGATTTGAAGTCCACCATTGGGTGTTGTTGGCCTGGAATGGCCGGGAGTGTCTGGTCCATCCGCGTGGAGTGACAACATGGACCTACTTGATACTTTCCTTTTCTTGTTGGCCTCCTTGTTGTTGATACGGATCGACTCGTCGTAAAGGCTGTCAAGCTGCTTGACCCACTGCTTGACGGGGAATCGCTGCTTCGCACTCCATGCACGCATGAGCGCGCGCTTTGGCTGTTTGGACTCCAAGGCCCCCTTCAAAGCATGTCTGAACTGGTCAAGCAAATGAGCAGGCGACATCGACTCGACAGTAAACCAGAAACCAGGCATCTGACCGAGACCACCAACTCTCGCACCGACACCCAGGGCACCCTTCCTACCGAATTCGACGGCAACTAGACCGAAAGGCTCGTCACGTGATGGAATCAGCGCGAACTCGGCACCGCTAAAGATATATGGCGGGAGCTGGGTGAATTCGGGCTTCGAGAACACTCTCTTCGGGTACTTCTCCATCAACTTGGCGAGCTTCAGGGCCGCAAACTTTCCGTACAAGTCGATCACGGGACCAACACAGATAAGTTGCGTCTTCGGGTACTTCTCCAGAATACTAGGGAAGATATCGGCGATCAAGTCCACACCCTTCTGCAGAGACCAACGACCAACAAAGACGAACAACTCGGCGGTTGGATCGATCTCGAGACCAGCCCATTCTTGAGCCTTTACTCGGAGGCCTCCCCGGGCATCCTCGAATGCCTGATCGACTTCCACACCTTCCTTGCTGCTAGACGTGACGTCCTTCTCCGGTTCCCACTCGGCTGTATCTGAAGGGTCCGGGTTGGGAAGTTGGCCGATAGACTTCAAACTCCAGAAAATGGGGTATCGAGCCAGCGAACGGTCACCGTACTTCTTTGACACGCCCACAGCACCGAAACCTCTTTGGTGGTACCGCAGATAACTCGCACCAGCGTGGAGCAGGTTGAATACGGAACCGTATTGTACGTACTTCTTCACGACGTCCATAGGCAAACCGAAGACGTCGCAAACTTCCTTAGCCTCCTCAGGCGAGCGCATAGGCCAAAGGCCTTGGAATTCGGCATTGTGAAGAGAGAGACAAATAGGGATGGTCTGCGGGAGTAGGTAGAGAGGAGCAATAGCACCGTGGTAGTCGTTGATGTGGTAGATATCCACGGGGAATCGGCGGATGGTCTCGGCGATACAGCTGTTCCAGGCCGCGTACAGAATACCTGATTCGACGTCGTCCATCCTGGCGATATATGGCTCGGCCTTGGTTTGTTGGCGGAAGATAGGAGCGTCGAGGACGACGTAGGTAATGTTCCGAACCTTATGGTACTGAACATGAACTTCGTAAGATTCGCCCATGATTTGCACGAACATTGACTCGGCTGGCTCGTCCATAGGATACTCAATGCCGCCCACGCAAGGAACCACCCAGATGAGGTTAACATCGGCCAAGGCAGTGCTCATCAACTTGGCCATAACACCAAGACCACCGATCTTGATGCTGATGTTCCAGTCATCGATGTTGTACTCCATAGTCGCGATCAAGACCGTCCTTTTCTCACCCGTTGCTTTGATGGCAGGGATCGGCGTGGACGCCGGGGACGGAGAGATGGCCCGTAGGGCGATGCTGTACTTCTCCTTCTTTTCGCCAGAAGCCGAGTCCGTTTTAAGGAGGCCACCAATTGAAAGCCAGTTTTTCGGGTTTGCCTTGAATCCTCGCTTGTTGACCTTGACCTGGTAAAACCCGCGGACGTATATCCACCCAGCCAGTCCCGCCAAGACAATAGGAAGGATGGCGAGTAGGAAGTAGAGGAAGATCTGCAGGTACACCGTACCTGTTGGCACCGACTGGATTTGCCAGGTTGCGTCGTTGATCACCAACTTGTATGACAGATATGGCCATTTCGGAGTGGTCATGTTGAAGACATTGCTTGACAAACTACTGGGAGATAGTCTGTCAAGGATACCATCGCCATCAATGTCTCCGTAGATGAAGGACTGGTCAGGCTGGCCGTCTGGGTTAATGCCCCAGACGTTCACCTGTACGGCCGCGGGCCACTCGTACATATAGTGCATCTCCCACGTTCCATTGCCTTTGAGACTCATGGTGCTGCGCACACCGGAATCGTAGCCCCATTCATTATACTCACCGTGCAAAAAGATGTGAGGAAATCTGCGCTCGTGAAGGCTGTCACCGTGCTGGATGAAGGCGGACGAGCCGAGGGGCTTACTCCAGTACTGGACCTGGACGTGTTTGCCCTTCCAAGCCTGGTCATCCGTTCCAGACCAGGTCTGAGCAGTAATCTTTCCGTACTCGCCGGTGTAGTTCGCCCATGCGCTCCAGCTTGATCCCCAGTTGGTGCTAAACCGATACTGAGCAGCGCCTGGCGCAGAGTGATTGACGTACATAATGCCGTTGTCGTCCACGTGAAGGAGACTGGACGAGAAATTGGCCTTTTCTGGGAAGACGACGGGATTGTTCGGGAGACCGCGTCTTAGCAGGAACCAGTCGACGCTATCGGTAGCTGCTCCGTCCGAGGATGTGGCGTTGTCGACTTTGATTTTGTGGATTCCATCAACCAGCCCTGACAGAGTGGCGGTCCATTCCCAGGCAGTGGGAATGTCGCCGGTGACGGTAGATATACTCGTTTCGTCAACGGACTTGCAAGTCGCATCTCCAAAGCTGGCCAAAGTCTCACCGTCGCCCGATGCGCCGTTGATGAAGGACAAGACAGACACAGCGTCAGAGACCTTGTCGCAGTCCATCTCAACAGAGAAGCCCAGCACAATGTCAATTTCACCTGTGGTATTGACTGAGGAATCGATGGGGAAATCGTGGCCCGGTGAGAATTTCGTAATCATGGGTCCAGGGTACACGTAGAGGTCATCGTCCACAAAGACCTTGAACTCGTATGGCTTCATGGTGATGCTGCTGAGACATCCTGCCGTGAGATCGGTTCCGGTCCAGTTGGAATTTGACAACGCAGATTTCTCGAGCTTATGCGAGTCGCTCGAGTTCATGAGATTCCTGACGACGGTTCCGGCATCAAACGGTGAGATGAAGGCCTTGCCGAGTGCGCCAGTATTGGAGTCAGTGCAGTCGAACGTATAGGTCGTCTCGTCAGGTTGGTTGTGGTACACCAGCCACACGGGCTTGCTGGTATCAGCGGACGTGGAAACATTCTGGGTCTGGGTGTTGTAGGCACGCGCGACGCTCCAGATGCCGAATTCGGTCGGTTTTGAGCTACCGTTCACGAGAGTGAAGCTGGTCTGGTTGGCAAGCCCAGCCAAGAGCCAGCCTCCTTCCAGGACTGGGTAGGTCTCGCGCAAGGCAAACATGTGCTTCATAGTATTTCGAAGGGGGGCAGAGGGATCGCGGTGGTCCCAAGCCTGCGCTGGGTCCTGGCAACCCGTCTTGGCTCTCTCCGCTGGCCAGTTGACGTAGATTTCACTGCCGAGGTCATAGCAGCCGTGCCTCACCCAAGACTGGGAGGGCGAGAAGGCCTGTCGACCGAAGACGTAGTTGCTCGCAGTACTGTCGACAATGTACAGATCTTGCTCCTCGCCATAATAGACAAGCGGGATGCCTGGCATAAGAAGTGTTGTGACCATGTATCCAAGCATCTGGCGCTCCGTTCCCTTCACAACGCCTGGCCAGCGGAAGACATCTTGATTCGCGACACCGTAAAGATGCCGGGGGTCGAACTCGCCATTGTTGGCATTGTAGAAGTCGTTCGACACCAACATCTCGTTCCACATATCAACCCAGCTGGTGGTGGGTAAATCGTAGCCAGACTCGAGGTTTCCACTCATCCCCAGGAAACGGGTCAGGTAACGGTATACAGAGTAGTGGAAGGCGCCGGCATCGACAGCACTGTTTCCCGCCTCACGCAGGAAATAGTCATCGCTGGAAGAATCGTTCCAGGTAAGGGTTTGGGCAGTTTGACCGTCGGGAACCCATTTGTCCGCCGAGCGGCCACGTCCCAGCCAGACAGATCCCAGGTAGTTGCCGGCAGTGACTTCGCCAACGATCATGAAGTTTGTCTTGTTATACTGCTTCGCACAATCGCGTACCTTGGAGGTGAAGGCGGCTTGAGCATTCACCGTCACCTGCATCGCCTTGTCCACACGGAATCCGTCAATGTCGAGGGCAGCGATCGTCATGCACGAAAATACCTGAAGACGCTCAAGGACAGATGGGTTCCACTCGCGCAGACGATCTTGCACGGAGGCGAATTTGGACAGCTGACGCTCCCAATCAGGGAACACACCGAACGCTTCGACGTCGCCATACTGGTCGAAATCACTGTCGTAGCAGCCCTTAAGTTCGTCGGTGACGTCTGCCGCAACCTCATAACCATTCTCATACCAAAATGTAGGATAATCGCACGTGTCGTTATATTCGTTGCCAAATTGGAAGTCGAGGTATTGTCGGGAGGTCTTCCACTTTACTTTATGTTCTTCGATCTCGAACGGCGCACTCTCGTTGAGGTATCCCTCAAAACCAATCAGGTCGCCCAGGCTGAAGAGTGAGACATGTAAGAGGTTGTTGTCAATTATCAAGGTCATGGTGTTTACTCACGTTGCCATTGTATTATCGAGGATGACCCACATGCCTCGTGCATGGATCTGATCCATGGTCTCCTGCCACATCGCGATGTCGCCAGAGTGCCTGTCGAGGAGAGTGAGGTCAAGCGGCTACATGTCCCAGTCAGTGCCAAAGGTTACAGTCATAAGTCCGCAGCATCCCGTGGGTGGACTTACAGAATAAGCGTCGGCGCCCCATGGCTGATTTATGAAAGGTGAGCCAGCAATATAGATACCCTAGCAGTTTGGTTAGAACATGAAGCGCGTCGAAAACGCCGATAAATGCAGAGGAAACTTGAAAGAATATGGGCGTGTATTGTCGCACCTTGATTCCCATGCCGGCGATATAGTCTAATGAGTCCACCAAGCCCTGGAGATCACCGCCATTACGGATCTGGGTGCTCATCATATCGGTCTCGAAAAGCGTTTTGTTCGCATTGTCGTTGCTTGGGTCGCCATTGACGAAACGATCCAGGAAGACGGTATAGAAAGGAAACCTCCAGTTGTCCGGAGATGGGTTATATGTGTGGTTTTTCCGTTCTGCTATCCAGTAGTCGGCGGGGTTGGTCGCCGTCTTGTTCGCATTAAGATTATAATCTACTTCAGAAAGAGTGTATTTGAGTCCGTGAACGAAGGTCGTAGAGTAGAAAAGAGCAATGGCCGAAAGCCATACAAGGGCGAACATGGTTACCACAGCTCACCGTGGTGAGCGTCCGGGTAAGTTTCAACAACAGAAAAAAAGAACGGCAATGTGCTGCGAAAGGCACATTCAAAAATCTATGCTCCAACAAGAGCGAACGACGACACGACAGCTTTCAGTGAGTGACGAGGATGAAGATGTCGAAAAGGGAAGAAAGATATGGGAATCTTTCGGGTGCCACAATATTCAACCACACGCAACCTTACCGTCGGGCCCTCCCACTCTGGAAGTTCAAGGGGAGCCCTGGATGGAGGCATGATAACAGTGCGACCTCACATCACCAGGGGGGGGTGTGGCCTGGATTCGAGCGATTCCTTTTCTGCGGCTTCCTTTGCCTTCTCCTCCCCCCCACTGAGCCGAGCTAAACCCAGCCGAGCGCTTGCCTGTACCCACGCCGCATAGGAAACTTGTGGGAAGAACCTCGTACCGATATCCAAGCCACACAAGAATAACAATCCTAAAATGCGGTCTCACGAAAAAAAGGGGGGTAGCGGGACAAGGGGGTGTGCGTTCCGTCGCAAAGCTGGTGGATGAAGGGTACCTAGGTAGTAGCGAGGGGGGGCCTGGGAGCGAGTGACGCTGAGTGACATCTGGGCTGTGGCAAATGGGCGTTTTGGCTTGTTTGGGTCGTGATGGTGGTGATAGTGGATCCTACTGTACTATCTGGGCACTGGGCCCCAGGCCCCTGTCGCCGTTGAAGGTGGTGCTGAAGTTTCCAGCAGATGTCGCTCAACTGCGTACACTACTGTACAACAGAATGCCAGGAGCATGTTGATTGGTTCAGCTTGTTTGGTGCCTGTGGCTTGAACTGCCCTGGAGGCTAGGTCCCGAAAATACTCGAACTGTTTCCGTCCATTTTTTGCCTTCTCATCATTTTAATTTTTTGACCAGGGCGAGCCGTAGTCGCCGAGGCGTTTGTTGGTGGGCCCACACACCCAGAACATCCTTGACACGCGCGGGCGGCGTTCCGGAATCTGGCGGCGCACCACGCTGCTGCAGGTGCCAGCTGTAGGTTCAAAAGGACAAGCACCCTCCTCGCATGTATCGAATTGTGAAGTCATTCGTGGATCCTGAACAATTTGTTTCTTGGAGCTCACATATCGACGTGCAATGCTCAGCTAGTCTGGCGGGAAAGCTGGTGAGGTTCATCAGTTGTCGTTGGATTTAGGTGTCGGCACCGATTGGAATCCTTGGTCCGGGCCGAGCGAGATGCGGCTCACGCTGACTGTCAGTGGTCGCAGGATCAATTGGGAACAGATCCCTCTGATCAGCACCGAGCATCATTGTCCCCTTTGCGCATCTCGTAATGCGCAGGTGCCACTCTATCATTGCCACATTATCACCACATTACCACCGTACGGCTCGCACATACGTGCCCAAGTGGCCACAGAGGTTTTCAGAATGCCCACAGTTCGCTACTCGGAGGACCACATACCTGGGTATTTCAGGGGGAAGAGTGAGTACATATTGTCAGGAAGACATCGGGGGCCAGGGCCGACGACGATCATGGCTCGAAGAAGGAGCTGGAGTTTGACCAATTGACTGGAGGATTTGCTAAGGAGACCCGTAGAGCTAGAGCTCCCTTTTGGGGAAAGCGTCAGGGCAAGAATGTGAATCGATCCTAGTACGAGCGCTCCGTGTGCTCAATGTACATGGTACAGGGGTGCCCTCCTGCTGCTGCAGGCCACTGCCGGTCGCTTTTACGCCTCTCAGGCGGAGCCTCAATAGGGGCTCGCAGCCTATAGCAGCCGCTAGCAAGCCACTTCGGTGGGTATCTCCTCAATCGAATTATCCTGATTGTTCTCGATTGGTCCCGATTGTCCTATCAGCGCATTAAGGTTGTGAGTCCGATCCCTGCAACCACCCAATGTGCTACAGTTCTGCTTTTTCCCACGTACTGTGTATCACAGTACTCTACCATTTGGTGTGGCTATGGTAGATACCCGAAGTAGCCATGTATTTTCTCCCCTGCGCCTTGGCAACCTTTGGTACTTGGGCACTCCCTGGAAGAACTTCGCTCCTTTTTATTTTGGTTTCAAGCTCCATCACGGGTTAATCTTGACTCGCTGCCGGCGCCTCTCGCCTCGTTGTCACTCCGAGAAGGCTTTCTCCATGAAGAACACTCCTCAGGACACTCCGAGAAATTTACTGGGCCTTTCAAGGTTCCTTCACCATGGCGCAGCAGTGCGCAGCTACATAGTACCAGCTAGTCAGGATCAACCAGCGAACTTCCAGCTGCTACCAACAACTGTTCCCCGCTCCCTCGTACCTGCGTGCCTGCGCCCCTGCACGGAAGTGTTCCAGAATTACCATGCGAACGACCTAACAATGCCCACATGATACCAACATGGTTTGTCGACGCCTCTGCTAAGGGCCGAGGCGCTGACTACTGTACAGGACGGCCCACGACAAATATAACTTCCAAGCAAGCGCCAGGCAAACGGACGGCAGACCAAGCTGCAAGGGTTCTCCTGGATCCGTTGCCGTTGGTGTTTTATCTAGTGTGCCAGAGACTGCTCAGGTGCTGCAGAAACATGCATGGTGCTGCAGTCCTCAGCAATCGATACGCGGTAACAGGCCACCACCCCCACAGCGTCCCGAATGACAGCACATATAAGGTTGCAATCTCTCGATACGATACAATACCCACACGCACCGGCAATTGGGTCAGGCAACATTGCTGGTATACAGGACAGTGCATTCAGTACATGCTACACGGTACAATACTCACCAGAGAGTCGAGAAAGAGAGACATAGGCCTGGCATCCATCATGAGATGAATGCTTCTGTAAATCTCTGCCGTACCATCGGTTCCAGCCTTCAACAAATCATCGCCCGAGCCTTTGCTTTCCTTGACCCTACCTCCTAGTACGTTTCTCGCTCTGCCCGATTTGCCGAATAACCGTAATAAAACCCGCCCGTGATGCCAAGAGGGAGAAGCCTCACTGGCAACCTTGGTAAGCGGATTTGTTAGCCTCACGAATACGGGAGTTAATCTTTCCGCCCCCCTGATAGTCTGGGGGATGGGGCATGCTCGTTCGGCACGCCGGAGAGCAAGGTCCAATCTAACGAACGTAGTGTAGCAGCAGAGACCATGAGGTGTGGCCTGTCCAGTCGAATTAAGTTTTCTCCATCTTCCCTTTACTCATTCATCATCTTCCGAAACAAGAAGCCTCGATCCTTCTCGTCTCCGGTTCAACTACATTCGTTTGGCCACTTTCAGTGATATCTTGTGGATAGGCGGCTAGTCAAGTACCCTCAGACGCACCAGACTTACGCGTCCAGCCCTTCGTTCAAGCATCCAGGCCAGTCTCTCACTTACTGTAAATACCAGCACAATGCGTGCTGCTTCACTCGCTTTCACAGCGGCCACGGCCCTGTTCAGCGTCTCTGACGCTGCCACTGTTGAGGAATGGAGGTCACGATCAATCTACCAGGTCATGGTCGACCGTTTCGCCCGAACCGATGGATCAACAACGGCAGAGTGCGATAAGCTCTACCTCTTCTGCAACGGAACGTGGACCGGTCTCATCAACAAGCTGGATTACATCCAAGGTAAGCCGAGAAATCAAAACACCAGCCGATTCCCTATACAGCGGGATGGGAAGGAGGGTGGTGATAGGAAAACATGATGGCTAACGGGGATTGGGAAACCAGACTTGGGATTCACTGCCGTCCAGATCAGCCCTGTCGTCCACAACATCGAGAATGACACGTCTGTGGGAGAGGCGTACCACGGATACTACCAGGACGATCTTTACTCCCTCAACAACCACTTCGGTACCGAGGATGAACTCATCAAACTGTCTGACGAGCTTCACAACCGTGACATGTACCTGTTGGTCGATGTGGTCGTCAACGACATGGCCCAGGCCTTTGACAACACCATCCCGCCGCCTGTCGACTACTCTCTGTTTGAGCCCTTTGATAACAAGGACTACTTCCACACGTACTGCAACGTTACCGAGTGGACCAACGCGACCAACTACCAAGACTGCTGGCTGTACCCCTATGGCGTGGCTCTGGCCGATCTGAAGACCGAGTCCGACGAGGTCGTCAAGATGTTCGGCACCTGGATCAAGGAGCTCGTCTCCAACTACTCCATCGACGGCGTGCGCATCGATGCCGCCAAGCACGTCAACAACGAATTCCTGACGGAGTTCGTGAAGGCCTCTGGAGTCTTCGCCCTGGGCGAGGTGCTGACTGGTGCAGTCGAAGACTTCTGCCCTTACCAGACCCAAGGATACCTGTCCGGCATGCCCAACTACTTGGAGTACTACCCGATCATCTCGGTCTTCAACGGCGGTTCCATGAGCACGCTCGCCGACATGCGTGAGCAGGCGCGTTCGTCTTGCAGCGACACCCTGGCTTTGGGTTCCTTCGCTGAGAACCACGACATGCCCCGTTTCGCGTCCTACAACGACGATATGGCACTCGCTAAGAACGCCATGACGTACATCATCCTCAACGACGGTATTCCCCTTGGTAAGTCTTAACGATAAACTCAATCCCCAAGATTTCGGGTGGCCTGGACTCGAAAGTCCATCGCTGCGGCAGCAAGGATCGTACTAACATGTGTCTTTCACAGTCTACCAAGGCCAGGAGCAGCACTTCTCCGGTGGCGAGACCCCCAGCAACCGTGAGCCCCTCTGGCTGTCAGGCTACAACACCTCGGCCGAGCTCTACGTGACCGCCCAGACTCTCAACAAGGCGCGTAACACCTTGATCGGCCTGACCAACACCTCCACCACCACCTACGTCAGCAGCAAGGCTGAGACCCTCCTCACCGACACCAACCACCTGTGCCAGGTCAAGGGCCCCGATGGTTACCAGATCGTGTCGTGTGTCGTTAACTACTCCTCCACCGGCTCCAGCTACAAGCTCTCCGTCGGTGGCTTCACGGCCGGCGACGCGGTCGTCGAGCTCCTTGGCTGCACCACCGACACTGCTGATGACTCCGGCAACGTCACCATGTACATGAACCACGGCGAGCCTAAGGCGTACGTTCTCCAGAGCGTGGCGAACCAGACTGGCCTGTGCGCTAGCACCCAGGACGCGGCCACCGCTGCCTCCAAGGACAGTGCTGCTGCTGGTGTGACGAGCAGCCTGGCTGTTGTCTTCGGTATGGCTGTTGCCAGTTTCATGATGCTTCTGTAAAGAAGATGATGGTGACAAGGTGATGGGATGCGGGGAGGGAAGGCTCGATATTACATATGTATCGATGGTGGATTGTTGTTGGCGGTGGTGTGTGGGTGGTGGGTTTTTTTTTTCGGCATGTGGCGCATGTAGCTGTTCGTGCGTGAATACATACGTTTCATGACAATTTGCATCTGTATATATTATATGTATTTGATATCCAGATATAATATTTTCAATCCGATGAGACATGTCTCATACATAGCCGAAAGAACTTTTGATGATGGCGACATCCGAACCGAAGTTCCAACAGCAGCCCTAAACCCACGTGGCCTGACGATCAAAGGGTACGGGCAGATCCATACTAAGTATTGATGTTTTCTGCGGGCTAGGAGTTCCACTGTCTTTGGGCATAGATCTCCACACCGTCAATCAGGACATGTCAATCAAGGATAATCATGACCCCCATACCCGTGGACCCTATCGACTTAAAATCGAGTCTACCGCTGCCTCAACAGGCAACCCCCATGTCAGTAATCCAGAAGCAAACAACACTGGAGCCTATCGACACCTCATGGTCTAGTCAACTGGTCTCAGCGTCATAGTCCACTTGTTACATATGTACCCGGCTCAACCCGTGACGATCACCAACGACCAAACTTCGCGCAACTGCAAAGCTAAACAAGAGGCGTCACTATTGACTGGGAAATGGCGGCGCCATTGAAACGGCTGGAGGCAAGGCTGCTTCGCTAGCGGGAAGCGGTTGTTTCAAAGTTAATCGTTAGGCCGTGTCCCGTTGAAAGCAATGGACGAGACGCGCGTCCTTCCCAGCCGTGAGGCACAGCGAAAAGAACAAAGAATAACGTGGCCAGGGAATAAGTTCTCCGTTGAATAAGTAGTTTCACGGTTCGCACCGTTCCTTGCCTAGTTCTACATTGTTCCGGCCGTCTCAACCAGAAGCGCTGGAATCAGTATGATGGTGTTCAAGCCCGTTCGCCCCTTTCGGCTACCTTCATAGGTAGTGAGGTTCTTAAGCTACTAGTGTAGGCCTTGATTACTGTGCTGTTTGCCCAGGTGACCAACTCATACACTACTGTTTTGAAGGTTCGTCAATAACTATATTGCCTTCATTGGCAAATATCCTACATGCGTATTGATTATTTGAATTTGCACTGAAATGAGTGAGATAGGTTTCTTTAGGTATATAATAACATTCATGTATTCCAGTACGATAAGTAGTATTATTACAACCTTGGAAATCTACGTTGGCAATGAACTTTATGAGTCTTGCAACCTATTAAAAGCAAACCATGATACTATCAGATCGCACCCTCTTTCTTACATTTTGGGTTTCAACTACTTCTTGAGAGAACAGATATCATCGTAGCAAAAAAGAAAACAAACCAAATATGTAGTATAGCAATACATCTGGGCAGCCCTATAACAGGATTTCGAAACCTCTCAGTGCAGACTCCTAGCCCCATAGTCCCCTAACCTCCCTCTGAGTCTCCCTCCTAGTCCTTTAGTCTTTTAGCCCCTTAGGCGTTTCGTATGTTTCTCGATTCAGGTGGTAGACCAGATTAATGGCAAAGTATACTAGTCACAGCAGTCATAGCACTTTCAGTAATTGATTACCTCAAGTCTTACAGCCTAGATATATTACTGTACTATCAACCCTCTTTCTTTTTTTTCTCCTTTTTTTCTAAGGTTCTTGTTCATGTGTCGTTGTGTTTCGGGGGGGGGGGTTTAGGGGGGTCTTTTGCTCGGAGCAATCGTTTTCCTCTCTGGTAGTACATATGTAGCTCAGTAATGTATTAGTGTAGGTGATAGCCTTTCCCTCACCAGAAGCCATAGTGTGATATGTTTAGATGCAGTCAGATAGCTATAGTAATTTAGCCTATATAGCGACATATTAGTGCCTATCATAGCTATTTGGATAGCCGAATACGAGATAGAATAGCCGATAGTAAGGCTAGCAGATTTATATATAAATAGTTACGGAAAAGGGCTTAAGGGAGCCTAAAGATTCCCTTCCTTCTTCTACCGCAGTTAATATACTTATTTGCCTTATATGCTATTTGCTACTATTTACAATTAGCAAGCTTTAAAAATAAACAAACCCTAGTGTACTGGCCGGGGCAGGCTGGCACCGCCAGACATGGTTAGGTGACAGAAATAGCTTTCTAAAGACCAGGACAAGTTCAAGCTCCCTCGGTACTACCCAGAGACTACTTGTCCAAACTCCTATATGATCAACTTCATCCGTACATACACGGAGGTATCGTTGATGTGTTTTGTACCATGCCGGTCCAGTGTACCGAGTCCCATATCCTTGATAGTGACGGAAGAAGGTTTACAGGAAGACGATTTAGTTGTATCGGAAATTCTGCTTCAATGTTTGTGAAGAATCAAAGTAAAGCAACGACTACAGTCCATCCACCCAAGTATCAAATCACCCATGGGTAATACTTCCAACTACACCGACGAGAGATCTTGCTACATCCGGCCTGACATAGAGCTTAAGCCTAGACAAGTCTCTACTACAAGGCTAGCAAGTAGGTCACCTGTGCACCCACCAAGGCAAGCCATGTCGTTTCAGCCCGCCCTCACTTCTGCATGTCGCTGTGTCCGCTACTCGTTGGGAAGTTTTCTGGCAAGCAGTGCTTCGATGTCCCTCTTGATAAGAACCCCATGGCAGTCAATATCCAGATGACCTGACCGTCGCTGAATATGAACACCTGCTGCGATTCGACGGCGTGCTGCGCAGCGGTTTTGCTTTCAAGGGACCGTGGATGTCAGTCAGCCATATATGTGACACCTGGCAGCGACCTGCGTAGGTGTTCCTTGAGGTGACACTCAAGTGCTTGGAAGTAACCCTCACTACCTCAAAAACACAGAGGTATTTATAAGGTCTTTCTGTCCACTCCCCAGAAGCTACACTAAAGATCGAAATCAGATCACTCGGGAGGCATTGGCAGCGGCACGTGGGGAGTGAATGCATCACTCTCCCATTTCCAACCCACCCCAGCATGGCGCCCTTGGTACAGTTGCCTCGCTCAAAGACCAGCTCTCGTGACCAAATTCGACACCTGCCGTAGCAAAGAGCTCCAATACTGCCACTTTATCGAGGACTCGCGCCATGCTTACACTGCAGCTGACACGCTCCAGCGCGCCAAAACGACCATCACCTTGAGCAGCCGTCCTTTCAAGATGACACAGCGCATTCGCCAGCCGATTTATAGCCATATCGAGCCTCGCCCCTGCCAACTTCAGCGTTCTGACGTTAGGAGGTAGAAATCGCGTTAATAGGTCTATATCAGGCATCACAGGCTCTCCGGGGGAGCAGATCAAGCATGCACTGATGAATAAGTCTTCCAGTGCCTCGAAATTCATTAAGGGTATCCGGACTAGTCAGAGGTTCAGTGCGTCCACCCTCCCAGCTAGTGCTAGTATTTGGAAGCTTTCGGAGGTCGAAGTGCAGTGACTTTATTGTAGCCACGAATTTGACTAGACAGAGAAGGAGATGATCGGTAGGTTGGCGATAATTGATAAATTGGAGATGGGCGGCGACGATGGAGTCAGTAAACCCACATATATCGCCATACTCAGGCTTGGGATAGCTAGCCTCATAGACTAATGTTTCCAGACCTGGGGCGCAGGCTGATAAAAGTAACCTGGAGCACTCGTCGCTTACGCAGCTTTGCGTCAGACGCAGATGCCGTAAGTGCAACTTATCCTCTCCTATGCGTAGCCTAGCTGCGCCGCATATATGGAGATTCAGTTTCTAGATTGTAACCTGCTATTTCTAATAACCTACTAGCCTAATGACTTAGGTCGAATAGTATTAACCCTTCTAAATAACTGCAGATGTCCAGCGTCTTAAGTCTCGACTGTGTTCTCTGTCTAGGTTTTGCCGAAGCTAGCGTTTGGAAAGCTAGAGCTGGGTTGGCACTGTCTCTTCCTGTGACCTGAAGACTGAGACGTTTAAGATTCAGGACTGAGGCCAACACTACTCCGAGCAGCCCTAAACCATCGGTCTGTAGCTAGCCGTCTTGTTTCGATATTGCTTGAAGGTGCGCAGTGTACTCTGCTACGTCAAGATTATCCAGAACACGCGCTGCATCGTTAAGGGCCGTATATGCTTCTTCCGGGTTAATATAGCGGAGTAGATAGGGGTGCACGTAAATGCATTTCACTGAAGCAGCCAGGTCCCGGCGTCGAACTATACCTAGGTAGTGTGCAGAAAGGCGGAGAGTCACTGGTCCCACGAGAAGGCGTTCGACCGCCAAGAGTCGCTATAGCCGGGGAGAGAAGTTTGGTACGAAGCGGCTGTGCTACCGATAGAAAGCATCGCGGGTGCAGTGCAGACAGAAATGTCCAAGATTCGCTACCAAAATCTCGTCTGGAAGGGCGGCGAGGTTGGGCGCCATAACGTGCGTAGATATGGTGGATCCTCCGAAAGGATGTTGATGATTACAATAGTATTGAGGAATGAGTGAAAAAACCAGAGTATTTTCAAACTGGCTGCAAAGGGCAGAAAGGAGCTCAAGCAGGAGGAGGACGGATTTGATTCACATCAGGATCTCAGGGTGATGGGTCCGGTAGTTGTGGGGCTAGTACGTTGGCTGCAGAAGGCTCGTGTAGGTCACCATGGTGGTGCCAAATAGATTTTGCAGTCATATAATATCCATGGCCTAAACATTTGATCATGTATGTGTATTTCGTTTAATAGGACCGTTCTTCGCTTGAAGCTGGTACTCCGACTCCGGCCCTGCCCATGCAAGTATCGTGAATAAACGGGACATTGTAGCAGTTGTAAGACACTAGAAGAGACGTGCCATTTATATTCATATAAGCCCTTTGCACTTATTATCCCGCCATGGTCTTGGCCAACTGATCTCTCGCGGACCTAACATTTTACGTCCGCATATCCATAAACGCCGAAACTCCGTGCAAGTTAATACCATGATACTCTGTAGCAGATCATCAGGTCAATGTCACAAGCAAGACCTCAGAACTGGGTCAAAGAAAACTGAAAATCAAACTTTCCTGCTAGAAACTGCGATCTAGGAAAGCTAAGCGGTTCTAAAGGAGCGTCACATGCCGCCCTTGTCCTCACGACGCTTGACCACCTTGTGTCGCCGCCTGGCCACTCGCCCCCGCCCCACCCACTCCTGCACTTGCAGCACTCTCACCGACGCGCACTTCATCCTCTGGTACACCAACCCCAACGCTGCCAGCTGTGCTCAGCACGCTCGTCATACGCTCACCCCTCGGACGCGCGATGCCGACACCGGGTCCCGATGTGGACACGTTCACGCTTGCCGCGGTACTAGCACTCTCGCTTCTCGGCCGCGTGCCAGCATCGCTCGCCCTCCTGTCCCTCACCAAGCGCTCCAGCTCCCTGATGCGTCGTTTGAGCGCATCGTTCTCGCGCTTCACCGCATCGAGCTCCTGCCGGTGGAAAGCCGTCTCTTCATACCGTGACGTCGCGGGCATTATCGAGGGCGACATGACTTCGGTGCTGCCACTGCCGGGTGTGGCCTGCGAGGACCGCAGATGGAAGTAGCCAGAATGTGTGGCATCGGCCATGTGCGAGCTCGCATGGGCAGGCGAGCTACTCAGGCTCTGTCGCGAGTGGCTCTGGGTGCTATTCTGCCGGCTAAGAGACGTGGCACCGCTTGGGCGGATAGGCGCTGGAGCTGTGATGTTCACAACCGAGGTGGACCCCGTGGTAGCTGCTATACTCCGCGCGCTGGCGCTTGAACCGCTTCTAGTGTGTCGGCGCTCGCGGCCGCTGGTCTGGTAAGGGATCGAGAAGCCAGAACCAGAGAGCAGGTGTTGTCGACCATCTGGGATCATGGGAATCGTGGACGAGGACTCAGCGCCAGTGATAGAGGCGCTTGCTGATGTGGAGGAGGTGTTGGATACGACGGAGGCATTCTGCGCTTGGCGGAGGAGGTCCAGCTCGCGGGTGAGGCGATTCACCTGTAGATGGTATATGGTTAGCTGCGTGTCGGACATAACTTCAGGGCGTTTCTGGTGCACGTACCACTGCCTCCTGTTCCTTCTCGAGCTGTTGATGAAGCTCCGCAGCTGTCAGCGGTCGGGGATGCCTTATGGGCCCGGGACCAGAAGCTGTAGGCGCAGGCTCTGCAGCTGGTTGTACCACGCTGGTAGCCACAGGTAGGCGAGGTGAAGGCAGGGACGCGGCCGCAGGAGCACCGGTGTTCACGGCGGTCTGGTTGGACGGCAGAATGTTGATGGCCGCATCGGAATTGGACGGCGCATGGCCGGGGGTTGGTGGGGGAGGCATTTGTTGGGTTGAGGTTCGTCGCGATAGGGCTAGAACATGAGGAGATGCAGGAACTGAGTTAAGATCCGGCATTTCTGACGTTGGTTAGATGGGGCTCTCGACGATGATGTGGATCCGTGAATGGAGGCTGTGTCTGTGTTCGTGGTTGGTCGCGTCTCCTCGCTAGCTTGAGCTGTGCACAACTATGTACTGTGTAATCTGTACGGATGCACGCTGGAGGAACAGTTGGCCTCTCCCAGCCAGTTGATGACCGAGAGAGAACAGGTTGCTCGTCAGGACGTGTCATGGATGCAAGGGAGGGAGTATCACATGAAGATAAGATGCACATCGTCCGACGGACCGAGACAAACTGACAGGTGCAATGTACCGCAGAGTTCAGGCGTCTGATGAGACAGAGCTTACTATGGTACCTGCTGCCAGTTGCAGCGGCAGGGTTTTTAATTGAGGTTCATGCGGTGCGGCGCGCGGCTGTTTGAGTTCGAAACCGCCGAAATGACTCCCCCACGGGATTTTTTGACTCCCCCAAGCACACCACCCAATAAGCATCAACAAACCACGACTACAAATAACAAAACACTACTGAAAATATAAAGAAAACACTCCGAAAGTAATAAACAGACTAATGCCGAAACTAACTATTCAATCTATCCCGGAAGGCCTCCCTTAAACCACTCGGTCAGCCGCGAGGGCCGGGGGCCGCTAACCCTAACCCTAATCAACCCTAACCCTACTCTAGTCAAGAGAGCACACCAAAAGGTGTGCTTGGGGAGTCAAAAAATCCCGTGGGGGAGTCATTTCGGCGGTTTCGGTTTGAGTTGGCCGTGGGAAGCTCGATACGATTTGCTGTTATTGATTACCTACCAGGGACCGTTGTTACGTACACACGGATATTCATACCGTACCTAGGTAACCGTAGATTACCTACCTAGGTACCTACAACAGATAATCAGCAAGTACGTAAATAATGGACAGCCTCATGATTGAGGCTTGAAGTCGACAGGCAGACAGAACAATACCGAAGCCGCTAGCTACCAAGTACCTAGGGTAGGCCGATAGACAGTAGCTTGAGCAAGGACCTGGCGCCGATCGGTCTTCTTCTTTTCTGCGAGGTTGATTAACTGAGGCATATATGATGAACAAACGGCCTTTGGGTCTCGGGGATGACAAACCAGTCCCGTCCATACTGGGTATTAGACCGTGGACCGTTGGAGGGGCCAGCAATGAAGTCATTGTGACAGGCGGGATGACGAAATGGCAGTGGAAACGACTGATGAGCTCACTGCGGACCATGACATAGTTGTAGTAAGAAAGGCACCACAGTAAAGGCGAGCTTGCAGAGAATGACCTCTAGATAAGAATAGGCTTGTGTCTCCTAAACTCCCAAATTCATTTCCTCATCTTCTCAACGACATAATAACAATATACCACCAAACAACACATACTACCCTGCGACGTTCCACCCAACGCCCATCGTGTAAGTTGGAACATACCACCACAGCCCTTTTCCCAGCAACAAAATTTGTAAAGACTGGAAACTGACTTTGGGTTTGCCTAGACATTCAAAACAAACTCACCTTCCAACCCCAATACCTCATATCAAAATGTCTTCCGGAGAGGGCGGTCAGTCTCCCCCCCCTGAGCGCCAGACCGGCGCTCAGGTCAATGATGCGCCTGGCAGTGGTCAGGGTACCGACGTCACGAAGAACAAGGCCCAAGACAACCAGTCTAGCCTCGATGTATGTTTGCACAATTGTTACTTATTTGAAATGGTTGGAGGTTCAACCTACTAACTTGTCTCAGAACCTGAAATCGAACCCAAGGGTCCTCTCGAGGATGCTGTCAAGGACAAATTCACGAAAACACAGAAATAGAGCGGGATTGCTTGCGGAAGGAAGGGCATTGTTTATTGTTTGCATGACACAATGCTCATGGGACATAGAGGGCGTAAATGGACTCAATGAGTAACGAAATGAAATTTTGACCACCATTTATTATGCCATGATTTCCAAGTCTTCGTGATCGAACCTGACTTTTTATGATAGTGATCTACTACTCAGTAGTAACTTCCAGATCCAAATAGACGAGAAACCACGCGCCCCTGAGGCTGAGTCGTTTTCACATGCCTGCCGTTTCTCTGTGACATGAGGGACATTTAAGCGATGAAGGATCTAACTACCTACATAGGTAGGTACGCGGTATCAAACTGTGGCGCAAGTGAACCTTGTGAAGGTAGAAGTGAAACTTGAAGCAGCTTGAGTACCTAGGTAGTTTGTATATTACCTAGGTAGTTAAGCGAAACTGCATCTGGCCTGCTGATCTCAGGCTTTCAAAGTCTTCACCAAGACCACTCAAGGGCCTGGAACCTTAGAAGGAACAAGGTCCCTGCTCAGCCACAATCCTTCCTTCCCCCCGCCCCACTGTAGCTTCCGTTACCCTCCCGATGACGTTGCTTCATTGCCCCTCGCCATCATTGACAGTTGGCCCAATCGCGTCTCGTCGCTCCCTCCATCTTTCCTTGGCAACGACGAGTTACGCATCACCGCATCACGGCCAACTTGATTTCCCTTTATAAAGAACCACTGGCGCATCGTTTCGCCCTGCAACTTCTTACAGCCAAAACCCAAAACTCTACCATACAACCTCAACCTTTACAAGCTTTACGATCCTAGTCAACCACTCCACCACACTCCTCTTTGATACCCATTACTTCAGAACGCAATCAAACATCATGTCTGCCACAACTGTCTACGTTAAGAACATCTCGGCTCAGACCGACGACAAGGAGATTCGTGACTTCTTCAGCTTCTGCGGAAAGATCACCAGCCTCGATGTTCAGACTGAGGGCGAGACCAAGTCCGCAACCGTCAACTTCGAGAAGGAGACTGCTTCCAAGACCGCGCTGCTCCTGAACAACACACAACTCGGAACTCCCCACATCACCGTGACGTCCGCGACCGGTGCTTCTGATGACTCCACCCCTGATAACACCACCAATGCCGACCGTGACTCCGACGAGATCACGCAGGAGGAGAAGCCCCGGACGAGAATTGTCGCCGAGTACCTTGCTCACGGATACGTCGTTGGCGATGCCGCCATTCAGCGTGCCATCGAGCTCGACCACCAGCACGGTGTCTCCACCCGCTTCTTCAACACCCTGACCAGCCTCGACCAGAAGTACCACGCCACAGACCGGGCCAAGACCGCCGACCAGTCTTATGGTATCTCCCAGCGCGCAAGCAGCCTCTTCTCTGGCCTCAACTCGTACTTCGAGAAGGCCACTAACACCCCTACCGGCCAGAAGCTGGTCAACTTCTGTAAGTAACACAACCACAAGCAAGAGCTTGACATGTCCATGAAGAGCATTTTGCTAACTATCTGCCCACCTTGTAGACTCCCAAGGCCAAAAGCAGGTCACCGACATTCACAGCGAGGCTCGTCGTCTGGCTGAGCTTAAGAAGCAGGAGCATGATGGATCTGCATATAAGGCCTCAGGTCTGGAAAAGGTGTTCGGTGCTGAGAAGCCCAAGACGGAGACCCCAACCTCTGGCCCTGGAGCTCCTACTCCCGGCGCTACCACCACGACTGAGACGACCCAGCCCATAAAGCCTGCTGATGGCGGTATTGGCACTCAGGAGTCCTCTGCGATTCCCCAGCCTGAGAAGTCTGGTTGAATTTGGTGCAGCTGCTTGAGAGGATACCACCCAGATGGAGCAGTGAGGTTTCATTGCGAGTAGCAAAAGGTTCTTTGCCGATTTTGAGCGACGGAGGTTTAGGAACGGCGGGGATGGAAAACTGGCATGCGCCATTATGACCCTTTATGACATGATAACTGAGAGTTTGGAAGTTTGGAAGCCCGGAAACATGACCACCTCTGCTTTTTTCGTGTTTCGCAAGCAAGTACTGTTTAACCCGGTAGTTATCTCCTTAATTCAACTCGAGAAGAGTTACACTGTGTGCAAAACTTTACCAAGACAACATGTGAAGCAGTCTGTAAATCCACAAAACCATCGTCCTGCATACACACCACGCTATCTCGCTGAGGGAGTTGCTTTCTGAGTTTATCGGCCTTGCCGTACAAGCCGAGATAATGAAAAAAGCCCCCCCCCCCCAGGGTATCAGGGAATATGGCATACCAAGTGGATGTCTTGCCGTCCCCGTTCTCTATTATCAAAAGGCAGGCGAGCAGGCAGCGCGATAGGGCTCACGAATATCGCACACTTCACCGAAACCACCAATTCACAGACCCATTAAGCCGTCCACCGTCAAGCTCACTCTTGACACTATGCCACCAGCCTTTTGGGATGAACAGCGCATCTCCAGGCTTTAAACCCGCCTCGTGTATCGTGGTCCCTCTACCCGAGCTGTCGGGCTCTCTCCAGATAGCCTCGTTTAATAGCTTCCTCTCTGGGCCCTCCATCATCTCAGCCCCCCTAATCCTGGAATTACCACCATGTCGGCCCAGCCTCATCTGCACCTGGCGGAAAACGGAGTCGCCCTGTGAGGGCGAAAGTAACCGGACGACCTTGGAGCTGCAAAGCTGGATGAAGAGATTCGGGTTGGGGTCACGATGCAGAGGTGTGTACGTAGGCTCTAGGCCGAGCCAGATGGACGAGGCATAGATATCGCCCTTGCCAGCGTTCCTCACGATGCCTGGGGTGCCGATATCTTTCACGAGCTCCTCTGGGAGGTCGTCCAAGGATGCCTGAGCTATATAGAGCTGACAGAGGCGGTCCACTTGCTCCGCTGCCGAGTTGTATTTCAGAGCAGCGACAAGTAAGGCCAGGGGCGCCTCGAAGCGGAGCAGTTGCTGCTCTGACTGTTCAACGCGCTTGATGCTTCCACACTCAGGCGGAAGTTGCTGGCGCAAAAGGCTTGGTAGAATTACTTCCAGTGGTGACCTGGAAGTATCGTTACCAGACTCGAGACTTTTGATGAACTGGTCGACCGCTTCAGTACCCCCCTCACGTAACTGCGGGTACATGAGTTCGTAAGGTACACTGACCAGGGAGAAAGCCCCCAGGTACTTTGTCGCTGTCATTTCTGTGAGATAGCCTGTCGAGCCCATCGACCTGCTGTGGCCACTGACTTCGTGTATAGGTCTGAACCACTTGTCGGTGGCTGGTATTCGCGAGGCTGAGTCACGTTGCCGTCTCATCAATAACGGCTTGCCCACATCGAAGGCTTGGTCTTTGAAGTACTGGATATCGATCATGTCATGGGCTTTGTCTACAGCAGAAACCCGTTGAATTGACGAGTGACTGCTATAGCCTCGATATCGTATGCCTTTCCATGGCCGTGACTGAACCAGTTGTGACGCCCTCCGGGATACCATCATTCCGTCTCATACCGCGCTCGCCACCATTGCTTGCGGAGTTCAAGCGGTCAGAATCAGGAAGTCCATGCGAATATGTGTGAATCACCAGCAGCTGTTCGCGATGCACCAATGTTTCGGTGAGTGACACCCTCCTCACCTTTGATATCTACTAAAAAAATGTACCTATGTCTACATACGGCTGAAGGTAATTGCGCTGCCGGACGCTCTAAAACGGGAAGACTAGACGCGCGGGATAACAGCCTGCAGGGGTGGCACAGACCACATTGGCTCATCCCACCAGGCCTCAATTCCAGCAGCCGATCTACATCTTTGACAACTGCAGCTGGATAGCGCAAGGTAGAAAGACCGCAGGCAGCATCAGGAAACAGCATTACACTTACCCAACTACCCCCTCACACCGCCCTCAACTGTCGCCCCTGGACAGTCACAAGGTTTTCTGTGCGACAGCGACCATGCCGGTGGACTCTTAGGCTTCACTTTGGAACTAAACCTTGGCGCCCTCAACTTCATTCCACTTCATACGAACTTCATCCCAATACCACTTGGGCACCCACTTCGCAAACATCCCTCGGGCTCAAGTCTCTACCAGTTACATCGCCGCCGTCCTTGCGATACAACAGGAGTTGCATTTCGAGGAGTAGCTGCTGTCGTTCTTAGCAGGCTTTGCTTTAGACCTGCTTAACTGACCCAAAATGTCGACCTCCTCAGGACCGCCCGAGTCCTGGATTGCCTCGTTTTGCTCCTTGTTGGGCCACGAATACTTTGCCGAAGTCTCGGAGGACTTCATCGAGGATGATTTCAACCTCACGGGGCTGCAATCACAGGTGCCCATGTACAAGGAGGCACTCGAGGTGAGCCCGACCCCGCTGTGGCATAGTAGCTTTTGACCGCCGGCCTAACTAACGGATGAATCGCATAGATGATACTCGATGTCGAGCCCGAGGATGATGAGGACGAAGAAGATGAAGAAGATGAGGACGAGGAGGATGTTAGTGCCGACGGCCTCGACCGAAGACTCCCCGGCGAGCGACGACACCACAGCAGAATGGCTAGCGATCTTTCGGTTATCGAGTCCTCCGCTGAAATGCTTTACGGCCTCATACATCAGCGGTACATCTGCTCTCGCGCAGGTATTCAGCAGATGTCTGAGAAGTACGAGATGGGTCACTTTGGCTGCTGCCCTCGCACGAACTGCAACCAGGCCAGAACACTGCCGGTTGGGCTATCGGACATACCTGGCGAGGATACGGTGAAGCTGTTTTGCCCGTCTTGTCTGGACGTGTACGTTCCGCCCAACAGCCGGTTCCAGACGGTTGACGGCGCATTCTTCGGCCGGACGTTTGGTGCCTTGTTCCTCCTCACCTTCCCCGACTACGACTACTCCAAGCACGGCGCCGAACTCTTGTCCTCCAACTCCCTGCATATATCTCGTCGATCCGCCGACGAAGACCCAATGATCAATGGCATGCATGCTAGGAACATCGCGCCAGGTCTGGGCCCCGGCAAGATTTTCGAGCCCAGGATCTACGGGTTTAGAGTGTCTGAGCTGGCGCGTTCTGGACCTCGTATGCAATGGCTGCGCGACAAGCCTGCCGAAATCTCCGAGCTGGATGAAGCCCGCCGATATGCCGAGGAGAATCCCGAAAGCGACGATGACGAGAGCATGAATGGTAACACAAGGGCAGCTCGCCGGAGACCTCGTGGCAACGCCCGTCTACGTCAGAGACAACAAAACGGGAGTCCTATGGCAGTTGACCCCAACGGTGCCGAGTCAGAGCTCTAGAGAACTCCGACTAGGGAACGTGAAAAAGAGCCGGGACTCGAGTCTGATGCCTCCGAGTCGTTGACTACCTGGAAGGGCAGTGGCTCTGGCAGGTTGAAGAACAAACCAGCGGGAGGTTCTCCCTTGAGACCCACTTCGATCATGGAGTCAAACTCGACAATCTTTAAACATACGAAACCGCCTCAGCCATGTTCCCTGGTTCATACTCTACCCAACCGTCATGGAGGTGCTCTTTATTGCACAGCCGTCAAAAAACAATCCGAACCTGGACCAAATGGAGATGAGGGAGGTTTCCAAGGCGGTGAAGAGGATTTCACCCACCGAGTTGGCGCATGACCTGCCGAAAAGGAAGAAGAGGCAGGCCGAGTCCCTGATTTGAAGCATTTTATGGAGCATACCCGTTGGAGTACTAGAGGCGAACTTGGAGGGTTGAGCATGCATTGGCCATCTCGTCTTTGAACATGATGGTGTTCGTCCGGCGCTGCAGACATCAGGGCACAATATTGCCGGACAGCACGGAAGGGACAAGATCGAAGTGGGCGGACAATGAGCAGGAAACAAGAGCGAGGTGTTAGGTATGATCCTTCTACATACTACCTGCATGCGGTCGGCGTTGTTTTCCCAATGTTCTGCAGAGGTGGTGGATGGGCGTTGGTCTGGCCAACGGTGGTCTTGTTAGCATCAGGGCAATTCGAGATGATCTTTCTGTTCCGTTTTACACTAGGTACAAGTTTCAAGTCGCCTCCACCCTCGCGGGCCTGTGTACCTGGGGTCAATGTCACCACTACTGGGTGTAACGGCCTGCGTGGAGGATCGGCTCTTGGTATTCCAAGCTGTCCGAGCAAAGTGTTATTTTCTCCTTCTTCTTCATTACCCACGCAAACGAGTAGAGTAATACGAGCAACCCTTTCCTTCTTCTTCCTATCTATCTATCGATGCCGCGCGAAGAAAAGCCCCAAAAAGAGCAAGCAAAGCTGAGCTGTCACATGCCTGCCTGTTCGTAGCCAGGTCATGCGTCGTTGCAAATCGGACCCGAAGAATTCGGACCCGACGCATATTATTAAGCAGCGCCAAAGGCCAACTGATGACCAAGCCGCCTCTGATAGCAGCGGCGCGGACGTTGAGCCGTGCAACCGTTTTGCTCACCCAATGGCCTTGGCGATTTATTTCACGTGGCCAGTTCCGACGACATGCGAAGTAGGAGTAGAGTATTATACTACTCCCTTTCATACGAAGATGCAGCACGGTCGCCCGGGAAACCATCTCCATCTCCTGTGTGGACTTGAAGCTGTGGTGAGGCTGCCACTGCGATCGCAGCAGGCGTTGGAATCATCAAGAATGGACAATACACCCGGGCCGCCCTATCTTAGATTTGCCAAACCTCTTAATCTTCTACTCCCAGTCTCCCTCCCAGTCTCCCGCCCAGTCTCGTAGTCTCTTAATCTCTTAGTTCTTCAATATTCTAGTCTCCTAGTGTCTTAGTCCCCCAGTCTCTATGTTTCCAACTATACCTAGTAGGTAGTTCTACGGCCTGGTTGAATTGCTATACTGGCCGCTCCCTTTTGTTTTCTACGCAGTACAAGTACCCGTTTCTTTGTCCAAACCCCGCGGCTAAACATCGGCATCATGGATAACTACAACTTTAAACCGGACCAGCAGGATGTGGGGCCGTCAGGTCGGAATGTGGAGGGGTGTGGGTGCTTTTCCTCCTGGCAGTTGTTTTTCGTCTCAAGTTCCAGCAACACGAGTTCTTGTGTCAATTGTTGCGCCGCCGCCTTGCCCGCCCATGCTACCGTGCCCCTTTTACAGTGGATACAATCGGAGCTAATGGATTCCTAAATCCGACTTGATCGCATACTGCGTCCTACCTTACCTATCCTGGTCAACGAGAACCTTTTCATTTTCATGTTTTTTTTCTCTCGCATGCACAGCTTATCGTCCAATGTCATATAGTTGTTGCAGATCACACCGTGGTATTGCAGTTGAGGACCGCGAGACTAACCGCCCAATCGGGAACTCTCGTCCTGTCGTACCGAGCTGCCGGATGACTCTTCGGTCTCGAGTCTTGACGACAGTATGAGTCCTCACCGAAAGACTGAACTTTGGACAGCTTGTTTGCCGATCGGTTCCTGGCGTTGGCGGCGTGTCCAGGCAGCCAGGGACCCTCCCTGCCATCCAGCCGAGGCAAGTGCCCCGCCGGCCCATAGTGCCTTCGGATGTAGTGCCTTCGGATGGAGCCCGTTGCTCCCGTCAAATCTCGGTCAAGGCTGCAGGCGAAGTGGAGACTGTCAGGTTCTAGAAGAAACGAGGCCCCCCTGCCGGTACAGACTTCCTTCCTTTCTGGCCGCTTGTTGGTTTGTGAGTTCGGGACTCGGATAATCTGTCAATCGAGATCTCCCCCCCGGTCACGCTCGGAGAGCCTCATCATGAAGAGTCAGGATGGCTGGATGGCTGGATGGCTTGTTACTCGTCTTACCTGGGCCGAGGGGGGGGACGGCTCCCGCGTTGATACCAGCTGTGCATGCTATCTCCATCTCCATTCTCCTATCTGCAGATCTACGAGCACAAAAATCCTGAGCAAGTGGAGCTCGTCTAGTCCAGCGACGGTGCGGCCGGGGAACGGGTCGCACGGCATTAATAATGTCCTGCATGAGGCTCGGATTTGCCCATCCCACCGCTGCAGTGTCCCGGCCCTAATCCCCTAGCTTTGGACGGCAATTAGGTATATGGGAAAGAAAGATAGGAAATATGCTCCAGAGCGGGGAGGTATGCTGTTGGAACTTCAAGCGAACCGAGGATGGAACTGCCTTCACTTTTACCCTGGTCATAAAAGTTGTTACTAAACCCCTTTGCATTTCGCCCCCTTCGTTTTCTTGTGTCTTTGGCTTTTGCAGGTCACCACCAACCTCAAATATCCTTTCCTTCAGGGTTTTTGGGATTTTCTCATAATACCTAGCCTGTTCTACTGATCTCCAAAGAGGGGCATCCAGTTCTACAGACAATTCCGACCCTTCTTTCTGGTCCTTGACTTTCGTTGTCCTCTTTTTGCGCCCCCTCGCTTGTTCTTTGAGGACCCTTTCTCAACATAGGTGCACCAAACCCCTCAAATATCACACATTTCCCGGTGTCATCGAATGTCGGAGTGATATCTTCAAATTCAGTTGCCCAAAAACCACCCACATCACCCCTTGCACCGGATCTCCAGGCCCACACTCGACTCTATCCGACGGGAGCTTGAGCCAACATGAATACAGACGTCGAGATGGGCGCGCTCGAAGCCCAGAATGAGGAGCGCACCGAGGTCCTGCACTACAGGGAGGTTGAAGAGGCGCCGCCAAGGGACTCGACTTCTACTGAAGTTACTCGTGACCCCGAAGATGAGATGGAAGAGGCACGCCGTAACAACCCGATGGGCCTGACCAGAACCAAGTCCGGCGTCTCTGTCGAGCAGGCCCGTGATGATTTCCGCCAGCTGCGCAGGGAGCTCTCCAACTTCTCCAGGGTTTCCAGGCCGAGCCGCGAGGCTCACCGCAAGGGCGGCAGGAGTGATTCCAAGTCGGAGGTCCGGGAGGATGTCGTCGAGTCTGGCGCCAGCTCGTCGACCCTTTCCGAGGATGAGCAGTTTGACCTGGAAGGAGCACTTCGAACTGGATTGGACGCGGAGCAGCAAGCGGGTATCCGTCCCAAACACATCGGTGTCTACTGGGACCAGTTCACCGTCAAGGGCATGGGCGGTGCCTCGAATTACGTCAAGACCTTCCCTAACGCCTTTGTGGACTTTTTCGATATCTTCACTCCGATGAGGAACATGCTTGGTATGGGCAAGAAGGGCACCGAGGTCACCCTGCTGGACAACTTCCGCGGTGTCTGCCAACCTGGTGAGATGGTTCTGGTTCTGGGTCGGCCTGGTTCTGGTTGTACCACGTTCCTGAAGTCAATCGCGAACCAGCGCTTCGGATATACAAGCATCACTGGCGATGTTCTGTACGGCCCATACACAGCCGAGGAGTTCAATGAATATCGAGGAGAGGCGGTCTATAACGCCGAGGATGACCTGCACCATCCGACCTTGACAGTGGAGCAAACCCTCGGTTTTGCTCTGGATACCAAGACACCCAAGAAGCTGCCCGCTGGGCTGACAAGGGCTCAGTACAAGAAGTCCGTCATTGACATGCTTCTCAAGATGTTCAACATCGAGCACACACGACACACTGTCGTGGGCGGACCCTTTGTTCGCGGTGTTTCGGGAGGAGAACGGTAAGCTTCGTGCCTGTATTTTCAGCAATTTCTTGGACTAACGTGGCCTCAATCACAGCAAGCGTTGCAGTATCGCAGAAATGTTAATTACCAATGCCTGCATTCTGTCCTGGGACAACTCAACCCGTGGTCTCGATGCGTCGACCGCCCTGGATTTCGTGAAATCGCTGCGGATCCAGACCGACCTGTACCGAACGACCACATTCGTGTCTCTCTACCAAGCATCAGAAAACATTTACCGGGAGTTCGACAAAGTGATGGTCATTGATGGAGGAAAACAAGTTTATTTTGGACCTATCGACAAGGCTAGAGCCCACTTCGAAGGTATCGGCTTCGCCCCTCGCCCCCGTCAGACTACACCAGACTACGTGACGGGATGCACAGATGAGTTTGAGCGTCAGTACGCACCAGGCTATTCGGAGAATAACGCACCCCACAGCCCCGAGACGCTGGCCGAGGCTTTCAAGGCCTCTGAGCTGTCGAAGGACTTGGATAGGGAGATGGGCGAGTACAAGGAGCACCTCAAAGAGGCCACGCAGCAGCACGAAGACTTTAAAGTAGCCATCCGTGAGAGCAAGCGCACTGGTGCCAAGAAGTCTGTCTATGCTGTCGGTTTCCACCAGCAAGTCTGGGCCTTGATGAAGCGACAGTTTGCGCTCAAATTACAAGACCGACTTGCTCTGAGTCTCGCGTGGTTGAGGAGCATAATCATTGCGATTGTCATTGGCACCCAGTTCTTCAACCTCGGCGACACTTCTTCCAGCGCTTTCAGCAAAGGTGGTCTCATGTTCACCTCTCTTCTGTTCAACGCGTTCCAGGCCTTTTCCGAACTCGGTAATGTCATGACAGGCCGAGCTGTGGTGAACAAGCACAAGAGCTATGCTTTCCATCGGCCGTCGGCATTGTGGATCGCGCAGATTATCGTTGACCAGGCTTTCGCTGCCTCGCAGATTCTGGTCTTCTCGATCATTGTCTACTTTATGGCGGACCTGTATCGAAGCGCCGGTGCTTTCTTCACCTTTTACCTCATGATTCTATCTGGTAATATCGGCATGACACTGTTCTTCAGAACTATCGGCTGTGTCAGTCCCAACTTCGATTACGCCATCAAATTCGCCGTCATCATCATTACCTTCTTCGTGACCACGTCTGGGTACCTGATACAATATCAGTCCGAGAAATTATGGCTGCGGTGGATCTACTATATCAATATTCTCGGTCTTGCTTTCAGTTCCATGATGGAAAATGAGTTCAGCAGGATCGAGATGACGTGTACTTCTCAACAGCTTATTCCGTCCGGCGAGGGATATGGCGACATCAACCACCAAGTCTGCACACTGGCTGGTTCGAAGCCTGGTACCGACCAGATCTCGGGCACAGACTATGTTACTCAGGGGTTCTCGTATGCCCCGAAAGACCTCTGGAGAAACTGGGGTATCATGGCGGCCCTGATTGTCCTCTTCCTCTTCCTCAATGTGATGGGGGGCGAACTCGTCAATTTTGGTATGGGAGGCAACACCGCCAAGATCTTCTCGAAACCCAATGCTGAGAGGAAGGAATTGAACGAGACTCTTCGGAAGAAGCTTGAGGACCGCCAGAAGAACAAGGCTGAAGCAGATGCCGGCGGCGAGATGAAGCTCGAGTCCAAGAGCGTCCTCACATGGGAAGACCTTACTTACGACGTACCTGTTGCCGGCGGTACCCGACGGCTTTTGAATAATGTGTTTGGTTACGTCAAGCCCGGCGAATTGACTGCACTGATGGGTGCTTCTGGAGCTGGAAAGACGACGCTTCTGGACGTGTTGGCTGGACGAAAGAACATTGGTGTTATCGGTGGCGATATTCTGGTCGACGGCGTCAAGCCTGGTAAGGAGTTTCAGAGGTCCACCAGTTATGCCGAACAAATCGACATGCACGATCCGTCTCAGACCGTCAGAGAAGCCCTCCGATTTTCCGCCGACCTGCGACAGCCAATGGAAACGCCGCAGGACGAGAAGTACAAATATGTCGAAGAGGTCATTGGCCTGCTTGAGATGGAGAGCATCGCAGACGCTATGATCGGATCTCCCGAGGCTGGCTTAACCGTCGAGCAGCGCAAGCGTGTGACTATTGGTGTGGAACTGGCGGCCAAGCCTCAACTCCTTCTCTTCCTCGATGAGCCGACATCTGGCCTCGATAGTCAAAGTGCGTATAACATCGTCCGTTTCCTGCAGAAACTTGCTCGCGCTGGACAGGCCATTCTTTGCACTATTCATCAGCCGAACGCCGCCCTCTTCGAAAACTTTGATCGCCTGCTGCTCTTGAGGTCTGGTGGTCGTTGTGTCTACTTTGGTGATATCGGCAAGGATGCCCACACCCTTCGAGACTATTTGGCGCGTCACGGTGCCGTTGCCGGCGAGACCGACAATGTCGCCGAGTTCATGCTTGACGCGATAGGCGCTGGTTCAGCGCCGCGTGTTGGGAATCGAGACTGGGCTGATATCTGGGAGGACTCTGCTGAGCTTGCTAATGTCAAGGACTCCATCTCTCAGCTCAAGGAGTCCCGGAAGGCAGCGGGTGAACAGATCAACCCTGCCTTGCAGAAGGAATACGCCTCGTCAGTACTCCATCAGCTTAAGATCGTTATCAGCCGCACCAACCTGTCCTACTGGCGCTCGCCCGACTACCTCTTCACCCGCCTCTTCAGCCACATCACCATCGCCCTCATCACCGGTCTGACCTTCTTGAACCTCGACGACTCGCGATCCTCACTGCAATACAAGATCTTCGTGATGTTCCAGGCCACCGTCCTGCCTGGTCTGATAATCTCCCAGGTCGAACTCATGTTCCACACCAAGCGGTCCATCTTCTTCCGCGAGCAGTCGTCCAAGCTATACTCCTCCTTCACCTTCGCCGTGTCCATGGTCGTGGCTGAATTGCCATATTCGATTTTGTGCTCAGTGGTTTTCTACCTTCCCCTTTACTTCATGCCCGGGTTCCAGATGGAGTCCTCACGCGCGGGTTACCAGTACTTCATGATCCTCATCACGGAGCTCTTCTCGGTGACCTTGGGCCAGGGTCTCGCGGCGCTGACGCCCAGCCTGTTCATCTCGTCCCAATTCGACCCCTTCGTCGTCATCACATTTAGCATGTTCTGCGGCGTTACCATTCCTGCGCCGCAGATGCCCAAGTTCTGGCACGCCTGGCTGTACCAGCTTGACCCCTTCACGCGTCTCATCGGGGGCATGGTGACGACGGCGCTGCACGGTGCGCCCGTCCACTGCAAGGAGGCCGAGCTCAACACTTTCACCGCGCCCGCCGGCCAGACCTGCGGCGATTACATGGAGGGCTTCTTCGGCGCCGGCGGCATCGGGTACATCGTCGACAACGCGACCAGCAACTGCGAGTACTGCGCGTACAGCGTCGGCGACGACTACTACAGCACGCTGGGTATGAGCTTCGACCACAGGTGGAGGGACCTGGGAATCTTTATCGCCTTCGTTGCGAGTAACATCACAATTGTGATCTTGGCGGTACGTTTTATTTCCCTCCCCATTTTCACGCCCCTGGGCGGAACTTTGATGAATTTCTTACTGACATCAATGGTATAGTGCCGCTTCTTGAACTATAACAAGCGGTAATTGTATCCTTTGATTACACGTCGGGTTCGGCTCGGCTCCGACTGTACCGGAATGGAAAACTGGTTTGATGGAGTTGTAGAGAGATGGCTCGGATGCCGCGCTTCCCCATGTTCGCGGTCTCGCCCGAGATATTGGAAGGAGAAGGCGTTTTACATTATAGACTGGGAATTGAGAATGATGGTAATGTTTGTAGACTGAATGTTTGATGGGTCATACATATGCTGTTGGAAGCAAGGAACAAGCGTTGTAAATGACGCAGTAAGATTGTATATGAACTTGGGACGATAGACTCTGGATAGCTTTTGATGGCATAGACAAATTTCGATCAACTTTAAAGTACTTGAATACATATATAAGCTTATAGAGAACCAATTTTCGCAGTGAAAGAAGCTATAGTAAAGCAATTGCGGAGACGAGCCGGAGAGCTTAGAGCTGCCCAGGTGACGACCGGAGGTAGACCCGGAAAAATGGGCCGGACATCTCCGTGGCTCTGAATGTTAGGCCTTCCGCTTTGGAACTTAAGAACCTCACCAGGTTGGTTGAGCGGCGAGCTCTGAGAGAGAAACAAAGCAATACCATGGTATTCCGATATCCCTTGAAGCTTAGAGCTATAATCTCAAACACGGACGGCGACGCTGTCGATGTAGTTCCGGGACCGGCCTGTTGTCAAATTGTATGGGGTAAAAGAGTGAATTGATCGCGATGATGGGCAGAAGAGAAACCTTCATGAAGCCTTGAGCCCTTCTGCCCTACTATTTGTATGCTATCTCTGCTGCTCGGGGCATTCCGATTCCTCCGTACGGGACCTGATTGTCCGTTATATAGATTACTATATATATTGGCCCTGGCCCTTTCCTGGGCCCCTTATGCCTCTGCAGAAGGACTGGAGTATCACCAACACCTGTGTCGCATATTATATATCGCATCTCCGTGTACCGGCCCGCCGGGGCTCCGGGCCGTGTAGATATTATGTACATAAGAAATCACAGTATAGTTTTTGTAGTTCGAGAGAATTTCAGGTGAGAATTGAATACTTCTGGAGGCTCTTTCTACGCAGTAAGAATTATCTGGACTATAGACTACCTAGGTACCTATGTACCTAAGAACGGTCCAATTGCTTGGATTTCCCGTAAGGTTACTGCCAGACATTGAAATATCACATCTTGGATTATAAATAGTCTACAAGAGCTTTATGTTAAGCATTATATATTCTTCAGAGGTAGAACTAACTTGGGTAGGCCCAGGAAAAATTCACCCATGGGTACAATGTAAATCCTCCTATGCGCAGTCGCGAGGATGTAAACTTGCTCGATGGGGTGGTGGTCCTCAGGACTAGGTCCTGCGAGACGTTGCGCTATGAATCGCTCTCTCTGATCACGGGGAAGGTTTACCAACACGCTGACCTATACGCCCACTTCGTCTTGAATAAGCGATCGAAGACGGATGCCCCGTCTTAGCGCTTCCTTCGCTAGCATGAGCAGGAAGTTGAGCCATGTTTCGTCTTATGCTTGATGTACTATCTGAAGGCTGTCTAACTCGGGATAGGCATGGGTGGAAATAACCGGCGCAAAGCATCTCTGGTCTAAGAACCGATTGTGGGCAATCCATAAGGTCCGGTCAGCCTCCTTACTACCATCTGCTTCTACCGAGCCACAGATAATTGCGAAGTTCTGCATAACGTGTATTCCGCCCGAAAGGAACGCAGTGCCTAGCCTGGCCTCTTCCCCGTGAAATTCTCTTACAATACGGTTGAGGTATACTCCTGCCCGCCGTGGGTAACTGGGCAGCTGGGTAGCTGGGTACCCGTGGGTAATTCCTAGACCTAAACTTGAGTATAAGTGCATCTATACTACGTAGCTCCCAGCAGTGGAAATTTCGTACTTGGTCTATAAAAAGGAATTTCGTACTTGATAAAAGTAGGTAACATTGGTCTCTTATATTTGTTCCAAACTATCAAAACACATCTCATACATAGGTCTAACATTGATGCATCATGCCCGGTATCCGCGTTGTTATCCACGGCCCTCGAGTTGAAGGGTACCCCCTTGGGGGCCGGCCTCCTTGATGTTAGTACCCTCGCGACCAGCGTGGCAACCAATCCCACTCATTTCCACGCGTAGGATTTGATTGATAGAAACTAGTCCAAAGCTTTATATTCAATTCTATTTCCACTAAGCCGTCTTTAGTCATCAACCTATTCTATTCAAAGGTCATTAGTATAGGTTAAATTGAAATAAGTAGGAATTACCCACGGGTACACACGGGTGAATCTTTCCTGGGCCTAGTTGACTTCAGTTCAATTCAGGGTAGCAATATCGGATGCAGTGAAGCCATTCTTCATAGCATCAGGATCCGTACCCCTCCTTCTCAGCAGCCAACTGTGCTTCTGATTCAGTAGCATCCATCTTAGCCATCAATGCCTATACGGAAAAGAAGAGGGGAAAAATGGTTGGGTATAATTCCTTGCATCTGTTCAAGGTATATACCCCGGTACGCGGAACGATCTGCGCTCTGGATTGGCCCGGGATAGTGAAACCGGACTCTTTAACGATCCTCGCTAGGTCACTATCATCATCGCTAGTATCGTCCTTGTCTGTATCGAAAACATTGTCGGCATTGCCTTAGGTATCCTCCGGTGAGCTATACTCCTACGGTCTAGAATATTGCTTTGCTATCCGGGTTTTGGTTATGAATAACCGTTCTCTCAAAAATGGCCATCGCTTATGAACAGGAAGGCAAGGCCGCGGTCGATTCCTTCACGCTACATTATCTTCATCGTCCTTCATCGCACCAACCTCTGATCTGACTTTCACCATGACCGGCAAACCCCCTTCCATAGGCAACGTCAAACTGCTCTTACTACTCCTCTCCCGCCCCTCATACGCCGGTACGAAGTCAAACGTCCAGATCACGCTAGCAATTACCTGCACGGCGATCAGCTCCGCCATCTTCTTACCAAGGCACATCCGCGGGCCGCCGTTGAAGACGGGAAACTCGCTCGCACTCTTCTGGACCAGCCTGACCCTCTCCTCGCCGCCCCCGTCCCCATCGGTCTCGGAAGTAAGCCACCGTTCCGGCCTGAACACGTCGGCGTCCTCGCCCCATGTGAGCTTGGACCGGTTTGTCGCGAATAGACACCATACCACGACGGAGTCCTTGGGGAGGAAGGTGCCATCCGGTAAGGTTATGGGGATTTGGGCTTGTCTCATCTCGAAGGGAATGGGAGGGTAGAGCCGCAGGGCTTCATTGAAGACTGCTAGGGTGTAGGGCATTGAGGTCGGTGTGAGGAGGGCTGGGTCAAACGGTAGGGAGGTGGCATTGGAGGGAGGTAGTTGTCTTGGGTCGTTCTGGGCTTCATTGCGCTGTAGGAGTTGTTGGACTTCTTTCCGGATTCTGGCGGTGGCATAGCGGTGATGCATGAGAAGGTGGAAGGTCCAAGTTAGGGCTTGGGCGGTTGTATCACGGCCTGTATTTTGAGTATGGTGTGAGTGGTGGTGGCTCAATCTTTCCCCAAAAGGATGAAGGGGGGAGGGATACACACCTGCGGAGAGGTAGTTCAGGGCTGCGTCTGCGACCATCTCCCGGTCGCCTAGCGAGTCTAGCAGGGACTGGATCAAGCTTCCAGATATCTGATCAAGCCTCTCATAGCTCCCCGAATCGCCGTTGGTCGCTGTAACGGCGGATTGCCCCTTCTCACGGTCCTCAACGGCGCTGTCTACAATGCGTTTGCCAAATGCTTTCACGACTGCAACCGACCGGCGCAATCCGGCACCGAAGAAGACCTCCTTGATCCGCCAGAGGGGGTTCTGGACCCGCTCGGCGGTTCCCCCTGAAGCATAATCGAAAGCAAGAGTGAACTCGTCATCGCCATGCATTTCCATCTGCTCGGTTGGTC
This sequence comes from Cytospora piceae, assembly GCA_016508685.1. Classification (NCBI taxonomy): domain Eukaryota; kingdom Fungi; phylum Ascomycota; class Sordariomycetes; order Diaporthales; family Cytosporaceae; genus Cytospora; species Cytospora piceae. The sequence goes on along the minus strand of JADMLE010000002.1, from coordinate 1,363,725 downwards.
AGAGGGTACAGGCCAGTCTGTATGATGGGACGAGATGAGATAAGATGTGACAACATACATTGTAAGCCATCTTGCCCATCAGCTGGGTGGTGATCTCATGGAATACGGCCTGCAGATCCACCTCCCGGAATTCCTCGGCCGTGGTCTTGAGGTACTCGACGCTTTGGGACAGGTACTGCGGTAGGGCGACATCGGTGAGGACTTGGAGATTCTTGGTGTTGAGAAAAGCCAGGCCGGCCTTGCGCTGTACCTTCCATAGTTCGCCGTCTGAGTTGATGATGCCTTGCCCTAGATATCTCCATGTCAGGCTACCATCATCTGCGGACCGGTGTCGATTTGATTGCAGTTACTAACCGAAAAGGTCCCACAAGGGTTTCGTGACAAAGTCTCCCTTTGAGAAGGCGCCCTCATTTTTGAAGACAAAGTCCAAGTTGGCCGGATCGTTGATAACTATGCCCGGGGGCAGGCTTGGGACATACAGCTCGAAGGTCTCATAGCCGAAGATGCGCTCGCACTTAGCGAACCAAGCAAAGAGTTTCTGGCGAGCCTGGAGGAAGAGTATGCCGTTCCCAACCAATGGAAGCGTGTTAGGCGGTTTCCTGCGGTATGTGAGTGAGGTGAAAACTTGCTTGCTTGCTCGCATGCGACGGAAGATTAGAGATGTTGCTGACTTACCTCAGAGGTTGTCCATCTCTTTTAATGGCACTCTTGTTGAAAATGAATTTTAGTATTGCATAAACAATAGCAGCACCGATTAAGCGGCTAATGAGCTCAGCTAGAGCAGCCATTTGCCGTCGTGGAGTGGAGTGAGTGACGATGAGGATTGGCTTATTGATGAAGTCCGACTGAGATGCCCACGGACCAGTATGGTTGGGCGAGCGAGTGGTGACGTGCAAGTGAAGTAGTGCAGTAGACGGCGTCTCGTCTTGCCCGGCTGCCCGGTCGTGACTGTAGCACGTTTTAACCTGGAAGCGGGCCTGAAATATCTCTAATAGCGCATTGGAACGACGCTGATAGGGCAGAATGGGCCCCTGGCTGGGGTTGAACCTACCACGCTTGCCCCTGTGGATCTTTGACACAATCAACCAATCCACGGATTCATGGATCATGATACATGCCTCGTCCTTCTAAATTTTGACAAGCATAGAGTGTTTGTGACTGCCCCTGAGATATCTGCAAGCTCCCGCTCCTTTCCAGGTTCATGACAGCCCTGATTAACCCACTTACAACCCCGAACTGGCTGAGTGGAAGAATACGTGAGCTGAGGTCACACCTCGAGCTACATACACCGTCACAGTACGGCACCGCGACGACTTCGACCGAGTAACTCATCATCACGACGTCAGCCTCAGTCTTGATATCACAAAATCACAACATCACAGCATCGACAACACCAACGACCAGCTTCACACGTCATAAGATAAGCCCAAACAACTCAACAACATGGCGCCTTGGGTCCCAAGAATGCACCTTTTCGAAATAGACGACCAGCCATGGTAAGTCAGCAGGAAGTCACCACAACCAATCCAGTCCATGTCCACCTGGCACTTCATTACCAGAATAGGCAACTAACACCAAGACACCTCAGGTTCCATCCCTGGTTCCGCGCAAAGGTCCAAGCCGCTCTCACTGAGGCCTGGAACTCGAGGAACCCGCCTATCCAGCCCGTGTCTCCTGCTCGCATTGTTTCTCGTTTGCTAGAGGAACACCTTGGCGACACGCTGTCAGATCATGTCTTTGTCGACTTCTGCGCCGGAGGAGGCGGTCCCACCCCCAGTGTTGAGCGGTATATCAACCAGGACTTGTCGGCATCCTCATCGTCTGCCTTCAATGGCGGCAGCAACGGCCAGAGCAATGGATTTAGCAATGGCAACGGGAAGATCAAGAACGAGCCCGTCCAATTCGTCCTCACGGACCTGCACCCACACATTGAGAATTGGTCCCAAGCCGCCTCACTCTCACCTAACTTGCACTTCTCGCCCGATCCCATAGATGCAAGCAACGCCCCAACGGACCTTCTTACCAACCATATCAACACCAAACTTCCACCGTCCATCACAAGGATGAGAAAGCCTTTCCGCCTTTACAACCTAGCTTTCCACCATTTTGACGACCCCCTTGCACGCTCCATTCTGCGTAACACCGTGGAGACCTCAGATGGCTTCGCTATCTTCGAACTCCAGGACCGCTCCTTTAGGGGCTTCTTCTCTTGTTGTCTGCTCGGTATCGGCGTCCTACTGCTTACACCACTGTACGCCTGGCGCTGGCGGAGTCCGATGACGCTGTTCTGGAGCTGGATCATCCCTGTCTTGCCCTTTGTTCTTGTATTTGATGGCTGGATGTCGGCCATGAGGACACGAACGGCAGATGAGGTCGAGGTCCTCCTGAGGACTTGCGGTGCGGACAAGAAGGATTTGGAGAGGTGGGAGGTGAAGAGCGGAAGTGTGCCTCATTTGCTGCCGGTAGCATATGTGAACTGGATTATATGTACGAAAAGGGAAGTTTGACCTGCGCATATTATCCCATCAGGTAAAGTAGACGACATTGTTATAATGTATCTATAGTACTCTGTTGATATATAGTGGAATCATTCTTTCAAGATGTCCGATTCCAGATGTTCTTTGCTGGAAATCGATTTGCTCTACACTGGGGTTTCTTTCGATCAATAACAATACCCCAGACAGTAGCAAGCAACTCAAAGTAAGGCGTGTTGTGAATTATGAGACATTGACCAAAAGATAACATTATATCTTTTCACGCACCATTAATGAATTCAGAAGCGAGCGCCTTGTGACATTAAATATCCATACACTCCGTTACTTTGCCTTGATCGCCTTGCCTTCCGGACCGGTTGACACTCCCTCCTTCCCTTTTAAAAACAGCTTCCAAGGCTTGTGACTAGTCTCCAGAACTCGCATCACCAGACCTGAACTCTCATATCTCCGTGTCCTGCAAGGTCATATTTGACGTCAGACATAGTCTCGAGTGACCCTCGCGGTATGCGTGATCATCAGTGGTCATAGGTACCTTAGTGACTCTCTGCTCTGACTTGATCATAAGCAAGGTGTCTACGAAATCCTGGGCTATAAAATCCCAGGATTTCTTGCTTGTAAACGTGGCCCTTTTCCTCTTCTGCCATCAAGGACTAATACCCATCTACATTGTCAACCAACACATATCAACACCCACAACCTTGGAACACTGAGAAAAGCACTTCATCCGCAATGTCGTCAAACAACGCCAACAACACCCCTACGGGACCTGAATCCGGCTCTGTATCTGGATCCTCTAGCTCTTCCAATGAAGCTGTCGGTTCACTGGGTAAGTCGAACCTTATTCGGATATCAACCCAACACTTTCTAAAGCGAACCAAAAGTCTATAGCACCCTAAGTATGATGGGCTACCAAGCTCACAACCCTCAAGCTCCCGCTCCGCAAAATGCAAGCTCGTCTCCCAACAGTGCGTCCGAACCCGACCAGGACAGCATTGAATGGCGCGTTCAGCGGGCAGGTCGCCTACATGACTAAGTCCTTCTCGAAGTCATATCAAATGCATACACAGTCCGGGATAGTGGGGATTTCTCTTCAGATGGATATCAGGACCATGTCACACATCTATCAAGAGGCACACTTCTGAGGTATCAGGTGCCAGAGGTATGCCGTTCTATAGAAAATAAATCACTCCAGGAAATCAGATAGCTCCAACCTCTGAGGTGTATCACTACTGTATTATCGTTCAATCCCAAGTGTATGGTTACCCCATGTCCTTGACCAGTTCATCCAAAATTTCCTGTGAGAGGCCCGACTTGACCTTGCGGGGGGCGTCGTGCTTGTTGACGGCATTCTCGTCAGAACCCTTGCGGTCGGTCGCGTCCTGCATGAGAGGGCCTCGTTCTCCTAATGGTCTCCAGCTTCTTGGCAGAATCCTTGGGGGCGGCCGTGTCCTCCAAGATATATTTCAGGTCGTAGTGCTGGTCAATTCTAATTCTGGAAAACCCCACGCTGGGACATACCTATGTAAAGTTCTAGTTGAAGTTCTCTATTGAATTATTCGTTTTACTGCTTGGTAGTTCAAATACTCGCTTTGAGGTATTACGTACACCGATGAAACAATCAGTAGGTAGCTACAATTGCTCCGTCACATGAGCAACCAAAGTGACTTCAGGACCTCTGCTGGGAGTTATGAACAGCTTTGACTGTCAGCACCGGAAGCGTGTTTGACAGAAAATGGTGACTGCGGCCTCCTCAAAACCGACAACTCAGACAGTTGCAGTCATCTAAAGTGCGATTCTTATAATATAGCCAGCACTTCGGTGCAGTCCAGAGTGTTTGGCTTATTTTCCCCTCCCATCTTCACCCAACTTATTCTAATCACAGCAAGTGCCAGACATTCAACCATAAAAAATACAAGAACAAGACATAACTGCAACATCATGACAAGAATTCAGATATGCCCCAATTGTGGTCTCATACACCGTGGGGAGCACAACTTCTTCTGCACCTATTTTGAAGATAACCCGTGGCCCGATGAGGTGAAATGGGGGATTAGGCCGTGGAGATCGGGAGGGAGATTGACAAGGGGGCTTGATGAGCCTGTCGAGTGGAGCTACATCGGCTGATATTTATTTGGGGGGGGGGGTGATTTTGCGTAGATGATGATTCCGTAAGATTGTTATGTGAAGAGAATACAAGCTGGCTTTCGTCTTCACTTGACTCACCGAATATGAAACTGTAAGACAAAAGAGTTTGCTGCCGTGGGGCAACACATGCGCGCGGATGACCTTGGGCGGACCGGTCGTAGTTCGCCAAGAACCGGACCTGACGGGAGACGGCGGACATCAAGACTGGCCGGAGGAGAACAGCCCCGGCGTCTGAGTGTATTACTTCCTGTCGCTTAACCTTCCACCCGTATAGCCTCCAGGGAGCAAGTAACAGGAAGAAAGAATCGCCGCCCTCCCGGCGTCTTGATACTTCCCCAGGTCTAGACTTCGAAAGGTCACAGATCGTAACGTCCAGCCCCATTAAACAGTACGGAAGTAAGGTAGTCACAATCAAGACGATAACTCCCCGGGTAAGGCTCCGTATTCGAGCCGCCCGGAAGGCAGATGGATTCCCACTCCCGGGCGTAGATGTCAGAAGGAGAGAAACGCGGGGTTGACATCCTTGTTCTGCTTGGTCGATCTCGAAATAGTTATCGGTGGATACCGGACCGTTTTACACGGAGCCGCGCACATTGCCGATTGATACTTGGTATCGGTCCAACGGAGGGGTCCTCGCTTGTGTGGGGGCATCGATCATCACGGCAAATGTACTGTACACTACTGTTTGAAGTGATGTCAGATAGGGAATATACCGGGTGGGGGTATGATGTGAAATCCATACTCGACAAAGTGCACTGACATATTCTTCTGGTACTCTGATACGAAACTCGGCAATTCTGTGGTGTCAAGTCGGATGAGGAGGCTGAAAAGCTGACACGCGTTCCGGTTCTCTGGTTCCGCTTGGCGAGTGAGGCTCACGGAGGTTTGTGACCCGGCATGACAGGCCGGCTTTGTCTTCAATGTCCACAATATGGACCTCACGATGCGAGTTCAAGAGGCCCACAAGGCCTAAATTACCTCCCCGCGCTCCCTTTCCAAGATTTTCATGGAGCGACGATAATTTCTCGGGGACTTGAAGGCTCCCATTCAATGTTGGCGGGGTGTGGGGCCGTTGCACACCTCCTTCAGGGCCACCCCCTGACAGTGCGGGGTCCATGGCAGGTGTAAGTGATATCGCAGCGGGGTAGTGCATCCCGCGTTAGGTCATATCTGTTCCGATTTATTATCGTAAATGAGAATTGGACTTGCCGAGGATGCGGATAGGCATGAGGCTAGTCAGTCACCAACTTCTTGCATCAAAATCGCCCAGGGTTTTGTTGCAGAACAGAAAAGAAGGCAATCAGAAAGATTGAAGATTGGCCGTGATGAAATTAATGAGTGGTGACTTTCATCATCGATCCGCCTGAATGGATCTGCGGGGAAGAAAAGGCTTGGCCGCCTTAGGCTTTAGCCGGCTACAGCCTGGGGCAGGATGGAGCAGGACGGGGCAGGATGGGGCAGGACGGGGCAGGACGGGGCAGGACGGGGCAGGGGTTCAACTAAATCTGGGGAAATGACCACTACGGAGTAGCTGATGACGGGTCCCTCCTCCAACATCCCCTAATGAGTTTTGTACGGCAGAACATCATCATCAAATGCACTCTCCTTATTGGCTAACATGCTTGTTTTTGGTGTTCCGATAGGACCCGGTTTTGGAGAGCTTAGCCTCAGGTTTCGTGCTCACATTCAGCCCTGTCCCTGTCGTCCGCTTGGCGTGTGTTATGTACCCTTCTGACATACTTAGGTACTTAGGTACTCAGGCAACAGTTTACTGAAACAGTAGGAAGAGAACAGAGGCTTAACCGTCCTTTCGAACGCAACGGCATAGCACAACGGAGAGCTAGGTACCTAGGTAGAGCCAGCTGATCTTGAATCTGGAAATCAACGCACCGGCCGCTCCTTCCTCGACCAACGCACTTGATGGTTGCATTGGGGTACTTGCCACACCTTATAGAGTCAACTGGACCCCTACACTAGGAACAAAGGAAGGGGCCAATGACAGCTGCCAAATTTGATTTCTTGGCTCTCGATTTAGATCGATTTGGACCTGGCCTGCATGGTCTCGACCCGATTCAGAAACACCACATCCATCATCAACTGAATTTCCAAAACCCCAACTCTGACCACTTCTCACTGCCACAGGCCTCCAACTTCGTATGCCCTATTTCCTAACGCCCGGCAGACCGACAGTGCATGACTTATTCCTGATCGAGTTATTCATCTGCTGATAATCAAACACTTGGACCATTCAGCCCCTTGGTATGACGATGTACCGCCGTCATCATCTCTCCCGATCTTTGCAGGGGTAAAGACCGTGATGCTCCGGCTGGTTTTCGTCGCACGGCACCCAATCACTACCATCACGACGCCTCCTGGCCAGTGGAATGCTGCCCTCAACCTACTACGACCCCACTCAGCCTATTCATTTATATCCTCGGCTTCGGACGCTATCTTGTCGTCCTGGGATCAAGTGGACCTTCTCGGCTCCATATTCGACCTCTAACCCCCTTCTGCTCCACCAAGACTGGGTCCAGCAAGTGGATTCATCACTTTCACAAGCCTCCAGACTTCATACAACCAACCCTGCAGCAACGATCTCCTAGCACATCCGCCGGCAGTTTCTTATCCGATTCTCGTCACCTCGATTCCGTACAAAAGCAGCCATGAATTTCTTCAAAGAGCCCGTTCCTAGGACTGCTTCTCCTTACATTGACCCAAACGTCCAAGGTCCTCGAGCTCAGATTCTTGCCTCCGGTATTCAAGCCGATCTTCGCAAAAGTACGTCTTGCCAACACGCAACTCCTTACTATTTTGTCTTCTACATCCCACTGACACATGTCTCTTCAGTGATCACCAACACCGTCAACAGAACTGGCCTCCACCCCAGTGGTGTGCAGTAAGTATCACCTCCTCGACTACGGTCTACTATGGGGGGTAGTTGACTGACCAACGCTCTTACAGGCCACACCACGACCATACTGAGCTAGGTACGGACTTCGCATTCTCAGTAGACCATCGATATACGGCCACGATGAGATAACGAGTATGGAGCTGACAATGATGTTACTACTAGAGGAGGAATTGCACGAGAAGGCTCATATCGACTACGACCGTGTTGCAATTGTACGTTACCCAAGCCTATGGACCTGAAGGGTCTGTCAATGCTGTGCCCTATACTAACAAAAATTCCAGATCCCCAACCCCTCCGTTGCGGCTCTCTACGAAGATGCCCTTGTCTACGAGCCAGGTTCTGCCATCTCATCTACCGGTGCGCTGACTGCCTACTCTGGCAAGAAGACCGGCCGTTCACCTCTGGACAAGAGAATTGTCAAGGAGCCCGGCTCAGAAAACAACATCTGGTGGGGACCTGTCAACAAACCCATGAGTCCTGATGTATGTATTTGCCTTTTCAAGCGCTTTTTCTTTTTTGTATTGGTTCGTGCCATACTTTCTGGCACTGTGGGTCTGTCATACACGAGGCCGTTGAGCCGCACTGCTGTCCCTGGCGAACCCCTGGCATGTGGTCACGAGCCCCTTGTTTCCCGATGTTTGCCGCAGACATTCACCAATTTCTCGTCCAAACATGTCGTGCGACATGCGTCAGTCCCAAAGCAACAATGTTACGGTCCCATTGTCCTTGTTGTCACTGCATTGTGGCTGTCACGGGTGATTGTGGATTCTGCACTTCATCCATAACTGCGACTTTCCTACACTGGCCCCTGGTCGCTGAGGTCATCGTGGTGGTGCACTTCTTCGGCCCCAGTTCATGCACCCCGCCCTTTCCACAGCCGAACCCCATCCCCCACTTTCTGCATGGCGCTTCGGATCTGCATCTCCCGTACCCACATCCACATTGCCGGGACTTCAAATGTTTATGAGACTGACATGTGATGCTTGCTTACAGGTTTGGAAAATCAACCGTGAACGTGCTGTTGACTACCTCAACACGAGAAGCCGCATCTACGTTGTTGATGGCTACGCTGGTTGGGATGAGAAGTATCGAATCCGCGTGCGTGTCGTTTGCGCCCGCGCCTACCATGCCCTCTTCATGCGCAACATGCTCATCCGTCCCTCGCGTGAGGAGCTGGAGAGCTTCAGGCCTGACTACACCATCTACAACGCTGGTTCTTTCCCAGCAAACAGGTACACGGAGGGTATGACTTCGGGTACTTCTGTAGCCATCAACTTCGCCGAGAAGGAGATGGTCATCCTTGGCACCGAGTACGCTGGCGAGATGAAGAAGGGCATCTTCACCGTCCTCTTCTACGAAATGCCCATCATACACAACGTCCTCACCCTGCACTCCTCGGCAAACGAGGGTAAAAATGGTGATGTCACTCTCTTCTTCGGTCTTTCTGGTACCGGTAAGACAACTCTGTCTGCCGACCCCAGCCGAGCTTTGATTGGCGACGACGAGCACTGCTGGAGCGAAAATGGAGTCTTCAACATCGAGGGTGGCTGCTACGCCAAGTGTATTGGACTTTCGGCCGAGAAGGAGCCCGACATTTTTGGCGCCATCAAGTTCGGCTCTGTACTCGAGAACGTTGTCTTCGAACCGGACACCAGGGTTGTTGACTACGATGACTCGACTTTGACCGAGAACACTCGATGCGCCTACCCCATCGAGTTCATCGAGAACGCCAAGATCCCCTGCATTTCGCCGAGCCACCCAAGCAACATCATCCTGCTGACCTGCGATGCCCGAGGCGTGCTGCCACCAATCTCCAAACTGAACCCATCTCAGGTCATGTTCCACTTCATCTCTGGCTACACCTCCAAGATGGCCGGAACCGAGGACGGTGTTACTGAGCCACAAGCAACCTTCTCGTCCTGCTTCGCCCAGCCCTTCCTGGCGCTCCACCCCATGCGCTACGCCCAGATGCTGGCGGACAAGATCAAGCACCACCAGACCAATGCATGGCTGCTCAACACTGGTTGGGTCGGTGCTGGTGCCACTCAGGGTGGCAAGCGTTGCCCTTTGAAGTACACCCGCGCGATCTTGGATGCCATCCACTCGGGCGAACTGGCCAAGGTTGAATACGAGAACTATGACGTGTTCAACCTTCAGGTTCCCAAGACCTGCCCCAACGTCCCGGCCGAGCTGCTGAATCCTGCCAAGGCTTGGACCGCCGGCATGGACAACTTCAACCAGGAGGTCTCCAAACTCGGCAAGCTTTTCAATGAGAACTTCAAGAAGTACGAGTCTGAGGCAACCGAGGATGTCATCAAGGCTGGACCCGTTGTCTGAGCTTTGCTTTGTCTGCCGCCTCTTTTGTCTTCAGTTACAACCCCTAACTCAGCGACGAGCACTTTTTAAGATGCAAACTGTTCATATTTCTTATTTTTCTGCGATAACGGCACAAGCACACAACACGGCACATGGATTGGCTTTTTGATTATGGCGCACAACACCTATCACAGACCCGCAACGAGCATATGCGCTCCGCGCGATAGGTCCAATGATACCACAACCGGGGAACATAGGGAAAACGTGTATTATAACACTATTTGAGCCTAGCAACGAGCATACGCGCTCCGCGCTCCGAGGCCACCCAACCGGCAGACAAGGTTGCCAGGAAGGAGCATGGAAAATATCATTGAGGATGAGGACTCAAGCATCGGGGGTCTGCCTAAGCAGCACTAGAATGAGAATGCCCCAAAAACTCGATTCAATTTAGGAATATCGAGAATATTCAGCCCATGTCCAAATTTTTACCAAATTCAGGTGATATTTCCCAACCACCTCTGGCGATACGGTGAGGAACAATATCTAGAGACAGCAACGCACACATGTTTTCGATGTGGCAGTATTGTGCCATACAAGTCAATGGTTTCGGGTAAACACGGTTTTTCAAATTGCAATCAGTGCTATTACTGTCTGGATGGGACTAGAGCTTGTCGAGAGAAGGGTTCGGCACCTATGGCGTTCTTGTTCATTACAGAGCCAAAGAAGATTGAGTTGGATCTAAGTACGGAATAACTCGCTCGATGTGAAAAAAGCAGGCTTCGAAAAAATTGGCGAGATGCAACATGCTTGAGGATATCCGTTCTTATTACGAAAAACGACTTTGAAAAACCAACTCGATTTAGTCGTCTATATGACATGTGCAGAGGCGTCAAGCTGCATATCAACTTCCTTGCAGCGTACCCCGACATTTGTAGACGCCCCGCACACGATCGGAATAATAGGGATGATGTGTATATAAGGATGAAGACAATCGGTAGCGCTAAGTGTTGCAGAGTCAAGGTAAGCTGGGACAACATCGCTCGCAAGGAGGGTAGCATTGAAGGCCGCTGCCGCAAGGGGGTAGGCCACGATTTGAGATACCGTGGATAGAGACAGGAGTCTATACACCCCGAGGTTTGACCCGGATAAGTAGTGAGCAATGATTTATCAATTCTGGACCTATATGCATAGGATTTTAGCAGCATGTTGTAGTGATGATAGAGTAGGGCTACCCATTTATACAGGGAGTCCGATGATGCAACTCGCCAAGAAAGAGGCCGCCAGACTCAAGCGCAAATCGACTACCGAAGTCCGGCCCCCACAGAAGAGCAAGAATGCTAGGCGGGAAACAGAAGAGGAACAGGCCAAGAAGCTTGGGAATAGAGCCTCGTCCCAAATGGGTTCTCAAGCCCTTCGACATGCGCAGACACAAACAGGAGACCACATCAGCCTTCATTGAGAAAATCCAGTATGAAGAAGTGCAGGCGTCCGTCCGAATCCGCAATGCGGGTACAAGCCGGGATATCCAGGAAGATATCATGGGTTTTTGCAGGCGCAGGTTTACCAGGGGCGATGATTTGGACGACTACTATCAACTCAACAATCACCTGAACGTGGTTAGGATTTGACTGAGGTTGACAGGTGTCGTGAGTATGCAAAACTCTACTGTGAAATAAACTTTAGCTAAGCAATTCCTCTGTTTCCAGGTGCATTATTGATGACTTTAGAGACAGTATGAAGACTGCCCTGACGACTGGTACAACTCGACTGAGAAGAAGACGCTTCGAGCTATCGAACGTGCCGGGATTGAGGCTAGACATAGGTTAGATATAGGATCGAGACTAGGGGAAGACTAGAAGACTAGAAGACTAGAAGACTAGAAGACTAGAAGACTAGAAGACTAGAAGACTAGAAGACTAGAAGACTAGAAGACTAGAAGACTAGAAGACTAGAAGACTAGAAGACTAGAAGACTAGAAGACTAGAAGACTAGAAGACTAGAAGACTAGAAGACTAGAAGACTAGAAGACTAGAAGAGAAGGTTTAAGAGGTTAAGAGGTTAGATGACTTTAATAGGGGGGACTCAGGTATATTGCTATACTATAGCTTTTCTTACTGCGATTATCCATAGTTGACAAGCACGGGCCGAAGCCCGCGTGGCTCTCTTGCCCGAAGGTATATGACAACACACACCTACTCAATATCCTCATTCTATTTCTCTAACAGAACATGGACTGGACACCGGGCTCGGAGCTGAACGATAACATCGTTTTGCCCCTGTGCCGGAACATCACCGAGGCTGATCGGAAGAGTTTCAAGAGACTTCGCAACAGAATTTTACCCACATTCATGAAAGCGCTCACCAGAAACGACTACAAGTTGTTCAAAGAAACCAAGGACGAACTTGACAAGATTGATACGAACTACCGCAAGCTGAAGAGTGACAGACTCCCTAGCTGGGGTATAGGACGACTCAGCAGGCACGGTCAACAGAGATGAGGCGGAGCAGGAGAACATGGCGCCCGATGCATGAGCTGCCCGGAGATGCCACGTTTTTTTTGGAGTCCATAAGTCGCGTTGCTTTTCGGGTTGCTTTCTGTGCTGCTTTTCACTTTCACAATGGACGATACAGTCTCATTTGTGGCTGAGACCCTCATGGCCTAGAGCAGCCATGACAATTTTCATAGTTTTCCACCAGGCATGCTCATCACACGCCTAGTTAGTCTCTATCAATACAACATTGCCTGTCGAACACATTGACTTGATCACCTGTGTGGCTGCTACGTCGAAAATAAAATAAAACCATTCTGGGTCCGCGTATTTAGTTTTAGATTATTACCAAATTATTACAATAGGAGCATCGGTGTTGTAAGCACTCTGACTATTGAGGTCAGACTTTGGTTTATCCATTGACATATGTAGGTAGTTATATAGCAATAACACATGGACATAATATTTCTGCTAGAATTGCCCGCTTGACTTTTCCAGCTCATTTTCTAGCAAAATCCACTCGGACATGTCAAAGTCCACCTCATCTTCTCCTTCGAGCTCTTCGTCAAAACTGACATCTTCATGTCCTGAATCAAGCACATCGTCACCGACGTTGCCGGGTTCCAAATCTGAATTATATGCTGATAACTTGAGGTTTGGATTCGCGATATGTAGAGGAAGATTCACCTCTAGAAGCATTTCCTTGAGGTCGGAGTAATAGATCTCGGCAAATACAATCTTTAACGTGTCTCGATAAAAATGTTGTTGAGGTCGTCGACACGATCTCCGAGGGTATCGGGATCGAGAGTCCATCCAGTACGCGTCTGATACTCATGGACTCGATGGGCAACGGCGAATGTTAGGCTGTTGTGGAAGGCAATGTCTAACGGCAAACCCAGAAACTCAGCATACTTGGACTGGATCCTACTCTTCTCTTCGAAGCCTGGATCTTCTTGGTCGATGATCATCTTACAGACGCAACTTTGAAAAATGCATTCGAGGAAGAGGGTGATGCTGGTTTCCTCGGTGCGCCAGTACCTATTGCAACGGGTCTCCATCCGGATCAGCCTCGAGCTGAAAATTTGAGCACACTTGGACCAGTCCCAGTCTAGCGGGAGCGTCGCAGGTTGAGCGTAGTATGGGCAGCCATTATGCCGGACGGCAATTGTTCCAGTCCACATCTCGATGTCCTCGACTATCCGTAGGAGTAGGATTGTTTTCCGTTGATTCTCAGACCAGTATGTGTTCCGAACGCTGTGATAATACCTTTGGGTAAAGGTCATGTTGCTGCCTGGGTGGAATTTGCCGGAGACCCATTCTTTATCACAGGGAAAGTTGACCGCGCCTGTGAAGTGTTCCACGGCTGGCTTGGATGGAGGACCGACATCACTGAGTACGCGAAACCCCTCATGTGGTGCACCATTTTTTTTTTGTAGTTTGTGTCCTAGCAACTACTAATAACAATCATCCGTCTTCGCCTTGCAACGCATCATGAGAAGCCATCTATCAAGAGCGAGGGAAATAACATGTGTGTGGTATCGAAACGCCTGCCTGCCTGCCCCTTCCAGGGGGGGGGCCCTACCATGCCGTAAGCTTTCAATAATATACCAGGCCCGTCATTGTCCTCCAGATTCCATCGGGGGACTGATGCCACTTTTGATAGCTTGTCGTTGCCGTTACGGCAGCCTCAACTTCCGTCCCGCTCTTCCGGAGTAGATGATACACCCCTGAGATCGTCACTGGAAGAAGTCTACCATCGGAAAAGAAGGTGGCGAGAACAAAATGCCAAAGCTCAAACGCACATGCTGCACATCATACAAATATGTTTCGCAATCTACTGGCCCATTTTATGTAAAGTCAAATCGACGCCATGCCACGTCGTAGAGTATCCGAGTACTGATGATATGGCCGAGTAGATGAATCAGAACATACCACCGGGCATGCTGTTGGCCGGGGGTCCTCGTACGTTGTTCGTGATGACGGCCCTTCCCGCAGGTGGTCCAATCGCAGCTTGGGGTGGGCTAATACGCTTAGACCCAGGTACCATGCTGGCGTGTGTGTCCATTCTGACATCGGAGCTGGCTTTTCTCAATTTGCGAGGAGTCGGCTTCTCATCATCACTAACGGAGAAGGCGCTCTTTCCATCGTCCGCCGGGGATGCCGAGAACGGAGAGGGCTGACTAGAAACAGGCAGATACGGTATGCTGAGGCTAAGGGCAGAATCATCTGTCTCACCGCTGTTGCGGCCCATCAAGTTGTTGATGATTGTTCTAGTCTTAGAGCCATCCCGATTTCGCCGTGGGTTGACCGGAGGCAGTGGCGGCGGCAAACCGTGGTCTGTGGCCGTATTGCTGCCGGATCGTGGTCTGGACAGACTTCTTGATCTGGCCTCGCGGGCGTCGGTGGCAGACTGCGGCAGGCTCATAGTCGGCACCCTGCTTGTCGACATCAGAAATGTTGGTTCCGAGATTTCACTCTTGTTAATAACTCGTTTCATCGAGTTGTTGAGAGTGCTCGAATGCATGCCCATGTGTGGATTCGGTGCATTCGAAGGGCGTCTTGGAGGTGGGTATGTGGGTGTTGGCGGCGCCGACCCATTATTGCCAGTGGATTGGGAAGCAGCACGAGGCAGCTCAAATACACCGGTCCGCGGAGATAGAGGCGAAGCACCGGCTGACATAGATTCGTTGGCCGTTCTGCTGAGAAGATTGCTGCTTAGATTAGTACCAGAACCCGTCCTGTCGAGATACGGTCCGGGGCCAGCCGATTGATGGCCATGTTGGTTGAGTTTGAGATTAGGCAGATGAGGCGAGCGCCGAGTATCAGTTACTGGCGGGCCTGGAGAGCGTAATGTAGGTTTGCGTGTCGCTGGACCGCTGGGCATACGATCCTCACGGGGGATCGAGGGCTCTCGGGACCGCGGTGGAGGCCTGCTCCGTGAGCGACTTTGGCCAGCACTATCATCAGAGCCACTGCGATCTCTTGTAATCCTCCCTCGTGACCGAGGGGGCGGGTGTGGCACTCCCTGTGAATCCACGCTCATCTTTCGCTGCTGACGGGGGCCAGTAGGCTGGATTTCCCTACTAGGTGTGCGTACCAGGTCGTAATCACTCCTCTCTGATACAGGCGAGCTTGTTGACTGCGTCGCCACATTCTCAAGCTCCTTGCGATTCTGAAGCTCGCGCCTTGCTTGCATGAAGGTACGGAAGCCTGGATGAGCATTTTCTTCCTCCTTCAGTTCTGCCTGTTCATCGGGCTGCCCATGATGCTCCTTTACATCAACGGGTGCCTTGCGACCCTGGTCATCAGCATCCTCCTTGACAGGGCTTGTAGAGATCGCAGCACCGATTCCGAGCATCTTGTTAACCTTGGGCGCAGCTTCTCGCCCACGGTCAATCAACGATCCACGACTACCTTTGCCTCGCAAGATTCCCAATGGGTTCGAGCGAGATGGCATAGGGGGCACTGGATCAGCCTGCAACGGCGGCGACGAGGACAACGTGCTGTCGGTCTCAACAAAGGATGTGAGCTTCTCTCTCACGCGTCGTCGTGCATTGGCTAGCTGACTAGCAAATTCGTCCTCTCCATCTGCAGAGCGGGGCGATTCGAGGAAACTGCCCGAAGCTTTTCGGCCGCTGGACCTCGAATCCTCCTCGTGATTGATAGACTGTTCTGACTTTGAGTGAGAACTGGACTCGGTGTTCTGTTCCCGGGCTTCCTTCAAGTCTCGAACTTCCCATGGATCATTCGGGATCACCATAGAATCTCGGTTATCTCGTGCACCGAAGATGGACGAGACGTCACTCCCTGATCGCATATGCTGTCGAACCATGCCGCTCAAACCACCATTTGGTCCGAGAGTTGGCGAGTCTCCGAGTAAGGCTTGTCCGGGATTAACTGTCAGTAGGTCGGGAATCCTTGCGCCAGATATTTTATCCTCATCAGCCTTCTGAGGGAAGGACAAGGGCGTAGGTATGGCCGAACCACGGAAAGCCGGATGGTCTTGGTCAGACGGTCGCTCGACTGTGAGTTGTGGAGAGAAGGTGCCTCTGTTGACGTGTTCGTTCAAGATGGGCGATTCGAGAGTATCGTCCGATGCTGTACCAGCCACTGGATCCTCCTGTGCCGATGTCTCTGCCTTCGTTGGAACTGATTTGGTCTTGATATCTAAATCCTGTCGCCAAGTTGAAGCCGCTGAGCGAGAGCGAGAGTCGCTAAAGGACGCATTGGAATCTTTCCGCATCCTCTGGGTCAAAATCTCTCGACTTTGTTGTAGTTGAAGCTGCCGCTCAGCATATTTGGAGTCGTCATAGGGCTGGGCTGGCTTTTGGAAAACACCCATCGCGGTTGCTTTACCATGGTCTTGCGCTTGTATTGGAAGAACCGTCTGTTCGCCTGTTTCAGCGTCGCTGATGGGAGGGCTCAGGGGCGGAGTCGACAGAGAGGCTTTGGTCTCAGCTGTGTTTGACTCCCGCATGCCAAAATCCATCGCGCCCATCGAAGAGCCTGTGGTCGGTGGGCTAAATGACCTCAAGTTAGGGGCACTAGCCTTAGCCAAGATGGTTCGGCGCTCCCCGACCAACCGATCGGTGAAAGTCTGCATTGTTGGGGAGGGCGTATTCGATCCCAAATCCGGAGTCCGGGCACCTCCATGTCGGCGTGTGAGAGTATCAACCCTCGATACAACCGAATTTTGCTGCTGTTGCAGATCTTGGGTCAAACCCTGTTCGTAGAGTCTGCGCGCCCGTGTGACATGTCGTTCTAAAGTGGGTGTAGAGCTGACTGACGACGCCGCCGGTATTGACTGTTGATGACCATCCTTCGAAAGAGTCGCAGGCTGAGAAATAATGGATGTAGCTGCCGTGGAGTCACGGCCACCAGAAGGAACCGAAGAAGTTGTTGAGGATGTCTCGCGGTTCATGTTATACCCATGAGGTAGCGGAGACTCTGACCTCGTGTTGCATGATGTATCCTCCGTAGGTCTTGTCTCATCGCTTGTTGCCTTGTCATCATCGTCTTCCTTATTGCCATCGAGCGACGGTTGATTCTTCTCCTTCTCCATCTGCCTCCATCTTTGGAATGCAGACATTGCAACATCGTCATCATACAGGGCCCGGCCACTCATGCCATCGGCCAAGTTCTTTGACGACGTGGCGCCGACCGCAATCTTGTAGATTTTCTGCCGGCCACCAAACAAAACATTACCCTCTGTAGGCTTCGACCTGGTCATTACTCCACCAGAGTCATTAGTAGCAATAGAGTTGGTGCTTGGGCCAGGAGGTGCCTTGATAGACTCAACCTCGGCTATATCACCGAGCCCTGCACCGTTACCGAAGCCGAAGTCGGCTAGTCTCGACTGGCGCTTAGGGTACAGTACGCTGTCGTCGCTTGCCTTGCCGATTTTCGTGTTAGGATCATCCTGCTCGCGAAGCATAGAAAAACGAGCCGATAGCCCCGACATCAGAAGACTCGTGCGGAAGTCATCACTGGACGGCAGTGCTGTTTCCAGATCGATTTCCTTCTTCTCCTCCTGCTCTTGTGACTTCTTCCCTCGCCGGAATAGGGAGAAGGTAGATTCGGACTCGATGGATGGACGTGCAGAGGCTGCAGTGTCCTCCTTGGCCTTCTTCTTGGTCTTGAATCGATTCATCGTGACGGTTAAGTTTTGATCGATCGACGGAAGTGAATGGAGAAACGACGATGGCCAGGTTAAAGAGTGACAAAAATGCCGTCTTCAGAGGGCGACTCCTCAGAGCGATGTTCGCATTGCAGGGTGGCGTGAAGGATTGTAACGCTTGACCTCTCGGGAATCGAGAACGGTAACGAGAATCAAACCGAACGGGTGATCTTATGAACTATCGAGGTACAACTGGGTCTGAACATCAGCAAAAAAAGGCCGATCGTTGCGAAATACATATGACGTGCAAACGAAGCTGCTGTTGCTGGAACACTGGGCCGAATCCTCCCACCAAACCAATTGCAGGCCTCCCCCCGTATGGCGGCTAGGTGATGGACCCCGGCATTCATATAATTAAATGGGCCGTGGCAGACAAAATTGGGAATAGGGGTGATTCGTAGGGTTCTTATGTGCAGAGAACGTTTACTCACAGTCGTGCACTGCTGGTGTCCGAAGCGTTTCAAGGAGTAAAAGGGAACCCAGCCTGGTTGAACAATCCGTACTCAACTCTGAGCCTTCAAACGACCCTTGCTTTCACCAGCTGGCGCAAACCAAGATCGCAGTCAACGATGCTTTCAATTGAGTGGTTACGCGCCGTGAGCCGACCAAATTGCTATGATCGAATGAGAATTCCCGTAGAGTGATGATGGGAGGTTGGTGAGAGGGTGGATGCCGAGTTGCACGAGGGTGGTCCAGAGGTTTCTGAGAAAGAGAATGGACAGCACGGAGCCGTGCTGTGGTGCGCCTAGGGGGGTCCGCGATGGCGAAGAATGGAATATGACCGAGCGCGTGAGGTCGAACTGGAACTCTCACATGCCAGAGGAGATGCAGGAGAGGCTCTAGTTGGCTGATTGCTCGTGGGGCGATCCTATGACTTCGAGTCGATTGGGGTCTGGTTTGAAGTTGAATCTCTGCAATGATTTGTTGATAAGGACGGAAAGAACCTGACTGAACGAAGTCGAGCTCAAACGGCATTCATATCCGCGCTCATAGAAAGATACCAATTGGAAGGCCTGAGGGGTCGTCTGGTGACCAGGAACAAGACAGAGTTGGCCGAGAATCGCGACTTGCACACGAAAATGAAGCGCTGTGGAGTGGCCGCAATAACACAACAGAAATGAAGCGGAACGTAACGAAAGAGAGTGACAAAGTCAGTCACGGAAGTTCCATTGACGAGACGACAAACTGTGCAGTCAATCGAAAGAGGAGAAAGAGAGTCGAAAGGTGAGAGGCGAGACTGATGAGAGGTTGAAATTGTAACGACCGACTGCAAAAAATGAGAGATGCAGGAACGGCCGGCCGGACATTGGATGCCAGAAGAGGACCAGGTGCAGATTGGGAATTGGCCATGGAAGCCTGTGGGGCTGCTTAAATAGACAGGGGTACATTATACGTGGGTCACCCGTGCACACCAGTTGGTTGGGAGTGCACCTTTAAACATTGATCGATTTGATCGATGCAGTCAGCCCTGTCAACGTGGAAGAAGTGGAAACTGTAAATAAATAAAAAGAAGGCGGCAAGGCAGGGACAGTGACAGGGACAGTGACAGGGACAGTGACATGGACAGGGGATAAGGAATGGGTTCATGGAAACACTGTCAAAGTTCACTAGAATACGCATTACTCCCATCTCTTGTCTTGTCTTCATAGAATACTTAGATACACGCTCACTCTTCTCGAAACAGATAGTCTCTACTGTATCGGATCATACGCACACTACGGGCCAGCATCCTCAGCTACCGAGAGCATCCTCTTGAAGAGTTTCAAGCCCTAATCTTCCATCCACCACGTCGCTGCCCAGAGCCTCAACTACTGGCTAGGGGCCAGAACGTTCTGACCGCCAACATGCACGCCAGCCTCGCACACCTCTCGTCAACAAGAATCCCGCATCCTCTCCCCCCGTTATGAAACACGGGACGATAAGTCACGGATGACGTTGGACCAGCAGTCAGCCATACGGAATACATACATACGGTACACATACATACGGTACATCTCCAGGCTTTCACCAACGGACGAACCTGCACCGCCAGGTAATACAAGCCGCCGCGTTCCT
Organism: Cytospora piceae; assembly: GCA_016508685.1. Taxonomy (NCBI): domain Eukaryota; kingdom Fungi; phylum Ascomycota; class Sordariomycetes; order Diaporthales; family Cytosporaceae; genus Cytospora; species Cytospora piceae. The sequence continues at coordinate 1,343,637 of JADMLE010000002.1, read as the reverse complement.
GCAGGACGCATATACTGTATACCCCGGCACATGCAGCAGCACAGCTACATATGGCACGGCAGTCGAGGTTCTGCCGGCTGTCTTCATCTACTTGGCTCCAGCGGCGCTTCCAGTCTCCAGCGGGCCTTTTTGCTCGGAACCCTTGATCCCGTTGTGACAATGCGAGCCTGGAGGATATCATTGGGTCGCCACCATATCTGCGGCCTCCAAGGCCCCCGTTAAACCACCAACCCCAATGCCCCAGAGTTTGTCAGGCTAGATTCCCCCTCGACTTGCGGCTGTATCTGCTTCTGTGAGCCTGTTGCTGCTTTTTTCCATCCTTGGTGGCGTTCTCCCGGCATGATACTTGAAACAATGGACGCCATCAACCGAATGTGCTTGATAGAGGGGAACCTATGTGACTCTAGATCAGACGTCCCATCTAACTATTCAAGCACTATACTGGACGCAACGTCGTCGGGCTAGAATTCAGCCTTGGCATCACACCGCGCAGTCCTGGTTTCAGAGGGAGAGGTTGAGAGTTTCTCCATCATCTATCTGATGGGCCGATGATCTTTTTTGTCGACGTTGCCCAGGTGGACACCAGGCCCAGAGTGTGTCTTTCGCTTCGGTCCCGCGCGGACCTTAGCTGATCTGATGTGTACCCCGTCCGAGCTGAATTGGACTTTGGAACAGTCTGAAGCAACCAACGATGCTCTCAGACCTCCATCTAAAATTGAAATTGGTTGTCTCAGAGAGCATAATGTTGCCCCAAGCCAACGTCCAACATATCATCAGATCCCTTCCTGAATCGTGCCCACCACATCAGGGGATCTGCCTGCTTCCCGATCGGATGCAATGGTGGTGTCGACACGGCTCAGACGGCCGGCGTTTGCATCCCTCGCAACCAAGATGCAATTGGTTGTGGTCGGTGTTGATTGTGCTGCACAGTAAGTAAAGTAAGGTAGGTACGTACTTACTTGGGTAGGTATTGAGTTTCGACCTGCGGCTCATAAATTCACCGGGTGTGCTACTCTTACCCCTGAGTTATGCGTCCGTGCATCAGCAAGGGGGGTATGTGCCCGGGGCCGACCCGCGGACGAATGAGAGGTCTGTGCCTGAGCATCGAAAACAGACTTGCTACCCGAAGAAGACAAGCGTCAGGTACGGACAGGTACGGACAGGGAGGTGACATGGATTACCCAGGTACGACAGGGGGGTCACAGGGAAGCGGAAGGTGGGATGCCAATGGTGCAAGTCGGCGAAACCCAAGCCGCCACGAGTCTGCTGCCCCTTTTTTTCCCTTCTCTTCAGTCCAACAAGCTCCAGTAAACACAGTCTTCACAAGGATCGTGGTCCACCGGTCAGCAAACCCGGAAACCCCAGTGACCAGGAGTAATTCTCCGTCACTTGTCACCTACATGTGTATAGCTCCGATCGGCTGTGAAGGAAGGGCCGTCAAAAAACCAAAAAAAAAATCGCCTCGGTCTTCGGTCTACATAGATACGCTGACACGCCATAGATGAACAATGATAAATAAGCACTTGCCTTCTCCGGAGGCTCAAGTGCACCCAAAACGCTGGGTCATTTTTCATTTAAACTGGAGACAAGGACAGGCACGCATTGCGATGAACGAATCTTCATTGACGATTGTTCCACAGGCCTGGAAGCGTTGCTGGCAAGCAGGCCCAGGTAGGGGCCCATAAACCCTCGTCTACTGAGTACATACGTGTGAGCATGGGGGGCCATAGGATTCTCTGTGTGCGACCGAACATCTGATTCGCATCACCGGCCAGCGTCGAATATCATCCAACGGTTTGTTTGTCGGACGGCTGCGAGCATTCGGGCTGGGCTGGTGGGGCTATATGTCGCTAAGTACGCCCACAAACCCATCCCTTCATTGTCCACCTGGCCGCCTGGGCAGTGTCCACACCCGGACACCACCCATCCGTATTGGGTTGAGTGGGATCAGACTGCAATTAGACGCTTCTCTATCCCCCAAGAAGCTTTAGACCAAAGCCTGTCGATCCTCGGCCTTTCAAATGTCCTTTATCGCTGGCAGCCTGGCAGCTCGGCAATCTAGAATTACTTGGTATTCATGGCTTCCATGCCCTCATGGCTTCCTAACATTGACAACCTTGGCTTCGAATTGTGGCCTGGCACTCATCAGCTATATACTGGACCCCGTTTTGAGTTGTGATCATTCGGGACGGAGAGCGGCCTGCACATTTTGCTCCGGTCCAAACATCAACATTGAAGAGTAGTCACCCCAGGTGCTCCTGTCTCATTCCCCGGTACAAGCCTTATGCCCCGCTTTACGGGGTACTTGCCATGGCCATCTTCTGCCCTATGGCGGCCATTATCAATTACGCAAACGCTTCGGCAAACTTGGGCGTTCAGCAGAGCCGGCGATTGCACATGGCATACATAACGTGGCATTGACAATCATACACTTCGTATGTCACTACGGAACGGCATTCAGCCTTTGGAATGAGCGTGAGCTTTGGCTTGGACATGACACCTGCTATGGCCGCCAGTGGACTTGATGATGGGAATAGATCGAAATCCCTAGGAGATGGGGGTTTTAACAACAAAACGTGGGCAAGCTGAAGCTAGCCATTCAGGCCATTTATCGGTTGTCTCTTCGACAGGACCTTCCCTGAAGCCAAGAGCATTGTTGACCTGATCGCCCCGCATGCCAATTTGATGGAGCCCCGCCCACTCACACACAGTACATGGTGGGTATCTGCACAAGGCGCAAAGCTCCAGCAGACCCGCACATAGAAAGGTTCCAGAAAGATGATTTAATAGTATACTCCGTAAGATAAAATCTCAGGTAGTCATGGGAGTCATGGACATCGCCGAGAGGCGACGATCCCCTGAGTACGGACTGCGGTGTGTGCAGGAGTCTCGCCCATCACATCACATCACGTCGCATCGCATCGTTTCTCGTCGCATCTCATCTCACCTCACCTCTACGCGGAACTTTCAGTTAAACGCGGAGCGACGGCCACGGCCGCGTCCAAAAACGCCATCATGATCAAATGGCAAATGCAAGACGGCGATCTAGTCCCGCGTGTGGGCCCTCGCAGCAGGGATGCTGCACGACTTATCGACAAGATTCGGCAGGTGTTCGCATGAGTTTAAGATTACAAGTCTGCAGCCGCTACGCCCAAATAAAATCATTCTATTTCCGCGTATGTAGTACGTTAAGTGGTATGTACTACTAGTCTACCACGGCATACGGCAGAGTTCTCAGGCCTTCCTAGCCAAGCTTTGTTTCCAGCAGGCCGGATGAACTGCGGATGTACCCTAATTTCTGCAGGTGCTGGTGATCTGCCCAGCTTGTGCCACCACGACCACGATGAGGTCGTGACCGCAGCAAGACGGTCTCAAAAACCGGACCCCTAATTATGAGCAGTTGTCCGTTCAATGTCACACAACCCTGTGCTCGGCCAAGCACCGATTGTGTGACGAGCGGCTGCTCCAGTTGATTTTAGATCTGCGTTTAAGTGTTTTCAACGGCATAAGATTTACCCCAGAACATTCCAGTCGTCACCAGCCTTGAACGCGACTCGAGGAAAACGCGTGGCAGCGCGTCTTGTTCGACGGCATTGCGGAGGTTGTCCGCTATCACAGTACATCATTGCAGAAAATATACATGTAAGCTGGGAATACTTCTTCGCCAATGCTGTTGGTACTTGCATATGTAAGTATGTACTGCTTCGCTGGTAAACCGCTCGTAGTTACGAATAGGTCTAGGAATTACCCGCGGGTGGGTAATGGACCCGATTACCTAGTTACTCGATTACCCAGTTACCCAGTTACCCACGGGTACCCACGGGTGAATCTTTCCTGGGCCTAGTTACGAATCACTGTTGGTTCCTCTTGTGTGCAATACATCATCAAAAGGTACAGTGAACTGGTGAGTACCGGAAGCAAAAAAGGTTCACCACCCAGACCCGGCCTGTGTTCTGCCGTGACTAATGGTCTCGGTTTCGAAGTCAACCCGACGTCCTTGTAACATATCGCTAGGGCCGTTGCATAACCTCAGCGGCATCTTGTTCGACCTATAAGTAGGAGGCGAGCTATACATCGAGGCAGTCAGCCTCATCGATGGGATACAGTTGATGTTTGTTTCACAGCCACCAGGTTATAAATCAGACACTTTGTAGTTCATCTAGGGGTAGTTACCCTCTTACTTGGCTAGTGCAGTGGGTTTTCTACAACATTTCCGTTGCAGAAGTCTTGTTGATTCTATGCATAAGCACATATACACCGGTTGATCTTTGTAATTGCGTTCATGCAGCACTTGAGTGATACCTAGATATTGCCCCTGTGGCATTGAGCACAGCAGGCCTTAATACGATATTTCTTCACGAGGAGGGTCCCCCAACTAACAAGTCAGGGAATTTCAAGTATTGACTAGTTCTTAGGGACTTCAATGTTAGGAAATGGTGAACCTGGGATCATATTACAGACCAGCCTGTGTGAGTGATACACAACTGTGTGGTATTTCTGATACGAAGATTTCATATATAAACAACACGCACCTGTGGTCAGCTCCTATAAGGGATGAAACACATGCTCCAGCCCTCCAGCCCACGGATTAAACTACAGATCCAAGGAACAAAAGTTTAATGTAGGACGCATTTCGCACCATCGGAAGTAGTCCCACCTGCAATGGCAAGGTTGCTGAGTCGCTGAGGAGACGTCGCTTGCGGCGTACCGGCCGGTGTGTAAGGGTCGTTATCAGAGTAATTAGTACCTCACGTCGAACTCGTAGGTCTGGCCGTTGTTATTCTCGGTAGCATACAGATAACCGTCATTCCCGGACCATACGCTTCCAAACTGCGCCCTGCCGGTGCCGCCGAGCTGGCTGTCCCTGTATACGCCGTCACAGTCGGACTCCAGAGCCATGATCTTGGTGGCGGTATTGAACGAGATGATGGTCGGGTCATACGCAGTGGAGGGGTCGTGGTACTGAGATACCGACCAGAAGTACGTGTCGTCCAGACCAGCCTTGGTGGTGTACTGGTTCGGTATATAGGTCTAATCGTAGACGATGAAGCCGTTGAAGTCCGGTACTACGGGTCGCTACGAGGCTGACGGAGTCTTCAAGGCTGACCATGGTGTCGGTTGATGGAACTGTGAGAGCCCCTCACTGTGACGTTGACAGTTTTTGAGGTCGGTACGGTGGCAAGGCTAGAGGTAGAAGAAAAGATCGTGGCCGGTGACGTTGCCGTCCCAGAAACCGCCCCGGAAGTAGTGTCCAGAGGTATTGCAGCGCTCTGGAAGGCACCTATAGACTCATTAGCGGTAGGATTGACACCGAACACCATCCCGCTTGTGCATAGGTCTAGGAATTACCCGCGGGTGGGTAATGGACCCGATTACCCAGTCACCCAATTACCCAGTTACCCACGGGTGAATCTTTCCTGGGCCTACTTGTGCACATCCAATAGTGATTGCACATGAAGACTTGAGTGCCGTGTTAGCTTCGAGGAAATTGCGCCATGGACTACTCTACTAGGCTTGGATTTACACAAGGGCTCAGGCATATCTGCAGTAACAACAAAGGAGAACTGGTCGTCACATCTATAAGCAGAGTCTATGCCATCAGGTACGGGAGTGCAAGGGTCACCAAACGAGCGCTGAGTGACCGTATGGTTCCCGCCTATGAGGAAGAAGTTGACTGTATCGCGTGGTTTAACGAAAACTACATCCGGCTTGTTTGTGAGCTGGCCGCCTGGACCGCCAACTTCGACTTCTATAAGTCTTGCAGTCAGAAGGAACCGTGTGGGTAGGATTTGCGAGGATCTCTTCAGTATATGTCCAGCAAACGCTTGGTGCTATGGCAAGGTCCATACCTTGCGAGTTGCCTAACATAAGTAGGCATGATAGCGAAAGGACAGCGAGCGAGCGACGTGAGATATAAGCCATAATAATGAGCGTCTGCCCGTGCCCAGGTACATGTATGTGTACTGAAGTATGTAATCACGCCAAAACGAACATAGCAGAATTAAAACTAATAGCAAGGAGCTCGGCAATTCCACAGCTATCATACAGTAATTATACCTGATACTTTTAAGAGCAGCTTAGCTATCGAACACCATAAAACTGGTATGCGACATCTGGATTATATGGACCCTGAAAATTTATCATATAAACAATGTTGCACGGGGGTTCGAGACTCATCCATTTGAATCACGAATCAAATTCACATTCCATGGACTCAGCACGGTGTTCTCTCCATAAACTCGTTCTCCCTATGCCCGACATTCTGTCCTGTTTACCAGGAAAGCATTTCAAATGTGTCTTTGTTCTTTTCAGTTCTGTCCCTTCAGGGGCTGTTGTGTACTTGCTCTAAACGCGTTGACCACAGTATTGACAGTATTACATACTTAAGTAATATTGTTGGACTGAACAACATCATGTTCAAATGCCTCAGGATGACTCGAAGCCTTTACGAATTTATTAAGATCGTGTCTTCGAAGCGAGAACTAGGGAGGGTGTATGTGGCAGCTGGAGGTTTCTGCGACAGCCAGCTTCTGTTACCCGGCAGGAGGGGAAGTCCAAATATGGGCTTCACGAATCCGGTCCCGTGTCTGGTTATATCAAGTCATTTCGAAGGGTATTATACTCATCAAAGGTTGCATGTTTGAAAACCCAGCCTTTCAATATAGCGAAAGACTTGTACTGTAATGAACTTAGAGAGACTAGCATTGGAAGGCTTTGTCAATCCCAATAGTACTTCGTAGGCGTATCACGTTGAGAAGCTAATACATAGCTATGTAATGATGGCTGCGTACAGGCATAATGTCCAATTCAAGAAACACACCATTTTCTAGTAGGTTACGTCGTACAAGCCTTTCGCAAATCACCGATAGATCTGGATCAGGAGTTCGGCAGCCCTGGAGGCCGATGAGTAACATACAAAAAAGCTTATGAGGTGACAGGTCGGTCAGAACAGGGAGCATCGATGTTTTGAGTCCTCGTCCCTGCACTAGGGCATATTAGTAGTATCGTAGATAGTACACCAGGACCCACACCGCCACTCGTATCATAGCAAGCCTGGTAGTCAGGGTAGTCTCTCTCCTGGATGCAATTAATCACAGTGATAAGTTGTGTTGAAGATCCCCCGGTTTCGGTACTACTTGATGTACACGTGCGTTGCATGAAGATACCACCCCCCCCCCCGGTTGGCCGGAGCAAAGTAAAAAGGGGTGCGGGCTCTACTAATATTCGCCACACAAAATATCACGATGCGGCAGGTGCTGCGTACCCAAAGCCAGCAGCTCAGGAGGCCCACGGGGCTTACTCATCTGCGTATTTAAGCATGGCGAGAGTAGGATTCAGCGGCTCAGCAGTGGTCCTAAATTTGGCTTTTTGCGATATGGATGATCCGTGCACCGAAGGGAAGCACTGCGGAATCGATGTGTTGGATGTTGGAATGTCTGAGGCCAGGGGCATGCAGGATGCCTGCGTGCTGGCACGGCGATATTCGAAGTTGGAACACGTTTGGACGCTGGCGGAATATCGATCTTCTCCTGTGGTGTGCATAAGGGGCAGCCGACGGGCTATCAAAATGAATGCACAAGGTGAAGCTGGTAGCAATTCAATGCACCTGGTCACTCCCTGAGCCGCCTGACTGGTCAGTGGCCAAAGGGGTTCTCCCATACCCCAGAAGTTCAATGCCGATCAGGCCCTAGTAGGAAAGTAATTGGCCGCCATGGTGCCGTGTGGTGTTGACTGGCGGCTGACTGGTAGGACTGGACACGAGCCACACGAGCAGATTGCTTCAAAAGCCCAGATTAAAGGTTTTGTTGTTGCCCTGTACTGTGGATTCGAGATGATGTCAGTGTTGCCGTTTGACGAGCATCCCCGGCTGATGGACCAGTGAGAACATCCATCCTGGAGAGTTGAGGAGAGTTGAGCAGTTCTGGCAGTGTAATAAGTGGGTGTTCCAGGTGCCATAGGGCGGCAAGGCGGAGCGGAAGAGGATGCCGTCCAACCACGGCCCCTCATGAGGCCACTGCTAAAACAGGTAAAACAGCAGAAACAGCCCTGACTGGTAACCTGATCAGCAATAACCTTGGAAGGAAGAGGGCAGCAGGGGGGATATTGAAGGGCGTCGTAATCACCCTGGGGCCCCACCTTCAGGACCCACCTGTTTCTCCACCCCCCTTAAAATCGAAATGATTCCAAGGTTGCTTCTCGATGCCGGCAACAACTCCGTTCCTGCACTGCAACCCCACAATTCGTGCTCTACTGTACTTCGTCCTTGATATTCCCCAGTCGACCTTTTCCTGTCATCGTACTTGACTGGCCTCCGAGAACCCTTCCTGCAGGACCTGCTCCGTTGTCTTTCATCTTTCCCATCCACATACCAGCCTCCCTTTCACACCTTTCAGGTTTACAAGTCGCTCGTTTGACTAAATCTCAATACGCTCTCTTCTTTCATCATTTTCTTCGTCTTCCGCCGACAAGTACATAAGGAATTTGCATCGCGACAGTTCGGAATTTAGCTGTGCTTTTGCCAAGACCTGCCAAACTACGCGCGATTCCCGATTGGGCCTCTTCACCTCAACGTCTGTTTCACAGCTCATTCGCTTAATCGACAACACCAACAAACAACAACATTGGAACAAAATGAAGACACAAGCTACCTTGGCCACAGCGGCAACGCTGTTCTCGACTCTTGCCTCGGCAGTCGAATATGTGGGCATCTCAGGATCCAACTTCATCAACAACTCTACCGGCGACCGGTTTGACATTATCGGTGTAACGTACGAAACACCATATTCCCCTCTACCTACATAACAGTACGCTGACCAGCGAAAACAGATACCAGCCTGGTGGCAGCTCAGGCTTCAGCGCAAAGGCCGACCCTCTCAGCGACGCTAACGCCTGTCTTCGAGATGCCATTCTTATGCAACAGCTTGGTGTGAACACGATCCGTGTGTACAACCTGTCGCCCGACCTGAACCACGATGAATGTGTCTCCATCTTCAACGCCGCTGGCATGTACATGATCATCGACGTCAACAGCGGTCTGTCTGGTCAATACATTGACCGCTCCGACCCCTCTACCACCTACACCCTCGACTACATGAACCACATCTTCCAGATGGTCGAGGCTTTCTGGAGCTACCCCAACCTGCTGGGATTCTTTGCCGGCAACGAGATCCTGAACGAGGACAGCTCCGACGACGCGCCCGCATACATCCGTGCTATCGTTCGTGACCTGAAGGAGTACGTCGCCCTGCACGCCCCTCGCCAGATTGGTGTCGGATACTCTGCCGCCGATGTCGCCACCATGCTCAAGCCCACATGGGCCTACCTCGGCTGCTCGCTCGAGAACTCGACCTACTCCCGCATGGACTTCTTCGGCCTGAACGACTACGAGTGGTGTGGTGACTCGTCCTACCAAGAGTCCGGCTACAGCACCCTCACCGCCGAGTTCGCCAACACCGACATCCCCGTCTTCTTCTCCGAGTACGGTTGCAACAATGTCGCCCCGAGAACCTTCACCAACGTCCCCGTCCTGTTCGGCTCTGAGATGACCACCCTGTCTGGTGGCCTGGTGTACGAGTACACTGAGGAGTCTGACGACTACGGTCTTGTCTCTGTCAACAGCTCTTCCGAGGTCACCCTTCTCCAGGACTACGTTAACCTGCAGAAGGAGTTCGCCAAGATCGACATGGACTCCCTGACCGCCGTCAACAAGACCGCCGAGACCCAAGAGACGACCGCCTGTGCCGCCTCCCTGATCGGCGATTCCACCTTCCTGGCTAACTGGGACCTGCCCACCCGCCCCAAGGGTGGTGATGACCTCGTGACCTCCGGTATCACCAGCGCTCCCACTGGATCTCTCACCAGCGTGGTAAGTTTTATGAATATGCCTGCTCTGTCCTCACGTTTGAACTTGCGCTGACCACCTATCTTTCAGACTGCCACCGCCATGCCCGCCACTGTCTACGACAACACCGGTGCCACCGTTACCGGCCTGAGCCTCGTCCAGTACGGCTGTGCTGATAGCAACGCCCCCGGCCTCGCCTCCACCTACAGCGCCGGTGCCGAGACCTGCTCGTACGCCACCTCTTCCGGCACGTCCGCCAAGAGCAGCGGCAGCAGCAAGAAGAGCGATGCCAGCCGCCCATCCGTTGGCATTGACTTCACGGCCCTGGCCATGGTCGGCTCCGTCCTCGCTGCTTTCATCGGTGGCATTGCCATCCTGTAAAGAGGTGGATGACTTGATGAAGCAATACAGAGAGGGGACTGTGTCCACCCTTACCCCCAATCTGCTCAATGAAACAGGCAGGCGATGATGGGTTGTCATTTATTCATGGCGTTCGGGATTGAGGGAGGCTTCACTCGGACATTTATTTTTCTAAACGCGCAGAAATGTCTTGGCTGGCTTTCGATGAGAACTGGACATTTGTTATGGGGTCCATTATGAAAATACCTATTTGTTAGACTTTATTCTTGAAGGATTAGACTAGGCCGTGCCGGCTTAATGAAAACAACATGGAAATTTGAAGAACAGCCTTGGGTTTTGATTTGATACTGGACTGCTCGACCTCGACTGTTTTTTGTAACCCAGGGATTCGTCCCGGGCAAGCCCCCTCCCTCTCAAACCGGCCACCCCCCCCCGCACAGTCCCATATGAGGGTTAGGGTCTACCTTCAACTCATGATCCCTGCAAGTACATGTAATCGCCACTTTATGGACGCGTCGAGGTGGACGCGATCAATGCAAACGTTCCTTAATGAATCTCGACACTCCTCACGCCCAAACCTCAGCAGCAACGACGTAATATTTCTACAGCGACTTCTTTCGATTTGAAATCCCTGATACCCCCAATAAGCCCAATCACACTAACTAATTACCGCGAGAACATGTCGCATTTCTCAGGTGCGAAACGGACGGCTGGAACGGCCTTCGCATCACCCTCAAAGGCCGCCGCCACATCGAAGCGGGCTCGGACGTATTATGATTATTACGACGAGGAGGATGTCGAGTCGTCCCCCGAAGAACAGTGGTCCGACGATGACCTGGATTCAGAATCTAGAATGAGCCTAGATGATGATGAATGGTTACCACTGGAAAAACCTTTCAACCCCAAATATCGCAAGGACGCTCCCATCACAGAGGTACTGCACCTGAAGTCGAAACTCAAACGAGATGTGGAGTACTCGTTCAACATACTGACACCCAACAGGTAGACGTCCAACCACCGCCAGCCTCTGCCACACAATGTAGGTGTAACACCACCAACACCAAGAATAAAGCCTGCGTGAACTGCGACTGCAGTAAATGGGGCTACGGGTGCCAGACTGCGAGGTGCGGCTGCCAGGGTGGCCCGCCATGCAGCAACCCCTTCAACAAGCTTAACGTGCAGGCCGTCTTCGGCGCGGCGCCAACCGAGCTGCACCCCTGCTTCATCTCCTGGGTGCTCAAGCAGAGAACGGCCAGGCCGGAACTGATAAATACGCGGTACCTCTTCGACATGGTCGTCGAGGACGCGGACTTCATCGAGGCGAGGTACGGCCGCTGGAAGGGCCAGCCCTACCGCGACTGGAAGGCGAGGTGGGACCAGCTCCCCGCCCCGGAGCAGCAGCTAGACGAGAGTATCGACGGTAGCAGTAGCAGCAGCAGCAGCATTGCGCTGCAGCAGGAGCTGGTGCGCCTGGCCTTCACCATCACCGCCCTGAACCGCGGGACCTTCTTTTCCTTTTGCTGCCCTGGTGACAACTGGCAGGACAGTGATGACACATGGCATTGTGCTATCTGTGGGGTCTGCATGGACTGGAGGGCGTGGCATTGTGGAAAGTGTGATGAGTGCTGGTATAGGTCGGAACTGCCGTGTAAAGGCTGCGGGGGGACTACACATAGCTATCATGAAAGCGCCGATTTAATGTAACTTGGATATGGGAATGCGTTATTGTAAACGCCATACACGTACACCTGTGATATAGAGCAGGATCCCTCTCTGAGCTCCCTCGGTATTCTCCCGCTCATCAGCCCTGCTCAAGCAAACGTCTTGCCGCCATGTATAGGGGAGTTGCAAAACTGTAAACCGATACCGGAAACATGACTTGTTCTGTGGCTCAACTGACCTCGAAACAAAGACAGGCAGTCGTCGCCCCAAGCGAATTCCTCCAAGCGTCGGTATCTTGGACCGCACCCCCCCCCCCCCAGAGGGCATTTCCCATCACTCAAGATTTCCTCTCCACAGCCAGGCATCAAGTCTAGTCTGCAGTGAGAAAAGGCGGCGACAGATAACCCTTGATCACTCAAGAGCAACCCACCGCCGAGGTCGTTGTTGTGCGCGCCGGATGAAATGATGACAACCGTCCGTGCGTCAACGTTGGTCAATATCACGAAGACTCCGAGGAAGGCCTTCGCCAAGATAGACAGTCCTAAGAAACAAATCAGTAGTATCGTGCGCCGAGCGCATCAACCAAAGTGCAGGGATCGAAGGCGACATCGAAGTGCAGGGGAAGACAAAAAAACTGAAAATCGAGGTCTCCATTAGGGCTTGTTCGACGGTGCCCACTGCCTCTGCCTCGCCTCATCTGCTGTTGCTCTTGTCCTGCAGCTTACACAAATATGCAAGTAGCCGTGTGCAAGATAAACAGGCAGTCAGAAAGGGGCATGTGACCATCAGCATCGGCACTTGAGATGCCGGGCTCAAGACCACCAGTCTATCATACATAAATCTGCCAGAGTTAAGCTCAAAATCGCAGAGTTCTTTTGGAGAAGAGGATGAGTGCAGGGTACCAAGCGTAAGTGGACAGGGCAAAACAGCCAAACAGTCAAGCTGTTGCCGGGTATCTCGAAATCGAAGACCGCCGCCCGTATCGAACGCCGAGACCGTGGGTCCATGTAGAAAGTGAATACGCCTCCATGCCGACCGATGTGATTTAGAGGTGCCGCCTCTCCTCTTGCAACGCCATTGAACCTCCTTAGTAATGTTGCCAAGATTGGACGAGTGTAACGTAAAGTACCGATGGGCGGCGACCGGTGAGATCAACCCATCTGCTGTCCCGGATGTCGTCACTCATCACAGTAGCCAAACCTGTTCTCGTGCACACTGCGCAAGTAATTTCGCTGCTCTCGGAACGTGGAATAGTTTCCTCCGAGGACAACGTCGAGGATGCTTTTGAAGCTGTCGCCTTTCGCAATGCGCGACATCCTCTCTTGCAGTAACTTGTGCGCATGAGAAAATGAAGCCACAATCTGCTGGTAGTTCATAGAACCGCCAGAAATGTCATTGCCGGGATTGTTAGGATCGATGATGGAAAGACGTCCAGGATTTTTGTAGGTGAAAGTTGTGACATGATTCTGTTCAAAGCACGCCGTTAGCATTTAGCAAAGACTTGAGCTTGAAAGCTTGGGATCCTACCTTATTCACATATCCAGGTGGGTTGAGTCTCAGAGCGGTCGTCTTATGGTCGAACCTATTGCCGTATAGATCGAAGAAGTGCATGAGCAGAGTGCCTAAGTGGTGCTCAGGATTCATGTCACCGCTGTTGATCTGGGGCATCATCTGCAGCATGCTCACAACCATGCAAATAACAGAAAACCCGCCTATTCCGCCATTCACCGGTTCGTTGAGGCCACGCATCAGTAGATACTGCTTGATGATCGTGACGAGAACGGGCATGACGGGATATTGCTCCCTCCAAGCCTTGAACGTCTGAATGGCAGTGATGCCACCGATGTTCTCAAATGAAATGTCGATCTTCAAGCCAGTGGCCTTGTCGACATATTTGACCAGTGGTACCCTTGCTTTGGTGATCATCTCGAACCTGTTCTCAACTGCCACTCGGTTGTTCTGGAGGTCTCTCTTCAGATTATTAAGCTGATTCCTGCCAATGAGCATCGGGGCACCGCCACTGAGTATGGTGTTGGAGCACAAAACAAGGTCCATGTCTCCGGTAGGTAGGTAAAGACCAGACATGAACGACCCGAAACAATGAAACTGGCGGCCATGCCATCTGCCGCTCCTCTCGAGCATCCGATTGAGATCCTCCACGAGATTGCCTCGTAGACGCTCCTCGAATTGGCGAGGCTTCACGTGGTCATAGAAATCGCGGATTTCCATGTTGAATCTGCATTGTCGATTAGTGTTGCGCGTAGGAGAAAAGATTGTGACCTCTCACACACCTGACATTGGTCCGAGCCTCGGAAGTTGGGGTTGCGATCCATGGGCAAGGGTCTTCGTTCTTCTTGGGCCGCCACTCTTCAACCAGCGATCCTCCAGCAGGTCTGCCGGGCGGAGGCTTGAGCCGCGCGTGCGATGGGAGCTTCAGCACGTCGTCATAAGTGCGCTTACGGGTGCCCAAATCGGAAACCGTGGTCAAGTCGGCAGCAGGTATCCGCTTCTCTGTATTACTTGTAGCCTGGGTGGGCTGCGCTCTCGATGCTGCCACTTGGCTTGAATAAGGAGTGGTGAAAGGCACAGACTGCGGAGCACCAGTAGCCCGAGGAGCCACAGGTGTACTAATGATTCCTTGAGCACTAGCATCATCACGCTTGTAGGTAAGAGGGTCGATAAACTCCTCTTCGTCCTCCTGTCCTTCATCTTCGCTGGGAGAATCGCATCGAATAAAATTTTCATCGTCAACGCGAAGCGAGGCCCTGGCGCCACCTGCAGGTTGCATGCGTGCTTTGCGGATCAATTGTACCACGTCCTTCCTCTTTTTATCAGAGTTGTCCCCAGCAGGCAGAGCGGTGTATGGATCGGGATTCGACCACTTTGGAGCGTGGTCGCCATCATCAATATGGCTTGTTGTAGTGCGCGCACGCTTGGAGGTCGGTTGACCATGCTCATCGTCAGAGTCCGAAGTGTCCATTTCAGCCTCATCACTGTCTGACAGTTGATCGATGGATCTGTACGACACTCCGACTGCAGTGTCGGCGGCAAAATCCTCGGTAGGTTTGTTGTTGTCGGTGGTATGCAATATGGCACGGTCGGATGCCACGAAAGGCTTCCACGGGCGGCGAAAGCCTCCCCCGCCTCGTCCTCTACCGCCATAAGGTCGCATCGGGCGGTCTTGATTGAAAAGCCTTGCTGGGCCGTGAGGTGGTTCGTTTCGAGATCTGGACTCACCAGGACGATAGCTGGAGTACGAATCGCCGACGCCGTTTGGCTTATCAACGCGGAAATTGAAATCGCCCTGAGGCGGTCGGGACGAATCGGAGCCTCGGAATTCGAACGAGCCTTGGGTTCTCGCTGGGAAGGGATGGTTGTCGTGACGACGCGAGGGTTGATAGCGGTCGTCGCGATCGTTGCGGTCGTTACGAGAATAACGGTCACCACGGTCGCTGCGATCATTACGAGCGTAAGAGTCATAGCTCGTTGATGGAGGCGGAGGAGGATAGTACGAGGGAGGAGGTGGACGATAGCTGTCACCGCCGCCGCCTCCGCCGCTGCCGCCATAATTGGGCGGTGCAGGCGGTGGGGGGTAACGCGACGCGTTTGCGCGTCTATCGACACCGGGGGGAGGAGGATAGTACTGCGACATTGTCACGACGGTTGACAATCGTCTTCTCCTGGAATGGTGTTATGCAGCGTGGAACGCGGTTTCAATGGATGGCGTCGCGCAGGTTGACGGTTGGGTGCAGAAGATGATGAAAGGTGCGACATTGCTTTTGTGAAGTTTTGACCCGAAAATCGCGCCACACCGTACACGGCAGGCGGACAAGCTGGTGAGGTGGTGGGTTCGTGCTCTGAAGTATTACGTAATCCATCTGACGTCCTTTTATCAGTTCATTGCTTCAAACTTGCGATGAATGGTTGAATTCAGGACAACTCGCCGCAGTCGTGATTTACTCCAATGGTGACTTTATTAAAGCCTTCATCTAGCCATTGGCAATACTGACGAGGCGACACTGCGCACAATTTTCAAGTTGATGTGCAAGGAGTCTGCAGAATGCCACGAACAAGCATCCAAGCGTTTGCTCCTGCCCGCGCCCGCGACCCAAAAGCGCAAGGCAGAGGATTGCCCCTCCAGCAACAAGAAGTCGAAGAAATACCAATATGAGGCCCTCGTTCTAAAATACGAGGTCTGTGAAACGTGCAGCAAGACTTTCAACATTACGAATAACAATTTTGAGGCTTGCCGGACTCATGAAGGTACGAAATACTCGATGCTGTTGCTGCAATTTGAAGAAGCTAAATCCGCCTAAAGGATACCTAGGTATCTGGAGGTGGATCCTGACTACTTTCCGGATGATGATGAAGTCCAGTACGGCGAGCAACATTGATGTAAAAACGGATTGGCGTGTCAAGGAGTTCCCGGCCGGATTCGTTTGGCAGTGCTTGCGAAGCAAGTGCGAATGGGGAGCCATATGTCATACAAAGACATATTGCAGCCGTCTGATTAAAGGGTCTACGACTTCCAAGGTTGCTCGTTTTTACCGACCCGGCGTACGTCCTTTACTGGATCGCAGGAGCTGTTGGGTGTCCTTCTGCATCCACACCCTGACCTTTCATCTATCGAATCGGAACAAGAGATGGAGACCCAAGACAGAACGGGAAAGGACATAAACCTGCTCCAATCTCACACGGTATAGCGCGACAGCACTGTGATAATAGGCCCACTTACCTGTCACTTGTCACGCAAAGTTGCTCTGTGTGGGAGAGCGGCCGTCAGACTTGGCCGCAGATCGTTTCCAAGGGAGAACATATGAATCGAACAACAGCCGGTATCCGAAGAGCCGCAGTATAAGATGACGATCCCAAACCAAACAAACGTCGCTCCGTAGTCACGAGAACATCATGTAAGTTCAAGTGCTTCCCCCCTTCAAAGGATCCAACACTACCGTGTCGATTCATTGGGCCGCTTGCCAGCGTGTTTGAAACTCAATTAAGAGATGACTCGAGACCACTAACCGATGGGTCAGACATCCTTGGACTCTGAGGTCAGGACCAAGCCAGTCAGTCTTTTGGTGATGGCTCGTGCCGTGGTATGTACCCATCCGCGAATGTCAACTGCGGAGAAAGCTTAGCGTAGGAGTGGAGATTGGGAATGTCAAACTTGGGGTAATACCCGCTTCCCCAAAGTTTTAGAAGCGCCCCAATCATCGAAGGCAGACCAAGCTTATATTGACGTCAACTGTGGGTCCTATATCGGCCCGCCCCCAGATTTCCGGCACGTGCCCCATGTTGCCCAGGCTCGAGTGCTCTCCTCCACACGACCGTCTATGGGATCTTCACGTCCACGTCCCCATGGGGAAGTGTCCTTTCTGGCTTACGAGGGAGAATTTGTGGGACCTACGGGGCCGATTACCTTCCATGGACACTGATACTACATAGAGGTCGCCGGGGTAATAAAGGTTGAACCGTGACCGTGCCGATATGGGGCCCTGTCTGTACTGCTTCTCGCAACTTCTATAGGAAGATACTTCGTAGGTCCAGCTGCGAAGCCTACTTAGGAGTTATCCTCCCAATCATAGACTCTCTTGTGGCTATAGTGGAGCTGAGCCCATTGATCCACAGGTACGGTCACTAACTAACCTTTATTACCCCGGCGACCTGAGTGTTTATGGCGGTCTTTTGAAAACTGGGTCGGCTGGAACAAAGTTGACGTTACATGGCCAGCGGTGAACAGCAGGGGCATCCTTGGAAGGGCGTACGGTAGACACGAAGGCTCTGGAGCGACATCACATGCATTGGACCGGATACTACGGTCAAGCATTGTGGCCTAGACTCCTTGGAGTATTCCTTGGAGGACGGCCCCGGCAAGGTGGAAGGCCAGTCTTACACGGTAGCCGATGATATATAGTCGAGGCTCCCGGCTGGTCTTAAGTGCTGCAGCTGTGGTGAACTCCCACTTCCACTGCTCAACCTGTTCTGTCCCTGAACGGACACGATCTTTCTTTTGCAGTGGTCCTGGATTTCCAGAATTACAACGCCCGCCATGTATCGAATTTGGAACATCTACGCCCTAGCCGCGTTGTACGTCCTCGAGAATCATCCACCGTCCTGTTTGTAATGACTGCTGACCATAATAATTACACAGCGGCACACTTGGTGGGATGTTGTTCGGGTTTGATGTTTCCAGCATGTCAGCCTGGATAGGAAGTGATCAATACCTCGAGTACTTCGGCCACCCAGACTCAAACAGACAGGGTGGCATCACAGCATCCATGTCCGCGGGTAGCTTCATCGGCTCTCTCGCTGCCGGATATCTGTGTGACCGCCTTGGACGACGAGGTGTCCTGAAAATCGCCAGTGTCATCTGGGTCATCGGAGCGGCTCTGCAATGCAGTGCCCAGAATGTTGCGCATCTGATCGTGGGGAGGATAGTCAGTGGCCTAGCGAGTAAGGAGCCTCTATTCAACCACCCTCTTCCACAGTCTCTCGCAGTTGCTAATTTCCATTGCCTTATGTAGTTGGCATAACCTCGTCCCAAGTCTGTGTCTACCTCGCCGAACTCGCCCCTGCCGCCATCCGCGGCCGTGTCGTCGGCATACAGCAGTGGGCCATCGACTGGGGCATTTTGATCATGTACCTCATCTCGTACGGCTGCTCAACCTCCATCACCGGTCCCACGGCCTTTCGAGTCGCCTGGGGCATTCAGGCCGTCCCAGGTATCATCCTCGGTATATCGCTATTCTTCTTCCCCGAGTCTCCTCGTTGGCTCGCAAGCAAAGATCGCTGGGATGAGTGCATCTACAACCTTGCCCATCTACATGGTGGCGGCGACAGAGAGTCCCCCGTTGTCCTGGCCGAGCTGGACGAAGTCAGGGAGGCTGCTGCTGTAGCTGCCGAGTCCAAAGATCTTGGGTATATGGGCCTCGTGGGACCCAAGATGTGGTTCCGCACTTTGACGGGAGTGAGCGCTCAAGTGTGGCAACAACTACTTGGCGGAAATGTAATGCTTTATTACATCGTGTACATCTTCCAGATGGCCGGTCAAGGTGGGAACGCCAGCCTCACCAGTGCCATCATCCAATATGTCATCTTCCTGGTTACAACCGGTGGCGTTCTTCCCATCATCGATCGGTTTGGCCGAAGGCCCCTTCTGAGTAAGTGCCCTGCAGTGTTTGCCGCATATATTGTTTGGTTCAAGCTGACGCAATGTTCTCAATCTTGTAGTTTATGGTGCCATTATTTGCTGCATACTGCATTTCACCGTCGGCGCACTCATGGCAAGCTATGGCAAGCATGTACAATCCGTCGACGGTAATGAGATCCTGAAATTAGAGATCACCAACACCGCCGCGGCGAAGGGAATCATTGCCTGTTGTTATATCTTCGTTGGAGTCTACGGAGCGACCTGGGTGAGTTTTCCCTGACGGCCCCTGGGGGATTCCCTGTCGGACTATAGATGTATATGTTGCTAACCGCAAGTACAACAGGCTCCTGTGGGATGGATCTACGCCTCCGAGGTATTCCCCATAACATATCGAGCCAAGGGTGTCGGGGTCGCCGCTGCTGGGAACTGGATCTTCAATCTGGCCCTTGCATTGTTCGTCCCTCCGGCGTTCACGAACATAACGTGGGAGACGTATATGATATTTGGCACGTTCTGCGCCGTCATTGCCATCCATGTCTTCTTCTTCTACCCCGAAACGGCCGGCAAGTCCCTTGAGGAGATCGAATACGTGTTCGAGAGCAAGACGCCTGCTTGGAGAAGCGAAAAGGTTGGCGGTACCTTCGAGGACCGCGTTCAAGCCGTCGAGCGGAAGCGTGGGGCTGATGATGGCGAGGCCACTCACGAAGAGGCACCTGCTGCGACTCAGGCTGAGAAAGGGACCTTACCGAGAGAGGAGGCGACTATTACTCATACAGAGGCGGTTTGAGGTTGAGAATTTCGGTCATTGCGTTTGGCGCTCTGGAAGGGACGTAAGTACTTACTTGGGTAGGTATTTGGCGGATACCCTGAGAAAACACGCTTCCAAAGGGACCATTCGAAACAATAAGATAGGGCATATCATATGACTCCATAGAGATAAAGATTGGCTAGAGTCATATACTTGGAAGCTAGATACTTAGAAGCAATGGATGGACTTGAGTTGAACTTTCTTTCAAACTTTTGGAACTGAGATGATCGAGCCTGTGTGCTCAGAGTTCACCGAAGTGCAAGGCGTGCCAACGACATATTCACTTCGACCTTTGCTCACTGAACCAACATGACTCTGATATGGTGGAAGCATCCAGCTCCTCGTATTCTTCGTAGACATCTCATACCCTCAGTCAAAAGTAATGACTGAGTCCAAGTGGCGAGTGGCGAGGTCAGAAGAAGCAAGCTACCAAGTACCTACTAAGTACTTAGGTGTTTACAGGTTGACTGCTACTGGCAGAGAGGGTTCTCTCGGCACCCGACTCCAGCGTAAGTTCTTTGGAAAATGAAATATATGAAAGAAAAAAAAAATAGATTCTCAAGCATCTACTGTTTTTTCTGCCAGCGGGCATATCGGTGACATCAACCTTGGAACGATGCTTGTGTTAACTTGGGAGGGGTTTGTGGGGGTGGGCCTCTCCTGCTAACCCTGGCCGGGTTTCACCAAGTGCAGGGTTAGCATTGAAGTGAGAGACCCACCTGCCACCCACAGCACAGCGCGCCCCGACTTCACACACCCACGTCTTCAACTGACAACATCGCATTCATGGAAGTTTGATCGTGTGGTCCCACGTCCGAACCACCTGCACCTACACCACATGCATTGAAGCAATCTCTTTCAATGGCCTTGCTCCTCAGATTCGGGACGGCGCGCAGCCTGTCGCGCGCCCGTGATGGACCCGCAGCACTGGCGGGGTTACAGAGCTCAGCGACAGCACCATGGACTGCCACCAGGAAGTCGTCAAACCTTTCGAGAGATGACTTTATCAAGCAAGCCATCCAAGGTGCCAAGGTGACCCCTCAAAGCGAAACAGAACCATCCTCTTCGCCGAGCACACATGACGATTCCGGTTCAATACCAATACAGCCTGCAGAACTGGAATCGTCCCCATCAACAGAGATCAGGAAGATCAAAGCGGCCACGAGAATTCGGGAGGTCACGGTGGATCCAGCACCATACTCAATCCAGCAACCTCAAATGCAGCTACCTCAAACGCAGCGACCTCAAAGACATGAGGCCAATGAAGGGCTGGTCAGGAAAATCCCAGTGGCTGAGCCCTTGGTACGCAGGTCCAAGGCGAGATACCAAGTTCCTGAACCCTTGATACGCAAGCACATGGCCGGCGGCGATAAGGACTCAAAGACAAAAAAGGCTGCAGCGTCCGAAGGGGGCGAAGATACCCCGGCCGTCTTCTCCCGTCCCCGTATCGTGGTCCTCCAGCAACTTCACCCGGGGACAACAGGTTTAGACATTGTCCAGGCTCTTGAGGAGGCTGTAGACACACACAGGCTCCCGTATCGGGCATGGCGAGTGGCAAACGTGCGGGTTGAGCCAACGTTCGGAGACGGAGACGGGAAGTTCACTGCCGCCAGGGTCGAGTTCCTGTATCCTGACGGTGCAAAGGCGGTCCACTATCTAGTGAAGAAAGGACAACTCCAAATCAGGGGAGTGGTGCCGACTGCTTCCTTGCTTCAGGATACAGACAACCCCGGATTTGCCAGCGATGCTGGCATTGGGATTGTGGGCTCTAGACAAGAACGAGAGAAATATTTCACTTCTGCCGTGAAGCTCGTGCGTCGGATGCACTTGATCTATAATTGAGCCTTGAAGGAGTCGGAATCGCCCTCGCAGTCAAAACCACAAGCCAACAAGGTGTGATGGACACAACGAACGGGTTTATCAATGAGTCACGATTTTTTGCTGGTGTAATGAGTGGATGGTCACACGCAATGAGGGCGACCTCGGGAAAGGTGTATTGGTGCTGACAGGCCCCAACACACCCAGTTTTCCAGTGTTTGTCGGAAACCTGTCAAGACAGGCAGTCGGGCAGAGGGAGCTTTCGAGAGAAAGAGTTTGATACACTCTGAAGTGGCTTGAAGAGTCAGATCTGGCGCGAGACTGCGGAAGTCTAACTGTGCCGCAGCCACACCACGCTGGAAGTGGAGGTTATACTTGCAGGATATGGGCTCACTTGAGTATGACACTTGCATTCCTTCAGATCGTGGCCTGCGGGCACTTGAAGATAGGAAGAGACAATCTGGAAACCACTCGTCACGGTTTTGTCCCTCAAAAGAAACAAAAAACACGCAAAGCTGAAATTGAATCAAAGGCATATGCCGGACATCAAATCCACCCAGGTCGTGAACAACAAGCAATATCATGACTATTCACTCTCAATATTTGGGGCTCTTGGATTGTGAACAAAGAAAGTGGGTGTTGGCAGCCCCCCCCCCAGTTGCAAGCTAACTAACATAGGGGCTGAAGCTCCCAGGCCTGATGCATGTGGTCTGTTAAACAAAGAAAATGAGTGATGCATGTGAATATTTTCAATAGCGTAACATGCTGCCACGGAGGCCATATTATATTACCACGCGTTCGCCTACAAACGGTTCTTTTAGTGACTGGTATCACTCACAAGTAGCAGGTCACCTATTCACAATACGGGTATATAAAACCACTTTCGACCTAAGCTGAAGACCGCGCAAGAGGCCGGTTTACTAATATGAAAGATCCTTAGACAACCGTCATATCGCCATGTTCACTGATACTCAGCTCTGTCCTTGCATCTTTACCGCGAACTGGGTGAGCCATGAAGAAACCTGCGGGGCCTCCATGCACCAATGCTTGACTTGCAAATACTGCTGGGCCAACATCGCCTACTGGGAGAGGGTCGACAAATACCTTGAGCAGCCAGTGACGGCGGCTACTTCTCAGGACTACGATGACGGCATGGCAATGCCCGAGATATCAGGCCCGGAAAAGGGAAAGAGGAGTACAGCCAGTAGCCAACTCGGGAAGGCAGAAGTGGAAGCTCAAGTGAAGGAGAATTTTTGAAAGGAGAAGGGGTGTTAGGCTTGGTCAGGTTCGACAGCAACGGAGGGAAATCCCGTTTTAATCCTTGGATTATGGGGAAATCCCGCGCTTATTTTGGTTCAATACAACTGAACATCCTCAGTGATTCATACGGAATGACTTTTAGAGCTTTCCAAAACCAGTCACATGCTATTAGTTTGTTGAAATTGAGGCCTAATTAACATTCAGGCATTTGCAAACGTTTGCCTGTGGAATCACCGTTCCCGCTTGCAAGTTTTGGGTTTGGCGATTTCTCCAAGCTAATCAGGGCTCGTTGTATCTATAAAATAATATCCACAAGACTTGAAGTTTCATAGCAAACATGACCAGTTATGAGAATGGATTCCAAATGTTGTATTAAATGTAGTATTACGAGTCTCAGTCACCGTCAGTGCCTGTAAATGATTCCCTAGCGGCAACCCCCTATTATATGAAGCTAAAGTATCATGGATCTGTACTGGAGCTCGCTGGGATTGACTAGTGACACCTATCGGAAAACTTGTGTTGTCTATCTAGAAGGTTTGATATCTTGAGCGAGAGTTCTAAGCCCTCTACCCCCAGCCCGTTTTACGAGGTGAAGTCTTTGAGGGTTAGGGTCAATAATGGCACACTAATAATTCGCTGAGTAGCCCATTTGGGTGTGAGACTTGATATTTTTTATTTATTTCGTCAGATTGATCACCCTGTCTAATAGATAGTAGATAACACGCAGTGGCAGTCGACGTCTCGTCTTTGACAGTACTGGGAGAACATGATATTGTGATACAGATGATATGGCAAGCCACCACACGAGCCTGCCAGTGCGAAATTGGGGCATTGCCAATCGTGTGGGTGTTCATTCTTGGCTATCCTCGGAGTTGTCCCAATCCCAGGCTTTCACACACATTGATAACAAGAAAAGAAAAACGACAAAGAGCACTCTCATCTTCAGAGGCAATCTCTAGGTTTTGGACAAAATACCATGAATACAAGGGTTCTAATACAATACATCTTCAACTGATTGCCAGTTCATAGTGCATCTGGGTTTGAAACGGGCCTGCATATGAACGGTCGCAGGCGCAGAGGCGCTACATATGTAAGCGCTAATGTGGGGCCCAGATTGTGGGAGATTGCTTGATGGCCAGTTATTCTTGGATCCTTGATTGCCTTTTGTCCAGGTTCCCCTTGACAGCGACCTGTCGTCTCCAAGACCAATCACAGCCATTCAATCAAGGCGCCTGCGGAACCTCAGGTCCCAATCGATTGGACTTCACTTGTTCAAGGTGAGAATTGCCTTTGTTTCCAGTTCGCGAGTCGCTTTCAAATGTTGCCAACTCGGGCTGAGTCGTGTCATTGTTGCTTTGTGTGTCCCAAGGGACTGTTGACAGCGGCAGCAACGAGGCATGTCCGTCCGTCCAATGCTTCACAAAGAAGCAATCTTGGCAGGTCGTGACCACCGAAATATTTAGGGGCTTTCGACTCCCCAGTTGCCACGCTCGTTGAGAATCACATTAGATTTCACTTCGTATTTCCCTTCCTCTTGGCATCAAACCGTTTTCCTCCCCATTCTTGAAATTATTTCGCCTCTCGCTTGCAACATTTAGATTGACAAGGATTTACGTCCATCATTTCCTTCGCTGTTACAACCTTAATCACACGGACATCAACAGCTGCGGGCCAGCACAGACTCTGCACCACACCAAAACACCACACAATTCCTAATCATGGGTATCGCCAAGGCCCTCCCCGTCCTTCTGAGGAACAAGGGCGCTATCAGGGACGCTATCCTTGAAGAAGGCCTCGACCCCCAGGCGCACGCAAAACGACAAGCAAGCAACGGCGTGAAAATGGGAAAGAAGGCGGCCTACGCCCCCCTGAAGGCATGGGAGAGCATCCCTCGCATGGTCGTCAGAGGACTCCAGTTCATCCTGGGCATCGTCATCGTCGGCATCTACGGGAAAAGAGTGTCCGACGGGTTGTCCCCAGAATGGGCATATGGCCTCGTTGTTGCGGGCCTCTCGTCCGTCACTGCGGTAATCTTCGCCATCGCCGCACCCCTTGGCGCCGCCTCGGACAGGTTCAAAACACATCGGCTATTCGCCTGGGACCTAGCAATCTTCCTTTCATGGATCGTTGCGTTTGGGATCTTTGCAGGCATTTTCCTCCACCGCGACTCGGATGATTCGTACAAGGGCAGCAGCACCATCGTCGAGAAGGCCGCTATGTGGCTCGACCTCGTCAACGCCGTCCTTTGGCTCGTCTCCGGAACTTACGGCTTCATGAAGACATTCATTGGTGAAAAGGTTGAGAGTCTGGCAGAGAAACTTATTGGGAAGTTGTTCCGGAAGAGAGAGAAGGGAGAGAAGGAGAAGGCGCAACAAAACATGGGGCCCTACGAGACTGTTTAGACCAAGGGATCCAACCACAGCGAAGGTAGACTCGGAACCTGTAATGATAGACTTATAGGGCTTTACATTAATCAGAGGCTCGATTATGATACGAAAAAAACAAACAACTACTGCGAAGTATTCTAGCACGCACTGGGGGTGACGATTTCGAAGACGACCGGGGAGGGAACTTGGAAAGCGGCCTGCAATTCAGATAATAGTCAACACGCGCCACAAGTGGTATCTTCTGGGACAAATGCAAATAAATCTACGACACCGGCCCTGTCCAGATGTCGGATAGTTCCACACCAGTGCAGAAACAACAATTTGCACAATTCCTACACCGAGAATCAAAAACCTAAACAAGGAGGCCACAAATGGCCCTAATGATAGCCACACTCAAGGCATTTCTTTCCGAACTGTGTCTTTCCAACCGTTTTACTGACTTAACCGGGATTCAGCTCCGCGATGACAGCTTCTAAGATCTTCAGCCGCTCTCCCAAGTAGATGTACATATGTACTCGAAGCCCTAGAGTTCGCTAGAATGGTGCTAGTACCACCATCATCCACGGTAAGGTCTGGGTCAAACTCCAGAGGTCGGCTCCTTGACCAGTGATTCGCAAATCTCGCTGAAATATCTTGAGCAGTAGTTCTGGCCGGCAAAAAGCGGCTTGAGTTGATCCGCTACTGTAGAAGAGTTGATGCATGTGTTATGAAGAAGGGTATTGGTAACGTACATCTCTCCTGCCTCCTCAAAGTCTGTCCTTAAAAGGAGGATCGTTCGTATTGCGTAGGTGGGCTAGGAAAACCGCTTGGTGGAAGATATTGTTCACCGTGGAGTTATAGCGGTCACAGATCAATTCTTGGACTAGGTCGCCTGTTGGCATAACCTGGACTCCATTTCGGTTTTTCGGTTTCCAAGCCTTCACAATCAGACTGCAATTTCCGGTACGGATTGGTCTCGATGTTGCTGCTGGAAACGCGCCTCGAAGGGACTCCAGGAAGGTTTGCCCAGCCGTCCACAGTACTGGGTAAGGAACACCAAGACGATGGTTGTTTAAATGGTCGCTTTTTGAAGCACAGTCAACCATGAGGCTACTTTTACTATGCTTCTGGTGCCATAGTCCCCCTCCTGTCTCCCTCCACTCGGGAACGTCAAGCGCTGGAAAGTTTCTCTCGACAGGGTTGCATTTCATCTCAAGGCTATGTCAAACTCAATGATATTTTTTAAAACCCGTGTTTTATATTTTGATTACCTATATTTATCTTCCGAGTAGGACGCTTATAAGTCCTAGATGAGACCGTAATTTTTGATACAGATATTAGGAAGCCTGGGGGTAGTGATGATTTTACTAGTACCCGATTACGGATGCTTTTACACACGGCGTATGTGAGATAAATACAACTATATGTTCTTCCATTTCACACGTTTCACAAACCAAAAACCGACATTGCCATCCCTAAAATCATCGGCAACGATCACCAAAAGGTTTGGTCGTTTCTCCGTTAAGGCCTATTGCTTAGGTACTGGGTACTTGGTATGTACCGTACGGGGAACGTCTTCGAGTTAACAAATCTTCCGTCAATATTCGAAAGAACGATTCTCAAAAAGAACAGAGAACGAAGAAGATGGCGTGCTTATATGGGCCGCGGAGGCGGCAGACGGGGGACGGGGAAGGACGGAGTACAGTAGCTTAAGTAGGGTCTCTGTCTATATATAATAATTGCGGTAAGTATTATATAGAAAATCACCCATCACCCCAGTTCTGCCCCTAAGTCTCGAGTCAAAGTTATACAAAACCTGTGAATGACTCAAATCCTTATATGCCCAGGATATCGTTATACAGACGGGTTATAGAAGACGTATAATAAATCGGGGGTCGCTACCGTACGTGCGCTTCAACTTGATGCCTAGAGTCGACCAACGACAATCTCCTCGCTATGCAGGATTTCAACTACTCTAACAGGTCATTATGAAAGCTTGCAAATATTTCGCGAAGTGCTCTATCGAGACTGGAAACTATAAGCATTAGTCTGCTGAAAACTTGACAGCTTTACATGAGGTTGCCTTTATTCATAGATCAGTGGATGGTGATTCCACCCCTATGCATAATACATAATGTATTCCAGAAAGAAATTCGCCTGAGTGGTCATATGAAGGAAGACAGTACGTATGTCACTTTCAATAAATACCCAAGTACCTATTAGGCTAGGTAGGTAATCAGTGGCTTAATTTGACCTCTAAGTCCTTGCCATTCAGGCTGTTCAAACCGACAAGGTGCTTTTCCATTTCCCGTGAGTAGCTGTAGTATCCCTTTTGAAGAAAACATGCAGACGGAACCAGAATTCCGTTCGGGGCTGAGCTGCAGAAATATCACACCGAACCCTACACAGTCATAGTCACCCATCGTTGTGATCGTTGCTCACTGCATGACTTCCCGCAAAAACACTTGTTAACCATGTACCTAGGTATTATCCCCACCAACCCGGGTAGACCGCTCAAAGTTTTCCACAAACCCATCCAGCTCTTCGCAGCACTTCACGACAGGTCGACCTTCACAGCAACGGCATTCTCTGAAGAGAATCCAGTGACGAACAGCCACGCTCTTTTCTTCCCGTCCTCCTTCTTTGGGTCAATACCCACCAGGACTGCTGCGGCCGCGTTTCTGATGTTGCTTCCATCGTCCTCCCACAGTAGCTTCTTGTCCCATGTACCTGTGGTGTTCTTGCTTGGGGTGATGTACCAAACCATAACCCCCTCCTTGCCCAAGGGGTCTTGCCTATTCTTGCTTAGGTTGATTCCTTGAGTTAGGCCGGGCACTACAATGTCTCGCATTAGTTGCTTCCTTCTCTTGATAGTTATATGTAAGACGATGAACTGCCTGGATCCGCCTCGGTGTCATGACTGAGAAACTCGCGGAACTCTTGCCAGGCCTCGTTTGTAAGGAGAGATCGCGCCCATGGAAGGGATGGGCAAAGCCATTCCTGGGGTATCACTTACTGATGAAACCACTGGCATCACCGCCAATGTCAGCATATGGATCCGAGAAATAACTCGGATTATCGGTAGTTGAGACAATATCAATGTTGTCCTCCACTGCAATAGTCTTGTCCTCGGGGCGCAACTTCCCGATCCACATGTTTCCGCCCAAGGCGCTCGTCACCAGGATCTCGTCATCGCCTCTCCCGTGACCCATCCCGTTAGGGTTGTGCAGCTTATCCAGCGCCACGCTCACCTCAACGGACCCGTCCTCGGAGACAGTCGCACGTACCACGTTCGACCACGTAGCTCCCGGCCAGAGGTCCTCGACGGTCCGCAGGCGCCCCTCGAAATAGTAATGGTCGTTGGAGACGTAAAGCTCGGTCGGGGATACGGCGTAGATATCGTTGGGCGTCTTAATCGAGGGGTGGGCGATAGTGCGTATATACTTGACCGAGTCTGAACCGATAATATGATAGAAGACCTCAATACGGGAAGCAGCCTTGGGAGCCGTGCCTGGGCCAACTTCGGGCGCGCCTCCGCCTCGGGGGAAGACTGCCTCATTTGGCACATGATTGATCGCAAATATGTACACTGCTTCGCCCTCGGGCCTCTCAGGATCGGCTATCACGTCGATGCCGTGCGTGATGAATGGCCCGTCGAAGTTCTCGAACTTGAGCCGCTTGGATGCTTTGGTCTGTTGGGCTATTAGCTTCGACAAACCCACTGCTATGATCTCCAGTGTGCTTGACTACATACCTCAGGATCGATGGTATGTATCGACCCCTTGCTGTTCCATGCCACGTTGGGGTCGTCATAGTAGGCCAAAGGCGGAAACCACGTGAACCGCGTGGCACTCACGTCCTCGCAAGCCGAGAAAAGGGTATGGGCTGGCGTGTAGTAGTGGATATCCTCGCAGTGAATTGTGTCCTTGATGGTGACAAGGTCCTCTGGGTAAGCCAGGGGCGTCGACTTCAGCTCTCTGAACATGCCGACTTTGGTGAGAACACCATGAGTAGGCGGGCCGACTATGTAAGCTGCCAGGCCAGCCAAGCCGGCCACAAGGATTCCAGCGGATGCCATGCTTGTGCTTCTCCAAATGAATCTTAGGTGACTGGGGCAGTGAAGCTAGAATGCAGAGCTGCTATCAAGGCAGGACGAAAGATGAGTCGAGGAACTCGAGGTGGCTATTTCTACCGACTCCTCACGATGTGCAACTTTGATGAGGGGAGATCCGCGGGTGACTTCATAAGTCTTCGGTTGAATAAAAGGCGGAAGTACCAACAGCCAAGCAGGCCAGCAGCCAAGGCGGCCGCCGTGGAGACAATGCGGGGATTCAACACTGGATATTTCTGCACAAGCAAGGTCTCATCTCTCGGTTGGTAATGCAGATAGGTCGAGAGGCATCCGAAGCTGCCAAGTGTGCACATGAATGCAAAACGCCCAGTAAGTGATTGGGAATTATTCATGCGCTGTGCCCAGATCCGGAGGAACCAACAGCTAATAAATAATAAGCAGTAGTACAGACTTCCGTACACAGAAAATCGGCCATTTTGTGACAGATGTGGATACCGCGCTCAAATGAAATATCAACTCGTGTGAAAAGGGAAGTACTCTTGTCTAGACGGGGCCCGACGACTATTTGAGAGACATGACCTGCTCAAGGGGGGTTATTGTTTAGGCGAGCATCAGCTGTGTCGAAATCAAGTATCGGACCGTTGCCCTACGGTGGGCCGCGAGTTCTTCTGTCTTCAATGCGTAATAAGTGGTATTGTACATACTTAGCTGATGCTAAGCGATTTGCCCCCAGGTTGATTTCCAAACCAACAAGTGGAGCAAGAGGATCAAAAGACGCCAACAAGCCGTTGGCGAGCTACAATATTGCATGCTTTTGGAATGGTGCTCAAAACTCAAAATCTGAGGCCCTATTATACAGCCCGGACAACCTTGCTCCGGTAACTCCTCTTCGTCGATGTGTAGCGAGAGGCGCCACTCATAGAAAGTTGATGCCCACACCAACAGAGAGGCCCTTGCGTCCCTGCTCGCCTCTCCTCGTCACCAGGGGTAAGCTGAAGTTCAGCTCGAATCTCGCCACGGGGTGCGCGTATACCAGACCAAAGCCGGCCGCCATGCTCGGCAGGCCATTGCCCAACTCGCTGAAAGCTCTTGTCATACCGCTCTTTACAAAGCCGGGGCTCATAGCCAAATCGTTGCTCTGCTTTTCTCCAGCCTTACCCTCGTTCTCCAGAGCCACCAGCCGGCCTCCGTTTGCGAAAAGTTGAAGACGCAGCGGAGAGTCAGCCCCTGTCCGGGGGAGAGGAAGCAGCATGTTGACACTGCCTGCTGCGAACACATCACCACCCACTGAGTCGCCTCCATCTCTGGGACCCAGTCCACCCAGCTTGAAGCCGCGCACATCAGTTGGGCCACCAAGCTGGAATCGGTCGTTGATGAGACTCGGTATGGCCTCGCCCCTAGGAGACCAACCGAGGGCAAGGGGGTAAAGACAACCGAAGCGCAAGCCACCGCCGATAGAGATTCCTGTCCGGTTGATACCAGGAAGTGGCACTGGCATGGCTCCACCGACCTCAAACTCAGACTTTGCGAACGCCACATCTCCTCGCAGCGGCCCGAACCCTGCCAACTCTGTTATCGACTTCACTAGATAGCCACTCTGTGGCAGCATGGGGCTATCCCGACGATCGCGTGTGAAAGTATAGGTCAGTGAGCTCTTCATGCTGTCCCCGGCATCTGCCCTGACTGTTGGGGAAGCAGAAGCGCTCAATCCTGTAATCTGTCGCCATGCCCCAGAGTATGCAAGGTTGTGCAGGTCTCCCTGTTGTGACAGCCAAGCAGCCTTGAGTGTGCCCCCCTTGACTACTTCTTCATGGCTCGCCCATGGCTTTTGCGTGTCAGATGACAACCCCTCCACCGACACTCTGAGATCAGGGTTGCCTTCGACCGGTGCAGAGAAGGCCGCGCTATATGAAGACCTAGTCCGTGTTCCTGTGCTGGTATTCACGGAAAGCTGCTCGGCTCCGCCGAACACATTCCGCCATAGCAAGTTGATGTATCCTGAACCCTCGTTGTTTCCCAGATCGGTACCGCCCTTCAAAAGGAAGCGCGATCGTTCGGCCACTCGTATGGAGACATCGATATCGTTAGCGGCAGCCTGTGGGTTCGATTCGCGGGCGTCGGAGAGGTAGACCGAAGGTTCGGGTTTGAAGATATCAAACCGCTCCAACTTGGAGGTTGCTGCTTGTACGCCGGCGAGAACCTCTCCCAGGGTTGTGCCTGTGTTGCGACTGTCGCCAACGAGAGGGGCAAACACGGGGTCTAAGAATCCTTTACGGGTGTTCCGTGCGCCGTGGATTTCTATCGAGTTTATAGTAGCGGGGCGTTGGAGGTGATCGCTCAACTGTGGATCACATGTCAGCCATGGTCACTGCAGTTCGCGAAACCAGTGCTTGTCGCAGAGCTTGGTAAAAATGACTGACTAGTTGTAGTCTTCTCTGGAGGGCCTGTTGGTTCCGGAGCAGTTCAGCCTGCTCCATATTGTGCGCTTCCTGTTGCAGGATCGCCGCATCTGTTTCAAGTTTCTTGAGTGCCTCGATGGCCTGTGTACGGGACCGGCGCCACTGCGATTAGCCATTGATCGCGCAAAAAAGCCCGAAGAAGGTCAAGTAGAGTCGAAGCTTACAGACATGCCATCAGAGCTCTGGTTGGAAGCCATGAGAGGATTCCAGGGACCGTGGCCGTCCTGCTGAATAGAGATGGTGGTTCATCAGCAAAGCAGAGTAAACATTCCCCAGAGCTCTAAGAATTGTAGATCGGAGAGCTTCCTGGGATAATGTGGCTGAAGCGGGATGTGGCTAGTGTCATCCGCTCCACTATGTATGGTCTGTGCCGCACTCTGCCGAACTACCTCGGGACGTCGCCTGCCGCATTTGATTGCGTTGCCACTCTCCATCAACCTCAACTCCCTGTCAGCCTTCCAAGGCCCTTTCACCTCCCGTCCGTCAACCGTCAATTCCCTAACATTCGTTGGGTCACTCTTCTGTTCCATCCCACATTCTCTACCTAAGACACCCGCTTTTATCTACCTAACATCTATAAATTCTATTCCTTCAGGTCACTGTCGCCCTACCCCGTCACCGTATCGTGACACATTTCCTGCCTCCGGACGAGTCGAGTTGGGTCGACCTAACATCCGATCTCCCATCGAACCACCCACATCACAAAGCAGCCATGACAACCAAGGCTGCGCATAAGCGCCTAACGCGCGAATACCAGGCCATACAGAAAGAACCTACACCATTCATCGTCGCTCACCCGTGCGATGCCAATATCCTAGAGTAAGCAATACTACTCCTACTTAGATGTGTCGCTTGCAAATGGCTGACGGGGTTCTCCAGATGGCACTACATCCTCACCGGCCCACCCGACACACCCTATCATGACGGTCAATACTGGGGAACTCTAATGTTCCCACCCGACTATCCCTTCAAGCCCCCTGCAATTCGCATGCATACCCCATCCGGCCGCTTCCAGCCGTCCGCGCGTCTGTGTCTCACGATATCCGACTTCCACCCACGCTCCTTCAACCCAGCCTGGAGCGTCTCAACCATTCTCACCGGTCTTCTGAGCTTCATGACGTCCAACGAGATCACCACCGGCTCCATATCCGCCTCCACAGAGGAGCGCAAGATGCTAGCCGCGCGGTCACGGTGGTGGAACTCCACGGGCGGCGGGTCACACGACAGTGCAAAGGTCGCGCAGAAGGGCAATATCAAGGCGGGCGACGGCGGGAAGAAGTTCCGCGCCGAGTGGCCTGACGAGGATGCTGAGAACTGGAAGTGGATGAAGGAGAGCAATGTCGACACGGCCACGGGCCAGCGATTGAACGCGGCGGGGGCCCCATGCGGGCCACAACTCGTGGGCGCTATCGGGGGTAGCGGGAGTCAGGTGCAAGGAGTAGTGGATGCCGTCGTGCAGCAGAGGGAAGCAGGCCGGGGGTGGATGGGCCGGCATAAGCTCTTGATTGCTGGCGGCATCGTCTTCGTCTACGTTCTGATTGCTCGTCTGCTTGGTAATGGGATATAATGGGATGGATATTGGTCAGGCAGCCTCGCGGAGACGAGGCTGCGTGTTTGTGGTCTGTAAGGGGCTAAGATGTCCGGACGGCGGATTGATGAATGAGGCCTTGCGTCTTTCCAGCACTGGCGTTTGGTTTGCATGTTTGTGTTCTCAGTTCGGGAAGGTATACAACAGATGTGAGGACCAATGAACAGCCAAGATGTGGATAATCAAGAGCTTACTAGACTGGAAGATTTGGGAGACGCAATACGTATTCTGGACCCACGCAGAGTTTGACGATACTTGCCATGAGATTCAGCATCATAAAGGCAACAACCACATAGGTCATCGCAGTTTTGCATCGTTTTATCAGTCTAAAGAAGCTGGTAAAACCAGTGACGCTGAACAGCCCCCCCGGCAAAGTGGATTCTGATGCCAGATCAATTGGGCGGGTCAACAGGCTCCCTGCAGCCCCACTTCATCGGCAGATACCCCAGCACCAGCCCGGCAAGGCCTTGGCATGCATATATGTGGAGCCAGGCCGTCAGGGCCGCACCTGGGCCCAGACATCACATGTGCAATGTCTGTCTCTGGTGCGCGCATGGTTCCAAAGAAAGATTTGTACATTGACCTTCTTTGCTCTCCACTGCTATCACCAAGTTGAAGCGTGCTCTCATGCTTCATATAGTGTCAATGGCATCGTCCGTCGAGTCAGCATACCGAAGAACACATATAGTATTCGGGGGGGGGGGGTTTAACATCAGTTGTCCTCTCGGTAGGAGAAACTTTAGTATCGGAAAGGTGAAGAGGCTTATGCTATCAATTAGCCATTTTCATATTTCTGAGGTCTCAGTGTTATTCTACCCGAGCCAATCACAGACGTTTGACACTATCTTCGGTCAAAAAGACTGGCAAAAATGGGGAGTTCGAACTGACGACAACAGACTAACGCACGGTGTAAATAACTTCGTATATTGAATGTTTCTACTACACCACACCCCCGAGCACTGCCCATTGATAGCATGAGTTGGCCCAAGCCTATATCCCATTGTCAAGCCTTGAGCCAGTGGTATCTTCCTGCGGTCACATGCCTGTCCTCTATACTGTACAGACAAGACCCGTGACTTTTCAGAGCAAGACTTGTGTAAGGCAAAATTATATTTCTGCCTGATATGGAATAGATGATGGTAAATTGTTGAAGGATTTTCGTTCCCGCATGCTTTGATTGACCGCTTATGCTCGATTTCACTCTGAAACCGATATGTCTGCCCTTGGTTCACAAGTATGCTTCCGACATCCGAATTGCAAACAGACAGGACATCACTGGATGGTCCATCGTTAATATCCATGTGCATCAGCGAGGTGAGATGCGGGGGCATCCCTGCCCGTATCGCCTAAGCCCGTAAAGCGTTAAACTGAACTCCATGGGGAAGCTTGGTGACGTTGTATGAGCACATGAATTCATATACCGACTGGATATCATCACAAATGGTGACTTCGATCTCAATACAGGTACAAACACTTCTTGTGACACTGATACAGAATCCAAAAAATAAGGAACCGGGCACTCAATTCTTCACAAATGGCCAGCGGCACAGACCCAACTGGCACAGACCCTGACGGCGTCATTGACCTGGAGGACCGGGTCGCCTGGAAAGCCGCCCTGGCAACTTCACGCCCCGTTATTGCACATCTGAATGCCGATACCACATGGCTTCTCCAGCTCCCAGTTCCAGGATCCATCGCGGCGCCTGTGAAACCTGGGTCCAAATCCAAGTCTAAAGCGCCAGAGCGGTCGCGGTTCAACATCCTGATTGACCCCTGGCTCCAGGGACCGCAGAGCGATGTCGCCGCCTGGTTCTCAACGCAATGGCATATTGTTGCGCCTACTGTACAGAACATGCAGGAGCTTGATGAGGTTCTCACAAGCTTAGAAGATGAAGACGGTGTTCAGGTTTCAAACGAGGGCGGGACCCCGAAAACATCGCATATCGACTGCGTGGTGGTATCGCATGAATTTACGGATCACTGTCATCAGGCAACTCTGCTTGAGGTGCCCAAGATCGTACCGGTCGTGGCCACTGAGAAGGCAGCAGACCTCATACGCTCGTGGGGCCATTTCGACACTATCATCACGGCTCCTGGCTTTTCAGCATCAACACCAGAATGGCAGGAGGTTTTGGTGGACCACACAGGGACACTGCCGCCGTGGTTGGGCATCGGCCGGGTCATAACGGAAGGAAATGCGCTGTACTACCATTCAGCGGTGATACTTGCCTTCGACCCCGGATACAGTCCCAACCAGCGCGCGACACGGTCGAAAGACAACGCTCCCCAGCGGCAGCCTGAAGCCGTCATCTACTCGCCGCATGGGATCAAAGGGTCAGATCTGGAGTGTCTCAAGGCAGCAGGGATCAAGACACTTGCCCTGCTCCATGGACTGCACGACGTGAGGATATGGATGACTGCGCAACTGAATCTTGGCGCCTTGAATGGCATTCAAGCTGTACGGGCGAGTGGTGCGAAATACTGGATTGCAACGCATGATGAGGCGAAGAGGGGAGGAGGGTTTATCTCGTGGTTGCTGCAGCGTACCACGTATTCCCTTCGGGATGTGGTCGAGGCTGACAAGACGAAGGGTGCGGAAGATGCTGGTGAGGATAACACAGATTATGAGTTTCTCGAGCTGGGCTCAGGCGACGGGCTGGTGCTTTGCTAAAAGAAGGTGTGTTTGTGTGAGATGGTGGTCGTGCAAGCTGGGCAATCGGTTGGACAGAGAGGATTGCCAACATTAATTTACAACATATCTGTGAGGAACAGAGTTGTCTAGAAATATATTCGGTGACCGTATGACGACTTAGACTGGAGAGAGTATGGGTGAGATGCCGAAGGGAATAGTTACACACCTATTGTAAGTCGAGTTCTGGGGACTCCCGGCGAAGGAAGCGACAGGCTTAGGCAATAAAATGCGTGCTTACCAACAATATTATGCTTGGCTCATCTGAGGCTAGGAAATAGGTGGAATAAACGGTCGATTTATATACCAGAATAGTATCATTTGAACCTGATCTTTTCCAGTGACCCACCACAATTACATAATCCGACCTTGGAAAGGTCGACAAAAGTTTGACCCCTCAGCCTTGTAACTTTTTTAGTGGCGTGTCGGAGCTCGTCAATTTTTACAGGAAACTGCGGGGAGCCCCAAAAGAAAACTTCACAGCTCCAATCTCCTTGTGGCTGATGCTGCTTTGCTGCTCTTGCTGCTCTTGCTGCTGCTCGACCCATTCGAGGAGCAGCCAAGAAAAGATCCAGCATTGCCTTCAAGAACGAAGCCATCCACACATTCTACTTCGTTGGCTATTTCAATTAATTATTACTCACCCCACCGACTACAGTCTAGCCAGCTGAGCTACATTCCCTTACGGACCGCCCCTTCGCCTCCGCCTCCGCCTGTATTTGTGCGCCAGCGAGCACATTTGTGTAGTTGCATGCAGTGTCTTCGAAAACGATCCATCATCTCG
Organism: Cytospora piceae; assembly: GCA_016508685.1. Classification (NCBI taxonomy): domain Eukaryota; kingdom Fungi; phylum Ascomycota; class Sordariomycetes; order Diaporthales; family Cytosporaceae; genus Cytospora; species Cytospora piceae. The sequence continues at coordinate 1,306,780 of JADMLE010000002.1, read as the reverse complement.
GCCTGAGCACAACTCTCCCTTCAATTGGTGGTTCGCAGGCTTACAATCAACGCTGCAAACCCATGAACGTCACCAAGTGAACCCCACTGTCGCTCCTTCCCATCGTCAACCCCGTCGTCAGGGCCTGATCCCCATTTCTGAAGTCTGTCGCAGCCTTCTAATCAGGCCCCGCAGCCTTCTTTTTTACCTACGTCAGTCGGCCTGTCTCAGACAATCCATCATGGCGCCTTCAAACGCTCCTACAGCTGTGAGCTCTGCTGCCAATCATGCCAATTCGACCAGCATGACACAGAATTCTGCCATCAGGCCCCTTGTTCGCAAACGCATCGAGCCAGTCATTCCTTTGCCTTTCCTGCAGCGTAGGCCCAAACAACCACCTGCCTCCACCCAGCTGCCCTCCCCTCTGCGGACAAACAGCGAAGATGCCCCGCCCAAGCCCGAAAAGGATCAAGCTCGGCTAAGAACAGATGAGGTGAAGCGTCTGGCAAACGGCATCAAGCCTACGGCTGATGGTCCAGCACCTCCACATAAGGCTGAGCAGAAAGAGACTGGCACTGCGAAGGTTGAGGCCGATCTTCACCACCAAGAGCCCGAAACGGTATCAGCTGGTCCTGCTACACAAAGCCCCGCTATCCAACAGCCAACGGCCGGAGAAGTGACGCCCCCAGGTACGAGCAGTATGTGTCAGACATATAGTTCCAACATCTTCTCACAGCCCTCCACAGACAACGCTCCGAGCGCTCCTTCGCCGGCTTCTCGCGCTCCTCCCGCCATATCTCCCACCACGTACGACAACATGCCCCCGCCTTTCTACCCAGTCAACAACCATGCCGTCCACTTTCGAGGTCCGATTCCCGAGCCCATTCGAATGCCACAGCACGCTCTCAACGGCCCGCGTATGCACCAGCAACACCCCAGCAATGGCAGCATGGTATTTGGGGGCTTCTATGGCTCCAACACATCCTCACCCGCCCCTCGCTCTGGCGGCGCCTTCCCTCCCCCTATACCCCTGGCGCACGAGCAGATGCCCGTCGCAGCTGTCGATGCATTCGGCCGGCCAATGGTGTCAGCGGGCCCAACTGATGGCCATGCATCCATGGCCCTGAACCACGGCCCTATGACCCCCCACAGCTACCATGGATCTCACTCGTCATGGAACCCTGATGACAACTATGCTCCAAAGCCACTTGTCAACGGACACAACGGTGTGGACGTCGGACGCCTGGGACCCCCTCCCGTTGCACAGCCGCCACAAAACCAGCCGCCCTTCAACCCAGACGGCTTCGAGGTTGGCGATGCGATGGGCTTTACAGAGCAGATAAGTTCGATGTTTGCGCGCCCCGACTTCGCCGATTGTCAAGTGCGCCTCGTCATCCCCGACCAACTCACGTTCGTCAATTCGCAACATCCTGGTGCACCCAACGGCCCTCTCCGACTGCCAGCTCACAGGCTCATCCTGTCAACCAATCGAGTTCTGCGAACCCTGCTGCAAGAGCAAACGGGCCAAACTGACGAACTTCATGAAATTCGCATAGCCTCGGAGGACCCTTTCTTGCGGGCCGATGCCATGTGGAGAGCCGTCAAGCACGTGTATGGCTGTCGCTACATCCCCTTCCCAATGGGGCTGCAGAGGGAACCGGACGTGGAAAAGTTCCACTTTGCACTGGGATACGCTGCCGCCGGTGCATTGCTTGAGGTGCCCCACATCTCCATCAACGCCATGGTGGAGGCGTCTAGGCTGCTGAGCTGGGATACGGTGGAGAAGGGACTGGAATTCGTCTTGAGGGACTCGGTCATTGCTCCTAACAGGATGGATGGTCCGCAAACCCTCCTCTTCCCCCAGTTCCAGTACAAGCACGGAATCTACGTGAACGAGCTTGTTGAGAAAATCATGATGTTTATCATAACTAATTTCCCAAGCAACTTTGTCCTGGACACAACGGTTGACGATCCAAGATACTCTCGGTTCCCTGTTTCTGCCGCTCAACAGTCAGCGACCGAGGTGTCGAGCAACAACGCACCTGTGGGACAGCTCTCGTCTCGTCTAGCCAGCATCAACATTAGATTTGGAGACATGGACCCGAGCGAGACCAACGGTCGCGGCCAGCCAGCAGAACAACACCACTCGGACTATTACAGAGCATCACTTTCGCGAATACTCCTCAACCTTCCATTTGAAATGGTGAAGTTTCTTCTGGAGAGCAACGGTGTCGGTGGCGTGTCGGGATGGCAAACGGTGCAAGACCGCCGACGAGTGATCCCGAGTGTCACCTCGCAGCGTGAAGCTCGCCGGAAGGATTTCATCTCCAGGCTGAAGTGGGATCGGTGGCAACAAGATCGAGCACCTGCGGAGGGCCTGGCGAGTGAGGAGCCGCAGCTACTCGAGAGTGGCTGGAACAGCGTCTGCTGGGAGGAGCAGTGTATGCCAAACGCGGAGTTGCCTTTCATGGACCGGAGGTGGAAGCCTCTGGGTAAGGCCTCATAGCACGGGGCCGGCATGAAGGAACCACGAAACACGTTTTTCTTGCGATGATTATGACGTTGTGGAACGGGACGGACCTACTGGAGAGGTATCGCGGCGTCTCAAAAAAGTTTTCTTTCCTTCTCATGAGATTTGGCCGCTGCCACGGCTGCGGTCTCGGTTCACGGTTGACGAAAAGACTGGTTCTGGCACAAAACAAAAGCATTGCGATGGGTGTCGGAGTAAATGTTGTATTGTATTCACGGGGTATCATGGAAACGGGCGAAGACCTAAACATGGGGCAGACAGCGCGCTGGATGGCATATGGGTAGGGTCTATCTAATACTACGGTGTCTTCTCGGACGGCCTATCTGGACGACGAGGGGAGAGCAGCCCTCAGAAGAGCGTCTGGTAATGACATGCTTTCTTTGGGTGTGGACGAGGCTACCCGGGAGCCTTGGTGGGGAAAAGAGGGAAATGAGAGAGAAACAGGGGTTCATGTTCGTGGACGATGATGATGATGATGCTGCCCCTGATGGAGAGCATTGATAGAGCGCATTTGGCTTAGATAGCGACGTCCTCGGGTTCTTGAAGACGAGGGTCGGGTCTTGTCTTTAATAGGAGATACCAGATAGCTTCAGGTCCTAAAAAGGCACGGCACATTTACATTTACCTACCTACCCTACACATACTCTTCGCAGGCAGTGAACGGTCCAAGGTGATGATGTAATGCAATGCAAAGCACCCATGTCAATATTGACGTTCTGCCCGGGTGTAAGTGGTGGTGTGCCGGCGTGCCTAACTAGAAACCTACTAAAAAGTACATATCTAGGTAGGTACCCAGGTAAGTGGTAGCGCTGCCAAAAGCTGGGGAATGTGTGGGGAAGGGCCCCTGCAAGCACTCAAGTGCTCAGGGCGGTGTCACCAATGCATGTGTCGCCAGTGCTGTGGAGCAGTGGCCAGTGAGTGAGCTGAGCTGAGCTGGCAGGGAGCTCTCAAGCAGTGTCAGATGTTTGGGGGGGGGGGCGGAAGAACGGCCTGACGCGCTTCCATGTTTTGGGGGGAAGCAGGTGAGTGAGGTGACATATGCTCCACGTGAAAAGCCGAGGCACGCGTGAATTGGAAAAAGAATTCACTACTGAACCACTCCTTCTCCTTCTCAGCTGCTTCCTCGAGGTCATCGATGGGAATCAACCATTTCCTCGACAAGATTAGAAGTTAGCATCTCGTTCCAGCTTCATTCGTATGAATGAGCGCTGTCTTTCCCCGAGCTCGTCTTCCATAGTCTTGTTTCTCCTTTGCGATTGATTGGCAAGACACTCCACTCTTGAGCACATGCAGTGCAGTTGTGTGTAACTGCATAACACAATCAATTCTCCGTTTCATGACGACATCACCAACATCAGTACACTGGAGTAAGGGCGCCCGCCTCTGACACAGTCGCAATTCAACAACACTACATCCCAACAGGCACTTCCCATCCCGGCAGCCCCAAGCTAGCCGTGTTCTCATAGAGCTCCAAGACCTTCCGCCGCTCCGTATACTGCTACGCGTCCAGGGTCCAACGCTCCCCGCCATCTCCCGGGCCGCGTCTACAATGGCCTCATCCAACCGAGGGGCCGCTGTGCCTGCTCCGGCAGCAAAAGGAGCCCCGCCTTCTCGGAACTCCTCCGTCTCGGCTAAAGAGACCACCGACCCCATCCTCCGCAATACACTTCGGTATACCATCTCCGCGCGCGAATACGCCCTTCTGCACCGATACATCCTCTCACGCTCACGTCAGATCAAAAAGCGCGTTCCCACTGTCGAGAACGTCAACCGGATCATGAACGGCAACGCTAGCGTCACTGACAAGGCGAAGGGGAAGGGGGGGGAAATAGAACGGAGCGGCCGTCCAGATATGAGTGTTGCGGATGTAGGCAGCACGAGCGCAGGTGTGGGTGCCGGTGCTGGCGCAATGCTCGGCGCAGATGACTATAATGCGCGCGCCGTGAGGCACTCCATTCGTGTCTTCGTAGCGGCGGCTATGGCGTTGAAGGCGTGGGGCACGGTTGCGACGAGATTCATGGGCCAGAAGCAGGACCCAAAACTGAAAAAGCAGCCGCTATACAAGTCACATCTCTTCCGGCTACCTCTGACCCTGAGCAGCATCCTGCTCCTGTACCGACTGCTCTTCCGCTTCTTCACGCGGATGCGACTGCATATTCTCGCCCCTTCGGCCGAGCCTTTCAGAACTCGGAATCCCAAGACAGCTAACACGTTGACCTCGCCGTACACGCCGGCAATTGGCGCTTCGCTGGCGGGCCTCGCGCTGGGCGTGTATCCCGCGGAGCAACTACGGGTCACGATAGCGATATATGCCTCGTTCCGGGCGCTAGAGTTTGGGTGGAACTACGCGGAGGATGGAGGCCTGGTATGGGGAAAGGAGAAAACCGGAAGGCTCAGGAAAAGGCCATGGTGGTTCGGTAGCTGGATGTTGCAGCCCTTTGTGTTCGGTCAGATGTTGCATGCACACGTGTTTGACCCGGACTGCTTGCCTAAAGTGAGCAAGCCGCAATCCGACCTGTACCGATTCGTTGCTGACCGCTCTCGCAGGCTTATGGTGATTTCATCACGAAGAATTCGTCCGTCTATCTTCAGGAAAGACCCGAAGGTTACCCCCCAGGCCTGAATTGGCCCAGTGGGCGAGAGGTTTTGGACAGCCTTGCTCAGATGGCTCGGCTGAACTGGCCGTAAGTATAGCGACTCATCAAGCGCACAACAGAGCAGATGGCTAACTTCATTAAAGACCATACATTTCTCCGACACTTTTCCCGAACAAGGAAGAAACGCTTCCGCCGTCATTGAAGAGCATCGAGCCCCTGACTGCGCCAGCACAACCACTCATCACCTCCCTTAGCTGCGCAACACTTCACCCACAAGACCCCTACTGCTCGCGGACCTTACTCACCTTCTGGTTACGGTCGTTCCCACCGCTGACCCGCTTCTTCCTCCTTTTTTACTCCGCCTTCATGATACCCAAATACAAAGCACTATATCACGCTCCCGTGACAACGCTTCATAAGCTTGTCATGCGCGCTTTACGCACGAGCACTTTCGTGACCGGGTCCATCTCCAGCGCGTGGGCTTCCATTTGCTTCTTCCAGACATGGCTGCCCCGCTCCTTCCTTGCCACCCAGCGCTTCTTCCTTGGCGGGTTCCTCGCAGGATTATGGGCGTGGGTCGAGCGCAAGCACGGGCGGGGAGTGTTCCTCTACTCGGCACGCGCCAGCGTCGATAGCCTGTGGAAGGTCGGCATCAAGAGGCGCTGGTGGAAGGCGATGAAGGCGGGCGAGGTGTGGGTGTTCGTGCTGGCTGTCATGCTCACCGGCATCGTGTACGAGAAGGATGCTCAGGCCGTGAGGGAGGGGAGCTGGAGGAAGGGGATTAGTTGGATGAGGGGGCAAGGGTTTAGGGATTGGGCTATGGAAGAGGACGATGATGATGGGGAAGAGGGCGAGTCTGCGGATAGCGTGGAGCTGTCGGGGAGGGATCGCTAGATGCAGCACCTTTCAGACTTGCACGCTGTTGCAACTCGCATGCATGGCCATCTCGGGTTCGATGGGGGGCGGTCCCTTCGGCGGGAAGTGTTTATGATGGAGGCTCGAACATAAGCATGTATGAATTCATGTAGTATGAACAATGTACTGTGTACTTTGAGGATCTTATCCTGTATTGTCTCACTCTGCCGCACTATCCGTTGACATGAGTCTTGATAGACGAAGCCGGACGGAGCTAGCATGATCTCCTGAATTGCGGTAAATTCGTCAAAGTCATAGTGTAGAGATGACGAAGACGGTAATTAACGAGCAGTGCTGTCCAGAGAGCGAATGACTAGCCGGGTGAGCTGGGAAGTGATACTATGGGAATCCTTGCCTGGTGTGCCTGTATAGTGTATGAGGAACTGTAGCTAGTTGCCTAGTCTGGCTTAGACGAGCTACCGGTCCCTATAGCGGACCGCGCCGTTCACAGCGCTTCGCCCTATGAGGCTATTTGATTTTCCTCACGATCGACCCGAGGCGTGATCGACTTTGATAGTTTTCTTCTCTACGTCCTTCATGGACGGTGGCTAGCCCTTTCACCATGACCAGCAAATCCCCACTACCCTCAGGTCGAAGGAAATCTCGTTTGATTAGTCCATAGAACTCCTCAATACGAATACATGCATCCTGCACATACTTTCATTTCGAAGTCAACGACAATATGGGCAGAGAATCTTCATACCCCCTTTCTCACGAGCTGGAAGACCTACCCCATCCCTACGGCAAGAAAAGCCCACCGAAGAAGAAATGCCTGCTGAAGCTGCCGCGCCTCGGCCTGGGCATCACCAAAAGCAAAGACCACGACGATGAGGAACAAGCCTTCCGCGAGCTTTACCAGTCGCGCGCCAGGGAGCTGCTAGAGCACTGCCCCAAGAGCTGGCGCGACACCACCCCGGGCCGCCAGCCCAGCGTCTTCAGGGGCTACCTGGACGCGTACGCGCGGGGCAGCAGCGGCAAGAGCGACGTGTGCTACCTGGGCCCGGAGAACGAGGCTTACATCCGCAAGGCCATCGACTCGTACTGCGCGTGCCTGCAGCGGGCGGACGAGATCGTGGCGGCCGTGGGGCTGCGGAGGCCGGCGGGCGCGCGGGGCTGCGAGCTGTGGGACGAGACGTTCACGCCGGGCCAGAGGGCGGCGTGGAGCGGGGCGGCCGCCGAGGCGTTCCTGGGCATGGGCAGGCGGCTGAGCCCGCGGCTGTGCTGCCTGCGGATGCAGGACCGGCCGTACTTCTCCAAGCCGCTGCAGTATGTCACCATGTGCATCTGGGAGACGACGGGGGAGAACGCGGCGTACCGGGAGGACATGCTGATGCAGGTCGAGGAGGCGGAGGGGCGGATCCTCAGGAGGTGTCTGTTGGGGGACCACGAGAGGTGGTATCCTACGTGTGGGTGTCTGGACGGGGGTGGGGTCGGGGCGTTCAAGGCATTTTATTATGATAATAAACGAGGGAGCCATCGGGTTGTGCCGCGGGCGCCGCCGCCGCCTTATGGGGCTGATGGTTATTGATACGGTGTGAATAGGGGAATAGGCTATTCATGATGACTGAAGGGAGGGAAAGGCTGGGGGGGCCCCAGGTAGCGCAGGGAATATAGGCGCAGGACCAGCTTATAATAACCTTGGGAAGCTTGAGACAGGAGAACAATTGCTGAAGACCGACAGCGAGGCCTATAATGTAATGCGCGTTAAGACTTCGATCAGACTCAACCCATGCTAGAATTGAGCCACTGTACTTCCTCTCGTCCGGCCAGTGTGATACAACGGTGAGTCCAACGTTCACACTCATGGTTTTGTGATTGGGTTTGCAGCTTGTTATGATACTTGTAAGGTTAGCTACATGTTAACTTGAGTACTTATTGGACGTATTGTGCAATGGGAGTGTTAACTGACAGGCCATCGAGTCCTCCAGGGCTGTCATTCGTCATCATACAAAATAGCAACGAGAGGCACCTAGGTGACTCAAAATATTTCGGGCTATACACATAATCAGCTTGTATCCCGCCCCAGAAAAATCGTATGTTCACCATGACCTTGCCCTTCCGCCTCCCTATGTGGGACTTCGCCATCATCGACGCCGAAATTCTCTTTGGAGTATACGATCGCCGCGTAGAAAAAGGCGCTCACAAGCAGACCAGCCCAGCCAATACACATCGTCTTGATGTAGCCGAGAGCTTGATCTGAGACCTCGATATCATCTTGATGATCGGGGGAAACTATGGGGCATGTGGTGTATGGGGACTTGTGCTTGTTGGTGGTCGTCTTCGGAGCATCAGTGATAATACTTAGCTGCTCTTTCTGGTTGTCCTCTTGTGATTTGCTGTCGGTTGGTCTCGGGACGAGTCCAGTCGTTGTCTCCGTGATGCGGATCACGGCCCAGTAGAGGGGAATCTGTTGGACTGATGTCCAAGTTGTTGTCTGTCTGAATACATCATCTTGGTCATCCATGGCCATAGACTGCTGGTCGTCATCGTTACGTCTGCTGGCCTTGGTCGATGTGTCTTCGCATGTGGCTTCGCTTGTCGGTGGGACGGGTGGCAGTGTAATTTCAGTAGACATAATGCTCGTGGTTGCCGGGTACTGATGCTGTAACCCGGCTTCCATGAGGAGAAACATGGGTGGTACCACGAACCATACGGTAAGAAGGATCACAGATGGTGGCGTAAGGGCATTTCTGATGTCCCACCCTTGTCTGACGTTTTGAATAGGCATGATTTGCTGTTATCAGTGTGTTTTAAGGAGAAAGGTGTGTTCATCTTCCATTGGAGAGGTGATGTAAAAGTCGCAAAAAAGAACTACAACGGTTCTCTTCTTGGATACTCGGGTCTGTCGTGTTTATATTTAGAACTTCGGAGATGTGAAATGTATGTTTTTAGAACTCATCACCGTGGCCTGACTGCTCTCCATCCCAAGGTTGCCACGACGAAGTGACAGTTGTATGATATTTCAAAGTTCCTTCTCAGTAAGTGATCAATACAATCACTTCATGGCCCAGAGGAGGGACAGCTGGTAGCATACTGGGTCAGGTACGTCTCGAACTCAGACAGGGAGAGGTCCTACATGATTATTCATTTGCAGCGTTTCGAGAGATTGGATATAATGATGGAAAGTATGTATTGGGAAGGCCTAATAACTCACAACTCCACTGCGATCGTGCTTTGAGACAGTGACCCTAAATTACACAAATACAAATAGCCTTATGAAACGCATATTGTATTTGACCTTGGGTACATGTATGATTTGCAGTATTATATTATCAGCTTAAATTGCATACGGATGCCAACTCGGGGGCACACACACGTCTAACTCCCATGCTAGACCTATATATATAATATGTCTATAATTCTCGTTCGATTTGCTGATTTGAAGTACATGTTATAAGGGGCAAAACCTCAGTTTACCAGTCACATATTTATGGATGATTATACCGCCAAAGGCGACCGATATAGTTGCCTAACCCTTCAAGAGTGAGGCTATGGGAAAAGGGTGACCAGGTATGTGGGCAATACGATCTTATGCTTGAGACAATATTAGTCAAGAGCCCACATGGTAACAACATCTTGCTCACTCTGATGGGAAATGATTTTCTGTCGTCATTGGGTGCGAGTTTAGAGTGGGACAAGGCAGATGCAGCTCACTCCGGGAAGCGTTTTAAATGTTCTCTCTGAGCTCTCAAAATACTATATTGTACAAGAACTCCACCTCGTCTTATCTAAGCGATCAGATGCTCGTTTTCCAGCGGTATGGTAACCTTATCACACGTGGCTTTGGTCTCCAGAGATAAAGCTTCGCGGTCGGAGTTGCCTCGGAGGTGGTCTGCCGGGGCGTTGTTATCTTTGGATGACGCCCGTATCAAGATGAGTGGTTGCGTCCTCTTGGCCAGCTTTAGGTCAGATATCTCTATCCTAGATTCCGCATCGCTATTATAAAATTGGTCTTGTAATTTCCACATTGCCAAGAGATAACACTCTCGCAGAGAATGTCCTGGAGGATCGGACATCGCGTCAAAAAGACAATTTGCATCGAGACCCTCACCTTGAGTGGCTGCAGCGTACTGATAAGAAATATACCGCCGGTCTTGCATGGTATGGGGCACACGGGGCATCTGGGGCATCTTGGCCAGGCACTTCAGGTCTCTGGGAGCTGTTGGATAGCAATTTGAAAAATTCAAAACGACCTGTAGGAGTTCAAGATGTCCTGAACATATTATCTCCCCAGTTCCCCCAAGGCTTCTTGCAGCCAGCGTGCTATAACTTGATCCTCGTGACTACTCAGTGTATCTCTTTGCTAGTAAGGACTACGGCGCGATGAGTGAAGCAGTAAGCCATACTCGACTTGACTCTTCTATCCCAGGCGAACTCCCTCACAGCTAACGTTCTCTTACCACTGCCAGCCGAGCTACGACGCGTCCCAGCCCAAGGGCGGCAACGCTCTGGAGGTGGACGTAAACGCCCAATATGTCGGCTACGAGTACAACTACACATACATCATCTTCTGTAGCTACATCGTCTGGCTGATCATACCCGGGATCGGTCTGCTCTATGGAGGAATTGCAAGAAGGAAGTCCGCCCTGGCCCTCCTCTTCCAGTCTTTCATGGTAGCCGCCGTCACGACCTTCCAATGGATGTTCTGGGGATACTCCCTCACGTACAGCCGCACCGCAGGCCCCTTCATCGGCGACCTGGCCAACTTCGGCCTCAGGAACGTCATGGCCGCCCCGTCTATCGGCAACTCGACCATCCCGGAGATTGTCTTCTGTCTCTACCAGCTGCTCTTCTGCGCGTGCACCGTCCAGATCGTCGTCGGCGGCGCCTTTGAGCGTGGGCGCATCATACCCTCCCTCGTCTTCGCCTTCTTCTGGGCCACAGTTGTCTACTGCCCCATCGCCTGCTGGACGTGGAACCCCAACGGGTGGCTCTACAACTTGCCCTCTCTCGACTTTGCCGGCGGTGGTCCCGTCCACATCGCCTCGGGCTGGTCCGCGCTGGCTTACGCGCTCGTCCTGGGCAAGAGAAAGAAGTACCCCGAGGACAAGACCCATGGCAAGCCGCACAACACGACCCTCGTCTTCCTCGGCACCGTGCTTATCTGGTTCGGCTGGTTCGGCTTCAACGGCGGTTCCGCCATGAACGCCAGCGTTCGCGCCATGTATGCCGCCTTCAACACCAACACCGCGGCGTGTGCGGGTATCATCGGCTGGGTCATGGTCGACTACATCCGTCACAAGGGGCGCTTCAGCGTCGTCGGTGCATGCGAGGGCGCCATTGCTGGTCTTGTGGGGATTACGCCCGCCGCAGGCCTCGTGAGTGTCTGGCTTGCTGCCGTGATCGGCTTCCTCACTGCTGTCATCTGTGCATTGATGGACAACGTCAATGAGTGGCTCCACATAGACGAGGGCATGGATGTGTTCAAGCTTCACGGAATCGGTGGGATGTGCGGCTCTTTTTTCACCGGCATATTTGCCACGGCTTCAAGTAAGGCTTACCTCCATATCCAATAATAGCAATGTTGCCAGCAGGAACTCAGCGCTGATACTAATTACAATTATAGTCGCTGCTCTCGACGGTGTTAGCGTCGCACATGGTGGTATCGACGGCAACGGGATCCAAGTTGGCAAGCAATTTGCCGAGATCACCGCCATCTCAGCCTACTCGTTCTTGGTGTCGTATGCGATGCTCATGATCATGAAGTACATCCCCGGCCTGCATCTCCGTGTATCAGATGAGACCGAAGAGCGAGGGTTGGACCTGGACCAGTTCTTTGATGAGACAATTGGCGATTGGAGCTATCTGGAGGAGGTTGAGAAGCTTCGAAACACTACGATTCTGGGTCAGGTTGAACGCGGAAGTGGCATATCTTCCATGGAGAGAGTTGTGGATCATGAGATTAAGGGAAACGATGGAATCGGTGTCAAAACAGCCTAAGTGGAAGGCTTTGAAATAGATGCTCAGCGAAATGTCAGGTGAGATTCACTTCGGTATTCTGCGTGGAACAATAGTAATACCAAAAAGACTTCTTCATTCCTTGCACAACTTCAGTATGTATAAATATAGATGAGTATCAAGTATCGGGCGACTCCAGCCCCTGTCTTTGAAATTCCTGATATTACCATACCATGATAGGCTTTACGACGTCTCCCCTGCCCATGACTCTGACGGCCTCCTCGAAGTTCTCGAAGTCGAAAAACTTGACAAGTTTTTCCACAGGGAATATACCCTGCTTCCACCATTTGATCATCTGCGGAATGTACTCCTTCGTCCTGCTATGGCCCTGAACCGCACCGAAAACTGCTTGCCACTGACCATGTAGCTTTGCATGTGAAGAGTCAGGTTCGCGCTCGGCATGCCGGTCCCAACCTGTATGATCTTCCCCATATACCGTGTATACTCTACCTGGGCAGCCACCAGAGGAGGGTGTGCGCTGGTATCGATGGATATGGTCGCCCCTAGCCCTTCAGCAGCGTCTCTCACGGCTACTACGAGCTCCTCCATCGACATGTTTGACGTGTTGACGACGTGCGTTGCACCGAGTGACTTGGCCAGTTTCAGACGAGCTTCGACCCTGTCAATCCCGATGATAGTCTTGCACTTTTGGTTCTTGGCTGCCATCACGGCAGCTAGTCCTACGCCTCCCATACCAACAACGGCGACCGCATCGTCCGCGCTAGCCTTGGCTACGGATATAACAGTGCCGCTGCCAGTCTGCAAGCCGCATCCAAAGGGTGCCAGGAGCTTCAGGTCGTCTCGTTCAAGACCGAGCCCGCTCACGTTCACGACTGACTTGTCGCTGACGATGGTGTGCTTCGCGAAGCTCGACTGGCCGAAGAAGCGGCCGCCGATAGACCCGCCCTTGTGGTCCAGGAAGGCCGGCTCGCCCATAAAGTTGATCTCGAAGGAGTTGGTGCAATGGGACGGAGGACCGGTCTTGCAGACGTGACATTCACCACAGTAGGAGAACGACAAGAGAACCGGATCTCCTGGTTCAACCTTTCAGTCGAGGAAGGTGGAGTCAGCAGAGCCCCAGTATCACCGACTCTACACGCCCATCCATATATACTTACGCTGGTCACAGACCTGCCGACTTGTCTCACATATCCGGACCCTGTGCCGCAGGAATATCAGTAAACGGTCTCTTAAAGGTCTCCCGCGAGGACCCTTACCCTCATGCCCAAGGACTCTTGGATAGTAGACGGCTGGAACGCCCTTGTCGTCGGGAGTGTCTCCACAATGCAGGTCGGTATGGCAGATGCCTGATGCCACTATCTCTACGACGACCTCGTCGTCCTTCAGCTCGCGCAGCTTCACATCCTCGATCTTCCAATTCGCCTTGGGAAAACGGCCCCCGAGAGACAAGGGCCTTTGACTCCATGTCGAGAATTGAGGGATATGGGAGAGCAAATAAGAATTGTGTCAGTTCTTTTCAGAAGGTTCTTTGAAGCGGCATTCGTACAGATTTAGTCTTGAGTTCGTGATCAAGTCGTGGAACCGAAATCGATGTCACGCGGACTCGGCATCTCAATTGTGGAGAAGATGGGTGACTTCGGCAGTGAGCCCCTTTCGGAATATCTCAAGGAGGGGACCGGGTTTAGAGTCTCTACCTAGATATTGATTTTCTCGGCAGTTAGTCCGGACCCCCCCCCCGGGTTTTTATTTTATTTTACAGAATACTATCATAACTCTCCTCGAAAAGCTATTTTATAGAACTTTCTCTTTCTATTTCGGTTATTCTTTAACTGTATAAAGTCTTTCTATAGGTAGGGTCTTATCTATGACTCCTCTGTATATAATTCTACAAAGCTAACTTTAATATAACATTAACTATTGCTGGACTAATAGTGCATACTATATAAGTCGTCGCATTTACTAAGTATTAGTACCAGCGACTATACTTACAAATTACGATTCTATTGTAAAGCTATTACTGCCTAGAGATCTTCGTCCGAAAAGGACGGTCGAGTTTCGGCAACCACCCCACGTGAGGGACTTCACACAGGCGCCGCACCGCGCCGAATATATTTTGAACATGTGAATTCAACTATAATTCCACCAACCAGTCCAACCTGAGCCTTCGTGCTTAGCAATAGCAAGTTAACCGAGGCGACGATGAGAGGACGATGCCGAGTAGAGTCTACTGAGTTGATGGTAGCGCTTCTCGCCCCGTGGTGCTGGACTTGGATTATAGCGAAGAGGAGATATATGGAAGAGTTCTGATGAGATATACTTCGCTGATTATGTCTAACGATAAGATACATGCTATTGAGAGCCGTGCGCAACGTGCAGGAAGGGCTGAAATCTGCTAGATCAGACATACTCTGGTCTAGATCAAGAGGACGTGTCACCGTTCACTTATTAAAGCATCCAGCATCTTCCCGGCATGAAGCTAGGCCGCAGCATGTCGCTGTTACTTCACCCTGAAGTGCAGATCTTCACATGTGAGTTTTTTAAGACTAATGCAAGATGCTGTCGAGTCCGGCTGCAAGCTTATAGTCGGACTCATCTAGAGTTAATTCAGACGCTGGTGATCTGTCGAGGCTGGTATCTCTCCTTACGAGTACGTAGGTACTTAGTATGCTGCTGGAACGTCCAGGAGTATATGGCAGCGAGAATGTACCTTTTCTCGTCCAGGTGCAGGGCTTCGATACGGTTGCAACAGGAGGAATTTTACCATTTCACCATGGCCGGCGCCCTCCCTCGAAGCCATGGAGTCCTTACGTTTGACGCTCCCCGGGCATGGTATCGTGGTCCGGGGAGAGAGCCGCCGGCTGCACCTGCGTGGCGACTTCGAGGTGATGCTACGGGCCATCCTCGACGTGCAGTGAGCTCACGCATCGTCATCGCCACTGTGCAAGAGCCTCGACCTGGATCGGGTCGCTGTGTCGGGCAACCCGATGGGTGCGTGTTTTGCCCTGCGCGGGACCGCCTTCGAGCCGAAACGATTGCGAGCATGTATAGCCTCAGATGGAATCTACGACCTCGACGCGGCCGCCCGTGATGCCTTCCCAGGCTGGTCCAGGCAGCTAAACCGTGGTATTGTCGACCACATTATGGGCCTGGCCGTGCGTTTATTCAGTTTCCAGGTGCAGTGGGAGCTGGGACTGGGCATTCTTGCTTTCGGTGCTTCGTCCGTGATGGATGCTGTCGACAAAATGCAACCCTTCACACTTGACAGAGTGGATGGGACCTCGATATTGGCAGACATCTCCTGCCCAACGCTCGTGACGGATGCACGCGACACTTTCTTTCCACTGGAGGCGCAGCGCATCTACGGCAACCTGACCACGCTTGGAGACGGGGCATCCAAATTCATGTAGAGTCCAGTAGGTGTTGGCCAGGGCTCCTTGCAGGCCAAGGTCGCTGCCATTTCTCATCTTCTTGCCAGGACACTTGTTGGGGACTTTATCGAGAAAGTCGTCACGAGATGTGGTCACTGGGGGAGTTGGCGTATGCAATTATTGCTTTGCTCAACCGGCTAGCGCTTTAGTTCTGACCTTCTCGCTGGGACGTGGTAACAACGCCTCGCAAGTCAGTTAGCCAGCCACGTGCCACCACCCCTGAAGGGCAGGACTGCCCCTGCCCCCTTGCATCCTTCCAGGCGCCTATTTGTTGAATGAACCCCTTTCCCTCAAGGCTTGTATACTCCTCACTAGGGGATCTGGACCCTGAATCTATTTTGGGGGAGTAGGTAATCCATCGTTGAGTGGAAGTACTCGTTGCAAAACTTGTGGTCTTGGAGGCGGTGCCCCTGAGGCAGGGCGACAACCGAGACATGGACAATGTATTGGGGCTTGCAAAACGCCATCCTTTCGATAGGAGAAAGGATCTAGAAGAGCACTGGTTGATGACAGGCCAGGTACTGTCACCATGGCCGGGGCCATGTGAGCCTGTCGGCATGATGCCGAGACCCTGAGGGAAGGGGGACTGGAGGAAGGGGGAGCGGGCTCTGACGCCTCCCGGATCCGCCGGATCTGACGGAGCCATACCGCCGTGACTTATGACGGTCCCGGCTGGGTCTGCTCGCGACTCTCGGCGGTATGTTGAATCTCGCGACTTGCGTAGTGTGCCGTGTGGTGAGACACGGCCTGGCGGACCATCCCTACCGGTCCAGCCGGGCAGTTCGGGTAAGGGGGCGGGCGGTGATTTGTGTCACATCTAGCTGGATGTGGCCACTCCGGCCTCCCCGAGGTAACGACGTCGAATGTGCATATAGCAGAGTGGTTGTACCCGCTACAACACTCGCTTATTATGGTACAAACAAAAAACCACACACAAACGGCACGGCACAGAATGGCTCATAGCCCGTGCTGGAGACGGTCCCTTCCCTTCGCCCTCCAGTGTACCCTCGGCTAAACTTGCTAACCCCCTAGGCTCGTTTCTGGACATCAACCCGAGCGTCCGGGACCTTGAAACGTCATGGCAGATTCGCGCCTGCATAAATTCAACGACCAGACTGGCCTGACAGGGCAATGCCATACCGCACACAGAGGAAGACTCGGAGCGACGAGAGCGGCGAGACGGTCAACAGCAGTGCTAGCATGATATTGAAGCAGTCACATGACCACTATGATATTGTTGTGGACTCCTGCGATCCGCTTGACAGAAGCCTACTACTTTAGATGATAGAACCGGACCATTATGCCCCATATTCTTGCTTGGGAAGACCTGGCAAACCCACGAGGTACTTAGAATTGGTGCGGTTAAACCGTTGAACCCCTCCATATAGAAAGTCTGGGCGCCCAGCTTGTGCAAGATTCTGCGGTTTCTAGCAGGCGCCAGCCAAGCATGTAGAGTTCGCTCGGACGCGCACCACCCACCGTGCTGTACACGATCTGGCTCACTTGGCAAGACTGGACAACGATTGTGTAACACATCCCACCGCCAAGTCGCTAATCTGGAGCTACAGGCCGCCCGGGCGCCTCCAGGTTGAGCCAGAATTTAATCTGGCTATAACGGCAGTAACGGCAGCAAGGACCAATTCCGTATGGCGGAATCGAGGCTAATGCATCTGTGTCATTGGGACTTCATGTGGAACACCCGGGACGCGGCTAATCTGGAAGTTGGTAATGTTTCATTGGTAGATTGAACTAGATTGTTGCCCCTATCTGGAGTGGGGGTATATGCCCTCCCACCACAACACAGTGACGACCGCTAATCGCATTCTGAGGTCTCGACTGAGGTCCAGTTCGATGGTGTGACCATCACCAAGCAAGCACCAGTACATAGGATTGGTAGTTATACAACAATAGATGATGGAGGCGAAGATGTAACCACAGCTGATTCCCGAAGTTTCCAAGAGTATCAAGACGAACTCTCAACCCGGGCGCCCAGCAACGGGTCTTTTGTTTTTTAATCTTTGCCAGTGCGAAAACGTCTGCGCCTACGGAATACGACAGCAGACGTCGATACACGCGTTTACAAGTAAACACGTGATATCTGGCATTTTGTTGCTTACCTGTGTGTGCAAGGGGCCTTGTAGCTGATGCTGCCCTCGAGTCAAACCCTCGATCAATAGCATGCTCAGCAGCCTGTTTGCACGCCTCCGACAAACCGGAGACTGCCTCGCCACTTGGGGAGGCAGACGACGGCATCCCGAGTCCCCTGATCATGCTTGTAGCCCACCTGAAAGTTTGCAGACAGAAGAAAAATTGGAAGCAACCCCTTCCAGTTTACGTTGGCCGACGTCGGCTGAAGCTAAGTCAGCAAGTTGAGAGCTTGCAGCTTGCCACCGTGGCGTAAGTAGTGTAGAAATGGAGGGCCATCTCGTTGACTACTCCCAGCCATCCTCTCGCCAAGTGTAGGTGACGGAGATGGCCGTGGTTCGGTCCGGACTGGTCTCGTGTGGCAGTCTGTGGCCGGCGAACTACTGCACAGCAGCAGCAGCAGCAGCGTAGCTAGCAAACTTGGGAATGACAGCTCCAACCTGAGAGGTAGGGCCAGTTCAACCAGTGCACCTCATGCGGTAGACATGTTTGATGCCGGAGACATCGATGTCTGTCTGTAATAAGAGGGTTTAAAGGGGTGTCGTGTGTGTGTGTGTGTGTGTGTGTGTGTGTGTGTGTGTGTTTTCGACAGATTTGGTTTGGTGAAGATGTTTTTCTGAGCGCGAGGGTGTAGCAAAAAAATTCTGCTGCAGTGAGCTAGCTGAAGTGTGAGTGGCTGCGTGGCTTGCTAGCTGCCCATGCGGGCCTAGCGGCCTAGCGGGTGCTAGATAAACCGCGTGCCGAGGTAGGTGGCCCAAGCTCCAAGCTGAATCCCCACTATGACATAGCTGCGCATGAGGCATTGTGGCAGGGTCTCCGGCTTCTTCAGCAAGAATCACACCTCGAAATAGCAAAGGCCGCTGTAGCCTTGGCGATGCGCGATAGCCGAGAGGATAGAGTTCGTCCCACACCCCAACGACCCTGCATCTCGCAGGATACACCAGCTTAAAAACAGGGTAGAGATGTGCACGCCCAGCAGGGAATCGACAGGAGGATGACCGACACCACGGCGGCAGCAGCATGCAGCAAGCATATGAAGTACATACCTATGTACCTGCTTGAGTACCCTGAGTACCCAGGTAGAGATATCTGATCCGTGCTATGCGGCAATGTGCGAGATAACCGCAACAAGTCAGATTCCCATGGAAGTTCACGTATGCAAGAGCTTTGTGGCTGTCAGCTTCCACCTGGCTGGGTGGATCACGATGTGACGTCGTCAACGAGAAGGGTGGTGGAATTTTTTTCCCTGCATAATCCGTCAGCAGTGATTGGAGAAAGGGTGCAGGCCTCGAGGATGGTAATGGTGGGTGGTAATGGTGGTGTTGGTGGTGGTGGCTGCGGAATATTCAGGAGGCACCTGGCACGCCAGGGCAAAGACGGCATCACCTGCATAGCTAGGAATGCGGCACACGGCTTATTGCAGTCTTCTAGAAGATCGGCTGGAAGCCCCCGACATGCCCGAGGTGCAAGGATGAGTTGGAGATCGGTTGGGGGTCGGACTATACTGTACTAAGTATAAGTTTGTATCACCCCAATTCATCGGAGACTGCATGGTGGATGATACATGGTATTGTGTATTGTTTCAAGCGCTCCAATGCTATGCATCCGTGCACACCCACGTCCGTCTCGAGATGATTTAGCCACCATAGCATCTCGGGTCTTTTGGATATGCTTGGGAAGTCTTGGCCTCGCACCCGCGCAACAGTACCCCAACATCTCGACGTGCTTATCAGCATTGGCATTGGTATTGGCATTGCCCTTGGGCTTCTTGAAACAGGACGCTACCAGGCTTTGTTTGGCGGTTGCTTGAATCGGCCATCAGAACAATGCAACACGGCTGTAGCGGTCAGGTCTTGTGCGACTCGCCTGCGTCAGATCCTTTCATGCAAGGAAGGACGAACCCGGATCCGAGGGGAGGGCGGCGAAGGGCGGGCGAGAGAGAGAGGAAGGACCGTCATCTCTTACTTATGTCGCCGATGCCATGCTCCTTTTGTAGAGTCGTAGAGAAGGAATTGAGGCTATAAGTTGTGCGACCTCGGGACTCCTCTGAAGGACGACGAAAGTCCTGTCGGAGTCACCGACGTCTCCCTTCCTGCCTTGCGAACAAATCCTGACCTACCCATTCTGATCCGGAGGAGAGTTGTACACTCCTGTCATTGTCAAGTAGCCCGTGAGGAAAGGCCGGTGTTCCCCAATGCCCTTAAGCATCAATGGGTCTATGCATGTGTGCATAATCTTTCGTTGAAATAGAATGCACCCCGACACCACCGTTCCTGTGCCTCAGTTGGATGTTGGAGATTTGCTTACGGCCTTTGGCCAAGCTATTCGGCGCCACGCGAAAGAGTTATCCAAGACAATAGATACAACGTGGCCGGTGAAGGGCGTGTCGGTCAAGCCTTATACCTCCCTCCCATGGCTAGGACGCAGGCTGGTGTCGACTGTCTGGGTACCCTAGGGATAATACCCTGCAGCGATCAAGACGCTGTAATTATTGTCGGCGTCATCATCTGAGTCGGACCCAGCAGAGTCTCCCATGATGGGTAGGAAGCCGCGATCCTGGTTCCAGCTAGCCACGAGATGTTCAGGTGAGCAATGCCAGCGTTGCAGCCAGTAATCCCGTCGACAGCTCCGTCATGCCGGTACAGGTCAGAGACACGACATGCAAGACTGAGACGAAGTCTGGAACATCGTGTATGCCACAGAGACGCAGAGCGTAAGGAAATCGTCGAGGCGAAGTCATTGATGACGAGAGAAGACAGTAGGTTGAGGACCTTAGTCGATGTTTGGACAGGACATGGCGGAACGGGGGGTGGGTCAGATCATAGACACCAGGCTTGACGACCAGGCCCCATAGCATAGTACCTATGTAGCTAGCCAATATGTACAGTAGGATGCACTGCATGGTATAGGAGCCGGAGAAAATCATTTCAATTGATCTGCTGCATAAATGTCTCGCATGTCGTTCGGATGACAGCTTTTTAAGGTGCAGGGATTCTTCGGGAACGCGATCGGGAAACCTCGGAACGCTCTCTGGGGTAAACCGGGCATACAAGGGTTTTTGCGGAGAGAATCTGGGGAAATGGGGTTATTCAACGTCAATTGACGATTCAGAATGGAGAATAGGCTTTTAAAGGCTTTATAATTGAGTATAGTTGTTGATGCACATTCGCGACACCTTTGTTGATATCTAGGCAGTGCTGAGTGGTGTTTTGCTACTTGGGGCACTTCCGTGTGTGTGTGTGATGTGAAAGGAAAGCGGACCGACCGGAGGAAAGCTACCTGGGTGCTTTACAGTACGAGACG
Source organism: Cytospora piceae (assembly GCA_016508685.1). NCBI lineage: Eukaryota > Fungi > Ascomycota > Sordariomycetes > Diaporthales > Cytosporaceae > Cytospora > Cytospora piceae. The sequence continues at coordinate 1,285,964 of JADMLE010000002.1, read as the reverse complement.
AGATGAATGGCAGGATCGGATGCAATGCTTGCTGCATTTATTTCTGCATTGCCCTACTCCGACAAGGTCCCTTTCTGTCTACCGGGGCCATCGGGGCAGCCGCATCGTAAAGAGTACGCGCCCCCTTCGGAAACGAAGTCCGATGGTTTCCAAGGTTGTCCAGGTACAACTGTCAGTCTGACAAGATGTACACAGGTACATGTGTATGTACCTCTCGCTCTTCAACGGCTTGCATTTCAGGCCGGCGATGATCTGCAAAACCTTGGTCGAGTCAATGTGGGCACTTCTGGTGAAGGAAAAAATTTCGCTGACTATCAGTTTCTCTCTTGGCCAACAGAAACGGCACAGGCTACAGCAGATTGAGCCAGGTTTCCCATTGCTGGGCGACCGAGTATCGCTTGTGGATGTGGAGTTTCTGTCGCTGCCGAAAGCAGGGCTGTACTCCGTACCGTGACCCTTCGTTTTCGGCCCTTTCCAAAGGTTCCTCTGAGGCCGGCATCCTGGGTGTCAGGGTGTCAGGGTGTGCCAGGATCCCAGGGGGCCTCGGCAATCCATACTGTGGAAATCACCTAGGTATAGCGAAGCGGGCTCTTTCCGCCTCCATCATCATACTCAACATCAACCGCCATTGGGCCGCTGCATTTCCCATTGTTCGAATCAATTGCTTACTGTTACACAACTTTACCGTCGAGTCGGTTCCTGTTTGGTAAAAGCCTGGAGCCTCTCTTCACGCCATCTCGAATAGGTGGTTGTCATATTTCAGTTGCCAACTTGCCAGCCATGCAGGACTGCATCACGAGGTTTGCTCAGCCAGCCAGTCTGCCAGCCAGCGCTGTTAATCGGATCCCGAAGATGCAGCTGAAGCCATCCAACCCCATCCAACTCCAACTCTTTATGTAGGAGCTGACTGGAACAGTGGGCTTGTCATCGTTGAAACCTTACACTTCGAGCCCGTACCCATTACATACCCATCAATCGCCTTGTCAAATGCGTCGTGCTTCGTCTCGAAGAAGGACGTACGCATGTCGGTATTAGGCCGGAGGACCTGCCTATCATGTCGACGGAGACTATCTCTCGAGGAGGGCCACGAGAACACATATCTACAGCGGCTGCATCCAGCTGCACGGGCATAGCCGCTTGCCAAAACTGCCGAGAGAGGGAAAGTAGAAGGCTCGCCGCTCCGTCCCGTCCACGTCCATGTATGCAATACCGGACGCCATTAGGACTCCGATGCTCTGGACCTTTTCACACAGAGACTTGAGGCGAAATAGATTCTACGTCCCAGGGTCCCAGGGTTCCAGGGTCTCAGGATCCCCAGGGTCTTGTCTCGGCGAGGAGGCTGAGAAGTTGAGGGATGGGTTCATCACCGAAGTTTGATTTGCGGGTACTCCATAATGATGGGCGGCTGTGTTGCATCACGATCTCTGGGCGTTGGGGCATGCACGCTCGAACCAGATTTTGGCCTTTTTTAGGACTGTGAACAAGTGCCGGTCGGGACCAAGTCGCAGCGACTACCTGATAGAAGCTGCTAAATATTGCAACAGCTAGTAGGCGCTCTGGCTCTAGTCAACAACGGCCTGATGAAGATTGGCGCTCTCTACCAATTGCGCCAAGGTTGAACGGTTCAGTGACAGATCTGGAGGGCCCTCCGGAGGGCCCTGCGCACCGGCCGCTTGCAAAAACCCAGACTAGTACGAAGTAAAACCCTTATGTTTTAGACTGATGACCTAGGTACCTACTGAATGCAGAGAGGTGTCCCGCGGCGGGACCACACCAGAAGAAGCAGCTGCCGCCCGGCGCGGAAAAACATGGTGAGGTTTCCCAGAGGATCCGGATCCCACGATCTGGTGGAGCTGCAAAGGCTTGGGCTTGACAAATTGATCCTGATGACGCGGAATCGGCGCCCCGCCAAACAGGAGGATCCGTTGTCGCGGATTGAGGTGGTGGTCACTATGGGTAAGGTGCAGGCGACCACCTGGATACCTATGCACTTAAGTATGCAATACGTATCTACATGTAGAGAGACGGGCCAGACAGTGAGTGTGAGAATGAGTGAGTGAGTGAGCAGCACTTGGGCAGGTGGCACTGATGATGACCCGGTGTGAAATGGCATGGCCTCTTTTGGGGATTCAGACTCGAGAGTCGTGTCCTTTGGAAAACAAAATTGTAGGTACACGTGGTGCTTAATCCCGTTGCTGCTCAGCAGTATACCCGTAAGTGGTAGATACTATTACATTATGTACATGGCCGAATGCGGTTCGATCGTGATGAGCGCTGGACCTCGGGACTGGTCTGCCAGTTGGGCCCTACTGTGCACTACTATCTACTCGAGTAAGGCAATCCGTAATCCGTGGGTAATCACATCTCGTACTGAAGAATTGGCGATAGACCTAGAGCGAATGATCCCGCTCCCATCTGCAACCCCGGACCTGGGTAAAGCTGGAGCTGGGAATTGCCCAGCTCATTTCATCCCAAGACCGAACCAAGAGGACGCCCCCAAATTATCATTCTATTGTGTATTATGGAGAAAGTCTCCCACATGTTACAGTGGCCAGGTGACCAGCGACGAGGGCAGCGGGGGTTGACAATGTTCTGCGCGTCGAACATTTGCCGCCCCGTCTTTCGCCTAGAAACGCGACAGCACAGATTATCCCATTTGCCAGGAAGAGGCCCAATTGCGCTGGGGGAGGGAGGGAGGGGGAGAGGCTTGTGATAGAAGATCCGATTTGGGTAGGCCGACGAGAGGCGTGCTTGCAGGCGTGCCGTCATTTGCGAGAAGTGATCTCGGGAGGTACCTGGATACTTGGTGTTGTGCCGCATGATCTATGGGGTCCTCATGTATCTCGATTGTACTGTGTGAAGTAGCCTAGGTAGCTTAGTAGTTGCCCACCGCCCACCGCCCACCGCCCACACACAGCCCACTCTCTTGATTTTCATGGACTGTGTGCAGAGAGACTGCGATGCGATGCAGTTGCAGCTCAGCGCACTCCACCACCTGCAACCACGACTTTCCCACACCACTTGCGCACCTGCCGCACGGTTGGACAATAAAACGCACCTTCCTCTCCCTCGACATCGCCTCTTTCGTCTCGCGCCTCTCTTTGTTCTTGCCTTTTTTACACGTTGGCTTACTTCACCCGCGTCAACGACTTTCCACCTTTTCTTCTTTTTATGTTGTCGGTTGACGTTGAGTAAGCGTTAGAGGACTTGCATTCCTCTCGATAACCTCTCAATCCCGACTCCCGAGGTTCTTTTATCAATCCTCTCTTGTGTGTTGCAACGTTGCTGCCAGCTTTCGAGGTCAATCAGCAACTGCAACTTACAACTGCAACTCGTACTTCCAGCCCACACAGCAGCTGCCCGTACCGAACAACCCCCCAAGAAGCTGCACACGCACACTCCACCTCTTGCCAGCTTCCCCGAACCGGTTCTCCTAGGGCTGAATTATCCTGTGCCACCCCAAGACAAATCAAGTTATCCGGCTTCGCACAATCCAGCAGCAGTCAGCCTCGCGCTTCTCGGCTAAACACGTTGAGCCGCGAAAAAACAGACACAAGACCTGGACATTGAAGGCCAGTTGGTACCCACAGCCGACTGCCATCACTCAGCACAAGCGGTTTCGTGGTACAGATACAGCGGTACACAGGTACAGGGGTACAAGTACCAGTACAGGTACACAATATCTTGGCACAGACCTTGGCCTTGATCTTCGTCTTCGGTACCTACTTTTAGGTATCGCATCCACCTACCCTTTTGGCCGAAGAGCGGACATCCAATCCATTTGGACTGGGAATCTCCAGCACCCGGCACCAGCACCAACACCCCGGTGCCTGGCTTTTGTGGCTTTTTACAGGCGCGCAACGCGACCCAAGGAACCCACTGCAACCACCACCTTACATTTCTGATCAGCATCCCACGCCCATCCCAAATCCAAATCCGATGCTTTCCATCATCCCACGCCTCTGAGCTCCAGACCTCAAAACCAATCTTGGATCGACTACTTGCACGACCGTCAACATCGTCAACCACCACTTGCACCACTACACTTCGCAACTTCATCAGAACATCAGAAGAAGAGAAAAGAAGAAAATTCTCCACTCAGTCCTATTGTCTGTTGTTTTCGGCGTTCGCATCTTTGGAGTCTCGGGTCCAGGTCGCGAAGAGAAAAGAAGAAAAAAAGAAATTTGTTTGCCAGATACCCCGTCGATTGTTTTTCTAGACTCGATACCAACCCTGTTATTATAACTTTCTGCCTGATTCCCGACTATCTGGGACTCGACCTCGACGATTCCGGTCCCCCAAATTGTCACCTGTCTGTGGAAAGCTGCAGGTGTCATATCTGAGCCCCACCAAACATCAAACGACATCATTGCGACTTGCGACTCGTCGCATAGGCTCTCACAGCTTTCCACAGCTGCAACGACATCTTTGCCTTGCCACATCTTAGCAGTCGCACTCAGAACCCAACGCCAAAATGATAATAGACGGCGAGAAGTGGGCTTGTGAATCCTGTGTTCGCGGCCACAGGGTCAGCAACTGCCAGCATGCGGGTAAGCAACAATAACCGCGCCAGATCCCTGTCGCCCCAGGGAAGAAGCAATCCGATGCTGGATTCCTGTTCTCACTAACACCATGGATTTCAGAACGCCCCTTGCAGCACATCAACAAGAAGGGCCGACCCGTGTCTCAATGCCAGCACTGCCGCTCAATGCGCCGATCCAAGTCCGCCCACGTAAAATGCGATTGTGGCGAGAAGACGAGCAAGTGCGTGCACCTGCAGGCCACCGTCGAGGGCCACAGGGAAAGCTGCTGCTGCAACCATGGTGGACGCTGCACCTGTTCCCACAAGAAGGAACAGAATCAGCTCGATACAGTCCCCGAATCCGATTCAGACAACGAGACGAGCTCGAGCTCAATTGCGAAGTGTTCGAAGACGCGCAACCGACGATCTAGAGCCAGCACCCAGAACTCCGACGGAATGTTAACCTTCGACGAAAATGGGCATCACAAACCCACTTACAAGCACACCAAAGCTTCCCAAAAGTCTGGCCCGTACCAGCTCACCCGTGGGCACTCGACGCAGAGCGCCGGCAGCGCCGGAAACCGCTCCATGGAGGATTTCGACACTGGTTCGTCAGCGAGCAGCACTGCGAGCATGTCGCAAGCGCAGGATCAGCGTCTCACAAGGTCAGAATCAGCCTCGCCACTCATGACTGGGTCGTCTTCGCTTGCGCAGTCTACCGGGCAGCTGCCTCGTCTCGATCTCTCCAACGTCAGTGGCTGGGCCCAGCCTTCCTTTGTCGACAACTTTGATCTTTTCGGAGCAAGCCTTGAGGATCACGAGCAGCCCATATTCAGTGCTGGACTGAACCAGCCCTCCGTTGACTGGAGTCACTACGGCCTCGATTTCGCGAACAAGGATTTGGGCAGCTTTGCCCCTTCGAGCTACAGCCAGGCCCAGAGCTTCGCCGGTTTCGACCAGCCCCCTACATTGACATCTGGTGAGGTTTCTGAGGTCGAGGACTTCATCCCTTCGACTGGAGACGAATTCGACCCAATTGGAACCTTCAGCCGCACCAACACTTCGAGCACTGAGTTCAGCCTTGCTCCCTCTCACGAGAGCTTGATGGGCGCAATGGAGCTGAGTGGCCCCGACTTTGATTTCGCCAAGGCTGGCAAGGATGATGGCACCAAGTTCGCCGCGTCTGCGGCTGCCCTTGTAGGAGAAGACCCAGCGATGGCCGCCGCTGTTGCTTCCTCAGGTGTTGCCGGATTCGAGAACGATCCAATCTTCTGGATGGGCGAGGTCGACTACAGTGGACTCACTGCTGTAAATGATGTTCCGGACGCGAATGCGCCGAATTTCTGGGATGTGCAATAGCACGGTGCAGGCTTCTTTGATCACCCTTGAGCCTATGACTACGACGGCTTCATCATGCTGCATGAGGAAGTCGGTTTTTGATTTTTGCAGGGACTTCAGTTCTACATCTGATTGGCGTTTTGGGACATGGCTGGCTATTGCTACGGCATGGCAGCGCATGGCGGTGTTAAATGGGATTTGGGCAATGTTCGGATTACGAGAACATGGGTCATTACGCAAGCACGATCGAATATCCCTGGAGGCTTTCTTGAATACCCCCGTCGAAGTCGCATCGAAGCTGTCGCAACCTCACGACCGAGAACACACGTAACTGTCATTTCTTCAGGCCACACACCTACCATTGATGTGGCACCATCAGAGTCACACGGCACCTACCAACGGGCTACGGCGCAGCTACGACGAGAAAGGGTTACTGTGCTTCTGCGTCTGCAGACCCTTTTTGTGCATAGAAGGACGGAATAGAAAAATACGGGGCGGCAGCAATATCGAATTCACATAGCGCGCGACACGGAGATGGAGATAGATCACAATCCACACATAGACGAGTTGCATCTCTGCAAACAGTCTTGGGTATAGTCTGTCGTGTTAAACGACAGACTCGAAATACAGTAAAATTTTAAAAAATACCTCCTATGTTACGTTCCGTTCCCATGTACATTGATTGTCTGGGAGGCCGAGAGGTATTGCCTGTGCTTGCCTCATCATGCAGATGCAGCCGGGCTGTTTGGTACCTGCATAAGCTTTCCAGTAGCACTGCAGGTCAGCGAGTCCCGCAAGGTAGCGGGAACAAGGAAGACGTCACACGGTAATCTGGGTACCACTGTAGCTGTACCTATAATTTACATAAAAAAAATACCTACCTAGGTAGGTAGGTACCCAGGGACCATGCTCATTTCAGCGTCCACCATCCATGCCAGCATCGAGGCCAGTCCCGGGCCTTCCTCATGGGAAATTATCATACAGGAGATCGCCCGTACTAGGTTCTTTACCATGTGGACTGACAGACTGGCGTGACTGGCGTGACTGGATGGGTATGCTTTTGTTAGCCTTACCGCCTCGGTATTATTTGCAACTTGCATGTCTGATCGATCTCCCCTTGTTGATGATGATCACGATCAACCCGTTGGCGGCCAACGCCTTTTTTTTCTTCTTCTTCTTCTTCTTGCTCGTGCATTCGGCTTTATGCTCGCTCCAAGGCCGCCAAGCCGCCTGGCGGGAGTATCGAGCACGTCAGAGACGCGAACCAACAAGATAAAAGGGGACCCACACCACTTACTCTTTTTTCTCTTTTTGCTTTATTAGGGTTGACCTTTGGGGGGGGGGGTTTGGCATTTTATATATATATATTTTTTTGCCCTTTTGTCGTTTCCCCATGCATGCCCATGCCATTTCCCTGCCCGAAATAGAGTGAATTGAATGAATGCACATCGGAAAATGAGAACCAGACCGCCCATTTGGTGTAAAGCCCAGGTGGGTACCTAGGTATGTACATGTGTAATATAATGTACCTAAGTATTGGGTTTCCCTTTCCACCCCCCATCTTTCCCCCCCCCCCAATCCCCCCACCAAAATTGGAAGCCCCCCCCCCCAATCATCCTTCGCAACCCCATCCAGCTGGGTCCAAATGACGCCATAGGGTAGCGTTCTGATTGATACTGCAGCCCTAACCTAGCAAAGCTCAAGGCCTTCCCACCGTTGTATTTGGTCCGTCCGTTCCTTCCCCCACCCCCCCAACCCCCGTTCCATCCGCCCCCATGCATGGCCCGTCCCTCTCCCCTCCGGCGCCGGACCGATCAAGGGTGTGTAAGTGGCCAGCAGTATGTGCCAGGCAAGCCCTTTTTTTTCTTTCTTCTTTTCCATTGAACATTGAAAAGCCAGAGCTACTGTAGCTGCCAGCCCGCCAGTCCCTAGCTCCTCTCTCTCTCCCTCTCTCAAGGACATCTTCCGAGACTATGTAACTTTACATTGTGTACACTAGCCCTTCCATTGCCGGATCCCCAGGCCCCCAGATAAATTATGGACACACTCATGTTGCGTTGGCAACTTTGGGGGTGGGGCTAATTGTAAATTGGGAGGTCGGCCGCTGATGATCGGTATCCCTTGGGCATCTGGGTGTTCGTTCACAACTTCACTGTTGGGGAGTTGGGGGGGCAGAGGAAGAAGCGAGCTTGCCGATTCCCCGGGATTTCGCCGCATCTCAACGCTATCGTTTTTCCTTTCATTGCCGGCAAAGGAGTAGATCGCAGATGAAGCCAAGTCACAGGTGCAGTAACGAGCGGAATGCGTACAATAGGTAGATTGACGCCAGGATTCGAGCAGTCATTCGTCTCGTTTGCGTGGTAGCAATTCTCTGGGCTCGTAGTCCTCTCCACTCCATTCCATTCCATCCCATCCCGCACGTGCACACATCCTATAGTGGCATACATCATGAGCCTCTCAATCTCCAGTGCACTCACTCACCCCCAGAAGCCAATATCGTGATACCGTTAACCCTTTCCCACCTCCACAACCTCCCACGCAACACCCCGATGAGCTGGCAGTGATCTTCTGTGAAATTCTGCGGCCCGCAAAAACAACGTGCAGCACCTGCGCGTGTACGTCCCCGCTCGATAATGCGTTTCTTCCCAGCTCTCCGCCTCGACTGTTCGTAGACGGCTTTGCCTTGACGATGTATCGTCGTCGTGCATTCGAACGACAAGAATAAATAATTAAAAATCCAAGAACGCCGTTGCCAGTTCCCCCCCCCCCCTTCCCCCAACGTTGCCGTGTATGCATATATGCGTCAAAAGCACTGTCCATATATATACCTTATAAACCTCCTCAAATGCCGGGTATCGTATGTTTTCCAGGCTTGTATCGCTTCGCCCCACCCAAAAGAAAACAAAATCTTCGCAGCAAAAAACGCCAATGAAACACCGGGTATCGCGAAAGCGACCGAACAAGGACGTGGAGGAATTGTGAGGGTGGTTAAGAGCTGAAGGCCCTACAGCAGTCATCGCTGTTTCATAGGAAGCCCGGGAAAGGGCCACCTAGTTCATGCTGTCCCTGGCAGCATTGATTTCGTTTCCTTTCAGTTCCACGTCTCGCAGAGCCGCCGCCTCTTCGGCCTTTTCATCGGGAGGAAGCTCTAGTCTCTTTCTGAACCAACCACCTCGCTCCCATTTGCCAGTCACGTAGGCGGCGTCGTTCCTCACCTTATCGTCAATGATGCCAAAGAGGAGAGTTTCCAGTCTTTTAAAGTCGATTGGTTTGAGGATCCAGCCGTCGAATCCTGCATTCATGTACGTGTTTTTCTCGCGTTCCATGAGTGACGCTGACACTGCGAAGATAGGGATTCTGCCATGATTTGACGCAACAGCGGAGAGTTTGTGATGCTCTCCTGATTGCTCAATCTCACGTATCATTTTCGTGCTAGTCAGGCCATCGACAATTGGCATCTGTGTCGTATCGTGTTAGCCCATTTCGGAGTTTGGCATGGCGTGGATTAGAGGATGGTAACAGGTAAGTTTGGTGAAAGGGGAATGGCATTCGCAAAGTATGTGATATACAGGGAGACTGACCTGCATGTCCATGAGAACAACGTCATATTTCTCTGAGCCCTCCCGATAAACAGACGCGCAGTCTTCGCCGTTCACAGTGTGATGTACGGTATGTCCCGCCTTCTCTAACCGTTTCCGCAGGACCTTCATGTTGATAGGATCGTCCTCGGCTATGAGGACTTCCAACTTGGCAGAGGTGGGCTGGGCTGCCTTGTGAACATTGCCATCATTTGTCGTGGCAGGAGAGCCGACCCTCGTTGTGCCCGGTTGCGGGTCGTCTCCAACTTCGAACAAGATACCAGACGTCTCGCTGGGTTGTGCAGGCCTCTCAGGTTGGTCGTGGTACTCATCAGGGACCTTTACAGGCCGAATTGGCGTTTTAGAGTCGGTAACGTACGCCATCCCAACGGGCTCATCAATGACGTCAATTTCGCCGTCTTGTTCATGGTTCTTTCCGGGGGTTGACAGAGACCTAGCCAAGTCGCCGGGCCTGCCATACGAACGATGAGGACTCAAGGAGCGTGACGCAGCACTCCGCGAGTTGCTATCATGATGAAGCGCCCTTGAACTTCGTCGTTGTAAGCTCGCCTCCTCCCAATCTGGTTCTCCCACGACCAACGGTGTTTGTATGGCATCGATAAGCCTGTCGGCGTCACTCCTGGTGCTCTTGACACTGCATCGACTCGCCACACTAGGATGAGTGCCGATGCTGATGTCGTCGTCGAAGCTCCTCCCAAAGGGCGTGACCACTTGTTTGTGGGTGCTATTGGCGCCTCCTCGATCGACGAGCATGACCTCACTATCGTCAACGGGAGGAAGCGTTATCGAAACAGCGGCGGCTATGGAGTCTGTGGTGGATGTTTCATGCCCTGCATCCTCTGGTACCCCGGGCGAGTCGGTTGGTGGCATTTCGAATGGTAGTTGGATAACAAATTTAGAGCCCTTCCCTTCCTCTGATTTCAAGCGCAGCTGGCCATCCATGTTCCGAACAATCCTAGCTACCATGGCGAGGCCGAGGCCGAGTGTTCGCGGTTGGTCGTTTTCCTTTTCCTCTTCCTTCTCTGGCTGACTCTCGTCTGTGTCAATAGATACTTGTTCCAGGTCGCGGAACAGTGCATCCAACTGGCGCGACTTCATACCGCGCCCCGTGTCCTGAACAACTATCTCCACTCTAACCTTGTTTCCCTGGACCTCTGCAGAGTACAGCTCAATCCTGACGAACCCGTTGGTTGTGTGCTGCACTGCGTTCGCCGTGATATTTGCGACGGCCTGTCGAACTTTCCTCTGGTCACCGTACACGTACTTTGGCAATCCCGGATGCTCAATGACCTCATAATTAATGCCCTTTCTCTTTGCGTCGTTCCTGAATGGTTCCGTCGCCTCCATGATGCATGCAGGGAATTCGAAGACTTCATCAGTTACCAGGTCATTCCCTTCTTCGGCCTTTGTGAGGTCCAAGAGGTCATTGATCGGCATGAAGTTAGCAAGAACCAACTGGTAGTGGTGGCCGCATAAGAGCCTGAGCTCTAGATCAAGATACTTACTACATAAATGAGCGACTTGGAAGCCGAGTGCGACTTTGAGAGGTTGTCTCTAGTCTCCTGATCCAGGCTACCCTCGAGGGCTATTTCCAGGTAGTTGATGATAGCATTGAGAGGCGTTCGAACTTCGTGGGCAGAATTGGCCAGCAACAACCTTGTCAAACGACTGCCTTCAAGCGCCGCTTCCTTCTGGCGCCAGACCTCTATGAACTTGCCATAGACGAGACAGAGCACCGCGGCTGTCTCGATCTGCTCCTCAGACCACTCGCGACATTTACCGAGTACGGTCTCGTGCCAGACCTGGAAAGACTTCCGAGGCTCAAGGTAATCCCGAGTCCCTTCCTGGACGATTTTTTCATAGGGGTTGCCGGCCCAATTAACCTCCCGGACCATGCCCTTCCTGAAGAAGACGATGAAGTCATGGCCTCCGACGCTGAGTGGCACATAGAGAAGCCCGGCAATAAAGTGGAATCCTGGAGGATAGCGTAGGTCTGGAAAGTCCTCCTTGATATCCTGCGTGGTTACAACGGAGGTGAATTTCCGGAGTCTCAGATATTCAAGCATTGCAAGTGCCTCTTGCGCGTGTTCGAACTTTCCCATGATCTTGGTCTCTCCTCTGATGCATAGCATGCCGAAATCCGCGCTGAACAACTTGAGTAAATCGTCGGACGAAGCAATTATGTACCCAGAAGGGTTCTTATCCGTTGGTACCGTGTTGATGAGCTTGCGGGCCTGGAGTCTCGAAGAATAGGACAGTCGTTCAATATTCCTCGAAACAGTGTCGCCAACGAGTCTGCACATCTTCCGGATAGGGAAAGACACGCGCATGCCCTTCGGACCGTATGAATGGCACGCAATGAGGCCCCAGAGCTCGTTGAAGGCATTGATAGATATTGACATGGACGAACGGACCGCCATATTGCCGAGATACTTCAAGTGGATGGGTGACATGGCTCGGAGGTATGAATGGGTCATATCTAGAGGGACTTCGAGATCCTCTTTCGAACGACAGACTAACCTCGCGGTCTCCTGATCCCGATCGTATAGGAGTCGCACCTTGTTTACTTTGTAGAGCTCCCGTGCCTGTTTGGGGATATCGGAGGCAGGAAAATGAAGACCGTTGTAGAGATCCCTTGTGGCGCTTGGATCTACCAGCTCGGTAACCACCTTGCCATTGAACGACGAGTCAAACTGCATCGTGCATCAGTCTTTTTCTGCACACTGATTGTCTCTCATGGCCAACTCACCTGGTAGACCATGACTCGATGAAAGCCCGTCAACTCTTTGATTATCCCCACGAGAACCTTTAGGAACCGTTCCAGGTTGGGTGCGGAGGCTAGCTGTTCTTGCACCTGCGACATTATGTCGAAGACTTGCATAGCGCCAGCTTCACCTTTCCTTTTGCGGGCACTCCTCAGAACCCTAAGCGGCCTGCTGGTCATCTCCGTGCTCTCCGCGAGTTCCTCCATCGTCGGGTTCGCGTGGAGCGTGTCCTCCGGGACGTCTGGTGTGTTTTCGTCTTCTGGGCGAAGTGGGAACTCGGGATCGTCGTCAAGCTCAAACTCACAGATAATCAATTCCGTATGAGCAGTGTGGATGTGAATAGCACACCACAGCTTGGTCGCTCGTTTCTTTGGTTGCATCACGGACATGCTGAATACCTCCGGACCATTGATGGAGGGATCGGCGTCCTCGTCTCGGATGAAGTCAATGTGGTCCAAAAGATTGTCCGCCTGCTCGTCGGTGAGGATGTCGGTGAAGTTGTGCAACCGGAAGAGATCAAGGGGTGAGTATCCGATGAATCGCTTTGAATTCTCGCTGGCATACCTTACAGTGAAACGGCCGTCAGGTTCCTCGCGTATGGCAAGCATAAGGCCGAACGCCTGGATTGCACCCGGCGTGTGGATGGGCTCGTCCTCGCACCGTTGCAAGGTTCCATCCCTTCCTGTGATAACCAAGTGGCCATCATCGGTGGTGACATGTTTGAATCGTGTTGTCATATGACCGTCAAGTGTGTTCTCTGGGGGGCTGTCTGACCCTCGTCCAGTTGACCCTGCGGGTTGGCTGGTGGGCATGTCACCGCTGGCCACGGATCCCTCATCGTCAGATTGTTCGTCGGCAAATAGGGGTAGTGGACGAGACACATGACGTTCGGCATCGGCCTGCACAGTCGACCTAGCCCCTGCGGCATGTCCCCTTCTGGTTTCCTGCCCGAAGTCTCTTGGGCCAGGCGAGCGTGCTGATGACCTCACGGAATGCATGGAGTCACTCGTGATACTAGCAGGGCGCCCTTTCGGGTTCTTGGTGGTATCGTTGCGATGATTGACTGGCCTGGGTGTGCCATAGTTGTCTGACGACAGTCTCGAGTACTCCTGGTCGGCAGAGCTTGCGTTTGGAGGGTCGACACTGATGACAGACCGAATTGGAAATACTCGGTCGCTTGGGTCGTGACCCCCATGCCCGACCTGGCGGTCGGATGCGGCACTCCATGATGATTGAATGCTGGGAGACTTGACGTGATGTGAGGTGTTGCCGCCGCCGAGGGGGATATTCGTATCGAGACTGGCTTGAATACCGGCCGCAAGGTGCACAGGGGTGGGGCTGCGCACGCGTGGATTTGATTCTTGTAGCTCAGTGCCATAGGCAAAATCGCGCTCCTCGAATGCTTGTGAAGCCTGAGACAGGCCCGACGTCTCGTCTGGGTCCGAATCCATACCTTCTTCACTTGGGTTTCTCCCTTAGGAGACCTCAAAGCCCCAGGCTACGTACCGGCGAAGCGCGGCGTGGCCAGGTGCGCCCTTGAGCAGTGGAGCAACCAACGGACGTATGTAGTGTTCTGATGTTGTGACTCGTTGGGGCGTGCTCGACGTGTTCTATATGGCGAAGCTGGGGAGGGTGCGAGGGCACTTGACATGGGGCCAAGTCGTAAAATTCGCAACTATCCTCGTCGACATTGGGGGATGTTTTGCGGCTTCAGTCGGCGATGTGCACCGTCAAGCTCCCGTCTTTGAGTCAAGTAGGAAACTGGGGGAACAAGGCGGATGGATGCTGCTCGAGTGAAGGGCCGAATGTGGTCGAATAGTGGTGAAAAGTGGTTCTCTGGCTAACAAGTAGCAAGTAGCAGCGAGAAGGGGGTGGACGTGGGAGGGCAGGTGATGGACGACAGCCAGAAGCCTGCTCGTTGGGTAGATTTGCGTGATGCACCGAGTCCAGACGTGAGGGCGTCGTCCTATGTGTTACTAATACCCATCTCTTTGCGTTCGAGTCGTAGGCAAAAGACTCACAACTTCACACGTAGTTGGTGGGATAGAAGGTAGATCGAATTACGAAAAAGCTGCAGGAAGTCCAGGGCTGAGAGGCAAAAAGAGTGGCTCTGGGGATAGCTGGGCTGCTGGGCTGCTGCTGGGTATCCCGGATAGGGTTTCGGGGGGGGGTGGAGAAAGGCTTGGAACTCTTGAAGCTCTTGAGGTGCGAGTAGCTGTAAACCGTACTATGTACCTAGGAAGACCGACCAGTGGACCACACGCCCGTCTGCTAGTACTATCACTATATTTGAGTGACAAATGCTAACAACCAGGAGCATCTGCACCACAATCCGTCCTAGTCTTTGTGGGCAGAGGCGTACACAAGACAAAGAAATTGGCACCTGGCAGGCCTGATGACTTCAACAGAACCCAACTAAACTTTGCAAAGATCCTGTTAGTGACTCTAACGGCCCAGCACTCCTACCCTTCCACCACTCTATATAGTGGGATGGCGTTTCCCACTCTCCCATCCAGCGTCCTGCTGTCCGTCCTCCGTTTCGGAACCGAGTGGTGATGAAGTTGATTACCATATCAGCCTCCACCATCCCATTTCCTGACTTGTATATGTACATGTGTGTACGAGTAAGGAGTTAAAAGAAGTGAACGGTGTAAAGAGACAGAGAAATTCATCTCAATGTAGCATTACCTGTCAGACCGTGCACTGTCCACTGTGCATATGTACAAGGGGCGATACGGCGATCGATGATCTTTCCCAAGTTTGAAGAACGGGACTGGAAGGCGCGTTTAGAGGATGGGAAAGTTGAAAAATCGCATTTGCCCCTTCCCAAATTCACCGGCGAAACTACCTACCCAGCTACCCTAGGATCCCTCACCAATAACGCTGCCAAGATGTGCAATTCGCCCCTTCTTTGTGTTGTTCCAAGCTTTCACTTGCTACAGCTACACCGTGCCATCCCTCTTCAGACGTTTACCACCGCTCAAAGCCGTGAAGAAAACGGCCAATGTCTTTCAATGTTGACACCACAGATCTCAAAGCCACCTGCAGCATGGATACCGAGAGATCGGGCCAATCACCCCATGGCGCTAATATGTACTAGACCGCGCTTCATTCAGCCAAGTAATTTAAAGGTCCATACACCATTCTGGCCGTTTACTGTCTCCTTCAGCCAAAAAAAGGGACACTTAGGCAGTAGGACCTCAGATGCTTTAATAATGTGCATTGCAAGTCCTCCAGATGGTCGGCATAGACTCTTGCAGTATTCAATTCACTGGGATGTATCATACGATCAGACGGTGTGCGTACAAAGAATCCTTGCGTGCATGCGCTCATCGCTGACGTCATAGGCGTTAGCATACACAGTAGTGAATAATTCTTACCGGCCCGCAGTTCAAATGCCGGCTTTGAATCCCATACTACGTATGCGCGGTACACTCAGTGTCAGGGTGCGCTATCGCTACCGTTACAGTGCACGGACCAGGCCTAGGGCCTTGGGCTGTACTTAGTTTTATCCGAGGCCATCTCGGCCCTCCGAGCAAACTTAGTTTAGAAGAACCAACAGAACCCACATGAATGCAACCACCTTGACACTCAGTGTTGACTAACGGACTAAACGACACCTTTAACCTCCCAACCTTAGAAGTCAGGGTCCCCCAGCCGGTGGCCTGTTGCCTGCGACCCAGAGACTTGGGATGGAAGGATTTAGCGCCCTTTCATGATGAGCCCTTATTAATAAAAACCACTCACTTAGAGTGTTCTGAGCATACCTTTCAGTCAGTACATGAGCCAGCCGCCCGAGAGCACCCTACGTAGCTTGGTAGCGGTATGACAAGTAGTGTTGCATGGATGCTTTCCGTTCTCACCTTGAATCAATCTCCAAGCCTACAAAGCAATATGGGAGTGGGTTGACAGAGGAAAGAAACGGACGTTTGGAATAATGACACTAGCTGAGATGTGGTTGGCTCCGGAGCTATAATTCCGACAGCCCACGGAGCCGGTGCTGATCATCGGCTGATATTTGGCCGGAACTTTTCAGAAATCGGCTTCAAGTGTACCCTTATAACCGTTCCAGGCATCTCATTCGTTGGATTGTGGTTTTAGACCGACGTCGCAACGGCCCCAGGAGAGATATTGCTCACTTCAAGCAAGGAAGGATCATGGGAGGAGCCACCTGGGCAGCTAGATACGTGTATTGCACATCTGTTGAAATTCCGCGATATGCAACGGCAAACCGTAACTCCTCTCTGTAGAGCCACGATGTCCTGTCAATCCTAGCATACCTACTTGTCAAATTATATGGGGTAAATGAGTGTGAATTGATTGCAATAGCAGAAGAGAAACCCTATTATAAAGGTTTAGGCTCTTCTGCCTACTATTTGTATGCTATTTCTTCTCGCCGCGGCATTCCGATTATTCCGTACGGAACCTGACCTCCGTCTACATAGTCTGATCAACTTACTTCTGCAGAAGGACTAGGGTATCATCAACACTACTAAGTACATACTTATCCATTTGCTGTAGTACCTTTCACACTGAAAGCATCCTCCAAATTCATATTCTAGATACCTAGGCGACATTGTTTGCTGAATAATTGAATTGTGCGGGTTCCATCCCGAGTGTACTTAGGTAATTGCGGCTGACAGGCAGGATGCAGGATATTACATGAGGCTTTGGGCATTTCCCCTGACCAATTTTCCGAGCGTTGAACAAAGATACAGAAGAACAAAGCGGTGTGAAGAAACCGAATTCCAACTTTCTCTTACTGGCTGCACTGTGCACTCCTCAAGTCTCGACCATTCACCGCGCTGGTGGGCGCCATATTCAGTCGTCGGCAGACGAGGTCCCGGGATATATTTATCTAGATGATTAACTTCAAAAATCTCGAGCCTGGGCCGCGTGGTGGCACGCACAGACCTTTCTCGTCAGTCCCAGATAGACCGACTAGTGATGCCTATTTGTAGGAGGTTCACCCATACTTGCTGTTTGGTCTCTCACGATAGCCATGGCGCCAATCAACTAGAAGCCAGACAACCACTGCGTACCACACTACTTATTCGTGGCCTCCAAAGTTGTTTTCCCTTCTTAGATGGTTTTTAATGCATGTGCACATATGACGACTCGATCGCACTCGTCTATTCATATATTCATATAAAGAAGTATGCAGGACGGACGGTTGTTGCATGTGAGGACCAGGAGCACCCGCCGGGTGCCTGATATACCATACCTAGATAGTACAGTATCATGAAGTTTCACTCCGTAGTTATTTGTGATAGTCTGGAAATACATATACCGTAGTTGAATTACCGGGGATAACATGAATAGAAAGGTGCTTTTGCAGCATATCTCATGTGTATAACCAAACGTCGATATGCCTGTAGGTAAGCCAGTAAACCGTTATCTTGAGACTGCTCAGCTTCAGTATTCTTTCTTTCTTATGACATATGATATTCTAGCCGAAACCATTGGTTCAATCAATGTTCGGCTAGGCAGGTGGGCGGTAGCTACAGAGGAAAAGTGCCCGCCTCAACCATCGTTTCAAAGTTGCTGGCAAGGTAATCGTGTAGAGTTCACACATTACAATTTTGCAACGTGTAGTAGAATTGGCTTATCTCTATAGAGCTCTCTCTGACGAGTTCCGGCTTGACTATAGGGAGCGCTATACGTGACCACACGTATAGTCGCAAACCAACCCTCTAAGACATCTCGTGAAATTTACAAGAATCTTCGCACCCTAAGTCCTTATAGCGAACATGGCCGTTGTTAATTGTCACATACTGCCTTATGTTGCCCGGCATGAAATATCTCATGCAAAGGCTATGTGGCTTATACTAGGAAAGACCACACTCTTAACCTTCTAAGTTGGAGTTGCTCTTCTTACCTACGTACTATTGATGCACGTGTGAACACCCAGTGCCGGCGCCCTGTTCAAGATGGCCGGCCGTCCTCTTGATTGTTGCACCTGGCGTGGAAAATGTATTGAGTAATTGAGCGTGAAGTGACTGCAATGGAAGAAGATAAATTGTCATAAAGGTTTGAGCTCTACTGCCTACTATCCAAATGCTAATTCTGCTTGTCCTAGCATGCCGGCCATTGCCTATCGCTGGCCTGATACCGTGCCGTATTGCGCTGCAAAGGGAGATACTCGATCTTCGACACCTAATTACATGTAAGAGGCAAAAGCAGTTCACAGCCTTGTAATGACAACAAAGGTAGGAAGATGTGCGAGGAGATAATCACTTTGTGTTCAGACACAATGGTATTATTTGTCCAAAAGCATATGTACGATTCCCGAGGTTACGACCTTGGGGGTCAAGTGGTGTCCTTGAGGGCACTTAATGCTCTTTGTCTTCTTTTTACTTTGACACTTTGTGAAGACAATGCCATCTGAGAAACCACAGGAGAAGATGATGAGACAATACCCTTTGTCCCCCATGGCTGCTGAGTACATAAGAGAGGGAATCGTCAGCTGTTAGGAGAGCGATACTGCTGTCAACGACCTCAAGTGCTCATCACTATCCCTCCTCTCCCTAGCAAATACTCTTCCAAAGCCCTCTCGCTCCAACCACTCATCTTCCATCTATCTACTTCCCTTGCCAGGTGCAATAAGCCTTCAGGTATGGCTGCTCTCAACTCTAGAATGAAGGCGCTCTTGGGTCCTAGAGCTGTCATGTTTGTCCAGGACACCCTTCCTTTCTCCGTCGCCCCAGACTATGAGAATCTGGAGCCTCCCGAGGATCTGCTGCAGGCCATGCAGAACTTGAGTTTGAATGACCTTGCTGAAGGCCAGGACGTTCCAATGACGGACGCACCAGACTCGGCTGAGGGCAGTGGAGACGTGACCGCAGGTGAGTTGGTCAAGATGTTGAGAAGAATGGACGTATCGGGGCCGGTCACCGCGGCGTGAAAGTGAGTAGTCCTCTTTTTTTCCTCTTCTTTCAAAGACAGTCAACGTCATCATAGAACATTTCAATATTATATTTTTATATTTATTTGATATTCCATACTCTTACGTGACCGGGTTTCATCCAATATCCTGTACGCTGCCGTAAAGCTTTTGTCGAAAGCTTCTGAAGGTTACTCTGTGCATGAAATCTTCTTCGTGGAACAACAAGTCTTTCCCACGACCCATGGACGGGCACAAGCAGCGCCGTGGCAATCATAAGGCGGTACTATCTACCTAGGTAGTTGCCGCACAAGTACGTCCACGGGTCTGCACGTAGCACGTTTTCACTAAGGTAAGTAGATGACCGTAGTTGATTTCGTCGTAGCCCGTATGGCAGCCCGAGTGGTCTATCTAACCATCCGCTAAAGGCTCTTTGGGGGTTGGGAGTGCATTGTTACGGTGTGGACGGGAATCCAATTGTAGCTTCGTCCCCATAGACTTCCATTCAAAGGGACCTCGGGAGTGACTGCCTTGTGGGACTCGGTCATCTCTTTGTTGGAGTGTTACAGCTACGCCGTAACACTAGTTCCAGCAAGTCTCTCATTTCCGTGGTCACTATGTACCTAGGTAGGCATAGCACCTATCACTCCTGTAGTCGTGCAGTAGAATATCAGGTGCGATTCAGTCCTTGTTAATCTTCCCCAAGGGCATGCTGATGGCGGCAATATCACTTGCAGTTTAGCTCTCTTACCAGGCATCTGGAGCAAGACGGCTTGTACGATGCATCTATGATAACTACCCTTGATGAGGAGATAGGCTGGCAGATTCTAAAAAGAAAGAGGGCAGGGGGCCCGGGAGGGGGTGTTGGCGGGCCGAATGGTTCAACGACGAGTTATGAGGCGTCGTGGATTTGAGGCACTCGAGATTCGCTATCATCCCGAGCTATGGCATGAAAGTGCTACTGGAGGTAAGGTCGTTTGGCTGCGACCGGTCATTTCCGTCCTCGCAATTCTAGGGGACCCCTTGCGTGATCCTGCAATCCCACCAAGACAAGCTGCTTACATGCCATACTATCTTGGGGACGTTTGACCGGGTTGAGATACTTAGGTAGGTACTGTGAGGACTAATATCGGCGCTTCGGGCTTTCCCAGGTCCTTAAATTGGCGTCTCATGTCAGTGCTTGCCATCCGAAGTCGCCAAGCAAACGGCGTCCCGAAGCAACAAAATAAAGTTGGAGCTCTAGTGGACCGTTGCTGCTATCTTTGGAGCGGGCCAGCCGGTCTCAGGGCATGACATCTGGACCCCAGCGGGACCCCAGCACTCAACCTCTCCCTCCCCCCACGCTACTGTGGTGTCAGGACTGTCAAGGTGTCTGGGTGTGTGTGGTAAATAGAGACGTTGGTGCATGGGGCAAGCTCGGCCCCGCTGGCTAATTAGAATCTCAGGAGCTTCCTCCCAAAAGAACGTTTTAACCGAGACTCATCATCCTAATCTGCAGTCAGTTAATCAATCTCAAGTTGGTGTGCGACCGAAAAACAAATTTATCCTCTTTGGACCCCCCCCCCCGGAAGACTTCTTTCATTACCCGGAATATCCCATAATCAAATCTCGCAAATTATCCCGATCTGCCAACTCTGCTGCTGTCACGGCTTGTCTTGGTGTGACATTCAACAACACTTCATCTTCTTTCTCCCCACTTCAACATCTTTCGACGATTACAACAACATTACAGCAGAGAACTTCTTAAGACCTCAAGACCGCTGCCACGCTTCATAGATCTTCCAAAACAGTATCAACTCCATCAGCTACAGTACCTTCTACCCTGAATCAACCGCTAAAATGCCTGGTGTTCGTAAGTGACACGCGATACCCTCGTCAACAAACAGAGACAGGCAGAGAGACTTGTCTCATTCCCGTCACACCATGCTATGGAGCGGACACACATACATGATTACGCTTGCAAGCTTCGAATTCGATCGTTTCTTGGCATAGCGTACTCTCTGCCTCTCTTGCTCCGCCACTTTCCATCCACTACTGCCCAGTTGCTAACCATACACTTCCGTCCACAGCTCCCAACGCGCTCAACAACTTGAAGGCCAAGT
Organism: Cytospora piceae; assembly: GCA_016508685.1. Lineage (NCBI taxonomy): Eukaryota > Fungi > Ascomycota > Sordariomycetes > Diaporthales > Cytosporaceae > Cytospora > Cytospora piceae. The sequence goes on along the minus strand of JADMLE010000002.1, from coordinate 1,264,755 downwards.
TCAAGGCCATCTTCAAGAAGAAGGAGAAGAAGAGCAAACCAACGGAGGCCGCACCAGCTGCGGCCGCCACCGCTGGTGCCACTGAGCCCGCGAAGACTGACGCTGCACCGGCTGGTAAGTCGAACATGATGATCCCACCCCGTAGCACCAACACCTGCTGATGTCTTATCTGTACAGCCGAGCCCGCAACCGCACCCGCAGCCGAAGCACCTGCGCCTGCGCCTGCCTCCGAGGAGACAAAGAAAGAGGAAGCTGCCGCTGCCACCCCTGCGACAATAACCACCGAGGCCGCACCGGCCCCTGCTGCTGCTGAGGCTGCCAAACCAGCTGAGGAGCCCAAGAAAGAGGAGCCAGCCCCTGCTGCTGCTGCTGCTCCCGCCCCTACGGCCACCGAGGAGGCCAAGCCTGCTGAGGAGACCAAGTAATTTTCTTTTATTCGATCATTTTCTTCGAAGTGTGCTTGACCAGCATGCAGATTTGCTGCAGCGTTTTTCATGGCGTGACCATCCCACAACGGCCAGCGGGAAGCTGAACGAGATTGGTCCTTTTGCTTTTCGCATAATGGGAGCGAGTATCGGATGTGTAATGGGGGGTGGTGTTTGAGGATCTCGAGGGGCACTTGCCCCCCTTGGAGGAGACCTCCGGTTTCTGCTGGATTTTATTCGTTCTTGTCTTTTGTCTGCTGTTTTTTCTCTAATACCACTCGCGTTGTCGTGTTGTGTTGCAGCCTGTCAGAGTTGTATAGATACCCTCAATATACCAGATTACATTCAGCATGTTCCTTGAGCACACATTCTACATTTCTGCCGCTTCTGGGGAATCCCAAATGGAGAACAAAGACTGCTGGTACCTACAGTTCCATAGAGTGGAGGCTTCCAAGCAACTCATGCATTTTTGCTCAAATTCCATCATAACGAATCTGGCGATCGGTCACAACGACACGCGAGAATGGGTCTCCACTATCATTCGGCTCGAAAGATCTGCATTATTGGCTATCAATGGCCATTTCCACAGGATAAAGGCTATCCACAAGACCCTGAATCATTGATACATCTCGAGGAGGGGCGTGCGGCCCCACCCGAACCCTTCCCACCCGCCTTCCTCACTTCGCCCACGGTGCTTTCGTGACACTTATTTGATTCCCAGCCGTCCCAGGCGGACCACTCGGACGCACCGATCCCGGCGGCAGCATCGTCGGACCCACGCTCGGCTCGCCAGGCCTTGCGGTCGTCCGCGGTGGCTCACGGCCGACAGAAATTCCCGGCGCCATCCCCGTCGCCCTAGAGTAAGGTATTCCCGGCCCAGAAGGTCCCGGCATGCGCGTAGCCTGCGCCCATGGAGCGGCGGTACCAACACCACCAGCAGAAGGTTGAGAAGATGCAGCAGAAGCGATGGGCTGGTTCACCATGTGCACGCTTTGCTGCGGTGCGGACGCCTCCGGGTCGACGTCCCACGAGAACAGCGAGCCGAATGGGAAATGCTGCACGACAGGGAACTTGGACAGGACTTCGGCGTTGAACATCTTGACCATGCCCTTGTTGATCTTGCCCCAGCCGTCCTTGATGCCCGATATGTCGTAGAGGATGGGGCTGTGTTCCCAGAAGGGGCCCTTCTTGACGTCGTTGATGAAGCCGATGGCGGAGAAGTACATGTTGATGTCCCGTAACCGCTCGACAGCTTCCGGCTTGACCACATCGCCGGGCTTGGGTGCCCGCTCGACGGAGCCCTCGAGGGGCATGGGGTCGTCCTCCGTGATGGGCCGGGTTAGTTGTGCCGAGCCGAAGATGTAGGGCATGAAAGAGTGGTCGTCGAGGCCCCAGACGCCGTGGGAGCCGGCTGGTTCCAGTGTGTATGTGAGAATGAGACGGCGCACCACTTTTAGATATCTGTACAAATGTCAGTGTACCGCCTTGAACCGAGCCTGAATTGTGACCTACTGTTCGAAGAGACCAAGCACGATGCTGCGCTCAATGTCACCATCTTGAGAGCCATCTTTGAAAGACCCAAGCTTCCATAGACAGCCCAAGAATGCCAGAAAACTCAGCTCATGGCCCGTCCCATAGTCCAATCTCTGGGGGCTACCGAAGCTCCCAAGGAAATAAGCCTTTAACTCGTCGATAGCGCCGAGAGTCTTGCCATCCCCTCTGTCCTCATGTGATGACTTTCCACCTGCGGTTCTAAAGCCAAGCACGTCCTCATTCACAAACTCCTCCAGCAGCTTCCCCACGCTGTCCTCCAGCAACTGGTACCACTTCCGGAAACTGATGTTGCCGAACCTCCTCGGGCCCGGATCTGGCGGCGCCTCGTCGATATACGTTTCGGTTTTTCCAGGAGGCTCCGCAGTTTCTGGACGGACTCAGGGTCCTGCCGGTGTGCGCCGACCAGGGGATATGTCTTTGAGGGGCCGGAGGGTGTCTTGCGTGGGCAGAGGGCGCGGTTGAGCTGCATGATGAAGATGCCTATGTCCCGGTAGGCCTTGGATGTAAGGAAGCGTGCGACATCGGGCCCGTCGTTGATGCATTTGGAGGGGTCTGAGAAGGTATGTGGTTCGGAAGGGTTGAGGATTTCAAGCTGTGGGAAGGAGGAAGATGTGTTCGGTGCCCGGGCGGCCTGCTGGGGGGAGGCCATCCTGGAAACTTTGAAGAGACGAGATATGCTCGGGAGATGTGAATGGGTTGTCCTCGTTAGCCGGCTTCTCTGGCTGCTGCCCTCTGTTCTATCGTGTCCTTGAAGCGGTGGGCCCTCTCCTGTGGAAAGGCTCGACAGGGTCTGAAGTCTCGAGATGCGTAAGTGAGCAGGACCGCTCTACGACGGTGTTAGTGTTCAGATTATGTCGGTTAATATGAAACTGTAGAGATCAGAAGTCGAAGAATAGGTGCAGTGTGATAATCAGCGCGTTCGAGTCTCAGTGAACTGTCATGCTCGTCTCATGTGAGGTCATCTCTACCAGTGTGGCTCCAAAGCTGAAGCGGATCACTTGGGGGAAGAATTTAGGGTTAGGGTTACAGCTGCAGAATTAAGCCGTGCTTTGCGTGCCTTGCGTGCCTTCCCTGTCCAGGGTTGCTCGGGAAACATGGCTGGCCGCCCTTTCAGATGCGTGACGCACCTGGACATCTCGCAACCTTCCTCAAGGTACCGGTACTGGTTACCGCTGATAGAACTTCCAAGGTTTGTGAGACTGAGTTGAGATCGGGTGTGTTGTTGACTCAGAACACGCTTCGTCTCACATTCCGCCCAAGATGCCCTCAAAAAGCGCATTGCGCTCGGCGGCTGTCGCTGCTCAGCAGCAAGAACAACTCAATGCCTTGGACGAGGACTATGTGGGCCAATACCCTGCCAAGCGAACAAAATTCAATGCTGGCGCAAAGGGACGGAACTCGAGGACGGCGCCCGCAAAGGCTCCATTGAATGACCGTGCATTACGGGCGATTCGGAGGGATACTGCTAAGCGCAGCAACACCGAGCAGCCTGAGGGTCAAGCTGCATCAAATCGTCAGGGCAAGAGGCAACGGACGACTGAGGAAAACGAGGATGACGAGGGGGAGGAGTCTGGTGGTAGTGATGATGATGATGATGATGATGATGATGATGATGACGACGACGACGACCGTGAATATCAGGAGGGAAAGGGCGGGATCAATAACGAACTCATAGCCCAAGCTATTAATCGAGGACGGCATGGTCCTCAGCAGACTATCAACGGCATCGGAGCACGTCAGTATGAGCAGCCTCGAGGTGAAGATGGAGGGGGGGAAGAGGAGGGGGAAGAACAGGTCGAAGTGGATGACGATGAAGAAGACTTGCAAATGAGTCGGTCAGCTAAGGAAACGAGAGGCCGAGACCCAACACGGCCCCGAATGGTCACGACGGAGCCAGCATGTCCAACAGGGACAATGCTGAACCGGCGATCCGTACCAACCAAGTATCGGACATATATGAAATCCCAGCTTTATCGCCGGAGAAGACGCGAACGCATCAGAGAGCGGCAGTTGGACGTGGTACTAAGAACAAGGAAACAGCTCGTCGAATCAACCGAACAACTACTAGCCAACGTCGACAGCCTGTGCAGAACCAAGAGTCGAGAGATACGTTCTCGTCCAGTGCTGAGAATGAAGGCGAAGCCCAAAGTGACATCACAGTCAACATGGCTGAGGACTCGGCTTTCATCGAAACTCCTCGGCCGGACGAGAGCCCAGTGCTGGTCAAAATCAACAGTATGGGAGGCATCTTCAAGACGCTGAGACACCAAGCGTGGACGAGAAGGGCGGATTGGGACCGCAGTTTCGAGAGTGACGACAAGAGTAATGGCGATCCCACTGCGTGCAAGACAGTCTCGGGGAAGGCTTTGATGAAAGCAGCCATGAGCTACAAACGTCTCTTGGAGAACGCAATAGATGCCTTGCAGAACTCAGAAGAAGCAGACGATAATGACATCCACGCAGCGACCAACTACCTCAGTGGGAAAAGCGCCGAGACTAAGAGATATATCGCAGATATCAATCGGGCGGTCGAGCGTATCTGCACTGAGGAACTGGCTCCGCCTCCACCAGCCGCCGACGAGGACTCTGCAAAGCGAGCCATCCAGGAGAGACGGCTACTTCTCCTTGAAATTTCACGCAGGCTGATTCCCATGCTTGTTCTTCTTGTAAACAAGGCGTGCGGCTTGGCTGTATCAGAGGATCAACGGACCAAAATGACGATTTACTTTGACACATTCACACTTCAGTTCTTCCTGAGGACACTCATCTGGACTACTCGACTTCACAACGCACTCAGCCGAGGCCTCGAACAGTGGCCGTTTGAATCAGAGTTCACGAAGGACGACAAAAATCTTAACGAAGACGAACGAAAGTCCAAACAAGCGAAGATCGAGGCACGAAAGGTCTTCGGACTTCAACTGTCCAAACTGCACTCTGCTGCCAAGCGCGCAGAGTGGGCCATACAGGAGGACGCGGCGAAGAAGGCAGAGAAACAGAGACGAGAGGCCAACAGGCGGTGGGTAGAGGAGCAAACGCAAGTAGCCGAAGCTGAGAAGGAGCGTGAAGCAGAAAAAAAGAGGCAAAGGGACGCGGAGCAGTATGCCCACTTTGCCAGATTTACGCAACGCTTGCCATTGAAGCAGAACCCAATGCAGGAGAAGTGGGATCTGGATCAGGCTGCCAGGGAAAGAGCGTCACAAGACGCCTTTGTACAAAGCAACACGCCGAGCCAGGGCTTGCACCAAAGTCAAAGCCAGAGGACGTCAGGTATGGTTCGATTCCAAACCGGTCACTCCAAAGCTGGACCCTCCAGAAGTGATCGGATCGAGGATCCAGATGATTGGGACCCTTTTCTGGAGAGCCCGCCATCTCGGGACAGGGCTACGCCCAGCAATCAAACTGCACACAATCGCAAAAACGGCTTTGGCACCACACAGCGATCTTCCCAGGCGAACAGTCAGGCGTACAGACCGTGGACCTACGAGGAAGATAAGACGCTCGTCAAATCGATAAGATATGATAGAACCTACAATCTGGCCTCAATGGCGGCGGAACTGGGACGATCGGAATATGAAGTGGCGAGGAAGGTTGCTCTGCTGAAGCAGGGCTATAGAGCCAGGTTCATTGAGAGGGGGGAGGAGATCCCGGCCTACGCTCTCTAGATCGCAGAGTTTTGGGACCTCTGGTCTGTTGACTCTTTTTTTCTCCTCTTCTTTTTCTTTTCTTGGGCTTGGAGTGCGGTATGCCCCGTTGAGGAAGCTGGCTTCAACAACTCTCGGAGTGCAGTTCGTAGGGCGTTTGTCTTACATCTAATTGAAGGGGTGGCTAGGTTAGGAGCGGATTGCAGTCGCCAACTAGATAATGCCACATCATCACCACAAGCTATGTCTATCCTCGTCTAGTCCAGCCTATACGATATTATTATTTTCAATGACGGGAAATATGCTCATCGAATAAGCGTCTCGTACACACCAAGCAGTGGTAATGTTTAGAGAATGTCTGGGCTGTGCGTCGTTAGGCACCGCTCGCCGAGACAGTGCTGTTCTTTCACTGCTACCTTTTACGGAAGGCGGTGCGACGAAACGATAACATTCCTACAGAGAAGCTCTTGGGTGAAAGTTGGCAAATTTACGACCAGTCAAGAATCGGCGCGTATATCACGGTACATCTCGATAGTTGGTCATTTTTCAGTAACGACGTGTCTTGACAAGGGCCGCACCACTGGTTTGCCGGCTGAGGGTCGTAGACAGTCACGGAGGGATGCCAAAAGACGCTGCTCAAAGGCATTTCCATCGGTGTATGGCTATCGATACGCCATGTGGTTTATACGAGATCTCTCCTCACATGGGTACAGTCTGTTTGAGGGTCCAAACCCCAGGACCCGGACGTGGAGACTATATCGGCTATGCTTTCTCGCGGAAATGCAGCAGCAATGCGGTTGTCCAGCCAGCAGAGGGCTGGGATCCCCTGCAGTCAGTCCTCAGGATCTTGGGGTATCTGCCGAGCAAGCACCCTGTCCACGGGAACTGGGTCTTCTTCAATGGCCTGAATGGCTGCTTGTACCCTGATCAATGCCAACGTCCTTGACTCCCTAACTCCGCAAGGGCCTGAATGGTTTGCCACACCGGGATGGTGGTAGCGAGACGCGAGACGATGGTCCACATAGGCTGGCCTGCTGCTCTGAGTGGATAGGTATCTATATGCGTAGAGCACGGCTTGAAAGCTGCCAATTTTCGACCAAAGATCGATCTTTATCAAGGCGACAATCTTGGGCCGGGACTAGGATTGGTTCTGGAACACGGAGCGCCGGGTTATCTGACACGACGAGAACCGCTGGACCGTAAAACGCAACGTTAGAGCTTAGGCATGTGTGCATGTGTGCATGTTTGCATGTTTGCATGTGTGCAGGGAGCTGCAGGAGAAGGTTTCCAAGGTTCTCAGGAAGGTTGGGTGTGATATGATGTGTGGTTGGCGCCCTCCAATGTGCACCTGGGCAATGCGTACAGATTGCGTCTCCTTGTCTTCACCGGTATCTACACAGTACATGCCTAGGTGGTATCAACCTCTTATCAGCTCATCCCTTGTCAACATGTGCTCCGTGCACACCAAGCAGCCAGCGTGGGCTTTTACACGGAGCCGACGGGGTCCTCCTCATTCTCCCCACTTAGACCACCTGCACTACTGCAGTGGGCAAGGGTGAGCAAGGGTCAGCAAGGGTCATCAAGGGTCAGTGCTCCTGCTGCTGCTCGCTCTTCGCAAGTAGGTAACTGGACAGGTGCCCAATTTTATTTCTCTCCAAACACCTCAACCTCTTCTTCTCCATTTACAATACACTCAGTAGTCGACAAAGACAAGAAGTCAGGAAAAAGCAAGCTGCATGAAAAGGTGCTCCAGCATCACCAGTCCGTCCATTTTTCTGTTGTTTGGTTGTGATCTTTGGTGATTTGTTTCTACCATTGTACATTGCTTCTACAGCCCGCCATACCGCCGCACCCTAAAGCAACGCGTTGCGCAACCCCCTTTTACTGCAGGAAACACCAAGCTTTTGGCACCATTGGTACGTATATACGTGGCTGCTTTTTTACTACACTCTTCCCGCAACAACAGTCCCCTATATCCTTTACTTGGGGACATGCCCAACGCCTCAACAAGCTACGGCGCATCAACTGAACCTTGGGGTCACGCGGCTAACCGTTGCTACTGCTGTCCAGATACGACACCCCTCACCAAGCCCCCTTGTACTCCCCAACACTACTACTTCCGAGCGCCACAATGTCCGACGCCGAGGGTTTCGAAGTCGTTCAGCACGAGGAGGCTCCTGCTGAGTCCCCTCAGTCTCCCCCTCCTGCCGAGGACGCCCTTACTACTGAGGACGCCCCTGCTGCTGAGGACGCCCCTGCTACTGAGGACGCCCCTGCTACTGAGGACGCCCCTGCTACTGAGGACGCCCCTGCCGCTGAGGACGCCCCTCCTGCTGAGGACGCCCCTGCCGCTGAGGACGTCCCTGCCGCAGCTCCTGCTGCTGAAGAGGCCGCCGCTGCCGCTTCTCCTGCGAGAAAGCCGGCTGCTGGTGCTACCAATGGCACCAAGACTGCAGGTACCACGACTCTAGCGAAGAGGCCAACATCTACGACATCAACCACGGCTACGCGCCGCCCTGGCGCCACTTCGTCCACCCTCACAAAGCCAACCGCGAGCTCAGCTACCCGTACAAGTGCCGCGGGCGGTGGGCTGACCAAGCCTCCGACACGGCCGCCAGCAGGTTCGACCGTCGCCAAGAGGCCGTCTACCGCGGCCTCTACACACAGGTCCCAGCCTTCCGCGTCTGAGGACGAGAAACGCAGACCCTCAACCCTGACTACCGCTGCCCGGCGGACTTCGACTCTGTCGGGAGCCGCCAGCGGCAGCTCGCCCAAGCCCAGGCCTACATCAACCACGTCAACCACAGCCAGAAAACCTCCAACGCCCTCGGGCGTGACCTCTCCCACAACCTCGACGAGGCCAACCACGACCAGCAGGGCTTCCGGTCACACCAAAGACTCAAGTATCAGCTCGACCAGCACAGCACGCACAGCGACAAGGCCAACTGGAGCAGGCCCGGTTGCCGAGGCCAAGAAGCGCTTGTCTACCCTTGCTGGTGCAACCTCGACCAGCGGTACTCCCAAGCCTTCCAACCGGATTTCCATGTCAAGTGTTGGCTCGGCTACTGCTTCGGCCGAAGCTACCAAGGAGATCGAGGAGCTCAAGAGTAAGCTTACGGACAGTGAGACCGAGATTACCTCTCTTAAGGCGCAAATCTCTTCCTCTGAAGAGAAGATTGCGGAGCTCACAGAGAAGATCAGCTCGGTACCGGCCGAGCAAGGTACTGACGGAACTTCCGACACCGCCCGCAGTGAGCTCGCTGATGAGCTCGAGAGCCTCAAGGAGAAGCACAAATCCGAGGTCGAGGCGCTTGAAGTTCAGATCACTGAAGCCCAGACGAAGCTTAAGGAAGCCGAGGAGCAGCTCGAGAGGCAGAAAGCAGACCTGGCCGACCTCACTGCTGCCAAGGACGCGACGGACGCCGAAATCGCCTCCCTCAGGGAGGCCCTCGAGTCCGTCAAGGCCGAGCACGATGCCAGGCTGAACGAGAGCGAGGTCAATCTGACCAAGGCCACTGACGAGCACGCATCCAAACTCGAGGCTCTGCAGCAGACTCTGAGCGAACAACACAAGGAGGCAATCGCTGCTCTCGAGGCGAGACATGCCGCAGAGCTTGAGCAGGGCGCGACAGGCTCAAGTGACCATGATAAAGCCCTAGCAGATCAGAAAGCCGGCCATGATGCGGCCATGGCTGATCTGCAAAAGAAAATCGATGAGCTTACGGAGTCTCAAGCCGCCTTGGAGAGCGCCCATGAAGCCAAGGTTACCGACGAGAGCGCCGTGACCGCCGCCAAGATCGATTCTCTCGAGAGTGAGGTCGCAGACCTGAAGACCAAGCTCGAGGCTGCGGAGACGAGCTCTGAGAGTGTCAAGGCTGAGATGGAGGCCAAGACAAGCGAGATTTCCTCCTTTGAAGAGCGGATGCAGGCCATGGAAGCCAAATTGAAGGAGGCTGAGGAGACGGCATCGAAGGCGCAAGAGGCCATTTCCAAGTTCGAGGAAGAAATGAAGACAAAGGATGCAGAGATCGAAAAGCTCAAGTCGGAGCACGCCGATATTGAAGAGAGGCATAACCAGCATCTCAAGCAGATCACGACAGACTACGAGAACGAGATCAACGCCCTGCAAGGCGAGGCCATGTACAAGCGCAAGTACGAGGAGCTCGAGGCCAGGCATAATGAGCTGACCCAGGCTCATTCCGCGGTTACTGAGAGCCACAGCAAAGCTCTTGATGAATTTAAGAGCCAGCATGACTCCACCCTCGTTGCTCTCGAAGCAGCAAAGGCCGAACACACCAACGCTGTTGCATCCTTGGAGTCCAAGGCGGATGAACACCAGAAATCACTCGATGCTCTCCGGGCCAGCCACGCCGAAGAGCTGGAGAGCGCCAAGAGCGGTGTTTCTACGGAGCGAGACTCACATCTGGGCGATCTGGAAGAATTAAAGGCTAGCCACGCCAAGCAGATTGAAATCTTGAAGACCGAGGCTGAGACAGGCCTGGCAAAGGAGCTGGAAATTCTGAAGGCTTCGCACGGCGAGATCATCAACGCACTGAACGAGAAGAGCGAGTCGGAGAAGCAACAGCTGCTTGCCGCACACGCCGAGGAGCTCGTAGCAGCCAAGTCTGCCGGTGAGGGAGCCCAGGGCACCCAGCTTGCGGAGCTCGAGAATGAACTCAACAGCAAGCACGCGGCGGAGGTAGAGACCTTGTCGAAGCAGTTGAAGAACCTCGAGAATGAGCTGAACACCAATCATGCCACTGAACTGGAGAGCCAAATTGACCAGTTGAAGAGTGAACTCTCCGAGAAGCACGCTGCAGAGCTCGAGCAGCTGAAGAAGGATGTTGTGGACGCCCAGGCATCGAAGGACGAGCTTGCTTCCTTGAGGGCCAAGTTGTCGGAGGCTGACGAGCACCATGCCGCTGCTCTGGAGGCTGTCAAGCAAGAACTCCATGTTTCACACACTTCCGACATCCAGAAGCTGGTTGCATCCCACACGGAGACCATCGAGAACCTGATGAAGGACCACGCTGGTGGCGCTGACGACGCCAAGTTCGAGCTGGAGAGTCTGAAGGAGCAGCACGAGAAGGCCATCCTGGAGCTCAAGACCCAGTACGCCTCTGTGCTGGACAGCCAGCTCACACAGTCGAAGTCTGACCTTGACACTGCTCTGGAATCCGCCAAGTCGAACTTCGCCAAGGCGGAGGAGGAGATCGACCATCTCCGCGGCGAGCTTGCGAACGAGAAGTTTGCCAGGTACCAGGCTGAGGCAGATCTGGAAGCGCACAGGCAGCCAAGATCTCCCGGCTCAGCAGAGACTGATGCTCTTCGGGAGGAACTTGCCAAGTACAAGAAGGCTTACGATGAGGCCGTATCCGCTGCCGAGTCCAAGTCTATGAAGACGTCGGAGGAACTGGAGGCAGTCAGGGGTGACCTCCAGATGATCAGCAAAGAGCTCGAGACACACAAGCTCGAGGCCACGGCCAAGGCGAAGACGGCGGAGGCAGACTATAGGGATATGCACGAGTCGATGACGGAGATCTTGAACGAGGCGACCGGCCGGGCTGAGAAGGCCGAGTCACAGCTTGGGGAGCTGATGGCGCAGCTCAAGGTCAGGGAGGCGGAGCTTGCCGAGGCCCAGGTATGCCGCCCTGACGCCGCGTATGTGCGATAGAACTGACCATGTTCCGATCGAGCAAAGGCCAAGGCGATGCCCACGTCGTCAACAGGTTTAGCGGCCAGCAGATTCGCCGGTGCCACGGAAGATGATGCCGCCGCCGCTGGAGAGACGCGAGCCACCAGTACCACGGCGGAAGGTGAGCCGGACCATTCTTCAGCGGCTTTAGCTTTGGTGCGAAAGCCCCTTGCTATTTGCAGTCCTTACATCCACTCCCTGCAATTATCTTTCATCCTGTTTTTTACGTCCCTTGGTTGCGCAATCAGGCAGGCTGGAGGATCGGTGCTAACGGATGTGACGGTGAAGCTAGCTAGGATGAGGCACACGGTCAACTCGTTGGAGACACTTGACAGCGACATGCGCGAGCAGAACCTGAACCTCCTCCGCTCCATGGAGGAGGCGACGGCTGCTAAGATCAACAGCGATGTCAGCCAGACGGTGTAGGCGTAGCAACCTCCTGCTGCGCCCGCCTCCTTCGTATTCCCCCTTAGTCGAGCAATCAATGCAACCAAAACCCACAACAGAGACGCGCAACTTTGTTTGGCGTAGACCAACCAACCAACAAATGCGGTATCCGCAACAGAACCCTTCTTCACACCTGAAGGGGAACCGACAGCTCAAATTTTATGCTTTTAATCGCAAATACCTACCCCGGCCCTCGGCCGAGATCGTTTTTTTCTTAACATTCGGAGGCGGACTAACAACAAGGTACTTACTCGAACCCCTCGCACACGGCTTGTTTCGCATTTAGCATTGTATACCCTCCGATCGTTTCGACGCGTTGCTATTGGAGATTGGGGCTTTGGAAAGCAGAGAGGTCCACTGCTGTGGGATCGATGGTTGGCAAAGCGGGCGAGCGAGCAAGCATTGGAGTTTTAGCCTGCATGAGGCTATGCAGGGGCTGTTGTCAGAGGAGATGTTGCATGCATTTTATTTGTATTCAGCTTCTCTTGAGTGGTTGGGCATCCACCTTGTGGAGGACGTGTACTTGGTGTGGTGAATATTCGGAATTGAGTGGAAGGACCAGATACCCATTTCAATCTTGCCCTATGTACTTATGATTCGTGTCTTGAAACATGAGTGTTCAAACTGTGTGATGTCTTGCGTCGTGTGTTTTGTGACGTGGACGAATCAGGGGCAGTTGCTGAAGACAGTGGGACTCGGATCGGTGGATGGCCTGCAGCCCAGCTGCGTGTAGGTTTGTCACGGCAAGTCAATATGACAAATTCGACGTCTCAGCCAGGTATCTTAACACGAAAGTGCATTAAATACATAGGTAGTAGAGTTGTACCTCGAGACTCTGACCCTCACTCAGACTCAGACTCAGACTCAGAGACATCCCGCACCAAATAAAAACCGAAACTCCGACATAAACCCAACCATGATGACACAAGTTGGATGGATTCCATACTTATGATCCTGATCGTAGCAGACAATTTCAAAATGACAGGGAAGACTTATTTCTTCCAGTTTCCAGCATCCCTCGCACCTTTGGCAACATCGCCCAGGCCGTTCTCCACTCCAGTGCCCACATTGGCCAGGCCATCGCCGAGTGGCCGGCCTACACCTCCGGTCAGGCCGTTGACTGTCTCGCCGAGGCCGCGGGTTGCTCCGCCTGTCAAGGGTGGGTGAACGTGTCAGCCCTGCATCATTCACGTGCCCTTCTTGTCTCCGTCGGTGGAGTTGATGGGGGAAAAGGATCGGGTGTAGGGGGGATGCGTACCAACTATTCCCCCGGCTGTGTGGGTGACGCCGGAGACGGTATTGCCCAGGATGCCTGTGACGGTCTTGGCTGCGCCGGTGACGCCTTTGTTGCTGTCGTTGTTCATGGTGATAGCTTGCAAGATGATTTGTGTGGAAGCCTGATCCTGATGGGTTTCTGCCCCTTTCTCTGTCTTCTTTTCGATGAGGTAAAGCGGTAATGAGATGACTGGCAGGTTTGTCGGGAGAGGTTATCTAGTGACAGCACCCTTGGGGAAATACAGTAGATCATATCGAATCGGCAGGACAGCGTGTAAGTCAGTCGGGCTGACCTCCCTGCAGGATGACATCACCTCTCCCCCCCCCCCCGGTGGCGGAGATGATCGCTGTGCCACACACACACACACACACACACACACACGGGCTTGTGGTTAATGTTTGGGTGTTGTCTATGCCGAAGCCTCTAGCCACAGTTGGCCTCGTTGTGGCGTATCGATATTTCAACGTCACCTCGTCCCCAGAAGGAGACCAGGATGGTATTTCACGACCGACAATCGCCTAGAGTATCTCAGAAGGGATTGTATACAAGTCCCTATTACAGGAGCAAGAAACAGCATATTACGCAAGCGTGAAGGAGGGGCCCAAAGCACTTGGGGTGTTTTATGTACTCAAACTATTGATAGGCTTGTCGCTTCACATAGTGTATTGAGTCTGATCAGGTAAGTCAAGACGTTTCTCGTATTCAGATATATCTGCCTACTTGTTGTGTCCTATGCTTGACTAGAGCTGGAAGCGGAGAGTTGTTGTGAAGGGATCGCACATGTTCGGTCTGATATTACATGTATCTGGAGCGCTCTCACCACTTTACTGCTCAACCACGTTGGGCTCTAAGTAGATCCGGCGGCTTCCAAAACAGGCTCCCTCCCCTTTCATACTGTACTGCCGTCTCTCATTGCATCTCGTATCTGTTCGTTCCTTTGAAAGTCATGATGAAGGTTTGATACTAGGTATTCAAAGTATTCATCTCGGGTATCTTCTTTGCGCCTAGAGATATGCTCATCGTGTGCGAAAATATATCACCCCAAACGCCGGGGGTATATAATGGTGTGCCGGAAGCCGGCGAAAAGCTCAATGTGTCCAAAACCCCAAACGAAAAACACCAAGCCAGGCTTGAGGGTTGAAAAGACGCTCGAACAGGCATGCCCTCTGGAAAAGAAATAATTCGAACATACTCTGCTGGACAGTGAGCCCGGGAGACCATTCATTGCATACAACCCTTTCCTGTCCCAAAGCAAAATAATAAACAAGATTGATAGGAGACACCACTCGTGGGAGTCTGACCAGGTGCTGGGGGAGCCCAGATGTCTGTTCAGGTCCCCGAAACACCTAAGCGTCGGGACCTTCAAACACGCTGTTGTATGATTTCAGTCAGTAAACCTCCAAAGTGTGATGGAGAAAATTGGGGGGACGGAAGCAGGTGGGGAGGGGGAGGAGGGGACTTACTGTACCTGCCCGGCAGGGGGGTAAACGTGGCACCCGGTCCGGGACCGAAGCGCCTCCATGTCCTCGGCCTCGCCCCAGGACAGACGGACGCGGTTCCCGCGGATGGGCAAGCCCTGCAGCTGCTCCATGGCCATCTCGGCGTCGCGCCGGGCGAAGAAGTACACGAAGCCGTTCTTGGCCAAGCTTCCCGGCTTTGGCGCGAACACCTTCATGTCGGCGATCTCGCCGAAGCGGCCGAAGGCGCCCTTTAGGTCTTCTCGCGTGGCCGCCTCGGCCAGACACCCCACAAAGACGGTGGTGTTGTTGTCGTTGAAGTCGTCGTCGACGGCGATGGGCCTGTACCGGCTGTCCCAGGGGGACACACCGTTGGCGACATGGGGCGGGTGGAGCTCGAAGCCTTGCATCCACGGCCCGTTGGCCAGGCCTTTCTCGTAGGCGCGGTGCCCGTGTGGGAGATAGGGGCTTACCCCGGGGCCATATCCGAACCTCGAGTACAGGTCGTTCCTCATAGGAGGCCTGGAATCTGGGTCAAGGAAGGGGTTCCGCTGGCCCTGGCCCTTTATGCCGACCCAGTGCCCGGAGGCCATGCGCACGAACCTGTGGACGCCCGTGGTTTCCTGTTCCCGGAGCAGGTAGGGCAGGAAAGGCCGGCAAGGGACGACGACCCACCTCGGCCTGCCGCCTACTTTCTTGGGGTAGACGTACAAGACGGATGGCCTCGTCTTCCGGTCCTCTGGCGTGAGCCCCTGGAGGTACTCGTGTGAAACCATTTTGTTGCGGACATTGGACACCATGATGCCATCACGGACTGGGTCGGGGACGTGCATGTGCACCGCGTACCTGACCCACTCGCACGAGTAGCAGCCGGTGCAGTTGGCATCGTAATGAGAAATCAAGAGCCGGGTGGGCTGTCCCATCCAAGCGTGGGTGCTCGGGTCAGGCACGAGGCATTGGCAGAACTGGAATCCGGAGCATGGCGCGGCGACTTGGACCGCTTGCTGCTGGCTGCTCGACGACATTTGGTGGATGAGCGTATGGATTGTGTGAATAAAAGGCTACAAGTTTCGAAATTCGAACTTGGGTAACACACGAAGAAGAAAAAAGGGTCAAGGATGCTGTGAGTGTGTATATGATGTTTTGGGTGCTTGGAGTGTGTGCATGTGGTGTTGTGGGTGTTCTGGGTGGATGTTGTTGATTTTCGGTCACCAAAAGGAGAATGAGGAAAGGAAAAGGCTGGAAGTTCAAGCCGGCGGATTCAAATCGCTAATATTTTAGATATACACTGGAAAACCTGGCGATATCCGAGGCCCTTTAGTGAGTTATACCAGTTGTTGATCCTGGGATTAGAGACTAGAGAATTGGCAATAATTATCTGAGGCCCTCTGTGCTTGTGTGAGTACGACATAAGTTCAAGATCAGGGGGTGGTATGTAGACATCACGGTCCATATCTGGCATACCTTCCTAACCGACAGCTCACTCCTTGACTACAGACCGCCGCCTGATTCCGTTATTTCTATTGCACCGAGACTGTCCTTGGCTGCATGAAATTGTGTAATCCTTGCCTCGACTTGGTGGTATTGGGTACTCAAATTATCGATGCCTCGAGTTACTCCTCAGTGCAGACAGAACACTCCTCTATGGCCCACCTTATGTGGAAATCACATGTATGAGAGACTTTGACCATATGTACGCATCATCGTGGAAGTATCTTCCACAATTAATAAATACGCAACCTGGTGGAGTCGCGACCGATGTCAGGCGATGGTTAAATAAACAAGGTTTCGATAGTTGAGCCTAATCATGGCACGGACTGGTATGGCTCACAAAGAATTGGAATATAATGTGACTCTGCAATAAATTTGGTTGATAATGTCAACCGACTGAACTTAAACTCATGTAATTCATATTTATGTAGCGATGATAGCAAATCATGTCCCTCGCAAGTTATTGCCGGTGTGATATGTTACCCGACCATGGCATGTGAGTACCTGATCCCAACTCCCGTAACGAAATGCCAAAAACAAAACCGATGAAAATAAATCATCCCCAACGAACTGCAAGCAAGCAACCCAATCCAACCCAATTCTAAACCCGGCCAAAACCCACCGGCCGATATCCAGCGTCCCCAAGTCTCAAAATGCCATTGTTGTAGCATTCACCACCGCCTCATCTGTAGCAAATAGGGGCCATGGGACGGTGACACAGTTCAAATGAGAGACCGAGAAGCCAACTACTTCCCCTAAGACAATAAGGCCCAAGTTTCTAAACGCCGAGGGAGCGAGGCCGTAGGAGCCCAGTAGCAGTGTCGCGACGGGGCTGATGATGTAAGGGACCCAGCCGCTGAGGCCAAGGCCCCGAAAGTAGGAGTGATTAGCTTCTTCGATGATAGCCGCAGACACGGCTACTTCTTCGAGCGTATCGAGGATATCGTCCGTGATATTCTTGGCTTCGACAAGCGCAAGCGCGTGGTCATTATACTTTGATGATAGATCGTCGGCCGCAGAGGTGAGGCGGTCTAGACCTTCCGCCAGGGAGCGTTGGCGCGTAGACAGCCCCTGTAAGTCAAGGCGGGATAGCTCCTGGGTGTAGAGAGACGGTTAGCCAATCAGGAGACACTCACTGAGGTAAACATACGTACTATCTGTTTGTTGAGTGTCATTGCGGTCGCGGCCGCAGCGGCCATCACAACAGACCACTTGTCCATGTCGTCGTTGTTCTGATTGGCAAGCTGCACAGACTTCTCTTGGGACGCGGCGACATGTGACGTGCTCTCGAGGACAGCCTGCATCGTCACTGCGATCAGTTGCTGAAGGTTCGTAGCATCGTGCAGGCCGGTGTGGATAGACTCGGCAGATTTCTTGAGCGCGTGTTCAAGGTTGTGAGAGATATAGTCCTCGACTCGCACCAACTTCTCCCTCAACCGATCAAATTGCGGTTCCAAGTCTTGCGCGGCGGTGCCAGCCTTCTGGAATCGAAGTTCGAGGTTCTCCATGTGCTTCTGAATGTTGATCTCGACTCCATGTGTCAACTTTGCGAGGACTTTGGTAAGTCGCTGGTAGAGGAGTATGTTTTGGGCTGCAGGTGAACAAAGGCTTGTCAGTTCAACGTTCCCCACGAACGAGCCAACTTTGACTCACCCTTCTCTTGATCTGCCATTGCAGCTTCGCAGAACCTCAGAGCTTTATGACGATAGCTAACCCATGTAGACCAAGCCGAGTTCTCCACAGCGAGACCTGATAAGCAGTGGTCGATCTCGCGGGAGGTTACGTGGAGTTGAGCCTTGTCGCCGAGTGGCAACTGGCCGAGGACAGGTTCCCGAAACTTTTCGCACGCGCGTGGAATGTTGAATCTGCCTCGCTCAAGGTCGCATATAGCCATACTCGCAGCGTAGGAATCGACGAAGTCTCTGATCTGGCGACCGCTGTCGGTCAAGATGGTCGCTTCGTCTTTGCCGTCGAGCAGCTGGCAGTTGCCAACGAGGAGTCTTGCAGCGATTCGGTGACAAAGCGGCTCGGACTCGAGGTCTTGTAGCTCGCTCAAGGCGACGGTGTAGACATCGGATGGTGGCGATCCTGACTGCAGAATCTCATAGGGGCTGAGGTTGAAATCATGACGCGGACCTGTCTTTACTCCCCTCTGAATTCCCCAGCCGAATGCGACGACGTGGTTGGTCAAGAGCAGACCAAGCCACACGAAGACGTTCGAGTTCATCTTCGTGAGGTTTTCTAAGTGGTCCCCGATTGCTGTCGAAGAGAACGGCAGGACGACGATAGATCGAAGGAGGAGGGAGGGAAGACTGAGGTCGAAGGTCGAATTGTCAAAGATGGCAGGCAAGTTGATGAGGGTCGCCGAAACCACTTTCGAATTGATTGAACCTAGCCTCAAGCGGGAGAGAAAAGAAAGGAAAAAGTTAGGAAGATTGCGAGTGAAGATGCGACAGGAGAATGCGTGAGTTCCGTATAAGGCAAGGGAAAGAGAGGTTGCGAGGAGTCGAGAGCGCTCCTTCCCAACTTGTCCCAACGTCTCATTACTGGGATCAAAAGAACTTCCAAGGTTTGCAAAAGATGGGATGGACAATAAAAGAGGCGAACCCGACAAACCTGTTGCTCACAATTCTAATAGAGATTCAGACAGAACCCGAGGCCTTCCAACACTTGACTGCAGACCCGGTATCACCAAGTTGTAACGACAGTACTCCTCACCAAGCCAAGGCAATATCGCGAGACAACCAGCCATCTACAAGTTAATTCAGATACTACACTCTTGGGCATCTAAGGACAGTTTCAGCAGACACCTAGATCATCCGTTCAGTACCATCTAGATCGCCTTCTCGCTGTCCAGGAGCAAATAGATGCGCGAAGAAACCCCAGGGTGTGAGGGAAGACACTCGCCTTCCAGTCTTTAATCCTTCTCAACGCCTCGAATGCGCAACTTTGATTTCCCATGACTGCTATCCATAGTGGTTATGGTGTAGAAAAGCCAAAAACTATATCGCATGCATGGGTCGTCCTTTAGAACCAGAGCGATGTGAAAGAGAAGCCTGGTGACGGCAGCCAGGAGACCTAGATCAAGGCCAATGACGGCGGCGACACAAGCAAGATGCTGGGCTGGATCAACTGTAGGCCCTTCAGGATAATAGTCGATTCCATTCGCTGTGTTGGCTGCCATTCATGCGCCCGATCGGTATGTGGGTTCATGTTCTCTGCTGGCCCGGAAACGTTCTTATTAGCCAAATATCGTCGCCCCATACGGTGCAATCCTGATCAGCCCATCACCGACCGAGATATCACTATCAACATACCCACAGTGAATGTCAAGTGCATGACAATTTCGGGGTCTGGATCTTATCTCACCAGCTCTGGGATACAGAATCCCAAGTAAGGAAGCTTCTGAGAAAAGATCGGGCCCAATATGGTATTGGTAGGTCTATATAGCGATCCCGCTTCACACGTTGTCATCTTGAGGTTCAATGCTTGGTATCAGTTTCCAAGCTCTCCGGCTGTCTGAGCGCAGCCTAAACGATGGTCACATGAGTACCTAGGTTTTAACCACTAGGAAGCCCCGTTCGGGAGCTTTGTGTCTGAAAGTATAGGAATTTAGGTTGCGCCGTCGCTCGAGGTAGTGAGGTATTCCCCTTACTAGCGGCCAGATAAGGTCAACTGAGAAACCTTAGATCTACCGGTAAATCCACGGAGGAGATCAGTATACCTTTGATACTGACCTTTTCGCAGCCCTTTCAAGATTAATTTGCCGCGTCGTCCTTTGAAGCAAGGTGTGGACGTATGATCCGGGGGTGGGATTCCGGTGCACGCAGGCAGTACTTAGTTAGGTAAGTGGTAGTGCCATCGGCGGTACCGAAGCTCTGCCGCTGGATTACATAATCACGCGACCTCAATTTTCGAGTCCGAGGTCGAAGCTCGGGTCTGCATCGCATTCGCGACGAATTGCGATGCTGTTGGAGCGCTGCACCCGGTCGCCATACAACACAACAACTATGCTCGCCCCAAGCAAAGCGAGGGCGCTGTCGCCCTCGTCCGTAATAACCCTACCTTCCTTCCTCGTCCCGGCCTTCCACAGCTCCGCGCCGGCTGCTGCTGCACCCGCCGCGCGCCGGCAGTTTTCCGCGTCGACGTCGAAGCCGTCCAAGCTCGGCCGCACCCCGATATCGATACCGCCTGGTGTCGAGCTCACCATCGGCGAGCCGTACATCCAGAGGGATTATACGCAGTACAAGCAGATTCCTAGGAGGACGGTGACGGTGACGGGACCGCTGGGTAGGTCTTTGAAACAACGGGCGTGGCTCGGCCACGTGACGGGATGTCTTTCCGGGCTTGGGAACATTTGGCTCACATGGGGTGCGCATAACAGGCAAACTCGATCTCAATGTCCCTCCATACCTAAAGCTCGACCATGATTCGGCAGCAAGGAGGTTAGTCCTCAGCATTGAGGACAACAAGGTGAAGCAGCAGATGGAGATGTGGGGTACGTGCTGCCTTTCCCCCCAACATACACGACCGACAGGTTACTGACATTCACCTCTACAGGAACATCATGGGCCTACATCCAGCGGTACATAATTGGCGTGTCAGAAGGCCACACGGCCGTGCTGCGTCTCGTGGGTATCGGTTACAGGGCGTCCGTTGACAAGCGGCCTGCGCTGGAGGAGTACCCAGACCAGGACTTCGTCTGCCTGCGTCTTGGTTTCTCGCACCCGATCGACCTGGGCGTGCCCAAGGGGATCAAGGCGTCGACGCCGCAGCCCACGCGTATCCTGCTGGAGGGAATCAACAGGGAAGAGGTGATGCAGTTCGCGGCGAAGATCAGGAGGTGGCGTGTGCCGGAACCGTACAAGGGCAAGGGAATATTCGTGAACGACGAGACGATCAAGCTGAAGCAGAAGAAGATCAAATAGACCAGCTCGCATGTTTACCATGCTGCGGCCATCTCGGGCCTGTGTATCTATCTATTTGGCTTGCTTGGCCGCCGTGGTTGCGGGCAGAACAGGTATGGCTTGTACAAATACCATCTCGTTTTGGCAGACTTGTTGAAGATCAAAAAGTTGGGGGACCGGGTTTAGTGTTGTATGAGGAGCTGCTTAAGCTTTGGGACTGGAGAGGGAATGTATTCGCGCATCTGGACTCCAAAACCACGACTGGAAAGCGTCAAGATATCCTGAGTGGAGGGTCATGGAACTCTAGATGGCTATGAATTCTCGCGGACGTCCGCAAACGGTGCAACAGTGCCGGTCGGGGATGCGCAAGTCGGGGGTTTCCACAACCCGCCAGCCCTCCTCTCGCTGCGATACCTATTTCTGGACATGTACATGGTTGCTCTGCAGGTTCTCCAACTGCGGAGCCTGGCGCAACAATACACGAGTCTCTGCCCCTTTCCCAGGGGTAGATCTCCTTGTAGCTCTCTTGATCTTTCTCACTTGCTCTCCAAGGCTCTCCAAAAACGTCTCTGTGGCGTTAAAAAAAAAAAAAAACATAGGCAGATACTTGCTCAAGATTAAGAAAGGTTGCCCGGTGTCTTTATAAACAAGCTGCTCCAGCCGGAGAATATCAATAGCATGGTGTGCTTTGCAAAACTGCATGTCAACGTTGTGTCTGCGCGATATCGATAGGATGTACAGGGCGATTTCCGAATCTGGTTACTAAGTACGTAGGTACGTGAGTACTTCAGGTGCTCAATAGCGGACCATTCAGGACCCTTGATGATAACTCACTCAATCAATGTAAAAACGACAACACAACCAACCTCTCTCATCACAACAAATGGTCCCTCAACGGCCTCGACGGGCTCACGGACTCTGGTCTCTCTTACTCTATCTCATTGTAACCACCATCCTGGCTGTTCTAATTACCAGGGCTGCACCGCGGCTGTCCGCTGTCCTTCACCACTTCGGGTCCCGAACGTCGTCATCAGTGGGTATAAAATCCGAGTCAGGAGGGTCACTGAGGGGCATTCGACCCCTCTATTTCTCTTCAGACTTTCCCATACATTCTGACCAGGTAAGCTATTCGTTAATAAGTACAAGTTCTCACTCAAGCTTGTCAATACATACATACCCAATATCAAAATCTCAGGAATAAGCCCCTACACAATCTCACCACATAACCTAACTTCCCATTACAAACAAGAAGAACATGGCCGCATACGCAAAGGAGCTCGAGGTGGCCCAGCTGGCCGTCCAGCGCGCCACCATCCTCACCAAGCGCGTCTTCCACGAGCACGCCAAGGGCACCGTCTCCAAGGACGACAAGTCCCCCGTCACCATTGGTGACTTTGGCGCCCAGGCCCTCATCATCAGCGCCCTGAAGGCCAACTTCCCCGAGGACGAGATCGTGGCCGAGGAGGAGGCCGAGACGATGCGCAAGGACGCCAACCTCAAGCAGACCGTCTGGGACCTGGTCGGCAGCACCAAGCTGGACGATGCCGCTGCCGAGAAGACCCTGGGGGGCTCCATCAAGGACGCCGACGCCGCGCTGGACATCATCGACCAGGGCAACAGCAAGGGCGGCAGCAAGGGCCGGATATGGGCCATCGACCCCATCGACGGCACCAAGGGCTTCCTGCGCGGCGGCCAGTACGCCGTGTGCCTGGGCCTCATGGTCGACGGCGACGTCAAGGTCGGCGTCCTGGGGTGCCCCAACCTTCCCCTCGACGACTCGGCCGCCCTGACGGTCGACATCGGGTCCAACGCCACGGACGAGGGCCGCGGCGTCATCTTCTCGGCCGTGCAGGGCCAGGGCGCCTGGAGCCGGCCCCTGAGCACGGGCGGCCTGAAGGACGGCCAGTCCATCTCCATGAAGCCCATCAACAAGATGTCCGAGGCGACCTTCTGCGAGAGCGTCGAGGCGGGCCACAGCTCGCAGGGCGAGGCCGCCCAGATCGCCTCCAAGCTCGGCATCACCAGCCCCAGCGTGCGCATGGACTCCCAGGCCAAGTACGCCTCCATCGCCCGCGGCGCCGGCGACATCTACCTGCGCCTGCCCACGTCCAAGACGTACGTCGAGAAGATCTGGGACCACGCCGCGGGGGACCTCATCGTCAGGGAGGCCGGCGGCCAGGTCACCGACGTCAACGGCAACAGGCTCGACTTCAGCATCGGCCGCACGCTCGCCAACAACAAGGGCGTCATCGCCGCCCCTGCGCCCTACCACGCCGAGGTGCTGAGGTCTGTCCAGGAGGTTCTGGGATCCAAATAGAGTGGGGGAACGGCTGCAGTCGGGAAACGGGATGTGCTATTTACAAAAGTTTAATCATCATATAGAGCGGCCTTGATCGGGTCCACGACGAATGAAAGTGTCTACCCCTCGGAAATCAAAGGGGGGTGGTGCGTCAGTCAAACCAGTCATATTTTGTTCGTTCACGCCGTCCTCCGTAGATATGGCTACAACAGTCCTACAGCATCCATTCGTCTTTCTTGGTTGTACATAGATATGTGGTTCCCGCTCAGACCTGGGTGTCTGGTATTCCCTATATGATTAGGAACAACCCACCATGCATAGCGTAAGAACGTCAATCAGGTTGGCTGAGAGATATAGGCTTCAGACGCTATATAAGCTCGTTATGTAGCACAGGCGCATTGATGTACAAATCTACGGTGAACAGAGGCCATGAGCTGAAGTTGAGCATATCTCATATTATCTCATTAAGAAGCAAACTAAAGGAGATGTTCCTCCTATATGGTATGTATCGCCTGTGCTATGCCTTCATCGCCCTCAAAAAAGAGAAAAAAAAGGAACAAGACATTCCGTCATCGAGCAAAATCCGTGACCGTCACTGAAGACAGACTCAATACATCCCCAAAACCCGCTTGTGCCATGCTATAGCCGTAATGCCACCATGACCTTCCAAGCCCATTAGAAACACAAGGACCAGCGGCGATCATTATTCTGCTCCTAAGTCGCCGGCTCCGCCGCCCCCGCCGGTGTTGGTGTCCCCTCCCCGCCCTGCTGGTCATTCTCATCCTGGCTCGTCCCGGGCCGACTCCGCGCGCTGCTCCCAGGTCTGCTCAGCGTGAGCGACTTGCGCAGCTTGTTCGGCCCCTTGGTGCTCAGGAGGCTCTTCACCCTGCGCAGCCGCGCCCACCGCTCCTTGTCCTTCGCCTTCTCGTCCTCCTCGTCCTCGCCGTCACCACCACCACCACCACCGGGTGAGCCCTGGCCGCCTGCCCTCCGCGACGGGGTCTGCGGTGTCCCCGGGGTCCCCGCGCCGTTCCTGGGCACCCCCTTGGAGGGCGTCTCCCGCCCCCGCAGGTACGCCTCGTTCTTCAGCACCAGCAGCAGCATCTCCCAGCCGGGCCTGCCCTCGTCCTCGCCGCCGCCGCCGGTTGTCCTCCGCGCCGGGGCCCCCGGGTTGATCCTCTGCGCCTCGCCGTTCTTCCACGGGCAGAAGAAGCGGTGCTCCCGCAGGGGGTCCAGGTGGTCCATGGGCGCGGGCACGACGACGTCGCCCGTCGCGGGGTCGACCTCCTTGCTCTTGAACATCCACAGCCCCAGCCGGCGCAGGCACGTGTGGCAGGACGAGGTGTTGGGCACGGGGCCTATGCGCGTGTTGGTGAGGCCCTGCCAGCCCAGGATGGCGAGCGCGAGGGCCACGCGGTTGGGTCTTGACGAGGGCGGGTTTGTTGTTGTCGATGTTGTTGTTGTTGTGGATGATGATGGCGGCGGCGGGGCCGGCACGGTGAAGAAGTTGGGCGGTAGCTGGCTCAGGACGGTGTCGATGTCGAGCCTCTCGGGCAGCCGCAGGTTGAACTCGTAGGGCAGGAAGTCCCTGCGGGCGCAGAGCTCGTCGTAGCGCCTCCGCAGGTCCTGGATGGCGGCCTGGCGGCTCGAGAGGGGCACGCGGAGGAGCGAGTCGTCGCAGCCGCGCTTGCGCCACAGGCAGTCCTCCGAGTGGGAGGCGCCGATGAGCTCGACGTACTTGGCCACCAGGGCCTCCTCGATCTCCGAGGGCACGAGCACGGGGATCTCCTTGCCGTCCACCTCTTTCCTGTTCAGCTTCACGACCAGCTCCTTGTTGCAGAGCGTGCACCGTACGCGCTCCTTGCCCTGGCATACCCACCCGCGCTTCGCCCATTCCACCTCGTTGACCGGGTCGGGTTTGGGCGTCCAGTCGGTTAGTTCTTGAAAGCTTGCCAGGCGCTTTAGGAGCTCCTCTCTGTCTCCGGGACAGTACTTGGGCTTGAACATGGTGGTGTTCTTCTCCTTGTTGCCGCCGCTCCATTTCCTCAATACTATGTTCGACATGGTCGTCTGGTCCTGGCCCTGGGCGCCATGTTGACTAGCTGAGTTGGTGTCTTTCGACGAAGTCGAGCCTGGGAGGCCGAGTCGTCTGCGTTTGGTGAGGAGGTCGAGGTCGCCGGGGGGAGGAGTTGACCTCGGGACAAAGGATGCGGACTGGCGCATCGACATGGAGCCTGAGGCCGGTGTGTGAATTGTCGAGGAGGTCGAATCGATGGGGGCAATCGAGTTTCGGTTAGAAGGAGGGGTCTGAGGCGCGTCGTGGAGGTCGTGGGCTGTGTCCTGTGTTGGGCTGGAATCGGTGGGGTATGAAGGTCTACTGCTACCAAGTCCATTTAAGAGGGCATTGAGCTTTCGCTTCTTGATGAAATCCATATCTTATAGGGTAGGCCTGCAGGGACAGGGTGGCGGGTTACCTAGGTAATCTAGGGAGGCCGTGTAAGGGGGGAGGGGTGTGTGTGTGTGTGTGTGTGTGTGTGTGTGTGTGGGATGATTTAATTGCCGTGGCGGGCGTGGGAATCTGTATGTATGTACAATGCAGTAATAATGGGAAGGTGGGTTTTCCAAGGTTGTTACTGCGATTTACTAGTATATTTTCATGCGGTCAACAAAGCTGCTCTTGACAAATGAGCTTTCTACACCAGCATGTGAATACGGGATAGAACCAGCCTCCAGCAAGGCCTGATCGGGACAAGATGTTCCAAAGGGTTTTGATAAAGAAACAGCGGCTGGACCCTTGCAACGTCGGTTGGAACATCAACCGACGAGCTAAGTGCACAAAGTACTATTTCCGAAGTACACAGTAGTCTTACATATTTACCTAGGTACCTAAGTATCTACTTAGTACGTATGTACTCGGTAAATGCACCCCGGATCAAATGGAGACGACCTTGCATGTCTGTCTGCATGTCCTTGGACTTCATAAGACTTATTATTACTACTACCTACTTCATTATTACTATTACCTACTCATATCGTCTTAGGACGGACTTGACCTCGACTTGTATCATCACACCTATTCATTCCCGTCATCCATCGATTCTGTTCAGCCTTTCTCCACCCGCCATCTCTCGCCCGAGAACACCCAAGCCTATAAAGCTCGACTCGTAGCACAGTTAGAGGCTCGCTGGCGGATTCGGGCCACACACTTTCACTGACAGGCTGCGGCCAGGGGAAGGTACTCGGAACATTGATCGCATCTCTAATTGCTCTGCTGTCTAGTGTCTAATGTCTAGTGTCTATCAAACAGGCCTGATATTCCCCTGCTCTCACTTTGTCGCCTTGGGCGGTCCTTTCTTCTGCTGAGCAGTGCTAGCAGTGACCACGTTCTTCGTGGCAGTGGAAACCGTCTGCGGCTTGGCTACAACTTTTTGCTGCTGAGTATTTGCGCTCTGCTGGCCCTGCGGCTGGACGGCTGCTCTTGTCGTCGACGTCTGCATTTGTTTCCGAGCATCACTCGCCGCAGCCGGGTTTGCTCTCGCCGGTCCAGGATACTCCCTCGCCACTTCCACGACCTCATCAGCAGACTTATAGCTCCAATCCCATATGGCGACGCTCCACTGCCTGAACCGCTTGGGCGCCAGGAAGATGTGCAAGTGGAGGTAGTTGATGGTGTTGTCCGGCGGGAGGTGGAGGGCATAGTCGAAATCCTGGGCCCGGATCTGGCCCTCCTTCGTCCACTTCTTCAATTCCATGTAATGCTCCTTTGCCACCAGCAACCTATTCGCTGGGTGCGTCCAGGGCTTCTTCTTGACGTCCAGTTTGGCGTCATTTTCTAGTTCGCCCACCAGTTTCACCAGCATAGATTCCCATCGGGGCATGTCCTCTTTGCGGAGCTCGGTCTTGGAGATGCCCACTGCTTTCTGCACGTCGAGGAATCTATTCGCCAACTGCCCTGCCTCGCCTTTGGCGACCTTCTGGTCAGTTGGATGCTTAGACTTACCCAGCGCGATCTCTGAGAGGTGATTCTGGTATGTGCTGAGGATAGTCTTGGCCTGGTGCCAGATAATTCTGTTCCGGACGTCCTTGTCCTTCTCTTACCAAGTCATGAACGTCCGCTTCATATGGTATATAATGTCGAGGTTCTGCTTGTGAAGCGCCACGCCGTTGAACATTGTTTCCTGTTTCGCTTGGGGGTCGTTCCGAGGGATGGCCATGACGTGGATCGCCGATATGCCGCAATGCCCATCCCGTTCCCAGCCCCCTGGGTTCACGTACTGGACTTGGTCGAACGGGTCTCGCCGTCCTATCAACCAGAAGCGATCGTCCACCCCGATGAAAAGGTTATTGACGAGCTTGAGGTCCAAGGGGGGGCTGGACTCCGGTCTGGCGGAAGGCTTCGAAGCGTAGTCGGATAACGTCTTTGTGGCCTTTCAAGTTGACCCTCCCGTTTGGGTATTTCTCGAGGTAACCATTGGTCCTTCTATATTACTCCTCGCGAGTATCGGCGGCTGGGTTCTTGCCAACGCCCTTGGGCTTGACGTCTATGGCTGTGTTCAGGGGCTTGGACATTGTTGTTAAATGGTGGGTTGCAAATGAAATGAGATCTCTGTGTATACATGTACCCTACTTCTGAAAGCCTGTGTCAATGGCAGTTTTATACATATCTCAAGATCGTTGTGGAGCCGGCCGTCGATGTCGTTGACCGGATCCTATGATCCTCCCTGGCCGGCCGATTTTTTTGTTGGCCTTCCAGTATTGCTCTATATAGCCGACAAGTATGAAGGATCTAGGCAGCCGCATTTCTGTGTCGGATATTAAGATGTCCTCCAAACGACTTGGACTTACACATGGCCGTCGTTTCACACGAAAGCCAGGCCATAGGCCGTTTTGACCTATGAAGGGTGCGATCGATCCTTAAGTTGAAATAAGGCCACACGCAAAGGTCGCGCCCTAGGTGGTTGTCCCTATAAATGATTGGGGATGGGCTTAATTTCTCAGCGGCTGTTCCTGGGTATGACTTGCCCAGATGGTCGACCTTTCGCTACAGTGAGTATCGCGGTCATGATATCCTACCGGCAAACCCAGAACAATTGAACGACCCACCAACAGTCTTCCTGCACTGCCATAAAGACCAGACAACCCCTACTTAGTCAGGGGTGGTCACCCTTTATACTTGGTTCATGCAGTGGTATCCCCTTGTATCCCATTAGTTGAAGATATAACCTCCTGATCAGTGACCTTCTAAATGTATATCGATACCCACCCAACGGTCACCTCCTGATCCATTAATTATTACCCCTACCATACACATTACACAGTTATCTTCCTCGTCCTCTCCCTAAATCCCAAGCCAGGTATCCCACTCCTCAGCGCCAGACTGCTCATAACAACAGATATGCTGCTGAGCGCCATAGCCAGACTGGCCCAGACAGGGTCCAGCCTGACGTGGCCGCCCCCGGGTGGCACGATCGGGTACAGGACGCCGGCGGCGACGGGCACGGCGACCATGTTGTACACCAGGGCCCAGGCGAAGTTGACCTTGACGCGGCCGAAGACGGCCCCGGAGAGCTCCAGCAGCGTGACGACGCTCCACAGGTCCGACTTGACGAGGACGAAGCCCGCGGAGCTGATGGCCACGTCGGACCCGGACCCGATGGCGATGCCCACGTCGGCCTTGGTGAGCGCCGGCGAGTCGTTGATGCCATCGCCGACCATGGCCACCGTAGCCCTCTTGTCGTTGTCGTTGTTCCTCTTTTTGCCGCCGCCGCTGATACCCCCGCCGGCCTTGAGCGTCGTCTGGAGGTAGGTGATCTTGTCCGCCTTCTGCGTGGGCAGAACGCCGCTGATGACCTGGTCCTCGGGGATGCCGATGCGCGCAGCCACTGCCCGCGCCGTCACGTCATTATCGCCTGAGAGCATCCACACGCGCGTGCCCCGGGACTGCAGCGCCCGCACGACGGCGGGCGCCTCCGGGCGGATGGGGTCGGATATGGAGAGGGCTGCGGCGATGGTCCACCGTTCGGGCTTTTCGCTGTCGCTCGGTGTTGGTGTGGCCCGCTTGGTTGCTACCAGCGCGATGGACTTCGCCTCGCTCTTCCACCTGTGCAGGGAGTCGGTTATCTTGTTCGAGATGTCGACACGGAATTCTGCCAGGAGCGCTTCGTTGCCAACCAGGATCTCGTGGCTTTGGTTTCCGGCGTGGTATATGGCTCGCATTCCCTTCCCGGGCACCTCGCTGATATCGTTGACCTTTACGTCTGGGTCGAGTTCCTGCTTCGAGCAGAATGAAGAGATGGCCTTTGCGATCGGATGACTACTGCCATCCTCGACGGCCTTCAGGGCGGCCAGCATCGTGGCCTTCCCGTCAAGCGCGTCGACGCTGTCAGGGTAGAGGATGGAGTCCGTAATGGTCGGCTGACCACCTTCGGTGAGAGTTCCGGTTTTGTCAAAGACGACGCAGTCAATCCGGCTTGCCTTCTCAAAAGCCTCACCGCCACCCTTAGCGAGTATGCCGTGCTTCGCAGCAAGGCCTCCGCCGACGAAGATGGCTGTCGGAGCGGCAAGACCCAAACCACATGGACATGCAACCACGAATACTGCGATGGCGAACTGCAACGAGAACGCAACCCAGCCGCCAGAAGTGACGTCTAAGTAGTCATTTGGGAGGACACCAGTGAGACCCAAGACCATCCAGATGACCCACGTCAAGACAGCTATGAGTGTGATGACAGGAACGAAATATGTGGTGAGGACGTCGGCTATTTGCTCCATAGGCGCACGCTTCGTCTGACCTTCCCTCACGACGTTCACAATTTGGTCCAGCATGGATGTACCCGCTACCCCGGTGATTTGGATCTGAATGGGCTTGTCCTTGTTGACCGTTCCAGCATAGACCGCATCGCCAGTGCTCTTCTTGATAAGTCGAGCCTCTCCGGTAAGACTGGACTCGTCAAAGTTGCTCTCGCCTCGAACAACAACACCATCCGCAGGAGGCGAAGAGCCGTGCCTGATCCGTACCGTATCTCCGAAGTCAAGCAGGTCCGCCTTCACTACCGTGTCCTCCTCCTTGTCGTCGGCGTTGCGCTCGACGAGAACCGCCTCAGTGGGCCGAAGTTTGCCCAAGGCCGTCACCGCGTCTCCGGTCTTGGACTTGCTGTATGCTTCAATCCATCTTCCGATGAGCAGGAAGAGTGCCAGAAACACAACAGAGTCAAAGTAAAATTCCGAATCGTTGACTCGTTCTGGTTTGTGGACTCCAGCAGCGATCAGTTGAGCCACCGAAGAGACATATGCAATTGTCGTGCCCAGGGACATCAACGTGTTCATACTTCCAAAGCGATAGAATCGGCGCAATATGGGAACCTTACTCCCCCTCCGCCACAAGGTCCTGATCTCTTTGATGGCCCGTCTGTGGAACACGTCGGCAGCGAAGAAGTAAACTGGCGTGGCCAAGATGAACATGGCGATTTGCGCACGACTGATCCCCGATGTCCACGGTTCTGTAAGATTGGTTTTGCCTGGAGTTGAATCAGACACGAGAGACATGTACACTATACCAATAACAAAGGTGGGAATGGCAATGATGAACGTGAATATGGCTCGGTAGAGCAGCTCGCGCTGGTGTTTATGCTGGGCCATCATGGATCGCTCCTCCAAGCTTGGTGGGTGGTATATGGATGCTTGCAGGGCCGAATCACTGGCTTCCACAGCAGCCAGGATTTGTCGGATTGTAAAATTGGGTGCAACCGGCATGTATGAAACCTTCATGATGGGCCGTGCCTGCGTTGGTTCAGTGATGACCTCGATTTGCCTTCGGAAGCCTGCCAAGCTGTTGATGACTCGACCAGGGCAGTGTTCGCAGTAGATACCCTTCATAGAAATCTCGACAGTCCTCTCTTTGGTCTCAGTCTTCTCCTCTTGGGCGTTTTCAACTTTGTCTAGAGCCGCGTCATAGCCCAAGTCCTCGATGGATTCGACCAAGTCGTCAGCGTGCTCCTTGCCCAAGAAGTCGACAGTCGCACTGTTGGACACAAGGTTGACGGCGACACCAGTGGTCCAGTCCTTCTTGTCCAAAGCGTCCTTGATGGTGTTGACGCAGGAAGCACATGTCATGCCTCCAACAGCGAGAGTGGCGCGCCATACCTGCTTGTCAGGGGATTTGCTGTCGTCCGTGTCAACTGTGACGAAAGACATCTGACCTGGTTTCTTCCCTGAAAGTGATCGCTTTGTTTCTGAAGACTGTGGACCTGGAAATGTTGGAGATGGCACTGGTTTCGAGAATGCTGCGTTCGGCTCATCATGGCAAGGCTTCCCGACATGTGTTGCTGACGGGGAGTTACGGCATTGCTCGCAGTTTAATAAGTGAACCCTGGCTACTTCGGACTGCGAATGGTCTCCTGAAATCCAGGTAGAGAGCCCCCTCGATGGCATGGAAGGTGGCTCCCTTGTCCTGTCATTGTTAGTAGTCTGGAAAGGGGCGTTGATCTGCGACTGAGCATCCTCAGGATCAGCAGCAGTCGAGCTGACGCCAGAAACTTCATAGCCAGCATCCTCCAAGACATCGGCCATTTT
This sequence comes from Cytospora piceae, assembly GCA_016508685.1. Lineage (NCBI taxonomy): Eukaryota > Fungi > Ascomycota > Sordariomycetes > Diaporthales > Cytosporaceae > Cytospora > Cytospora piceae. Next base: position 1,232,992 of record JADMLE010000002.1, on the reverse strand, counting down.
CTTGATATTAACGCTTGGGTCATGTTCCACCGTGACAACCGAGGTCACAATGTTTGGTGATACCCATCGGACCTTTTCAGGGAAACTCTCGTTGAGATGGTGCTTGATGGCTGAAACGCAGGTGGGACAATGGAGATTGGACACGAGATAGGATGTTAACACCATATCGTCGGCGTGGCCATTAGAGCCTTTGGCCCTGTTCGACGAGGGTGCCATGGTGACAGGGAGATCTGGTCCCAAGATGTCGGATAACACGGCGTGATGGGTTTGGTGATGGGTTTGGTGATGGGTTGACAGTGCTGTCTAAGAGGCCCGCCTGTCCAGGTACAATGTCGCACTGCAGCGCAGGATATGTTGTGATGTGGCCGTGGACGACGGAAAAGTTTACCTTGGATGAGCCTGGTATTCTCCAGTGGGATGCGGAACACTAGAGTGGGAGGATGTCTCGTAAAGCTTTGAGGCTGGTCGCATGGGAGATGCTATAGTGCACCGTAGTATGTAAAACAGGTGTGGTCAAATCTGGGAAAGCGAAACAGACCGGTAGGTAGAAAGAAGAAGAGGATTGTGGTTGGTATCCCCTTCAGTGAGACCAAATAGGATTTGATGAGTTTCATATATTCTACATGCTTAGCCCCGTGCTTCATTTGAAATGGAAAAATCGAGTGCTGTTGCATTTCACGCACAAAGAACGCAAACTATCGTGGCCTGCACTTCAGCAGCACAGCGTGGTTTTCGCGGAGGAGCAGCAAGGACCTGAGGAGCCACTGGACAGGTACCAAGCTAGCACTGACTAGATCCCTGACAGGCCCCATGCGGGGACAATGCAGGCGGGGCATGCCAAATTTAGCACCTGGAAGGGACCTCGGGAGTGAACGAGATCTACCTAGGTACGTATGGGCGATAGAGAGGTACATGGTTGCTCCAGCAAGAGTCCAGTGCCATCAGCACACACGATGGAGTTCGTCATCTTTACATACACAGTACAGCCTTATCACAGTCACAGGCAACAGTCTACACCGGACCAAGACTGCTGTTTCAGTTGGGTGCTAGTTCAACTCAGATAGACGAATAGACCCGACAAGTCGACAGGGCACATCGTCTGGAGGTTCTCGTCGACGGAGGATATCTGAGGACTACAATGTCTTTCTTCACTACAAGTTCGAATGTCAAGAAAGGACGGGTTTGACGTCTCGCTTATTACCAAACCCGCTGAACCGGCAAAACCCACGCTTTGCCATTCTTCTGCAAGGTGCATTTGTCGGCAAGCCCTCCCGAATCTTCGCCGAACGATCAAAGACCCCACGTTTCTTCGCCTCCCAACCGAACTTTCCGCTGAGTCAGCCAGCCGGATGAGTACACCGGATGGGCGCAGTGGGCTATACCTAAGTTGGTATTCATACTTGAAAGCAGATTGTTTGCCGCGCTTCATTCCATCTCCCCCGGTCACTGAGCAGTAAGTATTGAATGTTATGGAGTATTCATCGTCGCCTCGTCAAATGCGCAACCACTGTAATCATCTGCTACCCGTAATGATGGCCTTCGTGGACTTCTTGCCCAAACGTTGAAGAACGAACTCAAGGCGTCCGAAGGCATGGCCGACATCCACCGATGCTTCCGCTGACGCCGAGTGCCGTGCCGACTCATTCTTGCCGATGTTCACGGTCCTCGAGGCCGAGAGACGGAACAAGCGACAGACTCTTCCCGCATTAGGAATCTTGGTGTTATGTGATTGGTTCTCGATGGCGCAATTCGTCCAGTCCTCGCATCATGCCAAATCGAGCCTTTCAACCTTGACAAATGCTTCACAGCACACCAGAACTGAGAGAAATTTGCACATGGCGATTGATTGTGGCGCCGTTGAGTCTAGCAAAGATGGAACTTCTCCGGCTGAGCGGGACCTAGTTATGGACATGGTATTTCTAATGTCCAAAGTCTGAATTCTTGTCTCGTAGATGATCTCTTCCATAATCTCCATCATCACATCTCTCCCTGTGATATTTCGACTTGATCCAAGACTCTCAACAACTGAGAGGCCTGGACGACAAGCCTCATACATCCAGGGTTTCCCTTACTTCTGACCACATATCACATCACAGAGGAAAAACCAAGCCACACTCTCTTCTCCGGCTTTGGTTTTGAAGTTTGGTCATATTCTTGTTTAAGCCTCCCATTGCACTTGTTCCTGTCCGTTACCATGCATCTGAAGCAACAGGAGGGCTCTGGCGCCGTGGCGCCTCAGGTCCACTCCGGCGAGGAGTTCAAGAAGCTCTCCTCCAGCCTGCCCCTCGGCCAGATGGTGCCTCTGTCCCAGATCTCCGGCCCGACCTATGTCACCGCCCAGCTCCTCGTCCAGCAGGTCGCCTACAAGCTGTCTGACAAGATTTTCTCTTACTCGCCTGAGACATTCGACCTGGACGTCGCCGTCAGCGAGTGGTCCCGTGCCAACGAGACCAACATCCATGGCTACTCCACGTCCGTCCTGCCGCTCCAGACCCGAGCTGGCGCCGGCGCTTTCGCCCTGGGTTACATGTTCTCCGAGGACTTCGACATGTCTAAGAGACACATCCCCCAGACCCTGCTCGCCCCCAGCTTGAGTCTGCGCAACCTGCGTCCCTCGCTTGACCAGCTGTCGCTGCTATACAGCGTCGCCAGCCCTTTCGTCGCCCACATCGCCGCCGTGGACTACTCTTCCGAGGACGGCCTTGTCTCTGAGTACGGCAGCGCACTTCAGATTGCCGAGGACCTTGGTCTCGGTCTCGTGAGCAGCGCTTCTGCTTATGAGACCCAGCACATGTCTCTGTTCTCGACCTTGATGGCTTCTATCCTGCCCACTCTGCACATCTACGACGGCATCCGCACGTCCAGAGAGACTCTGAGGGTCATTGATGCCCTCAGTGAGACCGGCATCCGTGAGACCTACAACAGCCTGTCCAAGCACGCTGAGGGCTTGAACTCTCACCTCGACAACGCTGGCAAGATCCTCGACCTGCTGAACGCCTTCAACGGCGAGCTTGGCACTGACTACAAGCCATTTGAGTACTTCGGAGATGAGAACGCCGACACCGTCATCGTTATCTTCGGCAGCGTCGAGTCTCAGATCGCCAACCAGGTTGTCTCACAGCTCTCAGCCGAGGGCAAGAAGATTGGCGCTGTCAGCGTTCGCCTGTACCGCCCCTTCGTCGAGGAGGCGTTCCTGAACAGCCTGCCAGCCTCCGTCCAGCAGATTGCTGTCTTGGGCCAGGTCCGAAACAACACCGAGGTCGAAGATGCCGCGATCCAGTCCATCCTGTACTCGGATGTGCTCGCTGCTGTCTCATTCTCCACCAAGTGGGCCCAGGCACCGGCTGTCTCCGATGTCAAGTACGCTGCGTCTGATATCCTGACGCCTACCAGCTTCGGATCCACCGTCCAGAAGCTCATTGGCAAGGACGGCGAGACCGGAACCGCTACTTCAACTCTGACCAGCGAGGTCGAGCAGTACACGTTCTGGGACATCGACAACTCTGCCGGTGCTAACTCGCCTGCGGTCGTTGGCAAGTACCTCACTAGGGAGTCCTCCAGCAATGTATACATTCACGAGACACATGACAACCTGGTCCGAGGTGGTCTCCTTCGTACCGACATCCGCAGCTCTCCCAAGACCATCGAGGCGCCATACGCCGTTGAGGAGGCTGATGTCGTGTACGTTGGTGAGGAGAGGCTCCTCCAGGATGTCGACATCCTGAAGGGTGTGAAGGCCGGCGGCAGGCTCCTGGTGAGACTGCCTACTCTCAAGGATGACGAGCTCGAGAAGCGGGTGTCCCCTGCCGTCAGGAAGACGATCCTCGAGAAGTCCCTGCAGTTCTTTGTCCTCGACTCGTCTTTCTCCCCCGCCCTGGAGAGTGACTTGCAGCTTCTGATCGAGCTGGCTTTCCTGCGCGTTGCCAGACCCGACGGAGTCGTTGACGCGGCCAAGCACCTCTCTGCTCCCAAGGAGGGCACCGCTCAGGAGTGCCAAGATGCTCTGAACCAGTGCCTGCGCCAGATCGAGGTCTCGGCCGAGTGGGCCGAGCTCCCAGCTGATTACGCTGTTCCTGAGCTTGCCAGCGGAGTGAAGGCTAGCAGCTTCGTCGGCTTCGACAAGGTTGAGCATGAGGAGGACCTCGCAGTCATCAACCGGGATTCTGCCGCCAAGGCTCTTGCCTTCAAGGAGGCGTACGGCACTCAGTCCAGCCTTCGCCCTGACCTGACAGCGAAGACATCTACCGTTCACGTCAAGGAGAACCGCAGGCTCACTCCCGGCAACTACGACCGTAACATCTTCCACATCGAGTTCGACCTCGGCAACTCCGGCGTTACCTACAACATCGGCGAGGCGCTCGGCATCCACGCGGACAACGACGCGGAGCAGGTCTTGGAGTTCATCAACTTCTACGGCCTCAGCACCGACGACCTCGTCCAGGTTCCTTCCCGCGAGGACCCCAACGTGCTGGAGACGCGCACCGTCTACCAGTCCCTGGTGCAGAACATCGACATCCTCGGCAAGGTTCCCAAGCGCTTCTACGAGCAGCTGGCCGAGTTCGCCACCGACGAGGCCGAGAAGAACAAGCTGGCCACGCTGGGCGGCAAGGGCGGCGCAGAGGAGTTCAAGAAGCGCTCCGAGGTGGAGATGCAGACCTACATCGACGTCCTGGAGGAGTTCGAGTCCGCCCGACCTTCCTTCCACGACCTCTTCAAGATCGTCGCGCCCCTCAAGCGCCGCGAGTACTCGATCGCGTCGGCGCAGGCCGTCACGCCCAACGCGGTCTCGCTCATGATCGTCGTGGTCGACTGGGTCGACAGCAAGGGCCGCACCCGCTACGGCCAGGCGACCCGGTACCTGTCGCGCCTGCCGGTGGGCACGGCCGTGACGGTCAGCGTCAAGCCGTCGGTGATGAAGCTGCCGGTCAAGGACACGGCGCCGCTGATCATGGCGGGCCTGGGAACCGGCCTGGCGCCGTTCCGCGCGTTCGTGCAGTACCGCGCCATGCAGAAGGCCCAGGGCAAGGAGATCGGCTCCATCCTGCTGTACCTCGGCGCGCGCCACCAGCGCGAGGAGTACCTGTACGGCGAGGAGTGGGAGGCGTACGTCGACGCGGGCGTCATCACGCTGCTTGGCGCGGCCTTCTCGCGCGACCAGCCCGAGAAGATCTACATCCAGGACCGCATGAGGCAGTCCATCGACGAGATCGTCAAGGCCTACATCGAGGAGGAGGGTTCGTTCTACCTGTGTGGCCCGACGTGGCCCGTCCCCGATGTCACCGAGGTGCTGCAGGAGGCTATCGCCACCGAGGCGAAGCGGAGCGGCCGCAAGGTCGACCCCCGGAAGGAGATCGAGAGGCTCAAGGAGGATGGCCGCTACGTGTTGGAGGTTTACTAGGGAAGTCGCCAAAAAAGTCTGTTGGCTGGATTTGGTAATGGGAGCATAGTAGAGCAATAGAAAGCGTGTTGTCTGTGCATACTTCAAATACTGATATTTTTTTTATTTCCTTTAAACTGCTTTAATTTCCTGTGAATGAAGACCCTAGAAGCTCCAGGGATTCTGTTTCCGTCTGCTACGTGGTGAGACAACTCTCGACTTCACCCAGGACCAACGAATGGAGAGGCAGGCATAGCAAGCTGCTGCAATCATTGTTAGCTTGGGGACGAAAGGTAGAGGCTATCGGGACCCGGGAGAGGAAGAATGAGAGCCAGAAAAGAGGGATAGACTTGGAAAATTGGGGTCTGAGAAGAGTGTCTCAATTGATGTTTCCATCTAAGATACCTACCTATTGGACTTTTGCATAATACAACGCGGTGTCTTATCATTTCCATCGATGTGACTCCTCTAAGCCCAAACCCAACCCCTGAAGGAGCCGTATTACGTAAGCACAATTCGCAGCTTTCACAGCCTGGTTCCCCTGTCGCTGGGTGCCCGAGCCCAAATGCCAAATGCCAAATTTACCCCACCAAGCCTGAGCATCTCCCCGCCGCCTTTGCAAAACAGCAACGTCAACAACCGAGCCGAACTTCTTCTCGCCCATCCCACCCGACGACAGTAACGAACAAACCTATCTCCCACCCTTCCTCTCGAATACACTGCTGCTAAGATGGCCGACAACTTCGTTGAGATCGCAAAGCAATTCTGCGATTTCTACTACCAGCAGTTCGATGCCGACCGCAAGCAGCTGGGCCCGCTCTACCGCGACCAGAGCATGCTCACCTACGAGTCCAGCTCTGTCCAGGGCGTCAGTGCCATCGTGGAGAAGCTCTCTGTACGTTATGCCCCTCTTATATAGATGAGCTGGGCGGTCTTGGCCATGATAAGCTGGAAAGCCCGGCGCAAGTGGTCTCGCCTACAGAATCCTCCTGCTGACAGGCGATGCGCTGTTTGTTATAGGGACTGCCCTTCCAGAAGCTGCAGCACAAGGTCACCACCCTCGACCCTATGCCCGGCGTAGCGGACGGCGGTGTCCTGATCCTGATTACCGGTCAGCTCCTTGTACGTATACGATGGCCCATGTTCCCTACGAACGGGGCGTTCTCGCCGCCCCAGACAATATTACCCCTCCTTGAATGTTTGGTGTGGACCCTTTTCCCTACCACGTTGCTGACGGCTACCTCGCCTGATAATAGGTCGACGATGGCGAGCACCCCATGAACTTCGCCCAGACCTTCCACCTGATGAAGGACCCCAACGGCAGCTTCTTCGTTTCGCACGACATTTTCAAGTTGGTCTACTAGATACCCGGTTGTTGGAATAATGGGGGAGAGAAGGCACGGGAGACCGGGGAGAGATACAATGAACAGGATGTCTTGCGAGTTTTGAGTTGGGAAGGGGACCTCTGCTTCTGATTTTGACGAGGCATGACGACGAGAGAGATCACGTTAAAAAGCAAATCCGATATTCCGTGTCATCTGTCTCGAGCGTGGGAGACTTCCAGGAGGCTTTTCTCGTTTGCATGAGTTGTTCCGCAAAGCCGGGACCGCTGTGTGAGGCAGGCCACACAATGATCCAAAGACGCATCGTAATCCTCGGTATGGTTTGGTGCAAGAACATGCACGGGATGCATAAGGGTGACTAATACTTCCGCTTCTGCACGGCGTCCTACCAGCCACGAATGTGTCGGAAGATAGCCTGAGAGCCCAAGGACTGAAAGTACAATATGCCCCAACAAGTGCAGTTCCCACAAGGGCCCCAGGGTTCAGACATAGACCAGGACGGCCAATCCGGACGAAAAGCGGATGGATTCCGAAGCCGTTGAAGGGATAATTACTAGCTGAACTAACCTTTGATGGCGCAGCAGTCTCTTTGGCCCACGCCGCGTAAGTGCTCACATGTAAGCGAGAGTCGTGGAAAGTGGGAGCCTTCGCTACTAGAGTAGATATCTGCCTGAAGACAAGAAGTTCTTCATTTAGAGGCGGAAGGCAGGAAGATTGTCGGCTTGTAGACGAAATGTGGAATGTGTTTACATCTGGTTGTAAATAGCGACAAAGCCGGCCTCCTAACCTCCTTGACATTGAGGCGAAACGAGCCTGAACAGCCTTGGCCAGCCTTGGCCAGTCAAAGGGACCCTGGAGTCAAGCATAAGGTTCGTATATCTTTAATTGCACACACGCCCCTGAGACACGTTTTGGCAGGGCCTTCCCAAGCATTCCACACAGCGATTGGCAGTGTACGTCCCAGCAACGGCACTAGCGAGATTCACACCGTCCGTGGGAATATTAAAAGCGACCCTAGCAAGCGGCGGGAGCTGCGCAAGCTGGTGAGGCTTGAAACGCCTGGGAGTTCAACAGTCCGTCGCCTGCCACTTTACCGACCACTGACTGTCAAGGTTTCGGAATTTGCAACGACCTGACGACCGAACAACGAACCCTTTGATCATCTGCATTTTCCAGTTACGGTCCACTTTGCGACAGACTCATCAACTAAAACCGCCATCACCCGAACGACGATACACAAACAACTGCCGAACTAAGACAAAACACCTGAGGCGCAATTCGTCAGCTTCCAGACAACTTCTCCCAGCCTCCTTAAGCTCCCGAAGAGAACCGGTCCATCACCAAACAGGCAGAACACCGCGAGCGCGACAACGACCCCTCCCATATCCGTATTTTCAGCATATACAGTTCAAGATGACGTTGATGGACGAATTCGCGACGAGGAACTTCAGTACGTCAACTCCAGCTACCACCGAGGGGTCCCCACCGCGATGATCGGCTGGAGCCGAAATGCTAACGTTCGAGTCCAGGTATCTACGGGCAATGGTGAGAGCTTCCACGAACAAGAACCCCATCCCCCCCTCGGTATATACAGACTCGTTATCAATGCGCTGCATGTGTGGGTAGTAGACAAAAGGAAGAGGCTGTCAGTTCGTCTGTCTCTCTGCAGAGCACACGACAACGAGTTCGCCGAAGATCGTGGGGAGGTGGTGCGATAAGTTTCCTTGAGGAAACCGGAATACTAACACGAGGGATCCTAATCGCAGGCTCGGAGTGCTGTCGATGATCCTCGGCTTTGCGCTGGGCATCGCAAATATCTTCACGTTTGCCCCTCTCATCATCATGTTCTCCGTTTTCCTGCTGTAAGCGCCGCCTGATCTCCCCTCCCCCTCCCCCCCTCCACAGAACCGCGCCCAGTGCGCCGCGTTTGATATAGTATTACACCGATGGGCTCGCTGACACGATGGCTTTCTTTTCTTCTTCCTTCCAGGGTGTCTGCCTTCGTGATCGTCTTCATCGAGATCCCCCTCCTGCTCCGCATCTGCCCGACGTCCAGCACCTTCGACGCGTACATCCGCAAGATCTCGACCAACTACATGCGCGCGGCCGCCTACGGCGTCATGGCCCTCATCCAGTGGCTCAGCATCATCCGCAGGCCCACCTCCCTGATCGCCGCGGCCATCGTCTTGACGTTCACGGGCCTCTGCTACCTGCTGGCTGCCGTCAAGGGCCAGGCGTTTGTGGGCTCCAAGACGCTTGGTGGCCAGGGTGTCGCGCAGATGATGGTATGATCTTGGACGTGTGTCCGGGTGGGAAAGGGGGGAGGAGAGAGAGAGATTTCAGTGTGTAAGGATCTTCTACGACGGGTTATGACCAGTTGGCCATGACATACTGTGTTGCGTACTTAGGAACCAGGGCACTGTTTTGGACGGCGAGGTGAAGACCGGTTGAAGCAGGCTTTTTGAAAAGTTGGAGATTGAGCTGGGCTTGTTGCGACGAGGGTGACAGGAGAGAGGATGGTGGTGAGGGTGCGGGTGATGGTGCATCTTAGGTTCGGTGAATGGCGTCTACAGGCCTTTTCCTGCGGGTTGTCCCAGTCTCAAGTCAGACTATAACGAGTTTATTGTGTGTTTAGTTTCTCGCAAGAGGGAGTCTTTCGGTCGGCTGCTGTGTTCTTCCTTTGACCATATGAGTCTACAGCTTGGTTTCAAGAAAGAAGACCCAACGTCGCATACGTTATCGGACCCTCATATCTTACTATGTACGGACGACCAGGAAGCCGTCGGGAAGCTGTTGCTTTTGAGAGTACATATACGTATGCGCGCGCCGAGTCAATACTCTGGCAGTTTGGATATGAGACAGCTATTCAACTTGGCTGGCTGGCTGCTGGAACCCTTAGGAGGGACCTGGATTGCCTACGGATAAGGGGCAGTTAATGGAGCTTCCGGAGGCACGTGAGTAGTGAGTGTACTACGTGACTACGAATAGATCGATCTAATCTGTATTTGCTCATACATACATGTCACTTAGCAATATTGCAAGCCATGACGCCATATTGCGGCAAGCTCTATTGCCAAAGGCACCGCCACACAAAGCTCTTGGAGACTGACGCCCTTTACGTAAAATTTGAGATCACCGGGTATCTGTAGTAGTACAGAGTGTTGATAGTAAAGATGCGGCCTTAGTTCGGTTGGCCTTATTGGGAGGCGGGCTAATAACCAGTACTGCTCACTTGTATGCTCAGCAATTCTCACCTTGAACGACAGGTGGTTTGCCAATTTGTGTATATACAGTCTTTACCAAGCCATCTCCACCTCCAAACCCATATAAAATATATATCCGTAGTAGTCTGACGAAAGAGGCATGTAGACCCGCATGATCGTTCCAAGGTTGCCATAGAAAGTTCCAGCCGGAAGTAAGTGAAGTGAAGTCGCCACGATAATTGGCGGCATGGCGGATGGTGGGGCATCATGCCGGGCGGGCCATTTTGACGCCATCGAACATGGGAGGAAATCGAGGGGAAGTTTCAACAAGAATCTTCCATGCAGTATTACGTCCGTATAGATAGATGGCTGCACGGGACGCATATGCCGTCGTATGTACACCGTCTTTCAGTACCTAAGGATTGTATGGTTTATTGGGCAGCACTTTGTGTCAGCCTGCTGGCTTGCTGGCGCATTTCATACCGTTGGAGCCGGCTACTTTTATCTGCCGTTGTGTTGCTGATCACTACGAGGACCGTTCGTCAATAATAACCTTGGAATAATAAGGAGCAAAAGAGACCACGGCAACGGTAGCGAACATTGAATCATGGATGCGGCTGCAAACAAGGAGCAAAACAGTTATTTCAGGTACTTTGTGCTTAAGTATGTACCTAGGTACCTAGGTAGTTAGTACCGAGGAATACAAGCAAGTTCCTGTCAGGTCAGAGGTTACTGAACCTTGATGGTGAAAAGTCCAGGCCTGAGATCTGCAAGCAGCACTCGTCTCTAGTTCAGCCGGCCGACCCAATGACGAGTAAGCCATTTCATTAACAGGCAGGTTCTTACACCTGGGTGCTTGTCCCTGTTGCTCCTAGCGGTTAGTCTTCCTCTACTGTAGACCATATATTCTCGAACGTTTTGACTGTTTCGTTCCGGAGTTATACACAACCTACCTACTGAAGGTGAACTTAGATGATCCTTTCAATATTTTGTAAACACTGTCTTCCTGTCATAATCCAATTTGACGTGATTTCCCAACCACTTGACGATACTTTGTTTGAGCTGTACCCCAGTCGAATGTAAGTGCCGATAGCAGCCGCTTTCCAAATGACACACACACTTGTTACCCCAGATCCCACATGCCTCACGCCTTCCACACTACATGCAGCTTCCCTCTCTTCCTCATGCACAATTTCTACAACCGAGAGAAGCCTTTCCTTATTTCCTCAGCAACGACCTGGACCCTCCTGAAGAGTAGCTTTTACGAACAGCCGTCTGTCATACTCAGACAAGTGCTAGTCATCCCAGACCAGGTTGACTGTCGCCGTTCGAAGTCGCTCTTATCACGGAGTGGGACGGTCTATCGTGGACTCGGTGGACACCTGCGTGCCTAAAAAAGGTTACAACCTTGGGCTCCCTGACGGCAACCCCGTCCGTGTCCGTGTCCGTGTCCGTGGCCCTGGCTCGTGGCTAGAAGTTCGATTCGTGGTCCTTTTCCATTTGTTCAATCGTCCGCAATCAATAAGACTTTGGACTTCTGCTGGCACTTTGACGTGTTAAGAGCCTCGACAGTTGCTGCTGTCCCCAGAACCTTGACTGGACCAGAATACCCCAGTCAACCTGGCCGTTGCCAACAACCCCTCGACTCCTGCTCCAACTCCTGCTCCAGCTCCAGCTCAGCTCCAGTTCTAACTCAGCCCCCCTTGTCTTCACTTGTCTCAACGCTGCTTCTTTCCGTACCATCAGTACTTACACCCCGCCTCACGTACTTTGCATTGGGTCCAAAGTAATTGGCTCGCGCTGACAGCTGTTATTCACTTTCATAGGAACAGAGAGCTTGCCTTACCTTCCCCTGACGAATAGATATCTGAAGGACTGCTTGACCATTGTAATACGACCGACCGCCTTCCCTCCACACACAAACACTTGACACATCGTCGAGGCAATCACAAGTGAACAAAATGTCGTCCGCAGCTACCCAGCAGCAACCTCCGGTTCCTCCCCGACCGTCCAAGAGCGGGCAGGAGCGGGATCAATACCTTCAGCCAAAGGTTCCCCCTCGTCCTGCAAAACGAGGAGTCTCGCCCAACCCCGACCGGTACGCTCCCTCGCCGCTGAATAGCGGTTTTCTCGGTGCGAAGAAGGACCGTTCCGACTCCAATGACCCGATCGATCGTTCCAAGAGTGTCGAGTTGCCTGCTGCTGCTGGCGAGGAAGGAATGGAATATGACGCCCTAGCTGAAGCAGTCGATTCGTCCCGCGAATCAACCACATCTCCAACACAAACCCGCACAGTCGACGAGAATCTCAGGATCTATGCCCCCAAGGCAGAAAGGCCCGCTGTGAGCGCAAACGAACGAATCATGCAGGTCACTAGAACCGATTCCGAAAGGGCAGCGTCCTTTGGTATCGGCAAGGCAAATACTGAGGTGCCTACGCCGTCGAACCGCAGTCTGAAGAAGAAGGCCAGCACGTCTGATGGTCTCTCCGAGAACGAGGCGGAGGACGACGAGCACGGCATCCCGGAGATTGGCCAACAAATTCCCTTGTTGCCCAATGCTGGCGATGTCCAGGCTCCATCCCCCGCCCCTGGCTCAGAGGCGGCCAGGTTGGGCCACAAGAGGAAGTCTAGCTCTCGAGGTCTTCCCCCGGGAAGCTATGGCTTGCACGGCCATGGTGTCGCCCCTCAGGATAAGCTGGACAAGGAGTACTACCAGAAGCATCCGGAGCTTCTCAGACTTGAGCATCATCCTTATCAGCATGATCGCGCTACCAATTTCTCTTTGAGCAGTGATCAACTCAACAGATTGGTGAGGGATACCGAAGTTAGTGGTCACGGTGTTGGTAAGTTGAAAACGAGGCCCAAATCCCCTTTCCTTCGGCGAGACTCTGACCGAAAGTTGAAGGTACACACGACCACACAGGCACGCCAAGTGAACAAGTTGGTTGGGCTGCCCTTGATGCATCTTCAAGGCCTCAGTCGACAAAGCCTGGTGAGAAGGAAGTCCGTATCCAAGAGCCCAACGGCCAGAGCGTGCTGCTGAACGGCGATTCTGTGCCTTCGGAAGAAGATGATGATTACACGGCACCCATCCTGGCTGAAGACGAGGTGAGGAAGAACACCCCGCACCCCGACCAGGTGCCTTGTATAGACCCTGCACGATCGCATCGAGGAAGCGAACTTGAGGCGGACCCGCCGCGCAGTCGCCCAACCAGCCGTCCGGCCAGTCTCTACAAAGTGGAGTCTTCCGACCTTAGGTCTACACCTTTGGAAGACGTTGAAGAATACGAGCCCCTGTTTCCCGAGGACGAGGGCAGCGCCCCCAAGAAGGAGAACCTCACGCCTGCTCAGATTGAGAAGATGAAGCAGCGGTTCCCAAGCAAGGACATCTGGGAGGACGCACCTAGCAGTGCTCACTACACCGCCACTGTCTCTACGCCTGAATTGGCGGAGGAAGAGTCCAAGAAAGATGTCCCATCACGCCAATACGCCGAGACCCCAGCCCACTTATGGGCTCGTAGGCAAGAGGAGCTTGCCGAAAAGGAGCTGACACACCCGGACGCCTTCCTTTGGAGGAACCAGAAACCCACCTGGATCGGCCACCAGCCCCATCTTGCTCAGGAGGTGGCACAGCGTCCCAACAGCTCGCAGAAGTTCCCAAGCCGCGACATCTGGGAAGATACACCCGACAGTCTGAAGCTCGAGACGACTGTCTCCGGACCCCAGACGGAGGCACCGTCGCCTGTCGATAACAAGCCACCAGAGCTGCCGGGACGACCTCAGCGCAAGCCGACTGATTCTCAGGAGAAACCTGGTATCCCCGAACGGCCCAAGTCCAAGTCCCCGGAGGAGACGTCAAAGCCCGCCATTCCGGACCGTCCTAAGCCGCAGATCCCGGCTCGCCCTGCCAAAGCATCCCCTCCCCCTGCGGCTGCATCTACCGATGCCCTAGCGCCCAAGGCAAAACCTCCAGTGCCAGCTAGACCGACGGGTAATAAGATTGCCGCCCTTCAGGCCGGCTTCATGTCTGACCTGAACAAGAAGCTGGGTCTGGGCCCGAAGCCACCGAAACCTAAGGAGGAGGAAAAAGAGGAGGCAGTCGAGGAACCCAAGGAAAAGGCGCCTCTGGCCGATGCGCGGAAGGGACGGGCTCGTGGCCCGCAGAGACGAGCTCCGGCTGCTGCTTCTCCTGCCCCTGCCGCTGCCGCCTCGGCGTCCGCGGCGTCCTCGGAACCCGCGGTCAAGCAGCCGGAACTGACCTTTGCCACGACGGTCACTGTGTGGTTCGTTGACCCCGAGACCGACGGCGATGTTCTGGTCGGAGAGGTCTCTCCAGCGGAGACAGAAGAGAACCCGGCTGCACCTGTTGTTGATGAGTCGCCAGCGGAGACCGAGGAGAAGCCGACCGCGCCTGTTGCTGAAGCTTCTCTGGAGGGCAAGCCAGACACTACGGAAACGAGGGCTGTAGAGGAGGCAGAGCCTGAGACCAAGGCAGCTGAGGAACCTAAGGAAGAGGAAGCTGAAGAGAAAGGAGAAGACAAGGAGGGGCCGGTAGAAACGAAGAGAGAGACGCTGGCAACGAGTAAGTCCGAGACTGTCATCCGCGATTCTGAGGGCACGATGCGGTTCTGAACGCTTGGATGACTGCTAACTATTTCATTATAGACATGGCCGGCGAGACCGTTGCTGAGGCTACCGTAGAAGAGAACAAGGCCGAGTCCAAGATCGAAGCAAAAACTGCCGAACTCAACCCCGTCGAGGATTAACAATGGTGCTGACCCGTAGTGGTCACTAAGCGTGTTGCTCTTCTGCGCCACATTTGTCAAGTCGTTCGTTGTCAGCAGATACATCTGGTTGGTGGGAAGTCTAAGTGTCGGAGAGTTGAAAAGCTCAAGTATGTTTTTGAGTTGGATCACACAGCAGCAGAATGCACATAGGTAGTAGCAGTTTTTGGATACTCCGGGCTTTACTGCTCCTGACTTACTGTCCCTCCTTTTTTCCTACAGTAACAAACAGAACAAAAACAGCCTTCTCAGCGAGGCGAAGCAAAGCCGTTTATCGTCATCTCTCGGTCCCACCACGACGAGCGTTTCGCAAACATGCTACACATCATATTGGATTTACTGACAAAGACAACACAAACAAGGTCGCATAGTCGCACTGATTCATGGACTTGGCCTGGAAGGCGTCCGTGCATGCTTTTACTGCCCGGTCCGACTTCGTTTCTTGTGATAAATAGCAACATGGCCGAGCTTCCAACTGAGATGTCCGCATGTGCGAGGAGGCGATGAGCGTTCGGACAGCCGAGTTTTGTCAAATGTTTCTCACTCTCGTGGACGGACAAACGAACGGATGGATGATGGATGTAGTGATCTGTATTGTTTCCCCATCAAAGTGAAATTATTTATCTAATACACCCTAGTCCTGACATAGTTATGAAAATCGATACCAGGACTCCTTGCCCTTCCACCCCTTGTCATGTCGTAAAAACCCTATTTGGCAGCTGACCGAAAAAAAGAACTACCGGCAAACGTTGCTGCTGTTCGCGATGCAATTTTGTTGCGTAAAAAGAAAGGAAAAAATCAAGTGTCAAAAAACCGGCAAACACCCGACAACCATGGTGCTATGAGCTCCTCGGAGCTACTGAAGTCGACAGAAGGCGCACCGGAGTACCCTCCATATCGTACTGCTTCATGGACCTGCGTCGGGAAACACTGTCGAAGTGGCTCCCGTGGGAGACTCATCAACTTCGTCCATACTGCGCACCATATCCTCCTTCGATAAGAGATTCCTGTCGTGAACCATATCCATGGTGTAACCAAACAAGTACAGAGTAGGCCTGAAAACGCCGGCTGTGCCACTCTCAGCCTCAGACCCTGGTCCGCTTGGACGCGGACGCACCGCTGAGCGTCTCGCCAGCTCGCTTCTGGCCGTGAACAGAACCCTGGGAGGCAGTCTTAGTACGCTTCCAACCATCGAAGGGGCTGCGATTGCCACCGCGCTTGGCCTTGACAGGAGTGGGTTCGTCGGCGATAAGCTTCTTGGATCGAGTGGCTCGGCTGGTAGCTGGTGGTGAAGCAGGTGCGAACTTGGGTGCCTTCGGCGTGGCGACCTTCTCCTCGTTCGCCTCGGCTGGGGTCTCGACTTCGTCCTTGGTGTCGTCCTTGGCGTCGTCCTTGGCGTCGTCGACCTTCTGCTTCACGGGCTCCTCGATGTCGGTCTCTGCCTCCTCGTCTGGGCTCGCAAGATCGTTCTCGTTGTTGCTCTTGGCAGAGGGGAAGAGCAGGCGGGGCTTGACCTGAGGTCGGAAGCTTGCCTCGCCACCATCTGTGAACTTTCTGAAGATCTTCTTTCCGCGGCTGATGGATGGTTAGCGTTATTTCAGGTGAATGGGAGACTCGTTTCCACTTACAAAACATAAAGCAATCCGTCGTCACGCTTGATGACTTCGTCGAGCTCAGAGACGCTATCGCGGGCGGCGTTCTTCTTGTTTCGCGAGCTGCGGCGGACAGGCTTCGCAGAGGCAGCGATACCCGCATCGCCGTAGAAAGGGTTGTCGCCGGCGGCATCGGGCTCAGGGACGCGATCCTGAGAGTCGGTGTAGATCTGGAAGCTCTCAGCCTCGGCCTCGGCCACGGCCACGGCCTCAAAGCTGTCCAGCTTGTACTGCTTATTGCGCGACTTCTTGGGGCTCTGTTGTTTGCTGAATAGGTTGCGCGCGATCGCATTGACATCCTTCTCGTTCTGGTCTGTGTGCTTCTGTGCGGGGGTCTTGGCTGGGGTGGGAAGTGCAAGCGCAGCTTGACTTGATGACGCGGCGAGGGAGTCCATTTTCTGTGATTGACCAAGGGCGACTGCGGCGCTGCGAATGCTCTCTACGGTCAATGACGCGGAGACGCGACGAGTGTCGGAAGGTGCAAGGCGCTTCTTCTGAGGCGAAGTGGTGGGAGGAGATGATGAGGTCATCTTGGTGGAGGTGGAGGTAGAGGTGGAGGTAGAGGTAGATTGATGTTTCTGAGTAGTCGATCGGGGCGACGCGCGAAGCTGAGTAGGTTGCGAGGTGCGGCCAGATTGATGAGGTGATGGGGTTCGGTTGGCAGCGCTGCGAGAAGAGAGTCGGGCAGATTTGCGAACAGGTGTGTAAGGCTCCCAGTTATCGGCGAAACCACCCAGTCGAGGGGTTGGTGGGGTATTGATGCTGGCAGGTGAACCGGGAGTTGGCGTCGAAGCGACAAAGGCGGTTGCCATTTTGGCACCGTTTAGTCTAAACTTTTGAAGGGAGAAGAAAGGTTATCCTAAATGGCCTTGAAACCCCAAACGGTCGCCAATTGGCGCGTCGCGACCTGAAAGAAAAAAAAAATGCGGGGGCGCGTATGGGCGGGACAGCTATCTCTAAAATCAAACGATTGATTTTCTAGCCGGTATTTCGAGGTTTCGTTCGTGTGCGGATACTCGAGCGAGATGGACGGCGAGGTGAGGTGAGGTGAGGTGAGGTAAGGCGAGGTGGTTGAATGGCGGGATGGCAGCGGGTGATAGGTACGGCAGGACGGGAGAAATGAAGAGGAAGTGGAAAGGCGGATAACGGGGAAGCGGTCAGAGCTCAATTCAATCAGGGTCAAAAGGGCTTCCAGGTTATTTTAGGGTGGCAGTCATGGGTGACAGGGTGACAGGGTGACAGGGGAGTGTGTCTGTCAGTCTTGTGCTTCTGTGTGTGTGTGTGTGTGTGTGTGTGTGTGTGTGTGTGTGCAGGTGTTCCAGGCGTTCCAAGGTTCTGCTGGGGACTCCTCTTTATGGTGGAGCTCCAGTGCAATCCCAAAACGGAGAATGATCCAAGGGATCAGTTATAATCAGGACGGCTAGATGTCGGGTATCGATACTGAATAATGTTCGCTCAATAGGAGGGCAAACGGACAAGACAATTGCTAGTATCAAGGGAGTACTAAGAGTGCTAAGGTAGCTGGGGAGGGGAACACCTGAATAAGTGAATACAGGTTAAAACTGCCGGGCTGACAAGTTGATGAGTGAGGATGGTGGGAAGAATTGGGGGGGGGAGCCGGTGCATTCAATAATAAGTCGAGACTCAAAGAGTACCCTACCTAGGTAATTCAAAAGTTCAGATGGAGACTGATGGATGGGGCTGGGGATTCGTTGCCGGCTGGGGCTGGGCTGTCAAGCTGTCGGATGGTGGGCTGGCACGCCGGGATCTCAATGGCCAATCATTACCATTGTCTTGTCTGCCCAGCAGTCGAGGTGCCCCTCTGGACGCGAAGGAGGCGCGTCGCTCCAGCACTGACAGGGGTGAGCGCGTCTCAGAGTGGCCCCGCACTAGCTGCAGCACTCACCACGCCATAATTGTTAGTGTGGAAAGTCAACAAACAATAAACACATGCCAACCCGAGAAGAACTCTGGCTGCCACTTCACTGCGACGTCATAGCCAAACGGAATCAATTCCACACACAATACCACTTTATACCATAACCGAAGTGTTAAGGACCACCTGCGGGCAATCACATTCGACAAAAAGCATCAAACATGGCCGGAGACGAACTTGACCCCTCCGAAATCTTCTCCTCCCCTATCAAACCCTTAGACCTTCCCCCCCAGCCCATAACACCCAAGACACCAAAGACACCCACACCCTCCAACCAGAAAGAGAAGGAACCATTCGATGCCGAAGAACTCCGCGAGGTCCAGCTCCGGCGAGAGCTCGAGGGTGTTCGGAACATCAACGAGGTCATCGAGGGTGTCATAGGCACACTGGAACGAGCCAAGGGCAACATGGGAGTGAGTCTACCTACTACCAAACCATCTACCACTGATGCCCTCCAGACCAACAGCAACACTAACACACGTCTCCCATTTCCAGAGCGTCTCCCAAACAGTCAACAAGGCCTCCACCCTGCTCAACACATGGACCCGCATCCTCTCGCAGACCGAGCACAACCAGCGCCTCATCCTCAACCCCAACTGGAAGGGCTCGACCCAGGATTTGCAGGACATTGAGGCAGAGGCCATCGCTCAACAGCAGGCCGCAGAGCGAAGGGCCGCAGAGGCCGAGCGCCGCCGAGACGAGGCGCGACGGAAGGGCGAGGAGCAGGACAGGGCCCGCATGGCGGGTACAGGCTCTGGTGCCGGCCGGGGCTCAGGGACGAGGCGGGCGAGAGGAACCCGTGGACGGGGGATATTGCGAGGTCGCACGGCTGGCACTGCGGCCAGCAGCGGCTACGGTCAGCGGACGAGGTCGGCTACTCAGAGCGCAAGGAGTGGCTCGCAGATTGGGAGGGGATTGGGAGCCTCGCGGACGGCACGTGGGACCAGAGGAGTCGGTAGAGGTGTCCCATAAGAGACAGGCGAATATTGTCCTGCTAGGCGTTGTCACCATTGTGCTGCGCCTGAAATGCATCTAATGATACCCCCCACCCACTCCTCTTTTGGCCTTTCCAACGCCAATGATAGATGTCCAACAAAGATAACCTACAAACGTGATACCAACCAATCCGTTCCCCCATGCAAGTCTCATTATTTCGGCTTCTTGGTGAAGAAGTCGCTCATTTTCTTCATCCCCGCCGTATTCACCTTCTTCAGGTCCCTCACGCCCCTACTCTCGCCAGCCTTCTTCCTCTTCTCATCCTCATCCTTCTTTCGTTTCTTCTCCCTCCTATCCTCGTCCTCCTCGTCCAGCGCCCGTTTCCGCGAGTAGTCGGATGCCGACCTCGCAGTCATGGCCTCCTGCCGCAGCTTTGTCAACTGCGCGACATAGTCGTCCAGCGGCTTGAAGTCGACACCTGAGCCCTTGCCCTCGCCTAGCATCTTCTTCAGCACGGCGGACATTGCTGGTGGTACGTAGCTCGAGCAGATAAAGTTGAAGGCGATCCGGAGACTTTGTAGTCTGACCACTTCCTCCGAGGCTTGTATTGCTGACACCACGTCCTTGGTGCTGAGCGCTTCCGAGTCGCCTGCCACCGAGGTTGCGGCCGTCGATGCCTCGGACGTATTTGTCGTAGACGTGGCCACGGACAATTGGGACTCTGTCTGTGACTCGCTCGTTTCCGGTGTCGGCGGCGTAGCCACGCTGTTGCTCCTCTTCGCCATGACCGGCGCCTCCAGGGCCTTGCTCACGAACTTCTCCCCCATGCTCTTCGGCAGCCCGCTCTCGCTCATCCGCTTCGCCTTGGCCAGGATCTGCCCCAGCAGCTTCTCCTCGCTCAGCCGGAACATGGTCTCGTCGCCGGCCTCGACCGTGTCGCATGCCGCGCCCATGCGCGACTCCAACAGGCTGCGCCACTCTGGCCACTTCAACGTCTCCCGCAGGTGTGGCGCCCCCTCTGCTATGCCGTCGAAGTGGTCGTCGCTGGACAGGAACATGCGCTTGGCCGATGCTAGTTGCGCCGCGAGGGCGGGAAGGGCGAGGAACAGGGGGTCGATCGGCGTCGCTACGTAGAGGTCGGCACCCCTGGTGACCTGCGTCCCGAGGGCAGACTCGGGGCGCTCCTTGGTGCCATCTTGGGACTGCTTGGCAGCCTCGCCGTCGCCGGCAGCAGTCTCGGTGGTCCCATTTCCCCTCTCGATCAGCCAGCTGCGAGGCGTCGTCTTCGGTGCTGATATCCTCATAAACTCGTACGCGCCCGTCTCGGGGCAGACCAGGTACCGCGTTGGTCTGGAGTAGCGGGGGTTCGTGAGGGATAATACTCTTGCCTGGGGCGTCGCCTTGTTCGGCAGGATGAGGACCTGGGGTGGGCTGTCGGACTCGGCTGGCAGGGTGTATCTGGATGTCGATGCTGTGGTGGTGGTGTCTTTGCGGGAGGTCGTTGCGCCTTTGTCGGTGCCTTTCGACCGTGTCCTCGCCATGGTCAAGCAAACAGAACGATAAACAAGCCAAAAATCGAAATAATCAACTGTATGTGATCCAAAAAGAGTCGGGTTATCATATCCAGAAATAGATACTCTTGTCGGGTTGGTTTCGGGATATCCAGGTAGGGTACTTAGTAGCCGATGGACCCTTGCTAAACGCGCGACGCGCGACGCGCGACGCGTGGCTTGTGACTTGTGACTTGTGACGTGTGACGCGTCTCTCGCTTTTCCCCAGCGGGTGTTCTATGTAGCCCTGCCTGTTACCCGACTCTAGAAGTCCGAGCATCTCATATAAGCAAGCATTTTGAAGAGAGACCTTATGCTAGTCTTCTCTGCTGTTTGATTCAGTATCCTAGCAGGTCTGTGTGCAGTTCAGTCGCGAAGTGTGTCAACAAATCCCCAGAGAAGCCGGAGAGATTACACACATCTTTCCCGTGTATGTCACCACGATCATGGACGGGTTCAGCGGATATCTCATAAGTCTTTCTCAGCTCCCGCATGCCAGCTACAAATATCGATATCTAATGATAAATCATCAAGGTGCTCTCATCAGGTCGTGGAGAGTATGCTGCTCTACCTAGTCCGCTCGTCGGGGTAGCGGTGAGCAATTGCACATGGGAAAAGTCTCATGCGGTCATCAAAGCAGTCTTCGACATATTTTGAAACCAAACAGCAGTCAAATCTGGATTTCCCGGGCGACCCTCGAAGACGTGCACCGTCACAGTGCATTTGCACTCATGGCAGCATTACTCCCAGGGGGGGAGGGGGCGAAGTTATGTTCTGCGGCTGAGCTGCGATGAGACCTTGGGACAAAGAACGAGAGGCCATCAAAGGTGTCGTCGTTCTGCCTGAAGCTCTGTGTGCCCATCGACCTCCCCGAACATATATTGTCCCTCTGCTGTACACAACTCCCACGCTTTTCCACGGCCCATCTGCATTATGAAGTCTAGCGAGCTATCTGTGTGCCCATCCACCTCCCCAAACACATATTGTCCATCTGCTATACACAACTCCCTCGATTTTCTACGGCCCATCTGCATTGCGAAGTTTAGCGAGCTATCTGTGATCTCAATCCGCGAACATGGCTGGCCAAAGTACCACGTTATGATACGTTCTCAGTCAGGAGAAGCCTCTCATATCTTGCAAAACGACAGCTGGCAGGAACTCGATGAGCGGCAGATGGCCGTGAGTTCGTGGTTCCGTCACGATCTGGGACGACTTCAATTTGAACAACCTCAACGAAAGCTATGGCCATGTCCTCGACCTTGCCGTCCCAGAACGACTGCTGATGGCGCCCCGACCCTACCAAGCGCTTGCAGGCGTTGTGATCAATAGGGACGAAGATATCAATCATCTGATCAGCTGGAACCATGGTTTGATGCAATCGATTCTCCAGTTCGCCAAGTCGCACCTTCGACTCGACCCGGGCGTCCTCCTGCGCCACAAGTCTACTAGTGTAGACAAGTCAACGATGGCCAGCATCCCCAACGGGCCGAAAAGACTGTCCGTAGATCATGTCATTGCTTTTGACGATTTTCCTGGGCAAAACCTGGTACTTGGCTTCGGGAGGCCGAGTGGGAAATGGAGTGGGAGGCGTCTCGCCAACCAGTTAGACAATGCGACCGAAGAACTCTTTTGGCCACTGAGACAGCTGGGGAACATCTGTCAGATTGCCCAAACTCGATACGGGTACATTCAAACGGACGAAGAGATGGTGGTGTGCTGCTTCAGCAAGATCTCGGAAGATATGTTGAAGGTAGCCATCATGCCAGTCCCGTGGTCCAGGCACGGCGTCGATGTGCTCGCGACGGATCTTGCATTGTGGTGGCTTTCTATGCTGGCGATGTCGGCCCATCATCACCGCGCCATTGTGGGGGAGGGAGGAATGGTCAGGATCAACCACTGGGACGTCGTCTATCTCGATGAGCAGCGAGGCTGGGTGCGTCGCCATCGATACTCGAACGTCGAGGTGCCCACGAGCCCTCCTCCGCATCCGGACTACAACACTGCCCTGCCAGGCAATGCTGCCCCTTTCGCGACTGGACCAGGCCTCCACGCACATGCCTGGATCAACTTCGGACCCCGCACCGATGCCGACTTGGCCAACATCGGCAACCTCAATGCTGCCAACTTTGACGAGTTTGACCTGTCGGGTTTCCAGTCTATCCCGTGATGAGAGGCTATCAGCAAGCGTGGAGAGGAACGAGGCGAGGAAATTTCAGAAAGGGGAGGAACCTGTAGAGCTGTCGTTATTTCTTTGCTAGATAGTTGAATACAATATTTTCGTTGCAACTCAGCACCTGCGGGCCGCTCAGCACATCGGCAACACCAGAAAACGACTACAGCTGCCCTCCTTATATTCGCGCTGCTCTCCCACAAAATGCCACCCCCAAGTCCTTGCTTCTTGATTCGCCCGACCTTCTTGCGCGCCGGACACCGACGGGCAGGCCTCCTCGTCGACATGCTCCTGCGCGCCGTTAAATCACAATGGGGGTCCATACCAAGGCTGACCCCAATACTGATGCCTCTTCGGAAATAGAAGACCGTCCTTGACAGACCAGTCGAGTGAATAAAGGTCCCCCACCCCTAGATTCCCTCTCAAATCCGCCGCCACCTCTTGATTGCAATCAAGGTACCACCTGGGTGGCGTAGCATCGAGCCGTCGGCGGGTCTTCGAAATTACTCGTCTGGATTTCTTGGGGCTGCTGCCCTTTGTTGTCGCACCTGGTTCTTGTCCGTCCAGTACTCCTGACGCGCCATTCTCCGGGCTAGCGACATGGTTCTTCCAGTCGTACAGCCTTGGGTCAACGAGCGTATAGACACGCTCCCGAGATGGCGTGCTTCTCAAGTCGTATCTGCTTCGAGCGCCGTGCCCATCAGGAAATGCCTGGACTGAGACTGTGTTCTTCCGACCCTTGTGTTCCTTATTCCACTCTTTCACCATGTAATCGAAATCGCGGTAGTCTCTACAACTGAACTGGAAAGTCTCAAAATCCAAGGCGGGTGTCCATTCAGGCGTGAGGCGCGGGTTCAGCTCTAGATTCGTCATATAATGCGGGAGAGTTATGGCTGTACTGAAGTCGCATAACTTGCCGCTGACAAGCTGTCGGTGATCCACGTCGAGTCTATAAATCCCGAGCTGCTGCACTCGAACGATATCTCAGAGAAGTCTGCGCGCACCCCTCGTCCGCAAATCCTCGTACGTGGGACCGAATTCCTTGACGATGCCCCGGATGGGCGGGGGCCTGCCATCTCTGCCCAGAAAGACCGATCGCATGTCCCAACGCCCGGGATAATCAATGTTCCCGTTGAAGGTGTCGAGAGTGAGCTGGCTGAACTGATCCATCATGGCGCGCTCGTGTTGCTCGTCGAGGAGCAGGTAGCCGAAGCACCCGACGGCCAGCTCCTCATGGCCGGCTTCTTGAAGACGGCCAAAGGCACGGCATTCGCAGCTGAGCGGCTCTTTGTAATTGTAGAGGGTGCTCATAGCCTCGCGATCTTCGGTGTCGATGGTGTCTCCAGGCGTCCAATCATCCTCGTAGAGGAATCTGAACTACCGACAAGTTAATTCAAAGCTTCATATGCATGTTGATATCTGGGTCTTCGCTTACGAGCTTCAATGCATAGATCTGGCCCAGAATTTTGACTTTCAAGACATGTGCATGTGACCCTTCTCCTAGGTACTCGAGGAACTCGATCTTCTGCGGGCCCTGGAAGTCCAACGGCTTCAGCTTGGGGCCATCGCAGGTTGGCAGTGGCACCAAATCAGTGGCAGACTCTGGCCAATCCGGATACATGGTGAATGAAGCCTAGCTGAGAACAACGGTGGGAGAGAAGGGCGGGGATTTGAAGAGCAGTGAGTGACAAGAACACTTCGGATGGACTCCCAGATCGAGGATGGAAGAGGGAGTGGGAGGAGGGCGCCCGCTCCCTTTTAAAGTAAACCTTTGCCATGTCCTGTTCTTTGTGATGGTCCATTTTTATGCTATGCTCTGCGATGGTCCGTTTCCATGCTATGTTCTTTGTGATGAACTCGAGATTCATGGTCATCGATTGCTGGATGTATGGTCGGGAGTGCTTTGTTTGAATGCTGGGTGAATTATATGAGTAAGCAAGTTGTTAGTAAGCAATTGGTACCCATACAAGTAGCCGTGGCTGCAGGGGTGCCCTGTCTACCTAGGTACTTAAGTACCTACCTAAATATCTACCTAGGTACCTGGGAGCTAATAATAGCTGGAGGCGGGCACCGCGCGACTAAAGGTATTCCTACCTGCGGAGTCGCGTACAAGTCGCGAATGCATCGCGGCGTGTCATTCCCGCGATACAAACCCACCCCTCCCACTTTCCCCAGTACACACCACTTTTCAAGAATTCGGTACTGTAACTTGCATGTGAGAAACACCCACATTGGTCTGTCTCGGAGAAGTAGGGTCTCAGTCGATCGTAATTCGATATCTATCAGCCTCGTTATCGGTTGCAAGTACTGTCTGTATACCTTTGATACCGTTTGTTGATATCATCAAACTGTTACAGAACGCCCACAACAACATACAAATCCCGGCGCATGTTACTCCTTCCGGTGCGACAACGGGGATACAGAGTAACTTGGTCACGCTACATACCGCTATTGGATCCCTACCCATGCGCTGTCTTCGGGTAGTCACGCATTGTTGTTCTGTGGTGCTGTTGGGCGTGGGCAGTAATAATTGGCTGGTGTAGGCGTGCGTCGTACTTGTTTTTCTTCTCTGCTCTGCGGCTCAGTCTGTGGTGCCGACATACAAGAACCTGGATACGGCTCTGAACATTGCCGAGCTCGGGGACATCTTGGAGGAGTTGGGCGCACTCCAAGTTTCCCAGATGTCTTCACGTAGGTTATGCTCCACCAGAGCCTTTCACTGTGCTTCTCGACTGACCGCGCAAACAGACGCCCCAGGCTTGGAGGCCCAATGGCCACCGCGATCCCCACGAGAGGCCCTCCTTGGCACACCCGGCGGCCGCGAGAAGTACAGGCAAATGCTTGCGCAGCGCTCGACATCCCCGTCTCCCTCGAAGCCTCGGATGTCGGACACGGCCATGGGAGACCCTATGGACCTCGATGACGACGATGACGAGGAGACGATACAGCTGAAATTGCAACAAATACAGGCCCAGCTGAGGCTGAAGAAGCTCCGGAAGGATAAGGCTAGAGCGCAGCAAGATTCACAAGCGTCTTCCAGCCAGGCCTCGGAACAGGACACTGGCAGGATATCAAGGCCTGACTCGGCGTCTACCATGCGGCCGGGACTAAGGATCAAGGAGATCAGGAGGGCTGACGGGACGGACGGGCGGCCAAGATCACAGCAGTCACAATCAGTCGAAGTGCCTGCTTCACCAGTGCGAAAGGCTCAACCGCCGCCGACCCAGACCTCCCCAAGTCGGGTGCTTCTTGGGATAGATAAAGGTCTGAAGGGGAAGGATGTTTCGTTGAGAAGGGCGCCAAGTCTGAGGAGGGCGCAAGATGAGCCTGGAGAAGCGTCACAAGCCGCGGGAGGATTCCTCCGACGGTCCAGGACCCCAGCCGCCCCGGAAGAGAAACCGCGTCCGTCAAGCTT